>OX451739.1:690733502-692091410 GCA_948472305.1 Vicia faba
GATCAAACCTACGGCATCCAATGGACACCGTTTCATCCTGGTGGCCATTGCTAACTTTACCAAGTGGGTCGAAGCAGCTTCCTTCGCCTCCGTTACAAAGAATGTGGTTGCCCGCTTCATCAAGCAGAACTTCATATGCCGGTATGGTATCCCCGACAGGATCATCACGGACAACGGTACAGACTTGAACAACACTATGATCACCGCTCTGTGCGAACAGTTCAAGATTCAACATCACAATTCATCTCCCTATCTGCCAAAGATGAACGGTGTTGTCGAAGCTGCAAACAAAAATATCAAGAAGATCATTCAAAAGATGACAGTCACCTACAAGGACTGGCATGATATGTTACCGTTTGCTTTGCACGGATACCGTACCATGGCGCGTACTTCGACTGGGGCAACCCCCTTTTCTTTGGTATATGGCATGGAAGCTGTTTTACCTATGGAGGTTCAGATTCCTTCCTTGAGAATTATGAAGGATGTCGGTTTAAGTGAACACGATTGGAATCAAACCCGGCTTGATCAACTTAACTTGATTGACGAGAAGTGACTTACTGCTGTTTGTCATGGTCAGACATATCAAAAATGGATGATCAAGGCTTTCAACAAAAAAGTCAAACGTCAGGTGTATCAAGTCGGAGATCTTGTAATCAAGCGGATCATCTTGCCGCAAAGTGATCCCAGGGGCAAGTGGACTCCTACTTACGAAGGACCATTTGTGATCAAAAACATCTTTTCTGGTGGGGCTATGATTCTAACCACCATGGACGGCTACGATCTGCCGCACCCTGCGAACGTAGACATAGTCAAAAGATACTACGCATAAACGACCCGACAAGTTGAAAACCCGAAAGGGCGACTTGGGCAAAAATGGGCATCCCGGTGAATCGAAAACCCGAAAGGGCGATTCAGGCAAAAGTTAGGGATAAATAAAAAAAAATTGTACACCTGGCAAGTTGAAAACCCGAAAGGGCGACTTGGGAAAAAAAGGGTTTCCCGGTGGATCGAAAACCCGAAAGGGCGGTCCAGGCAAAAGTTAGGGAATTAAAGCGTATGACTATGTCTCGTCGGATCACTTTAAGGACAATCTCTTCACGGACAAGCTCCAGGCTCCTGATCAATCTAATCATCTGCGGACGAAGCAACGGAAGGACAAGATACTCAGAATTACGAAGGCTATAGCAGAATGGGAACCCCATGGAATTGTTACACATAGCCATCTTTTCTTTGTATAAATTTTTCTCAATTTTATGACAACATTCTCTTACTAGGACGTCTGTCTCCTTTGTACGAAATACTTACACAAAGTTAATACAAGATACTTCAAAGTGCAGAAAATTGTTTGCCTTTTCTTTCTTTTTTATACTTGTGTTTTATTTGAAAACGTCCAATGATTTATTAAATGAGCATATGCATTTGAATATAATCACTGCTTACAAATAAAACGAAATGAGAAAGAATAATTACTGATAGGATGAAAGTATAGGAAAACGTATTTAGGCTATTCAAGGAGAAATCCCCTGCAGTACATCATCCATATCCCCAGCGGAGTTAAGTTTCAAGAATCCCCATCAGAGTTGAATTTTCAAACTCCCAATCCCCAGCGAAGCAAAACTTTGAACTACAAACCCTCAGTGAAGATGAAGCTTTCTTCCCCAAATGGAGTCAAACCTTCAACCCTTGAACACCAGTGGAGACCATCCAGTTTCCTCCTTTGTCCCCGAAGAGTCGCTTTAAAACCAGATAATTCCCCAAAGATTCATTTTAAAAAACCTTCTTCCCCAGTGAAGTCGCCATAATCAAATCAGCACGTCATTAAGATCCCCGGCGGAGATGAAACTTTGATCTACCAATCCCCAGCGGAAACCTTTCAGTTTTCCCCTGATACCCCCAACGGAACGGAGATTCTCATTCTTGAAGTCCCCAGTAGATTGGCATACAACCCAAACTCCTGATCTCCCCAGCGGTATAGCTTCTCCCCACAGAGGTTGTCAAATATCTTGAATCTCCAACAGTGGTCATCGATTTATTTTCCCCGACAACAGTCAAAGATTTTATTATCTCCAGCTATCCAGGATTTATTTTCCTCAGCAAGACAGCTAATTAGCTTACATGCGCATACATTACATTCATAAATCATGAACATTGATAAAACACATCTTATTGCATCATACATCTCATGCAACATAACTTTGTGTTTCAGCTAACATTCTACCCTTTTCAGGATAAAATCGATAGCTACCTAAAATAGATATTCAAAGCTCAAAAAACGGCTTAGAGATGCTCCAGACACGGATGCTTTTCTATTTGTTTATTTAAATCAAGGGGCAGATTCCTGTTCCAGTTATGAAGCCTGGATTCGACCAGATTTTATCTTGATTATACTGAAGCCCGGAGACTGACCGGAAAATAGTTGAATCCCCTGCCAATTCTTCTTAAACCTGGACGTTGACCAGATAGGAAGTAAAGTATTGTGAATCCTGGACGTTGACCAGATAGCAATACAAAACTGTGAAGCTTGGACGTTGACCAGATAACAGTAAGGTATACTGTGAAACTTGGACGTTGACCAAATGACAGTTTACTTGGCCAATTACTTTGAAGCCCGGATTCAACCGGATATTAGTAGGCCCCGAAATCAAAAGGGAAACCCGGAGGCGACCGAATAACCATTTGATTTTCTTCTGAAATCTGGACGTTGACCAGATAGGAAGTAAAGTATTATGAAGCCTGGACGTTGACCAGATAGCAATACAAAACTGTGAAGCCTGGACGTTGACCAGATAACAGTAAGGTATACTGTGAAACTTGGACGTTGACCAAATAACAGTTTACTCGGATAATTACTTAGAAGCCCGGATTCAACCGGATATTAGTAGGCCCCAAAATCAAAAGGACGGCCGGAGGCGACCGGATAACCATTTGATTTCCTTCTGAAGACTGGACGTTGACCAGATAGGAAGTAAAGTATTGTGAAGTTTGGACATTGACCAGATAGTAATACAAGACTGTAAAGCCTAGATGTTGACCAGATAGCAGTTCACTGTCACCTTGTCAACCAAGAGATGACTCCCCGGTAGAATAACAAATGATTGAAGTTCTATTTCTACCACGACATAGACCAACATTCCCCGGTGTAGTCCTCCTCAACAACAAGTATGCAGGCTCTCGCAAAGGAATCTCTTATGCGATCAATTTTTCTTGGATGGCATCTTTAAGCCCATCTCCGGCGAGATTCAATCACATCTCTAAATGGCATATTTAAGCCCATTCCCTCAACTACTTTGACGAGTGCAAATTTACGGGCACTCTAGTGTCCAATCCTCTTTTACCTTCGAGTCACGAAAGGAAAACTTGACAATCTAACTCTTCAAGTTCAAGAAGATTGAACATGAGCAGCTGTTGTACCCCAAAAGTTTCCCTCTCATTTAATCAATATTTCTCATCACAAGACTCTTTGAACTCAAGACCAAGCTAGGGTTTGTTCTGCTCAAGACATCTCCTTGCATTGATGACCTAAATTAGGGTTTGAGTTTGCACAAGTAATTTTGGACTTCTAATGCTCAATATGACTTTCATGCTTCATGTTGGACTTATAAGTTTGCTCATACCAAGTTTCAAGCCTTGAATCAAATTTTTGCCCAATCAACTGGACAGTTGACCTAAAAATCAATTGTATTGGGAAAAAGTCAACTGTAGACAATTTACAGTCAAACCTCATAAATTTTGATCCATATCAACATTATGAGCTCATATGAACCATTTGATCAATTTTGGACCACAACTCCTCAAGAAATTTGATCAGATCATCAAAAGGGCAAAATGGTCATTTTTAGGGTTTTGACTGCAGAATGGCAATTTTTGACTTTTCACCTAGCCAATGGCAAGTTGGGTTCAAGCATGGATTCAAGGACTCAATGGAATCATCTTGACATATTCACAAGGTTTAAAAGATCTCAATTGCATTGGATTGACAAATGAATTTTCCAGTCAACTGTACACTGAAAAGTCAAACTTTGACTTTTTGGTCAAAATCAAGTGCCAAGGGTCATTTTTCATCAAGATGTGTCAAAACATGAAACTTGTTCATCAAGAAACTCATTTTTTCAAATTAGGGTTTAAAATTGGAAAATTTCACAACTTAGAATTTTTCGTAGTTATGAAATTTTCTTATTTTTTCCCAACTTTGCCCAACATTTTCAACATGATGCAATTGGATTCAAACAAAACTTCCAACATGAAAGTTGTATTCCTCCACAAAGTCTACAACTTTGATTTACAAAGTTTTCCCAAAAGAAGCTTTTATTTCAAGTTATGATTTTTGGAACAAGGGTCCATGAAACTTTTAACTTAGTGAAATTTTGCCCTAGTTTAGGCAGGATTTTGACCTATCTTCATGACCATTTTTCACATAGTTCCACTTGGAATATCAAAATTTATTTCAAATATGGATTTTATAGCATGTTAAAATCTTTCCAAAATGTCCAAGAACTCTCCAAAATCATTTATGGTTAGGGAGAATCGAAGGTTTGAATTTGGCAAAAACTCACTTTTGATCCATGGCATTTTCATGTTGATACAAGTTGCAACTTCTGTCCAACTTCATTTGTACTTGATTACAGGTCCCTAAACCCTTTCATACTCAATAATTAAATGCAAACCCATTGGTTTGAGGCTTTGTTCTGATCATGGGAGGATTACACAAGAGATTAATCCAAAAATAGCAAAAAGGCAACATTGCCATTTTTGGCAAATTTGCTTTATGTCAAATTGCATTCTTGAGCCTTAAACAAAATCTTGTACAGAAAACAATATCCACAAACTGAGGGGGCCAAGATCATAAAGTTAAAGCTGGTAGATAGCCTGTACAGGCCTGTCTTGCATCATTTCTTACTTTTGCTTAAAATACAAGTAAACTTGCCAAAAAGCCACAACTTGCATATCTGATATAACCAACCCTTGCAAGCATTGGAGACAAGTTTTGTACATTTCCTTGAGCCAGAAACACGAATTGTTGAACCCTCAAGCCTTCCAAAACACAAAATTACCTTCCTTTTGCAAAACAGGGCACCCCTTGCAGTTTCACTTCCATCTCACAAGTTACTCGTGCATTTTGCCTCAAACTTGTTCCAATACATTCCATATAACCTATCCAAAATATCCCAATCATTAGCCACTGACTGTAACTCCATTTTCAAGCTTCACCATTTCTGTTTTCAGCTTGTGCAGGTTGAGTTCTACAAGCTTGTTCAAGCACATCTAAGGCAAACTAGGCATTGGGGAAGGTCAGAGGAAGTTCAAGCAAGCTCCCAAGCATCTCAGGCCTCACTGAAAAGCTCCACATTGCCATACACGAGTTCAACTGAAACAGGTTTTTGTCAACTTCCTATCTCTCTATTTAGGAATCATTAGGCTTAGGTTTGTGAATAAAAAATGTAGTACTCATAGCCATGAAGTTGTACATATGATTAGATTTCATTTAAGTTAATCGTGTTAAGAGAATTTGATTCATGAACTTCCTGAAAAAGTTAGGTTAGAAATTAGGGTCAGAGAAATTCTCTCTGGTCTTTGAGAGTTAGATTAAGTTCTTTATATGGTTGAAATCGTCTTGAAAAATGCTATAACTTTGGTGTTATGAGTTTTTGCATTAGAGCACGTATGCAGGTTTTCCATATTTGAATGAGGCGCGCATGTTTTTGTTTGACAAAGGTTGAAGATGAAGTTTAGTGGGCTGGGCTTGGTTCTGGCCTTGTTTTTGACACCCCTCTTTACTGATTGCACCTCCCTGGCCCATTTCTTTATATTTTTGTATTTTTCTATTTATTTTTCATTTCTGATTTTATTTTATTATTTTCTAAACATAAAAAATATTAAAAACATTTTCATAAATTTTC
Organism: Vicia faba; assembly: GCA_948472305.1. NCBI lineage: Eukaryota > Viridiplantae > Streptophyta > Magnoliopsida > Fabales > Fabaceae > Vicia > Vicia faba. The sequence continues at coordinate 690,739,400 of OX451739.1, forward strand.
ATTTTTTATTTTATATTTTTTTATTATTTTTCTAACATGAAAATAATTTTTAAATAATATACCTTTATTTTATTTAATAAAAAACTTGAAAATGATACATAAAATTTTTATGCCTTTATTTTTATTATTTATACTTAAATAATATTTTTTCTAATATATTTTTATTTTGTATATATTTTATTTTATTTTATTGTACATGGATAATATAATTAATATGTATATACTTTTCTTAAAGAAAATTAGGGTTTTTACCCTTAATAAAAAAAATAATCTTTTATTTCTTTTTTTTAATACATTAAATATTTTATTTTTACACACATAAAAATAAACAAAATTTTTTTTTGCATATTTATTTAATTGACCATTTAAATACTTGCTTATTTATTTATTTGTACCATTTATTCAATTTGGATGTAATAGTAAATATTAGGGTTTTAATTTGTTGCAAAATATTCACCATTCAAACTTGTATCCCCCCCCCCCCCCCATATCAATGTTGTAATAGCTTAGGTTTATTTTACGCATTTTATGCTTTCAAATATGCCATGTTAGAGATTAGGGTTTGTATGCAAAAATTCAAAATCAAAACAAATAGCTTGACAAAAAGCATGTAAATTGACAACACAATGCACACATGCACCCCTAGGATTTCATCCACTCGTTGCGTTTAAAATGGCCATGTTATGCATGTTGAGTATCTTGGCAAAACAAAAACAAAACAAAAGATCATAGTCCTTCGATGACGCTATCTTGGTTGCCTATACAAAATGATCTAATCCCTCAAAATTGCTAAAGATACTTAGCACAATTGATATCATGGTCCATACGATGACCCACGCATGTCTCGTTTAACATCTAAATACAAGGTTGTTTACCAAATGCAATGGTAAAACAACACTGTCAAAAGGGTTAAAAATGTGTAGGAAAGATCTTTGAGTAAAATAGGGTAGACAACTCTTAGTTACTTGATCAAAACTTGAAAAAACATCCTTGTTATTTTCAAACACACAACACAATTTCAAAACATTTCCCAAAAACCAACTTTCAAACACTGAAACATCTTTTCAAAAGACAAAACACCTTTGTATATATTAAAAAAGAATCATTACAAAGGTTGCCACAACGATGGCCTCTTTTCAAAACATTTTCAAAACCACACACAAAGCACCATTTCAAACAATTGAAAAGCAAAAGCAATTGATCTAAACAAGTAACTAAGAGCCCATGGATAACCATGGATGAAAAGGGTGCTAGCACCTTCCCTTTTCATAATCTACCCTCCGAACCCAAGAAAACATCTCAAAGGTCTTTCCTGTGCTTTTTGACCTTTCCTTTGGATAAAATAAAAAGTCGGTGGCGACTCTTGCTAAACCAAAACATTTCCAAACACAAACGCAAAACCTCAAGTCAGTTCTCCCACCGTATCATAGTTACTTCCACCTTCATCCCTGACACTTCTACCATCCTCCTCTTGGTTGTCGTCCTCATCAGAGGTGATATCAGCAGTTTGAACCGGTTTAGCAGAACCTTTGAATTTTCTTCCCATGTTGAGGATAGCAATTGGCTTCCGAGTCTTCTTCTTTTTGGTGATGAGCGCCATCATATATTTTTGTCCCTGGGCAAGATTCAGGAGGGTCTCCTGGAATTGGGCATTCTGAGCTTGGAGTTCCTTCACAGTTTGTTCAAGAGCCATCTTTTGCTGAAATAAACAACAAGAAGATGAGAAAACCTGTATGGGAAAACCTGTTATGTAATGATGCATGATATGTAGATGCAATGTTTTCAAGGATCGTTGTGGGATTAAATTTGTTTAAACAAGAGAAATTTTAATAACTAGTTCGAATTACAATTGCCTTTAATAAAAAGAGTTACAAAATAGAAAAAAATATAAATTCAAATCTCTCATGGATGCTTCCTCTTTTTGTTGACATATGCGTTAAGACTTTGTTCTTCGTGGAGTCATTTTGTCAGCTCCAGTACTTTCTTATCACTAGCATAGAACTAAGTCTCAAAGGTATCCCTTTCTTCCTTGAGTTGAATCCAGGACTTCTATAGTTCTTCGAGGTCGGTAGGCATATCAGGATGAAGAACGGTATAAGAAGCACCCCTTTCAACAATAGGTTTTACGACCACTAGTAGGATAACGGGATATGGCATTTTAAGATTTTGAGCACGAGACCTCATCCATCTGAGGTAAGGCTCTAGAGGAATGGAATTCTTGTGTCCCAAAGTCTTGCTATCAATCTTGTTGACCATGCCCCAAGCACGTATAAACCTTTGATGGTAGTTTTGAGGATCGTTCCCATAGTCAAATATAATACCCTGGATGAGCATATCATAAGGACCATACCTTCGAGCATAACCAAACTGACGCAGAGCTAGAGTAGGGTTGTAAGTGATACCCCTCTTATACAAAGGAGTGGTAAGTTAGGGAATTCCCTACAAAGATCAATAATAGTGACACATGCTTGAGATTGAGAGCACCAATGGATATTCTCATGAGTGAGTGACATCAATCTTTGAGACCACCTCAAACCTTGTTCGTTCTTTATCGCTGATCGAAGAAGGTGCGAAATAAACCACCTGGACAGTAGAGGTATGCAACACATAAGATTTCCTCGCCTCTTCATAGTACGAGTGTGGAAGGAATGCAAGACATCTCCGAGTAAAGTAGGTACCATATTATGAGTGATAAATATCTTGATAGCACTCACGTCTATGAATTGGTCCGGATTAGGGAATAGTACCAAACCATAGATCAACAAAGCCAAAATATCCTCAAAATCATGAAGGTTCATGGTGTCTAGAAATCCCTGAGCCTTCTCTATCAAAAATTTTGGAGAGAAACCCTTGACTCCATTCCTTGTTTCCCAAATAGATATAATGTCCTGTCGTTTCAGATGTAAGGCTACTGCAACGTCTTCAAGTTTCGGAACTTGCTCTAGACCGGTGAAAGGTATCTAATCAAGAATAGGCACTTCGAGCAACTTAGACAATTCTTCCATTATGGGTACCAACTGATAATCCGCAAAGGTAAAATAGTGATGCTTCGAATCAAAGAACTGGAAAAGAACACTCATCATGTCTTCTTGAAAACCAGTAGTAACCAGACTGAGTAGATGACCATGTCTCTTGGTGAATTGAGAATTATCAGGAACCTTTGAGACTAATTTCTCAAGCTTGGAAGGTATATTTACAAAGTTGACCCATATGGTATTCCTATGACTAGAAGCCATAACCTTGCAACACAGAATAAAGATAAATCCCCTAGATCCTTGAAATGGTTAGTCATGATATAATGTTATGATGTCATGATTAAACAGATAGTCGAACACAAGCAAAAGCATGCAAAGGCCTTAGGTTTAAGGCTTGCATGGGGTTTGTAGGTAAGTACCCTCTTGAAATTTAGTTGGCTCAACCTGTCATAGAGAATTAATCGGCTTCTAGGGATCTCAATATCACTCATTTTCCCCATAAATTTTGTCTAGCACGACAACTGACTTGCCACCAAACAAAACTCGAGAGTCGAATCTCAATGAGTGTAGTATCGAGTATCAACCAACTTCGGACTGCACCAAAGCCGACTATCTCACTACCTTCTAATGGATAGGTTGAGTCAATTAAGGTTCTAAGGCCAGTTAGTGCTTATAACACCATGCGGTAGCCTATTATGCTCCCCGACTGACTCTAGGGATACCAGTACAAACCAATGTGTCGCACTAATGTAGCCATCACTTCAACCATATCAGTATATACCGTATAATTTCCATGATCTATTTCTACTCACCTAAAATGCCCCCAGATCCGGGTGTAAGATCTTTTCAAGAATAAAACCCAAATAACCCTTTAATAAAACAGACAAATCAAACAAAGAAAGCATTTAAAAGTGATCTAAATCTAAGGTAACCCCACTTTTTTAGCTCTCCCCAGCAGAGTCACCAGTTCTGTAATACGATGGGAGAACTGACTTTGTTTTGCATTTTATCGCAAATGTTGCGAATAGCTAGAGTCGTCACCGACTTTTCTTTTATCCAATACGGAAAGGGTGAAAAGAACAGGAAAGACCTTCGAGAATTTTCTGAGTTCGGGTGGTAGGTTATGAAAAGGGAATGTGTTACCAACCTTCTCATCCGTAGTTATCTACGGGATCTTAATCTCTTAGCTCACTTTGTTTGAAATGCTTTGTGTTCGTGTTTAAAAAAATTTTGAAAAAAATGCCTAAGTGCGACAAGACTTTATAATGATTCTTGTATAAGTTAAGAATGCATACAAAGTGTTTGTTTTTTGAAAATATTTCAGGTAAAAGTGTTTGTGAAAAAGATGTTTTGAAAAGTGTGAGCAAGCAATTACGACCTATCTACCTACTCAAAGATCTTTTGTGTTATTTTCCTCCTCCTTAGATAGTTCTATCCTACCATTAGTTAGTAGGAAGCCCTATCATTGGATGTGAAGGGACGAACATGGGTCATCGTACAATCATAAAGGCAACTCGTAGGGGCACTTTAGCAATTTTATCGTAAGGGACTAGATCGTTTACCGAAGGCAACACTCGAAGGGTCATCGAGGGACTACGATCTTTCTAACCGAGGGTCTTTGATAAAGCGTTCCCACGTTCGAGGGACATGACTGCTTTTATTCGAAGGCAACAAGTGGGATTACGCTAGAGGTGAGTGTGTAAAAAGTTATTCAATTTAGATTATTTATCTTGTAATTAAGGTTTTCTAGGATTATTTTTATGTCTTGCCATACAATCCTATTAAACTAGACAATTATAAGAAAAGCAGTAAAGGAAGAAATTAAAAGGTCCTACGCATATTATAAAGCTTCGGGGAAGGGGGTACAAAATAATAAAACTGGGGGAAATAGAAAGAAAACCCTAATTAAACTATTATATATTGTAGCAGTTACAATAACTTGGAAATAAAGTACGCGAAGATTTGTAAAATAAAGGGAAAAAGAAAAATCGAAAATTGCTTCGTGATTGTTTTGATAAAAGAATTGGATGATTAACCTAAAAAAACTAATCAGTTTTAATTAAAAAAAAGTTAATTAGTTAATTAAATTAAACAAAATCCTAAAAAATCTATGTTGATTTTAATTAATTAAACCCTAAAAAAATCTATGTTGAATTAATTTAATTTTAAAAAATTAAATAAAAAACCTAAGTCTAAATTAATGTTAATTTTAAAAAGGTTAATTAAAATTATGTTAAAAAAATATTAATTAAAATTAGGGTTAAATATGTTTTTGGTCCCTATAAATATCTAAAATTTCATTTTTAGTCCTTATTAAAATAATGGCAAGTTTTAGTCCCTACAAAATTATTATGCACGTAATTTTAGTCCCTGTTGTTAAACCAATGTGTATTTTTGAATGATTATTTTGTAGACATGTTTAGAACGTTATAAAAAGTTCCTTGGAAAAAAAGAAATTCAAAACTTGATTTCTAAATCGAGATTTTCATTATTTTTATCAATATATTTTGAAATTTAAAAATATCATATTTAATTCTTCTCATTTTAAAAATTCTAAAATTTGATAAAGAAACATTTTATAGTATTCTAAACACGTATGGAAAATATAATTCAAAAATTTAAAAGTTTAAGGGTAATTAAACAATTTTTAAAATTTTAGAAAATAGCAGGGTCTAAAACTGGATAAACAAAAAAAATTTAAGGACCAAAATTTGTCATTTTTTTAATATGGATTAAAAATGAAATTTGAGATATTTATAAGGATCAAAAACATATTTAACCCTTAAAATCATGTTAAAAAAGGTTAATCAAAACTATGTAAAAAAGTTAAAGCAAAATAAAAAAAAAAAGGATTGGGCTTGTTATAACACAAATCGGGGGGTGTAAAAAGAGAAGTTCACTAAGCCTAGACAGCAAGCCCAACACCTGTGCTGAATCCAGTGTGGCTCTCCAGTGAGGGTTCAACGTGGGCGTGTAAATCTAGGGCGTTAGATTTGATCCTGTGGAGATCTAATGGTGGTGAGGTGAGGCGCACGGTGAGCGCACTTCACTGGCTCACAAAAAATCTGTAAACAAGAAAATATGTGAAAATAAAAATACCAGAGGCACAGGTCGAACCCGTGTCTTGGTATACTAAGGCCTTTTTCATGCTCGCTTCTATCGCTGGGGCGGTTGTACGTCCGTTAACATAATTGAAACAATAAATATATATTATACAAACGAATATATTGACCGGAGAGGCACTGGAGCCCTAGCTCTAGTCGTCTTCTCCGGCGACCTGTATTGTTTAAAACCTGCAAATTCAAAGTGTTAGTGATCCAAAACGTCATACCCCCCTAATTTGACCCTCATAAATCTAAATATGGGATTAGTTTTGGCTATAAGTCCTTGTAGATTGAGTTTCAAAGAAAAAAACCCTTACACAGTTCACAAATGGAAAACCATGATTCTCACGTTATAAGCCTCGTGCGATGTTTGCAACCTGTTCCAAACTTCTTCCTGAACATATTTGAGCAAGCAAAAAACGTTAATAGCGCATGAAATAAAAAATCCAATTGCAAGAATGCTTACCAACCGTACTTGATGAGATATCACGATCTGGTGCTTGAGAGGATTGGATATGGACTTGGATCAACTCCTAGGAGTCTCAGGAAGGTGATTTGCTATTTGAAATCGACCGAGAATGGCTGGAGATAAGGGTTTGCTTTTGCCCTAGTTCTTTGAAAATTTGAGAATTTTTAGGAGTGTGTTTGAGGCAGCTTTTTCGTGTCTTGTTGTATGGGAAGTACTGAGATTTTATAGGACAAATTAGGGCAACAATATGTGGGCTTGGACCTTGTGTAAAAAGATATGGTTTTATCTTATTTATTTTATATTATTAATGAATAAATATAAAATAATAAAAATAAAAATACGTCAAGGGGTGTAAGGATAAGGTTTGAGGTGTATGAAGAGTATAATACACGTTTGGACTCTTAAACCATGATCCAACAGCCCAAAATATCAAGTTTTCTCAATTTGAACTTCATGCATTTGCTCAAAATTTCCCAACTTGCAATGGTCATAACTCACTCAATTTTTATCTTTTAAAGGTGATTTTGGACTTTTTGGAAAGCTCAAGATGTCTTCTACAACCCCTATGTTTATAATTTTTGCTTTGGAATATTTATCTTGATGTAAGTTACCTTGATAAAAAGTGTCTTTTTGTTGACTTTTGAAATGACCTGTAATTTATTGGCTTATATCTCTCAAATGATGCATTTTTTAGACTTTAGCTTAGAGAGACAAAGTTGTATAGAATTGAATTCCCTTCAAAATAAGCTTTGGTTGGGGAAATATGATGAAGTATGTGAAAGTTATGCTTGGTTAAAGTTCAGTTGACTTCTCATAAGGAAACCCTAATTTGGCAACTTTTGACTTTTGATGTTTTAAGGGATTTTCTTGAGGAAACATGATCAACCCTTGATAAAATGATGGATATAACTTCAAAATATTGATGTTGACCAAAAATCTTGAGGTTTGACTATATGTTGACCACATTTGACTTTTTATCCAATATAATTGATTTTCAGTCATTTGAGTCATTGTCTGGGCAAACTTGTGATGCAAGGCATGAAACTTGGTATGAATATTCTTTGAAGTATATGAAGAACCATGAAAACTACTTGAGATCTTGAAAACCCAATCTTCTTTGAGGAATACCAAACCCTAGTTGTGGATCCATTGCTTAGGATGAGAATTTGTCTGATCAATTCTTGAGCCAACTTGAACATTTGAGGACCTTTTGAGAATGTTTTAAAGAAAAATAGGAGGGAAATTTTTGGGGTACAACACTCATCTTTTTACAACAATGATAATTAATATATGATATAAACTAAGCATTTTCCCCGCCTCTTGGTTTTGCCAGCGTCATCGCTGAATTTCTCTAGGTTTTACTAGTTTCTAACCGGGTTGCCTACACTTAACCGGAATGTCTATATAATTCCCCCAAACATGAGGTTTTTCGGACAAATATGAAACGCTTTAACCCTGAGCCATCACGACTAAGGAGGACTTTGTTTCTCGGTGCTTGTCGGAGATCTTGCTTGATGAATTCCATTCTTTTGCATGATAGTTTAATATCCCTTGGAATAAACATTTCTCATGACTATTAGAGTGTGTTTGTTTCAAGGTTGTAAATATTATTCTAAGGAATGTGATCATGAGAATACAACATTCTCATGTTTGATTCAAATTTTAAAAATTTATTTCAAGGCATATTTATTTCTCAGAAACTTTATTTACACATAGTTTTTTCATTTTCATTTCCATGATTAAAGGGTGAGAATCGATCATTTCCATATAAATAAATCCAACTATCACTAACTTTTCACTTCTACTCCTAAGATATTTTTATTTTTATTTTTCATAATTTTTAAATTAAATAAATTTGTAATCATTCTTAAGAAATTTTATTTTTATCCAAATATATAAATTAGAATATTATTTCAAAAAATATGAATTGAAAGAATAGAATTTCAAATACCGAAAACAAACACATCTGTAAAATTTATAACTAAATGACAAAGTTAGCCGCCGCCAAGATAAATTTAGAACTAAATGACAAAGTTGGCCGCCGCCAAGATACATGCTTTCATGTGGCTGCAAGCACATAATGCGTATTTAATAATATAAGTGAAAAACCATAATTCCACATGAATTGGAAACGGTGGTCATTCAATGGAAGTTATAACTTCTACCATCTACTCAACTGTTACCGCAATCATTACATAACGTTTTTCTCATGGCTTTCATCCTGCAATTAAACTCAGAAACTGCAATGCCTCGCTGCCAAAACTCAGGCTTTATAGATCGTTAACTAGTAAATTTATAAAATTCAAATATTATAATAATTGAACCTTGAAGTAAACTGCATATATCTTGCTAACCATTACGGTTTGTCGATGTAGAAGTTGAAGCAGTATGCCTATTTGAACAGCCATTGCTTGTTCCAGGTCTTCTCGGATTTTCCAATGATCTCTGTTTGGCAGTCCAATGACATCTTTGATCCGCGACACTCAAGTAGCTTTAGGAAACTCTATCCTGTTTGTCATATGCGCTTTCTACCTGCGGCGATGACGGACACACCAACTTCAAACGGTATTATAGCGCTTTCAAAGCACGCTGAAGTTCCTCAACTCGGTGAGTCGACCTGCGGGTATATCGGGCATGCTGCAATATAGCCTTCACCAGTTAATCAAATACCAAATGTTGTGAGATGTCGACTCGTTGTTTTATGAAATTGTCGCGGGATGAGTGGTACTGCATAACAAAATAAACACAGAATTATGAAGAATATCGCACACATTGATGCATACATGTATATGAAACATATTGACGGTTCAACGCGATGACACAAAACATCCATACAAATGCAGTATAAACACAGTTCTGGACTGGCCCAACGGAGTCTGACGTCCTCCTTCGGCACGGCATGTGCGATCATGGTTCGGGCTATCTGTTTTCTGTCGGGCATTATCAATCGTTTGTCTTCTAGATCAGCACTGTCCTACGATAATTGACGAGCGTCTTTCAGTCTGTCCGACCTCAAGTCATCCAGACAATCAGGAACCGACTAAACCGTTGCATGTAACCTACCTCCTCTTCGAAATTAACGATTAGTTCCGGACACACCGGCTCGGTTTGACCAATTTCGGGAAGTTACCTATTTTTGCGGATCTGTATATCTAAGTCCAAAAATAGAGACTAACGGTCAAGCGTCAGGGGCACTATATAAACTCTCACTCATGTGAGGGCCATGTATCGAATATGGACTATTCATCACCAAAACCCTAATACTTTGCTTGTATATCTTTTTGCTCCCACACTTGATCATCGGAGTGCCTTGCAGGTACAACCCCTTTTTTCTTATCGACTTTTCAGCCTGTTTGAAGAGCCAAGAACATCTTCACCTCGAGGATAACGACGGACATACTGCATCGCCAGATTCCATCGACGTTGATTGTGATAACAATCTATTATTGGACAAACAGTTTCCCAAGAATTATGTAGAAGACCAGCCGTAGATTCTGCAACTGGTCCCTGTTCTATAGAACACTGACCAAGCCATAGCAGCACTGGTCGCTGCCCTTAACCGAACCAACTCCCTCATCCTCCAGCATAGCAAACAGACGGGGGCTCTGGAGTGGAAATAGTCAAGGTCACCCCCTCAGAGACACCGATGACATAACTTCTCTAGCATATCACCTCCCCGAGAGGGGCGTCCTCCAAGAAATAAAAGGCTCGACATTTCTTTCCGCAAGAAGCGTGATCGAGCATCTCCCGAGAAGGATAAAGACTCTTCACTTCCCAAGAAGACGAAGATCACCTACAAAGACAAATGCAGCAGGTCACTATCACCCAGACCGGGGCGACGAGGGCGGAGCCCCTCCCCTCGACGAGATGACGACGTCCGACGAGGAAGAAACCATCATTCCCCGTCATCATCGCCAAAAGAGACCGATGACGATGAGCCTCGTGACCTACTATCGAGAGAAATTATGGAGGCACGACTCCTGGTCGAGCTCGAGAAGCCTCCCCCATTGGGATCCTACGACAATACAATCGACCGGACGACCACGTAAAAGACATCTCCGCCCTACTTGATTACAGAGGTGTGAAGGGAGCAATCAAATATAGGTTGTTCCCGACCACTCTGATAAAAGGTGGCATGGCTTGGTACAAAATCCTGCCCCTGAATCTATCACTTCTTGAAAACAACTAGGAAAAATATTTTCGAGGCACTTCACCGCCTCCCGTTCGCATCCAAAATTAGAGGCTTCACTCAAAGAGATTATCCAGAGCATAGACGAATTTCTACGTGCATATATCGAGTCCATCAACAAAGAAGCCGTACAGGTCTCGACGATAGATGCTATGAAGAAGTACCTTCTTGAATGAGGGTTCCGTTCCCGCAGCGACTTCGCGAAGGCTGTGGATATCGAAACTCCAGCCACGCTCAAATCCATCCTCCTCAAAGCTTAAGCGTAAATTTAGTACGAGGAGAAAGAAGAAGCTACTGAGAGAGTGCCAAACTCTCTAGAAGTGACGAGCCCTCAATATCCCGTTGGAAGGAGAGAGAAAACAGGAAGACAGATCTCGAGACTCCAAAGATTACAAGGAGCCTGCTGGTCGGTTCCACGACTACACCCCTCTAACCACTTCAAGAGAACATATTATGTTCGAATGCACCAACTCTGAATTTAAATAGGCTGGGGTACGCTTTCCTCGCTAGACACCTTCCAAGTGCATAACCGACAAGAGCAACCATTGTAGGTTCCATAAAAGTCATGGTCACAACACCGACGATTGCATCCATCTCAAGTATGCGATCGAGATGATAATCCGAGACGGGCACCTCAATTAGTACTAGAAGAAAGAAGGTACTTGTGAGAAGGCTCCAGAAACCAAGAGCATCGAAGAGAGGAAAGAGTCCCCCGACATCAGCACAATACTAGTCGCCATGAATATCTCGCGACCAAAAGATTTCTACTTCCCAGACATGAAGAACATCCCATTATACTTCTCCTCCCACTGTCCCTGGGAGTCACTCCCTGCTGCGATAGTCATCTCCGACGGGGGATTCAATAAGCATACAGTGAGATCCGTAAAAAGAAGTTTCAAGTAACTTATCAAAGCCAACTCTGACATGGATGCCACACTGGATAAGTTTCGAGGAGGCTCTCATCCCCCGCTTTCTACAGGGAGGAAGTGTCGGGAGGAGCCCCCAGCTCGACTATCCCACTGCTCGTGCAGGATCGCATGGCAAACTTTGATGTTCAAAGCATACTGGTCGATCAAGGGAGCTCAGTGGACATCATGTACACCCAACTGTTCGTCACCCTACAGCTGAATGAAAGCCACTTGACCCCATACGTGGTCTCAGACCTCCAGGGCTTCAATGGGGCCAGTATCAAACCCTCGGGGTATGTCGAGCTGATCGTCACCTTTAGAAGAGGGGTGACTACCAGAGCCATCAAGACTCATCTTCTGGTAGTGGATTTCCCGTCTCTTTATCAATGTATCTCCGGGAGGCCCATTCTGACCGAACTAATTGCGTCGTCCTTCATCGTACACCTCAAAATGAAATACTACACTGCACATAGTTTGGTCGCCACCCTCCACGGGGACGTCCATACGGCAAGAAGATGTTTTGAAACCTCAGTCAGGGGCTTGAGTTCCATCAACGATCAACCCCGAACGACCACTGGGGTCACCCTTCTCTCCAACTCCAAGGAGGCCAAGCCACTGCCAATGGTCAACACCATCGACCTCGAGAGCCGCTTCTCCAAGGAGGATCGCCTTGAGCAGAGGAAGAAAGGGAAAAAGTCCATGGTCGAAGGAGAAGGTTCATCCCTAGCTTCAAGTAGCTAGGAGCTCTTAGATCCCATACAACCCATTCCAAACGGAGACTTCGAGATCACCCCCTTGGGAATGATCGCACCAAAGGAGTAAAGATCAGAACTGACCTCCCCGGCTTGGCGAAGAGGCAACTTAAAGCTTGCTTGATGGAGAAGGATGATTTGTTCTCCTAGAGCACAGTTGAGATGCCCAAATTGGACCCATAGATTGCATGTCATCACCTGACCATAGACCCTGCACTCAAGGCGGTCGCCCGGCGCAGAAGAAAGTTGTCCCCCGAAAAAAACAGAGATTGTCGAATTAGCTTTAAAAAACCTCCTAGAGGCACACTTTATTTCTGAAGCCCAATACACAACCTGGCTCTCAAATGCAGTTTTTGCAAAGAAATCTAATATAAAATGGTGCATGTCCATTGATTATACCGACCTCAATCGGGCTTGCCCGAAATATCCTTATCCCCTCCCCAACATTGACAAACTGGTCAATAACTCGGCCAGTTTCAAATTATTATCTTTTATGGATGCATATTCTGGATACAACCAAATTCCAGTGGCGAAAGCGGACAAAAAATATACCGCTTTCATGACTGAGTCGGGCAACTATTACTACAACGTAATGCCCTTCGGCCTGAAAAATGCGGGAGCTACATATCAGTGCATGATGAACAAAGTCTTCCACAACGAAATAGGCGACATGCTCGAAGTCTACATGGACGACATGATCGTCAAATCGATGGAAGAAAATGACCACGCCTTTCACTTGAAGAAATTTTTCGAGCAAGCCAGAAAGTTCCAGATGCGATTTAACCCAGAAAAACGCACCTTTGGCGTACGAGCAGGAAAATTCCTCGGATTCTACCTCACAGAATAAGGGGTTGAGGCAAACCCCGACAAATGCCGAGAATTTTATGAGTTTCCAACTCCCGCTTCAAAAAAGTCCATTCAAATCTTGAACGACACACTCACTTCTCTCTCTCTCTCTCTCTCTCTCTCCTCTCTCTCTCTCTCTCTCTCTCTCTCCTCTCTCTCTCTCTCCTCCTCTCCTCTCTCTCTCTCTCTCTCTCTCTCTCTCTCTCTCTCTCTCTCTCTCTCTCTCTCTCTCTATTCGTGGCAAAATACCCTCAGCATGTGTTCCCCCTCATCAAACTCCTCCACAAGGAAGCTGCCTTCGAATGGACGGATGAATACGAGCAAGCTCTCACCCACTTGAAGTAAGAACTAACACAATCGTGCGTCCTTTCTCGACCAAAGAAGGACTAAATCCTCTATCTCTATCTGACCATCACCCTCGAGGCAATAAGCGCGTCACTAATCAGAGAATCCCCATAAGGGCATAGGCCTATCTACCTTACGAGCAAGGCCCTGCAGGGCCCCGGAGTAAGATATCATCAAATTGAAAAGGTGACCTTAGCCCTCATCAATGCAGCGAGGAGACTCGGGTACTATTTCTTGGCGCATGCCATAGTCCGAACAAATCAACTAATAAAGCAGCTGCTCGATAGGCCTGACATGGTGGGCAGAATGTTGAAATGGTCGTTAGAACTCTTCGAGTTCGACTTCCAGTACGAAGGCAGGAAATCCCTTAAAGCTCAAGCATTGGATGACTTTGTGGCTGAAATGACCTCGCCCGCACCCGAGGACGGGGAGCCCCGATGGACAATTTTCGTCGACGGCGCCTCCAATTCGATAGGAAGCGACACAAGCATTATATTGGAAAATGAAGAAGGAACCCTAATCGAGGTCTCCCTTGCATTATCCTTCCCGACCTCAAACAACCAGGTCGAATACGAGGCATTTCTAGCAGGTTCACGCCTAGCCGAAGAGGTGAAAATATTCATCGACTCTCAGCTAGTTGCATCCCAGGTCTGGGGAGAATATCAGGTAAAAATGATCACCTCGCTGAGTATTGGACCCTGGTCAAAGAGAGAAAAAAGAAATTCAAATTTGTGTACGTACAACATGTTCCCCGAAAATATAGTGCTCGGGCAGACATCCTGTCCAAACTAGCAAGCACAAAGAGGAAAGGGGGAACAAGTCGGTGATACAAGAAAATTCTTCCTCGACTGAGCACTCAGAGACCCCCATTGACTTTGGAAGTACTCTCTATAGGAGACGACGACTGCTGGATGACCCTTGTACACAAATACCTAATAAGATGAGAGATTCTCGTCGACTCGAAGGAAGCGACAATGGTCATGCGAAGAGTGTGTTCCTATGTCTTAGTCGAAGGCAAGCTTTACAGGAGATGGTGTTCCACCCCCTCCTCAAATGTGTCGACCAAAGAAAAGCGGGTCACATCCTGCTCGAGATCCATGAAGGGATAAACAGCCAACATCCGAGCAGAAGATCCCTCACCAGTAAATCTCTGAGAACGGGGTATTATTGGCCCACCATGCAACATGATGCAAAAGAGCACGTAATGGAATGCGACAAATTCCAGCGGCACGGGGACATGCATCTGGCTCCCCCAAACGAGCTCAGGTCCCTCTCTTCTCCCTGGCCCTTCGCCTGGTGGGGGTTAGACCTCCTCGGTCTATTCGTGGTAGGTACAAATCAAAACAAATATTTTATAGCAGTCGTCGAATGCTTCACCAAATGGATAGAGGTAGAAGCATTGGCCAAAATTATTGTCCAAAACGTCCTTCGCTTCTACAAAAGAAAAATTCTTGCTCGGTTCGGCATCCTACAAAAATATTTCACTGGCAATGAGACCCAGTTCACAGATCATACCTTTCAGGAATTCGTCACCAAGTTGTGCACCACCCAATACTTTTCCTCTATCGAACATCCCCAGACGAATGATCAGGATGAGTCCGCGAACAAGGTGATACTCAGGGGTCTCAAACAAAGGTTAGACTAAACTAAGAAAATATTGGTCGAGGAGCTACACGGTGTACTCTGGGGGTACCGAACAATAGAGCACACGTCAATCGGGGAGACTCCTTTTCGACTAACTTACAGAATATAGGTTGTCATTCCCATAGAGATCAAAGAACCCGCTATACAAACTGAAGCTCCCCTAGACAAGGAGATGAACAACGTCGCCTTACGGGAAGAACTAGACCCTGTCAAAGAGATCCAAACAGGAGAGACCCTACGAGAGGCCTCTCTCAAACAAAACATTGCCATGATCTACGACACCATAGTCGTGCGACGAGAGTTCAAGATCAGCAGCATTGTCTTAAAGAGAAATTGTAAAGAATCTCGCGAAGGCAAGCTCGTAGCGAACTGGAAAGACCCTTATCGTGTCTACGCAAAAATAGGGACCAGGGCGTACTACTTAGAAAATCTAAAAGGGGAACAACTTGCTCGACCATGGAACGTTGAAAGGCTAAAACAACATTACAGTTAAAACACTGAGCGGTCGGAAATCTTTGTCAACAAGACAAACTCATCCAGGCCCGATCACGCATGCATGCCTAGGTACAAGCATAACACCCAAAATATTTTGAAGGGGCGAGACTCCACTCTTTTAACATCCATGTCCTCAGCCCGACATGGATAACTCGACTGAGCTCCATCATTCTCGTACCATGATGGTAGAACAACCAACTTGCACAAGAAGTTCACGTCGCTGAGCTCAGGTCCTCGAAACGAGACCTGAGTTGACCATGCCCGATATTCACCTTGGACGTTTGTACAGTTTCCCCACACTGGCAAACATACAAATCAAACGAGAAAATCCCCTCTATAAACTCTTAACAAAATAAAATATGTCTCAAATAGACAAGCATAACAATAAACCTACAAAAACAAGTCAAATATTTGGAACAAATGACCACCATGGCCAGAAAATTAAAAGATACGACTACCAGGGCCGTTATGGTGCAAATATTACAACAAGGGAGGCCTTTAGCCCCCCGTCCAAATGAATAATTTTTTGACCATAATGGCTACACTTGCTCAGAACTTACATAAATGGGCAAGATTCCAAAAAAACAGGATTACAACGTCACGGTACGCAGGCCGGAGCAGAATAAAAAACTACCCATCATCATTCTTCAGCTCAACTTCCTAAGAAGGGCTTCCCTCGGTGTAGGCGACCGTCATATCTAGTATCCTCATCAGGCCACCATCATCCTACGCTAGAGTCGCCCTTTTCTCCCGACATTCTAGCTCCTTAAGATGAAGAAACTCATCCCGTTGAAGTTGTAGAGCGGTACCCTCAAAGAGAGCCTTCTCCAGCCAACAAAGGGCATATCATACTTCCCTTTCCCCTTTTCTCTAGTCAGATCACTTCTCTCCTCGAAGCTTGGTCTCTTCACCTTAGAGGACACATGAGCGGGAGAGAGGGCACCAGCATCCGGACCCAAGAATGAGTTACCCGACCCCGACGTTGGAGCAGTCCTTGTACTGCCCTAAACATCTTTCAACGCCCTTTTTTTCTTTTTCCACAAGGTTCCTGACTATGCATTCCTGGGCGGGATTCATGTTATCTCCAAAACAAACAAAAAAACAAAGTTAGCAAACAAAGACTTAGAAATGTCGACTGTGGTACCCCAAAATTTACCCTCCCATATTTCTCAACACATGGCAACTCGGGTCCCCAAATTGCTCAAGGAAGTTCAAAAGTTAACCAGACAAACTCTCTCCTAAGGCAGTCAACCTCAAATTAGGGTTTCCATCTTCATCAAGATGTGTGAACCACAAAGGACTCAAATGCTCACCATTTTCCTAATATGTTCTCAAGATCATCCATGTCAAGTTTCAAGCCTTGCAGAAGAGGTTTGCTCAGTCAATTGCTCAAATGCCTAGAAATCAACTATGTTAGGTCAAAAGTCAACTGTGGCCCACATACAGTCAAACTTCAAGATTTTTGGTCAACGTCCTCATTTTGAAGTATTATCCATAATTTTATCAAGGGTTGATCATGATTCCTCAAGGATTGCTCATAATTCATCAAAACCCAAAAGTTGTTAAATTAGGGTTTTGTAGGAAAAGTCAACTCAAATTTGACCAAATATAACTTTCTCATATTTTATCAGAAATGACCCATCCAAAGCTCATTTTGAATAGGATGCAATTCCCTACAATTCATTTTCAGCTCTCAAGTTCAGAATATGCACCCACAAAAAGATATGAATTTTGACATTATAGGTCATTTTGGAAAGTCAACAAAAACACCTTTTGGGTCAAAGCTTCATACATGAACATGGAAGACTAAATCGAGATGAGACAAAAAGGGTTGCTTAGAGGACACCCTAAGCTTTCTAAAAAGTCCAAGAACACTCCTCTAGGGTCACAATTGAGAGAGTTATGCATTGTCCAAGTTGACCATTTTTGCAAAATTGCCAAAAGTCAAATGTGCTCAAATTTGCATTTTTTGCTAAATGGGCCCAACTTTTTATGCTTGCACCTCAATTATAATGTGGTCCACGACTCAAATACCTATCCACAAATTATTTTATTCATTTTTCAATTTATTTTTATTTTTCATTAATTAAAAAGTGAATTAAATCAAATAAATGATGAAAATTATCAAAGATAGGATTTGATTTGTTTTTTTGACAGGTTAGCAACCAAGATATGTTGAGCTTGCAAGATCAATTCGAATCAATGGTAATTAGTGCAAAAAGAGCATGATTGGCATGAAAATAGAAAGATATCATATGGCTAAAGAATCAAATCAAATATCATCAAAGCTTGAAGATTGAATCTGTTTTGCAACCCTAATTCATTGAGGGATATATAATTAACAAAAACAAGGCAAGAAAAGGAGGGGAGAGGTCGTGCATAGCCAAGAACAAAACTGAAAAATTCAAGAAAAAATGGGAATCAATTTTCAATCCACAAGGAGTTTCAAAGCATTTCAAGAGCACCAATCCCTTCCCAGACATCCCAGGAAGCTATTTCAATCACTCTCAGGTCTTGAAACGCCCAGAATCGTGCTCTACGCCTCCCACAGTTTGCCTAAAAGCTTGATTCTGATTTCACTAATCCACGCATCTTTAGCACTTTTTATTGTTATACTCATGTTTATCATCGTGTTTGCAAGCTAATAATTCCATTTAATTTCATTTTGGATGCATGTACGTGATATTACTATAGTTAGGGTTTTGTGTTCTTGTTTAGGGGTTTTCAATGCAGGCAAAATTGGGCGTTGATTCTGGTATCATGATGCTCGTGAGAATGAGACGAGTTGATTGGTACCAACCATTGTCATTTATCTTGAGCAAATGCAATTTTGGAGATGGAAAAGGTTATACCTACAACAAACGTCCGTAGGTAAAAGTTCTGTTGCCTAAAACGACGGTTTGGGGAAGAAGACGATGTGTGGCACTCACTGGTTAGGTGGTTTGAATTTTCGCGCATTTTTTCTGAACACATCACGTGATTTGATTATATTGATTATTTCTATTATATGTACAAACAAACAAAGCAGCTCAGTTGGCAGCGTAGTATTGGGAGCGAGCATAAGGACCTGGGTTCGATTCCCAGGTCCCAACATTTGTTTCATATTATTTTGCTTCAGGTGATCCTGTACCCCACATGTCCAAACGTCCACCATAAGCCATCCAAATTCAACCATCAGATGCACCAGCTAGCCAGATCCAATGCCTCATCATTGAAGGCTCACTATACGCCTCAAAGTAAATGTTGCATGGGAACCAACAAAGTCAAACAGGCTTGGATTATTTGGGTCCAGAAATCATATTGGCACCCCCCCCCCCTCTCCAGCATTGCTATCAGGCCCATCTCTAACTTGTTTTTTATTTCTTTTCTTTAATTCTTTTAATTTTTCTTTTAATCATTTTAATTCACAAATTAATTGTTTTTTCATAAAAAATCAAAAATTAGGATTAGACTTTTTTTATCAAAATTAATTTTGTTAATTTAATTTAGTTTAACTTAGGGCAACTTTAACTTGTTTTTTATAATTAAAACTAATTAGCAAATTAGATTAAACTCCTGATTTAATTCTTTTATCTTTTTCTCAAATAAATAAAAATACAAAAATAGGTTTTTAGATTGAATTAAATTATTTTTTCTTAATTTAAAATTAATTAGAACTTAGGATTTTCTTTTTAATTTAACTATTTCATTATTTTCTTAAATAACAAAACATGACAAAACATCTTTTTTTTAATCAATCGCAAATAGGTTTAGTCAAGGGTCAAAACCCTAGTCGTTGCATATTTGATTCATCGCGCATTTATTATTTTGACAATATTTTTGTAACTGTTCATGGTTTGTAATAGTTTACTTTAGGGTTTTATTTACTGTTTAAATTCCCGAGTTTTTGGCTATGTAATTAAACTCCCTCCCCGAAGCCTTGTAATAGCGTAGATTTACTTTCTCGCATCTTAATTTCTGCAAGTATTTAATTGTTTAGATGTATGCTAATAGGATTGTATGACAAGAATGCATGACAAATTAATACGGTTAGAAAACCCTAATGTGCAAAGATAAATAACTGAAAACAAATCACTCACACATATCACTCTTAGGGTATACTCTCACTTCGGTTGCCTTCGTTAAACGATCGTTAAGTATAGGGTGTCTTAGTGGTTGCCCTCCTATCTAAAAAGATCAAATGTCCCATTCGAATGTTGCCTCGGAAATGTTACCTCGGAAATGTTGTCTCGGAAATGTTGCCTTGAATATGATCTTAAGACTATAGGGTTATTATTAAGGTATCCTAACATTTCTTTAGTGATCGTACATCTCTTTCGAATTGACCCTTACAAACTCCAACGATGGTGCTACCTATTTCTCAATAGTAGGATAGCGCTGTCTAAAGGAAACGAGAATAGAAACAATCTTTTGTCGAGTAGGTAGATGCTAGTAGGTACTTGCTCAAATCAAAACTTTTCACACTTATACTTTTTAAACAAATTTTCAAAACAACTTTGTCACACCTTTGAGGACTGATACAAGGGTTATCACGAAGTAAAACACTTTTCAAAACAAAGCACATACACAAGCAATTTTTAAAAGATGAGCAAGTACCTAAGAGACCATGGAAAACCATGGATAGAAAAGGTGCTAATACCTTCCCTTTCTATAATTTATCCCCCATACTCAGAATATCTCGAAAAAGGATTTTTTTTTCTGTACTTTTTTCCTTTCCAGATGGATGAAATAAAAGTCGGTGGCGACTTTTGCTTACCGCGACATTTTGCGAATAAAAAATGCAAAACGCAAACCAGTATTAAATAGTCGATTTTGCCACCGTATCACAGAAATGACGACTCTGCTGGGGAAATGAATTGGTAAGTGGGGTATACCTTAGGATCTAGGTCACCATAAGTGTTTTTCTTGATTGCTTTACTTTTGAGGGTTCTGTTTTGGGGTTACTATAGATCTTACACACGGATATGGGGAATACCTTTTAGGTAAGTAGCAATAGATTGTGAGGGAACTGTATGGCGTAGACCGATACGGTTTAAGCAGTAGCCACGTTGATATGGCACTTTGGTTGGTACCGGTATCCCTTGTGGAGAAACGAGGAGAATACGGGGCCGCTGCATGGTGTCGTTAAGCATTAACTGACCTTAGAACCTTTAATCGCCCAACTTGGCCATTAGAAAGTAGTGAGATAGTCGGCCTCGGTGTAGAGCTTAGAACTGGTTGATACTCGATGCTACACTCATTGAGACCATACTCTCGGAATAATTTCGGCCGCAAGAAAAGATTGTGTGAGCTAAAACCATGACCGATGGAGGATGGTCAATGATATTGAGATCCTCTAGAACCCGGTTACTTTTCTAGGACAGGTTGAATAAACTTAACTTTAAGAGGGTATTACCTTTGACCTCATGCAAGCCTTAAACCTAAGGGCTTTGTGTGATTTGACTGTGTTTGCAATATTTGTGTTTGTTATACCTGTGGTTTATCATGACATCATGCATCATAACATGGCATTCATGCTTCATTACACTAACCATTTCAAAGACCAAGGGAATTTATCTTTGTTCTATTTTGTAGATCATGGCTTTCGTGTGCAGAATTACCATCTGAATCAACTTTGTGCAGATACCTGCCCAACTTAAAGAGCTAGCATCAAGAGTTTCTGAAACTTCTACTTTCATTAAGAGACACGGTACCCTTCACAGGTATGGAAGAAGTTCCTAGGCCAGAAGTCATTGCCTCATCTTTACATCTGAAACGGGCCGACGTGGTAACCAATTGGGAAACTCGAAGCGGAGTCGAGGGTTTTCTAGCCAAATTTCTGATAGACCAGGCTCAGCTATAATGGGATGATTTGGATTTTAAGGCTTTTGAAGATGTCTTTGCTCTTCTTATCTATGGTTTAGTTCTCTTCCCTAATCCGGACTCCTTTGTAGATGTGAATGTTGTCAAGATCTTCCTTTCTCGCAACCCATTGTCTAGCTTGCTTGGAGATATCTTGCATGCTCTCCATACTCGTACTATGAAGAGAAGATGGACTCTTATGTGCTGCATGCCATTGTTGTCGAGGTGGTTTATTTCTCACCTCCTTAAGTTTGTGCTGAAGAACGAAGAAGGTTTGGGTTGGTCACACAGAATAATGTCACTTGCTCATACATATATTCTTTGGTGTTCCCGGGCTATGGAAGGCACTGCTGTTATTGACCATTATGGGGGATACCCTAATGTCCCATTAATTGGTATAAGAGGGGGTATAACTTACAATCCTTGTCTAGCCTTGCAACAATTTGGTCGTGCTCGAAGAGATGGTCCCCATGAGTTACTTCTCGAGGACATTGTATTCGACTATAAGGATGATGTTAAGGAGCATCGCCGGAGGTTCATACGGGCTTGGGGCATGGTAAACAGATCTGAACCCAAAGAGTTGGGACCGAAGACTTCCCTTCCTATGTAGCCTTACCTCCAATGGGTCCGAGCTCGTGCCCAGAAGCTTGTGATGCCTTATGTGGCTGTATTAGCAGTGATTATGGAGCCCACTAATGAAGAAGGCATTCCTTACACGGTTCTCTATCCTTACATGCCCACTGATCCCCGGGAGTTACAGAGGTCTTGGATTCAGCTGAGGAATGAGCGGGATACTTACCGGGAGCAGTTCCATGAGCAAGAAAGGAAGGTTTTGAAGCTCACCAGGCAGCTCGAGGAAGAAAGAGTGATCAATGACTATATCAGCACAAAGAGGAAGCGTCCATGGGATTTCTGATGTTCTATTTCTAGTCTTAGATTTGTTTCATTTACTTATTTTGTAAAAGCCTTAAAGGCATTGTGAACCTTCAAAATTAAGCTAATAAAGTTTTGTTTATTTTGGTTTGCAAATTTAAATTTCCAAAAGTCTTTGAAATCATTACACATCATTACAGGTACCACTACAGGTTTCTCATATTCTTCGTTGTTTATCCCATGCAGAAATGTCTTTCGATCAAGCCATCAAAGATCTTCAGGCACAGAACACCCAGTTCCAACAGATGTTCATAAGTCTGGTTAAGGAGCAGGAGGATTTGAGGACCCTTATTTTGAAAGAGAAGAAGAAAAATAAGAAGGTCGGTATATTGAATATGGGTAGAAGGTTCGGAGAAAGGTTGAAGCATCAAACTGATCTGACCTCTTCATCCAAAGACGGAGAAAACCAAGAAAGGGAAAAGGACCCTAGTCCTGCAGTTTCTGACAACGATACTGATTTTGATGATAAGCAATATCCTCCTGCTGAGGATAGATACAAGCAGCTAGAAGACCGTCTGAGTGCGATGGAAGTTCAGAAGATACCTGGTTTGGATTTCAGAGAATTGGGACTAGTATCGGAAGTGGTCATCCCTCATAAGTTCAAGGCTCCGGTTTTTGCTAAGTATGATGGAGTGTCTTGCCCAAAACTCCATCTCTGCTCGTATGTCAGGAAAATCCAACCCCACACTGCTGATAGAAATTTGTGGGTGCATTTCTTTCAAGATAGTCTATCAGGGACTCGGCTTGAATGGTTTTACCAGTTTGAAGGAGCCAGTGTCTGAAACTGGGAAGATCTTGCTGTTGCTTTCTACAAGTAGTTTTAGTACAACGCCGACCTTGCTCCCACTCGTACTCAGCTCCAGGGTATGTCCATGGGTGCAGGTGAAGGTTTTAAGGACTATGCTCAGAAATGGAGAGACTTAGCTGGAAGAGTTCAACCCCCGTTGTCTGATAGGGAGTTTGTTGACATGTTTATGGGGACACTATCTGGTCTGTTTTTCAATCACTTGATTGGCAGCTCGTCATCTGGTTTCACCGAGCTGATTTTTACTGGAGAAATAGTAGAAGCTAGAATTAGAAGTGGTAAGATACAGAAGGATGCCTCTTCGATTTTGGTAAAGAAGCCTTTCACTGGTAAGAAGGAAGCTAGTGCATTCTATAGCCCGAGGGGCCAAAGCAGATCTGAACACCGTCAAACGGTAAATGTTGTAGTGATACCAAGACCCGCAGTTGCTCCACAATGCGACAATCAACAAAGGGTGGAAAGACCACAACGGTAGTTTACCCGCATCAACATGACATTGGCTGAAGTGTTACCTCACCTATTGAAATCCAACTTGGCGACCTTGAGAGATGCTCCCAAGAATCCAAACACTACCTCTCCCAGATACAATCCCAACGCACGGTGCGCCTACCATTCTGAGAGTCCAGGCCACGATACAAATGATTGTTGGGCTCTGAGGAACAAAGTATAAGATTTTCTTGAAACCAAGGAGATAGAGTTTGACGCTCTAGAAAAGCTGAATGTTATAACTGCTCCCATGCCCAAACATGGTCGTGGAGTCAATGTTGTTGACAGTGATTTGTTTGTGACCTCTGTTGAAGAAATTTCTACTCCTCATATGACTGTTAAGAAGAATTTGTTGTTGGCCTGTTTATTTTCGGGTTGTGGTGAAGGTTGCTACATGTGTTCGATTCTACCTTCTGGTTGTCGTTTGTTGAAGTCGGGTGTTCAGCACCTGATGGATAATAAAGAGATTTTGTTCGAGAATATTGTGATCCATGTTGTTCCTGTTGAAGACATCGCTATTATAACCATTTTCGCCAATCCTTATGAGGTTTCCTCGAGAATAACTGTTAGGATTACACCTATTCAAAGAATGGCTCCGCTAATAATCACTGTTCCTGGTCCCATCTCGTACACTTCAGACAAGGCTGCCCCATGGCATTATGGTGCTGATGTGTATTACAGTGGTGTTAAGCAAGAGATGAAGAACGAAGAAGCTGATACTGATGTCAGTAATATTGTCGGGACTAGTAAAGTTACCCGAAGTGGAAGGGTCTTCTCTCCCAAGATTTCCCCGAAGACTATCATCAAACCTACTGTTATCCCAACTGCTGCTCCAACCAGCACTCTTGACATTTATCATGTTCCCACTCCGGTTATTACACCTGCTACTATTCATGTTCTTACTCCAGTTATCACCCCTGTTGCTGAGCCATCTGGAACTCGGGGCAAAGAAATTATAGGTGAGTCTGCCCAGACGGAGGCACCTAAGAAAATCATTGTGGAAGCCTCTAAACAAGAAATAGAGGAAATACTGAAAATTATCAAGAAAAACGACTACAATATGGTCGAGCAACTGAGGCAGACCCCATCAAAGATATTCATGTTGTCTCTACTGTTGTATTCTGAAGCCCATGTGAAGGCTTTGATTGCATTTCTCAAGACTACACATGTGCTGCAGGAAACTTCAGCAGATCAGTTCAAAGATTATGTGGCCAGCCTGACTGCTGACAATAGGCTGGGTTTTTCAGATGCGGATCTGACCCCTAAGGGGAGGAATCATAATGATGCTCTTCATGTCTCGATCAAGTGCATGGGGCACCACTATGGTGCATGTGTTAGTAGATACTGGGTCTTCGCTGAATGTTCTGCCGAAGAAAGCATTGGACCGTTTGGATTGTGAGGGTTTGACTCTAAAGCCTAGTAACATTGTAGTAAGGGCTTTTGCTGGACCAAAAATAATGGTGCATGGGGAGGTGGACATCCCTATCAAAGTGGGTTCTCAGACCTTTGGGTCCACCTTCTACGTAATGGATATCAGGCCATTGTATTCTTGCTTGCTGGGTCGTCCTTGGATTCATAAGGCTGGGGCAGTTACTTCCACACTCCATCAAATGCTAAAGTACCCAGTGAAGGGGAAGATCGTCACAGTGCGAGGTGAAGAAGAATATATGGTGAGTCAACTCAATTCCTTCCGCTACGTAGAGATGGACGGGGAATTCATAGAAACTCCTTGTCAGAATTTCGAAGAGGTCCCTCAGTTCTCGGCATCAACTGAAGTTACTACCAACAAACCTCTACTGAAGATGGCTTCTCTCAAGGATGCCAGGGTTGTAGTTGAAGAAGGTGGGTGTACCAATTGGGGTCAGCTCCCTGATTTCACTCACAAAACTGACAAATTTGGTTTGGGCTTTACTACAGGGGCTCAAAGGGTTGTTAGGCGCGCACGGATTAGAAGACCTCCTCTACACATCAGCAATCGGGGAGTTAATGCAATTGAGGACTGTGAAGAAGATTCAGACATCGACAGCTGGATCTACCCAACAACCAACGGTGGACTGAATAACTGGACGGTGAAGGATTTCATACATGTTTCTTTTATTCCGCAGTAATTGACTCATTTGTTTTAAGACTTGTAATAAATAGTTTGAAACTTTACGGCCTGGTGCCTTGCCCGAGGCGCCTTGGCTTTGCTTGTGAGGGCTTATTATTTTTCATTTCATATATCATTAATAAAGCATTGGATGTTTCTTGTATTACAAATTTTGCGCTCCTTGTTTTTATTTTCTCTCTCTCACTTTATCAAAACAGTTATTCTCTTACACACACTCACGTATCATTGAAGATCCATATCTACTCTAGATCCCATTGATAACAGCTCTACTACTGGCAGTTATGACTTCAAAAATCCGATCAACCAAGTCGAGGACAAAGGTGAGGATGATTATGAGGTGCCTGGAGAACTTGCTAGACTGTTACAACAGGAAGAAAGGGCCATGCGGCCTCATGAAGAGCCAGATGAGTTAGTGAATTTGGGTATAGAAGAAGACAGGAAAGAGGTTAAAATAGGTGTGAATCTAGAGCCTAGTGTCAAACAATGGTTAATATAGATGCTACACGACTATGTTGAGATCTTCGCCTGGTCCTACGAAGACATTCCTGGTTTGGACACTAATATTGTGGTACATTGCCTGCCGACCAAAGAAGAATTCCCTCTGGTAAAGCATAAGGTCTGCCGTATGCGCCCTGAAATGTCAGAGAAAATCAAAGCAGATGTCATGAAACAGTTCGACGCAAGATTCTTAGCTTTCACTTCTTATCCGCAGTGGGTTTCCAACGTCGTTCTGGTTCCTAAGAAGGATGGTAAGGTAAGAATGTGTGTGGACTACATAGATCTAAACATGGCAAGCCCCAAGGATGACTTCCCACTTCCTCACATTGATGTTCTAGTCGACAACCCCGCGCAGCACAAGATCTTCTCCTTTATGGATGGTTTTTCTGGCTACAACCAGATCAAGATGGCTCCTGAAGACATGGAGAAGACAACCTTCATCACACAATGGGGCACCTTTTGTTACAAGGTAATTCCTTTTGGGTTAAAGAATGTTGGGGCAACTTATCAGCGCGCCATGGTCACTTTGTTCCACGATATGATTCACCACGAGATCGAGCTTTATGTTGATGACATGATAGCCAGGTCCCATACTAAGGAAGAGCACCTTGATCATCTCCAGAAACTGTTTGACAGGTTGAAGACGTACAAGCTGAGGTTGAATCTGAATAAGTGTACCTTCGGGGTAAGGTCTGGTAAGCTTCTGGGTTTTGTCGTCAGTGATAAGGGTATTCAGGTAGACCCTGCAAAGGTAAAATCCATACAAGAGATGCCGGTTCCCCGCACAGAAAAAGAAGTTAGAGGTTTCTTGGGACGTCTGATTTACATCGCCCGGTTCATTTCACATCTGACTGCTACTTGTGAGCCAATCTTCAAGCTTCTGAAGAAAGATCAAGTGGTAAAGTGGAATGACGAATTCCAGACCACTTTTGAAATAATCAAGGAATACCTTCAAGAACCACCAATTTTGATGCCTCAAGTTGAGGGAAGACCTTTGATATTATACTTGACAGTGCTAGACAATTCAATGGGGTGTGTGTTGGGGCAGCATTACGAGTCTGGTCGAAAAGAGCACGCCATTTATTACCTTATAAAAAAGTTTACCGACTGTGAGACCCGATACTCATTGCTCGAGAAAACTTATTGCACTTTGGCACGGGCTGCTCGCCGACTGAAACAGTATATGCTGACTCACACTACCTTGTTGATATCAAAGATGGATCCGATCAAGTATATTTTCGAGAAGCCCGCTGTTGTACCCTAAAATTTTCCCTCCCATATTTCTTAATACATTTCAATTGAGGTCCTCAAATTGCTCAAGGAAGTCCAAGGGTTGACCAGACAAACTCTCTCCTAAGGCAGGCTACCTCAAATTAGGGTTTCAGTTTGCATTAAGATGTTTGAGTCCAAAGGATCCCAAATGCTCACCATTGTCCTAATATGTTCTCAAGATCATCCATGTCAAGTTTCAAGCCTTGTAGAGGAAGTTTGCTCAGTCAATTGCTCAAGAGCCTGAAAATCGATTGTGATAGGGCAAAAGTCAATTGTGGCTCACATACAGTCAAACTTCAAGATTTTGGTCAACATCCTAATTTTGAAGTATTATTCATCATTTGATCAAGGTTTGATCATTATTCCTCAAGGATTTCTCACAATTCATCAAATCCCAAAATTTGCTAAATTAGGGTTTTGTAGGAAAAGTCAACTGAACTTTGACCAAGCATAACTTTCTCATACTTTATCATAAATGACCCATCCAAAGCTCATTTTGAAGAGGATTAAATCCCCTACAATTCATATTCATCTCCCAAGTTTAAAATACTCACTCACAATAAGATATAAATTTGTACATTATAGGTCATTTTAAAAAGTCAACAAAAACACCTTTTTTGTCAAAGCTTCATACTTGAACATGGAAGACTCAATTGAGATAAGACAAAAAGGGTTGCTTAGAGGACATCTTAATCTTTCTAAAAAGTCCAAGAACACATCTCTAGGGTTAAAATTGTAGGAGTTGTGCATTGGTAAAGTTGACCTTTTTTGCAAAGTTGCCAAAAGTCAAAAGTGGCCAAAATTGCAATTTTTGTCAAATCGGCCAAACTTTTTATGCTTGCATTGAGTTTGTAACATGACCCATGACCCATGATCCTTATCACTTGTCTTTATCTTATTTTTATCATTTATGTTTATTTTTATTTCAATTAAATTAAATAAAATCAAAATAAAATCATGAAAATATCAAAACTAATCAAAGCTTGAGATTTTGTGCATGTTTAGGTCTCTTATACAGCTGGAAGAAGAATCAAATCGTGCAAGCTTCATTTGGACACAAAAATATTGGATTTGGCTTGATCTGGAAAGATTTACATAAGAATCAAATCATGATTCAATCATCTTAGTTGAGAAAGATTTGAAGCAAGTTTGTAACCTAATTCATTCTTGGGTACATATAGAACATTGGCAGACCAAAAGCAGGGAGATTGGAGGCGTGCAAAGGTGAAAACAACTTTCAAAAAAATCAAGAAAAGTTGCAAACTGTTTTCTCAGTTCCAGGCTTCCTCAAGCCTTTCCAGCCACATAAATCACTTCCTGGACATTCTAGGATCCGATTCCAATCATTAGCAAGCATTTTCGTGCCCAGAAACACGTTGTAAGTACCCCACGACTTCCATGTTTCTATGAAATCGTATCTCATAATTCTGGCATTGTTAGCATATTTTATGGACATATTCTGAATCCTTGAAACATTTGCAAGCTAATGATAATACTTAATTGCATTTTTGTTAACCATACAGAAAGTTGCCATGATTAGGGTTTTAGTTTCGCTTTTAGGGATTTTGCTTGCATGAACAATTATCCATGAATAGTGGTACCTTGATGCTCGTGAGGTTGCAACGAGTTGATTGGTACCACTGGAATTGATTTACCATGCTTGCAGAGGATTTTGGAGGATCACAGGGTTGTACCTACGCCCATTTGTCCGTAGGTAAAAGTTCTGGACTTTTAGCAACGATGGGAGGAAGAAGAAGGGTAGCGTGGCACCCTGGGATTCTCCCATTAGAAATTTGCGCATTTTGAAATATATTATTTTGTTTTCCCAATATAATACTTGTTTGTTGTTCCATATACAAGAAAGCGAGCTAGCTCAGATGGTCAACGTACAATGGAAACTGCCAAAGGGCCTGGGTTCAATCCCCAGGTCCCTATATTTGTCAATATTATTTTGCTTTATATATTCAAGTGTACAGGCTTCTCATGTGACTACCATGCATCCTCCAAGTCCAGCCAATCAGATCATCCACATGCTAGATCCAAGGATTCCCAATGAAGGTTCACAGTACACCCTAGTCAAGCAAGCGCAGGAGATCATGAAAAGTCAAAACGGACAAAGGATTATTGGGCCCAGAAACAGCTATTGGCACCTCCTGTTTGCTAGCATAACCAGGCCCATTTTCTTTTCTCTTATTTTCTTTCCATTTTATTTAATTTCTTTATTTAATTTATTTTCTAACACAAATTAAATTCTTTTTTTTTACAAAATCATAAAATCAATTTCATCAAATTAGAATTTAGGGTTTTATTTATTTTGTCAAAATTAATTTAATATTAGCCTAATTTAATTTTAGGGTAATTCTAACCTTTTTTTGTAAATAATTTAAAATCAATTAGAAAATTAGGTTTTGTTCTTGATTATTTTTTATTTTCATAAAATAACAAAAATACAAAAATATGTCAAATTAATTATTTTTTCTTAATTTAAATTAATTAGTAATTAGGTTTGTATTTATTCAATTAAAACCTTATTTTCTCAAAATAATCAAAAACAACAAAAATGTGATTTTTCTTTCAATTAGGTTTAGATGGGGTCAAAACCCTAATTTCTCTCGTTCTCGATTCATCGTGCGCATTTATTATTTTTGCGATATTAATGTAACTGCTCATGGTATGTAATAGTTTAATTAGGATTTTCTTTTATTTATCGTTTTTACAGGTTTTTAGCTATGTAATTAATCCCCTACCCCGAAGCCTTATAATAGCGTAGGTTTTATTTCTCGCATTTTATTTCTTGCAAGTATTAATTGTTAGATGTATGTTAATAGGATTGCATGACAAGACTGTATGTTAATTTTAAAATGGTTAGAAAACCCTAAATGTGCAAAGATAATAACTAAAATCAAATCACTCGCACATGCACACTCCTAGGGTATACTCTCACTTCGGTTGCCTTCGGCAAACGATCATTAAGTATAGGGTGTCTTAGTGGTTGCCCTCTTGTCAAAACAAAGATCAAATGTCCCGTTCGGAAATGTTTCCTCGGAAAGGTTGCCTCAGAAATGTTGCCTCGAATATGATCTTAAGATACTAGGGTTATTACTAAGACATCCTAACATTGCTTTAGTGATCGTATGTCCCTTTCAAATTGACCCTTACAACTCCAACGACGGTGTTACCTACTTCACAATAGTAGGATATCGTTGTCTAAAGGAAACAAGAACAGAAACAATCCTTTTTTGAGTAGCCAGATTCTTGTAGGTACTTGCTCAAAAACAAACTTTTTCACACTTACACTTTTCCAAACAAAGTTTTCAAAAACACTTTGTAACACTCTTGAAGACAGAAGCAAGAGTTAAAACAAAGTCAAACAAAACTTTTCAAAACACACAAACATGGAATCAATTTTTAAAATGATGAGCAAGTACCTAAGAGTCCATGGAAAACCACGGATAGAAAGGGTGCTAACACCTTCCCTTTCTATAATCTACCCCCCGTACTCAAAATCTTGAAAAAGGATTTTTTTTGTGCTTTTTTCCTTTCTAGTTGGATAAAATAGAAGTCGATGGCGACTCTTGCTTACCGCGACATTTTGAAAACACAAACGCAAAACGCAAACCAGCATTTTCCTAAAACAGTCTGGTTCTGCCACCGTATCACAGAACTGGCGACTCTGTTGAGGATTTAAAAAAGTGGGGTATACCTTAGGAATAGTTCATCATAAATTTCTTCTCTTGTTTGTTTTGGTTGCTTTACTTTTGAGGGTTTTATATTGGGAGTTACTATAGATCCTAACCCGGATCTGGGGAACACCTTTTAGGTAAGTAGCAATAAACTGTGAGGGAACTGTACGGCATAGACTGATACAGTTGAAGTAGTAGCTATGTTGGTGTGGCACATTGGTTGGTACCAGTATCCCTTGTGGAGAAACGAGGAGAATACGGGGCTGTTATTTGTGTCGTTAAGCATCAACTAACCTTAGAACCCTTAATAGACCAACTTGGCCAGTAGGAAGTAGTGAGATAGCCGGCCTCAGTGTAAAGCTGAGAACTGGTTGATACTCGATACTACACTCATTGAGACCATACTCTCGAGATAGTTGTGGCTGCAAGAAAAGATTGTGTGAGCTGAAACCATGACCGATGGAGGATGGTCAGTGATATTGAGAACCTCTAGAACCCGGTTACTATTGTTAGGACAGGTTGAAACCAACTGAACTTCAAGAGGGTAATACCTAGACCCCATGCAAGCCTTAAACTTAAGGGCTTTTGTGTGACTTATTTTCCTTTACCATGTTTTTTATTTGCTATACCTGTTGTTTGTTTTACCATGACATCATGCATCATAACATAGCATGCATACTCCATTATATTAACCATTTCAAAGATCGAGGGGATTTATCTTTGTTCTGTTTTGCATATTATGGCTTCCATACGCAGAAACACCATCCGAGTTAACTTTGTACAAATACCCGCTCAACTCAAATAATTAGCTTTAAAAGTTTCTGATACTTATTCATTCATTAGAAGGCATGGTCAACTTCTTAGCCTGGTTACCTCAAGGTTTGATGAGCAGATGATGAATGTGCTTTTCCAGTTCTTCGATCCTGTGCATCATTGCTTCACGTTCCCAGATTATCATCTAGTTCCCACTCTGGAAGAGTTTTCCCACTTATTGGGCATATCCATCCTCGAGCAGATGCCTTTCACAGGTTTGGAAGAGACTCCTAGACCAGAAGACATTGCCTCAGCTCTGCATCTGAAACGGGCTGATGTAGTATCCAACTAGGAGACACGAAGCAGGGTTGAAGGTTTCTTAGCTAAGTTTCTGATAGATCAAGCTCAGCTATTCTGGGACAGTTTGGACTTTTAGGCTTTTGAAGATATCTTGGCTCTCTTTATCTATGGTTTAGTTCTCTTCCCGAATCCAGATTCCTTCATAGATGTGAATGCGATTAAGATCTTCCTGTCTCGTAATCCTGTACCTACTCTTCTGGGTGATATCTTGCATGCCCTCTACATTCGTATTGTGCGTAGAAGAGGGACCCTCATGTGTTGCATGCCTTTGCTGGCGAGGTGGTTTATTTCGCACCTCCCCAAGTCTGTGTTGAATAATGAGGAAGGTTTAGGATGGTCTTACAGGATAATGTCCCTTGCCCATACAGACATTCTTTGGAGTTCTAAGGCTATGGAAAGCATTGTTGTCATTGATCGATATGGGGGATACCCTAATGTCTCGTTGCTTGGAATCAGAGGGGGAATAACCTACAGTCCTTGCTTAGCTTTGCGACAATTTGGTCGTGCTCGGAGAGATGGTCCTCATGAGCTACTTCTTACAGATATTGCCTTTGACTATAAGGAAGACATTGACGAGCATCGCCGAAGGTTTATATGAGCTTGGGGCATGGTGAACAGATATGACCCTCAAGAGCTAGGACCAAAGACTTCTCTCCTTATGCAACCTTATCTCCATTGGGTCCGAGCTCGAGCCCAAAAGCTTGGGATACCTTATGAGGCTGTGTTTCCAGTGATTGTGGAGCCTACCAATGAAGAAGGCATTCCTTATACAGTCCTTTATCCCTACATGCCCACTGATCTTGGGGCATTAAAGAGATCCTAGATTCAGTTGAAAGAGGAGAGGGATACCTACCGAGAGAAGTACCATGAGCAAGAGATGAAGATCTTGAAGCTCATGAGGCAACTTGAGAATGAAAGGACAATCAATGACTATGTCAGCACGAAGGGGAAGCGTCCATGGGATTTCTGATTTTTGGTTTTTCTAGTTTTAGATTTGTTTTTTATTTACTTCGTTGTAACGCCTTAAAGGCATTGTTGAATCTTTTTACAAGTTTAATCTAATAAAGTTTGTTTATTTTTTGGTTTGAAAATTTAAATCTCCCAAAGTCTTTGAAATCATTACATACGCATCCTATTATCATGCACATCATTATAGGTATCATTACAGGTTTCTCATCTCCTTCGCTGTTTATTTCAGCACGAAATGTCTTCTGAAATGCCTACCTATCAAGCCATCAAAGCTCTTCAGGCACAGAATACACAATTCCAAGAGTTGTTCTTGAACTTGGCTAAAGGGCAGGAGGATTTGAAGACTCTCATCCTGAAGGAGAAGAAGAAGAAGAAGAAGAAGAAGAAGGTGGTTCTTCTGAATATGGGTAACAGATTTTGGAATAGGTTACGACAGGAAGCTGATCTGTCTCTTTCATCCAAAGGAGAGGAGGACCAAGAAGAAGAAAAGGGTCCTAGTCCTGTAGTCTCTGATAATGATACTGATTTTGATGATGAGCAATATCCTCCTACTGAGGATAGGTACAAACAACTTGAAGACCGTCTGAGTGCTATGGAGATTCAGAAGATCCCTGGTTTGGATTTCGGAGATCTAGGACTAGCATCTGGGGTGGTGATCCCTCATAAATTTAAAGCTCCAATTTTCTCCAAGTACGATGGAGTATCCTGTCCAAAACTCCATCTCCGCTTGTACGTCAGAAAAATCCAACCTTACACTGCTGATAGAAATTTGTGGGTACATTTCTTTCAAGATAGACTATCAGGGACTCAGCTTGAATGTTTTTATCAATTAGAAGGAGCTAATGTCCGAAAAAGGGAGGACCTTGCTGCTGTTTTTTACAAACAGTATCAGTATAACACCGACCTTGCTCTCACTCATGCTCAGCTTCAGGGTATGTCTAAGGGTGCAAGTGAAGGTTTTAAGGACTATGCTCAGAAGTGGAGAGATCTGGCTGGAAGAGTCCAACCCCCTCTGTCTGATAGGGAGTTGGTTGGTATGTTTCTGGGGACGTTGTCTGGTCCATTTTTCAATCATCTGATCGGCAGTTTGTCATCTGGGTTTACTGAATTGATTTTGACTGAGGAGAGAGTAGAAGCTGGTATCCAAAGTGGTAAGATACAGAAAGGTACTTATTCAAGTGCAGAAAAGAAGCCTTTCACTGGTAAGAAAGAAGCTAGTGCAGTCTACGACTCGAGGAGCCAAAGCTGACCTAAACGCTGTCAAGCAGTAAATGCGGTAGTAATATCAAGACCCATTATTGCCCCACAATGCAAAAATCAGCAAAGAATGGAGAGACTGCAGAGACAGTACACTCGGCTTAATATGACCTTGTCTCAAGTTCTACCACAATTGTTGAAGACCAACCTGGTAACTCTGAGGGAAGCCCCGAAGAATCCCAGCACCACATCTCCACTATATAACCCAAACGCCCGTTGCGTCTATCACTCTGATAGTCCAGGTCATGATACGAACAACTGCTGGGCTTTGAAGAATAAGGTGCAAGATTTGATTGAAGCTAAAGAGATTGAGTTTGACGCTCCAGAGAAACCCAATGTCATAACTGCTCATATGCCCAAGCATGACTTGGGAATCAATGTAATTGAGGTTGTCTCTGCTGCGGAAGATACTGATAATGAGAACCCGGATGTTGACAGCTGGATCTACCCTACGACCGATGGTGGATTGAACAACTGGACGACGAAAGACTTCATACCTGTTTCTTTTATTACACAATAATTGACTTTTGTTTTGAGATTTGTAACAGACAGTTTGAAACTTTACGGTCTGGTGCCTTGCCCGAGGCACCTTGGCTTTGTTTGTGAGGGCTTATTATTTGTCATTTTCATATATCATCAATAAAGCATTGGACGTTTTCTTGCATTAAAAATTTTGCGCTCCTTGTTTTTCCTTTCTATCTCGCACTTTATTAAAACAGCTATTGTCTTACACACACACACATATCATAATGCAGATCCACATCCACTATGGATCCTGTATATAACAACTCTGCTATTTCCAGTTATGACTTCAAAAATCCGATCAACCAACCCGAGGAAGAAGTTGAGAATGATTGTGAAGTGCCTGGGGAGCTTGCTAGACTGTTACTACAGGAAGAGAGGGTCATACAGCCTCATGAAGAGCCAGTGGAATCAGTGAATTTGGGTACAGAGGAAGACAAGAAAGAGGTCAAGATAGGTGCAAATCTGGAGCCTAGTGTCAAGCAACGGTTGATACAGATGCTACACGACTATGTTGAGACCTTCGCCTGGTCTTATGAAGATATGCCTGGTTTGGACACTGACATTGTAGTACACCTCCTGCCGACCAAAGAAGATTGTCCTCCGATAAAGCATAAAGTTCGTCGTATGCGCCCTGAGATGTCTGAGAAAATCAAAGTTGAGGTCATGAAACAGTTTGACGCCGGGTTTCTAGCTGTCACTTCTTACCCACAGTGGGTTGCCAACGTGGTTCCGGTGCCCAAGAAGGATGGTAAGGTACGGATGTGTGTGGACTATAGAGATCTGAACATGGCGAGCCCCAAAGACGATTTCCCACTGCCTCACCTTGATGTTCTGGTCAACAATACCGTGCAACATAAGGTCTTCTCCTTTATGGATGGTTTTTCTGGTTACAATCAGATTAAGATGGATCCCGAGGACATGGAGAAGACAACTTTCGTTACACAGTGGGGCACCTTCTATTACAAGGTAATGCCTTTCAGGTTGAAAAATGCTGAGGCAACTTATCAGTGCGCCATAGTCGCTTTGTTCCACGGAATGATTCACCATGAAATTGAGGTTTACGTTGATGACATGATTGCAAGGTCCCAAACTAAAGAAGAACACCTTGACCAAATCCAGAAACTGTTCGACAGGTTGAAGATGTACAAGCCGAGGTTAAACCCGAACAACTGCACCTTCGGGGTAAGGTCTGGTAAGCTACTAGGTTTCGTCGTTAGTGATAAAGGTATTCAAGTGGATCCTACAAAAGTAAAGGCTATACAGGAGATGCCAGCTCCCCGAATGGAAAAGGAAGTTAGATTCTTTTTGGGACGTTTGAATTACATTGCCCGATTCATTTCACATCTGACTGCTACTTCAGAGCCAATCTTTAAGCTACTGAAGAAAGATCAAGTGGTAAAATGGAATGATGAATGTCAGACCGCCTTTAAAAGGATCAAGGAATACCTCCAAGAGCCACTTATCCTGATGCCTCCAGTTGAAGGAAGGCCTTTGATCCTATACTTGACAGTACTGGATAATTCAATGGGGTGCGTGCTGGGGCAGCATGACGAGTCTGGCCGAAAAGAGCACGCTATTTACTACCTTAGCAAAAAATTTACCGACTGCGAGACCCGATACTCGTTGCTCGAGAAAACTTGCTGCACTTTGGCATGGGCTGCTCACCGGCTGAGACAGTATATGCCTACTCACACTACCCTATTGATATCAAAGATGGACCCAATCAAGCATATCTTCGAAAGGCATGCCTTGTTCGGAAGAATAGCAAGATGACAGATGATCTTAACTGAGTATGACATCTGTGATACAGTGGGAAGAACTGACTATTTTTGGAAGGCTGGTTTGTGTTTTGCGTTTGTTTTCGCAAAATATCACGGTAAGCAAGAGTCGCCATTGACTTTTATTTTATTCAACAAGAAAAGGAAAAAAGCACAGAAAAATTCCTTTTTTTGAGATTATCTCGGAGTACGGGGGGTAGATTATAGAAAGGGAAGGTATTAGCACCCTTTTTATCCGTAGTTATCTACGGGCTCTTAGGTACTTGCTCATCATTTTCAAAATGTTTTCTTTGTACTTGTGGGTTTTGAAAAGCTTTGTTTTAACTTCGATTTAACTCTTGCTTCTGTCCTCAAGAGTGTAATGAAGTGTTTTTGAAAACTTTTTTTATAAAGGAGTGTAAGTGTGAAAAATTTGTTTTGTTTTGGATGAGCAAGTATCTAAGAACTATCTACCTACTCGAAAAAGGAATCGTTCTATGCTAGTTTCCTTTAGACAGTGCTATCCC
The DNA here is from genome assembly GCA_948472305.1 of Vicia faba. Classification (NCBI taxonomy): domain Eukaryota; kingdom Viridiplantae; phylum Streptophyta; class Magnoliopsida; order Fabales; family Fabaceae; genus Vicia; species Vicia faba. Next base: position 690,776,903 of record OX451739.1, read on the forward strand.
ACTATTAGTGAGTAGGTAGCACCGTTGTTGGAGTTTGAGGGTCAATTCGAAAGAGGGACCTACAATCACTAAAGCAATGTTAGGACACTGTGATCGGTGGATCTGGAGCTGACTGTTTAACGCTGGTTCGCGAAATGTCGCGGAAGCAAGAGTCGCCACCGTCTTTTATTTTCTCCAATATGGAAAGGACAAAAGCACAGAAAAATTCCTTATTGAGATTAGTTCTCGGTTCGGGAGGTAGATTTATAGAAAGGGAAGGTGTTAGCACCCTTTCTATCCATGGTTATCCATGGGCTCTTAGATACTTGCTCATTTGTGTTTTCAAAATGTTTGTTTGCTTTTCAAGTGTGAGTGAGTTTGAAAAAGTTTCGTTTAAAGATTTCAGTTCGACTCTTGTATCAGTCCTCAAGAGTGTTTAAAAAGTTGTTTTTGAAAGCTTTTTGCAAAGTGTCGGTGTGAAAAGAAGTTTTTGAATTGTTTTGAATTAGAGAAAGTATCTACGAGTCATCTACCTACCCTAAGGAATTAGTCTGTGTAAATGTCCTTGAGGTAGTGCCATCCCACCATTGAGGGGTAGGTAGCACCACCGTTGGAGGTGTTCGGGTCAATTCGAGGGTTAGGGACAGTGTGGTCACCGAGCAATAGTAAGATACCTTAGAAGCTACCCTTGTGCCATTGATCTTTTTATTCCGAGGCAACCATTTCGAGGCAACCGTTTCGAGGCAACTTGTTTCGAGGCAACCGTTTCAAGGCAACTAGATCAATGGAACATAAGGACTCACTAAGACGTCCTATACTCGACGACCATGTTTCGAGGGGCAAGGCAACAGTGTGATCACCAGAGCAATAGTAGGACACCTTAGAAGCTACCCTTATGCCATGTTCATGGACATAAGGACTTACTAAAACGTCCTATACTCGACGACCACGTTTCGAGGGGCAAGGCAACAGTGAGGCGTACCCTAGGAGTGGTGTGTGAATTGTGTGTCATTTTCAGTTATATTTTATCTTGTCATGCATTGGGTGAGCTACGCTTTGATTTTATTTGGGCATACATTCTTTCATGTGATTAACAGTTTAAAGGGTGCGGAAATTAAAATGCGAAAAATAAAGGTCCTACGCTATTACAAGGCGCGGGTCTACATCGCCAAATTAACAAAGACCCAATTTGGAATAAAAGTGCGGAAAGTAAATGTCCTAATTACTATTACAAAGCTTTGGGGCAATTACATAAATTTAAAATGAAAAAAATAGAAGCAAACGCGCGAAAAGAAATTATAATCGAAGGTGCGAGGGCGTTGGACCCTTTAAAGAAATTAAATATGAAATTACAAATTAATTAATGATTAAAGAAAAGAAGTTATTTTTTTTTTGTTTTTTGGTATTTAATGAAAATAAAGAAAATTAACTGGATTTTGAAATTAAATAAAAACCTAGTTCTAAATTGTTTTTAATTATTAAAGAAAATATTTAAGTTTAAACCTAATTTACTAATTGTTTAATTACAAGAGTATTTACAAAAATAATTAATAATTAATAATGATAAGAATAAAAAGGAAAAAAAATACTAAAACCCTAATTTCTATACTTTTTAGTTATTAAGAAAATATTAAAATTGAAAACCTAAATTAAACTAATTTGATTATCAAAATTTATTTACAAAATAATATTAAATAAAACATATTTTTTATTTTTATGATTTTCTGATTTTTTTTTTTTGTATTTTTGTGTTATAAAAATTAATTTGATGAATTAAATAAAACAAAAGGAAAACAATTAAAATAAAAAGAAGAAAAGAAAATGAAAAAAAGAAAATGTGATGCAAACCATGGGGGTGTTGGCCCTTTTTGGAGGTGCATTGCAAGCAAATTGGCCCATTCAATTCCAGGCCCCTTGGACTTTGGTGGTTGCGTAGGAAATAGTTGACTAATGCGCATGGTGGACTGCAGATTCTGGCCACTGGATTGATCTCCTGGATTATGTGGTAAGCCAAGGTGTTGGGTGTATGGTGAGCCCTGGAGTGTGCACTGCATGGTAACATGTGAAACAAAATAATAGAAATGATTTGAGGGGACCTGGGATTCGAACCCAGGTCCCAGTGTTTACCAAGCCATTTGCCTGCCAGTTGAGCTATCAGCGCGTTTTGGATATAAAATGGAAAATAAATAATATAACGTAAAACAAGAATTAGTGGTACACAAACAAAAAACGCGCCAGAATTATGAACCATCCAATGACAACCAGCCACGCTAGCCTTCGTCTCCATTTGTCCCTGTAACAAAATGAGATAGCGGGGGTTTTAAACCCCCCCAAAACACCATCTGCAAAAAATAGCGAACAGCATATAGTGAAAAAGAAAAAGGGCGTGATGGTTAATTTCTATTCATTGGAAGGTCCTGATTTCAATGGTAGTGGTCTCATGGTCCAATTTTTCCAGATGAAAGAAACCCCAAAATTGGAGCTCTGAAACCCTAAGCAGCTTTCATGGTAGATTCCTGTACAGGCGCCTATAACTCAATTGGATGGTACCAATAGCTTCAGAGAGTCCTCATTAGTGCAAATCAAACAATAAAAATCATTAAAAATGCATGAATCATGTTATGTATTTCTGGAAAAAATGTCAAACCGTATGGCTTCGTGTGAACAGTTCTTTGCGTGTTTGGGCTTGATTTTGATTGCTAGAGCTTCCTTGGGATGTCAGCAATGTGTTTGGATAGGAATGGGGACTTGAAACGTACTGTAAGGAGGTTTTCAGATTTCAAGTTTGTGTGATAATTTTGCAATTTTGTATGGCCATTTTTGGAGCTCTTAGGTCGTGTCCTTGCTTGTGTTAGCTTGTATACATATTATGTAATGTGTTTTGATAAGAATTATGGCCAATAATGCCTTGCATTCATGCTTAAGATTTTCCATAAATCTCCATTGAAACACTTTCCATCTTTGTACCAAAATTTGAATTCTTGCTTGATTAGGCCTTGGCACGAATTTGGGATGTGTATAATGGTGATTCAAAGCTAATCAAAGCCAAATATGTCCCTTAATTAACCTTTTTGATTTTTATTTGATTTTAAAGGATTTAAAATGAATTAAATCCAATAAAATCAAATAAAAATGAAAAAATTAATTTTAAATTTTGAAATAAAATGTGGGACACGTGGGAAGTATGGCCAAGCTGATTCAAGTGGAAAAAGTGGGCCCCTTTTGTCAAAAATGAAGTTTCAAGGATAAATGATTTTGGCCATTTCACAAAAATTTCCCAACTTCTCCAATGCATATCTTGCTCAATGTTTAAGCTTTGATCATGTTCTTTGACATTTTGGAAAGGTATTGAAGTCCTCTAACCAATGTCTTTGGTCCCATGTCTTTTTGATTTACCAATCTCAAGTTATGGTCTTTGACTTAAAGTCCCTTTTTGTTGACTTTTGAAAATGACCTATAATGTTGAAATTGATAACTTTTTGTGAGAGCATTTCTTGGACTTGGAGTGTGAAGATAAGTTGTAGTAAATGTCTTCCCCTTCAAGATGAGCATTGGATGGAATTTTTCTGATGAACCATGAAGAAGTTATGCCTTGGTCAAGTTACAGTTGACTTTTCAACTGTCCAAAAATAGAAACTTTTGCATCTTGAGTCTTTTTGAGCCATACTTTTGAGAATCATGATCAAGAATTGATCAAATGATGTTTGTGGCTTCAAAATAAGATGTTGACCAAAAATTTTGACTTTTGACTGCCAAATGACCATTTTGCCCCTGTAGTTGACTGTGGAGCAATTAGGGTTTTTGACTGTGCAACTTGACCTTGTGAGCCTTGAAAGTTGACATGTAGGTGCTTGACAAAGTTTATAGGCATGTGGGACTTGATTAAGCCCTTGAAAACCTCAGCTTCCTTGTGAGAACCAAAACCCTAGTTTGACTGGCTTAGGAGGATGGTTGACTGTGTAGCCCTTGAGTAGACCTTGAACAATTTGAGGTGATGCTTGGCAAAACTTGGAAAATTATGGGAGGGAAAATTTTGGGGTACAACAGTTGCCCCTGTTCAATCTTCTTAGACCTGAGGATGTAGATTGGCGTGTGTGTCTTTCGTGATCCGAGGGTGGAAGATGATTGAACACTAGAGTGCCCAAAAATTTGCACTCACATAGTAGAGTATCAGCAGTGTGATAGCGGGAATGGGCTTAAAGATGCCATTTGGAGAGATGATGGATAGAAGGATGGGCTTATAGATGCCATCTGGAAGTGTGACAGAACCTTGTCGGGAATGGGCTTATAGATGCCATTTGGAGACTGTCGGATAACTGAATCTGAATAAGAAATAGAATAGCTTACGTGCCTGGAGCATATCTAGCCTATATCTAGTTGTTGACGTCTGAATAAATAGTAGAATGACCGCCGTGTCTGGGGTATATCCATATTGTATCTGTATGAGCGACAGAATGTCATCCGAATCTGGATCGTATCTGGACTGAACAATAGAAGAGCATCAGGGATGGAGCATCTCTAAGTTGTTTTTTAGAAGTTTGAATTTGAATAAGCAATAGAACGGCATCCGGATCTGGAGCATCTCTAGGCTATAGCTGAAAGGAAATCTGGAATGAGTGTCAGAACATCGCCATGCCTGGGTCACATCTGAACCATATCTAGAAGGAGTCTTGAATAAGCAAAAGAACAGCATCCATATCTGGAGCATTTCCAAGCTATCTCTGAAAGGAAATCTGGAATGAGTATCAGAATGTCGCCATGCCTGGGTCACTTCTGAACCATATCTAGAAGGTGATCTCTGAATAAACAATAGAACAGCCTCCGTGTCCGGAGCATCTCTAAGTTATATCTGAGAAGAAATCTGGAATAAGTATCAGAACGTCGCCATGCCTGGGTCACATCTGAACCATACCTAGAAAGGTGATCTCTGAATAAACAATAGAACAGCCTCCGTGTCCGGAGCATCTCTAAGTTATATCTGAGAAGAAATCTGGAATAAGTATCAGAACGTCGCCATGCCTGGCGCACATCTGAACCATATCTAGAAGGAGTCTTGAATAAGCAAAAGAACAGCATCCATATCTGGAGCATTTCCAAGCTATCTCTGAGAGGAAATCTGGAATGAGTATCAGAACGTCGCCATGCCTGGGTCACATCTGAACCATATCTAGAAGGTGATCTCTGAATAAACAAGAGAACAGCCTCCGTGTCCGGAGCATCTCTAAGTTATATCTGAGAAGAAATCTGGAATAAGTATCAGAATGTCGCCATGCCTGGGTCACATCTGAACCATACCTAGAAAGGTGATCTCTGAATAAACAATAGAACAGCCTTCGTGTCCGGAGCATCTCTAAGTTATATCTGAGAAGAAATCTGGAATAAGTATCAGAACGTCGCCATGCCTGGGTCACATCTGAACCATATCTAGAAGGAATTTTGAATAAGCAAAAGAACAGCATCCATGTCTGGAGCATTTCCAAGCTATCTCTTTAATCTTTTTAACGTTGACATGCCCTGGCTGGATACAGGTATCGAATCCATAATCAATCGCTCGCAAACATGCCCTGGCTAGATACAGGAGTCGAATCTGGGATTGCGATAGTTGATAGTAATCATCTTTGTATTGACCTTTCCTGAAAAAAGGCAAAACATTAATTATATGCAATGTCATGGTGCATGGAATGCGCGGTGTCATGACGTTTATAACCAATGGGATTGTAGAATGTGATGTTTATATCATGTATGAAAATGTGATGTTTGCGAATGTATGTTTTCGTCTTAGGAAAATAAATCCTTGACGGATGCCGAGAAGTTAAATCCTGGGCTGATGTGAATGGTATTTCGCCGTTTCCGCTGGGGGAGTGATGGTTGCAAGAATACCGGTAGGAGATGATGACTCCGTTGGGGAATAAACTTGGAGATTACTCTGCGGGGGAAAAGTATTCTAGCGATCTTGCTGGGGAACAATACTCTGTGGGAAGAGAGGTACTTTGTTGGGATGTTGATGATAACTCTGCTGGGGATACCGTTGTTATGTTGGAAGTTTTAATAGACTCCGCTGGGGACAGGAAGACTTCGCCGAGGACGATCTTTCCGTGGCTTTTGGCTGAGGATAACCCAGTTATATCCTGGTGGGGAAATAACCTTTGAATAAAATCGGGGAGACGCATTCGCTCTGTAGGGGATAAGCTTCCAGAATCTACTGGTGATAAGCTTCCTGCTGGGGAGATGATTCAGCTTTCCTGGGGGAACTCTTTGGACTGGACTCTCCTGGGGAAAGTTTTGAGATATACTGAAGAAGTGGCTTCACTGAATGTCTGTATACCGCTGGGGAACAATCTTATATCAAGACTGCCGGGGATGCTTGTTAAGAATGTTCGTATATCGTGCTGAGGAGTGTTGAGATCTGCTGGAGGATACCCAACTTCCTTAAGGCTGATAGTATAACTCTGCTTGGGGAGAGTGTATTGACTTGCTGGCTCACTCTCTGGGAATTAAGATGTCTTGGTTACATTCTTCAGCCGAACCTACCTTGGTGCCTTGATGGCAGAGCAACTAGATCGCTTAGACAACTCATTATTGCCCCTATTTCTGTGGAGGTCTTGATAACTGCCGATTTGACAACTCTCCTGGTAGGCAAGTGACGAGATGACGGGACATAGTAGTACGCTTTGATCCCTAATTTTTGCCTGGACCGCCCTTTCGGGTTTTCAGTCCACTGGGATACCCATTTTTGCCCAAGCCGCCTTTTCAGGTTTTCGACTTGCCGGGTGTACAGATTTTTATTTTCATCCCTTATTTTTGCCCGAACCCTTTTGGTCCGCCGGGAAGCCCTTATTTTTTCCTAGGTGTGTCAACCTAGCGGGTCTTTTGTTCATGCGTAGTATCTTTTTGACTATGTCCATATTCTCAAAATGTAGGGATTTGCCCCTGTTAGAAGTGTTTTGTCATGCCACCAGAAGGTGTTTGATCAGGCAAGATTCGTTGCTGGAATGCCCCAAGTGACTCAGGTGGAGATTTGCCCCAGGCTATTTGGTCTTTGAGAGATTCTCCGAATCTTGATTGGACTTCCCCAGATGATAGACCATGATCATGTCTGCCTCTTGATTGGGAGTGCTTCTTCCATTTGAGCTTTTGTTGAGAAGATTTCGTTCACTGGATATTCGTCGTGCGAATTTTTCTGCTGTTCAAACAAATAGTCATATGCAACCAAAGTTATATTAAAAATGCAAAGCTTATGTCTGTCTTGAAGATTTTTAAAATGCGTTCTTTTTTCATGAAAACAAGTGAATTTTTTTTTTTTTGTAAACAGTGATGTCAACTCGTTATTTTATCGTGAGCCTTAAGGAGTCAGGATACCTTTTGTAACAGTATGCTTTCGAACTAACCCATGCTTCAGCTAGGACTTTTAAGGGTTGTAGCGTGGCCTGGCTCATGGTTTAAGAAACAAAGGATAAAGGCTCAAATTATTTGTACCCACCCACTCTTCGTGATGTTCTTCAAACCTAAACTCAGCTGATCGTGCGTTAGATCTTGTTTGAGTCTTTGTCCTGACGTTCCAATGATGGTTCAGATATTGATGATTTGAATAGGCAATCATTTTTTTTTGTTGAGGGTTTATAGGACCTCTTTCTTTTTTATTTCGTTATCCCTGTTTTTTGCCTGACTGTTTCTTTTGTGATTACAGTCAGCGGGATGCCCCAGTTTTGCAAGTCTCCTTCATAGGTTTTGACTTATTGGGCTTTAGTTTTTTTTTTTTGTAATGACTGCCTGTCTTTATGATTATTTAGGACCATCACTGTCTTTTGTTTTGTAAGGACTTCTTTGGTGCCACTCGTTGTGCACCTGGATCAAACTGAGAGAGCTACCCTGCCCCAGGTTATGATTAAGGGTTTTGATTTTGAAAAGAAAAACTCCTACTTCTTTGGCTCAAAGGGGTTGACGAGGGATTATCTTCCTTATAACTCCAGTGTTTAGGATTCGAAGCAATGCCTGTACCTCATCAGCGGGGTCTGTTCAAAAGCATACTGTAAATTATGGTATCGTTTTCGTCATCCTCCCTCAAGAGGCTTAGAATTATTAATTGAGAGTTGATCATCAAAAAAATGAAAGCAATTTGAATATAATGAAATAATTGGATTAATTCAAAAACAGACATATGCAGTGCATTAGTGAAATAAAAGAGTTTGCTATGACATTAATTGTTTGTATAAGCAAAAAATTACAACTCGGAAATTCAAATAAACAAAAGCCTTCAATGATTGGGCAAAGGAGCATTGATTATGTTTGGAGTCTCTGACGCTTCAAACTGAATCTCTCCGGCGTCGATCATATCTTGAATCTTGTTCTTCAAAGGCCAGCAGTTGTCCGTAGTATGACCCGGGCTATCGGAGTGGTATGCGCACCTCTCATTAGGATGGTAGTTGGGAGAAGAGGTGTTTGGATTCCGGAGAGGAGCCCTCAAGGTAATCAACCTTGCCTTCAACATTTGCTGTAGCGCTTGATCCAGTGACATGTTGATTTTAGTGAATTGTCTCTTGGGTGCGACCTCCTTACGTTGATGCCCCTGTCCTTGTTGAGCAGACCTAGGATTAGAGATCTGGACTGCCCCTACATGTTGATCATGGCAACCCTTTTGGCTGTACGCAGCATTGGCCTCTTTCTTCCCAGTGTAAGGCTTTTTGTGAGTATCAGAAGGTGCAGCTTCTTGAATATTTCCAGCCTTGATGCCAGCTTCGATCCTCTCCCCGGTCAAGATCAAATCTGTAAACCCAGCAGAAGAATTTCCAATGAGATGGTTGAAGAAGGGACCAGACAGGGTCCCCAAGAACATGTCAACGAGCTCACGGTCAGTCAAGGGCGGCTGCACCCTTCCAGCCAGATCTCTCCACCTTTGCACATACTCCTTAAAACCTTCACTCGTCCCAAGTGACATACCCTGGAGTTGGGTACGCGTGGGAGCGAGGTCGGCATTATACTGATACTGCTTATAAAAAGCAGTTGCCAAGTCCTCCCAGTTACGAATACTGGTTCCATCCAACTGATAGAACCAAACGAGCCGAGTCCCTGAAAGACTCTCCTGGAAGAAATGGATCCATAGATTCTTGTCTACCGTGTAGGGCTGGATCTTCCTTGCGTATGAACGGAGGTGTAGCTTAGGACAGGAAACCCCGTCGTACTTTACAAAGGCAGGTGCCTTGAACTTGTGAGGGATCACCACCCCAGAAGATAAACCTAGGTCTCCGAAATCCAACCCAGGCACACGTTGAATCTCCATAGCATTTAACCGGTCCTCCAGTTGTTTGTACCTGTCCTCGGCAGGAGGGTACTGCTCATCATTGAAGTCTGTCTCAGTGTCAGAGACCACAGGACTAGGGACCTCTCTCCCTTGGTGACTGCCTTCCCCAACAGATGGAGTAGTCCGTTCAGCTTCATTCTGCAATGTATTCCCAGATCTGCGTCTAGGGTTGAACAAAACAGTCCTCTTCTTATTCTTTTTCAAGAGCAGAGTCTTCAATTCCTGTTGTCCTTGTGCTAAGCTCATGACCAGCTCCTGGAACTAGGCGTTCTGGGCCTGGAGGGCCTTGATAGCTTGTGCATTGGATGATTCAGGATTCATGATGACTGCTGAAATAAACAGCGAAGAAGGTAAATGACCTGTACAAAGGGCACCCGTAATGCAATGATGTGTATGTATGTATGCAATGTTTTCAAGGATCTCGCGGGGTAGACAAGAAAATTTGTTAGAACTTGAATCCGGTGGCTCGATTGAAGGAACTTCATGTTATTGAGAGTCCTTCTTCAAGGGTCAAAGGCTCACCATATCCAGTGGGTCATAGCCCCTGACAACCTTGTCTAGAGGAAAATAAATCCCCTTTGCCCCTTGCTGGACAGTTGGTTCATCATGACCTGCATCACAGACCCTTGAGATCCTTGAAATGGATTAGTCCTTATGTAGGATGTATGCAATGGTATGATGTTATGCTATGCGTGGAGTGATATATGTAAACCCTGTTATGAGTCCAGATTAAGGACTATAAACAAAACCTGCGAGAAACTCAAGTGTCAGATAACAAGCATGCACATAGTCAAGTTCGAAGGCACACAAGTCACACAAAGAGCCCTTAGAGTTTAGGCCAGCATGGGGTCTAGGTATTACCCTCTTGAAGTTGGTGGGCTCAAACCTGTCCTATCAAAAGTAATCGGGTTCTAAGGGTCCCAATATCATTGGATTGCTTTCATTGTTCATCGTTTCGATTTAGCCACTGAACTGGCGACCGAAATATTCCAAGAAAACAACCCTCAATTGAGTGTAGTATCGAGTATCAACCAACCTCGGACTGCACCAAAGTCAGTTATCTCACTACCCTAAAGAGGCCAAGATGGTTCAATTAAGGTTCCTAAGGTCAGTTGATGCTTCACGACACCACGCGGCGGCCCCGTACTCTCCTTGACTGAACTCGAGGTTACCGGTACACACCAAAGTGCCACATCAACGTAGCAGACTGCTTCAACCATGTTGGTATATCCCGCACAGTTCCCTCACAGCCTTGTTGCTACTTTCTAATAAGGTATCCCCCAGATCCGGGTTAGGATCTATAGAACTCCCAAGGCAGTACCCACAATAATAAAGCAAACAATTCAGACAATTGAAAACACAAGTGATCTTAGTCCTAAGGTACACCTCACTTTACAAGAGTTCCCCAGCAGAGTCGCCAGTTTTGTGATCGGTGGATCTGGAACTGACTGTTTAACGCTGGTTCGTGAAATGTCGCGGAAGCAAGAGTCGCCACCGTCTTTTATTTTCTCCAATATGGAAAGGACAAAAGCACAGAAAAATTCCTTATTGAGATTAGTTCTCGGTTCGGGAGGTAGATTTATAGAAAGGGAAGGTGTTAGCACCCTTTCTATCCATGGTTATCCATGGGCTCTTAGATACTTGCTCATTTGTGTTTTCAAAATGTTTGTTTGCTTTTCAAGTGTGAGTGAGTTTGAAAAAGTTTCGTTTAAAGATTTCAGTTCGACTCTTGTATCAGTCCTCAAGAGTGTTTGAAAAGTTGTTTTTGAAAGCTTTTTGCAAAGTGTCGGTGTGAAAAGAAGTTTTTGATTTGTTTTGAATTAGAGCAAGTATCTACGAGTCATCTACCTACCCTAAGGAATTAGTCTGTGTAAATGTCCTTGAGGTAGTGCCATCCCACCATTGAGGGGTAGGTAGCACCACCGTTGGAGGTGTTCGGGTCAATTCGAGGGTTAGGGACAGTGTGGTCACCGAGAAATAGTAAGATACCTTAGAAGCTACCCTTATGCCATTGATCTTTTTATTCCGAGGCAACCGTTTCGAGGCAACCGTTCCGAGGCAACTTGTTTCGAGGCAACCGTTTCGAGGCAACTAGATCAATGGAACATAAGGACTCACTAAGACGTCCTATACTCGATGACCATGTTTCGAGGGGCAAGGCAACATTGTGATCACCAGAGCAACAGTAGGACACCTTAGAAGCTACCCTTATGCTATGTTCATGGACATAAGGACTTACTAAAACGTCCTATACTCGACGACCACGTTTCGAGGGGCAAGGCAACAGTGAGGCGTACCCTAGGAGTGGTGTGCGAATTGTGTGTCATTTTCAGTTATATTTTATCTTGTCATGCATTGGGTGAGCTGCGCTTTGATTTTATTTGGGCATACATTCTTTCATGTGATTAACAGTTTAAAGGGTGCGGAAATTAAAATGCGAAAAATAAAGGTCCTACGCTATTACAAGGCGCGGGTCTACATCGCCAAATTAACAAAGACCCAATTTGGAATAAAAGTGCGGAAAGTAAATGTCATAATTACTATTACAAAGCTTTGGGGCAATTACATAAATTTAAAATGAAAAAAATAGAAGCAAACGCGCGAAAAGAAATTATAATCGAAGGTGCGAGGGCGTTGGACCCTTTAAAGAAATTAAATATGAAATTACAAATTAATTAATGATTAAAGAAAAGAAGTTATTTTTTTTTTGTTTTTGGTATTTAATGAAAATAAAGAAAATTAACTGGATTTTGAAATTAAATAAAAACCGAGTTCTAAATTATTTTTAATTATTAAAGAAAATATTTAAGTTTAAACCTAATTTACTAATTATTTAATTACAAGAGTATTTACAAAAATAATTAATAATTAATAATGATAAGAATAAAAAGGAAAAAAAATACTAAAACCCTAATTTCTATACTTTTTAGTTATTAAGAAAATATTAAAATTGAAAACCTAAATTAAACTAATTTGATTATCAAAATTTATTTACAAAATAATATTAAATAAAACATATTTTTTATTTTTATGATTTTCTGATTTTTTTGTATTTTTGTGTTATAAAAATTAATTTGATGAATTAAATAAAACAAAAGGAAAACAATTAAAATAAAAAGAAGAAAAGAAAATGAAAAAAAGAAAATGTGATGCAAACCATGGGGGTGTTGGCCCTTTTTGGAGGTGCATTGCAAGCAAATTGGCCCATTCAATTCCAGGCCCGTTGGACTTTGGTGGTTGCGTAGGAAATAGTTGACTAATGCGCATGGTGGACTGCAGATTCTGGCCACTGGATTGATCTCCTGGATTATGTGGCAAGCCAAGGCGTTGGGTGTATGGTGAGCCCTGGAGTGTGCACTGCATGGTAACATGTGAAAAAAAATAATAGAAATGATTTGAGGGGACCTGGGATTCGAACCCAGGTCCCAGTGTTTACCAAGCCATCTGCCTGCCAGTTGAGCTATCAGCGCGTTTTGGATATAAAATGGAAAATAAATAATATAACGTAAAACAAGAATTAGTGGTATACAAACAAAAAACGCGCCAGAATTATGAACCATCCAATGACAACCAGCCACGCTAGCCTTCGTCTCCATTTGTCCCTGTAACAAAATGAGATAGCGGGGGTTTTAAACCCCCCCAAAACACCATCTGCAAAAAATAGCGAACAACATATAGTGAAAAAGAAAAAGGGCGCGATGGTTAATTTCTATTCATTGGAAGGTCCTGATTTCAATGGTAGTGCTCTCATGGTCCAATTTTTTCAGATGGAAGAAATGCCAAAATTGGAGCTCTGAAACCCTAAGCAGCTTTCATGGTAGATTCCTGTACAGGCGCCTATAACTCAATTGGATGGTACCAATAGCTTCAGAGAATCCTCATTAGTGCAAATCAAACAATAAAAATCATTAAAAATGCATGAATCATGTTATGTATTTCTGGAAAAAATGTCAAACCGTATGGCTTCATGTGAACAGTTCTTTGCGTGTTTGGGCTTGATTTTGATTGCTAGAGCTTCCTTGGGATGTCAGCAATGTGTTTGGATAGGAATGGGGACTTGAAACGTACTGTAAGGAGGTTTTCAGATTTCAAGTTTGTGTGATAATTTTGAAATTTTGTATGGCCATTTTTGGAGCTCTTAGGTCGTGTCCTTGCTTGTGTTAGCTTGTATACATATTATGTAATGTGTTTTGATAAGAATTATGGCCAATAATGTCTTGCATTCATGCTTAAGATTTTCCATAAACCTCCATTGAAACACTTTCCATCTTTGTACCAAAATTTGAATTCTTGCTTGATTAGGCCTTGGAACGAATTTGGGATGTGTATAATGGTGATTCAAAGCTAATCAAAGCCAAATATGTCCCTTAATTAACCTTTTTGATTTTTATTTGATTTTAAAGGATTTAAAATGAATTAAATCCAATAAAATCAAATAAAAATGAAAAAATTAATTTTAAATTTTGAAATAAAATGTGGGACACGCGGGAAGTATGGCCAAGTTGATTCAAGTGGAAAAAGTGGGCCCCTTTTGTCAAAAATGAAGTTTCAAGGATAAATGATTTTGGCCATTTCACAAAAATTTCCCAACTTCTCCAATGCTTATCTTGCTCAATTTTTAAGCTTTGAACATGCTCTTGGACATTTTGGAAAGGTCTTGAAGTCATCTAACCAATGTCTTTGGTCCCATGTCTTTTTGATTTACCAATCTCAAGTTATGGTCTTTGACTTAAAGTCTCTTTTTGTTGACTTTTGAAAACGACCTATAATGTTGAAATTGATAACTTTTTGTGAGAGCATTTCTTGGACTTGGAGTGTGAAGATAAGTTGTAGGAAATGTATTCCCCTTCAAGATGAGCATTGGATAGAATTTTTCTAATGAACCATGAAAAAGTTATGCCTTGGTCAAGTTACTGTTGACTTTTCAACTGTCCAAAAATAGAAACTTTTGCATCTTGAGTCTTTTTGAGCCATACTTTTGAGAATCATGATCAAGAATTGATCAAATGATGTTTGTGGCTTCAAAATAAGATGTTGACCAAAATTTTTGACTTTTGACTGCCAAATGACCATTTTGCCCCTGCAGTTGACTGTGGAGCAATTAGGGTTTTTGACTGTGCAACTTGACCTTGTGAGCCTTGAAAGTTGACATGTAGGTGCTTGACAAAGTTTATAGGCATGTGGGACTTGATTAAGCCCTTGAAAACCTCAGCTTCCTTGTGAGAACCAAAACCCTAGTTTGACTGGCTTAGGAGGATGGTTGACTGTGTAGCCCTTGAGTAGACCTTGAATAATTTGAGGTGATGCTTGGCAAAACTTGGAAAATTATGGGAGGGAAAATTTTGGGGTACAACAGACACCTTAGCGGTAACCCTAATGTCTTAGATCATTTGTTTGAGGCAACAATATCCGAGGCAACCGTTTTGAGGAAACATGATCTTTTAGACAAGAGGGCGACCTCTAAAACAACCTATACTCAATGACCGTGTAAGAAGGCAACCAAGTGGGGTGTACCCTAAGAGTGCGCATGTGCGAGTGTGTTATTTTCAGTTATTTTTATCTTTGCACATGTTTAGGGTGATCTAATTTGATTTTAGATTAAGCATTCATTCTTGTCATGTAAGCCCTATTATCAAACATCTAACAATTGTATAATTTGCAGAATTAAAATGCGGAAATTAAAACTAATTATTACAAGGCGTCGGGTATTTACATCGCCAAAAATAACCCTTTGAAAATAAAATAAAGCGGTAAAATAAATAAATGTCCTAATTAATTATTACATACCGGAAGCAGATACATTAATTGGATAAAAAATAAAGCGCGGCGCGAAATTAAATCGAATGCGAATTAGGGTTTTGACCCCTTTTAAAATAAAATGCTTTTTTGTTGTTTTTATTTTAAGAAAAGAAATTAATCCTAAAATTAAATACTAAATTAATTAATTAAATGGAAAAAATAATTAATGACATGTTTTTTTTTTGGAGTTTTGATTATTTTAGGAAAGAAATTAAAAATAATTAAATTAGAGTTAAAACCTAATTATTTCTAATTAATTTTAAATATTTATGAATAAATTAAAGTTATTCTAGAATAAAAAACCTAATTAATTAATTAAAATTTATTAAAGAAAAATGAAGTTCTGAATTTTAATTGAACAAAATGTTTTTTGAGATTTTTTTGATAAAAAAAGAAAATTTGTTATTGGTTAGTAAGTTAATTAAACAAAATAAAATAAACTAAAATAAACAAAATATAAAGAAAAGGATAAGATGGGCCTGCTTTGGGTGTTTGAATAGCAATTTCGTTGACCTATTAAGGCTGATCCATGTAAGTTTTTCTGATCCAGTGCTCATGCGTTGACCTGCATATGGTGTGCCTCCAATACTTGACCACCAGATCTGGCCACCTGGTCATCTGGCACGTTGAAGAGTGAGGGAGTATGATGGTCCTTTGGCATGCACGTACACTAGATTTCCTGAAGAATAACAAGAAAATGCAAATTGCTGGAGGCAGGGATCGAACCCCTGACCTCAAGCATTTGGGTCCTTAAGCGCTGATGTGTCTACCACAAGGCTGCTTGCTTTCAGTTGTTAGTATGATACAAATTAATAATAATATAACAAAACAATATTCAATGGTCAGACAAAGAAAAAAAGCGCGCGTGCATTTGAATGGGCATATGGATGGATGCCACAAATGCTTCTTCTTCCTCCCTCCGTGGCTAAAAACCAAAACACTTATACCAACGGACAAAGGTTCGTCGCTACAAGCTTGTTCATCCTCAAAATTATGTACAGACCATGAAAATAGGTTTTAAGATCATGGTTGGATTCGTCTCAACCTACTGATCACAACCATAGCCATTATGTAGGCTAATTGTACCTGAAAATGAAAGCCCAAAAAAACTCCACGAAACCCTAATCATGGTGAATCACAGTATAGGTTATGTAAATGAAATTGGTTAATGTAAAAAGCTTGCAAATGGCCCGGTGATCACAAATATGCAATTATCTCATGTTAACAATGCCTAATTTCTGAAATACGAAATCAAGAACAGGGCTGCCTCGTGGGTGACTTACAGTGCTTGGAAGGGTCTTAAAATGCGTGATTTTGATTGGTCTCGCTTGTGGAGATGGCCAGGAAATGATTGAGATACTTGCCAAGCCCCAAGGATGCCTCTATGACTGATTTCGATCTCAAGCTTTTTCTTGTTTATTTGCAAATTTCGTTCTGCCTCCGAAACTGATCTCCAACCTCTAAAATTGTCTGCCTCGCCTCCTTATGTATTGTACAATACATTAGGGTTGTTTTTACTGTCCAAATCTTCCTCTATCAATGCTTGAATATTTGATTTGATCTTCTTTTACAACCTTCCAATTTTTGCTTGATTTGAATCTTTTTGTACTCTAATGCCTTGATACGAGTTTGGTATGGTGCAAGATGTCCACTGAAACCTATAATCATCAAAAGATCTTGGGTTTTCAATATTTTTGATTTTATGTGATTTTATTTGATTTAAGATGAATTAATTCAAATAAAAATCAAATTAAATAATAAGAAAATAATATTAACACATGGAAAAGGCTGGAGCACGTGGATAATAATGCAAACTCAAAACAAGTGAAAAGGAATGGGCTCATTTGGCAAAATTTAAAGTTTTGGGGATAGTTGACTTTTAGCAATTTTGCAAAAAAAGTCCAACTTCAACAATGCATAACTTCCTCAATGTTGAACTTTTGGAGGTGTTCTTGGACTTTTTAGAAATATTGAGATGTCTTCTAATCAACCCTTTTGGTCTCATCTCATTTTGATACTCCATGCTCAAGTTAGAAGCTTTGACAAAAAAGGTGTTTTTGTTGACTTTTCAAAATGACCTGTAATGTCCAAATTCATAACTTCTTGTGAGTGCATATTTTGATCTTGGGGTATGAAGTTGGATTGTAGGTAATTGCATCCTCTTAATAATGAGCTTTGGATGAGTCATTTCTCATAAAGTATGAGAAAGTTATGCTTGGTCAAAGTTGAGTTGACCTTTCCTGCAAAACCCTAATTTAGCAACTTTTGAATCTTGATGAATTTTGAGCAATCCTTGATGAATCATGATAAAACCTTTATAAAATGATGAAATATCCTTCAAAATGAGAATGTTGACAAAAAATCTTGAAGTTTGACTGTATTTGGGTCACAATTGACTTTTGCTCTAGCACAGTCGATTTTTGGACCTTTTGAGCAATTGAATGAGCAAAATCCTCTGCAAGGCTTGAAACTTGACATGGACGAGCTTGAGAACATATTAGGACATTGGTGAGCACTTGGAGTCACTTGGACTCAATGATATTGATGCTACATAAAACCCTAATTTGAGTAGACTGCCTTAGGAGAGAGCTTGTCTGGCCAACCCATGGACTACTTTGATTAATTTGGAGATCTTTCTTGCAATGTTTTGAGAAATATGGGAGGGCAAATTTTGGGGTAAAATAGCTTCCCCTGTTCAATCTTCTTAAACCTGAGGATGTAGATTGGCTTTCGTGCCTTTCGTGATCCGAAGGTGGAAGAGGATTGAACACTAGAGTGCCCATAAATTTGCACTCGCGTGAAGTGGTAGTTGCTTTGTGATGTTGGGAATGGGCTTACAGATTCCGTTTAGAGAAGTGTCGATTGCATAAGATATTCCTTAGTGAGAGCTTGCATATCTGCTGTTTGAGGAAGATTCTGCTAGGGAAGTCTGATCTTTGTTGAGGGAAAGGAACTCGCCCGTAATTCAACTGAGGTGTCGAGATTTAGGAACTTGCCCGTAATTCAACTGAGGTGTGGAGATTTAGGAACTTGCCCGTAATTCAACTGAGGTGTCGAGATTTAGGAACTTGTCCGTAATTCAACTGTGTCGATATTTAGGAACTTGTCCGTAATTCAACTGAGGTGTCGAGATTTAGGAACTTGTCCGTAATTCAACTGAGGTGTCGAGACTTAGGAACTTGCCCGTAATTCAACTGAGGTGTCGAGATTTAGGAACTTGCCCGTAATTTAACTAGGGGGAAACATCTTTGTCAAGATTTAAGAACTCGCCCATAATTCAACTGAGAAAACTTCTCTGCTGAGATTTAGGAACTCGTCTGTAATTCAACGGAGGAACACTTTTTGTCGAGATTTAGGAACTCGTCTGTACTTCAACTGAGAAAACATCTCTGCTGAGTTTTAAGAACTCGTCCATAATTCAACTGGGGAAACATCTTCGTCAAGATTTAAGAACTCGCACGTAGATCAACTGAGAAAACTTCTCTGCTGAGATTTAGGAACTCGTCTGTAATTCAACAGAGGAACACTTTTGTCGAGATTTAGGAACTCGTTTGTACTTCAACTGAGAAAACATCTTTGTTGAGTTTTAGGAACTCGTCCGTAATTCAACTGGGGAAACATCTTCGTCGAGATTTAAGAACTCGCCCGTAATTCAACTGAGAAAACTTTTCTGCTGAGATTTAGGAACTCGTCTGTAATTCAACGGAGGAACACTTTTGTCGAGATTTAGGAACTCGTCTGTACTTCAACTGAGAAAACATCTCTGTTGAGTTTTAAGAACTCGTCTATAATTCAACTGGGGAAACATCTTCGTCAAGATTTAAGAACTCGCTTGTAATTCAACTGAGAAAACTTCTCTGTTGAGATTTAGGAACTCGTCTGTAATTCAACGGAGGAACACTTCGTCGAGATTTAAGAACTTGCCCGTAATTCAACTGAGAAAACTTCTTTGATGAGATTTAGGAACTTGTTTGTACTTCAACGGAGGAAAAAGCTTCATAGCTTTGAATTTTGTGAGAATTTAACCGCATCCTTCCTGAAAGATAAAGGTTAGTTGTATGTAATGCATGATATGCATCAAGAAAATGATATTCTCAAAATCAATGAGATTGTGTTGTATGATGTGTATATGCATGTGTCATGATGTATGGAAATGTAATGTTTTTAGCTGGGGAAAATAAATCCCGGGTAGTTGTTGGAGAAAAGAGTTGAATTCTTAGTTTCCGCTGGAGATAGCGAATGAAGATATTTGTGAGAATAAACCTGCAGGAGAGGATAACTCCGTTGGGGAATAAACTGAGGAGGAGATTACTCTGTGGGGAAGAGATGCTCTGTAGAGGATTCCGTTGATAGATTCAGCTGGGGATGAATTACCGCTGCTGGTGATAATGAACCTTGTTGGGGATTGAATTCCTGTTGGTGAAAGGAATGAACTCCGCTGGGGATGATTTTTCCAATAGAGACCTTACTGGGGATAACCTTTTAGGATCTACTGTGGACAATCTACCAGAGTCTACTGGGGATGATTCTCCACACTCCACTGGGGATGCTTTTTCAGACTGCGCTGGGAAAACATTCCAAACTCCACTGGGGATACTTTTTCAGACTGCGCTGTGGAAACTTTCCAAACTCTACTAGGGATATTTTATACTCTGCCGGGGATGATAAGACTTTTCAGTGCTGATGATAGATAAACTCTGATTGGAGAGAATATTACTGATTCGTTCGCAGTTGTTAGTCTCAGCTGGGGAGAGCTAACATTACTGCCTTTTCTTACTCTGTGGGGAGTGAAAGTATTTCAGTCATATTTTTCAGCTGAATTTATCCTTGTACCTGGTGGACAGAGAAACTGTAAGGCTTGGACAATTCTTATTGCCCCTGTTTCTGATATTACAAGTAATTGTCTTTTGTTTCGCATGTAAATTTTTATGAGCAGCAATCAATGTCAAATGCATATATCAAAAATGATCATTGGACTTTCTTTGCAAAACAAAACAGAAAAAGGAAAACAATTTGAAATTTATTTGTAAAATGACTTGTATTGACTTTGAAGTTAGCCTGTAAATAGGCGTTTTTGTACAAGAGGTTGGCGTCCTAGTAAGAGAACGCCGCCGAACAATAGAGTTTATACAATTTGTGAAAACAAGGAAAAGCAGCTATGTGAATAATCCCACTGGGTTCCAACTCTGTTATTGCCTTTATGTCCTCGAGCATCTCATCACTTTGCTACTTGGTTGAAGGTAGATCAGATTGATTAGTTATGTCCGAGCTTGGTAGTCGATACCGAAGTCTGGTCGCAAGGTGATCCAATGAGACATAGTGTTACGCTTTGATCCCTAATTTTTGCCTGGACCGCCCTTTCGGGTTTTCAGTCCACCGGGATACCCTTTTTTGCCTAAGCCGCCTTTTCAGGTTTTCGACTTGCCGGGTGTACAGATTTTTTTCATTTTCATCCCTTATTTTTGCCTGAACCCTTTTGGTTCGTCGGGAAGCCCTTATTTTTGCCTAGGCCAATCAACCTAGCGGGTCTTTGATTATGCAAATTATTTTTTCACCATGTCTTCATTGACGGGGTGAGGAAGGTCGTCACCATCCATGGTGGTTAGAATCATAGCTCCTCCCGAGAAAACGTTCTTAACCACAAATGGCCCTTTGTAAGTAGGGGTCCATTTGCCCCAGGGATCACCTTGTGGTAGGATAATACGCTTGATAACCAGGTCTCCAACTTGATACTCTTGTCGTCTGAATTTCTTGTTAAATGCCTTGAGCATCCGCTTTTGGTACGTTTGACCATGACAAATAGTAGTAAGTCTCTTCTCGTTGATTATATTCAGCTGATCAAGTCGGGTCTGAATCCAGTCATCTTCGCTCAAACATGCATCCTTCATAATCCGAAGAGAGGGTATCTGAACTTCAATGGGCAAGACGGCCTCCATGCCATAAACCAAGGAATAGGGTGTTGCCCCTGTTGACGTTCGCGTTGAGGAACGGTACCCATGAAGAGAAAAAGGTAACATCTCGTGCCAATCTTTGTACGTCACCGTCATCTTCTGCACAATCTTCTTAATGTTTTTATTAGCCGCCTCTACAGCCCCGTTCATCTTCGGCCAGTAAGGAGAAAAGTTGTGATGTTGTATCTTGAACTGCTTGCAGAGTTCAGTGATCATCTTATTATTGAGATTTGTACCGTTGTCCGTGATGATCCTCTCTGGTACACCGTATCGACAGATCAGATTATGCCGAATGAACCGTGCCACGACGTTCTTGGTCATTGTAGCAAAGGAAGCTACTTCAACCCACTTCGTAAAGTAATCAATAGCTACCAGGATGAAACGATGCCCGTTGGTCGCAGTAGGTCTGATCTCGCCAATCATATCAATGCCCCACATTGCAAAAGGCCAAGGTGTCGTCAAGACATTCAGAGGTACTGGAGGTATATGCACCTTATCCGCATAGACTTGGCACTTGTGACAGGTCCGAGAATGCTGATAATAGTTGGCTTCCATAGTGGACCAATAATATCATGTCCAAAGGATTTTCTTTTCCATGGTATGTCCACTGGAATGAGTTCCGAAAGTACCTTCATGTAAATCTACCATAATTCTTTCTGCTTCGTTCTTATCCACACAACGCAGCAAAGTTGAGTCATGGTTACGCTTGTTAAGGATGTCATTACTGATGAAAAACTTCACCGTGAACCTCCTCGGAAACTTCTTATCATTAACAGATGCACCCTCAGGGTACTCCGAAGCTTCAAGATATCTTTTTACCTCATGAAACCAGGGTTTATCTGCTACCTCTTCAGTTTCAATGTCACAGAAATGTGCAGGTTCGTCCAACCTTTCAATGGTAATCCGGGGAGCTTCGTTGTCCCAATTGACTTTGAACATAGAAGACATCGTAGCTAGCACGTCCACTAACTGATTCTCCTCTCTAGGGAAGTGTTCAAAAGTTATCTCCTCGAAATGTGGAAGCAACGTCAACACATACTCCTTGTAAGGAATAAGATTAGGGTGTTTCGTATCCCATTCGCCTTTGATATGACTGATCACGAGAGCGGAATCTCCGAAAACACTTAGAAACTTGATCCTTAGGTCAATAGCTGCTCGAAGACCCATAATGCATGCTTCATACTCTGATATGTTGTTGGTGCAATTGAAACATAGTCGGGCGGTAAACGGAGTATGAAAGCCTTCAGGAGATATGATCACGGCACCAATGTCATTACCCAAAGCGTTTGAAGCTCCATCAAAGTACATAGACCATCGGGATCCCTCCTCAGGTCCTTCATTCGGTCCAGGTGTCTCACAGTCGGTCACCAACATGATGTTCTCATCTGGGAATTCAAAGTTCAGAGACTGGTAATCATCCACTGCCTGATGTGCCAGATGGTCTGCCAACACACTTCCCTTGATTGCCTTTTGGGTCATGTACTGGATGTCATACTCAGTCAAAATCATCTGCCATCTTGCTATTCTTCTGGACAAGGCAGGCTTTTCGAAGATATACTTGATTGGATCCATCTTTGATATCAATAGAGTAGTGTGAGTCAACATATACTATCTCAGCCGGTGAGCAGCCCATGCCAAAGCGCATCAAGTTTTCTCAAGCAACGAGTATCGGGTCTTGCAGTCGATAAAATTTTTGCTAAGGTAATAAGTAGCATGCTCTTTTCGGCCAGACTCGTCATGCTGCCCCAGCACACACCCCATTGAATTGTCGAGTACTGTCAAGTATAAGATTAAAGGTCTCCCTTCAACTGGAGGCATCAAAATAGGAGGCTCTTGGAGATATTCTTTAACCCTTTCAAAATCGGCCTGGCATTCATCATTCCATCTTACCACTTGATCTTTCTTCAGTAACTTGAAGATTGGCTCACAAGTAGCAGTTAGGTGTGAGATGAATCGGGAAATATAGTTCAGACGTACCAAAAAGCCTTTGACTTCTTTTTCTGTTTGGGGAGCTGGCATTTCCTGTATATCCTTCACCTTTGTAGGATCCACTTGAATACCTTTATCACTTACAACGAAACCCAGCAGCTTACCAGATCTCACCCCGAAGGTGCACTTGTTCGGGTTTAGCCTCAGCTTGTACAACTTCAACCTGTCAAATAGTTTCTGAAGATGGTCAAAGTGTTCTTCCTCAGTCTGAGATCTTGCAATCATATCATCGACGTATACCTCAATCTCATGATGGATCATGTCGTGGAACAAAGCGATCATGGCACTCTGATACGTTGCCCCAGCATTCTTCAATCCGAAAGGCATGACCTTGTAGTAAAAGGTGCCCCATTGGGTAACAAAGGTCGTCTTCTCCATGTCTTCGAGAGCCATTTTAATATGATTATAACCGTAGAAACCATCCATAAAGGAGAAGACCTTATGTTGTCCGGTGTTGTTGACCAGAACGTCGAAATGAGGCAGAGGGAAATCATCCTTGGGGTTTTCCCTGTTCAGATCCCTATAGTTGACACACATTCGAACTTTACCATCCTTCTTCGGCACAAGAACCACGTTGGCCAACCATTGTGGGTAAGAAGTAACTGCTAAAAAACTGGCGTCAAACTGTTTCATAACTTCAGCCTTAATTTTCTCAGACATCTCTGGGCGCATTCAGCAAACTTTCTGTTTCACTGGAGGACAGTCATCCTTGGTAAGCAATCGGTGAGCCACGATATCGGTATCCAACCCAGGCATATCTTCATAAGACCAGAAAAATATCTCAACGTAGTCACGCAGCATCTGAATTAGTCGTTGCTTAACACTAGACTCCAGATTTGCACCGATCTTGACCTCTTTCTTGTCTATCTCTGTACCCAGATTCACTGTTTCTACTGGCTCTTCATGCGGTTGTATGGCCCTCTCTTCCTGAAGTAACAGTCTAGCAAGTTCACTAGGCACTTCGCAATCATCTTCACCTTCGTCTTCGGCTAAGTTGATCGGACTTTCGAAGTCATAACCGGTAGTAGCAGAGTCGTTATCAGTGGGATCCAGAGTGGATGTAGACCTGTATATGTGAGTGTGTGTAAAATAGTAGTTTTTAAAGATAAAAAGAAAAAACAAGGAGCGCAAAATTTGAAATGCAAGAAACGTCCAATGCTTTTATTAATGATATATGAAAATGACACACATAAAGCCCTCACAAACAAAGCCACGGTGTCTCGGGTAAGGCACCAGGCCATAAAGTTTAAAAATTGTCTATTACAAATTCAAAACAAAAGTCTCATTACTGTGTGATAAAAGAAACGGGCATGGAATTCGTTGTCGTCCAATTGCTCAAGCCACCATTAGTAGTCGGGTAAATCCAGCTGTCAATATCAAACTCTTCATCATCGTCTTCAGTCATATTGACTCCCGCATCATGTTTTGGCATAGGAGTCGTTATGACATTAGGCTTCTCAGGCGATTCAAACTCGATCTCCTTAGCATCAATCAGATCCTGTACCTTATTCTTCAGGACCCATCAATCATTCATATCATGCCCCGGGCTATCAGAATGAAAAGCATAACGGGCGTTTGGATTGCACAACGATGATGTTGTATTGGGATTCTTCGGGGCTTCCTTCGGAATCACCAAGTTGGTCTTTAGCAACTGCTGCAGAATCTGAGACAGGGTCATATGGAGTTGAGTGAATTGTCTTCACGGCCTCTCGGCTCTTGGCTGATTGTTGCGTTGTGTGGCAACAGTTGGTCTTGATATAACAACCACATTGACTGCTTGGCGGAGCTCAGGTCTATTATGACCCTTTGAACTGTAAACTGCACTGGACTCCTTCTTAAAAGGCTTCTTCTCGGAACTTGACGAAGCACCCTTCTGTATCTTACCGCTCTTGATACCGACTTTAACTCTTTCCCTGGTCATAATCAGCTCAGTTAACCCGGACAATAAACTTCCAATCAGATGGTTGAAATACGGACCAGACAAGGTCCCCAGAAACATATCCACTAACTCCCTGTCAGCCAGCGGGGGTTGTACTCTTCCAGCAAGGTACCTTCATTTCTGAGCGTAGTCTTTGAAACCTTCGCTCGCACCCATAGACATACCCTGAAGTTGGGTACGCATGGGAGCAA
Organism: Vicia faba; assembly: GCA_948472305.1. Taxonomy (NCBI): domain Eukaryota; kingdom Viridiplantae; phylum Streptophyta; class Magnoliopsida; order Fabales; family Fabaceae; genus Vicia; species Vicia faba. The sequence continues at coordinate 690,802,049 of OX451739.1, forward strand.
GGTCAGCATTGTATTGGTACTGCTTGTAGAAGGCAATAACAAGGTCTTCCCAATTACGGATACTAGCACCTTCCAGCTGGTAAAACCATTCAAGTTGAGTCCCTGAAAGACTATCTTGAAAGAAGTGGATCCAAAGGTTTATATCAGCAGTATATGGTTGAATCTTTCTAACATATGAGCGGAGGTGCAACATTGGACAAGAAACCCCGTCGTATTTAGCAAAGATTAGTGCTTTAAATTTATGGGGAATCACCACCCCAGATGACAAACCCAAATCACCAAAGTCCAATCACGGTACCCTCTGGATCTCCATCGCACTTAACCGGTCTTCAAGCTGTTTATACCTATCCTCAGCCGGAGGATACTGGTCTTCGTCAAAGTCAGTCTCGTTGTCAGATACCATAGTGCTAGGAGCCCTCCTTTCTTCCTGGTTTTCTCCCTCTCCAGATGAGTGGGATAAATTGACTTCATCTCACAAATTGTTCCCGAATCTGCGACCCATGTTCAGGAGGACCGTCTTCTTCTTCTTCTTCTTCTTATCCTTCAAGATAAGAGTCTTCAGATCTTGCTGACCCTTAGCCAAATTCATGAACATTTCCTGGAATTGAGCGTTTTGAGCTTGTAGAGCCTTGATAGCTTGATCAGTTGATGTTTCAGAAGACATGATGCTGAAATAAACAACGAAGAAGATGAGAACCTGTAAGGGTACCTGTAATGAGGTGCATGGAAATGAAATGCGTATGATATGATTTCAAAGACTTTGGAGATTCAAATTCGTAACCCAAAAGGAAACACACTTTTATTAGATTAAAAACTTGAAACAATGTTTGACAAATGCCTTTAAGGCGTTACAAAGGGAAAAACTGAAAAGTAAATCAAAACTAGAAATAACAAAAGACATCAGCGCTCCCATGGTCATTTTCCGTTGGTGGTGACATAATCATTGAGGACCTTCTCATTCTCCAACTGTCATGTAAGCTTTAGAATCTTCCGCTCCTGCTCGTGATACTTTTCTCTGTAAGTATCACGCTCTTCTCTCAACTGGATCCACGTCCTCTTTAATGCCCCAGTGTCAGTTGGCATGTACGGATGTAGGACAATAGAATGAACTCCTTCTTCATCAGCATTCTCAATAATTACCGGTAAGACAGCTTCATACGACATTCCCAGCTTTTGGGCACGGATTCGAACCCATCAGAGATATGGTTCCATCGGAAGAGAGGTCTTCATTCCTAACTCGTGCATATTAGACCTGTGTAGCCTGTTCCAAGCTCGTATGAACCTGCGGCGATGCTCTTCACTATCCCCTTGGAAGTCAAAGACAATGCTCAGAACCAGCAACTCTTGAGGACCGTCCTTTCTAGCTCGCCCAAATTGTCGCAAGGCCAGACAAGGATTATAGGTGATCCCTCCCCTAATTCCAAGTAAAGGAACATTGGGGTATTCTCCGCACCGGTCAATAACAGCTACTTCTTCCTTGTCTTTAGTGCTCCAGATGATGTCTGTGTGAGCCAGGGACATAATTCTGTAGGCCCAACCCATGCCTTCCTTGTTCTTCAAAACAGATTTGGGGAGGTGATAAATAAACCACCTCGCCAGCAATGGTGCACAACACATAAGGGTTCCCCGTTTCCGAGCAGTACGAGCATAAAGAGAGTGCAAAATGTCACCCAAGAGAGTGGGCACAGGATTACGGGACACGAAAATCTTCGATGTATTCACGTCGACGAAAGAATCTGAGTTAGGAAACAACACCAAACCATAAATGAGAAGATCCAGGATGTCTTCGAATGCTTGGAAATCTAAACTATCCCAAAACTGATTAGCCCAATCAACCAAGAACTTAGCCAAGAAGCCTTTTGTCCCACTCTAAGTTTCCCAGTTAGACATTACTTCAGCCTTTGTTAGATGTAGGGTTGTAGCAACATCTTCTGGCCTAAGAGCTTTTTCCAAACCTGTAAACAGCGTCTGCTCCAGAATAGAAATACCAAGTAGATCAGAGAACTCTTCCAAGGTAGGGACCAACTAATAGTCCGGGAAGGTGAAGCAGTGGTACATGGATCAAAGAACTGGCACAAGACACTCAACATATGCTCATCCATTTTGGAAGTGACCAAACCAAGGAGGTGAACATGTCTTCTGATAAAGGAGGAAGTATCTTGAACTTTGGAAACCAAATCTATGAGCTGAGTAGGAATATGTACAAAGCTGATCCGAATAGTATTTCTACGCATAGAGGCCGTGACCTACAAAACAGAAAAAAGATGAATCCCCTCTGTCTTTGAAGTAGGTTATTCTTAATGCAAGATGCATGCAATGTCCTGATGCATGATGTTATGATAGAAACACACCACAAGTATTCACAGATAGCAAACATGGTAAGGGCAAACAAGTCACACAGTAGCCCTTAGATTTCAGGTTGGCAAGGATTTTAAGTATTACCCTCTTTCAGTTTAGTTGGTTCAACCTGTCCTAGAAATAGTAACCGGGTTCTAGATGATCTCAATATCACTGACCACCCTCGATCGGTCATAATTCCAATTTGGAAACCTTTTCTTGCAGCCAGAATCATCGCGAGAGTTTGGTCTCAATGAGTGTAGCATACTGCTACTGTTCTATGGCCAAGTTGGTCAATTATAGGTTCTAAGGTCAGTTGGTGCTTAATGACCCCTTAAAAGACCCATATTCTCCTTGTTCCACCACAAGGGATATTGTTACAAACTAATGTGCCACACCAACGTAGCTACTGCTTCAACCATATCGGTCTACGTTGTACAGTTCCCTCACAGTCTATTGCTACTTACCTAAAGGGTATCCCCCAGATCCGGGTTAGGATCTATAGTAACTCTAATTCAAACCCACAAAGATAAAGCATACAAATCAAGCAATTGAAAACATTATGATGAACTATTCCTAAGGTACACCCCACTTATTACGTCCCCAGCAGAGTCGCCAGTTCTGTGATACGGTAGGAAGAACTGACTGTTTTTGGAATGCTGGTTTGCGTTTTGCGTTTGTTTTTGTAAAATGTCGCGGTAAGCAAGAGTCTCCACCGACTTTTATTTCATACAACAAGGAAAGGAAAAAAGCACAGAAAAATTCCTTTTTTCGAGATTATCTCTGAGTACGGGGGTAGATTATAGAAAGGAAAGGTATTAGCACTGTTTCTATCTGTAGTTATCTACGGGCTCTTAGGTACTTGCTCATCATTTTCAAAATGTTTTCTTAGTGCTTGTGGGTTTTGAAAAGCTTTATTTTAACTTCAATTTAACTCTTGCTTCTATCCTCAAGAGTGTAATGAAGTGTTTTTGAAAACTTTGTTTATAAAGGAGTGTAAGTGTGAAAAATTTGTTTTGTTTTGGATGAGCAAGTATCTAAGAACTATCTACCTACTCAAAAAAGGAATCATTCTATGCTAGTTTCCTTTAGACAGTGCTATCCCACTATTAGTGAGTAGGTAGCACCGTTGTTGGAGTTTGAGGGTCAATTCGAAAGAGGGACATACAGTCACTAAAGCAATGTTAGGACACCTTAGCGGTAACCCTAATGTCTTAGATCATTTGTTTGAGGCAACAATATCCGAGGCAACTGTTTCGAGGCAACATGATCTTTTAGACAAGAGGGCGACCTCTAAAACAACCTATACTCAATGACCGTGTACGAAGGCAACCAAGTGGGGTGTACCCTAAGAGTGCGCATGTGCGAGTGTGTTGTTTTCAGTTATTTTTATCTTTGCACATGTTTAGGGTGATCTAATTTGATTTTAGATTAAGCATTCATTCTTGTCATGCAAGCCCTATTATCAAACATCTAACAATTGTATAATTTGCAGAATTAAAATGCGGAAATTAAAACTAATTATTACAAGGCTCGGGTATTTACATCGCCAAAAACAACCCTTTGAAAATAAAATAAAGCGGTAAAATAAATAAATGTCCTAACTAATTATTACATATCGAAAGCAGATACATTAATTGGATAAAAAATAAAGCACGACGCGAAATTAAATCGAATGCGAATTCGGGTTTTGACCCCTTTTAAAAGAAAATGCTTTTTTTGTTGTTTTTATTTTAAGAAAAGAAATTAATCCTAAAATTAAATACTAAATTAATTAATTAAATGGAAAAAATAATTAATGACATGTTTTTTTTGGAGTTTTGATTATTTTAGGAAAGAAATTAAAAATAATTAAATTAGAGTTAAAACCTAATTATTTAAAATTAATTTTAAATATTTACGAATAAATTAAAGTTATTCTAGAATAAAAACCTAATTAATTAATTAAAATTTATTAAAGAAAAATGAAGTTCTGAATTTTAATTGGACAAAATGTTTTTTGTGATTTTTTTGATAAAAAAAGAAAATTTGTTATTGGTTAGTAAGTTAATTAAACAAAATAAAATAAACTAAAATAAACAAAATATAAAGAAAAGGACAAGATGGGCCTGATTTGGGTGTTTGAATAGCAATTTCGCTGGCCCATTCAGGCTGATCCATGTGACTTTTTCTGATCCAGTGCTCATGCGTTGACCTGCATATGGTGTGCCTCTAATACTTGACCACCAGATTTGGCCACCTGGCCATCTGGCACACTGAAGAGTGAGGGAGTATGATGGTCCTTTGGCATGCACGTACACTAGATTGCCTGAAGAATAACAAGAAAATGCAAATTACTGGAGGCAGGGATTGAACCCCTGACCTCCAGCCTTTGGGTCCTTAAGCGCTGATGTGTCTACCACTAGGTTGCTTGCTTTCAATTGTTAGTATGATACAAATTAATAATAATATAACAAAATTCAATGGTCAGACAAAGAAAAAAAGCACGCGTGCATTTGAATGGGCCTATGGATGGATGCCACGAATGCTTCTTCTTCCTCCCTCCGTGGCCAAAAATCAAAACACTTATACCAACGGACAAAGGTCTGTCGCTACAAGCTTGTTCATCCTCAAAATTATGTACAGGCCATGAAAATAGGTTCTAAGAGCATGGTTGGATTCGTCTCAACCTACTGATCAAAACCATAGCCATTATGTAGGCTAATTGTACCTGAAAATGAAAGCCCCAAAAAACTCCACGAAACCTTAATCATGGAGAATCACAGTATAGGTTATGTAAATGAAATTGGTTAATGTAAAAAGCTTGCAAATGGCCTGGTGATCACAAATATGCAATTATCTCATGTTAACAATGCTTAATTTCTGAAATACGAAATCAAGAACAGGGTTGCCTCGTGAGCGACTTACAGTGCTTGGAAGGGTCTGAAAATGCGTGATTTTGATTGGTCTCGCTTGTGGAGATGGCCAGGAAACGATTGAGATACTTGCCAAGCCCCAAGGATGCCTCTATGACTGATTTCGATCTCAAGCTTTTTCTTGTTTTTTTGCAAATTTCGTTTTGCCTCCAGAACTGATCTCCAACCTCTAAAATTGTTTGCCTCGCCTCCTTATGTATTGTACAATACATTAGGGTTGTTTTTACTGTCCAAATCTTCCTCTATCAATGCTTGAATATTTGATTTGATCTTCTTTTACAACCTTCCAATTTTGGCTTGATTTGAATCTTTTTGTACTCTAATGCCTTAATACGAGTTTGGTATGGTGCAAGCTGTCCTTTGAAACCTATAATCATCAAAAGATCTTGGGTTATCAATATTTTTGATTTTATGTGATTTTATTTGATTTAAGATGAATTAATTCAAATAAAAATAAAATTAAATAATAAAAATATAATATGAACACATGGCCAAGGCTAGAGAACATGGGTAATAATGCAAACTCAAAACAAGTGAAAAGGAATGGGCACATTTGGCAAAAATTGAAGTTTTAGGGATAGTTGACTTTTGGCAATTTTGCAAAAAAGTCCAACTTCAACAATGCATAACTTCCTCAATTTTGAAATTTTTGAGGTGTTCTTGGACTTTTTAGAAAGCTTGAGATGTATTATAATCAACCCTTTTGGTCTAATCTCATTTTGATACTCCATGCTCAAGGTATAAGCTTTGACAAAAAAAGGTGTTTTGTTTACTTTTCAAAAATGACCTGTAATGTCCAAATTCATAACTTCTTGTGAGTGCATATTTTGATCTTGGGGTATGAAGATGGATTGTAGGTAATTGAATCCTCTTCAAAATGAGCTTTGGATGGGTCATTTCTCATAAAGTATAAGAAAATTATGCTTGGTCAAAGTTGAGTTTACTTTTCCTACAAAACCCTAATTTAGCCACTTTTGAATCTTGATGAATTTTGTGCAATCCTTGATGAATCATGATAAACCCTTGATCAAATGATGAAATATCTTTCAAAATGAGAATGTTGACAAAAAATCTTGAAGTTTGACTGTATTTGGGTCATAGTTGACTTTTGCTCTAGCACAATCAATTTTTGGACCTTTTGAGCAATTGAATGAGCAAAATTCCTCTGCAAGGCTTGAAACTTGACATGGATGATCTTGAGAAAATATTAGGACCTTGGTGAGAACTTGTAGTCACTTGGACTCAAGGATATTAATGCAACACAAAACCCTAATTTGAGTAGACTGCCTTAGGAGAGAGCTTGTTTGGCCAACCCTTGGACTACTTTGAGCAATTTGGAGATCTTTCTTGCAATGTTTTGAGAAATATGGGAGGGAAAATTTTGGGGTACAACAACATCCAATACACAACCCAAATGGAAACCAAGGGGAGTGTATTGGCGGATCATTTGGTGCATCAGGCCGTGGATGATTACCAATCCATGAATTTCGAATTCCCGGATGAGAACATCATATTGGTGACCGACTGTGAAGAACCTGGACCGGATGAAAGACACGGGGAAGGATCCCGATGGTCCATGTATTTTAACAGAGCCTTAAACGCGTTGGGTAATGGCATTGGCGTTGTGATCATATCTCCTGAGGGCTGTCATACTTCATTCACCGCCCGATCATGTTTTAACTACACCAACAATATGGTGGAGTATGAAGCGTGCATCATGGGCCTTCGAGCAGCTATCGACCTAAGGATTAAGTTCTTGAGTGTATTCGGAGATTCTGCTCTAGTGATCAGTCAGATCAAAAGTGAGTGGGATATGAAACACCCAAATCTTATTCCTTACAAAGAGTATGTATTGACATTGCTCCCACACTTCGAGGAGATAACCTTTGAACACTTCCCAAGAGAAGAGAACCAGTTAGCGGACGTGATAGCTACCATGTCTTCTATGTTCAAGGTCAGGTGGGACAATGAAGCTCCCCAGATTACCATTGAGAGGTTGGATGAACCCGCACATTGCTGTGACATTGAGATTGAAGAGGTAGCAGATAAACCCTGGTTTCACGAGGTAAAAAGGTATCTTGAGGCTCAAGAATACCTCGAGGGGGAATCTGTTAATGATAAGAAGTTTTTGAGAAGGTTTGCTGCAAAGTCCTTTATCAGTAATGGAATCCTTTATAAGTGTAACCATGATTCAACCTTACTGCGGTGTCTAGACAAGAGCGAGGCAGAAAGAATCATGGCAGAGTTACATGAAGGTACCTTCAGAACTCATTCTAGTGGACATGCCATGGCAAAGAAAATCCTACGGGCAGGATATTACTGGTCCATTATGGAAGCCGATTGTTATCAGCATTCTCGAACCTGTCATAAGTGCCAAGTCAATGCTGATAAGATGCATGTACCTCTGGTTCCCCTGAACGTTTTGACAGCTCCTTGGCCCTTTGCAATGTGGGGCATCGACATGATCGGCGAGATCATACCTACTGCGTCTAACGGAAATTATTTCATTCTGGTAGCAATTGATTATTTTACAAAGTGGGTGGAGGAAGCTTCCTTTGCTACAGTAACCAAGAACATTGTGGCGCGGTTTATCTGACACAATTTGATATGTCGGTATGGTGTTCCAGAGAGAATTATTACTGACAATTGTACAAATCTCAATAACATAATGATCACCGAGCTCTGCAAACAGTTCAAGATACAACATCATAACTCTTCTCCCTACCGGCCGAAGATGAATGGCATTGTTGAAGCAGCTAACAAGAATATCAAGAAAATTATACAGAAGATGACGGTGACATACAAAGACTGGCACGAGATGTTACCATTCGCTCTTTATGGGTACCGTACCTCAGCACGGACATCGACAGGGGAAACAACCTATCTTTGGTATATGGCATGGAGGCAGTCCTACCCATCGAAGTCCAGATACCCTCTCTCAGGATTATGAAGGACGCAGATTTGAATGAAGACGACTGGATCCAAACCCGACTTGATCAGCTGAATCTAATCGATGAAAAGAGACTTACTGCTATCTGTCATGGTCAGATGTATCAAAGGCGAATGATCAAGGATTTTAAGAAGAAAGTCAGACGTCAAGAATATCAAGTCGGGGATCTAGTGATCAAATGCATCATACTACTGAAGGTGATCCCAGGGGCAAATGGACCCCCACGTACCAAGGGCCATTTGTGGTTAAGAACATTTTCTCAGGAGGAGCTATGATTCTAACCACCATGGATGGTGACGACCTTCATCAACCCGTCAATGCAAACATAGTGAAAAGATACTACGCATAATCAAAGACATGCTAGGTCGACTGGACTAGGCAAAAATAAGGGCTTACCGGCGAACCAAAAGGGTTCGGGAAAAAGTAAGGGATGAAAATGAAAACTGTACACCCGGCAAGTCGAAAACCTGAAAAGGAGACTTGGGCAAAAAAGGGTATCCTGGTGGACCGAAAACCCGAAAGGGCGGTCCAGGAAAAAATTAGGGATTGAAGCATAACATGATGTCTCATTGGATCATCTTGCAACCAGGCTTCGGTATCGACTATCAAGCTCGGACGGTGCCAATTAATCTGATCCACCTTCAACCAAGCAGTAAAGTGATGAGACGCTCACAGATATAAAGGCAATAGCAGAGTTGGAACCCAGTGGGGTTGTTCACATAGCTATTGTTCTTTGTTTTTCACAAATTGTATAATTTCTATCTTCCGGTGGCGTTCTCTTACTAGGACGTCATCCTCTTGTATAAAACGCCTATTACAGGCTAACTTCAAGAATCAATACAATTCATTTTATAATAAATTTCAAAAAAATTGTTTTTCTTTTTCTGTTTTGTTTTGCAAGAACGTCCAATGATTCATTTTTGATATATGCATTTGAAAATAATTGTTACTCATAAATATTTACATGCGAAACAAAAGACAATTACTCGTAATTCCAGGAACAGGGGCAAACAAGAAATGTCCAAACCTTACGGTTGCTCTACCCACCGGGTACAGGGACAGAGTCGACCTGAGAATAGGACTAAAAGTACATACACCCCCCCTCCCGCGGAGTAAAAGGTATCTAAAAACGTTGGTGTTAATTATCCCCCAAGCATAGTTCATCTATCACCAACAATGGAAGACTATCCCCAGTGGAGTCTATTTCTTCCACAGACAGAAATTCAATCCCAAACAGGGTTCATTATCGCCAGCAACGGTAATTCATCCCCAGCCGAAGTTTTTTCTCCAAATCAGCAGATCATCTGGTAGAGTATCTCTCTTCCCCACATAGTCATTCTCTCGCCAGTTTATTCTCCAACAGAGTCATTCCCCCGCCAATGTATTCTCAAATCATCTTCGGTCGTTACCCCCAGCGAGAACGAAGAACTCAACTCCTTGTATTCTCCAGCAGCAGTCTAGGATTTATTTTCTCCAGCTAGAGAACATCACAAAAAACATTGCATATCCATACATCATGACATGCGCATACGCATCATACAGCACAGTCTCATTTATTTTGAGAGCATCATTACTCGATACATGTCATACATCATGACATTACATACGACTAACTCTTTACCTTTCAGGGAAAGATACAATCAAATTCTCACAAGTTTTCTCGGGTTCAATCAAATCGGTGCTAAGATTTCTTTTCCAATTCAGGTTATGAAGCCCGGACTGACTGGATAATATCGTGATTTCTCCAAATACTACGAAGCCTGGAATCGACCAGATAGTGGTATCTCTTAAATGCAAGTTATGAAGCCCAGATTCGACCGGAAAATAGTTGAATCCCCAGCAAGATACTGTGAAGCCTGGAAATCGACCAGATAGCAGTACAAAACACCATGAAGCTTGGAGTCGACCAGATAGTGGTATATCATAAACACAAGCGGTGAAGCCCGGAAATCAACCGGAAAACAGCTTAACAAGGTATTGTGAAGCCTGGAAATCGACCAGATAGCAGTACAGGACACCATGAAGCCTGGATTCGACCAGATAATGGTATAAGACACTGAAGCCTGGGACTACGACCAGATAACAGTAGGGGACACTGCGAAGCTTGGATTTCGACCAAATAGCAGTCTACCCGACCAATTACTATGAAGCCCGGAAATCGACCGGATATTAGTAGGCCTTAAAATCAAATGGAAGCTCGGATGCGACCGGATAACCACTTGATTTCTTCTGAATCCTGGAACACGACCAGATAAGAAGTAAGAAGTTGCGAAGCCTGGATTACGACCAGATAACGGCAAAGGATTGAAGCCTGGAATCGACCAGATAACATTATAAGACACTGCGAAGCTTGGATTTTGACCAAATAGCAGTTTACCTACCCAATTACTAAGAAGCCCGGAATCAACCGAATATTAGTAAGCCTTAAATTCAAGTTGAAGCCCGGATGCGACCGGATAACAACTTAATTCCTTATGAAGCCTGGAGTACGACCAGATAAGAATTGGAAAATTGCAAAGCCTGGATAACGACCAGATAGCAAGTTTAATCTCATCCCCCCAGTAAGTCACTGTAAAGCCTAGAGCACGACCAGATAGCAGTCGGTCTTATTTTCCTCAGCAAATCACTGTGAAGCCTGAAGCACGACCAGATAACAGTTCATTTTTGCCTCTTCGACTAAGAGATGATTCTCCAGTAGAATAACGGACGACTGAAGCTCCTAAAATTCTATTTCTCTCAAGATAGAGACCATCATTCCCCAGCGAAATCCTCCTCAACAACAGGTATACGGGCCCTCGCAAAGGAATCTCTTATGCGATCAACACTTCTTATGATGGCATATTTAAGCCCATTTTCCTTCATTAACTTCAAAATGGCATCTATAAGCCTATTCTCAAAATCGCAAGGCCAGTACCACTTCATGCGAGTGCAAATTTCTGGGCACTCTAGTGTTCAATCATCTTCCACCTTCGGATCATGAAAGGCAAGCAAGTCTATCTACATCCTCAGGTTTAAGAAGATTGAATAGGGGAAGCTGTTGTACCCCAAAATTTGCCCTCCCATATTTCTCAATACATTTCAAGTGAGGTCCTCAAATTGCTCAAGGAAGTCCAAGGGTTGATCAGACAAACTCTCTCCTAAGGCAGGCTACCTCAAATTAGGGTTTCAGTTTGCATTAAGATGTTTGAGTCTAAAGGATCCCAAATTCTCACCATTGTCCTAATATGTTCTCAAGATCATCCATGTCAAGTTTCAAGCCTTGCAGAGGAAGTTTGCTCAGTCAATTGCTCAAGAGCCTAAAAATCGACTATGCTAAGGCAAAAGTCAATTATGGCTCACATACAGTCAAACTTCAAGATTTAGGTCAACATCCTCATTTTGAATTATTATTCATCATTTGATTAAGGGTTGATCATGATTCCTCAAGGATTGCTCACAATTCATCAAAACCCAAAAGTTGCTAAATTAGGGTTTTGTAGGAAAAGTCAACTCAACTTTGACCAAGCATAACTTTCTCATACTTTATCAGAAATGACCCATCCAAAGCTCATTTTGAAGAGGATGAAATCCCCTAAAATTCATATTCATCTCCCAAGTTCAAAATACGCACTTACAAGAAGATATAAATTTGGACATTATAGGTCATTTTGAAAAGTCAACAAAAACACCTTTTTTGTCAAAGCTTCATACATGAACATGGAAGACTCAATTGAGATTAGACCAAAACGGTTGCTTATAGGACATCTTAAGCTTTCTAAAAAGTCCAAGAACACATATTTAGGGTCAAAATTGAAGGAGTTATGCATTGGTAAAGTTGACCTTTTTTGTAAAGTTGCCAAAAGTCAAAAGTGGTAAAAATTGCAATTTTTGTCAAATGGGCCCAACTTTGTATGCTTGCATTGAGTTTGTAACATGACCCATGACCCATGATCCTTCCCAATTGTCTTTATCTTATTTTTATCATTTATTTTGATTTTGATTTCAATTAAATTAAATAAAATCAAAATAAAATCATGAAAATATCAAAACTAATCAAAGCTTGAGATTTTGTGCATGTTTAGGTCTCTTATACAGTTGGAAGAAGAATCAAATCGTGCAAGCTTCATTTGGACACAAAAAGATTGGATTTGGCTTGATTTGGAAAGATTTACATAACAATCAAATCATGATTCAATCATCTTAATTGAGAAAGATTTGAAGCAAGTTTGCAACCTAATTCATTCTTGGGTACATATAGAACATTGGCAGACCAAAAGCAGGGAGATTGGAGGCGTGCAAAGGTGAAAATAACTTTCAAATAAATCAAGAAAAGTTGCAAACTGTTTTCTCAGTTCCAGGCTTCCTCAAGCCTTTCCAGCCACATAAATCACTTCCTGGACATTCTAGGATCCGATTCCAATCATTAGCAAGCGTTTTCGTGCCCAGAAACACGCTGTAAGTACCCCACGACTTCCATGTTTCTTTGAAATCGTATCTCATAATTCTGGCATTGTTAGCATATTTTATGGACATATTCCGAATCCTTGAAACATTTGCAAGCTAATGATAATACTTAATTGCATTTTTGATAACCATACAGAAAGTTGCCATGATTAGGGTTTTAGTTTCACTTTAAGGGATTTTGCTTGCAGGAACAATTAGCCATGGATATTGGTACCATGACGCTCGTGAGGTTGCAACGAGTTGATTGGTACCACTGGAATTGATTTACCATGCTTGCAGAGGATTTTGGAGGATCACAGGGTTGTACCTACGCCCATTTGTCCGTAGGTAAAAGTTCTGGACTTTTAGCAACGGTGGGAGGAAGAAGAAGGGTAGCGTGGCACCCTGTGATTCGCCCATTCAAAATTCGTGTGTTTTGAAATATATTATTTTGTTTTCCCAATATAATACTTGTTTGTTGTTCCATATACAAGAAAGCGAGCTAGCTCAGATGGTCAGCGTATAATGGAAATTACCAAAGGGCCTGGGTTCGATCCCCAGGTCCCCATATTTGTAAATATTATTTTGCTTTGTATATGCAAGTGTACAGGCTTCTCATTTGACTACCATGCGTTCTCCATGTCCAGCCAATCAGATCATCTACATGCTAGATCCAAGGATTCCTTATGAAGGTTCACAGTACACCCTAGTCAAGCAAGCGCAGAAGATCATGAAAAGTCAAAACGGACCAAGGATTATTGGGTCCAGAAACTGATATTGGCACCTTCTGTTTGCTAGCATAACCAAACCCATTTTCTTTTTCTCTTATTTTCTTTCCATTTTATTTAATTTATTTTCTAACAAAAATTAAATTCTTTTTTTTTTACAAAATCATAAAATCAATTTCATCAAATTAGAATTTAGGGTTTTATTTATTTTGTCAAAATTAATTTAATATTAGTCTAATTTAATTTTAGGGTAATTCTAACCTTTTTTTGTAAAAAATTTAAAATCAATTAGAAAATTAGGTTTTGTTCTTGATTATTTTTTATTTTCATAAAATAACAAAAATACAAAAATATGTCAAATTAATTATTTTTTCTTAATTTAAATTAATTAGTAATTAGGTTTGTATTTATTCAATTAAAACCTTATTTTCTCAAAATAATCAAAAACAACAAAAATGTGATTTTTCTTTCAATTAGGTTTAGACGGGGTCAAAACCCTAATTTCTCTCGTTCTCGATTCATCGCGCGCATTTATTATTTTTGCGATATTAATGTAACTGCTCATGGTATGTAATAGTTTAATTAGGATTTTCTTTTATTTATCGTTTTTACGGGTTTTTGGCTATGTAATTAATCCCCTACCCCGAAGCCTTGTAATAGCGTAGGTTTTATTTCTCGCATTTTATTTCTTGCAAGTATTAACTGTTAGATGTATGTTAATAGAATTGTATGACAAGACTGTATGTTAATTTTAAAATGGTTAGCAAACCCTAAATGTGCAAAGATAATAACTGAAATCAAATCACTCGCACATGCACACTCCTAGGGTATACTCTCACTTCGGTTACCTTCGGGAAACGATCATTAAGTATAGGGTGTCTTAGTGGTTACCCTCTTGTCTAAAAAAATATCAAATGTCCCGTTCGGAAAGGTTGCCTCGGAAATGTTGCCTCAAATTTGATCTTAAGATACTAGGGTTATTACTAAGACATCCTAACATTGCTTTAGTGATCGTACGTCCCTTTCGAATTGTCCCTTACAACTCCAACGACGGTGTTACCTACTTCACAATAGTAGGATAGTGTTGTCTAAAGGAAACAAGAACAGAAACAACCCTTTTCGGGTAGGTAAATGCTAGTAGGTACTTGCTCAAAAACAAACTTTTTCACACTTACACTTTTCCAAACAAAGTTTTCAAAAACACTTTGTAACACTCTTGAAGACAGAAGCAAGAGTTAAAATAAAGTCAAACAAAACTTTTCAAAACACACAAACATGGAAGCAATTTTTAAAATGATGAGCAAGTACCTAAGAGCCCGTGGAAAACCACAGATAGAAAGGGTGCTAACACCTTCCCTTTCTATAATCTACCCCCCGTACTCAAAATCTAGAAAAAAGAATATTTCTATGCTTTTTTCCTTTCCAGTTGGATAAAATAAAATTCGGTGGCGACTCTTGCTTACCGCGACATTTTGCAAACACAAACGCAAAACACAAACTAGCATTTTCCTAAAATAGTCTGGTTCTACCACCGTATCACACCGCCTTATCCGGAAGAATAGCAAGATGGTAGATGATCTTAACCGAGTACGACATCTAATACACAACCCAAAAAGCAATCAAGGGGAGTGTATTGGCGGATCATTTGGTGCATCAGGCCGTGGATGACTACCAGACCATGAATTTCGAGTTCCCAGATGAGAATATCATGTTGGTAACCGACTGCGAAGAACCTGGACCGGATGAAGGACCCGAGGAGGGATCTAGATGGTCTATGTATTTTGATAGAGCCTCGAACGCATTGGGTAAAAGCATTGGCGTTGTAACCATATCTCCTGAGGGCTGTCATACTCCATTCACCGCCCAATTATGTTTCAACTGCACCAACAATATGGCGGAGTATGAAGCGTGTATCATGGGTCTTCGAGCTGCTATTGACCTGGGGATTAAGTTCTTGAGTGTATTCGGAGATTTAGCTCTGGTGATAAGTCAGATCAAAGGCGAGTGGGATATGAAGCATCCGAATCTTACTCCTTACAAAGAGTATGTACTGACATTGCTCCCATAGTTTGAGGAGATAACCTTTGAACATTTCCCATGAGAGGAGAACCAGTTGGCGGACGCGCTAGCTACCATGTCTTCTATGTTCAAAGTCAGGGGGGACAATGAAGCTCCCCAGATTACCATTGAGACGTTGGATGAACCCGCACATTGTTGTGACATTGAGACTGAAGGAGTAGCAAATAAACCATGGTTTCACGAGGTCAAGAGATATCTTGAGGCTCAAGAATACCTCGAGGGGGCATCTGTTAATGATAAGAAGTTTCTAAGAAGGTTCGTTGCGAAGTTCTTCATCAGTAATGGAATCCTTTATAAGCGTAACCATGATTTAACCTTACTGTGGTGTGTAGACAAGAGCGAGGCAGAAAGAATCATGGCAGAGTTACATGAAGGTACCTTAAGAACTCATTCCAGTGGACATACCATGGCAAAGAAAATCCTACAGGCAGGATATTACTGGTCCACTATGGAAGCCGATTGTTATCAGCATTCTCGAACCTGTCATAAGTGCCAAGTCTATGCTGATAAGGTGCATGTACCTCTGGTTCCCCTGAAAATTTTGACAGCTCCTTGGCCCTTTGCAATGTGGGGCATCAACATGATCGGTGAGATCAGACCTACTGCGTCTAACGGTCATTGTTTCATTCTGGTAGCAATTGATTATTTTACAAAGTGGGTGGAGGCAGCTTCCTTTGCTACAGTAACCAAGAACATCATGGCGCGGTTTATCCGACACAATCTGATCTGTTGATATGGTGTACCCGAGAGGATTATTACTGACAATGGTTCAAATCTCAATAACACAATGATCACCGAGCTCTACAAACAGTTCAAGATACAACATCATAACTCTTCTCCCTATCGGCCTAAGATGAATGGCGTTGTTGAAGCAGCTAACAAGAATATCAAGAAAATTATACAGAAGATGACGGTGACATACAAAGACTGGCACGAGATGTTACCATTCTCTCTTTATGGGTACCGTACCTCAGCACAGACATTGACAGGGGAAACACCCTACTCTTTGATATATGGCATGGAGGCAGTCCTACCCATCGAAGTCCAGATACCCTCTCTCAGGATTATGAAGGACGCGGATTTGAACGAAGACGACTGGATCCAAACTCGACTTGATCAGCTGGATCTAATCGATGAAAAGAGACTTACTTCTATCTGTCATGGTCAGACGTATCAAAGGCGAATGATCAAGGATTTTAACAAGAAAGTCAAACGTCAAGAATATCAAGTCAGGGATCTAGTGATCAAATGCATCATACTACCGCAAGGTGATCCCATGGGAAAATGGACCCCCACGTATGAAGGGCCATTTGTTGTTAAGAACATTTTCTCAGGAGGAGCTATGATTCTAACCACCATGGATGGTGACAACCTTCCTCAACCCGTCAATGCAGACATAGTGGAAAGATACTACGCATAATCAAAGACCCGCTAGGTTGACTGGCCTAGGAAAAAATAAGGGCTTCCTGGCGAACCAAAAGGGTTCGGGCAAAAGTAAGGGATGAAAATGAAAATTGTACACCCGGCAAGTCGAAAACCTTAAAAGACGACTTGGGAAAAAAAGGGTATCCCGGTGGACCGAAAACCCAAAAGGGCGGTCCAGGAAAAAATTAAGGATTAAAGCGTAACACTATGTCTCATTGGATAATCTTGCAACCAGGCTTCGGTATCGACTATCAAGCTTAGACGGTGCTAATCAATCTGATCCACTTTCGGCCAAGCAGCAAAGTGATGAGACGCTTAAAGATATAAAGGTAATAGCAGAGTTGGAACCCAATGGGGTTGTTTCACATAGTTATTTTTTCTTTCTTTTACACAAATTGTAATTTCTGTCTTTCGGCGGCGTTGTCTTACTAGGACGTCAGCCTCTTTGTACAAAACGCCATTACAGGCCAATTTCAAAAATCAATACAATTCATTTTCACAAGAAATTTCAAATTGTTTTTCTTTTTCTGTTTTGTTTTGCAAGAACATCCAATGATTCATTTTTGATATATGCATTTGAAAATAATGACTGCTCATAAATATTTACATGAGAAAAAAAGACAATTACTCGTAATTCCAGGAAACAGGGGCAAACAAGAAGTGCCCAAACCTTACAGTTACTCTGCCCATCAGGTACCGGGATAGGGCCAGCTTGAGAACATGAGCAGTGGTACATACACTCCCCACATAGTAAAAAGTATCCAAAGACAAGAATGGTAGATTTACCTAACAAGACATAACTCTCCCCAGCTAAGGTTCACAATCGCGAGTGAGTTGGTAAATTTTTCCCCAAGCAGAGTTTATTTCTCTCACAAGCAGAAATTCAATCTCCAACAGAATTCCTTATCACCAGCAACAGAAATTCATCCCTGTTGGAGTTTATTTCTCCAAATCAGCATGATCTATCACCAGAGTATCTCCTCTCCACCAGAGTTATTCCCCCGCAGAGTTATCCTCAGACAGGGTCTTTTCCGGTAGAATATTCACCAGCCAAGGGGCAAATCCCCAGCATAGTCATCTTTGTTCACCATCCCCAACAGAAGCAGAGGAACTATGGTTTTTTACAACAGTCAAGAATACTATTCCTTATACTCCCCAAACAGTAGTCAGGGATTTATTTTCCCGGACTCAGATTATTATGTCAGCATTTCATGTTCATACATCATGACATGTGCATACATTACATATAACATAATCTCAGTTATTTTGAGAACCTCATCACAACGCATCTGATGCATCACACATAACTAACCCTGTATTTCCTTCAGGAAAGACAACTATTATCAACAATTTCTAGCAGGTCCATGATCAACACTCGAAGCTAAACAGAGTAATCATCGGCGCGACAAGAACAACCTTACCCAGGTTCCTTCTGAAGTTTTACACGAACTTATCACAAAGTATCACTATCCAGGTTCCTTATCGTAGCCCTACTACCCAGGCTTTCATCTCGAAGTAACCCTACTATCCAGGTTCCTTCTCACAGCCCTACTATCCAGGATTTCATCTTGAAGTAACCCTACTATCCAGGTTCCTTCTCACAGCCCTACTATCCAGGCTTTCATATCGAAATAACCTTACTATCCAGGTTCCTTCTCATAGCCCTACTATCCAAGCTTTCATCTTGAAGTAACCCTAATATCCAGGTTCCTTCTCACAGCCCTACTATCCAGGCTTTAATATCGAAGTAACCTTACTATCCAGGTTCCTTCTCGCAGCCCTACTATCCAGGCTTTCATCTCGAAGTAACCCTATTATCCAAGTTCCTTCTCACAGCCCTACTATCCAGGCTTTCATCTCTAAGTAACCCTACTATCCAGGTTCCTTCTCACAGCCCTACTATCCAAGCTTTCATATCGAAGTAACCTTACTATCCAGGTTCCTTCTCACAACCCTACTATCCAGGCTTTCATCTCGAAGTAACTCTACTATCTAAGTTCCTTCTCACAGCCCTACTATCCAGGCTTTCATACCGAAGTAACCCTACTATCCAGGTTCCTTCTCCTAACCTTATTATCCGAGTTTTCTTCCTCTCTTATCCCCAGACGGCAGTCCACAACACTGTAAGACCAGGACCCGATCAAACACAATTGATTTCACTTTTCCCCAGAAAGTCACGGTGCAGCATATACCCCGACCAAACACACAAGTTCACTTCCGCTTCCCAAACCAGAATTATTCCCCAGTAGAGTAACAGACAACTGAAGCTCCTAAAACTCAATTTCTCTCAAGACAGAGACCATCATTCCCCAGCGAAGTCCTCCTCAACAACAGGGATACGGGTTCTCGCAAAGGAATCTCTTATGCAATTGACACTCCTTCGGATGGCATCTTTAAGCCCATCTCTGACAATTCTCTAGCAACTACCAAATGGCGTCTATAAGCCCATTGCCGATATCACAAATCAAGTATCACTTCATGCAAGTGCAAATTTTTGGGCACTCTAGTGTTCAATCATCTTCCACCTTCAGATCACAAAAGGCAGACGAGTCAATCTACATCTTCAGGTTTAAGAAGATTGAACAGGGGAAGCTGTTGTACCCCAAAATTATCCTTCCCATATTTCTTAACACATGGCAAGTGGGGTCCCCAAATTGCTCAAGGAAGTTCAAAAGTTGACCAGACAAACTCTCTCCTAAGGTAGTCTACCTCAAATTAGGGTTTCCATCTTCATCAAGATGTGTGAACCACAAAGGACTCAAATGCTCACCATTGTCCTAATATGTTCTCAATATCATCCATGTCAAGTTTCAAGCCTTGCAGAAGAGGTTTGCTCAGTCAATTGCTCAAATGCCTGGAAATCAACTATGTTAGGTCAAAAGTCAATTGTGGCCCACATACAGTCAAACTTCAAGATTTTTAGTCAACATCCTCATTTTGAAGTATTATCCATCATTTTATCAAGGGATGATCATGATTACTCAAGGATTTCTCACAATTCATCAAAACCCAAAAGTTGTTAAATTAGGGTTTTGTAGGAAAAGTCAACTTAACTTTAACCAAGCATAACTTTCTCATACTTTATCATAAATGACCCATCCAAAGCTCGTTATGAAGAGGATGCAAATCCCTACAATTAATCTTCATCTCCCAAGTTAATAATATGCACTCACAAAAAGATATGAATTTTGACATTATAGGTCATTTTGGAAAGTCAACAAAAACACCTTTTGGGTCAAAGCTTCATACATGAACATGGAAGACTCAATTGAGATGAGAACAAAAGGGTTGCTTAGAGGACATCCTAATCTTTCTAAAAAGTCCAAGAACACTCCTCTAGGGTCAAAATTGAGAGAGTTATGCATTGGCCAAGTTGACCATTTTTGCAAAATTCTCAAAGGTCAAATATGCTCAAATTTGCATTTTTTGCTAAATGGGCCTAACTTTTTATGCTTGCACCTCAATTATAATGTGGTCCACGACTCAAATACCTATCCACGAATTATTTGCTTCATTTTTCAATTTATTTTGATTTTTAATTAATTAAAAAGTGAATTAAATCAAATAAATGATGAAAATTATCAAAGATAGGATTTGATTTGTTTTTTTTACAGGTTAGCAACCAAGATATGCTGAGCTTTCAAGATCAATTTGAATCAATGGTAATTGGTGCAAAAAGAGCATGATTGGCATGAAAATAGAAAGATATCATATGGCTAAAGAATCAAATCAAATATCATTAAAGCTTGAAGATTGAATCTGTTTTGCAACCCTAATTCATTGAGGGATATATAATGAACAAAAATAAGGCAAGAAAAGGAAGGGAGAGGTCGTGCATAGCCAAGAACAAAACTGAAAAATTCAAGAAAAAGTGGGAATCGGTTTTCAATCCATAAGGAGTTTCAAAGCATTTCAAGAGCACCAATCCCTTCCCAGACATCCCAGGAAGCTATTCCAATCACTCTCAGGTCTTGAAACGCCCAGAATCGTGCCCTACGCCTCCCACGGTTTGCCTAAAAGCTTGATTCTGATTTTACTAATCCATGCATCTTTAGCACTTTTGATTGTTATACTCATGTTTATCATCGTGTTTGCAAGCTAATCATTCCATTTAATTGCATTTTTTATGCATGTACGTGATATTGCCATAGTTAGGGTTTTGTGTTCTTGTTTAGGGGTTTTCAATGCATGAAAAATTGGGCGTTGATTCTGGTACCATGATGCTCTTGAGGATGAGACGAGTTGATTGGTACCAGCCATTATCATTTATCTTGAGCATATGCAATTTTGGAGATGGACAGGGTTATACCTACAACAAACGTCTGTAGTTAAAAGTTCCGTTGCCTAAAACGACGGTTTGGGGAAGAAGACGATGCGTGGCACTCACTGGTTGGGTGGTTTGAATTTTCGTGCATTTTTTCTGAATACATCACGTGATTTGATTATATTGATTATTTCTATTATATGTACAAACAAACAAAGAAGCTCAGTTGGCAGCGTGGTATTGGGAGCGAGCATAAGGACCTGGGTTCGATTCCCAGGTCCCGACATTTGTTTCATATTATTTTGCTTTAGGTGATCTTGTGCCCCACATGTCCAAACGTCCACCATAGGCCATCCAAATTCAACCATCGGATGCACCAGCTAGCCAGATCCAATGCCTCATCATTAAAGGCTCACCATATGCCTCAAAGTCAATGTTGCATGGGAACCAGCAAAGTCAAACAGGCTTGGATTATTTGGGCCCATAAATCATATTGGCACCCCCCCTCTCTAGCATTGCTATCAGGCCCATCTCTAACTTGTTTTTTATTTCTTTTCTTTAATTCTTTTAATTTTTCTTTTAATCATTTTAATTCACAAATTAATTGTTTTTTCATAAAAAATCATAAAATAAAAAAATAAAAAAATTAGGATTAGACTTTTTTATCAAAATTAATTTTGTTAATTTAATTTAATTTAGTTTAACTTAGGGAAACTTTAGCTTGTTTTTTATAATTAAAACTAATTAGCAAATTAGGTTAAACTCTTGATTTAATTCTTTTATCTTTTTCTCAAATAAATAAAAATACAAAAAAATAGGTTTTTAGATTGAATTAATTTATTTTTTCTTAATTTAACTATTTCATTATTTTCTTAAATAACAAAACATGACAAAACATCTTTTTTTTAATCAATCGCAAATAGATTTAGTCAAGGGTCAAAACCCTAGTCGTTGCATATTTGATTCATCGCACGTTTATTATTTTGACAATATTTTTGTAACTGTTCATGGTTTGTAATAGTTTAATTTAGGGTTTTATTTACTGTTTAAATTCCCGGGTTTTTGGCTATGTAATTAATCCCCCTCCCCGAAGCCTTGTAATAGCATAGATTTACTTTCTCGCATCTTAATTTCTGCAAATATTTAACTGTTTAGATGTATGCTAATAGGATTGTATGACAAGAATGCATGACAAATTAATACAGTTAGAAAACCCTAATATGCAAAGATAAATAACTGAAAACAAATCACTCGCACATATCACTCTTAGGGTATACTCTCACTTCGGTTGCCTTCGGTAAACGATCGTTAAGCATAGGGTGTCTTAGTGGTTACCCTCCTGTCTAAAAAGATCAAATGTCCCATTCGAATGTTGCCTCGGAAATGTTACCTCGGAAATGTTGCCTCAGAAATGTTGCCTCGAATATGATCTTAAGACTCTAGGGTTATTATTAAGGTATCCTAACATTGCTTTAGTGATCATACGTCCCTTTCGAATTGACCCTTACAAACTCCAACGACGGTGCTACCTATTTCTCAATAGTAGGATAGTGCTGTCTAAAGGAAACGAGAATAGAAACAATCTTTTGTCGAGTAGGTAGATGCTAGTAGGTACTTGCTCAAATCAAAACTTTTCACACTTACACTTTTTAAACAAATTTTCAAAACAACTTCGTCACACCTTTGAGGACTGATACAAGGGTTATCACGAAGTAAAACACTTTTCAAAACAAAGCACATACACAAGCAATTTTTAAAAGATGAGTAAGTACCTAAGAGCCCATGGAAAACCATGGATAGAAAGGGTGCTAATACCTTCCCTATCTATAATCTACCCCCCGTACTCAGAATATCTCGAAAAAGGGTTTTTCTGTACTTTTTTCCTTTCTGGTTGGATGAAATAAAAGTCGATGGAGACTCTTGCTTATCGCGACATTTTGCGAATAAAAAAATGCAAAACGCAAACCAGTATTAAACAGTCAGTTCTGCCACTGTATCACATCGACCATATATAATTATTCAAAACATAAAGCAAATACCTAAGTATTTAACGGGGTCCTCGTTCTCGAGGAGCTCCTTAACACCTATCAAGCCAGACTCATACACGATCTTCCCTTCTTTGTCCGTAACTGAATTTCCTCCTCGGCCCGCATGTTGAACACGAGGGATTCCCGCGACGAAGACGGTCATAAGATCGAAGCTCCTCTGGTCCTCGTCATCGAGCTGCCTCTCATTCCACACATAGGTGTCCAACTTACTGTCAAAGTGCTTCCTGGTCCTCTGGAAGGGGAACTTGCGGATTAACTTATTCTGATTCTCCCCTTACTCACTTAAAATGGGAGCTCCTCCTCGTCATACATCGGGGCGAGCTGGAAGACATTCAGCATAGCCCTGTCCGAGACAGACTGAACGAGCACGTATTTGTCCTTGAAAGTTCGGATAGACTCCAAATAAGCTTTAAACAGCTTTCCATTCGCTTGCTTCAAAGCGACCCATCCCCACTTGCCATCGAACTTTCTCCTACGAAGGTGAAAGTAGTAGAAGAACAAAGGGATAGTGGCCCATATCCTCAAGTAATGATACACAGTCTCGAACTTCCACATGAAAGTGGTCCCATTTGGGTGCAGCTGAGAGGGAGCCAGTCAGAGATGCCTGAAAATGGCCACCTGGTAATATGAAAAAGGAAAATGGAGGTCCATCTACCGAAACACTATATCATACATCGGGATCCCCCAGTTGTCGTATTGCGAGCAGATCCAGCCGCTCTCTCCAGGGACCTATATCGACCAGTCTTCTATGTCATCGTCACGAGATGAGTATGAAGATACGTCAGTAAAAATGTCATCCAGGTGCTCTATAAAATAGCACCCATGATCTCAAGGATCCTCCATGACCCACGTCCTCGGGTCTTCATCGTTGTTAGGTACAAACAGGCCACCCTGATTAGCAGGGGCCATCTCCACATCCTCTCCCCTACTTGTTGATCGGACTAGTTCGACTCATCCCCGAATATCTCCAAGATGCTCGACGTACTACGAGTCTCGTCCGTATATCTTTGAGAAGACTTGTGATCGGTGGATCTAGAACTGACTGTTTTTAAGCTAGTTTCGCGAAATGTCGCGGAAGCAAGAGTCGCCACCGTCTTTTATTTTCTCCAACGTGGAAAGGACAAAAGCACAGAAAAATTCCTTTATTGAGATGTCTCTCGGTTCGGGAGGTAGGTTATAGAAAGGGAAGGTGTTAGCACCCTTTCTATCCATGGTTATCCATGGGCTCTTAGATACTTGCTCATTGTGTTTTCAAAATTGTTTGCTTTTCAAGTGTGAGTGGGTTTGAAAAAGTTTCTTTGAAAATTTCAGATCGACTCTTGTATCAGTCCTCAAGAGTGTTTGAAAAGTTTGTTTTGAAAGCTTTTTGAAAAGTGTAAGGTGTGAAAAGTATTTTGATTTGTTTTTGAAAAGAGCAAGTATCCATGAGTCATCTACCTACCCTAAGGAATTAAGCTATGTAATTGTCCTTTAGGTAGTGCCATCCCACCATTGAGAGGTAGGTAGCACCACCGTTGGAGGTGTTCGGGTCAATTCGAGGGTTAGGGACAGTGTGGTCACCGAGCAATAGTAAGATACCTTAGAAGCTACCCTTATGCCATTGATCTTTTTTATTCCGAGGCAACTTGTTTCGAGGCAACTGTTTTGAGGCAATTAGATCAATGGAACATAAGGACTCACTAAGACGTCCTGTACTCAACGACCACGTTTCGAGGGGCAAGGCAGCAGGGTGATCACCAGAGCAATGATAAGATACCTTAGAAGCTACCCTTATACCATTGATCCTTTTATTCCGAGGCGACCGTTCCGAGGCAACTTATTCGAGGCAACTGGATCAATGGAACATAAGGACTCACTAAGGCATCCTTTACTTGATGACCACCTTTCGAGGGATAAGGCAACAGTGAAGCGTACCCTAGGGGTGGTGTGTGATTTGTGTGTCATTTTCAGTTTATTGTTTGTCTTGTCATGCATTGGTGATCTACGCTTTGATTTTATTTTTTTGGGCATTCATTCT
Organism: Vicia faba; assembly: GCA_948472305.1. Taxonomy (NCBI): domain Eukaryota; kingdom Viridiplantae; phylum Streptophyta; class Magnoliopsida; order Fabales; family Fabaceae; genus Vicia; species Vicia faba. The sequence goes on from OX451739.1 coordinate 690,827,234, forward strand.
TTCATGTTATTGTTTAACAGTTGAAGGTGCGGGAATTTAAAGTGCGGAAAAAGATAAAGGTCCTACGCTATTACAAGGGCGCGGGTCTACAACGCCAAATTAATCCAGACCCGATTTAAAATAAATTGCAGAAAATAAAGGTTTAAGAGCTATTACATGGCTTTGGTACAAGTACATTATATTTACATCAAAAAAAAAAAACGCGCGAAAAAGGAAAATATGACCGAATGCGAGGGCGTTGGACCCTTTAAGGAATTAAAATAAAATTATTAAATAATTAAATTAAATAAAAAGAAAGAAACTTATTTTTATGTTTTTTTTGTATTTATGACATTAAAGAAAATTAAATTAATTAAAGGTCAAGTAATTAATTCTAATTCTAATTGATTTTAATTTATTAAAGAAAATGCATTAAAGTTAAAACCTAGAATTAAAACTAATTAATTATAAAATTTTATTTACAAAATTAATAGTTAATGATATTTATAATAAAAATATTTAATTAATTAAAAAAAGGGATAAAAAGTATTAAAGATCTAATTTTATTATTTTTGGTTTATTGTAAAAAAAAAGAATTAAATTATAACCTAAAATTAAATCTAAATTAATTAAGGGATTTATTTACAAAATTAATACTAAAATAAAATTATTATTTATTTTTATCTTTTCTAATTTTTTTTATGTTTTTTTATATTTTGAAAATAATAATTAATTAAAATAAAACAACAATTAAAAGAATATAAAAAATAATAAAAGAACAAAAGAAAAGAAAGAAATTGTAAAAACCTAAGGGGGTGAAGCCCCTAATTTGGAGGTAAAGCCCATGTGATTAGGCCCATTGGAATTTCTGACTTTGTGGACTTTTTTTCTCACACGCTGGCACGTTGACTCAAGCTTAAGGTGTTCATCAATCCTCAGCCTTTGATCTGATCTCCAGGGGTACGTGGATGTTGGATTCTGAGGGTGCATGATGGTATTCATCATTGATGCTGCATGTGAACGTGAACTGGAAAATAATATGGAAAGAAAGTGAGGACCTGGGTCTCGAACCCAGGTCATGAGGATTGTCAATACCTTCACCTGCCACTGGACCACTATCACACATTTGTTAAATAAATAAACAACAATTAATATAATATGAAACAACGCATTAGTGGGTTTCTGCGCGCGAAATTTAAAAGGACCAACCAACACACGCCACGCATTCATCTTCCTCGTTTGGTTGGATTTTCCTGAAACGAAAACATATTAAGCAACGGTTTTCACGCGTTGCTGAAAGTGACATATGGAAAAATAGCGAATAGGCCACAAGGCCTCATAAATTGATCGCGATGGCTGGCTTCCCTTCGTCTAAACGTGTTGAATCAAATGGTCTTGGTCTCAGCCTCTAATTTTACCTGATTTCAGAAGCCCTAATTTTAAGGTTGAAGAACCCTAAATATCAACAATGGCATCTTTGCGTATAACACATAAAAATGCAATTAGTTCACATGGTAAGCACCAGAATGCATCATTGAATAAGAATGTATAAATTAAATGTCATGAAAATGCCTCAAAGTTGAGATACGAGTATGCAATTTTATGAAGAAAAATTGGATTCTGTACAGCATTTCAAGAGGTTATCTTTGATGTTTGTGATTAGAATACGCCCTACAATGCTTGAGGAAGCTAATGGGATGGGAATTTTTGCTTGAAACCACCTCTAACTGAGTTTTCAGATTTGAGCTTTTTTGTAAAAAAGTGAGTTTTGCGTGAGCAATAGGGTGCAGATTCTTTCCCATTCTTGTTGTGTCTCAATTGTATATACTCTAGTCAAGGTGTATGAATGAGAATTATGGCCAAATATGCTTTGCATTGATGATTTGGATTTTCACATAAACCACCATTATCAACTTTCCATTTTGAGTCCATTTTTGAATTCTTGCCTTGTTTACTCCCTTGCACGAATTTTGGTAGGCACATAATGGTGTTTCAAGGCTAGTAAAAACCAAATATTCCCTTTTAAATCAATTTTTGAATTTCTTTTGATTTTAAAAGATTTAAAATTAATTAAATCCAATAAAATCAATAAAAAATGAAAAAATTAATAAAAAAATTTGAAATAAAAGGTGGGACACGTGGGAGGCATGGCCAAGTTAATTCAAGTGGAAAAAGTGGGCCCCTTTTGTCAAAAATGAGATTTCAAGGATAAATGATTTTGGCCATTTCACAAAAATTTCCCAACTTCTCCAATGCATAACTTGCTCAATTTTTAAGATTTGCTCATGTTCTTGGACATTTTGGAAAGTTTTTTGAGTCCTCTAACCAATGCCTTTGGTCCCATGTCATTTTGATTTACCAATCTCAAGTTATGGCCTTTGACTTAAAGTCCCTTTTTGTTGACTTTTGAAAATGACCTATAATGTTGAAATTGATAACTTTTTGTGAGAGCATTTCTTGGACTTGAAGTATGAAGATGAGTTGTAGGAAATGTCTTTCTATTCAAAATGAGCTTTGGATGGAATTTTTCTGATAATCCATGTGAAAGTTATGCCCTGGTCAATTTCAGTTGACTTTTTTCAATTGTCCAAAAATAGAAACTTTTGCATCTTGATGATTTTTGAGCCAAGTTTTGAGAATCATGATCAAGCATTGATCAAATGATGTTTGTGGCTTCAAAATGATATGTTGACCAAAAATTTGAACTTTTGACTGTCAAATGACCATTTTGCCCCTACAGTTGACTGTAGTGCAATTAGGGTTTTTGACTGTGCAATTTTGTGCTGAAAGTCTTGAAACTTGATATGAGGATGCTTGACCATATTTATAGGCATGTGAGACTTGATTGGGCCCTTGAAAACTTCATTTTCCTTGTGAGAACCAAAACCCTAGTTTGACTGGCTTCAGGAGGATGGTTGACTGTGTAGTCTTTGAGTAGACTTGAACCAATTGTGGATGATTCTTGTCAAAACTTTGAAGGTTATGGGAGGGCAAATTTTGGGGTACAACAGTTGCCCCTGTTCAATCTTCTTAGACCTGAGGATGTAGATTGGCTGACGTGCCTTTCGTAATCCGAGGGTAGAAGATGATTGAACACTAGAGTGCCCAGAAATTTGCGCTCATATAGCAGCAGTGTGATGATGGAAATGGGCTTACCGATGCCATTTAGAGGTTGACGAATAGGATGATGGGCTTATAGATGCCACCTGGATGTTGATCGCGTAAGAGATTCTTTAGCGTGAACCTGCATGCCTGCAAAAGAACAAATGAGTACCTGACACATTGCAGGAGCTGGTTTTCAGATGCTTGGTATAGATGTGTCCTGATTGGTTACAGGAGCTGGATCTTTGAATTCTTCAGACGTGCCCTGGCGAGATACAGGAATCGAGTCTGGTAATGTAGTCGTTAACAGATACTCCCTGGCAAGGTTCAGGAATTGGATCTTCGAACTCTTCAGACGTGCCCTGTCTAGATACAGGAATCGAGTCTGGTACTGTAGTCGTCAACAGATACTCCCTGGCAAGGTTCAGGAATCGGATCTTCGAACTCTTCAGACGTGCCCTGTCTAGATACAGGAATCGAGTCTGGTACTGTAGTCGTCAACAGATACTCCCTGGCAAGGTTCAGGAATCGGATCTTCGAACTCTTCAGACGTGCCCTGTCTAGATACAGGAATCAAGTCTGGTACTGTAGTCGTCAACAGATACTCCCTGGCAAGGTTCAGGAATCGGATCTTCGAACTCTTCAGACGTGCCCTGTCTAGATACAGGAATCGAGTCTGGTACTGTAGTCGTCAACAGATACTCCCTGGCAAGGTTCAGGAATCGGATCTTCGAACTCTTCAGACGTGCCCTGTCTAGATACAGGAATCGAGTCTGGTACTGTAGTCGTCAACAGATACTCCCTGGCAAGGTTCAGGAATCGGATCTTCGAACTCTTCAGACGTGCCCTGTCTAGATACAGGAATCGAGTCTGGTACTGTAGTCGTCAACAGATACTCCCTGGCAAGGTTCAGGAATCGGATCTTCGAACTCTTCAGACGTGCCCTGTCTAGATACAGGAATCGAGTCTGGTACTGTAGTCGTCAACAGATACTCCCTGGCAAGGTTAAGGAATCGGATCTTCGAACTCTTCAGACGTGCCCTGTCTAGATACAGGAATCGAGTCTGGTACTGTAGTCGTCAACAGATACTCCCTGGCAAGGTTCAGGAATCGGATCTTCGAACTCTTCAGACGTGCCCTGTCTAGATACAGGAATCGAGTCTGGTACTGTAGTCGTCAACAGATACTCCCTGGCAAGGTTCAGGAATCGGATCTTCGAACTCTTCAGACGTGCCCTGTCTAGATACAGGAATCGAGTCTGGTACTGTAGTTGTCAACAGATACTCCCTGGCAAGGTACAGGAATCGGATCTGGAATCACGACAGTTGATAGCAATTATCTTTGTATTAACTTTTGTCCTGAAAAGACAAAACGTTAGTTGTATGCGATGACGTGATGTATGACATGCGAGATGTTCTTAGAATGAATGAGATTGTATGTTCATGATGCGTATATGCATGCTATAATGTATGAAGATGTGTTGTCTATGAATATATGTTTTCGTCTAGGAAAATAAATCCTTGACGGATGCCGGGAAGTTGAATCCTGGGCTGATGTGGAAGAAAAGAGTTTCTTGTTCCCGCTGGGTATAATGGTCGCAAGAATAAACCGGTAGGAGAAGATGACTCCGTTGGGGGAATAAACTCGTTGGAGAGATTTACTCTGCAGGGAGAAAATTAATCTAGTGATCTGGCTGGGGAACAATACTCTGTGGGGAGAGAGGTACTCTTGTTGAGATGTTGATGGTAACTTCGCTGGGGATACCGTTGTTATGTTGGGAGTGTTAATAGACCTTGCTGGGGATGATAAGACTTTGTCGACGACGATCTTTCCGTGGCTTTTGGCTGAGGATAACCCAGTTATATCCTGTTAAGGAAATAACTCTTTGAATAAAGCCGGACGACGCGTTCGTGCTCTGCGAGGGACAAGCTTCCAGAATCTACTGGGGATAAGCTTGCTGCTTGGGGAGATGAGTTCCAACTTTCCTGGGGAACTGGATTGGACTCTCCTGGGGAAGTATTGAACTGCGGGGGAAGTGATCCCTTTGAATGCTTGGTATGCCGCCGGGGAACAATCTTTAGACCAAGATTGCCGGGGATGCTTGTTAAGAACATGTATGCTGCTGGAGAATGTTGAGGTCTGCTGGAGGACACCCAACTTCTTTAAGGTTGATAACTGCTTTGCTTGAGGAGAGTATACTGCTTGCTGGCTCACTCTCTGGGGAATTTAAGATGCCTGGTTATGTTCTTTAGCTGAACCTACCTTGGTACTTTGGAGGATAGAACAATTAGATTGCTTAGACAACTCCTTATTGCCCCTGTTTCTAATGTCACCTGTAATTAATCCTTTGTTTTGTATGCAAATACTCATGAGTTAGCAAGCTATTGTCAATACATATATCACAAATTGAACCTTGGACGTTCTTCGCAAAACAAAACAGAAAAAGAAAAACAATTGGCACATTTTAACTGAAAAGTATATTTGTATTGATTTTTTGAGTGGCCTGTAAATAGGCGTTTTGTATACAAGAGGCTGACGTCCTAGTAAGAGAACGCCGCCGAGCAAAAGAGTTTATACAAATTTTGTACAAAAGAAAATAAAACAGCTGTGTGAAATGAATGATCCACTGGGTTCCAACTCTGCTATTGCCTTTATAACTCCGAGCGTCTCATCACTTGATGACCTTGGTTGAAGGTGAAGCTGACTGATCGATGCCGTCTGATCTTGATGTAGATACCGGATTCTGGATGCAAAGTGATCAATGAGACATAGTATTACGCTTTTATCCCTAATTTTTGCCTGGACCGCCCTTTCGGGTATTCAGTCCACCGGGATACCCATTTTTGCCCAAGCCGCCTTTTCAGGTTTTCGACTTGCCGGGTGTACAGACTTTTTCATTTCATCCCTTCATTTTGCCCGAACCCTTTTGGTTCGACGGGAAGCCCTAATTTTTGCCTAGGCATATCAGCCTAGCGGGTCTTTTTTCATGCGTAGTATCTTTTTACTATGTCTGCATTGGCAGGGTGAGGAAGGTCGTCACCATCCATGTTGGTTAGAATCATGGCTCCTCCTGAGAACACATGTTTAACCACAAATGGTCCTTCGTACGTAGGGGTCCATTTGCCCCTTGGATCACTCTGAGGAAGGATGATTCTCTTGATTACCAGATCACCAACTCGATATTCCTGTGGTCTGACCTTTTTGTTAAATGCCCTGATCATCCGTTTTTGATACGTCTGACCATGGCAGATAGCAGCAAGTCTCTTTTCATCAATGAGGTTTAGCTGATCAAGTCGTGTCTGGATCCAATCATCTTCGTTCAGATTTGCATCCTTCATTATCCGGAGAGAGGGTATCTGCACTTCGATTGGTAAGACTGCCTCCATACCATAAACCAAAGAGAAAGGAGTTGCTCCGGTTGACGTCCTAGCTGAGGTACGGTACCCATGTAGAGCGAACGGTAACATTTCGTGCCAATCTTTATAGGTCATTGTCATCTTCTGCACGATTTTCTTGGTATTTTTATTTGCTGCTTCTACAGCCCCATTCATCTTCGGTCTGTAAGGAGAAGAATTGTGGTGCTGTATTTTGAACTGTTCACAGAGCTCAGTGATCATCTTATTATTCAGATTGGTACCGTTATCTGTAATAATTCTCTCTGGGACGCCGTATCGACAGATTAGGTTATGCCGAATGAACCGTGCCACAACAGTCTTGGTTACCGTAGCATAGGATGCTGCTTCGACCCACTTTGTAAAGTAATCAATCGCTACAAGGATGAAGCGATGCCCATTAGATGTCGTAGGTCTGATCTCACCAATCATGTCAATGCCCCACATTGCAAAAGGCCAAGGTGCAGTCAGGACATTCAGGGGAACTGGAGGAACATGCACCTTGTCTGCATAAATTTGACACTTATGGCATGTCCTGGAATGTTGGTAGCAGTCAGCTTCCATTGTGGACCAGTAATATCCTGCTCGAAGGATTTTCTTCGCCATAGTGTGCCCACTGGAATGTGTACCAAAGGTCCCTTCATGTAGCTCTTCCATGATCCTTTCTGCTTCAGTCTTATCCACACAACGCAGTAAGGTTGAATCATGGTTTCGCTTGTACAAGATGCCGTTACTAAGGAAGAACTTTGCCGCGAACCTTCTTAGAAACTTTTTATCATTGACGGATGCACCTTCAGAATACTCCTGAGCTTCCAGATATCTCTTTACCTCATGGTACCAAGGCTTCTCAGTTACCAATTCAGTCTCGAGATCGCAACAGTATGCCGGTTCGTCTAACTTCCAAATGATGACCCTGGGAGCCTCATTATCCCATTTAACCTTGAACATAGAAGACATTGTAGCTAACGCGTCCGCTAACTGATTCTCCTCTCTTGGGAAGTGTTCAAAAGTTATTTCTGTGAAGTGGGGGATCATTGTCAACACACATTCTCTGTAAGGAATCAAGTTTAGATGTTTCGTATCCCACTCTCCTTTGATCTGATTGATCACGAGGGCGGAATCTCCGAAGACACTCAGAAACTTAATCCTTAAGTCAATTGCAGCTTTGAGTCCCATGATGCACGCCTCATACTCCGCCATATTATTGGTACAGTTGAAACATAGCCGGGCAGTGAGTGGAGTATGAGTGCCTTGAGGGGATATGATCACAGCGCTGATACCGTTACCCAAAGCATTGGAGGCTCCGTCGAAGTGCATAGACCACCGGGATCCTGGTTCAGGTCCTTCATCCGGTCCCGGTACTTCACAATCAGTCACAATCATGATACTTTCATCCGGAAACTCGAAGTTCATTGACTGATAGTCATCTACGGCCTGATGTGCCAAGTGGTCTGCCAATACACTTCCCTTGATGGCTTTCTGGGTTGTGTACTGAATGTCGTATTCCGTCAAGATCATCTGCCATCTTGCAATCCTCCCAGACAGAGCAGGCTTTTCGAATATGTACTTTATAGGATCCATCTTTGAGATCAACAAGGTAGTGTGAGTCAGCATATACTGTCTCAGCCGGCGAGCAGCCCATACCAAAGCGCAGCAAGTTTTCTCAAGCAGTGAGTATCGGGTCTCACAGTCGGTAAACTTTTTTCTAAGGTAATAAATGGCGTGCTCTTTTTGGCCAGACTCGTCATGCTGTCCCAGCACACACCCCATTGAGTTATCCAGCACTGTCAGGTATAGTATCAGAGGTCTCCCTTCAACTGGTGGCATAAGGATAGGTGGTTCTTGGAGATACTCTTTGATTCTGTCAAAAGCAGTCTGACATTCATCATTCCAACGTACTACCTGATCTTTCTTCAGCAGTTTGAAGATTGGCTCACAGGTAGCAGTCAGGTGTGAGATGAATCGAGCAATGTAATTCAGGCGTCCTAAAAAACCTCTGACTTCCTTCTCTGTTCTAGGAACTGGCATCTCTTGAATAGCTTTAACCTTGGCAGGGTCCACTTGAATACCCTTATCACTTACCACGAAGCCTAGCAACTTCTCGGATCTTACCCCGAAGGTGCACTTGTTCGGGTTCAACCTCAGCTTGTACAGTTTCAGGCAGTCAAACAGTTTCTGCAGATGATCAAGGTGTTCTTCCTCAGTTTGGGACCTTGCGATCATGTCGTCAACATACACTTCTATCTCATGATGGATCATATCATGGAATAAGGCAACCATGGCACGTTGGTAGGTTACCCCAGCGTTTTTTAGTCCAAAAGGCATGACCTTGTAGCAGAAGGTGCCCCACTGAGTAACAAATGTAGTCTTTTCCATGTCTTCAGGAGCCATCTTGATCTGATTGTAACCTGAGAAACCGTCCATGAAAGAGAACACTTTGTGCTGTGCTGTATTGTCAACAAGGACGTCAATGTGAGGTAGGGGGAAGTCATCTTTGGGGCTGGCCCTGTTCAGATCCCTGTAATCGACACACATTCTAACCTTACCGTCCTTCTTTGGTACCGGCATCACATTAGCAACCCACTGAGGGTAAGAAGTCACTGCAAGAAATCCGACATCAAACTGCTTCATAACCTCGGCTTTAATCTTCTCAGACATCTCTGGACGCATACGGCGGACCTTTTGCTTAACCGGAGGGCAGTCTTCCTTAGTAGGCAAGTGATGGACCACAATATCGGTATCCAACCCGGGCATGTCTTCGTAGGACCAGGCAAAGATCTCCATATAATCATGCAGCATTTGAGTCAACTGTTGCTTCACGCTGAGCTCTAAGTTGGCACCAATCTTTACCTCTTTCCTGTCTTCTTCAGTACCCAAGTTTATTGTTTCCACTGGCTCTTCATGGGGTTGAATTGCCCTCTCTTCCTGAAGTAACAGTCTTGCAAGCTCGCCAGGTACTTCGCAATCATCTTCACCTTCGTCTTCGGCTAAGTTGATCGGATTTTCGAAGTCATAACTGGCAGTAGCAGAGTCGTTACCAGTGAGATCCAGAGTGGATTGAAACCTGTATGAGTGAGTGTGTGTAAATACAACTGTTTTGCAATATGTAAAGAAAGGAAAGAAAAGGAGCGCAAAATTTGAAATGTGAAAAACGTCCAATGCTTTTATTTATGATATATGACAGTGACAAACAAAAGCCCTCATAAACAAAACCACGGTGCCCCGGGTAAGACACCGGGCCATACAGTTTCAAATTATTGTTTATTACAAATCCAAAACAAAGAAGTTCATTACTGGGGAACAAAAGTTATGGGTGTAAAGTCTTTAGCAGTCCAATTGGTCAATCCACCGTCGGTCGTCGGGTAGATCCAGCTATCGAACTCTGACTCTTCCACTTCGTCTTCCTCTCCAACAGCATTCACTCCTGAGTAGGTGATGAGCACAGGAGGTCTTCCAATTCTCGCCTTGCGCACTGCCTTCTGAGCTTCTGTGGTGAAACCCAGCCCAAACTTGTTAGTCTTAGGAGTAAGATCAGGGAGCTTGCCCCAGTTTGCACATTCACCTTTTTCGATCACAGCCCGGGCGTCCTTTAAGGAGGCCATCTTTAAAGGAGAAACCTCTTCAACCACTGCTTCTGCTGCTGCCAAAGTTTGTGGCACCTCCTCAAAATGTTGAAAGGGGGTCTCAATGAACTCCCCATCCATTTCCACGTACCTGAAGGAGTTGAGGTGACTGACCATGTATTCCTCTTCCCCTTGCACTGTTACAATCTTCCCCCTTACCGGGTATTTGAGCTTCTGATGCAACGTGGAGGTCACAGCTCCAGCCTTGTGGATCCACGGGCGACCCAGCAAACAAGAATAGGATGGACGGATGTCCATCACATAGAATTTTGAATCAAACACCTGTGACCCAACTCTGATTGGGATGTCCACCTCACCATGTACCATTCTTTTGGACCCGTCAAAGGCCCGGACAACAATGTTACTTGGTTTGAGCTCTAGACCCTCACAGTCCAGCCTATCCAGAGCCTTCTTGGGCAGCACGTTTAATGAAGAACCTGTGTCAACCAGCACGTGAGCAAGGGTAGTGCCCCTGCATTCAATGGAGACATGCAGGGCATCATTATGGTTCTTCCCCTTTGCTGTCAGATCGGCATCAGAGAAACCCAGGCCATTATCAGCGGTTAGGTTGGCCACGCAGTCGGTGAACTGGTCAGCAGACGTCTCTTGGGGTACGTGGGCTGTCTTTAAGAAAGCAATCAGAGCCTTGGCATGGGCCTCTGAACACAGTAGCAGTGACAGCATGGAGATTTTGGAGGGGGTGTGCCCCAGCTGTTCGACAACGTTGAAATCACTTTTCTTTATTATCTTGAGGATTTCTTCCATTTCCTGCCTGGAAGCCTCAACAATGGTCTTCGGTGCCTCCGTCCGGGCAGGCACATCAGCAGCAATCCCCTTGCCCCGAGTATCAAATGACTCGGCAGCAGGGGTGGATACTTGGTCAGGGGGAGAAACAGGCACACTGGCGGGTGTGAAGACCAAAGGCCTATGAATTACCGGAGGAGCAATGTCTGGCGAGAACAGTCTTCCACTGCGAGTGACCTTAGCAGGCCCAGTGATGTTGGAGACACCAGCATCAATGTTGAACTCTTGTTTCACACCCAGAACGTAAACATCTGCCCCATAGTGCCACGGGACAGCCTTATCAGACTTGTAGGGGATGGGCCCCGGAACAGTAATGGTGATGGGAGCAATCTTGTGAACCGGCAAAATTTGGACAGGCTTCTTTGCAGGAGCCTTGGAAGGGTGGTTGAAGATGGTAACAATTGAAACTTCTTCAATAGGAGCAGCAGGAACAACAGTCTTTCTGAACAAAATCTCTCTACTATCCATCAGGTTTTGGACGCCTGACTTCAGCAGAGAACAACCAGCAGGGGAAGCAACACATAGAGGGCAACCTTCGCTACATCCCGGAAATAAACCGGCTAGCAACAGGTTCCTCTTGATCGTCAGCAGCGGAGTAGCAACATCATCCACCGAAGCTACATACAAATCCTCCTCAACAGCATTCACTCCATGCTGGGGCATGGGAGCGGTTACAACATTCGGCCTCTCGGGCGCCTCAAACTGTATTTCCTTTGCATCAATAAGGTCCTGAACCTTATTCTTTAGGGCCCAGCAGTCATCTGTGTTATGCCCCGGGCTATCAGAGTGGTAAGCACAGCGGGCATTTGGATTAAACTTGGGGGACGCAGTATTCACAACCTTCGGGGCCTCTCTAACAGTCACCAAGCTGGCTGATAACAGTTGCGGCAGGATTTGAGAAAGAGTCATGCTGAGCCGAGTATATTGTCACTTGGGCCTCTCAGCTCTGGGTTGATTGTACTGTTGTGGAGCAGAAGCAGGTTTAGAAATAACCACCGCGTTGACAGCTTGGCGGTGTTCAGGTTTGTTCTGCCTTCTCGGGCCATACACAGCACTTGCCTCTTTCTTGAAGGGCTTCTTTTCAGCATTGGAGGAGGCAACCTTCTGTATCTTCCCCGATTTTATACCGGCCTCGATCCTCTCACCAGTCAGGATCAGATCGGTAAACCCAGCAGAGGAATTACCGATGAGGTGATTGAAAAATGGACCAGAAAGGGTCCCCAAAAACATATCTACCAGCTCCCGGTCCGTCAATGGTGGTTGCACCCTGCCAGCCAGATCCCTCCATTTCTGGGCATACTCCTTAAAACCTTCACCCGACCCTAGCGACATACCCTGGAGCTGGGTACGCGTAGGAGCGAGGTCGGAATTATATTGATACTGCTTGTAAAAAGCAGTGGCCAGATCCTCCCAGTTACGAATGTTGATTCCATCCAACTGATAGAACCATTCGAGGTGAGTCCCTGAAAGACTCTCCTGGAAGAAGTGGATCCAAAGGTTCTTGTCTGCTGTGTAAGGCTGGATCTTCCTTACATAAGAACGGAGGTGCATCCTGGGACAGGAAGCCCCGTCATACTTCACAAAGGCAGGTGCCTTGAACTTGTGTGGAATCACCACCCCAGTAGATAACCCCAAGTCTCTGAAATCCAGTCCAGGCACACGCTGAACTTCCATAGCCTTTAATCTGTCCTCCAGCTGCTTGTACCGGTCTTCAGCAGGAGGGTACTGTTCGTCGTTGAAGTCTGTTTCAGTATCAGATCCCACAGGAGTAGAGACCTCCCTTTCTTGGTGACTACCTTCCCCCACAGATGGAGTAGTCCTCTCAGCCTCATTTCGCAAGGTGTTCCCGAGTCTGCGCCCAGTGTTGAATAGCACAGTCCTCCTCTTCTTCTTAGTCTTCTTCAGAAGCATGGTCTTCAACTCTTGTTGACCTTGAGCCAACCCCTTGATCAGCTCCTGAAATTGGGCGTTCTGCGCCTGAAGAGCCTTGATAGATGCCTCGGTTGATGATTCAGGGTTCATGATGCTGAAATAAACAGCGAAGAACAGTCAGCAGCCTGAAAAGAAGAGTACCTGTGATGCATATGATGAATGATATGTGTTTATGCAATGCATTCAAGAGTTCGAAAATTCAAATTTGTTATAGACAAAAGGAACACACGTTATTATTAAGGAAATGATTGTTCAGTACATTAAAGCCTCATAGGCAAACATTACAAAGCAGATCAGTCCCAAAAGACACTACGCATCCTCTTCGGAGCAATATAGGTATTGAGATTCCTTTCCTCGTGCAGTAAGCGGGTGAGCTCCAGGACCTTTTTCTCACTGGCATGTAGATTGGTTTCCAGAGAATTCCGTTCTTCCTTAAGCTGGATCCAACTCTTCTGCATCTCTTCCCATGACGTGGGCATGTCAGGATGTTGAATGGTGTAGGACACCTCTCCTTCCAAGTCTGGCTCTTTGATCACGGGGAGAACATGAGGATATGGCATCACCAGCTTCTGGGAACGGGCTCGTACCCATTTGAGATAAGGTTCCAATGGGATGGAGTTCCTGTGCCCCAGGGTCTTGCTGTCTATTTTGCTGGGCATCCTCCAAGCTTTGATAAATTTCTGGCGAAGTCCTTGCGTATCCTTGTCGAAGTCAAAAACTATGTCAGGAATTAACATCTCATGAGGGCCATCTTTCCGAGCATAACCAAACTGTCTCCAAGCCAGGCACGGGTTGTAAGTAACACCTCCTCTGATTCCAAGTAAAGGAACATTAGGGTACTCCCAACAATGATCAATGATAGTGACATCCTCTCTGGACCGAGAACACCAATGTATATCTGCATGTGTAAGAGTCATCAACCGTTATGACCACCTCAATCCTCGCTCGTTCTTCAAAACTGATTGTGGAAGGTGCGAAATAAACCACCTTCCCAGGAGGGGAGTGCAGCACATAAGAACACCCCTCTTTCTCATGGTTCGAGTGTAACATGAGTGAAGGATGTCCCCCAGCAATGTAGGTATAGGATTCCTGGACATGAAGATCTTGACAGCACTGATATCTATAAGCTGATCTGGTTTAGGGAACAACACCAACCCATAGACAAGGAGGGCTACAACTTCTTCAAAGGCTTGTAGGTCAAGGGAATTCCAACACTCTTGGGCCTTCTCAAACAGAAACTTCGCCAAGAATCCTTTGACACCATTTCTGGCTTCCCAATGCCCCTTGATGTCAGATGGTTGTAGACATAATGCTTTAGCCACTTCTTCAAGTTTTGGTTCCCTTTCCGTACCGTTGTAGGGTAGTTGATTGAGAATGGGAATCTTCAGAAGTTGGGAAAACTCTTCTAGAGTAGGCACCAGCTGATAATCCGGGAAAGTAAAACAGTGATGCAGAGGGTCAAAGAATTGGAAAAGGACCTTTACCATCTCTTCCTCAATATTGGTATTGACCAGGCTGATGAGTCTACCATGCCTTTCACTGAATGACGAGTTCTCGGGAATCCTGGATGTAAGCTCCTTAAGCTGAGGGGGGACCCTTATGAGGCTGATCTGAATTGTCTTTCTGCGGATAGTTTCCATGTCCTACAAAACAAGAACAAAGATGAAGATCCGAACCCCTGAAATGGTTAGTGGATGCATATGATGCTGTATGATGTTATGATGCTATGATTAAACACACCACAAATATTTACAAAGGCAAACATGTAAGGCACACAAGTCACACAAGACAAGCCCTTAGAGTTTAGGCCAACATGGGGTCTGGGTATTACCCTCTTGAAGTTGGTGGGCTCAAACCTGTCCTATCAAAGTAACAGGGTTCTAAGGATCTCAATATCATTGGGTTGCTTTCATTGTTCATCGTTTCGATTTGGCCACTGACTGGCGATCAAAATATCCCAAGAAAACAACCCTCAACTGAGTGTAGTATCGAGTATCAACCGACTTCGGAGTACACCAAAGTAGTCATCTCACTACCCTAAAGAGGCCAAGATGGTTCAATTAAGGTTCCTAACGTCTGTTGATGCTTCACGACACCACATGGAGGCCCCGTACTCTCCTTGATTGACTCAAGGGTTACCGGTACACACCAAAGTGCCACATCAACGTAGCAGACTGCTTCAACCATGTCGGTATACCCCGCACAGTTCCCTCACAGCCTTGTTGCTACTTTCTAAGAAGGTATCCCCAGATCCGGGTTAGGATCTATAGAATTCCCAAGACAGTCCCACAATTTAAAGCAAACAAATCAAAGCAATTGAAAACACAGTGATCTTAGTCCTAAGGTACACCTCACTTTAAGTTTATAGTTTCCCCAGCAGAGTCGCCAGTTCTGTGATCGGTGGATCTGGAACTGACTGTTTTTAAGCTGGTTTCGCGAAATGTCGCGGAAGCAAGAGTCGCCACCGTCTTTTATTTTCTCCAACGTGGAAAGGACAAAAGCACAGAAAAATTCCTTTATTGAGATGTCTCTCGGTTCGGGAGGTAGGTTATAGAAAGGGAAGGTGTTAGCACCCTTTCTATCCATGGTTATCCATGGGCTCTTAGATACTTGCTCATTGTGTTTTCAAAATTGTTTGCTTTTCAAGTGTGAGTGGGTTTGAAAAAGTTTCTTTGAAAATTTCAGATCGACTCTTGTATCAGTCCTCAAGAGTGTTTGAAAAGTTTGTTTTGAAAGCTTTTTGAAAAGTGTAAGGTGTGAAAAGTATTTTGATTTGTTTTTGAAAAGAGCAAGTATCCATGAGTCATCTACCTACCCTAAGGAATTAAGCTGTGTAATTGTCCTTTAGGTAGTGCCATCCCACCATTGAGAGGTAGGTAGCACCACCGTTGGAGGTGTTCGGGTCAATTCGAGGGTTAGGGACAGTGTGGTCACCGAGCAATAGTAAGATACCTTAGAAGCTACCCTTATGCCATTGATCTTTTTTATTCCGAGGCAACTTGTTTCGAGGCAACTGTTTTGAGGCAATTAGATCAATGGAACATAAGGACTCACTAAGACGTCCTGTACTCAACGACCACGTTTCGAGGGGCAAGGCAGCAGGGTGATCACCAGAGCAATGATAAGATACCTTAGAAGCTACCCTTATACCATTGATCCTTTTATTCCGAGGCGACCGTTCCGAGGCAACTTATTCGAGGCAACTGGATCAATGGAACATAAGGACTCACTAAGGCATCCTTTACTTAATGACCACCTTTCGAGGGATAAGGCAACAGTGAAGCGTACCCTAGGGGTGGTGTGTGATTTGTGTGTCATTTTCAGTGTATTGTTTGTCTTGTCATGCATTGGTGATCTACGCTTTGATTTTATTTTTTTCGGCATTCATTCTTTCATGTTATTGTTTAACAGTTGAAGGTGCGGGAATTTAAAGTGCGGAAAAAGATAAAGGTCATACGCTATTACAAGGGCGCGGGTCTACAACGCCAAATTAATCCAGACCCGATTTAAAATAAATTGCAGAAAATAAAGGTCTAAGAGCTATTACATGGCTTTGGTACAAGTACATTATATTTACATCAAAAAATAAATAAATAAAACGCGCGAAAAAGGAAAATATGACCGAATGCGAGGGCGTTGGACCCTTTAAGGAATTAAAATAAAATTATTAAATAATTAAATTAAATAAAAAGAAAGAAACTTATTTTTATGTTTTTTTTGTATTTATGACATTAAAGAAAATTAAATTAATTAAAGGTCAAGTAATTAATTCTAATTCTAATTGTTTTTAATTTATTAAAGAAAATGCATTAAAGTTAAAACCTAGAATTAAAACTAATTAATTATAAAATTTTATTTACAAAATTAAAAGTTAATGATATGTATAATAAAAATATTTAATTAATTAAAAAAAGGGATAAAAAGTATTAAAGATCTAATTTTATTATTTTTGGTTTATTGTAAAAAAAAAGAATTAAATTATAACCTAAAATTAAATCTAAATTAATTAAGGGATTTATTTACAAAATTAATACTAAAATAAAATTATTATTTATTTTTATCTTTTCTGATTTTTTTTTATGTTTTTTTATATTTTGAAAATAATAATTAATTAAAATAAAACAACAATTAAAAGAATATAAAAAATAATAAAAGAACAAAAGAAAAGAAAGAAATTGTAAAAACCTAAGGGGGTGAAGCCCCTAATTTGGAGGTAAAGCCCATGTGATTAGGCCCATTGGAATTTCTGACTTTGTGGACTTTTTTGCTCACACGCTGGCACGTTGACTCAAGCTTAAGGTGTTCATCAATCCTCAGCCTTTGATCTGATCTCCAGGGGTACGTGGATGTTGGATTCTGAGGGTGCATGATGGTATTCATCATTGATGCTACATGTGAACGTGAACTGGAAAATAATATGGAAAGAAAGTGAGGACCTGGGTCTCGAACCCAGGTCATGAGGATTGCCAATACCTTCACCTGCCACTGGACCACTATCACACATTTGTTAAATAAATAAACAACAATTAATATAATATGAAACAACGCATTAGTGGGTTTCTGCGCGCGAAATTTAAAAGGACCAACCAACACACGCCACGCATTCATCTTCCTCGTTTGGTTGGATTTTCCTGAAACGAAAACATATTAAGCAACGGTTTTCACGCGTTGCTGAAAGTGACATATGGAAAAATAGCGAATAGGCCACAAGGCCTCATAAATTGATCGCGATGGCTGGCTTCCCTTCGTCTAAACGTGTTGAATCCAATGGTCTTGGTCTCAGCCTCTAATTTTACCTGATTTCAGAAGCCCTAATTTTAAGGTTGAAGAACCCTAAATATCAACAATGGCATCTTTGCGTATAACACATAAAAATGCAATTAGTTCACATGGTAAGCACCAGAATGCATCATTGAATAAGAATGTATAAATTAAATGTCATGAAAATGCCTCAAATGAGATACGAGTATGCAATTTTATGAAGAAAAATTGGATTCTGTACAGCGTTTCAAGAGGTTATCTTTGATGTTTGTGATTAGAATACGCCCTACAATGCTTGAGGAAGCTAATGGGATGGGAATTTTTGCTTGAAACCACCTCTAACTGAGTTTTCAGATTTGAGCTTTTTTGTAAAAAAGTGAGTTTTGTCGTGAGCAATAGGGTGCAGATTCTGTCCCATTCTTGTTGTGTCTCAATTGTATATACTCTAGTCAAGGTGTATGAATGAGAATTATGGCCAAATATGCTTTGCATTGATGATTTGGATTTTCACATAAACCACCATTATCAACTTTCCATTTTGAGTCCATTTTTGAATTCTTGCCTTGTTTACTCCCTTGCACGAATTTTGGTAGGCACATAATGGTGTTTCAAGGCTAGTAAAAACCAAATATTCCCTTTTAAATCAATTTTTGAATTTCTTTTGATTTTAAAAGATTTAAAATTAATTAAATCCAATAAAATCAATAAAAAATGAAAAAATTAATAAAAAAATCTGAAATAAAAGGTGGGACACGTGGGAGGCATGGCCAAGTTAATTCAAGTGGAAAAAGTGGGCCCCTTTTGTCAAAAATGAGATTTCAAGGATAAATGATTTTGGCCATTTCACAAAAATTTCCCAACTTCTCCAATGCATAACTTGCTCAATTTTTAAGATTTGCTCATGTTCTTGGACATTTTGGAAAGGTTTTTGAGTCCTCTAACCAATTCCTTTGGTCCCATGTCATTTTGATTTACCAATCTCAAGTTATGGCCTTTGACTTAAAGTCCCTTTTTGTTGACTTTTGAAAATGACCTATAATGTTGAAATTGATAACTTTTTGTGAGAGCATTTCTTGGACTTGAAGTATGAAGATGAGTTGTAGGAAATGTCTTTCTCTTCAAAATGAGCTTTGGATGGAATTTTTCTGATAATCCATGTGAAAGTTATGCCCTGGTCAATTTCAGTTGACTTTTTTCAGCTGTCCAAAAATAGAAACTTTTGCATCTTGATGATTTTTGAGCCAAGTTTTGAGAATCATGATCAAGCATTGATCAAATGATGTTTGTGGCTTCAAAATGATATGTTGACCAAAAATTTGAACTTTTGACTGTCAAATGACCATTTTGCCCCTACAGTTGACTGTAGTGCAATTAGGGTTTTTGACTGTGCAATTTTGTGCTGAAAGTCTTGAAACTTGATATGAGGATGCTTGACCATATTTGTAGGCATGTGAGACTTGATTGGGCCCTTGAAAACTTCATTTTCCTTGTGAGAACCAAAACCCTAGTTTGACTGGCTTCAGGAGGATGGTTGACTGTGTAGTCTTTGAGTAGACTTGAACCAATTATGGATGATTCATGTCAAAACTTTGAAGGTTATGGGAGGGCAAATTTTGGGGTACAACAAGACCCAACAGGTTCCTCAATGATTTCGCCTCTAACATTATCGGTCATAGTACCTGAAAAGCAGAGGATAAAGGCGCGGTCAACATCAATGTCAAAAACACCCTTCCACCACTAATCAAGTGAAAGGGCACTGATAAACGAGAAACATGTCCCCGACCAAAACCCTCACTAAGGAATCTAAATGAATAACCACTTTCCTTAACTAGGCGAACTCCAGTCAGCAAAACGACCTAAATCCTCAAGGACCATATACGGCACATCATGAAAAAATCCAGGGAGGATCCATGGCAGCTCTGGCGATTCTAAACTACAGAGCCACCGTCTACCACCAACACTCCCCAAGAATGCCCTAACAGACAAGATCCTAAGCCTAACCACATGCATTTCTAAGAAGAAAATCGTGAAAATCTAGGCTATAAGAGCTAAATAACAACCAAAATCTGGAATCTTACCAATTAAAGAAGGAAGGAAAATGAAAGGAACGATGATGAACAATTAATATTCAAGAAATAGCAGCGGTCAACAGGCGAGCAATAACGATCAATACGAGAGAAGAACGAAAAATACAGAATGCCCTACTCCTCTCGTATTTATAGCTAAACTCGCTCGCACGTGAGAGACACACGCATGGGGAACCGTAGGATCGTCGTCGTTGCACCCTAGCCCCTAGGCCATCATTGTGCCACTGCATCAGCGCACTACTCAAAACACACTACCTCTTTAATTTTTGAAGCTCAAACAACCAACTAATCATCTCCCCACGAGAAAGTCACAATGGTCGACGCTCACGCTTCCCGTAAGAAGCTCCCCATTCCACGAGCAGGTGTTAAAGTCATCACTCCTATGCCCAGAAGCAATGACTTAAAGGGCTATTGTTCTAGACTGGCCCAACGACTAGAGTGGGCCCATTCTGACTTCCTCCTTCGGCACGGCCCGTGCAATCATAGCCTGGGCTCCCCTTCCCCCTGTCAGGCACCATCGATCATTTTCCCTCCTGGATCAGTACTGACCTACAAAAATCGATGAGCGCCTCTCAGTCTTCCCTACCTCAAGTCGGTCAGACAACCAGGAACCGGCCAGACTGCTACTCGTAACCTATCTCCTCTTAGGAACTAACGGCTAGTTGCGGATGCACCTGCCCGGTTTGACCAAGTCCCGACAGTTACCTATTTTTGTGGACCTGCTTATCTAGACCCAAAAATAGGGACCAATGGCCAAGCGCCAGGGGCACTATATAAACCCTCACTCGTGTGAGGGCCAGGTATTGAATATTGACTATTCATCACCAAAATCCTAATACTTTGCTTGTATCTCTTTTTGCTCTCACACTTACTTATTCGTCAGAGTGTCTTGTAGGTACAACTCCCCTTTTTCCTCCTCGACTTTCCAGCCCATCTGAAGATCATCATTCGGCCACCTTGCATGTTCTGATCAACCAATAAGATCAAACACAATTGTGTTACAAGCATGGTGTCACGTAACTATGATACATGTGTTATAACAATACATAAGACAATATCAAATTACACGCAAGTATAGAAGCTAGTCATCTAGCAGAGGTAGTAAATTTTCACACCAAAAGTGATCACTGCTAAACTATGACAACATATTATAGAAGTATAAGTAAAGGCGTTGGTCAATTGTATGTAAATCATATAACCGAACTTCAGACAGTTTTTCTAAAATGTTTAATCGGCGTGTCAAAATGTCGGCATTCGCAAATTCTAATGAATACCCATCAGAAGGAAATTCATGGACACAATAACTTATGATT
Source organism: Vicia faba (assembly GCA_948472305.1). Classification (NCBI taxonomy): domain Eukaryota; kingdom Viridiplantae; phylum Streptophyta; class Magnoliopsida; order Fabales; family Fabaceae; genus Vicia; species Vicia faba. The sequence continues at coordinate 690,848,227 of OX451739.1, forward strand.
AATAAAAAACAGAGAAGGATAACTTATCTTTTGATGGTCGTGATGGCCCCATGATTCCTCAAAATCTTGCAAATCCAAAGAGTTCCAACAATTTTGGGCTTTCTCATACAAGAAATTTGCTAGGAAACCCTTGACACCACTCATTGTCTCCCAATTAGTTGTGATATCAGATGGTTGCAAGTGTAGAGCTTAAGCCATTTCTTAGGGCTTTAGATCTCTTTCTGTATCGTTGAAAGGTAGTTGATTGAGAATGGGAATCCTCAAGAGTTGGGAGAATTCTTCCAAAGTTGGCACAAGTTGATAATCGGGAAATATGAAGCAATGGTGTAGAGGATCAAAGAATTGGAAGAGCACCTTCATCATACCTTCATCAGTTTTGGAGGTAACCAAGTTTAGGAGGAAACCCTGTCTTTCGGTAAACGGAATTCTCAGGAATCCTTGATGCTAACTCTTTGAGTTGAGAAGGAATCCTTACGAGATTGACTTGAATGGTTTTCCTGCGAATAGAATCCATGTCCTACAAAACAGAAACAAAAATAAATCCCAAAAATCCTTGAAATGGTTAGTGAGTATGAGTATGATGTTATGATGTTCATGATGTTATGTACAAGTATATATATACAAACAAAGCAAACAAGTCCTTAGGTTTAGGCTTGCATGGGGTTTCATAGGTAAGTACCCTCTTGAAGTTTAGTTGGCTTAAACTTGTCCTAGCAATAGTAATTGGGTTCTAAGGAGCTCAATATCACTGGTCTGTTTCTTTGGTCATTGTTTCAGCGCGAACCTTTTTAATGGGGACCGAAATATCCCAAACAACCAAACCTCAATGAGTGTAGTATCGAGTATCTACCAACTTCGGACTTCACCAAAGTCGATCATCTCACTACGTCCTAATGGCCAAGTTGGTCAAGTAAAGGTTCTAAAAGTCAATTAGTGCTTCATGACATCACTCAGCGGCCCCGTATTCTCCTTGACTACTCAAGAGCTACCGGTACCCACAAATATGTCGCACTAACGTAGCTATTGCTTGGACCGTGTTGGTATACCCCGCACAGTTTCTAAAACATATTGCTACTTACCTATAAGGTATCCCAAATCCGGGTAGAGGATTGAAACTCAAACAAAGAACCATAATGTAAAGCATACAAGTCAAACAATGAAAGCAAGTAAATATGATATAACCCTAAGGTAACCCCACTTTTAGAATTTTCCCCAGCAGAGTCTCCAGTTCTATGATACGGTGGAAGAACTGACTCGGGTCGTTTGCGTTTGATCGCAAATGTGAGGATAGCAAGAGTCGCCACCGACTTTTCTTTTATCCAATAAGGAATGGCTGAAAAGAACAGGAAAGACCTTTAAAGATGTTTTCTTGAGTTCGGGGGGTGGATTATGAAAAGGGAAGGTATTAGCACCCTTTTCATCCATGGTTTTCCATGGGCTCTTAGTTGCTTGCTAGATCACTTGCTTTTGAATGTGCTTGTGGTATGGGTTTTGAAAGTATTTTGAAAATGTCTTTGTAATGGTTCTCGTTTCTATAAGAACGCGTACAAAGTGTTTGTTTCGAAAATAATTCAAAGAGGTGTTTTTATTTTTTGAAAGTGATTTTGAAAAGGGTTTTCTTTGTAATGGCTCTCGTTTCTATAAGAACACGTACAAAGTGTTGTCTTTTGAAAATATTTCAAATGAGAGTGTTGGTGTAAAAATGTTTTGTTGTGAGCAAGCGAGCAACTAGGAACGAATCTACCTACTCAAAAGGTCTTAAGTGTTCTTTTCTTCCTCCTTTATATATTGCTATCTTACCATTGATTTTGGTAAGAAGCCCCATCGTTGGATGTGAAGGGACGAGTGAGGGACGTTTATATAGTCATAGAAGGAAACCCATGGAACTTTTTAGCAATGTCGTTTTAGGGACTAGATCGTTTACCGAAGGCAACATCGAGGGTCATCCAGGGACTACGATCTTTTATTGAAGGTCTTTTGCTAAAACGCCCATGTTCGAGGGACATGACTAATTTTCGATAGGCAACAAGTGAGATTACCCTAAGGTTGCGTGTGTGCAAAGTATGTTTGATTGCATGCATTTAGTCTTGATTAGGGTGATCTATTTTTCGATTTCATGTCTTTCCATACACACCCTAATTACTAGCATTATATTTGAAAAGTGATAAATTTCAGAAATATAAAGTCCTACGTTATTACAATATTTAGGGATGGGGGTACAAATTTACAAATGGGGGTTATAAGAATTTGAATCCTATTTAACTATTACAACCATATTGAAATGTACCATGCAAGAAAGAAAAAGGATTTGTTTTGAAAATGGTTTTTTTGTCTTAATGAATAAATAAATAAATAAATAAGAAATAAATTAACTAAAAAAGAAAATATTTTTTATGTCTATTTTTTATATTAATAAAAAGGATGTTAATGTTAAAAATGATATAAAGGAAAATAACGAGAGAAAAGAATCAGCATGTTACTGGAAGAAAAGCAACGAGGATTAGAAGTTCTGATGCCAGGCACGCTGTGGTTCAGCATGAAACATCAGAGGAAATAAGAAGTTATGAGTTGATACACTCTGAGGTTCTGCAAGAAATGTTAGAGGGAAAACACAGAAGTTCTGGGTTGCTACGTGCTGAAGTTCTGAATGTGAGAGTAGTGAGAAAATCTTAGAAGCTTTGTACGTGTTAAAACAGTGGGAAGAAATCAGAAGTTCTGTATTATGCTAAGACAGTGAGTGAACATCAGAAGTTCAGTGCGTTATCAGCGTGTGAAAATCAGAAGCTCTAAGTGTTAAAATAGTGGGAAGAAACATCAGAAGTTCAGTGTGTTTAACAGTAAGGAGAACTCAAGAGTTATGTATTGTGCTAAAACAATGAGTGAAAATCAGAGGTTCTATGCCACATTTCAACTCTTTCCTCATATTAATCAGCACATCGGAAATTTATTCAGTTCTTAATAAACAGCAAATCAGAAGGATAAAAGCACAACGGTTTATATAAGTTCTAATCCTAAATCTGAGCCTAGCCATAATCAAGACGTTCTGATCCATAGTTTTTCTACTTATGCAATGATATGGACAACATTAATACTATGATATTTACATATTAATGATGTTATGAATGAAAAGATGCAAAGTCAGAAAGACTTACCTTGAATCTGAAGCGTGTGTTTGGAACTTGAACTGCTGCCTTCAGATGTTCTAGAATCAGCAAGAGCAACGGAAGAGAAAATGCCAAGTTCTTTGATTCAAAGGAAAGTATAAAGGTTTGGTTTTATGTTTGGGAATTCTGGATTTTTAACAAAGGTTTCACAATTTTCTTTTCTCTCCTTTGACGATTCTCTCTCTCCAAAGACCAACCCCTTGAACGTGTGATGGAGAAAATTATTTATAGATGGGTTTGCTGTGGTTTTGGGGGGAAAAATGGGATTCAAACCTTTTTGGTATATTGTTCCGTTGCTTTTTAATCACAGTTTTTGTATGCTAATTTGGTGCAAATATAGGGTTTGAGAAAAATGCAGGCGTGGACTAGATCAGCATCAATTTAGAGTGTTGTGGCAGCTGGTTACAGGACTGTGCTATAGCAGTGCAGCAGGCTGCTCAAACAAGGTTTTGGGGCTTTGTGATATTCTGATCGAAGAAGATCAGAATGAAACTCGAAGAGTGATGCTCTGATCAAAGCATATGTTGAAGAGTCATGTTTTGATTGAAGATTTATGTTCTGAACCATGTTTGCAAATTCTGACTGCACTTGCGTGGAGGTTGGCTCAGAAGTTCTGAAGTATCGTATTCTCTTAACAATTAGAAAAATTTCTAAATGTTTAGAAATTTGATTTTTTAAAGTAATTTCTGACTTCTGATTTTTGATGAACCAAATTCATGTCTTGATGAAATATAATTGTCGAAACTTGATTTTTGATCTAAAAGTCAAAGTTTGACTTTCCAGTGTGCTTTTGACCATTTTGCCCTTGTGAATGATTTTCTTGAAAAGTTGTAATTTGAGACTTGAAACTTGATAGATGCAAACCTGAGGGTCCAGGATGATCCTTTGGGAAATGAGAGGGCAAATTTTGGGGTACAACAAATAGCAAGATTTTTCATAAACACCCTGCATTTCACTAATGCGCACCATTAAACCAATTAAATCATAACACCAAAAATGCATCATTCAATGTTTATATGAAACCCTTAAGTTACCACACCTTGATTAATTTATCATAATGATCCTCTATCTGACTTTCGTAACAGTTCATCAGAGCTCGTAACGGTTTTGCGTTACGGAAGTCTGGTATTTACTCCTCAGCGCTATTTGTCAATGATTTTCGACATAACTTCTGTTTCTTTCCGATTAGTCTGACAATCGATCCGATTTAGAGATGTCAATTCCCAAGCTTCACATGAAACATGCTCAATCTGAAAACATCATCTACTAATTACTTACAAAATTTATAGAGGACAAAAGCATCCTTAACCATTTCATTTCATATAGTTTTCTACGTTATATCCAGGACCCAATTGAATGTAGTTTTGAGAAGCGTTAGCGAAAGAATAAACTTATATTTTTCATTGAACTAATCATATGACTGTAGCGTCGAGACTCTAAGGTGAGTGATGTTGTTCACGGCATAAGGGATGTGAACGGGGACCGATCTCGATCTAGGTGGCACAATGATAATGATAATGATAATGATAATGAGATATTGTGGAAACAGAAATAAGAGATCAAAACCTCCTTCAACGGGACGTCAAAGCCCTATGTTCCCTTGGAAATCTCTTTTAGATTGTTGATAGTGGTATAGAGGCAAACCTTACTGTTGTACCCCAAAATTTTCCCTCTCATATTCCTCAAGATTTGTCAAGAATGACCTTCAAATTGCTCAAGATTGCTCAAAGTTGTACAGTCAAACCACCTCCTAAGCCAGCTGAAATTAGGGTTTTATTTCTTTCAAGGAATTTGGGGTTCTCAATGGTTCAATCAAGTCTCATAGGCCTATATATATTCTCAAGCATCTACATGCCAAGTTTCAAGACTCACAGTGCCAATTTGCACAGTCAAAAGCCTCATTTGACCTACAGTCAACTGCAAGGGTAAAATGGTTATTTTGCAGTCAAAAGTCAAAAAATTTGGTCAACATCTTGTTTTGAGTTCACAATCATCATTTTATCAAGCCTTGATCATGATTCCACAAGAATAGCTCAAGAATCCTCAAGATGCAAAAAGTTACTATTTTTGGACAGTAGAAAAGTCAATTGTATCTTGACCAGGGCATAACTTTTTCATGGTTTGTCAGAAAAATCCCATCCAATGCTCATTTTGAAGGGGATGCAATTTCCTATAATCCATCTTCACATTCCAAGTTCAATAAATGCTCTCACAAGAAGTTACCAATTTTTACATTATAGGTCAAATTCAAAAGTCAACAAAAGTGCACTTTGAGTCAAAGGCCATAACTTGAGATTGGTAAATCCAAATGACATGGGACCAACGGCATTGGTTAGAAGACTTCAAGAGCTTTCCAAAATGTCCAAGAAACATGGTCATATGATCAAAATTGAGCAAGTTGTGCATTGGAGAAGTTGGGAAATTTTCATGAATTTGCAAAAGTCAACTTTGCTCAAAACACCTTATTTTTGCTAATGGGCCTCAAATCTCTTCTTGAAACTTCATCCATGACCTATACACGACCCATCAAGCTTAATGGGATTTATTTTCTTATTTTTATTGATTAATGGGATTTTTAATTAATATTAATTCATTTAATTAATTTAAATTGTAGGAAAATAGAAGATTTGGTTTTTAAATCTTTTTGTGAAGCAAATAGGACCTCAACATGCTGACAAATTCGAGCACCAAGTCAAAGATACAAAAAATCCAAAATTGGCAACATTATTCAATCATGAAAAATCAAAAAGATTTGATTTCCAATCAAAGATTTGAACATCAATGCAATGGATATTGGCCCAAGTTTTTGACCTAATTTCATTCTCTTATACATAAGCAAGCAAACCCTGATCAGAAAGACGTGAAAAAAGCTGCAGAAACACCCCATACAATTTCAAGAATTTTCAAGAAAAGTGAAAACCTATTCTTGCATTCCAGGCCAATTCAAGGCATTTTCTTCATTCCAATACGTTGCAGGAGTTCCCAGGAGTGTTTTGCAATCAAATTCAGACATCAAAGCTTAAGAAACCAAGGATTACAGTTTCACGGTTTGGCTCTTTTATTCAAAATCATATATCTCGATTCATGCATATTTAACATGTTTTCTTGATTGTTTTGCATTGCTAGAGGTCATACCAAGCTGATGGAATGGTTTAATTGAGTTATAATCCCCTGGATCAAAGAACGCCATGAATGAATTTTTAGGGTTCTTGAACTTCAAATTAGGGCTTTCTGAACCAGGCAAAATTAGGACTCATAATACACATGGTTGAATTCGTGTGGCCCAGACGAACATGATTCATCCCTCGCGAAATATTTATATTTGCTGGATTGCTAATCGCTATTTTTCCTTGCAGTATATAGTGGGGGTTAAAAACCCCCGCTATCTAATATTCTTTATGCAGAACGAATGAAGAAGATGATGAGGTGTTAGCATGCCATTGGACAGTTTGAAAAAAGCGCGCGTGGTTTTTTGTTGTACAGCATATTTGTTTGTTTACTAATATAATAATTGCCTATTATCTAAATAACAAAAAGGTGCAGGTGGTTGAGTGGTGAGTGCGTTGGCCTGGAAGCATTGGGACCTGGGTTCGAATCCCAGGTCCCCCAAAATGTTGTTATTTTTATTCTTCAGGCGTTCAAGTGTATCTTTCAAGAGATGGTCCACCATATGCTTCCATTCTCAGCACGCCATGTGTGTCCAAGCCAAGATCCAGTGGCCATGAGTGAGTGATCACCATACGCCTTAGTCAATGAGCGTGCAGGGAGTCCAGAAAAGTCAACGTGGCTGGGATGCAAATGGGCCTGAAAATTCCAAACACACCTCCTGATTGGGCCAGCACCCCCTTTGGGTTTATTCCTTCTTTTTTCTTCTTTTATATTTTTTCATTTAATTGTTTTTATTATTAATTATTATTATTATTACTTAATTAACCAAATTAATTTTTCATAATAAAAATCAGAAAACTAAAATATAATATTTTTTTATTATTATTATTATTATTTATTAAAATTAATTTCACCCTTTTATTATTTTTGTAAATAAATATAATTAACTAATTTAGTTTTAATTAGGTTAAATTTGATATTTTTTGCAATAATTTAAAATCAACATAGAATTAGGGTTCTTGACAATTTTAATCATCTTTTTTTATTTTCCTTGAGACATTAAAAAATCAAAAATATTTATTTTTTTATTAATTAATTAGTGTTAGGTTTAAATTTAATTAAGTGCAAAATGACAAAAGCCTATTTCTTTCTCAAAAAGGGTCAAAACCCTAAAACATTCCGATTCAATTTTTTCTCGCGCGCGTGTGATTTTTGATTCCTATTATTTTGATCCTATTATGTAATTGCTCTGAGGATGTAATAGCTTTAATTAAGACCCTTTTATCGCTTTTATTTCTTTCTCGCATTTATCTTTTCAAGGGTTTGCTTTTGGCGATGTAAATACCCGACGCCTTGTAATAGTTTAGCTTTATTTTCCGCAACTATTAACTGCTAGATGGATGTTAACTAGGCTATGCATGTCAAGACTTGTCTTAAAATAAAATCAATCGTAGCTCACCATAACTTGTACAAAGATAACATAAATGAAACCTGACACACTCGCACATGCCACTCCTAGGGTACGCCTCACTTGGTTGCCTCGACGTGGTCATTGAGTATAGGGTGTTTTAGAGGTCGCCCTCCTGTCTAAAGATCAAAAAGTTGCCTCGAAACGGTTGCCTCGGATTAAAAAGGATCTAAGACATTAGGGTTACCGCTAAGGCGTCCTACTATTGCTTTGGTGACCACATGTCCCTATAATCGAATTGACCCAAAAACTCCAACGACGGTGCTACCTACTTCTCAATAGTGGGATAATACTGTCTAAAGGACATTTACACAGCTTAATTTCTTTTGAGTAGGTAGAGGTTCTTAGATACTTGCTCTTTCAAAACAAAAATACTTTTCGCACTTACACTTTTCCAAACAAAGTTTTCAAACAACACTTCATACACTCTTGAGGACAGATACAAGAGTTAAATCGAAGTTTTCAAACAAAACTTTTTTTCAAAACCCACAAGCACAAGAAAAGCAAAACATTTTTGAAAACATAGTGAGCAAGTACCTAAGAGCCCGTGGATAACCACGGATAGAAAGGGTGATAACACCTTCCCTTTCTATAATCTACCCCCCGAACCAAGAAACATCTCGAAAAGGAATTTTGTTGTGCTTTTGCCCTTTCCTTGTTGGAGAAAATAAAAGACGGTGGCGACTCTTGCTTACCGCGACATTTTGCGAAACGCAAACGCAAACCAGCATTCTAAAACAGTCAGTTCTATTTCCACCAATCACACGTACAGTCAGTAATTTGGCCCAAATAGGATCTTAGTTCCACTCTAGGTGTATACCATGATAGTGGATAAATCAATTCATTCACCGACGAGGTTTCTTATCTTGAGGTGTGGTCTAGGAATAGTTTTATGAGGCTCCACGGGCGTCAAATATTCTTGCATAGAAACACTAAATGAATAACCTTTTTTATGTTGGCCAAGCATGGTCGCAATGGGTAGATTTATGTAAGATTTTAAAGGGATTTGGATGCTACCGTGGTGATAGGTCTCGACCCAATATAGTGTCTGGCTTACCCCTCTTGCGGGAGCCCCTCTTTGTATGTCTGCATTGTGAAGGTTGCAGTCCCTTTTCTATTCCCCCAATATACTTTTTTATAGAATAATTCTTGGTCTAATGGCTATTAAAGTCACCTTGTAACGCCTGTAACCGTCCATAAATAGTGTAACATCCTCATTAACCGAGTGTAACCGTCTCATCAATAGTTTGTAACCGCTACCTAATGAGTTTTGTAACTGCGACTGAATATTCAACCAACTCGGCCAACACAACCTGGCCTGACACAACTAGACCATCACAACCCGACCTACACAGCTAGGCCAACACAACTCGACCAGCACAATCCGACCTACATAACTAGGCTAGTACAACTAGGCCAGCATAACCCGACCAATACAGCTAGGCCAGCACAACCCGGTCGGGCAGCTAGGCCACAGACATATGGCTAACATTAGTTAACATATCTGATTATAATACTCGACTCAGAGAATTATGAGATATAATACACACATATATACATACATACATACGTACGTATGTATATATATATATATAACCTATTTTTTTCAAGACCAATAAGAAATGCAGCTTCAACCACAACTACATAAAGACTTCCATTACTTGTATCCTTGCTCCAAACAGCATACTTACTAACATATGTTTAAAATATAATTAATTAAACATGAGAAAATTTCAATATCAATACATTTTTAAATGTCTAAATGTTTTATCGAATTTGGTATATTGGAAAATATATTCTTAAAATTTGTATAAATTTAATAATTAAAAAAAGTATTAACAATAATAATACGTAAGTTATTCAACCTTAACTCAAATTTAATAATTATAAAAAAATTGAAAAAACTAAAAATAAATAAATAGATAATTAAACTAACAATATTATTATATGAAAATCATAAAAATCAGCAAAATAATTTAATTGATATCGAAAATCGTCACAATTTAAAATAATCTAAATATCAGAATACCTATCTTCTATAATTTTATAGAATTAGAGATAATTTCCTTAATAATTATATTTACCATAATCTTCATTTCCAATTCCTACCTATCTCAAATCAAATTCAAATGGCTTTAAATATCCTATAAAAGTTCTAAAAGAACTTTATTTTAATTTAGGAGAACTAACAAATTCAATACCATCTAAAGCTTCCTAAAAATTGATGATTTAAAAAGTACAAATAACAATAAAATTAATAAATAAATTAAAATTACAAATACGGTGATGTCTAACATGTGCCACCTACCAAGTGCTTCATGGGTGGGTCATTTAAATTTAACCATCGGATTATAACAATGACAATATTTGTTAAATTTTAAAATGAGAACATGTACACTTGATTACACATTATCATTAAAAAAATCTGGTAACATATTAGTGACTCTGCAAATGTCTCAATCCATCTTTCACCCTTATTTTCTTTTCAAAATTAGCCTTTAAGGACTTCATAGTCGTTGGTCGCCCTCTAGTTTCTCTGTTGTTTTCGTTTCCTCGCAATGAACTATCTTTCATCTTCTTTAATTGAAAGGTCTGATTAATTTGCTTCCCATTCCTTTTTATTTAAGTTTATTATAAATCCGGAAATATCTTGTTTCCCTAATTTCATTTCTTCCTCAATATTAGTAATGTGTCAGAATGGTTGTTTATGTCCCCCTCTTTGTAAACACAAAGGACAGATAGTAATTTTTTAATTTTTTATCATTTATTTTGATTTATTATAATTTGATATCCGATGCAATTATATTCAACTCTAAATTATTGACTCTAATAATTTTTTATTGATTCTAGTAGAACAATTTTTCTTAATTCAACTCTCCACAACTCTTCTAGCTTAATTGTTGCCTCTGCAATTCGTTATAAAATTTTTTGAGATGTGAAGAATTATCTAAAGGTCAAGGTAAAATAACATAAATTTTTTTATTAAAAATAAATGTTGATTTAAATATTTAATTATTAATTAGTTAACTTTTCAACTATTGACTTGTGCAGGTAGTAAATTTTGGAAACTCAACTTAAAATTTAGAGATTTTAATAAATAATTTAAAATCAAGATGTTATGTACGATGTGAAAGTCGGTAGGATAAGACGAACTCCTATTAAGTGAGTATTCTACTTTAGACGTTCTGGAATCGAAGCATGTGACTAAGTTGTGTTCAATGGGCCTAACCAAGAGTGATGGAATCACTAGTGACCTGATTGTGCAATTACTCAACCTTAAGAAGTAGTCTTTGTTGGGTGTGTTTAAGACTCTGGCGTGTATCGTGATTGGACGAATTCTGAGAGAGAACTGTTGTTATTAAGGGGTCGAGCAAAGTGAAGTAGAGCATAGGAATTAAGTGGATTATGGACATAGCATGATTCAAAATATTTCAAAAAGTGGGTGACCGGGTTGAGATCAGAGTAACACAACGGATAAAAGAAGAATGGGATAAACATGTAGCAGGTATGAATGGAAAATTTGTAAGAGTTGTTTTTAGGGGAGATATCTTCATAATAGAAACTCGTCGAAGAAATATTTTGTTCGTCTTAGTCTCAAGGACCCACCACAATCCAGAATAATACTGTTGATGGACTAGCTTAGAGGAGACTCCGTGGTTGATATGTGATAAGATGTCCACGGGTCAACGGTTGAGATTAAGAGTATCGAGGGGTAGACAAGGTGTCGTTACCATTGGAATACTAAAGACAAGAAAAATATTTTACTTGATATGGACTCTTTGTGACGGTGTCTTGTGCACCTATGAGAGTGCATGAAGACATGGATGGTGGTTGCAGGTTAACTGTTAGAGTTCATCATTTATCGATGAAACTTTGAGTGAAGTTGTTGGGTATCCCAACAGTATTTGCGGGATAACCGTGAGAATTTACTCTTCACTGGTGAGACATTGTGTGCAGTTGTTAGGCGTAAGGGTTGTGAGTTGCAAAATTGTACACTCTTGTAGTTCTCAAGCAGTGTTACAACCAAGATTGAATGAATCACTAAAGTAAGAAGTTTCAGTTGTATAGTGAAGGTAAACTAGTGGTAAATCATTCTTAGAATCTGGAAATTAGAAGTTAAGACCAAGGAAATTCAATAAGCATCTATATGACACTGTATAGACTAGTGTGGAAGAGATTCTGAAGTGTCGTCATTAGAAGAGAGATGCTGCAACAAAAATGTATGGATTTGAGGTTATGCAGAAAGCCAAGGGAAAGGAAGTGGAAAATCAGTGGTATGTGTTGAGAAAGGATGAGCTTGGAAAACATTGAGGATGAGGAATATCCAACCAAAATGGATTTCCAGGAATTTCAAAGCCACACAGACTCAGTGCTAAGAAGTAAATGTTGGAGATCTCAGAAGGGTCATTTCTCAGGTATGTCTAGATAAAGTATTAGGAGATATGTTTTATGTGAGGACTAAGGTTTCCAGTCAAGAGTGTTAGGACGTAAGCATATTGAAGATTTGAGTTATTTTGGATGGAATAACATTCAGACGGATTCACGAGTTTACCCGAAGGAGGAATGTAGGGAGCAAGTCATCCCCTCGTTGAATGAAGATGTGAGGAAACTTTATCCTGTTAGTTAGAAGGAATTCAAGTGTGAATTCTATTTAAGGGGGGATGTAATATTCCACATGTCCTAAATATGAGAATCGTTGGAATATCATAGGAAATGGTTAAAAATGAACTAAGTGGCAAACTAGCAATAGTTGGTTAGTTAAAGGGCATTTTGGACCTTAAACATGTTGCATGAATTATTAAGGACTTGTTTGGTGGAGGAACATAATGTTCTTGTAACAAATAATTTCTTGGGAGAAAGAAGAGTAGAGAGAGGAGGAGAACCCATTTTCGTACTCTTGGAGTAACTCTCATTAATAAGGTAATAACTTTTCACTCTTAACTCTAATTGAGGCGACTCCAAACTTTTTTGAGAGCTTGTGAAATTCCTTATGTTTGCATATAAAATTTTCATTTTTCATGTTTGTGATGAGAGAGATAAATGCGTTTGAAGATGAGGTTATAATGGTGATTTTGGTGAAATACATGCATACGGGTTTGAAGAGCTTTGATGTGAAATTTTGACCATGATGGGAGTTCAATTGCAGCATGGATTCCATCCTAACCTCCATATATGCTAGGTAAGTTCCATAGATAGGAACTTGGGTATGACAATTGGGGAATTTGCATGTTTGGGGTTTTGGGTGAGATAAATATGACTACATGCTTAATCCATTGATGAAAGTGTGCTCTTGTGATGATATTACATGTCTTGTATTGTGAGTCTATAGATAGAAAATGGGGTTTTGTTGGGAAATTGTATGTTTAGGAATAAGGGTTAGAATGAGAAATTCTTGATGCATGTTTTTTCCAAGTGATGAATATCATGTAAATAATCTGTATTTTCATATCTGTATGTCATGGGTATGGAGATTGGAAGGTGAAATTGAGGTTTTGAGACCCAAGGCAGAACTGATATAGTCTTGTTTTTTCTGAAAATCGCAGGTCGTGCTTAGCGCGCGGGGCTGCGCTTAGGTCGCCATCCTGGGACTAGAAATTAATAATTTCGCAGATCGTCTTAGCGCGCCCTCCTGAACATAATTTTATTGATTAGTTCCCCAAGTGCAGAGTTATTTCGTTATTGGAACCAGATGCCTCTCTAATTTAATTCATGACTTTTCTAAGTGTGTTATGGATTATGAAATACCATGTATGATTACTTAAAAGCTTATGACACGATTATGTTGAGAATGCATTAAGTGCTATGTGTAATCATCTTTGTTTCCTGCCCGTTCTGATTGAACATTAAGAGGTGTTCACCTTTGTGGCTTGATGTGATTACTTAATATATTATTGAATCGAAGTAGACCTAGGTTATTAGGTGGTAAATTTCTTACGACAGTTATTACCGCTGTAATGGATGATGGCATATGAAAAAGGGCATTTCCTCTAGTGGATAAACATCAATATTATCATAAGTCATACACACATGAGCTACCATTGCTATATGTGAGTGGGTCTTAAAGGGCATTTTTGCAGCGGATAAACATCAACATGCTTGGTATGGCGAGGGCGTGATGCCATGTAGGCTACCTCACGTCAGAAAACTCCCATCTAGTGATGCCATGTAGGCAAGGTCACTAGGCTTTCACCCGGTGGACTTGTGTAGTTATTACAACATTGAACTAGTAGTTAACGCATTATGTATGGATGATTGATGGGGTTGTGACGCCACTTAGGAAAGGTCGCAATGGATAAACTCATCACATATGGAATTTTATGTAGGAATGATCTGATTCATCTAGCAGTGTGCATGTGCAAGTATCTTGACGCGTAGGCAGAAGGGATAACCCATCGATGATGTGATTTTGCATAGCCTAAGTAGAAAGGTAGAACTTACTTATGGATTCCTCGTACATGGATACATGTATGCATATTATTTGTGGCTATTGTGCCGGGCCTTGAGCCGAATATTTCAGATTGGATTATGGCCTTGTGCCAGATATGTTCTTGTTACCACATTGGTTAGTTATGGGACTTCCAATGATAGTATTACCACTGTTGTGTATGTTTGCACCAGATTGTGAGGAAACCCCGAATCCACGGTGAATCTGTTTTGATACATATGCACCCTGTAGAACCTAGTGAACTCATAAGATATGGGAACTCACTGAGATTTAGTAATCTCACCCCAATTCTCTTATTATTATTTTTCAAGAACAAGTTATAGGTAGAAGAATTATTAGATGGTCAGTATTGAAGACTATGCACGAACAGATGGCAGGAAGACCTCATCAAATCTTATCTTTTCGCTGTGTATTATTGTAGACAAACTAATTGTATACATTTTGATTTTAGAGTTATATTGTATACGAATTTAATATGTTGTCTTTTCTAATTTTATATGTTTCTATGTACCATTTATAACACAATTACATATTATTCTAGACGTATATGTACGGGGTGTTATAACTTAAAAATACAAGCAATGACATGAATGTCGAACTTGTTCCCTATTTAATTACATCATTTGATTTATTAATTTAAAAAACTATGGTGGAATGTTTTTTTTAAAGAATGAATGAAAAAAATGTATATATTTTTATTTCTATTAAATAATGTATTTTTCTGTTTACCATTCATATGAATTGTATATATTTATATTTCTTTTCATTTGTATATTTTAATATCAAAATATTGTTTATCATATTTATAAAGTGGATAATATTTTTTTTAAAAATAAAAAATATAATTTATAAAAAAATATGTTATAAAATTATTTTATATCAAAAATATAAAAATTGTAATATTAACTAATTTCATCATTGCATTATCCACAAAAATGTTGGTTATTTACAATTTATTTTCTTTATAGTTGATTAACCACTTTTTCTACTTCATTAACCAATAAAAAATATAATATTAACCATTTTTAAATATTAAATTATAAATATCTTGACCAATTTTTACATTTTATTAATCAATCAACTTTATTTTATTACTTAAGATATTTTTATATTTAAAAACTCATTAACTAAATTATGATATGTATTAATCAATCTTATTCTTATCATTAACCATAATTAATTTATTATATAATAATTTATTTTTTAATTTATGGGCCCTCAAAGTAACTAATTTATAACACTTAATTAATCAATTTTATTTTTCTAATTTTTAATGTCATGACACATTAACCAATCTATATATTGTATTAACCAAATTTTTACATATCCTTTAGCATTGTTATTTTGAATAGAGAGAAAAAGATGAAAATAAGTCAAAATTGTGAATGTTAATATTCACCGTTTTCTTGATGGTGGCGTATTTGGCAAACCGGCCCTAGGGGTAGGCAAGCTAGGCCTTTGCCTAGGGCCTCTAAAATAAATTGGAGTATCGATTATATACTCAATAGTATTTTCTTATAAAAAAATTCAACACTTAATTATATTATTATCATACTATTTTGTATTTTTTTCAATAAATTGGCAATAAATAAATCAACATAAATGCATGAGTTCTTGTGCTACGTACCTTTATGACGGATATAGTAAAAGCTCTGCAATTTTATATTGTTGGCTTCACGATATTTTTTTGTTGTTGTTGTTGTTATACTATTTTTTCTGGTAACTAGTATTATCTCCTTTTAGAAAACAGAATATTAATTTATAACAATGATTATAAAGAATATTAATTTTTATTGAGGATTACATGATTTGTGATTAAAACATAATGGTAAGTTAAATATTAATTAATTTAATTTGAAACTAATATTTTGAATACAAATAATGTAGTAATATTAATCATTCATGTAACTATTTATTGGGTCAAAAATCATTCATATAACTATTGTATCTCTAGTAACAACATTTTAAAATTAAAATTAATAAAATCTTACATATTAAAACTATTAAATACATGATTAAATAAATGATTTGCATTTTAAAAAACTTAAAAATTTATTTATTTATTTAAAAAATGTCACTTTAAAAAATGTTAATAATTTAAAAGACCTCACTATAAAATCGGCCTTAGGCCTCAGTATTCATTGGGCCGGCCCTGATGTTTGGTAATGTTGATGTATTATTTTTGAGTGCCTTAATGGTTGTGACGAATAAAACATGAATTATTGTTGCAGTATTTGAAACTTGTAGCTGGATTGTGGAGTTGATTGTTGTAGTAATTGTATGTTAAAGTATGAGTGTTGTTGTGATGGTTGTATGTATGATGTATTCGTATGAATTAAAAAGTTAGTGTATGATGTTTCTTGTGAAAATTAGAAATAAAAGTGTTTTTGTTGTTGGGTGGATTGTATGTATTAAAACAAGATATGAGGTGAGGGGTTAAAATATGTTTGTTATTGGATAGATTCAATGTATCGTTATTGTTGTGGGGTGTTAGTATGAATGAGTTGTTTTATGACACGGGGTATAAAGTTTGTGTGTGATTGATTGAGTTGTATGTTTGTGTTTATTTGAGGGATTTTGGTGTAATTTGCACACTGTCTTGAGCAAGATGGTTGTACACGAGGATTAACTAGTTGGTGATTTGTAAAGAGAAATAGCGTTGAAATATATTTAAACCAATTCATATATCCTTGATTGAGTTTAACTTCATACAATATGATATGACCAGACAATGCAATATTGCATCAATTTTTCCACTTTCTATTTTTTGTTTTGTTGAGGTCCTTCACATTTTTTACATTTCAAGCCTTCCTTATAGTCATTGAATGTTATTGATTGAATTACATTGGAGGAGGTGGCATGTCTTGGTGGATGCCAAACTAAATTTTCTCTAACTATTGGATGCATTTCTACAACATGGAAGTAAAATAAAGAAGTAATAAACTTCACAAGACCAATATAAGACATTCATATAAATTGATACATAAAATTTCCTTTTTAGTGCATGTATTATGAATTTTGAAAAATTAAGAAGTAATAAAGTGGATAAGTATTACATCTTTTTTCTCAAGTGACTGATATGTGGTCACATATATATAATGTATTACACACATTGAACAAAATTTCATGTAATTGATTGAAGACAAATAACTTCTAAAAAAGTTTGATGATGTGTGAAATGCTATTTATTTATCCTAGTACTATAGTTTTTACTTATATATTTAAAATTATATTATTTATGTTGACAATATATGAAATGCATTAAATGAGTCTATATTTCTAGTGAATAACTTTTTTGACAAACTTACATGCTTTAAGGTGAGACGACAATATGTCTACAGAATAGTCGACCTACTATAAATTAGAAGCTCTATTTGAAAAGTTAGGGTATGAATAAAACATAATGTTTGGTTTTGGCCAGACTTTCAAATAAAATTGCATGAAAAGTATAAAGGAAGAAGTGCACAAATCAAACACTCGCCATGTCATGCAATTTGACCAAGAGTGATTTAGCTTCATGGTGAAAAACTATGAACCACACAGAGAGACGACCAATCCGACATTTCAAAGTTAACCTGCTAGAAAGTTAATGTGATTGTGAGAAATTTCAAGTTTTCCATGTGTCTTGCTCACACGTCATTTGGGCATTTTCTAGTGTTTTCCAAGACTAATTCATGCATATGACAATTGTGCAAAGGTGCTCAAATCTTCATAGATAGGTAAGGCAAATAAATCCGATCCCAGACAGACCTGGCCGCCCCGCCTCGAATTTAACAGGGAGAGACCGAATTAATTAGGGGTTGGGCAGGTGTGGAAAAACTCAATTTTTAATTATAAGGGCAAGTTCGGGGATGTGGGATGCTAGTACTCGTCCCATACCCTCCTCCGCCTATTAAATTTAATTTATTATCTTTATATTTAATATTTTATTACTCATTTACACTTTCTAATCTTAAAATATTAAATTCATTAGAATTATTATTTAATTAAATAAAAATGATCAAGTATTATGATTATTTGTAAAATGATCAATTATTTAATTTAATTATTGATTTTTATTGTTCTGGAAAAAATGCATTTAAAAAAATTACAATTTATGCGGGTGGGGGCGGGGCACTTTTGAGAACGTCTTCCTCGTTGGGGGCGGGAGACCAATTGTTACCCCCGACTAGGTTTGGGAGGGGTGGTTCTAGGAAGCAGGGGAGGTGCTGGTAATGCTTAAACCTGCCCCATTACCATGCCTATTCATAGTCTACAATGAAAACTTTTCAATTGTCCCCAACAAAGGTTATTGGCTTATATATGTGTATTAGAATTTCAAACTATTTAAATCATTCTTAAATATTTTGTTGGAACAAAATATGTTCACACTCTTTGAGCTCACACTCCTTGGGTTTTGATGATAACAAAAGTACTTAAAGAACAATAGGGTATACTAATGTTTGATTAAGTGTTCAAGATCATTAAGTTTATATTTAACTTGGTTCTGACCTAGTTAAAGAACTTGTTAAGAAGAAGCAAGTGAATCCATATTATATTGAACTAGAATCTGAGTTTCATACAAAAACTCAGTGCTTTACTCCAACTTTTGATGTTCAAATAGAAACTCAGTTTCTATATTGTCTTTGCCTCTGATGAACTCCAACGAAACTTAAAATGCCTTGTTGGAAGCATAGTACAAAGCTCTTATGTCTGTACTCTGCACAAAAGCAACTACATTTTGTCAATGACTTGAATTATGGAGGAAGTCAACTCTCATGTTGTTGATGTCTTGATCTTCTTCAATAACTGTTACCTTCATGTGAAATTTCCTAGGTAGAGATCTAAGAATCTTCCTTATAAGCTTTTCTTCTGACATCTTCTCCCCTAAGGCACTATATGCATTTGCTATTTCAATAACATTCATGTGAAAGTCTTGAATGCTTTCATCATCATTCATCTTTAGGTTCTCAAATCTGGTAGTGAGAAGTTGAAGTCTGGAAATCTTCACTTTGGATGTACCTTCATGAGTTGTGTTAAGGATTTCCCAAGCATCTTTAGCTACAGTACATGAATTTATTAACTTGAAAACATTCTGGTCCACTCCATTGAATAGAGGATTCAAGGCTTTGTAATTTCCAATATCTAATTCATCTTCTTCTTCAGACCAATCTTCTTCTGGCTACAAGGACTCATTCCTATATCTGTCCTTCACAACATGATGATTTCGTCCTTTCAAAACAACTTTCCAAGATTTTTTGTCCATGAATTTTAGAAAAGCCATCATTCTAACCTTCCAATAGTCATAGTTTGAACCATCTAACATAGGTGGTATGTTATTGTATCCTCTTTCCTTTTCTATACTACCAGGAGATATTCTCCATGGAGCTTACCCAATAAATAGAACAGGGTGCCTCCTCTTATTCCAATTGAAACTCTGGCACGCACAAAATAGATGTCAAGAATGATGTCCTAACACCAAAACACAACGTCAGACTGATGCTAAGACATCATCTACCTAATACAACAATTAGAATAAGATGAATTATGTAGAAAATAAAATTTACGAAGATAAAATAACACAATTAATTGTTAACCCAGTTCAGTGTAACATCACCTAATATGAGGGCTACCAAGCCAGGAAGGAAATACACTATGTTAGTATTAGTTCAAAGCTAAACAAACCTATTTTACAACTTATCACCTAATCACTACTTTGTGCAACTTCTTCCTATAAACCCTCTAGATATGAGATCCCCCTCTCACTTCCCACAATCACCTCAATGATTAAACCAGTCACAAACCAGTGACAAGAACCAAACAGAAGATTACACTTCCAATAAACAATACTCAACTCTTTGCTTAAAAGCTCATGCGTGAGAATAATAACTTGACAAACAATAAATTATTTTTCTTAAAAGCTCATGACTGATGGACAAGTAATAATGAACAATTATTCTACCTCAATGTATCAAAAGATACACGTGTGACACACAAAAACAAACAACAAACTTAAAGTAATATCAAAATTCTAAACCCTTATGCACCCACAGTTTCTTATTGTGAATGCTTTCTATTTTAGGTTTAGCAAGTCCTTATATATAGACTCTTGCAGTATGGGCTTGGACTCTTAAAACAAATCCTATCATCTAGTTTTTAAATCAGCTGCAAGATCTTCACACAAAAATGGAAACAAATATTTAAAGTTTTTGAAAAAATCTTCAAGATCCTTTTTAATGAAACCAAATCAAATATGCATTGTTCCTAATAAAATCTACTTGACATGCGAAAATAAGTGAGATATATTCAAGAGGATATCACATAATCAAATCAAATATGTCAAGAAATATAACAAAAACACCTACTATACAGTAGGCCAAGATATCAAGACATCTGACTCAACATCTGTTTGAAATACATGACAGCAGAACTTGTCATGACAGTTTGTCAAGATGTTGTGACATCTTGCTCAACATCAGCTAAAAACCATGTTTTTGAAAAATTTACGCCATTCATAAGACCATGGATCTAACAATATCAAAAACTCTATTTAAACCCACTCACTCCCACTTCACACACTTTCACTACCACTATCCCACACTTTCTCTCTTTCAAGCCCTAAGTTCTTTATAACCCAAAAACCCTTTTTGGTTCGTGTTCATAATGTCTAGTCAACAACAACGAGGTTCAACTACTCAACAATTGGTTCAAGGTTCTTCATCGTCTCAATAACAACAACAAGATCATGATCTTCATCTGTCAACACCAATAGACAAGTTGCTCATTCTTACTGTGTTAATCGTCGATTTTGAGAATCTCAAGGCTCATGTTTTGATATCACTGATGTTGTGAAGTATCAAGGTTGGGAAACCTACTTTGATTGGTTGAAATGTTAAGTTTATCTTGAACTGGTCAAGGAATTTGGGATACATGCTTATGTATTAACTACTGGTCATATCTTCTCAAAAGTGATGGGTCAAAGCATCTGCATCACTAAAGATGAAATTGTTACACTTCTTCAACATGAATGTACTTGCACTAGATGCTATGGAAAAAAAATTTGTTCTGGAAAACACGCGTAATCATGTCTTTGCAAATGTAATGGATGGAATTAGTCCGTTTATCTTTCAAGATGGAAAATATACTTGTCGTGTAAAGTATCTCTTCAATGATATGAGAATCTGGTTCAGAATCTTTACATGTTGCATACACCACAAAGATTCAACAAATTCTTCAGATTTCATTAATTGGGATCAAAAGTATATGTTGCATCACATGACCAAAGGAGATAAGCTGAACTTACCAGCATTTCTGCTCAGATATCTGGAAGACATGATCGGGGTAACCAGAGATGGTAGTCTTAAGAAAAGACTATGGATCCCAATGGGAAGATTAATTACAAATATTTTGATTGAAAATAACCTTGTGGATTCTTTAAATCTACAAAGGAAGTTAGATATTGTGATTGGAAGTCCTTTCAACGAAAAATATTTGAAGGATGACATGTATATGATTTATGAGGTTGTTTAGATACATGAAGACCTGATTAAATACTTTCCAGTTTTTAACCTTACTAGGTTTCCTGAAATTTCTTTTGATATTGTTAAACTAATGACTCGTTCTAAAGCTGCTTCTTCTACATCTCCTGTCAAAAGGAAGAAGAAAAATTCTAAGAAGAGTTCTTGTGATGGTTCTTCTTGGCATGTAAAGAAATCTAAGAGTTCATTGTCTATGAAGAAGCCTCTGGAACCAGTGAAGGAAGTTAGAACTGCTACTAGTAAGTTTGTTCCCGAAAATTCATTACTAAAGTTTGCTTTCATGAGTTCATTCATTCATGTCTCCACTAAAACTTTTGCATCATCTTTACCACCTATTGTTTCCACACTTGGAATAGTGATAGCTCTTAACCAACAAAATCCAAATGTTTTAGAAGCAATTACTTCTAATCCCCAACCCTTCCCCACCAATCCAAATATTTATGGAGATACTTTTTCAGAAACCCTTCTCATAGTCATTTATCCTAACCCTTCTGAACATGACTCAGATGCACCAATAACTGCATCCGAAGATTGTGATACTGACATTGAATTCCTTAACTCCATGTCAGCTAAAATTCCCTAACAAATGTCATTTTTCTTTACCCTTCCAATGATTCTGCAAGAGAACTTCTGAGATTAATTTCTTTTCCTGATATAACCCCCAAATCCTTACTCCACCCCTGCTAACCCTTCACTTCTTCAAACGAATGTCCTTCTAACCCCCATTGATGAACTCTTGCATCATTTTGAGTATGTTGCTCATGACAGACAACACTTTACAATGGACAGTTCTTCCGAAGGCATGAATCCCGAGCAGACCAATACCATGTGGTCGGATTTAAGAAAGTGGATGGTGTCTAACTCCATATAAATTCAGATCTTCTGATTCAAGGAAGCCATAAGGAAGCACAATGCAATGCTTGGTGCACGTGCACCACCTCCTCTGGTACTTTTGCTTCCTGCTCCTGAAGTGGTTATACCATAAGAAGCTACATATGAGATGTCTGAACAACCTGCAGAATCTGATGCTGCTCAGACTGTTCCTTCTGAGAAGGCTCATTTTGAAGATGGTTCCCCTTATGGGATTATGAAGACTAATATGGTTGCAGAACTGCCTCCCAGTTTGAAGGAGACTTTGGATGAGATTCAAAGAGAAAATTCTACTGTCAAAGTGCATATGGATATGAAAGATTAGTGGATAGAAGAGAACAGTGCAACAAACTCTGCAATCACCAACATGCTCCAGGACATTATTGCAAGGCTGCCTCCTCCTCCATCAAAACCTTAGACCATTGTTTTACATTTGTTTTTAGAACTTTAGTTTTACTTTTATTTCTAAAACATATGTATTTTGTCTTGGTCTATTTTATATAAAGTTTAGTTTATCTATTTTAAATCTTTTTGATTTATGAAAAAGGGGGAGAAAATAAATGCTTTTGATATATCTTATCTCAGAACTTTTCCCAAACATTATTATGATATTATTGCCTCTAAACTTGTTTAACTCGGGATCTTTGGGAAAATTCACTAAATTTTTCTTAACAGCCATGTTCTAAAGCTCTAATAGAGATTCAGAATCTAAAGACTGAGAAGTCATGGGTAATCATACCTTTTCCCAAAGGAAATCCAACTAGACTCTAATACAGTTACAAGATTGATCAATTTATGTTACTTGGTGATATAGCCTTGGTATTTCACAACCATGTTCTGATACTTCACCAAACTCAGATTTGATACATCATTTTATTCTGATAGCAAGCCAAAATTTGAGATGAAGATTTTTCCACTACTAGCCAGACTCTGATGGTAAACCAGGTCAATCAAGTCCAAACATCTCATCATGTTCTGATAACAAGCCAGAATCTGAGATGAAGATTTTAGCATCACTTGAACTCATGGGGATACTCTAAACTAGCTTAAATTAGTCCTGGAAGTATAGAACTTAGGGGGAGCTGTTTAGCTAATTCTGAATTGTTTTATGTGATTAACCCTAATATAAATTGTTTATCAAAATACATGGTTTTGTCATCATCAAAAAGGGGGAGATTGTTAGAACAAGATTTGGTTCTGTATCTGGCCTTTAATTTTGATGATAACAATACATGGATGATTAGATAACAATTTAGTACCATATTGGCTTTATCTAGTGTGTAGCTTTTGCTAACAGGTTCTGACTCTGAAGATATGGAGCGTGACATCATCAGACTTTGGACTCAAAACACTGAGTGATACAAGTATGTGTTACAAAGTTCATAATGCTTCTAAAACAATAGTTCTGATGAACATTAGCTTTAAAGCTTCTGACTATGACTCTGATGGAAAAGTTTATGGAGAATTCTCAAGCTCTAAAGATCCTTCTCTTTCTTGCACAAAAGTTCTAAAGATTATGAAAGACAAGGTTTTGGTTGTCATACCCTAAATTTGCCCAAACTTCATAATTTTGAAGCGTCATTTGTATTTAGAATAAGTGCAATGGCCCAGCGGGAAGTGATGGAAGTATAAGGAATACAAGTGTAGGAGGTCATGAGTGTGAATCCCACCTTCCTTATCTTTTAGCATTTTTTTTTTCTATTTTAACTTTCTTTTTATTTTTGCATTATTACTAAAAAACCACAAAAAATCCTATTTTTTATTATTTAATTGATATTTTCATTTTCCTTTATTTATTTTATTTTAAAATATTCATTTTTTATTAAAATAATTATTTTATGCAAAAAATAATAAAAAATACAATAAATAAATAAAATCTTTTTCAAATTAAATCTTTTTCAAATCGAATCTTGCGTAGAGTTACATATAAGTCCAGATTCTTAATCTTATCGACCAAGATAGAATCTGATAATATCTTATTTGATTTTCTCAATCAAGTATTATTTTATTTTTTAATTTTTTTCTCCTTTTTTTCACTATAACCTAATTTTCCCATACTATAAATAGACCTTCAATGTCACACTTATGATCATCCAGAATATCCACAGTTCACCAATTCTCACTCACGGTACATTGACACACCTTTTTCACCCTAACATTGTTTTTGTCTTCAACATACACTAACATTTTCTATCTAGAATTTATAAAACTCTCCTAAAATTGTTGCTCTTCACGAACAACAACAATTCTAACCCTATTCTACCAACCTCTCATTCTCACAATTTTACGTATTCACATCCCATTCTTCTAAACTTTATTGGTCAATTTACACTTTATATTACTTAGTTTTAATTTAATTTTGTTTTTGTTTCCAACTAAATGATGATTATCTGATGGTTGCTTTTTTTTTTTAAGTTATATATTTTGTACTAACATTTTGTCTGAAGGCCAATTTTTATCACAAAACCTATACATTCACTAACCTATCCAAACAAATAAGAAAAAAATAACCATACAACAACCTGTCCAAACAATTAAGCCAGTTCACAACATCCCAATACCCAAAACAACCTAACAATTTTGAGTAGAAGAAAAAGAAGGAGAGGAATCAAATTGATTATTGAATCCGATGAAACCGCGATAAGTATAATGTTCATCTCCTCATATCGACGAGCCTCCATTCATGCTCTGCTTCCGACGAGACCATGAACTGCCCTTCAATTGCACCTCCAACTTGTTCCACCTTCGCACGTCACCTACCATGATACCACCGTCCTCCGCAGTTAGAACCATTCCTGGAGACCACCTGCATCTACGCAAGACACCCCCATAATCGCGATTTCTTCTCCTTCCACCACTACAACAACCGTTGACTCGCTGCTGGTCTGATCACGGTTTTGCTTCCCTACAACACCACTTACATCAGTCACCCGTTTCCTCTATGAATCATAAATTGAGGATGCAGGTGAAGGAAAAAAGCTAATAAACGTTTGAGGTAAAGAAGTTTTCTGTAATACCCGGTATAATTGTTCCCTAATGACTATCACAATTTAATTAATGATGATTCTTAGAGGTAATTATACTAACCACATTATTTAGTGATATTAGGAGAAATAAACTAAATAAGTGTTAAAGGGTACTTTGGTATTTTCACCCAATTAAAATACAACTTGGGGACTTATTTGGCATAACATTCCTTTTTGGACTTGAGCAAATTAAATTATTATAGAGAAAGAGAGAAGGAAGCGTGAAAGAGAAAGAAGAAAAAGTGAGAACAACTCCAAATCTTTATCATCCCATTTGCATGATTCAAGAATTAACCTCATTCTCTTGTTTCATCATCATCTAACCTATTTTTACAGCTTCTTATTCTTCTTCAATTCAAGGTGAGTCTCTTAGTTAGAGACTTGGGGTTTTATTTGGGAATTTCATGAATTGGATATTAAGGATTTTGTAGTGAGAAAATCCATTGCATGTTTGATTCTAGTAATGAAAAGTATGATTGCTAGTTATTTATGTGATTTATAATCGTAGGTACATGATTAAGAGTGCAAAGAGTGGGATTTGGAACCCCAATTTCATACTGTTTATGTTCTTGTTTTTCTGTGTGCAGTGAACAACGCTTAGCACGCTTGCTTGGAAAAAAATGGTACATTTTCTCTAAGCGTGCTAGGATCCTGCTTAGAGGACTTGCATGGGAAAAACATGGTACATTTTCTCTAAGCGCACTAGGACTCTTGTTAGTGTGCTCCCCTTAATTTTTTTAATTCTTTGCTTCTCCTGAGTTCAGTTTAGTTCCGTAGTGGAAACCGAACGCCTCCTTAGTATTTTGTGACTTGTAGAATTGTGTTATGGAATGCATAATACCATGTATGAAAACTTTTATTCTAATCTCATGGATATCTATGATTAATAAATGCATTACGTTTGAAATGCCACGATGTGATCATTTGCTTGTTTCCCGTTCATCCCAGTTGAACGTTCGAAGATGTTTGCCTGTGTGGCATGATGCGTTTTGTGATTTTGATGTATGCTTGAATCAAAGTAGACCTAATCTATTAGGTGGTAAATCACATATGACCAGGATTATGTGTCCACCCTGTTTTACCGTTGTGATGTGCTTGTGAGGGTCTATAGGGAAAATCCCACTTGACGTTAACACAATTGCGTTCTCGGTACGTCATACACACTTGAGCTACCATTGCAATGTGCGTGTGAGGGTCTTATAAGGTGTTCCCCACTAAGGGTTACACATTTGAGTGCTTGGTATGGTGAATGGTTATGGTGCCACGTCCAAAATATCACTTCGAACTCACCTCCAGCGATGGCAAGTAGGCAACATCATTAGGTTTTCGCCCGAAGGACTTGTACTGTCAAGAAGGTGTAGTTGCACTTGTGGCTATACTCACATGTGTTTGGATGATTGAAGGGGTCGTGACTCCACATAGGCAATATCACTTTAGAGCTTAACTCGTCACAGATAAAATTCCATATAGTACTCATGTGATTCATCGTGTTATGGGCTTATGTAAGTCTCTTCACGTGATGCACTTGGTTACTCATCGAGGGTGTGGTTGTGTGGCCTGTAAGAAAAAGATTTGGTTTTGCAATATCATCTCTAAGTTTTGATGATAACAAATGAGTATGATTGTATGAACAATTTTGTTGTACTAATGTTTGTTATTGTTGAGTACTTAACAAACATGTTCTGCTTCTGATGGATGGCGTGGCCAAGTTCTGTTGAATATTAGCAAGATCTTACAAAATATGGTGGTAACTTATAAAGATTGGCATGAGATGCTGCCTTTCGCTTTGCATGGTTATCACACCATTGTGCGTACTTCGACTGGGGCAACCCCATTTTCATTGGTTTACGGCATGTAAGCAGTATTGCCGGTAGAAGTCGAGATTCCTTCTCTTAGGATCATGAGGGATGTTGAGCTGGATAAAAGTGAATGGGTACAGAATCGGCTGGATCAGTTGGAACTTATTGACGAGAAGAGGTTGACGACTGTATGTCATGGTCAGGTATATCAACAAAGGATTAGGAAAGCTTTTGATAAGAGGGTACGACCCCAGTGCTACAAGCCAGGTGACCTTGTGCTAAAAAGGATAATTCTCCCCCAGGGAGATCCTAGGGGCAAGTGGGTTCTGACTTATGAAGGTCCTTTCGTGGTCAGAAAAATTTTCTCTGGAGGAGCGATGATGCTCACAAATATGGATGAAGAGTACTTCCCTCTCCCTGTGAATGCTGACGTAGTTAAAAAATACTTTGCATAAAAAAACCCCGCTAAACTGAAAACCCGAAAGGGCGGTTTAGGCAAAAAAGAGGGTGTCCTGGTGAATTGAAAACCCGAAAGGGAGATTCAGGCAAAAGTTAGAGACTTAAAGCAAGTAACTACGCTCGGCATGGGATCCATTGTTTCTTTCCTTCGTTCCGTCATCTGGCATAAGCTCGAAGCTAATCCAAGAATGATCTGTCTGAAAGCAGGAAGATGAAAGCGTAAGAGTCATAAGAGTCATAGCAGAGTAGGGATTTGATGGATATTTACATTCACATTGCCATTTGTAAACACTTGTTTGCTTTGATTTTGTAATTACTTGCTTCCAAATGTAAATGCCTTTTTCACAGGCTGATTTCTCAAAATCAATAGAATATCTTCTTTCAAGTATACGTATACATTTCTTTTCTCCCTTTTTACTATTTTGTTTGCAAAAACGTCCAATATTTTGATAAGCATGTGCATATAAACTTAGTGGGCCTTACACGGAAATGGTAATCTAAGTCATGGTTAGTTGATCGCTTGAAATACGGATAACAAACACAGCTACTACTGTGCAAAGGGCGTGTTTAGTTCTATGTTTGATAGGATTCTCATTCACTTTACTGGTGGATGCTTTGCCAATTTGTTTCACAGCTCCATGCTGTTGGTAAAGGTCATGGGTCAGGGTAATATCAAGATTACGACAGGTCGGCGAGATCGGCGAACCTAGTTGGAGATATTTCTTTCCCATAATGGCTTTTATTACGTCTCTTTGCCACACTTTCATGTGTTATCTTGATTGACTGTTTTAACATTGTCTGCATATAGGATTTTGTTTATGGCCGAATGTCAGTCCTGATGCGTCGAATATTTTTGCCTTGAAGAAATTGTTTCATTTTACTTAATCCATCCAGTATCACTCTTTAATCAATTTTTCGGGCATTTTGATACCAACTGTGCCAATTCTTTTGCTTAGCCAAGAGTTTGGAGGAAGAAGTTTAGCTAAAAACGATGACTGTAGTGGTATGCTTTTGAGTAGAACCCCGTTGACGATGTACATGCATTGTTTCAATCCCCAAACACCAGAGATATAAGGGAGTTAGACCCTCGTTAACCCCTCTGAGCCTTCGAAGAAGGAGTTTCTTTTCCGTTAAAAAAACCTTTTTTTAAACCCGGGGCAGGGTAGATGTTCAGTTAATTTGACCAAGCATTCAAATTTCAGAAGGAATGTCCCATCTGAGGATCACCACATTTTATATTTCGCATCATGAGATCAGGAAAAATGTCTAAACCACGATGTTCATTTCCTCACAAAGTCTTGAGGTCGAGATCGAATCGATACAATAATGGCTATCCCTTGCCGACCAAGGAATGAGGCATTTGTTTTCTTCAAAAAAAAAAGAGAAAAAAAAAGAGGTTCAAAGACCTAAAGTCATATTGACTTGTTCGAAGTGGAAAATATGAATAAAAAAGAAACAAAAAGCCCCGCTAAGTCGAAACTCGAAAACAAGTCGCTTAGGCAAAAGTTAGGGCGTCCCGCTGGACTCCCAAAATTGAAATTCAAAAGATTTTGTCCAGGAAAAAGTTAGGGAAAAGAAGAGCCTAAAAGGCCGAGAAAGATTATCCAATAAAATTTTCATCAAAAGAAGAGGAACAATAATATCAAAGACAAAAGCAGCAAAATTTAAGTGACAATCATGTTGGAGAATTTGTCGTGATCACTCAACCATTATAAATCCTTTTGAAAGATGAATGCTTGTGGTAAGTCAGCTAAACTTAGGATAGGAGAATATCACGAAGGGGGTGGGCACCAAATAACTTGAGCCTTGAAAAACTTTTTTTTTCTAAAAACCTCGAACCAGGCCATGTTACAACCTCTAAAAGTCCTAACTGAAACAAGGGTTTAACTCGAAAGCATACTACAATAGGATAATGTTTCCTAAACTCCCAAATATGTGTTGCATATTCATGTTGGTATCTTATCACCCGCATCTTGACTCGTTTTTAAAAAAAAAAAAAGGGGGAAGAAAAGTTTTGAAATTTTTGCACTCTAGCCAGTGATTCATTCACGACAGAGATGCGACACTTTGTTAAGGTTTTCAACTTCAAGGCTTAAATAATCGTCGCATCAGATCTGACATTCCCAAAATAAACATCTTTCTGCATGCAAAACATTTGTTTGACATAAAAAAAAAGAGTTTACACGTTGAACACCTGTAAAGAGCTTAATGATTGTCAGGAAGGGAATATTTGGTTTTATTTTGTTAGACAGAGCCCATGTTTGAATAGGACTTTACCTATCCCCAGTGAAGTTTCGTTTCCGCAGCGAAGTTTTGTTTCCCTAGCAATCTTCTTTTAAAGGCTTCATTCTGAGGCTCTGGATTTGAGGATATCGCATATCCCCAACGGAGTTGCCAATAGAGATCCCTCGCCATGACCTCTCATTTCCCAGCCGGTCTGTTGATTATGGTATCCTTATGTTAAGATCTTTCCTTATCCCCAGTAAGGTCGATACTGTGTGACTATCTGCATGATCCATCCAATGGTTGCATTCCAAAAGAAAAATATCTCTCCAACAAAAATCTTCAACAGAGTTCTGTCTCCCAGGTGAAGTCCTGTTTCCTCAACAGAGCTTTGTTCCCCCAGCAAAGTTTTTCACCCCTCACGTCGGGTTTGTTGTCTTGGTGTCATCCTCAACACGACCACACGCTGTCTTTTCCAGAGATTATAGTCTTGCCCTGATCTTCTCCCTCAATGTCTAAATCTTCAGATGGCGTCCCTCTCCAGAAGCTACAGTGTTGATCCGATTTTCTCTAGGAGTTTGCAATTTATTTTTGCAGCTCTTCTCAATGTTTGTGGCCCGTTTCTACTGGTTGCTCGGTTGTTATTCCCTGCGAAGCTTCATCTCTTCGAGGGTCCCTCTCTAGCGGTTCCCCATATTTTCTCCTCTCCTTTGGATTTTTGCAATTTATTTTTGCAAGACATGTCAGATTCTGACTTCTTGGTTATTGGCTTCTCAATTGGCCATTCCCCAGTGAAAATTTTAAACATGCATCATTACATTGCATCTACCAAAACGCGTAGCATTTCCAATATATGGAACATTACGCTATATAGAAAGAATTCAAACATGCATCGGAACATAAGCCATTTTTGTTTCTGTTGTCCCCAGTGAATTTTCTAATACTTCTGATTAAATCCCCAGTGAGGTCTTCGTCCTTATCATCTCAGTTTCCTCCCCATACCAATATCCTTTTGACATCAATCATTTGTTTGTTTGAGTGTCTACTCTTGACTGTAGTTCAGTTTCGCCCTGACGCGGTCTTCTCGGGTTTAGTCTTCACTACCCTCTCCGGTTCATCCAAATGTCTATTAATGCACCTTTTCGAATACTAGTTTCGTCCTGATATTCACTTTCAGCAGGTTTTTTAGGTGCACGTTGTGATACGGTGGGAGAACTGACTATGGTTTTGCGTTTGTTTTCGCAAATGTTTCGGTTGAGCAAGAGTCGCCACCGACTTTTTATTTTATCCTAAGGAAAGGTTTAAAAAGCACAGCAAAAACCTTTGAGATTTTTCTTGGGTTCGGGGAGTAGATTATAGAAGGGGAAGGTATTAGCACCCCTTCTATCCATGGTTATCCATGGGCTCTTAGGTACTTGCTTATCAACTTGCCTTGGTTTTCAATTGTTTGAAATGGTGCTTTGTGTATGGTTTTGAAAATGTTTTGAAAAGATGCCTTGTGCTAGGCTAACCTTGTAACAATTCTTTACTCGAATGTTTTACAAAAGGTGTTTTATCTTTTAAAAAGGATGTTTCAAGGGTTTGAAAAGTTGATTTTGAAAGTGTTTGTGAAGTGGGTTTTGAAATTAGGCAAGTGTTTTCTTGGCAAATTGACAAGTACTTAAGAGTTTATCTACCCTAAAGTTTTCTCAAAGGTTTTGTCATGTCTTAAACCCTTTTGACAAATTTGTTCCACCATTGCATTTGGTGGACAATCTTGTCTTAGGAGATGAAAGGGACAGGCGCGGGTCATCGTTTGGACCATAATTGCAATAGTGTTAAAGATCTTTGGGCAATTTTCTTTAAGGGACTTGATCATTTGTTTTTGTTTGTGTTGAAAAGTTTTATCGAGGGACTATGATCATTCAATTTGTTTGTTTTGCCCAAAGAAGTTCAACATGCAATATGGCCCATTTATTTGAAGGCAACAAAGTGGAGTACCCTAGGGGTGCAAGTGTGAGATGTGTTGTTTATTTTCATGCTCATTTATCTTGTATTAGGTCAAACTATTTTTTATCGTTTTCGCATGCAAACCCTAATTCTAACATGGCATAATTAGAAAGCGTATAAAGTGCGAAATTTAAATTCCTACGCTATTACAACATAGTAATATAGGGAGGGGGGGTACAAATTTACAAAATGGGGGATATTTAGACAAGAATTTAAATCTAGGCTATTACATCATTTGTTTTGAATATTTACAAGGTAAATAAATTGCACAATTAAATAGAAATTAAATAAATATGCAAAATGCAAAAAGAAAGTTTTTATATGTATGAAAAAGTATGGTTTATGTAAAATAAAACAATAAGATAAAAAGGTATTATTTTTGAGTATTTTCATATTTAGGGCAAAAACCCTAATTTTAATCAAAATGTATATTAATTAATTAATTCACATAATATTTATTATTTACATACAAAAATAAAATAAAATATGGTATATTTATAAAAAGGCCCTTTTTTAGTATTAAATATTAAAAAATAAAATATGTACATTATTTGATATTTTATTCTAAGTATATTAACAAATATGTATTTATATATATTATTTTAAATATATATCATGGATAAATAATAATAATAATTTTTAATATTTTTTAGAAAATAGTATTTTTTGTATGAAATATTTTCAGAGGGTAATATAAAATAAAAAATGAAAATGAGAATGTATTTACACTATTTTTCTATTTACCCTAAATAATAATATATATACATATATGTATAAATCCAAAGAAAATCAAATAAATACCAAATAAAATCAAAAATGATGAGAAAATTATTTTCAAAAATTTAATATGCTGAGAAAAGATAAACAAGTCAAACAAAAAAAGAAAAAAGTCAAAAAGAATTAAAAATGAGACAAATGGGCTTGGGGGTGCAAAACAGAAAAGATGGTGTGAATAAAAAAAATGCTCAGGCCCAGCCCAAACCACTTCTTCTTCAACCTCTGAATCACAAAACGCGCGCCTGCAAGCTTGTGTTTGAAATCCTGATTCTTTGATTTTTTGAACAAACTTCCAACACAAAAGATGTTAAGCATGGAATCACGATTCTAACCATATGCATTACTTGATCTAACTCTCTAAGATGAGGGAGAATTTCTCCTCCCCCAATTCCTGACCTAGTTTTTCTGCCATTTTCAAAGCTCGAATTCTCTCTACTCAGACAAAAGAAATGAAAAGTAAAGATATGTACATGTTCAGGGCTATGAGTAGAACCTTGTTTCTTCACAAACTTAAGATTAAAGATGCATAATAAGAGAGATACGAATTCAAACTTTTACCTATTCAGTTGAACTTCTATCTGGAGAATGAGGAACTTTCAGTGCAAGGTGGTGATTGGAAAAGCTTCCTTGAGGTTCAGGGATGCTATTCCAATGTCTACTTTGTCTTGAAAGCTTCTGAATCAATCCGTAGAACTTCACCTGCAAGTCAAAGATGTGAAAATGGTGGAAGTGGTTAGAGCAACTACAGATCGTGCCTTAGCTTCTGGATAGCTTGCATAGGTTGTAAGGAAGGTAGAGGAACAAGTTTGGACAAAAATGCTTGAAGGGATTGAGAGATAGCACTCAATCTGCAGGGCTTGCTCTGTTTGATCAGTTTTGTGGTGTTTCTGAGATGGAGAGTGTTTGAGAGGCAAATGGCTCGTGCAAAAGCTTGGTTGGGTCGTTTGGAATGTGTTTGATCAGTTCTTTCTTGTGTGTCTAGGCTGATATCCAAGTTCTTGTGAGATATGCAATGTTACTTGAATTTTAAGCAAACAAAGCAAGTTGGTGTTTTAGATCAGTAGGGGGCCTCTAATCCTGCTGCAAAGTCTCCCTTGATCAGAGCAACTTGTCCATAATCTTGTGCCAAAAGGATTTTGCTTGTACCTTCTTGATTTGCAATTGGACATAAAGCTAATCTTTTCAAGAATGGAAAGTTTACTTTATCTAAAAATGGATCAATCTTGTGTACAATGCTTGAACTCATGGAACAACACTTTGGCACAATGAACAAGCATTAAATTATGGAGTGTAACTTGGTTTAAGGACCTGTAACCTAGCCTAAAGCATGCTGAGTTCAAATTTGCAAAGTTATGGACATGGAACTTGGTCATGAACAAAGTGGTTTTTTGCTATATTGTGAAATTCGATTCTCTCTAACCATGAGGTTGTTTGAGAAGTTCTTGGACATTTTGGAAAGCTTGGAGTGTGTACTACAATCCATCTTTGAAATGCAAATTGAAATTCCAAGTGAAAGGGTATGAAAAATGGCCTTGAAGTGGGGTAGAAAACCTTGTCAAAATAGGTTAAAATTCTACTAAGTTAAAAATGGTTTAGTGCCCTTATTCAAAAAATTGTAACTTGAGATACAAGCTTCAAATGAGAAAACTTTGTGAATCAAAGTTGTAGATTATGCAACAAGCTACAACTTTAATGTTTTTACTTTTGTTTGAATCCAAATGGATCTTGGTGAAAAGGTGGGGCAAAGTTGGGAAAAAATTAGGGTTTTTCATAACTTAGAAAAATTCTAAGTTATGAAAAATTCCATTTTCTAACCCTAATTTGCAATTTGTGATTTCTTGGTGAACAAGTTTCATGATTTGGCATGTTTTGATGAAAAATGGATCTTGACTCTTGATTTTGACCAAAAAGTCAAAGTTTGACTTTTCAGTATACAGTCAAGATTGATCAATTGACTGGGAAATTCAACTGTCAATCTTGTGCACTTGGGATCTTTTGAGTTTGTTGAGCATGTCAAGATAATTCCATGGGGTCCTTGAGTCCATATGTGAGCTTGGTTTGCTATTGGCTAGGTCAAACAGTCAAAAAATTGCCTCTGTACAGTCAAAACCCTAAAAATGACCATTTTTCCCTTTTAGTGATCTGATCAAATTTCTTGTGGAATTGTGATCCAAACTTGATCAAATGGTTCATATGAGTTCATAATGTTGATGTGGGTCAAATTTCATAAGATTTGACTGTCAATTGGCCACAGTTGACTTTTTCCCCAATACAGTTGATTTCTAGGTCAACTGTCCAATTGACTGGGCAAAATTTGGAATCAGGACTTGAAACTTGGTATGGATAAACTTAGGATGTCAATATGAAGCAAGAAAGTCATCTTGGGCACTTTGGGCCAAAACATCTTTATGCAAACACAAACCCTAATTTTGAGTCCACAGTGCAAGGAGAGGTCTTGAGCAGATGAAACCCTAACTGGATCTTGAGCTTCAAGAGCTTTGTGAGGAGAAATCCATGAGAAATGGGAGGGCAAATTTTGGGGTACAACAGTTGCCCCTGTTCAATCTTTTTGAACCTGAAGAGTTAGATTGGCAAACTTGCCTTTCGTGACTCGAGGGTAAAAGGAGATTGGACACTAGAGTGCCCGGAAATTTGCACTCATCACAGCACTGGATGCGGGAATGGGCTTAGAGATGCCATTTGGAGATGGGCTTAACGATGCCATCTGGGAGAGTGACAGAAACTTGTCGGGGATGGGCTTAGAGATGCCATCTGGAAAGGAATATCAGGAAAGTGTCCAAGCTTTGGACCATTTCTGAACTGGGGGTCTGAACAAGCGATAGGTTGACATCCGTTGTTGGGAGGAATCTGTAAGCTGTTTTCAGGAAGTTGCATCTAAACAAGTTGATAGATTAACATCCGTTACTTGGGAAGAATCCATGATCTGTCTTCAAAAAGTTGCATCTGAACAAGTTGATAGATTAACATCCGTTACTTGGGAAGAATCCATGAACTGTTTTCAGAAGTCTGGAAGAAGAAACTGAACAAGTGACAGGTTAACATCCGTTTACTTGGAGAACCCGTGAACTGTTTTCAGAAATCTTGAGATTGAATCAGCAATAGAGCAGCATCCGTTGTTGGGAAGCTTCCGTAAACTGTCTTCAAAAAGTTGCATCTGAACAAGTTGATAGATTAACATCCGTTACTTGGGAAGAATCCATGAACTGTTTTCAGAAGTCTGGAAGAAGAAACTGAACAAGTGACAGGTTAACATCCGTTTACTTGGAGAACCCGTGAACTGTTTTCAGAAATCTTGAGATTGAATCAGCAATAGAGCAGCATCCGTTGTTGGGAAGCTTCCGTAAACTGTCTTCAAAAAGTTGCATCTGAACAAGTTGATAGATTAACATCCGTTACTTGGGAAGAATCCATGAACTGTTTTCAGAAGTCTTGAGATTGAATCAGCAATAGCGCAGCATCCGTTGTTGGGAAGCTTCCGTAAACTGTCTTCAAAAAGTTGCATCTGAACAAGTTGATAGATTAACATCCGTTACTTGGGAAGAATCCATGAACTGTTTTCAGAAGTCTGGAAGAAGAAACTGAACAAGTGACAGGTTAACATCCGTTTACTTGGAGAACCCGTGAACTGTTTTCAGAAATCTTGAGATTGAATCAGAAATAGAGCAGCATCCGTTGTTGGGAAGCTTCCGTAAACTGTCTTCAAAAAGTTGCATCTGAACAAGTTGATAGATTAACATCCGTTACTTGGGAAGAATCCATGAACTGTTTTCAGAAGTCTGGAAGAAGAAACTGAACAAGTGACAGGTTAACATCCGTTTACTTGGAGAACCCGTGAACTGTTTTCAGAAATCTTGAGATTTGAATGATTTTAGTCTGTCGAGTGATCTTACCTGAAAAGGCAGAGATTTAGCTGTATGCAATGCTGTGATGCATGATACAATGTATATTATGGCGTTATGAATGTAAATGGATGCGTATGTAAGTTGGAGAGCTGTCTTGCACAGGATAGATGAATCCGGGATAGCGGAAGATAAAGGAATCTTGATTGCTGCCGGGGAAAATAAATCCTGGGTCGTTACTGGGGAACCTGGAGCTTGGGTTGTATACCAATCTTCTGGGGAATTCCTGAAGTCTTCTACTGGGGAGTACCAAACTAGTAGATTTAATGCTGGGGATGCCAGATTGAGAATCTTCAGCTTGGAGAGCAGTATCTCTGGAGATTTCACTGGGGAACTCAAGATTTTTCTTCCTAAGAACTCTGTGGGGAGAAGGTTTGAAAGTCTGACTCCGCTGGGGGTTGTCCATTTGAAGCTTTTGATCTGCTGGGGATACTGAGGCTTAAACTCTGAGGGAAAATGATTTCCGGAAGATTCTCTGGTTGGGGATTTGCAAAGATAAACTCCTCCGGGGATAGTATTGATAAGTTATTGTTGGGGAATTTTGAGGAACTCCGCCGGGGATGGGAAGAATTTTGGCGAGCGCGATCTCCCCTGGTTGTTAGCTGAGGATAAACCAGTTATAAGCCTCTGTGAGGAATAACTTTGAATAAAACTCGGGAGGGACGTCCGTACTCTGCGGGGAATACTTTTCAGAACCTTACTGGGGATAAGCTTCGAGGGTCTGCTGGAGATAGACCTCAGGGTTTGCCAGGGATGTGGATTACAGATTTTGAGGGGTTTCCTTTGAAAGGGTGTCAAAATGTCCGTTTGTACTTTCATCCTATCAGTAACCCTTTTCTCAGGTTCAACTAGGAAGTGATCCTGTTTCAAATGCATATGCCTATTTAACAAAACATTGGACGTTTCTCAAAATAAAACAAATAGTGCAAAAGAAAAAGAAAAAGGGAAATGACACAGATTTTGGGAAGAGTATTTGTATTGACTTTCTTTGAGTATATTTGTACAAAGGAGACAATCATCCTAGTAAGAGGATCTTGCCGTAAATATTTGAAAAACTTATACAAAATAAAGATGGCTATGTGAAATAATTCCATGGGATCCCATTCTGCTGTAGCTTTCACAACTCTGAACATCTGTCCATTCAATGCTTCGTTTGGCGATGGCTGGATTGATCAGAAACCTGGAACCGGTTGATGAAGAGACTGTCTTTGAAGTGATCTGACGAGACATAGTCATACGCTTTAATTCCCTAACTTTTGCCTGAATCGCCCCTTCGGGTTTTCGATCCACCGGGAAACCCCTTTTTGCCCAAGCCGCCCTTTCAGGTTTTCGACTTGCCGGGTGTACAGATTTTTTTTGTTTTTATCCCTAATTTTTGCCTGAACCGCCCTTTCTGGTTTTCGGTTCACCGGGATGCCCATTTTTGCCCAAGCCGCCCTTTCAGGTTTTCGACTTGTCGGGTTATTTTATGCGTAGTATCTTTTGACTATGTCTGTGTTCGTAGGGTGCGGCAAATCGTCGCCGTCCATGGTGGTCAGAATCATTGCACCACCAGAAAATATGCTCTTGATCACAAATGGTCCTTCATATGTAGGAGTCCATTTGCCCCTGGGATCACTTTGCGGCAAGATAATCCGCTTGACTACTAGATCTCCGACTTGATACACTTGACGTCTGACTTTCTTATTGAAGGCCTTGATCATCCGATTTTGATACGTCTGACCATGGCATATAGCAGCAAGTCGCTTTTCGTCGATTAGATTGAGTTGATCAAGTCGGGTCTGCATCCAATCATCTTCATTCAAACCTGTATCCTTCATAATCCTTAGAGACGGGATCTGAACTTCCATAGGCAAAACGGCTTCCATGCCATAAACCAAAGAAAATGGGGTTGCCCCAGTTGAGGTACGTATCGTCGTACGGTATCCATGCAGCGCAAACGGTAACATCTCATGCCAGTCTTTGTAAGTGACTGTCATTTTCTGAATAATTTTCTTAATATTTTTGTTCGCAGCTTCAACAACACCGTTCATCTTCGGCCGATAGGGAGATGAATTGTGATGATAAATCTTGAACTGTTCGCATAATGCAGTGATCATTGTGTTATTCAGATTTGTACCGTTGTCTGTGATAATCCTGTCTGGAACACCGTACCGACATATGAGATTTTGCTTGATAAAGCGGGCAACCACATTTTTGGTGACAGAGGCGAAGGAAGCTGCTTCGACCCATTTAGTGAAATAGTCAATGGCAACCAGGATGAAGCGATGTCCGTTGGAAGCCGTGGGTTTGATCTCTCCAATCATATCAATGCCCCACATTGCAAAGGGCCATGGAGCAGTCAGGACGTTGAGGGGAACCGGAGGGATATGAACTTTGTCAGCATAGACTTGACACTTGTGACAAGTACGGGAATGTTGATGGCAATCAGTCTCCATGGTAGACCAGTAATAGCCTGCCCTTAGGATCTTCTTAGCCATTGTATGCCCGCTCAAGTGAGTGCCAAATGGGCCGCTGTGTATATCAGTCATAATCAACTCTGCTTCAGCCTTATCCACACATCGGAGTAATACACAATCATGGCTTCGTTTGTAAAGGATGCCGTTGCTCAGGAAGAACTTAGCAGCGAATTTCCTTAAGAACTTCTTGTCATTCACGGAAGCTCCTTCAGGATAATCTTGAGTCTCGAGATACCTTTTGATTTCATGGAACCAAGGTTGTTCCACTACTTCTTCGGTATTAATCTCATGACAATGCGCGGGTTCATCCATTCGCTTGATGGTGATTTGGGGAGCCTCGTTATCCCAGTTGAGTTTAAACATGGAGGACATTGTGGCTAGAGCATCGGCTAGCTGATTCTCTTCTCGCGGAAAGTGCTCGAAGGTAATTTGCTCGAAGTGAGGCAACAATGTCAGAACATGTTCTTTGTATGGGATAAGATTAGGATGCTTGGTATCCCAATCTCCTTTGATCTGGCTGATGATCAAAGCCGAGTCCCCGAATACGATCAAAGATTTGATCCCCAAGTCTATAGCAGCCTTGAGACCAAAGATGCAGGCTTCATACTCAGCCATATTGTTTGTGCAGCTGAAGCAAAGTCGGGCCGTGAAAGGAGTGTGGCATCCTTCCGGAGAAATGAGTACCGCGCCAATTCCGTTTCCGAGTGCATTTGAAGCACCATCAAAGTACAGGGTCCATCGGGATCCCTTTTCGGGTCCGTCATACGGTCCGTCACCTTTAATGTTGTCCAAATTCATGATGTCCTCGTCTGGGAAATCAAATCTCATGGGTTGATAGTCTTCGATAGCCTGATGAGCCAGATGGTCGGCTAATACACTCCCTTTTATAGCTTTTTGGGTGGTGTACTGGATGTCATACTCGGTCAAGATCATTTGCCATCTGGCTATCCTTCCAGATAAAGCGGGCTTTTCGAAGATGTATTTGATAGGGTCTATTTTGGATATCAACAAGGTAGTATGAGTCAGCATATACTGTCTTAGTCGGCGAGCAGCCCATACCAAAGCGCATCAAGTTTTCTCGAGCAGTGAGTAGCGAGTCTCACAGTCGGTAAACTTTTTGCTAAGGTAATAAATAGCATGCTCTTTTCGACCAGACTCGTCATGCTGGCCCAAAACACACCCCATTGAGTTATCCAAGACGGTCAAATACATGATCAATGGTCTTCCTTCGACGGGTGGCATCAGAATAGGAGGTTCTAGCAAATACTCCTTGATTCTATCAAAAGCAGCTTGGCAGTCGTCGTTCCATTCAACTACCTGATCTTTTTTCAAGAGTTTGAAAATTGGCTCACAGGTAGAAGTCAGATGCGAAATGAATCTGGCAATATAGTTTATGCGCCCCAAGAAACCTCTAACTTCCTTTTCAGTACGGGGAGCAGGCATCTCTTGTATTGCTTTTACTTTTGCCGGATCGACTTCAATGCCTTTGTTGCTTACAATGAATCCCAGGAGTTTACCAGACCTAACCCTAAAAGTACATTTGCTTGGATTCAGCCTGAGCTTGTATTCTTTCAATCTGGCAAACAGCTTTTCCAAATGTTCAAGGTGCTCTTCCTCTGTTTGTGACCGAGCTATCATATCGTCTACATAAACCTCGATCTCATGATGTATCATGTCATGAAATAAAGCTACCATGGCGCGTTGATAAGTTGCCCCTGCATTTTTCAGCCCGAACGACATCACTTTGTAACAGAAAGTGCCCCATTGTGTGACAAAAGTTGTTTTCTCCATATCCTCGGGGGCCATTTTGATTTGATTGTAGCCCGAGAATCCGTCCATGAAGGAAAACACCTTATGCTGAGCGGTATTGTCGATCAAGATGTCAATATGAGGTAGCGGGAAATCATCCTTAGGGCTGGCCCTATTCAAATCCCGGTAGTCCACACACATTCTGACTTTGCCATCCTTCTTAGGCACTGGCACAATGTTAGCGACCCATTGAGGATAGGACGTAACAGCCAGAAAGCCAGCATTGAACTGCTTCATTACTTCTGCTTTGATTTTTTCGGACATGTCAGGCCTCATTCGGAGAACTTTTTGCTTGATCGGTGGACAGTCTTCTCTTGTGGGGAGACGGTGAACCACGATGTCGGTATCTAGACCCGGCATGTCTTCATAGGACCAAGCGAAGATTTCAACATACTCGTTCAATAACTGTACCAAGCGTTCCTTGACTTCTGGTTCCAGGTTGGCACCCACTTGCACTTCCTTCCGATTCTCCTTGGTTCCCAAGTTAACAACTTCCAATGGCTCTTCATGCGGTAAGATGGCCCTTTCCTCTTGTTGCAGGAGTCTGGCTAGTTCCCCGGGTACTTCACAACCTTCATCATCTTCATACTCGGCTAGATTGACCAGGTCTTCAGAGTTATTGAAAGATACATCAGAATAGTCACCCATGGAATCCGGAGTGGATGGGTACCTGCATTGGTGAGTGTGGGTGTGTGTAAGGGATAGCCATCCTTAAACAAAAAATGCAAAAGGAAAGAAAATGAACACAAGCAGTTTATCGAATGAAAAACGTCCAATGAATCATTAAACATGGCATATGAATATGAAAAATAATCAAAACCCTTACAAGTGGACCTACATGCCCCGGGCAAGGCAGGAGGTGAAAAGATAGTGTACGGATTGTTTGAAAGTAAAATATTACAGACCAAATAGGAAATGTTTAATAGATAGATTACTGATGAATAAAAGTGATGGGGACAAAGTCTTTAGCCTCCCAATTGCTCAACCCTCCTCTGACAGTTGGATGAATCCATTCTTCAAAGTTGCTTTCTTTGTCTTCATCTTCCAGGGCGTTGATTCGGTAAGGAGAAATTTTGATCGGCGCTCCTTCAATCTTTGACTGGCGCATGGCCTTCTGGCCAGCAGCGGTGAAACCTAATCCAAACTTATCAGCCTTATGCGGAAAATCGGGTAACTGCCCCCACGCTGAATTCTTCCCTTCCTTAACTGCAGCCCTTGCATCCTCCAGAGATGCCATCCTGGCCATCTGTCTTGGTGTCTCAGCTGCCAACTTCGCCACTGCTATCTCAGGAAGCACTTCTTCGAAATGTTGAAACGGTGTCTCAATAAACTCCCCTTCAACCTCCACATACCGGAAAGAATTTAAGTGGCTAATCATGTACTCTTCTTCGCCGTGGACAGTAATGATCTTTCCCTTTACAGGATATTTCAGCATCTGGTGCAAGGAGGAGGTGACTGCCCCAGCATGGTGTATCCAAGGTCTACCCAGCAGGCAGGAATATGATGGACGGATGTCCATTACATAGAAAGTGGATTTAAACACCTCAGTACCTATCTTGACAGGAATTTCAACTTCTCCATGGACCATTCTTTTCGACCCATCGAAAGCTCTGACGACAATATCACTCGGCTTCAATTCCAACCCTTCGCAATCTAGCCGGTCCAAGGCCTTCTTAGGCAAAACATTCAGCGATGAACCGGTATCAACCAAAACATGTGCAAGGGTGGTTCCGCGACACTCGATTGAAATATGCAACGCATCATTGTGATTTCGGCCTTTAGGGGTCAGGTCGGCATCAGAAAAACCCAATCCATTGTCTGCAGTCAGACTAGCCACGCAATGTTGAAATTGATCTGCAGAGGTTTCCTGGGGCACATGAGCTGCCTTTAGGAACTTAATCAAAGCTTGAGCATGCGCTTCTGAGCAAAGCAATAGTGCCAGCATGGAGATCTTGGAGGGGGTTTGCCCCAACTGTTCCACCACATCATAATCACTTCTCTTGATTATCCTCAAAATCTCGTCCATTTCTTTCTTGGAGGCTTCTGGGATCACCAAAGGTTGAGCCCTCGTCCTGACGGGCTCTTCTTGTATTCCCTTTCCTTTATCGGCAATGGTAGGAGAGACAGCACTAGGAACGAAAATTTCTTCAATCAAAGGAGTTTTAGCGGAGAGTTTTACTGGTGCAGGGAGGACTTCTTTAGCTGGTGAGGGTCCAAAGACTGCTCTTGGAGGAGCAATCTCTGGAGAAAATATTCTCCCGCTCCTGGTGATTTTGCTGGTGC
This sequence comes from Vicia faba, assembly GCA_948472305.1. Lineage (NCBI taxonomy): Eukaryota > Viridiplantae > Streptophyta > Magnoliopsida > Fabales > Fabaceae > Vicia > Vicia faba. Next base: position 690,891,543 of record OX451739.1, read on the forward strand.
CTGCAATGTTACTAATGCTGGCTTCTTCATCATCTGAATTTTCTTCAATTACCTCGATTTGCTTGATACCATGGTAATAGATGTCACCACCATAGTTCCAAGGTATCGACTTCTCAGAAACAAAGGGAACAGGCCCCGGCATTGTTATCTTCAAAGGTATAGACTTTGCAGTTGGTGTAATCTTAACTGGCTTTTTGACGGCCTCGAGAAGATTGGCGTGAATGGTTATGATTGAGACATTTTCAACATGAACTGGAATAGCAGGAACTTTTTCGAACAAAATTTGTCGGCTATCCATGAGGCCTTGGATGCCTTTCTTTAATAGCGGACAAACAAACGGCAGAGAGTGGCAACAGTAGCAGTCTTCTTTACATCCCGGGAAGATCCCGACCCTTAACAAATTCAACTTAATGGTTAACAGTGGAGTAGTCAGATCACTAACGTCAGCAACATACAGATCCTCTTCAATGGCATTGACATTCCGACCGTGCCTCGGCATAGGCGCAGATATCACATTGGGTTTTTCTGGAGCGTCGAACTCTACCTCCTTAGCCTCTATCAGGTCCTGGATCTTATGCTTGAGTGCCCAACAATCATTGGTGTCGTGTCCAACACTGTCTGAATGATAGGCGCACTTAGCATTGGCATGATAATGTGGAGAGGATGTATTTACATTCTTTGGCGCCTCCTTGATAGTGGCAAGATTCAATTTCAACAGATGGGGAAGCACCTGCGCTGGAGTCATATTAATACGGGTGAACTGCCGTTGTGGCCTTTCCACCCGTTGCTGGTTTGGTCTGGATTGGTTGTAGCGAGGCTGCTCACTCGGAGTGTTTTGAATCATCACGGCCCCCACAGTTGGCCGACGCTCCACCTTCCCTGCTCTTTTATGAGAATATACCATAGCTGTCTCCTTCTTAAACGGCTTCTTCTCAACACTTGCAGCGACACCCTTCTGAATCTTTCCTGACTTGATGCCAGCCTCTATTCTTTCACCTGTTAAGATCAAATCGGTAAACCCTGCAGAAGAGTTACCAATTAAATGATTGAAAAATGGCCCAGATAGGGTCCCAAGAAACATATCAACGAGCTCACGATCGGTTAAAGGAGGCTGCACCCTGCCAGCCAAATCCCTCCATTTTTGTGCATATTCCTTGAATCCCTCACTTGTTCCTAGTGACATACCCTGAAGTTGGGTACGGGTAGGAGCAAGATCAGAATTATACTGGTATTGTTTATAGAAAGCGGTGGCCAAATCTTCCCAATTTCTGACACTGGTTCCTTCCAACTGATAAAACCATTCCAACTGAGCTCCCGACAGGCTGTCTTGAAAGAAATGAATCCAGAGATTTTTATCTGCCGTATAGGGTTGAATCTTTCTCACGTAGGACCTGAGATGCATTTTGGGGCAGGACAGCCCATCATACCTTACAAACACCGGCACCTTGAATTTTGGGGGAATCACAATTCCGGCAACCAAGCCCATGTCTTCAAAATCCAGACCCGGTACCCTTTGCAATTCCATGGCAGCCAGTCTGTCTTCTAAACCCTTGTACTTATCATCAGCTGGAGGATACTGCTGGTCAGAATAATCTTCATCCTCTTCAACCTCTTCTTCCTCTGCATCAGACTCGGAAGGCACCGCAACCCGATCTCTTTTACTAGTCCCTTCATCAGAAGTAGGAGGAAATTCAAGCACCCTCCGAGCTTCTCTGTCAAATCTTCTCCCCAAAGTAGCCACTCCGACCCTCTTTTTCTTCTTCACTGGGTCTCTATTCTCCAGATGAGTCTTGATATCCTCCTGACTCTTGACCAAGGTCATCAAGAGTTGCTGGAACTGTGCATTCTGGGCTTGTAGGTCTTTGACTGTTTGTTCGAGATCCATCCTACTGAAATAAACAGCAGATAGATAAGGAAACCTGGAGTGAGACCTGCTTATGCACATGATGAATGGTATGCTGATGTATGCAATGCATTCAAGGATTTAGGACATTCAAAATTGTTTCAGACAAAGAAGGACGCACGTCATATTAATAAGAAGAAATTTGTTAGTACATAAATGCCCCATGGGCCAAATATTACAACATAAACTTCTCAAGGTAGAAAGACATTGCGCATCCTCTTTGGTGCGATGTAGGTATTGAGGGCCTCTTGCTCGTGGAGTTGGCGGGTAAGCTCTAGAACCTTCTTTTCACTGGCGTAGTAGCTAGCTTCAAAAGTGTTCCGTTCCTCCTTGAGCTGAATCCAACTTTTCTGCATTTCCTCCCACGATGTAGGCATGTCTGGATGTAGGATGGTGTAGGGAACCTCTCCTTTATTGACGGGCTCTTTAATCACTGGGAGTACATGAGGATAAGGCATCATTAGACTTTGGGCTCGGGCTCGTACCCACTTGAGATAGGGCTCAAGAGGGATGGAGTTCTTGTGTCCCAGAGTCTTGCTATCAACCTTGTTGAGTTTTCCCCAAGCTCTGATGAATCTTTGGCGAAGTCCTTGCGCATCGTTGTCGAAGTCAAAAACTAGGCTAGGAATCAACATGTCATGAGGGCCATCCCTCCGTGCATATCCAAATTGCCTCAAAGCTAGGCAAGGGTTGTAGGTGATACCTCCCCTGATTCCAAGTAAGGGAACATTAGGAAACTCTCCGCAACGATCGACGATGATGACATTTTCTCTGGACCGAGAACACCAATGCACATCAGAATGAGTAAGAGTCATCAATCGTTGGGACCACCTTGTACTTTGGTCATTCTTCAAGACAGATTGTGGAAGGTGCGAAATAAACCACCTTGCGAGGATAGGAGTACAGCACATGAGAACACCCCTCTTTCTCATTGTTCGTGTGTAAAATGAGTGAAGGATGTCCCCAAGCAATGTTGGTATTGGATTTCTGGACAAGAAGATTTTGACAGTGTTGACATCTACCAATTGGTCAGGATTTGGGAACAAGACCAACCCATAGATAAGGAGTGCCACAATTTCTTCAAATGCTTGTAGGTCCAATGAGTTCCAACATTCTTGTGCCTTCTCCAACAAGAATTTTGCTAAGAATCCTTTGACGCCGCTTCTGGTTTCCCAATGCCCCTTGATTTCAGATGGTTGTAGATGTAATGCTCGAGCAACATCTTCAGGCTTTGGTTCCTTCTCCGTACCGTTGAAGGGTAGTTGATTAAGGATATGGATTCTTAGGAGTTGAGAAAACTCCTCCAAAGTGGGAACCAACTGATAATCAGGGAAGGTGAAGCAGTGGTGAAGAGGGTCAAAGAACTGGAATAACACTTTCATCATGTCTTCTTCAATGTTGGTGTTGACTAGGCTGAGAAGTCTACCATGTCTTTCACTGAAGGATGAATTTTCCGGAATTCTTGAAGTGATCTCCTTGAGTTGAGGAGAGATTCTCACAAGGTTGACTTGAATGGTGTTTCTGCGAGGAATTTCCATGACCTACAAAACAAGAACAAAGATGAAGATCCAAACCCTTGAAATGGTTAGTGAATGCATATGATGCTTCATGATGTTTATGATGTATGCACAAAACATATGTACAAGCAATTCACACCAAGCCCTAGTTTCAGGCTTGCATGAGGTTTCATAGGTAAGTACCCTCTTGAGTGTAGTTGGCTTAAAAACCTGTCCTATAAATAGTAACCGGGTTCTAAGGAGCTCACTATCACTGGATTGTTTTCATTGTTCATTGTTTTGGTTTAGCCACTTAACTAGCGACCAAAATATTCCAAGAAAACAACCCTCAATGAGTGTAGTATCGAGTATCTACTAACTTCGGACTGCACCAAAGCCGGTCATCTCACTACCCCTAATAAAAGGCCAAGATGGTCAAGTAAGGTTCTAGGTCATTAGTGCTTAGTGACATCACTCAGCGGCCCCGTACTCTCCTTGATTGAACTCAAGGGTTACCGGTACTCACAAATATGTCGCACTAATATAGCTATTGCTTAGACCGTGTCGGTATACCCCACACAGTTTCCACAACGTATTGCTATCTATGAATGTTTCCCAAAATCCGGGTGGAGGATTGTAAACCCAAACAATAGAGCCCAAGTATAAAGCAAGCAAATCAAACAATTAGTCATGCAAGAGGGTGATCTAAGCCCTAAGGTTACTCCACTTAAAGAATTTTCCCCAGCAGAGTCGCCAGTTCTGTGATACGGTGGGAGAACTGACTATGGTTTTGCGTTTGTTTTCGCAAATGTTTCGGTTGAGCAAGAGTCACCACCGACTTTTTATTTTATCCTAAGGAAAGGTTTAAAAAGCACAGCAAAAACCTTTGAGATTTTTCTTGGGTTCGGGGAGTAGATTATAGAAGGGGAAGGTATTAGCACCCCTTCTATCCATGGTTATCCATGGGCTCTTAGGTACTTGCTTAGATCAACTTGCCTTGGTTTTCAATTGTTTGAAATGGTGCTTTGTGTATGGTTTTGAAAATGTTTTGAAAAGATGCCTTGTGCTAGGCTAACCTTGTAACAATTCTTTACTCGAATGTTTTACAAAAGGTGTTTTATCTTTTAAAAAGGATGTTTCAAGGGTTTGAAAAGTTGATTTTGAAAGTGTTTGTGAAGTGGGTTTTGAAATTAGGCAAGTGTTTTCTTGGCAAATTGACAAGTACTTAAGAGTTTATCTACCCTAAAGTTTTCTCAAAGGTTTTGTCATGTCTTAAACCCTTTTGACAAATTTGTTCCACCATTGCATTTGGTGGACAATCTTGTCTTAGGAGATGAAAGGGACAGGCGCGGGTCATCGTTTGGACCATAATTGCAATAGTGTTAAAGATCTTTGGGCAATTTTCTTTAAGGGACTTGATCATTTGTTTTTGTTTGTGTTGAAAAGTTTTATCGAGGGACTATGATCATTCAATTTGTTTGTTTTGCCCAAAGAAGTTCAACATGCAATATGGCCCATTTATTTGAAGGCAACAAAGTGGAGTACCCTAGGGGTGCAAGTGTGAGATGTGTTGTTTATTTTCATGCTCATTTATCTTGTATTAGGTCAAACTATTTTTTATCGTTTTCGCATGCAAACCCTAATTCTAACATGGCATAATTAGAAAGCGTATAAAGTGCGAAATTTAAATTCCTACGCTATTACAACATAGTAATATAGGGAGGGGGGTACAAATTTACAAAATGGGGGATATTTAGACAAGAATTTAAATCTAGGCTATTACATCATTTGTTTTGAATATTTACAAGGTAAATAAATTGCACAATTAAATAGAAATTAAATAAATATGCAAAATGCAAAAATAAAGTTTTTATATGTATGAAAAAGTATGGTTTATGTAAAATAAAACAATAAGATAAAAAGGTATTATTTTTGAGTATTTTCATATTTAGGGCAAAAACCCTAATTTTAATCAAAATGTATATTAATTAATTAATTCACATAATATTTATTATTTACATACAAAAATAAAATAAAATATGGTATATTTATAAAAAGGCCCTTTTTTAGTATTAAATATTAAAAAATAAAATATGTACATTATTTGATATTTTATTCTAAGTATATTAACAAATATGTATTTATATATATTATTTTAAATATATATCATGGATAAATAATAATAATAATTTTTAATATTTTTTAGAAAATAGTATTTTTTGTATGAAATATTTTCAGAGGGTAATATAAAATAAAAAATGAAAATGAGAATGTATTTACACTATTTTTCTATTTACCCTAAATAATAATATATATACATATATGTATAAATCCAAAGAAAATCAAATAAATACCAAATAAAATCAAAAATGATGAGAAAATTATTTTCAAAAATTTAATATGCTGAGAAAAGATAAACAAGTCAAACAAAAAAAGAAAAAAGTCAAAAAGAATTAAAAATGAGACAAATGGGCTTGGGGGTGCAAAACAGAAAAGATGGTGTGAATAAAAAAAATGCTCAGGCCCAGCCCAAACCACTTCTTCTTCAACCTCTGAATCACAAAACGCGCGCCTGCAAGCTTGTGTTTGAAATCCTGATTCTTTGATTTTTTGAACAAACTTCCAACACAAAAGATGTTAAGCATGGAATCACGATTCTAACCATATGCATTACTTGATCTAACTCTCTAAGATGAGGGAGAATTTCTCCTCCCCCAATTCCTGACCTAGTTTTTCTGCCATTTTCAAAGCTCGAATTCTCTCTACTCAGACAAAAGAAATGAAAAGTAAAGATATGTACATGTTCAGGGCTATGAGTAGAACCTTGTTTCTTCACAAACTTAAGACTAAAGATGCATAATAAGAGAGATACGAATTCAAACTTTTACCTATTCAGTTGAACTTCTATCTGGAGAATGAGGAACTTTCAGTGCAAGGTGGTGATTGGAAAAGCTTCCTTGAGGTTCAGGGATGCTATTCCAATGTCTACTTTGTCTTGAAAGCTTCTGAATCAATCCGTAGAACTTCACCTGCAAGTCAAAGATGTGAAAATAGTGGAAGTGGTTAGAGCAACTACAGATCGTGCCTTAGCTTCTGGATAGCTTGCATAGGTTGTAAGGAAGGTAGAGGAACAAGTTTGGACAAAAATGCTTGAAGGGATTGAGAGATAGCACTCAATCTGCAGGGCTTGCTCTGTTTGATCAGTTTTGTGGTGTTTCTGAGATGGAGAGTGTTTGAGAGGCAAATGGCTCGTGCAAAAGCTTGGTTGGGTCGTTTGGAATGTGTTTGATCAGTTCTTTCTTGTGTGTCTAGGCTGATATCCAAGTTCTTGTGAGATATGCAATGTTACTTGAATTTTAAGCAAACAAAGCAAGTTGGTGTTTTAGATCAGTAGGGGGCCTCTAATCCTGCTGCAAAGTCTCCCTTGATCAGAGCAACTTGTCCATAATCTTGTGCCAAAAGGATTTTGCTTGTACCTTCTTGATTTGCAATTGGACATAAAGCTAATCTTTTCAAGAATGGAAAGTTTACTTTATCTAAAAATGGATCAATCTTGTGTACAATGCTTGAACTCATGGAACAACACTTTGGCACAATGAACAAGCATTAAATTATGGAGTGTAACTTGGTTTAAGGACCTGTAACCTAGCCTAAAGCATGCTGAGTTCAAATTTGCAAAGTTATGGACATGGAACTTGGTCATGAACAAAGTGGTTTTTTGCTATATTGTGAAATTCGATTCTCTCTAACCATGAGGTTGTTTGAGAAGTTCTTGGACATTTTGGAAAGCTTGGACTGTGTACTACAATCCATCTTTGAAATGCAAATTGAAATTCCAAGTGGAAGGGTATGAAAAATGGCCTTGAAGTGGGGTAGAAAACCTTGTCAAAATAGGTTAAAATTCTACTAAGTTAAAAATGGTTTAGTGCCCTTATTCAAAAAATTGTAACTTGAGATACAAGCTTCAAATGAGAAAACTTTGTGAATCAAAGTTGTAGATTATGCAACAAGCTACAACTTTCATGTTTTGACTTTTGTTTGAATCCAAATGGATCTTGGTGAAAAGGTGGGGCAAAGTTGGGAAAAAATTAGGGTTTTTCATAACTTAGAAAAATTCTAAGTTATGAAAAATTCCATTTTCTAACCCTAATTTGCAATTTGTGATTTCTTGGTGAACAAGTTTCATGATTTGGCATGTTTTGATGAAAAATGGATCTTGACTCTTGATTTTGACCAAAAAGTCAAAGTTTGACTTTTCAGTATACAGTCAAGATTGATCAATTGATTGGGAAATTCAACTGTCAATCTTGTGCACTTGGGATCTTTTGAGTTTGTTGAGCATGTCAAGATAATTCCATGGGGTCCTTGAGTCCATATGTGAGCTTGGTTTGCTATTGGCTAGGTCAAACAGTCAAAAAATTGCCTCTGTACAGTCAAAACCCTAAAAATGACCATTTTGCCCTTTTAGTGATCTGATCAAATTTCTTGTGGAATTGTGATCCAAACTTGATCAAATGGTTCATATGAGTTCATAATGTTGATGTGGGTCAAATTTCATAAGATTTGACTGTCAATTGACCACAGTTGACTTTTTCCCCAATACAGTTGATTTCTAGGTCAACTGTCCAATTGACTGGGCAAAATTTGGAATCAGGACTTGAAACTTGGTATGGATAAACTTAGGATGTCAATATGAAGCAAGAAAGTCATTTTGGGCACTTTGGGCCAAAACATCTTTATGCAAACACAAACCCTAATTTTGAGTCCATAGTGCAAGGAGAGGTCTTGAGCAGATGAAACCCTAACTGGATCTTGAGCTTCAAGAGCTTTGTGAGGAGAAATCCATGAGAAATGGGAGGGCAAATTTTGGGGTACAACACACGTCCTAATCTCCTTGCTTTGGGTTGAGCTCAGAGTTTCGTCTCCTCACCTTGCGCATGAAATCCAGTTTCGTCCTGGTGCTCATCTAGTTTAGTTTTGCCTAACTAGTTATTGAGTCGAGTTTCGTCTCGTTTTTGCTTTCATACCTTGGACCCTTTGACAATGTTCGTTTACCGAGTGCAGTGTTTGTACTGCATCCCTGGATTGAAATCAGTCTCTTTTATTCCTTGGATTCTTCTATCAGTTTTCGTCACTATTTATCCATTGATCTAAGACCAACAAGTGCTCTGAGAAACATGCGCTCTCATCACTCTCGCTTTGGGTCGAGTTTTGCCTTGTCGCCTGTGCATGAAATCCAGTTTCGTCCTGGTACTCATCTAGTTTAGTTTCTCCTAACTAGTTATTGAGTCGAGTTTCGTCTCGTTTTTTCTTTCATACCTTGGACCCTTTGATGGTGTTCATTTACCAAGTGCAGTGTTCGTACTGCGTCCCTGGATTGAAATCAGTCTCTTTTGTTCCTTGGATTCTTCTATCAGTTTTCGTCACTGTTTATCCATTGATCTGAGACCAACAGGTGCTCTGAGAAACATGCACTCTCATCACTTTGCTATGGGTCGAGTTTCGCCTCGTTACCCATGCGTGAAATCCAGTTTAGTCCTGGTACTCATCTAGTTTAGTTTCGTTTAACTGGTTATTGAGTCGAGTTTCGTCTCGCTTTTGTTCCTCATTTCTGGGATTCTTTCAGTTCCTTCATACTGTCTATCTTAGTTGAGATTAGCAAGTGCTCCTAGAATCACTCACTCTAGCCACTTTGCTTTGGGTCGAGCTCAGAGTTTCGTCTCCTCACCCGCGTACGTTTTCTTTTCTAGAGCTTAGTTTCGCCTATACTCGGTGGTTTGAGTTTTATCTCACCTCCTCTTTTTGAAGCCCAGTTTTTCCCTGGCACATTTGTCCGGAAGTTTAGTTGCGTCTACTCTTCTTTGTTTTTGTTCTGTTTCAACCTGCGTTACAGCTTCATTCTGACGCATGTCTTGGGGGTTTTCTGCTTCTTTTTCTTTCTTCCTCAAGAGTGTAAATTTTCGGGTTCTTTTGTATTCAATCATCTTCAACTCTGAACGCTCGAAAGTTGTCACTTTTCTCACTTATCATGTTGAAGATATTTGAATAGGGGCAGCTGTTGCACCCCAAAATTTACCCTCTTGATTTAGGCTTATGTCTCATCATGAATATCATATTGCATTGCATTCATACATTGTGATGGGATCAAAATACCTTGGTTATCAAGTCTTCCTCAAGCTTTAAAGGTTGTTTGCATTGACAAGTTGCTCAAGTAGAATCTTATCATCTAAACATCTGGATCTTTCAAGCTCAAAGGTTATTGCATATCTCAAGATATTTTATCCATCTCTTTGGATCATCAGAGGATTGAAGTTTGTGATTGATTATAAGAAGAATCACTCTTTTGATTCACCAGTCAAAATTACAGTTTTGCTTGATCAAGGCTATTGATAAATGTACAAGTCTTGATTTGGAAGCTACAACATCTCATTGGTATTTGAAAAGTCTTTGTACATGAAATTGGTCAAGATGCCCAGAGGATTTGAAATTTTGGAGATGATTCATCAGTCTCCTAAGGTGTTAACCAAAACTAGGGTTTGAGATTTTATCAAGATTTCTTGAGAATTTTTAAGTGAAACTTTGTACATGGCCTCTATATATTTGGAAGATCATATGTTTGAAGTCTTGACCATAAATTTTGAAGGGAAGTAGATTAATTGATTCAAAGGGGCGAAATGGTCATTTTGGTCAAAATCAGTCAAAGTCAAGGTTGACCAAGTGAACTTTTGGTCAACCATCAATTCAAGGGTGTACTTTTCATATTTCAAGTCCATTTTGATCATTGGATCAAAAAGATTGAGGTTTGGGTTGAAACTTGTTCATGAAGAAACCCTAAAAGTTTCTAATTTTGGAAAATGAGGACTTAACTTCAAAAATTCATATTTTATTCACCTTTGATCAAAAAAATGCAAATGAAGTATGCTTGGAAAGCTAAGAGGGAGATCTTTCACATGATTCCATTTTTGAGAAAAATGCATGAAGTGGTGGTAAGTTATAAAGCTTGGAAGTCACAAAATTATGGGTCATTTCTCAAAATTTTTGATTTTCATGCCATATTTTGAAGGACCCAATGGAAGAAAATGTGATGCCATTTTCCACAGGGTTGAAGAGAATTGCAAGACCTTTCCAAAGAGGGCTCATTTGTGTCAAAATTAAAAAATATGAGCAAGTTATGAGCTTTGGAATTTTGAGGCATTTTATTGAATTTTGACCAAGCAAGCAAAATGCAATTTCTTGAGAACTCGAGTTTCAGCCATTCCTTTTGTTTCTAATCAAGCCCATAACTAATTTGTAACATGCTGAGGCCCATTACACTCACCATTTCGTGCCTCATATGGTATTGCACTTGTTTGATTGAAAAAAATCACAAACTTGCCCGATTTTGTAAACTCATCAACACTCCCTCATTTCAAGTAGTCATGACCTGGAACTTTGAGCATGGTTTTCTGACTTCATTTGGCTCGTAAAACGCAAAGAAAATTAGAGCTTGCACGAGTGAAACGCAGGCTCCATGTGCAATCTCACTTTTTGCATAAACTACCAAACTTGCCCTCCAACGGCTTTGAGGACTAAATACCATTTCTACCCTCTTCCTCTTGTGCTATATAACAAGAACCAAGGCTCAGTTTGAAGGTTGGAGGTTCATAGTCACCACACTTCAGATCTGAAATTTTTTAAGTATCTATGCAAATTTCTTCGAATCTCTCTTCTCCTTGGATCATTCTTCAAAATTCTCGGTGGTTCAGATTCAGTGAAGTAAGGAGATCAAGCTTGCACCATTGGTTTGCTTCTGGAGTGAAGGAATCGAGTTTCCAGTTTTCACATCAATGTGAGTTTTCTTGAACTTTGATTTGCATGATTCAACTTGAATTGATGACGTAGATCATGTCCATTGAGTTGCTAGCTGGCCAATCATTAGGATTGATGTATATTTGAGCTTTGATTCAAGCAGAATTGGTGAAATAGTGTTTTTGGTTTTGGTATTTACAATGTGTTTTTCCAGTTTTTGAGACTTTATTTCTTGATCTATGCTTGATCTTTGAGATTGATTCGAATTGCATAATGTAGTATGATATGTTAGCTTTAATTTGCACTTGATTTGATGGATTTTGGTTGAGAAACGAGCACGATTGATGGATCTGAATATAGGATCATGACCTGTTTTGTTGTACACATTTCGATATGCTGGAGGTTGAAGACGAAGTGAGGTGGCGCGCTCTGATTGGTTTATTTGAAGTTTTAATGCATTTCATATTATTTGATTTTAATTGATTTTATTCTGATTTTATTTTTGTGATCAAAACATCTTCAAAAATCATGAAAGAATTACCATAGGCCAATAATAATTTCTAGTATTTTTCATATTTTTTTTGGAATTTTTAAAAATGTTTTGATTGGTTCAAAATTTCATTAAGTTTAATTAATTGTTTTTTCAATAATTATTTTTATTTTAATGGTTCTTTTGATCTAAAAATTCCACAAAAATTATCTTTCACTCATGAAATAATTTAGAAATTGATTCTGATTTTGGTATAGAATTTTTCCTATTTTTTATTAGAAATTTAATTTGAGAAGTTTATTTGAAATGTTTGCTTCATAATTTTTGTCTTAATATTTCCTTTAATTCAAAAATCCTCAAAAAAATCATATAAGTTTGTTTCTAATCATAGTGTCTGAATATAATTTTGTTTTGACCTTTTTGTGAATTTTGGCTAGGGTTTGCATTTTGTCATTAAATAATAGTTTAATAGTTTAATTGTTTGTTTGATTTTATTTTAATATTGCCCTTTAATTCAAAAATTCCACAAAAAATTATGGATGCTGGTTTTTAATTCTAATATTTGAATATAATTTTGGTTGGATATTTTTCTGATTTTGATTGGAATTTTATTTTGAGATGTGAATTTTTGTTTAATTGTTTAAAGGTTTGAATTTTGATTTTATTTTTGACCTTTCTTTAATTCTAAAAATTTAAAAAAAATAAGTTCTCTGATCTTTAGAGTTTTCTTTATTTTTTTATGATTTTAATTTGATTTGTTTAGAATTGGAACTTGATTAATGAATAACTGAGTTCATTTTCTAAATAATTAGGGTTTTGCTAATTCCCTTGTTTGTTTTGATTCCAAAAAGCAACTATTCTTGAGTTTCAATTGAGTTTGGTTCTTGTTTAAGGTTCATAGATGGATTGAGGTATTTAAAAATATTTTTCTTGAATTAATTGATAAGGTTTGGTATTTTCCACAAAATATTTTGAAAAGTTGTCTAGTTTGGTGGTTTTTGCCAACTAGTTTTTGATATTTGAAGTTTGATTGATCCTTTCCTCATCTATCCATGAACTTAAAACATGTTTGCTTACTCTTATACATCTCAAGGATGCTAAGAAATTTTTTTATTTGAATTATGGAAGCCCTTTTCTTTTTTTGATGTATTTTTGAAGTAAAGGTACCCAATTAATGATGCATATCTTGTTGCAATTGCTTGATGGCCAATGAACATGAGTGAGGCCTATAATTGGGCACCTAATGATCATGTTGGTTCTGTTTATCCACATAAACTCAAGTCATTTCACTTAATGCCCCATGTTTGAATGATTGAACCTTTTGATGCATGTTTTATGACTTTTTGCTTTCTTGTTGATCTTCACTTTGAAACTTGAGCTTTCAATTTGAGTTTGAGGTTATTAGATGGCCAATGATAACATGAAGGGAAATGATACTTCAATGATAGTCTCATGAGGACTTGAGAGTAATTGATCCCTATTACTTAGATTAGTTCTAATCATGAATGAAGTTTGGCTTCTTTCTTTTATCCTTGTTGAATTTTTGAGGCATTTTGAATGCACTTGTGCAACATGTTTTAGAATCAACACTTTAACCTTTTGATCATGTCCTAATCATGTTTTGTAAGCTTTACTTCATATCTTTGATTGTTACAAACTCTCTAATTTTTTCCTTGTTTGACTTTCTTCCATGGTTAGCTTGAGATTTAAGTCTTTGATGCATTGTGTGGGATTCCTCTTCTATTATGCTTGTGAGATGTGATAAAGTAATTGAGTATGATTGAATTGTGGTTGCTACTGACCTTCATGGTATTTGATTGTATTCTTCTCAAGTTCCCATGATCCTTGATTGATATTCAATTGTCAATTCAATATGGTGATAGAAAGGAGCAACATTCCTCTAACTTTTGACTAAATTGTGCATATGCCTGTTTCTTTTTGTCTATCATATATAATGTTTTGATAGTTGCTATCATATTTTCTCACTTCATTATGGTGTCATCATCCATCCCTTATGTGAGTCATCATTCTATTTATGGGAATACTAACTTGGCTGTTGAATGCGCGAGGTACTCTGAGAAAAGTTTTCCATTTTTGACTTGAGACTACTGTGTTTCACTTTATTTGTGGAACACAATTCATTATATTGGTACTACTATTATGCTTGGCATATTTGATAGTCTATGCAGGATATATGTATATGATTATGAATGTTATACATTGCCCATGGGATCTGTTCATATATGAAAATCTCAATACTTACATCCTGATGGCGTAATTTCTGACTTGATTTGTCTGCTGATGCCAGCTTGCTTGAAGTTCTCTGGGTTTCTTTTTATTCTTGCTCAGTTGCTATGGATAGTTATCCGTTTGGTATTGCACTATTTCCTTTCTTCTATTTTCATTCTGTATAGTTCTATGTTGCATGATGGGACCTCTGTTGCTGATATATGTCAGGAGGCCCTCTGTTTTGGTTGATACATGTGTTGTGTTTGTGTTTGTTTCTTTAATTGATGATCAATGAGTCACTCAATTTAGAAATTGAGATCACGACTTCACTCTCAGTGCATGTTCCCTATAGGATGTTTATTGTTTTTTTTCTTTAATTTTTGATCGATGAGTCACTCAATTTAGAAATTGAGATCACGACTTCGCTCTCAGTGCATGTTCCCTATAGGATGTTTTTTGTCTTTTTAATTGTTGATCGATGAGTCACTCAATTTAGAAATTGAGATCACGACTTTGCTCTTATTACCTGTTCCCTATAGGATAGTTTTGTTAAGCTTCCTTTGACATGTTAATTAAGGTAGGAATCCGCGTATGCTAGCATAGGATATGATTTTCCTTTATCCTTAACCTTAGGGTCAATCATTGTATGATAACACTAGGGGTAGTGCTAGGCTAGTTTCCCTTAGTTGTTTTTTCCTTCCTTTGTATTTTGCATCTTAAAACAAAAATTGTTTTCTTGGAAAATCATAAAACACCTCTAATAAACTCAAACCCTTCTTCAAGATAAAAAATATAAATCAATCTTATTTGTTTGTGCGCCTCTTGGCTTTGTTTTTAAAACCTGGTTTATTGATGTTTCGCTATCCTTGCCATGATACCTTGTTATCTTATAGCTGATGTTTCGCCATCGCACAATTGTTTGAAGCCGATGTTTCGCCATCGCACATGTTTGTTATCCTACTTTGATTCTCAATATCATTGTTAGGTGTGATGTTTTGTCATCCGTTTTATTGATGTTTCTCCATCCTTGCCATGATACCTTGTTATCTTATAGCCGATGTTTCACCATCGCATACTTGTTTGAAACCGATGTTTCGCCATTGCACATGTTGGTTATCCTACTTTGACTCTCAATGTCATTGTTAGGTGTGATGTTTTATCATTTGGTGTTTCGCCATCTTTGACATGTTATTTTGTTATTATTTAGCCGATGTTTCACCATCGCACATTTGTTTGAAGCCGATGTTTCGCCATCGCACATGTTTGTTATCCTACTTTGATTCTCAATATCATTGTTAGGTGTGATGTTTTGTCATCCTTTTTATTGATGTTTTGCCATCTTTGCCATGATATCTTGTTATCTTTTAGCTGATGTTTCGCCATCGCATACTTGTTTGAAGCCGATGTTTCGCCATCACACATGTTGGTTATCCTACTTTGACTCTCAATGTCATTTTTAGGTGTGATGTTTTATCATTTGGTGTTTCTCCATATTTGACATGTTATTTTGTTATTATTTAGCCAATGTTTTACCATCTCATTTGTTTGTTGTTTTATTTGATGTTTTTCCATCTTGACTTTTTTTGTTGTCTTAACTAAAAAACACAAACCAACCAGAATATATGAGCCGAACTACGACTGCTCTGATTCCTTAAAAGGGATACGTAGGCATTGGGGTAGGGCCCAACCGAGCACAACTTTTATTTTCCCTACATTGTTTTCTTTTTTCTTCTTTCGCATGCATTCCCTTTTTAGCTTTAAGCCATAGACATAGGTTTTGGCCACACCCATTAGATTAGACAACAAGAGTGGATACCGTAGAGTACTACGGGCGTGTGGGGTGCTAATAACTTCCCCTTGTGTAACAGACTCTCTTACCCGATCTCTCGGTCGAAAGACCATGATTTTCCCCTCTTTAGGTTTTCTCGATGTTTACCTTTCCCTCTTGGTGGGATAAAAGACGTTCGGTGGCGACTTCATTGATGTTTCATTACCAAGATGAAGATTCGGCCAGGTCATTTCAAATGGTAGTCATATCTCAAAGGGGACCGAGTGAAGGTCAGCCTTCTGAGATCATTGATGGATATCATTAGAAGGAAATCCTAATAGGAGATTCTGGAGAATCGAATTCTGTTGGGTCAATGAACGTTATATCCGGTTTGGATCCATGAACATTTCATTGGATGTTAGTCGATGGCGGTTTCCCGTGTGATTGTAATCAGAATGATTATAATGGATTAAGTCCTTGAGTTCATGGACAAATCACCTCGGAAGGGTCGACTGGATTGGCTTGTAGGTTTATCAAGTGAACCAAGATATATCATATGCTCTTTACTTTTGCTTATTATTTAGAGTTTATGATTTTTGAAAAAATTAGAAGCATTAATTAGAAGCAACAGTCAGAAGCATTGTTCAACGAATAACTGTTATTGATGGATATCAAACAACTAAAAATGTTTGATAAAGATCCAGATGCTTTATGAAGAAATACTCTAAGGTGATAATTATTCAATTTTCAACTACTGTTAAATCCAGAAAATTGAAGAACAAGTTAATAGAAAAAGACACCAGATAAGAAGTTACAACTGTTAAATGCTTTTGATTAAGTTCCATTGAGAAATGTGAGATGTTTTCAAGAAACGGATTAGTCCACCCTTGAATTTCTCATAAGACCTCATTAGGAATCTACTAAAACTGACAGAAGATCTTATGCAGAAGATCTAATCATTGATTATATCAAAAGAGAATCTGCAGAAGTCAAGACATTGCTGAGGAAAGAATGCTCATTGACGCATCAGAAGTATAGTCAAAGACTAAGAAAGTTAGCTCAACATTGAAAGAACAAGATCATTAATCAGAAACGTCAAATTTTTGATTAGAACAGATTCTGCAAATCGATCAAGGAAACAAGAGATTTCAGAAGACGCTAAGAAATGATAGTTAACTCTCTCTATCACATAACTTCTCAGAAGTTCATGAAATATTGATCTTCTAAAAATAAGCTTCTGTTCAAAAGAAAGCTTGACATGCAGATGGATGATTATGATAATAAAAGATAAGAATATATTTTCTTTGAGAATTATCTCAAAAAGGCCAGACTGATAATTCTAAACAGAAGAATGACAATACCTTCTGAAGTGAAGACTTTGATTCTAGTTCTTTGATTAGAAATTAAAATTTAGAAGAAGGTTACTCTTCTTAAATCAGAAAACTGAGAATAAGAGAAATCAATATGAAGATAATTCAGAACCTTTGAAAGACTGCTATAAAGAAAGCATAAGAATAATGAAGTAAATCAGAAGTTATATCTAAAAGCTCAGCTATCAGAGGATGCTTCAGCTAGAAATATCTCTGATAAGATGAAACCTTTCAGTCATTCAAACCATGAGTATATTGATTGTGTCACTTAGTTAGACAAAATGGTTAACGCGTGTAATTCTCGATTATTACCAATCATCACACTTTACCTAAGCTAGACTATAAACAACGTTCAATATTAGTGAATTGACACGTCATGATTACTTTCATTAATTACAACCCCATTAATTTTTCTATTTATGCTTAAAACACCCATTACCACATGTCACTCCCCACACTTGTCAAAAAACCCTAAAACCCTTTTTCTCTTAATTGTTCCTCGTCTCTCTTTAGGGTTTCTTAATCCTCTTCAAAAGTTTGTCTACAACCATCCTCTACAAATCTCCATCCACTTTCAACAACGACGACTCCCACTCAAGAAGAAGTTGTTAAGTTCTCTAGTGAAGTAGAACAAGCCCTAAATTTATCCATCACAACATCGATAACCATTGCATCTTCATCTTCAACAATGGTTCCATCATATTCAACAGTTCCATCTTCATCAACCATTGCTCCATCTTCACCAACCCAGGTTCCCTCATCTTCAACAAACCCTACTGATAACAATCATATTACACGAAAAAGTCCTCAAGTTCATTGTAACCTAAAACCAACGAAGTTAATTGTCCTTAAGGAATTAATGGTTGATTTTGTAGGTGTTTAGGTATTGGCTTGCATTTTTGGTAAATTCTAAGTGTATGTGTGAATGTCATGACTGATGTCATAACATTCTAGTTCAGGTTGTACTAACTCTTTAGGTACATGTGCAGAAAAATATTATAACTCAAATACTGATGTTTATAAGTGTGTATCTGAGCATGTTTGCAAAATGATCACATTTTGCTAATCAGTAGACAGGTTTTCTCAGATGTCATAACAGATGTTATGACATCCTGTTCTGAACTAGCAGGATTACAGGATTGGATAAGTCTGAGTTTTTTCAGGAAATAACTCAGTCCTTCCTAAACAGAATCCTGCGTTTTCTGAGGAGCAACCTAGCTCAATCCTAACCTGATCAATGAAGTACTGTGACCTGGTCTTAAGGTCAAACGGAATCAACCCTAGGTTTTTGGAAACCCTAACTGAAGTTGCAGCTGCTATATATTCAACAGAGCTGCGGTTTTTGAAGTCATCCCTGCTGATTGATTAGAAGATCAAGTTTGTAATCTGTATAGATTTGTTTATTGTACTCCAAGCAATTATCATTGTGATAAGTGTCTTGGAATAGGTTTCAATTGTAAGGGTTGTGTAGCACTCAAAGCTTTGAAGCAAGAGTGTTTGAATGTTACTTGACTAAAGCTGTGAAGCAGAGTCAAGTTAGTTGTGTACATCACTCAAAGCTGTGAAGCACGAGTGATTGTGTTACTTGATTAAAAAGCTGTGAAGCTTAATCAAGTGTGTGTTTTGAAGAGTGTCTTCATCAATTCTCAAGTCAAATTGGTTTATGTATCACTGCTGTGATTGGGGGGGAGTGAGTAGGAACTCAGGTTTAAGTTGAACTTAGATTAGAATTGCATTGGGTAGGTCTTAAGTGAAGGAGATAAACTGGTTGGTTTATTCCTGAATTAACATCTCTTATAGTGGATTCTCTCCCTGGCTTGGTAGCCCCCAGAGTAGGTGTTGTTGCACACTAAACTGGGTAAACAATTGACTGTGTTATTTACTGCTTTTGTATTTACTGTCATATAGTAAGTCAGATACGGTGTCATAACATCGGACGTGACATTAAGTATCTGTAGCCAGAATTTCAATTGGCATCAGAGCAGGCACCCTGCCTGTATTACTGGGTGAGATCTAGGGATATCACTTTCTGGCACTATGGACAAAGAAGGAGTTTTTGGAAATAGACCACCCATTCTGGATGGAACTAATTATGACTACTGGAAACCTCGTATGATTGCATTTCTAAAATCTCTGGACAAAAAGGCTTGGAGAGCTGCTGACAAAGGATGGATTCATCCCACCATAACTGAAAGAGATGGGACAATCAGTCTGAAGCCTGAAGAAGATTGGAGTAAAGAAGAAGATGAGTTAGCCCTGGGAAATTCAAAAGCTTTAAATGCCTTGTTCAATGGAATAGATAGAAACATCTTCAGACTAGTACATCAATATGAACTGGCCAAGGAAGTTTGGGACACTCTCAAAACTACTCATGAGGGAACTTCCAAAGTAAAAATGTCAAGGCTTCAGATGTTGACCACTAAGTTTGAGAATCTAAAAATGATGGAAGATGAAACCATTCATGAATTTCACATGAACATCTTGGAGATTGCCAACACCTCAGGAGCACTGGGAGAAAAAATGTCAGAAGAAAAACTGGTGAGGAAGATTCTCAGATCCTTGCCTAAAAGATTTGCAATGAAGGTAACTGCCATAGAGGAAGCCCAGGACATTAGCAAGTTAAAAGTGGATGAACTTATTGGGTCTCTTCAGACTTTTGAGATGGGGATCACTGATAATGGTGACAAGAAGAACAAAAGCATAGCACTTGTATCCAACACTGATGTTGAATACAAGGAAGATGAAGAAGAAAACATATCAGAAGCCATTGCCATGCTTGGAAGACAGTTCAACAGGCTCATCAAAAGAATGGACCCAAAGTCAAAGTCTAATGTTCATAACATTCCCTCTGGCATTGACAGCAGAAGACCAAGGTCAGAAGATAAGGGAAACCAAGGCAGAGGTATTCAATGCCATGGATGTGAAGGATATGGACATATTCGAGCTGAATGTCCTACCTTTCTTAAGAAGCAAAAGAAAGGAATGACTGTTACCTGGTCTGACTATGATTCAGAAAGCAATTCTGAAGAAGAATCTGCCAAACTAGTTACTGCCCTAACTAGTGTTTGTACTTCTGAAAGTGACACCAGTGATGAAGAAGTGACATTTGAGGAACTGGCTGATACCTACAAGAAATTGTGTATCAGAAGTGGTGAAGTCTGTGTGCAAAATGAGAAACAATCAAAACTCATTGTAAAGCTGGAGGCTGAAAAGAGAGCAAATCTTGAAACTATAAGTCATTTAGAAGGAGAAGTTCAACTACTGAACTCACAACTGAATCAAATGACCAAATCAGTCAAGATGTTGACCAATGGAACAGACAAATTGGAAGAGATTCTTCAGGCTGGACAAAATATGGGAAATAAATCTGGCCTAGGATTTGTGGAAACAAAGAAATTTGTTACCAGGAAGCAAATGTCAAAACGGATGTCTCAACATTACTCTCAACATCAGGGACAGAGACATATGAAGAAAAGGTACCAAAGATGGAGATGTCATCATTGTGGGAAATATGGTCACATAAAGCCCTTCTGCTTCAGATTGCATGGATATCCGAATCAGAACTCAGATGTCAAACCTAAGTCGAAAAGGGTACCACACACTCCTCAATGGAAGAAAAAGGCTACTGCACTAATAGCTCACACTTCCCTGAAGACCTCTGCAAAGGAAGATTGGTACTTTGACAGTGGATGTTCCAGACACATGACTGGATTCAAAAATCTCCTCAATAATGTTATGCCTCACACCAACAGTTTGGTGACCTTTGGAAATGGTGCTAAAGGAGAAGTCAAAGGAGTTGGCAATTTGGACTACCCTGGAGTTCCAAGTCTGAATAAGGTACTGCTGGTAAAAGGATTGACTACTAATCTCATTAGCATCAGTCAATTATGTGATCTAGGATTCATGGTCAACTTCTCAAGATCTGAATGTCTGGTAGTTAATGAAAAACTAGATGTTGTAATGAGAGGAATCAAATCCAAAGATAACTGTTATGTGTGGCAGCCTGAGAACACTGATATCTCCACTATGAGTCAAATCATCAAAGAAGAAAAAGAGATGAAACAGTGGCAGCATAAGCTTGGAAGAATAAAAAAAGCTATTCCTATGGAAGATGTCAGAAGAACTCCTAAACTACAAGCTGATAATATATGTGATGTGGCAAAGAACAAGTCTCATAAATTCTGTTCTCAAAAATTCTGGTCAATACAGATGCTACCTGAAGACAATGTTACACAAGATGTTGTGACATTGTGGTGTGATAATCTGAAAACATTCAACATTTCCTTGAACCCTATTGACTTTGGAGAGAAGAAGTCATTTGAACTAGAACATAGTTTCTCTAAGCTTCAGCTAACTGATTCTTCTACCAAGGCGCTTGTTGGAAATAAACTTGAAAATTTGAGGGGCAGATTGGGTATTCACCAACATGAGAAATTATAGCAATTAGTTTTGCTGAAAACAAGGGTTGAAAGGATTAATTCTATTAAGTCTATATTTGGTGGATTAATCATATTCATTCACAATTCCCTCAAAAACCTTCAGAAGTTGAAAAGACTCCCTTGTTCTCCCTATCTCTCTCATCCTTGCAACCTGTTTTCTTCCCCCAATCAAAGAGTTTGCTCAAACTGCTACTGCTTCTCAACGTTAAACACAATGTCTCAGACATCATCTTCCACCATGGCGGCTTCGTCTCACTCATCATCATCATCATCTGATCAAGATTCTAGGGCAATCACTACATGCCTAGAATCTGAAGTTCTTGAGGTCACTCCTCTCAGGGAGATGGCAACTGACCCAACAAGAGTCAAAAAGCTCCGGACCAGACATGCAGGAAGAGCTCAAGCTACAGTCTCTGGTAACTCTTCTCTTCCTTCGTCTTCTACACCTAATAAAGAAGGATCAGTTCAAGTACACCAAGCTATTGCTAGACTGGTTTCTAGCATTCTGAGTGGCAACCAATCTGTACCGGGGATTTCTATCCCTTTGAATCAATCAGAAAGTCCAAATGTGGAAGGTTCTGAAAATATAGATGTCACTAAGAATGTTGTGACACCAAAAGACAACATTCAAAAGGCTGCTGATCCACCTATCATTGATGTGGATGAAGATTACTCAGATAATGAACTGATTGCAAATGTGAACCCTAACATTGCTAGGAGATTGATGAAAAGAAAGAGTAGTGAGACTGTTATACCTGATGCTAAGAAATCCAAGGCTGAAGGGTTGGCTGAGAAAATTCAGACTAAAGGGAAGAAGGCGCAGGTGCAGACTGCTAGACAACCTGAAACTTCTGATTCTGAATCAGAATTTGAGGTTGACATTGACAATACTCCCATCAGAAGGAAGCTCCCCTCCAGCAAGATTGCTAGAGTGCCTGAAGTGCCAACAGACAACATCTCCTTTCATCATCCTGATAATGCAAACAGGTGGAAGTATGTTTGCTTGAAGAGAATAGCCTTGGAGAGAGAACTCAACAATGATGCTTTGGAGTGCAAAGACATCATGGAGCTGATCAGGAATGCTGGGCTAATAAAGACTGTGATGAAGTTTGGCAAATGTTATGAAAATCTGGTTAAAGAGTTTGTAGTGAACTTATCCAATGATTGTGCTGATGGGAGGTCAGCTGACTTTGAGAGTGTGTTTGTTAGAGAAAGAAGCCTGAATTCTCTGGATCTGATGACAGTGCTTGAAGGATGATTGCTGCTTGGTGGTGTTGCTGGTGGAGTTTGGAAGTATGTTTTGCTGTTGTCTGCTGCTGATCTCATTATTTTGTCTTGGATAACTGTATAACTTTATAAACATGTAATCTTTGGCCCATTTGTGGCTAAAGTGGGGGAGAATATTTTTGGTATTTGGTACTGCTTAATTAGTACTTAACACTATATTTTTCTGCTGTCACTTATTTCTGCTGCTATCTATCTATCTCTGATTGTTTAGGGACTTTAGCCAAAAATCTGCCAAAGGGGGAGTTTGTAGGTGTTTAGGTATTGGCTTGCATTTTTGGTAAATTCTAAGTGTATGTGTGAATGTCATGACTGATGTCATAACATTCTAGTTCAGGTTGTACTAACTCTTTAGGTACATGTGCAGAAAAATATTATAACTCAAATACTGATGTTTATAAGTGTGTATCTGAGCATGTTTGCAAAATGATCACATTTTGCTAATCAGTAGACAGGTTTTCTCAGATGTCATAACAGATGTTATGACATCCTGTTCTGAACTAGCAGGATTACAGGATTGGATAAGTCTGAGTTTTTTCAGGAAATAACTCAGTCCTTCCTAAACAGAATCCTGCGTTTTCTGAGGAGCAACCTAGCTCAATCCTAACCTGATCAATGAAGTACTGTGACCTGGTCTTAAGGTCAAACGGAATCAACCCTAGGTTTTTGGAAACCCTAACTGAAGTTGCAGCTGCTATATATTCAACAGAGCTGCGGTTTTTGAAGTCATCCCTGCTGATTGATTAGAAGATCAAGTTTGTAATCTGTATAGATTTGTTTATTGTACTCCAAGCAATTATCATTGTGATAAGTGTCTTGGAATAGGTTTCAATTGTAAGGGTTGTGTAGCACTCAAAGCTTTGAAGCAAGAGTGTTTGAATGTTACTTGACTAAAGCTGTGAAGCAGAGTCAAGTTAGTTGTGTACATCACTCAAAGCTGTGAAGCACGAGTGATTGTGTTACTTGATTAAAAAGCTGTGAAGCTTAATCAAGTGTGTGTTTTGAAGAGTGTCTTCATCAATTCTCAAGTCAAATTGGTTTATGTATCACTGCTGTGATTGAGGGGGAGTGAGTAGGAACTCAGGTTTAAGTTGAACTTAGATTAGAATTGCATTGGGTAGGTCTTAAGTGAAGGAGATAAACTGGTTGGTTTATTCCTGAATTAACATCTCTTATAGTGGATTCTCTCCCTGGCTTGGTAGCCCCCAGAGTAGGTGTTGTTGCACACTGAACTGGGTAAACAATTGACTGTGTTATTTACTGCTTTTGTATTTACTGTCATATAGTAAGTCAGATACGGTGTCATAACATCGGACGTGACATTAAGTATCTGTAGCCAGAATTTCAATTGGCATCAGAGCAGGCACCCTGCCTGTATTACTGGGTGAGATCTAGGGATATCACTTTCTGGCACTATGGACAAAGAAGGAGTTTTTGGAAATAGACCACCCATTCTGGATGGAACTAATTATGACTACTGGAAACCTCGTATGATTGCATTTCTAAAATCTCTGGACAAAAAGGCTTGGAGAGCTGCTGACAAAGGATGGATTCATCCCACCATAACTGAAAGAGATGGGACAATCAGTCTGAAGCCTGAAGAAGATTGGAGTAAAGAAGAAGATGAGTTAGCCCTGGGAAATTCAAAAGCTTTAAATGCCTTGTTCAATGGAATAGATAGAAACATCTTCAGACTAGTACATCAATATGAACTGGCCAAGGAAGTTTGGGACACTCTCAAAACTACTCATGAGGGAACTTCCAAAGTAAAAATGTCAAGGCTTCAGATGTTGACCACTAAGTTTGAGAATCTAAAAATGATGGAAGATGAAACCATTCATGAATTTCACATGAACATCTTGGAGATTGCCAACACCTCAGGAGCACTGGGAGAAAAAATGTCAGAAGAAAAACTGGTGAGGAAGATTCTCAGATCCTTGCCTAAAAGATTTGCAATGAAGGTAACTGCCATAGAGGAAGCCCAGGACATTAGCAAGTTAAAAGTGGATGAACTTATTGGGTCTCTTCAGACTTTTGAGATGGGGATCACTGATAATGGTGACAAGAAGAACAAAAGCATAGCACTTGTATCCAACACTGATGTTGAATACAAGGAAGATGAAGAAGAAAACATATCAGAAGCCATTGCCATGCTTGGAAGACAGTTCAACAGGCTCATCAAAAGAATGGACCCAAAGTCAAAGTCTAATGTTCATAACATTCCCTCTGACATTGACAGCAGAAGACCAAGGTCAGAAGATAAGGGAAACCAAGGCAGAGGTATTCAATGCCATGGATGTGAAGGATATGGACATATTCGAGCTGAATGTCCTACCTTTCTTAAGAAGCAAAAGAAAGGAATGACTGTTACCTGGTCTGACTATGATTCAGAAAGCAATTCTGAAGAAGAATCTGCCAAACTAGTTACTGCCCTAACTAGTGTTTGTACTTCTGAAAGTGACACCAGTGATGAAGAAGTGACATTTGAGGAACTGGCTGATACCTACAAGAAATTGTGTATCAGAAGTGGTGAAGTCTGTGTGCAAAATGAGAAACAATCAAAACTCATTGTAAAGCTGGAGGCTGAAAAGAGAGCAAATCTTGAAACTATAAGTCATTTAGAAGGAGAAGTTCAACTACTGAACTCACAACTGAATCAAATGACCAAATCAGTCAAGATGTTGACCAATGGAACAGACAAATTGGAAGAGATTCTTCAGGCTGGACAAAATATGGGAAATAAATCTGGCCTAGGATTTGTGGAAACAAAGAAATTTGTTACCAGGAAGCAAATGTCAAAACGGATGTCTCAACATTACTCTCAACATCAGGGACAGAGACATATGAAGAAAAGGTACCAAAGATGGAGATGTCATCATTGTGGGAAATATGGTCACATAAAGCCCTTCTGCTTCAGATTGCATGGATATCCGAATCAGAACTCAGATGTCAAACCTAAGTCGAAAAGGGTACCACACACTCCTCAATGGAAGAAAAAGGCTACTGCACTAATAGCTCACACTTCCCTGAAGACCTCTGCAAAGGAAGATTGGTACTTTGACAGTGGATGTTCCAGACACATGACTGGATTCAAAAATCTCCTCAATAATGTTATGCCTCACACCAACAGTTTGGTGACCTTTGGAAATGGTGCTAAAGGAGAAGTCAAAGGAGTTGGCAATTTGGACTACCCTGGAGTTCCAAGTCTGAATAAGGTACTGCTGGTAAAAGGATTGACTACTAATCTCATTAGCATCAGTCAATTATGTGATCTAGGATTCATGGTCAACTTCTCAAGATCTGAATGTCTGGTAGTTAATGAAAAACTAGATGTTGTAATGAGAGGAATCAAATCCAAAGATAACTGTTATGTGTGGCAGCCTGAGAACACTGATATCTCCACTATGAGTCAAATCATCAAAGAAGAAAAAGAGATGAAACAGTGGCAGCATAAGCTTGGAAGAATAAAAAAAGCTATTCCTATGGAAGATGTCAGAAGAACTCCTAAACTACAAGCTGATAATATATGTGATGTGGCAAAGAACAAGTCTCATAAATTCTGTTCTCAAAAATTCTGGTCAATACAGATGCTACCTGAAGACAATGTTACACAAGATGTTGTGACATTGTGGTGTGATAATCTGAAAACATTCAACATTTCCTTGAACCCTATTGACTTTGGAGAGAAGAAGTCATTTGAACTAGAACATAGTTTCTCTAAGCTTCAGCTAACTGATTCTTCTACCAAGGCGCTTGTTGGAAATAAACTTGAAAATTTGAGGGGCAGATTGGGTATTCACCAACATGAGAAATTATAGCAATTAGTTTTGCTGAAAACAAGGGTTGAAAGGATTAATTCTATTAAGTCTATATTTGGTGGATTAATCATATTCATTCACAATTCCCTCAAAAACCTTCAGAAGTTGAAAAGACTCCCTTGTTCTCCCTATCTCTCTCATCCTTGCAACCTGTTTTCTTCCCCCAATCAAAGAGTTTGCTCAAACTGCTACTGCTTCTCAACGTTAAACACAATGTCTCAGACATCATCTTCCACCATGGCGGCTTCGTCTCACTCATCATCATCATCATCTGATCAAGATTCTAGGGCAATCACTACATGCCTAGAATCTGAAGTTCTTGAGGTCACTCCTCTCAGGGAGATGGCAACTGACCCAACAAGAGTCAAAAAGCTCCGGACCAGACATGCAGGAAGAGCTCAAGCTACAGTCTCTGGTAACTCTTCTCTTCCTTCGTCTTCTACACCTAATAAAGAAGGATCAGTTCAAGTACACCAAGCTATTGCTAGACTGGTTTCTAGCATTCTGAGTGGCAACCAATCTGTACCGGGGATTTCTATCCCTTTGAATCAATCAGAAAGTCCAAATGTGGAAGGTTCTGAAAATATAGATGTCACTAAGAATGTTGTGACACCAAAAGACAACATTCAAAAGGCTGCTGATCCACCTATCATTGATGTGGATGAAGATTACTCAGATAATGAACTGATTGCAAATGTGAACCCTAGCATTGCTAGGAGATTGATGAAAAGAAAGAGTAGTGAGACTGTTATACCTGATGCTAAGAAATCCAAGGCTGAAGGGTTGGCTGAGAAAATTCAGACTAAAGGGAAGAAGGCGCAGGTGCAGACTGCTAGACAACCTGAAACTTCTGATTCTGAATCAGAATTTGAGGTTGACATTGACAATACTCCCATCAGAAGGAAGCTCCCCTCCAGCAAGATTGCTAGAGTGCCTGAAGTGCCAACAGACAACATCTCCTTTCATCATCCTGATAATGCAAACAGGTGGAAGTATGTTTGCTTGAAGAGAATAGCCTTGGAGAGAGAACTCAACAATGATGCTTTGGAGTGCAAAGACATCATGGAGCTGATCAGGAATGCTGGGCTAATAAAGACTGTGATGAAGTTTGGCAAATGTTATGAAAATCTGGTTAAAGAGTTTGTAGTGAACTTATCCAATGATTGTGCTGATGGGAGGTCAGCTGACTTTGAGAGTGTGTTTGTTAGAGAAAGAAGCCTGAATTCTCTGGATCTGATGACAGTGCTTGAAGGATGATTGCTGCTTGGTGGTGTTGCTGGTGGAGTTTGGAAGTATGTTCTGCTGTTGTCTGCTGCTGATCTCATTATTTTGTCTTGGATAACTGTATAACTTTATAAACATGTAATCTTTGGCCCATTTGTGGCTAAAGTGGGGGAGAATATTTTTGGTATTTGGTACTGCTTAATTAGTACTTAACACTATATTTTTCTGCTGTCACTTATTTCTGCTGCTATCTATCTATCTCTGATTGTTTAGGGACTTTAGCCAAAAATCTGCCAAAGGGGGAGTTTGTAGGTGTTTAGGTATTGGCTTGCATTTTTGGTAAATTCTAAGTGTATGTGTGAATGTCATGACTGATGTCATAACATTCTAGTTCAGGTTGTACTAACTCTTTAGGTACATGTGCAGAAAAATATTATAACTCAAATACTGATGTTTATAAGTGTGTATCTGAGCATGTTTGCAAAATGATCACATTTTGCTAATCAGTAGACAGGTTTTCTCAGATGTCATAACAGATGTTATGACATCCTGTTCTGAACTAGCAGGATTACAGGATTGGATAAGTCTGAGTTTTTTCAGGAAATAACTCAGTCCTTCCTAAACAGAATCCTGCGTTTTCTGAGGAGCAACCTAGCTCAATCCTAACCTGATCAATGAAGTACTGTGACCTGGTCTTAAGGTCAAACGGAATCAACCCTAGGTTTTTGGAAACCCTAACTGAAGTTGCAGCTGCTATATATTCAACAGAGCTGCGGTTTTTGAAGTCATCCCTGCTGATTGATTAGAAGATCAAGTTTGTAATCTGTATAGATTTGTTTATTGTACTCCAAGCAATTATCATTGTGATAAGTGTCTTGGAATAGGTTTCAATTGTAAGGGTTGTGTAGCACTCAAAGCTTTGAAGCAAGAGTGTTTGAATGTTACTTGACTAAAGCTGTGAAGCAGAGTCAAGTTAGTTGTGTACATCACTCAAAGCTGTGAAGCACGAGTGATTGTGTTACTTGATTAAAAAGCTGTGAAGCTTAATCAAGTGTGTGTTTTGAAGAGTGTCTTCATCAATTCTCAAGTCAAATTGGTTTATGTATCACTGCTGTGATTGAGGGGGAGTGAGTAGGAACTCAGGTTTAAGTTGAACTTAGATTAGAATTGCATTGGGTAGGTCTTAAGTGAAGGAGATAAACTGGTTGGTTTATTCCTGAATTAACATCTCTTATAGTGGATTCTCTCCCTGGCTTGGTAGCCCCCAGAGTAGGTGTTGTTGCACACTGAACTGGGTAAACAATTGACTGTGTTATTTACTGCTTTTGTATTTACTGTCATATAGTAAGTCAGATACGGTGTCATAACATCGGACGTGACATTAAGTATCTGTAGCCAGAATTTCAGATTTTGACAACCTTGCTGCAAATGGGTGTGATTTAAAAGAAGAAATAAAGGCTCAAGGTTGGGAAAATTATTTCCAAAGGCTTCATGGTCCTGTCAATGAGGCTCTAGTGATAGATTTTTGGAAAAATGCTGATTGTGACGACTTTCATATTGTTTTGGACGTCATTGGACAAAGGATCATCATCACTGAAGAGTCCATTGCAAAATTGTTGGGATTGAAGTTCTTGAAAGGAAAACGAGTGTATGGATTGGACAATAAATCAAAGGCAAAAAGAAAAATCTCTAGATCAACTATTGTTCACTAATCTCTCTGCTGAGAAATCCAAGTACAAAAGCAATAATCTTCATGATAGTCTCAGATTATGTCATAAAATTATTCAGGGCTGCATAAACCCTAGACCTCCTTCAAGCTCCTCTGATTATTTCAACATCAATTAGAAGTTCATGCTGTACTTTTTGATGTCCAAATAAAGGATTAATCTTCCTTTCATCTTGTTTAATTACTTGAGGGATTCTATTCGAAAGACCAGAGCCACTGCACTTCCCAATAAAAAGGTATCTCCAAATATTCCCAATGGACGACTTCTAACTGATATTTTTGTTGAAAATGGCTTAGTAAAGTTTTTGATTGAATAAGCCAATTATAAAGAGGACCTGACTCCAAGCACTGGAGATTCCTTTAATGGACAAACTTTGAAGAATATGAGATTGATTGAAGAACTCAAGGTCAAGCCTCTGATTTAACCATTTGGGAATTATCACCACAAAAAAGAATTCATGTGAGGGACTATCCTCTATTCTCCAAACGAGATCTGGTATCCAGCGTGGCTGCATACATTCTTATGATTCAATAAGAAGGACATGATATGTCAAACTTTAATTATTCAGTTTTGCCTGCTAAAGGTGTTGATTGTTCTATTGGTAAAAGGAAGAGAAGCTCAAATGCTTCTGAACCAGAGAAGAAAAATAAAAATAAAAAGAAGTATAAATTTCTAAAATATGTCTGTTGTACCCCAAAATTTTCCCTCTCATTTATCAAGTATTTCTCACAAGATCTCCTTTGGTTCAAGACTGCACTAGGGTTGATTAGCTCAAGACACCTCCTTAAGCATTGATGACTGAAATTAGGGTTTGAGATTGCACAAGGATAATTGAACTTTTAATGCCAAATATGACTTTCATGGATCATTATGGACCCTCAAGATTGCTCATGTCAAGTCTCAAGTCTTGGATCACATTTTTGCTCAGTCAATTGATCAGTTGACTTAAAAATCAACTGTATTGAGGAAAAAGTCAACTGTGGTCAATTTATAGTCAAACTCCATAATTTTTGATCCACATCAACACTGTGAACTCACATATTTCATTTGATCAAGTTTGGACCACAATTCCTCAATAAATTTGATCAGATCATCAAAAGGGCATAATGGTCAAAATTAGGGTTTTGACTGAGAAAGGGCAATTTTTGATTTTTGACCTAGCAAATGGTTATTTGGTTAGAAACATGATCTCAAGGTTTCAAGTGCATCATTTTGACCTAATGGTATGACTCAAAACTTCCCTCAAGATCAATTGATTGATAGTTGATTTTTAGTCAACTGATCAAAAGTCAACTGTACACTGAAAAGTCAAACTTTGACTTTTTGGTCAAAATCAAGTATCAAATATCACAATTCATCAAAACATGTAAAAATATGAAACTTGTTCATCAAGAAATCAAAAAGTCAATATTTCATTTTGAAAAGTCAAAGTTTCCAAACTTAGAAATTTTTCTAAGTGTTAGAAACTTCATATTTTTTCACAACTTTGAGCCATTTTTTCACCATGATACAAGATGATTCAAAAGAAACTTTCAACATGAAAGTTGTAGATATCAATGAGATCTAAAACATTGCTTTAACAACTCCTCCTAAAAATTCTTGGATCTCAAGTTATTAATCCATGAAATCATGGTCATGAAACTAAAACACTTAGTGAAATTTTGAGCATTTTGGTCAGTATTTTGACTTAACTTTTGAGCCAAGTTTCACATAGCTCCATTTGGATTTTGCAAAAGTGATTCAAATAAGGGTTGTAGATCACATTACAATATTTCTAAAAAGTCCAAGAACTCCTTGAGATCATTTGTGAGCAAGGAGAATCGAAGGTCAAAAGTTAGGGTTTCAAGTTGTTTTACAAGGCCGAATTTCATGATGAACAAGAATGCAAATCTATGCTAGGCTGCACAATCTTTGCTTTTCAGGCCTAAAATTTTTTTGGCACTCCATAATTAAATGTTTGCATAGATGTTAGAGGCTTTAATCCAAGCATTCAATGCATTGCCCATGCTTAATGCCATTTTGGGAAGAAAGTGCACATTGCCATTTTGGAAAAGTAGTTTTTATGCACAAAATCAGTTCTTGAGCTTTGCACTTGTTTGCTTCTGATCACACACAACCTATAACCCAAAAGAAACTTGTCTAAAGCCTCTTTGAACTCAGGCCATGCTTGTTCTATACCTTGAAACCATATTTCCACTTTTCTTCAAACTCAAGTAAGATCCCATAACTTGTACTTGTGTGATTCTGACCCTCTCAAGCCTCAGAACCTTTTCCTTACTTATGCACAAGTTGTTCACATCAAGTTACACGAATACACAAGCTCCAAAACTCAAAAAAACTCAGAACTGTATCACATACCACCATTTTTGCATATTCTGACCAAGAACTTCAAACTTCCATTTCACTCGTGCATTTCTTGGCCTTTTGCTTCCAAAAGCTTCTGAACATCATACATAAGCCAAACCTATCCCTGTTACATGACTGTAACACCATCTTCACTCATTTCCAAGTTCAAAAATAGAGCATCACAGTTGGACTTCTCCAGACCATTCCAGCCACCTTCAGCTCAAGCCAGCCATCGCATTAGCTTCCTAGAGGTCCAAGGAAGCTAGCATGATCATCACCATCACTTGAAACAGGCTCAAACTCATTTCACGATTTCCAGTTTTGAGGTATTTTTCTTGAACTTCTATCTCATTATTTAGGCATTGTTAGGCTTGCATTTGTGAAGATAGAATGTAGATACCATTGCCCTAAAACTATACATGTCCATAGATTTCATTTATGTTGCTTAAGCATGGAGAATTTTGAGTTTGAACTTGCTGAAACATTTTGGTCAGAATTTGGTACTTTCATAAATTCATCCTTATCTTTGAATGTTTGCTTAAATTAGTTACATGGTTGGATTCGTGGTGAAAAAATACACAAGTTTCATGTTTACATTTTTGAAAATGGTTGAAGAATGAGCAAGTTACAGATCCTTTCGCTGGAGGTTAAAGATAAAGTACAGTCAGGGCAAATTTTATGTTATGTATTTATTTTTGTGCTAATGTTAACGAATGTATAGCCACCCCAGTGGTAAGGCAACACGCTGGTAAGCAAAAGGGCGTGGGTTCAACACCCAGCGCGTTACCTTTTTTCCATTTTTCACATTTTCATACTTTTTTGTCACAAACACACACGCCTAGAATTCAATGCAGTGGGCCTTGGTATTTTTGCTGGCTTCTAACCCCTGGCCCTGTTTCAGCACCCCTCTGATCATTTATTTATTTTTAGCTTATTTCACTTTCTTTTATCATCTTTATTATTATTAGTATTATTAATATTATTAATATTATTATTAATAAAAAATCCAAAAATATTTATTTTATTATTTTTATACTCATTTATATTTTATTTTTCATTATAAAAAACTAAAAGGAACAAAAACAATTTTCTTAATAAATTAATTTCTCTTTCTTGATTAATATTTAGATAATTAGGTTTAATTATTATATTATATTATTTTCTTGTAAATTAAAATTAATTTAGAACTTAGGTTTATTTTAATTAAATTTCCTATTATTTCTATTATTTAAAACCTTTTCATAAAAAACCCTAGAAAACCATTTTAAACTTATTTTTCTTTGTTAATCAATTTAGGTTTTAATTTTAGTTAATTTAGATTAATTATTTTCTTGATTAGGTTAAGATCAAAACCTTCCATAAAACGAAATAAAAATCATTTCTTTTTCCATTTTGCATTCTTGCATTTTTATCTTCATTTTTGTATAATATTCAATATGGTTGTAATAATTATTTAGATTTAATTTTCTTGTAATTTCCCCATTTGTAAATTTGTACACCCCTCCCCTATTGATGTAATAGCTTAGTATTTTTATTTTATGCAATTTAATGCTTTATATATAAATGCTAGTAAATTAGGGTTTGTATGGAAAGATTAAAATCAACAAGTTAGCAAACCCTAATACAAGACAAATCAAGCATGGAAAAGACACACTTGCACACTTACACCCTTAGGGTAAATCCACTTGTTTCCTTGAGAAATAAATGGCCATGATACGCATGTAAGATGTCTTATAAAAAACAAACAAAATACAAGATCATAGTCCCTCGATGACACTATCCAAAGTTTCCTTGCAAATGATCTTAGTCTCTCAAAGAAAATGCTAATATATCTTACAACATTGCTATTCATGACTATATGATGACCCTTTCCCGTTCCTTTTACATCAATTGATGGGGCTCTTATCAATCAATGGTAAGATAAAAACATCTAAAGGAGGAAGAAAATAACAATTAAGACCTTTTGAGTAGGTAGATTCGCTCCTAGTTGCTCGCTTGCTCACAACAAAAACATTTTATACACCACCACCTCATTTGAAATATTTTCAAAAGACAAACACTTTGTACGCGTTCTTATAGAAATGAGAGCCATTACAAAGAAGACACCTTTTCAAAATCTCTTTCAAAAACACATTCCACAAACACCTCTTTGAAATATTTTCGAGACAACACTTTGTACGCGTTCTTATAAAACGAAAACCATTACAAAGACATTTTCAAAATACTTTCAAAGAAGCCACACAAAGCATATTTTCAAACAAAAGCAAGTGATCTAGCAACCAACTAAGAGCCCGTAGATAAATACGAATGAAAAGGGTGCTAATACCTTCCCTTTTCATAATCTACCCCTCGAACTCAAGAAAACATCTCAAAGGTCTTTCCTGTTCTTTTCAACCTTTCCTTTTGGATAAAGAAAATTTGTCGGCGACTCTTGCTAACCGCAACATTTGCAATCAAATGCAAAACAACCAAGTTAGTTCTCCCACTGCGTTACAGAACTGGAAACTCTGTTGGGGATAATTTTAAAAGTGGGGTTACCTTAAGGATATATCACATTTACTTGCTTTCATTGTTTGATTTGTTTGCTTTACATTTTGGTTCTTTGTTTGGGTTTAAATCCTCTACCCGGATTTGGGATACCTTATAGGTAAGTAGAAATACGTTGCGGAAACTGTGCGGGGTATACCAACATGGTCTAAGCAATAGCTATGTTAGTGTGACATATTTGTGGGTACCGGTAGCCCTTGAGTAGTCAAGGAGAATACGAGGCCGCTGAGTGATGTCATGAAGCACTAACTAACTTCTAGAATCTTTACTTAACCAACTTAGCCATTAGGACGTAGTGAGATAACCGGCTTTGGTGCAATCCGAAGTTGGTAGATACTCGATACTACACTCATTTAGGTTTGTTTTTTGGGATATTTCGGTCACTCTTAAAGATGCTTGCGCTGAAACAATGCCCGAGAAGACAAACCAGTGATATTGAGCTCCCTTGGAACCCGGTTACTATTGCTAGGACAGGTTTGAGCCAACTAAACTTCAAGAGGGTACTTACCTATGAGACTCCATGCAAGCCTAAACCTAAAGACTTGTTTGTTTTGTTTGTATATATTTACTTGTACATAACATCTTAAACATCATAACATCATAATTATACTCACTAACCATTTCAAGTATTTTTGAGATTTATCTTTGTTCTATTTTGTAGGACATGGATTCTATTCGCAGGAAAACCATTCAAGTCAATCTCGTAAGGATCCCTCATCAACTTAAAGAGTTAGCATCAAGGGTTCCTGAGAATTCTCCACTTAACAAAAGACATGGTCGCCTCCTAAACTTGGTTACCTCTAACACGGATGCAGATATAATGAAGGTGCTCTTCCAATTCTTTGATCCTCTACACCATTGCTTCACATTTCCCGATTATCAACTTGTGCCAACTTTGGAAGAATTCTCGCAACTCTTGAGGATTCCAATTCTCAATCAACTACCCTTCAACGGTACGGAAAGAGATCCAAAACCAGAAGAGATTGCTCAAGCCCTACACTTGCAACAATCTGATGTCACAACTAATTGGGAAACAAGGAGTGGTGTCAAAGGTTTATTAGCAAAGTTCTTGTTTTAGAAAGCTCAAGACTGTTGGAACTCTTTGTATTTGTGAGCTTTTGAGGAAATTGTGGCCCTTCTCAGCTTTGGGATGGTTTTGTTTCCAAATCCTGACCAACTCATAGATGTAAACGCCATCAAAATCTTCATGTCTCTTAACTCGGTGCCTACTTTGTTAGGGGACATACTACATTCTTTTCATTCTCGTACTATTAGGAAAATGGGTATTCTCATGTGTTGTACTCCTCTCTTGGCAAGATGGTTTATTTCGCATCTTCCCCAATCTGTATTGAAGAACGAGCAAGGTTCAAGGTGGTCACATAGGTTGATGAAGCTCAGACATTCAGATATTCATTATGTTGTACCCCAAAATTTTCCCACCCATTTTACTCAACATATGTTCATTGAGATCCTTAACTTGCTCAAGGATGCCCAAGAGTTGGCCAGACAAACTCTTTCCTAAAGCAATGAACCTCCAACTAGGGTTTCCATTTTCATCAAGATGGGTGAGCTCCAAAGGCCTCATATGCTATCCATAGTCCTAATATGTTCTCAAGACTATCCATGTCAAGTTTCATGCCTTGCACAAGAAGTTTGCTTAGTCAACTGCTCAAATGCCTGAAAATAAACTGTACTAGGTCAAAAGTCAACTGTGACCCACATACAGTCAAACTTCAAGATTTTTGGTCAACATCAATATTTTGAAGTGATATACATCATTTGATAAAGGGTTGACCATGATTCCCCAAGTAATGCTCCTAATAAATCAAAACTCAAAATTTGCTAAATTAGGGTTTCTTAGGAAAAGTCAACCAAACTTTGACCAAGCATAACTTTCTCATACTTTATCAGAAATTTCTCATCCAAGTCTCATTTTTAAGAGAATCCAATTCCCTACAACTAATCTTCATCCCTCAAGTTCAATAAATGAACTCATCAAGAGATATGGATTCAGACATTATAGGTCATTCCAAAAAGTGAACAAAAACACCTTGTGGGTCAAAGCTCCATACATGAACATGGAAGATCCAATTGAGATGAAATCAAATAGGTTGTTTAGAGGACATCCTAAGCTTTCTAAAAAGTCCAAGAACACCCTCTTAGGGTCAAGATTGAAGAAGATATGCATTGTCAAAGTTGGCCATTTTGAATATTTGCCCAAAGTCAACAATGCCCAAAATTGCATTTTTTTCTCAAATGGGCCTAACTTTTTATGCTTGCATCTTACTCCTAGCCCGGTCCATGACCCAAGAACCATTCCATGTCTCATTTACTTATTTATTTAATTTATTTTGATTTTATTTATTTAAAATTCAAATAAAATCAAATTAAATAAAAAATAAATCAAATAAACGGGATAGGATTTGTTTTGGCATTAATTGAATATCTTATGAACTGTCCAATGAAGAGAAAATCTCATCAAGCCATAGAAGGGAGGAAATATCCAAATTTGGAAAGATTTGATGAGATTTGAAATGCATTCATATCTTTGTATTCTTGCCAAAACTATTAACCTAATGGATTCACATACATATAGAAGATTATTCTAACCCTAAAGAAAAAAAATTGCATGCACAACCTGCCTCAAAAACCAGAATCAAAGCTCAAATTTTTGTTCAAAAGTAAGAGACCTGTCTTCTTCCAGAGGCCAGTTCAAGATGTGCTGAAGGTCAAATCGTGTCCCTGGGCATCCTCTGAAGCGATTACAATCATCACCAAGTCTCCACAAACCCAGAGACATGCTGTACGATCATCACGATTTGTCTTTCTTTCCTAAATCGATTACCATGATTCTTGGAGTATAAACATGTTTTAATTGTATGTCTGTGCTTATTATCGTATTTTCAATATGCTGGATTGGTTTGATTGAAGTTTGAGTGCAGGAATAAACATTTTCCATGGCTAGGGTTCCGTAGCTCCAATTTGAGGAATCCTAGTTAGAAGAAAAATTAGGCCAAATTAAGGACCTCTTCATGTGCAGGGACTGATTTCTAATCAAGCCATGGCGTTGGATGGGATTTATATTGCTTGGGTTGTATTTTTGATGTTTACAGGTTTGTAGCCACGCTTAAAAACCATCACTATAACCTATAGTAACGAGTTTGGCCGTAGGTAAAAGTTCCCTCTAAGACAACAGTCCCTATAGAAGAGGATGAAGACGTGTCAGTGCATGAGTGGATGATTTGAAATTCGTGCGTTTTCTTAGGCCAAGTGCTTAGTTTGTATTATATTTATTTTATTTGATTATGTATACGAATAACTTAGCCACACAGTTAGCAAAGGGGAAAGTCTGTGAGGTGCACGTCCTGGGTTCGACCCCAGGCGTGTGCTTTTGCATTTTCTTAATATTTCCTATAGGTTCCAATACACAATATCCAAAGATCTCCACCGTGCGCCCTAGATCTCATCCCTGAGATCCATCATCATATAGATCTCACGCTCCAGCTTTGAAGGACCACCATGAACCATCAGGAGAGAGGTGCACTGAACCAAACGCCAGACCCTGGGCCATCTTTGGGCCTAACAGGAAATTTGGCCGCATACCCCCCAAATTGCTAAACACCAGGCTCAATTCTAATTCTTTTCTTTCTTTTTATTTATTTATTTTCCTTTATTTAAATTTTACCACAAAATCATTTTTTTTACTATTATTAAATCAGAAAAAATCACAAAAAAGGTAGAATTAGGTTTTTATTAAAATTAGTTTTATTTTGGCAAATTAATTAATTTTGATTTGATTGTTTTCATAATTACAATTAATTAGACAAATTAGGTTTAATTCATAAATATTTAATTTTCTCAATAAAATACCAATTTTTTTTTAATTAATTGGATTTAGGTTAAGATTTAAAATAGTTTTCTCAATAATAAAATAAAAAAAATATTTTCTCTTTAATTGATTAGATCTTTTAGGACTTAGACTTCATTCTGGTATTTTTTTCGTCGCGCGCATTCTTATTTTCTTTATTCTTATTAATTATTGTAACTGTTCCCAAGTTGTAATTGTTAATTAGGTTTAATATTTCTCTTATCATTTTTCCCGGGTTTTTGAATATGTAATCCCCTTCCCTAAAGCCTTGTAATAGTTAGGGTCTTAATTTCTTGCTTTTACTTTCCGCAACTATTTAATTGTTAGATGTATGGACAATAGGCTTGCATGTGAAAGATAAATCAAATTAAAAGAGTAGAAAACCCTAATTGTGCAAAGATAATTAACTGAAAAAACACACTCGCACATGTTCACTCCTAGGGTTTTCCCCACTTGGTTGCCTCGGAAATAATGGTCGTGTCCCTCGAATGTAGGGATACCTTAGCAATGACCCGCGAATCAAAATCGTCATAAAGATCATAGTCCCTACTTGTCCCTCGAGTTGCCTACGAATTGATCATATGACGATAGTCCCTTCGAAATGCTAAGGTATCTTTACTTATTGCCTTCAGAGACCATTTCGTCCCCTCGAACGTCCCTTTACAAATCCAACGATAGGGCTACTTACTCCTTAATAGTAGGATAACACTGTCTAAAGGAAACGAAAATGAACAGACTTTTTTCGAGTAGGTAGAAATCTTAAGTACTTGCTCAAAATAAAAACTTTTCACACAAACACTTTTCAAAACAGTTTACAAAACAACTTCGTCACACTCTTGAGGACCGATACAAGGGTTATCACGAAGTAAACAAAACTTTTTCAAAACAAGCACACACAAAAAATTTTAAAAATGAGCAAATACCTAAGAGACCGTGGAAAACCACAGATAGAAAGGGTGCTAACACCTTCTCTTTCTATAATCTACCCTCCGTACTCAGAAATATCTTGAAAAAAGGTTTTTTATGTTCTTTTTCCTTTTCCTTTGTTGGATGAAATAAAATTCGGTGGCAACTCTTGCTTACTGCGACATTTGCGAACAAAAAACGCAAACCAGTATAACAGTCGGTTCTCCCACAGTATCACAGAACTGGCGACACTGTTAGGGAGATAAATAAAGTGGGGTATACCTTAGAATCTAGGTCATTTTTTAACTTGCTTGTCTTTTTCTTTGCCTGGTTTATATTCAAGGGTTTTGTTAGGGTTACATAGATCCTACACCAAGATCTGGGGATACCTATTAGGTAAGTAGCAAGAAACTGTGAGGGAACTATGCGGGGTATACCGACATGGTTAAAGAAGTAGCTATGTTGATGTGGTACTTTGGTTGGTATCGGTAACCCTTGAGTCAATCAGGGAGAGTACGGGGCCGTCGCGTGGTGTCGTGAAGCATCAACTAACCTTAGAACCTTTAATTGCACAACTTGGCCAATAGGACGTAGCGAGATGGCCGACTTTGGTGTATTCCCAAGGTCGACAGATACTCGATGCTACACTCATTGAGGTTTGACTCTTGAGTTTTGTTTGGTTGCAAGTCAATCGCCTACTAAACGAAGCTGGGGGAAAGATCAGTGATATTGAGATCCTTTAGAACCCGGTTACTATTTATAGAACAGGTTGAACTAATCCAACTTCAAGAGTGTATGACCTTAAAACTCATGCAGGCCTTAAACCTAAGGATTTGGTGTGACTTGCTTGTTGTTTACTATACATGTGATCTTCTAGGATTTCCAGGATTTCCTAGGGCTCATTTTTGCTTTGTTTTGTAGGACACGACATCTGCCCGTAGGAACACTATCCAGATTAACCTTGTGGAAGTGCCTCTCCAACTAAAGGACCTGGCATTAAGGGTTCCTGAAAGTTCTCCATTCACTAAAAAGCATGGTCGGTTTCTCAACTTGGTCACTTCAAAACCTGATGAAGAATTGTTAAAAGTGTTGTTTCAGTTCTTTGACCCTGTGCACCACTGTTTCACCTTCCTGGATTACCAGCTAGTGCCTACTATGGAGGAATTTTCTCAGTTTTTGGGGGTACCTATTCTTGATCAGTTACCTTTCAACGGTACGGAAGAACATCCAAAGCCTGAAGAGATTGCTCGAGCTCTATCCTTACAAAGGTTTGACGTAGTGACAAGTTGGGAGACTAGAGGAAGTGTTAAAGGATTCTCGGTTAAGTTTCTATTCGAGAAGGCTTACCATTTTTTGGATACCCTGTATTTACAAGCTTTCGAAGAGGTGCTGGCACTTCTCGTTTACATGATGGTACTTTTCCCTAATGCGGATCAACTCGTAGATGTGAACACTATTAAGGTTTTTCTGTCTCATAATCCGATGCCTACATTACTTGGGGATGTTCTATACTCTCTGTATGCTCGTACTCTAAAGAGGAGGGGGACCCTCTTGTGTTGAACTCCTCTATTGGCTAGGTGGTTTATTTCTCACCTACCCAGGTCTGTTTTGAAGAATGAACAGGGTTTGAAATGGTCTCGTAGGCTGATGTCCCTTACATATTTAGACGTTCATTGGTGTTCACGGTTCTCGGAAGATGTTACCATCATCGATCGCTGTGGTGAATTCCCTAATGTACCTATCTTAGGCATTAGGGGAGGAATCAATTATAACCCTTGTTTGGAACTGCGTCAGTTTGGTTATGCGAGAAGAGATGGTCCTCATGATACTCTTATCCAAGGAATCACCTTCGACTATGAGAATGATGCTCAGGGATACCACAAAAGGTTCATAAAAGCTTGGGGGCATGGTGCATAAAATTGATAGCAAGACGTTGGGGCACAAGAATTCCATTCCTCTTGAGCCTTATCTCCGATGGTATAAGCCTGTGCCCAAAGTCTTATGATGCCTTACCCTGCTGTCCTACCAATTGCCGTGGAACCATTTATTGAAGGAGATACTACTTCCCTTGTTCATCATCCTGTAATGCCAACTAATCATGAAGAGTTACAGAAGTCCTGGGTTCAACTCAAAGAGGAGCGGGACACGTTTGAAACTCAGTTCTATGCCAGTGAGAAGAAGGTCCTGGAGCTCACTAGGCTACTTCATGAAGAAAGGAACATAAACGCCTACATTCCACCAAAGAGGATGCACTCCTGGGAGACCTAGTTTCTTTTTGCTTTAAGTTTTGTTTTGTTTAATTGTAAGCCTAAAGGGAATTCTTTGTAACAATTCGAAATTATTAATGCAATTAAAGTGTGTTTCTTTTGGTTAAAAAAATTTGTGCCTTTACGAATCCTTGAAATCATTGCATACGCATCCCATCCATAGCATTACATAAACAGGTGCCATTACAGGTTTCTTATCTTCTTCACTGTTTATTTCAGCAATAATGTCTTCCGAACAAAGCATCAAGGAACTTCAGGCACAAAATGCCTAATTTCAACAGATGTTCATAACTCTAGCAAAAGGGCAGGAGGATCTGAAGGTCCTCATCTTGAAAGAGAAGAAGAAGAAGAAGAAGAAGAAGCCCGCTGGTACCGTTAATATGGGCAGATGGTTTGGGGGTCCGCTAAAGCAACCAGTCGATCTAACCTCCTCATCCAAAGAGGGGGAAAATCAAGAGAGAGAAACAAGGGAGGAGAATCCTAGTCCTGAAGTCTCTAACAATGATACAGACTACAATTATGAGAAGTATCCTCCCATTGAGGATAGGTATAAGTAGTTGGAAGATCGGTTGAGCACTATGGAAGTCCAAAAAATACCTGGGTTAGATTTCGAAGAACTGGGATTGGTGTCGGGAGTGGTCATCCCGCAGAAATTTAAGGCTCCAGTGTTCGCAAAGTATGATGGGGTATCCTGCCCAAAGCTCCATCTCCATTCCTACGTAAGAAAGATCCAGCCCCACACCGCTGATAGAAATTTGTGGGTTCACTTCTTTCAAGATAGTCTGTCAGGGACTTAGCTTGAATGGTTCTACCAACTGGAGGGAACCAATGTCCGAAACTGGGAAGATTTGGCTCCTGCTTTTTATAAGCAATATCAATACAACACCGACCTTGCCCCTACTTGTACTCAACTCCAGAGTATGTCCATGGGTGCAGGTGAAGGCTTTAAGGACTATGCACAGAAATGGAGAGACTTGGCTTGAAGAGTCCAACCCCCTTTGTCTAATAGGGAGTTGGTTGATATGTTTCTTGGGACGTTATCTCGTCCATTCTTTAATCATTTGATCGACAACTCGTCAGCTGGTTTCACCGAGCTGATTCTAACTGGAGAGAGGGTAGAAGCTGGGATCCAGAGCGGTAAGATACAGAAAGACACCTCTTCGAGTTCGGTAAAGAAGCCTTTTACTGGTAAAAAGGAAGCTAGTGCTATCTATAGCCCAAGAGGTCAAAATAGAGCCGAACACTATCAGACAATAAGTGCCGTCATGATACCTAGGCCTGCGGCTGCTCCACAATGCAAAAATCAACAAAGGGTGGAAAGACCACAAAGGCAGTTTACCCGGATTAACATGACGTTGGCTGAGGTTCTACCCCATCTGCTGAGATCCAACTTGGCAACCTTGAAAGAGGCTCCCAAGAATCCGAATACCACATTTCCTCGGTACAATCCAAACACTCGGTGTGCCTACCATTCTGAGAGTCCTGGCCACGATACAAATGATTGCTGGTCTATGAGAAATAAGGTACAGGATATGATTGAGGCCAAAGAGATTGAGTTTGATGCTCCGGAAAAGCCCAATGTCATAACTGCTCCCATGCCTAAGCACAATCGTGGAGTTAATGCTGTTGATACCGATCTGTTTGTGACCTCAGTTGATGAAGTTTCTACTCCTCTTTTGACTGTCAAGAAGAATTTTTTATCGGCCGGTTTATTTTCGGGTTGTGGTGAAGGTTGCCATATATGTTCATCTCTTCCCTCTAGTTGCCGTTTGCTGAAGACAAGTGTTCAGCGCCTGATAGACAACAAAGAAATTTTGTTTGAGAAAACTTTGATTCCCATTGTTCCGTTTGAAGATGTTTCTATTATAACCATTTCCGCCAATCCTTCCAAGGTATCCTCGAGAAGACCTATTAGGATTACACCCGCTCCAAGAGTCGCTCCATTAATAATCACCTTTCTTGGTCCTGTTCCATACGCCTCAGACAAAGCCGTCCCTTGGCATTATGGTGCCGATGTGTACTATCATGGCATCAAACAAGATTTGAAGAATGAAGGGGATGATCCTGATGTCAGTAACATTGTCGGGACCAGCAAGGTTACCAGAAGTGGAAGGGTTTTCTCTCCCGAGATTTCCCCAAAGACTGTCAATAGTCCTGTTGTTATCCCGTCTGCTATTCCTACTAGTACTTCAACTACTACTCCAATTCTTACTCCAATTGTTACCCCTGTCAGCGAGTCATCTGGTACCCGAGGAAAAGAAGTTATAGGTGAGCCTTCCCGAACGGAGGCACCTAGGAAAATTGTCGTAGAAGCCTCTAAGTAAGAGATAGAGGAAATATTGAAAATAATCAAAAAGAGCAACTACAATGTGGTAGAGCAGCTGGGGCAGACCCCCTCAAAGATATCCATGTTGTCCCTGCTATTATGCTCCGAGGTCCATGTGAAGGCTTTGATCGCATTCCTCAAGACTGGGCATGTTCCGCAGGAGACCTCGGTTGATCAATTCAAAGACTGTATGGCCATCCTGACTGTTCACAATAGGCTGGGTTTTTCAGATGCCGATTT
The DNA here is from genome assembly GCA_948472305.1 of Vicia faba. Classification (NCBI taxonomy): domain Eukaryota; kingdom Viridiplantae; phylum Streptophyta; class Magnoliopsida; order Fabales; family Fabaceae; genus Vicia; species Vicia faba. The sequence continues at coordinate 690,935,579 of OX451739.1, forward strand.
GACACTAAAAGGGAGGAAGCATAATGATGCTCTGCATGTCTCAATCGAATGCAGGGGAACTACTATGGCTCATGTGCTGGTAGATACTAGGTCTTCACTGAATGTCCTTCCTAAGAAGGCGCTGGATCGGCTGGATTGTGAGGGCTTGACCTTAAAGCCTAGTAACATTGTGGTAAGGGCTTTTGATGGGTCAAAGAGAATGGTGCATGGGGAGGTGGACATCCCTGTCAAGGTAGGCTCTCAAACCTTTGAATCCACCTTCTATGTGATGGACATCAGGCCATCATACTCTTGTTTGTTGGGTCGTCCTTGGATCCATGAAGTTGGGGCTGTTACTTCTACACTGCACCAAATGCTCAAGTATCCAGTGAAGGGGAAGATTATCACTGTACATGGAGAAGAGGAGTATATGGTGAGCCACCTCAACTCCTTCAGGTACGTAGAGATGGACGGGGAATTCATAGAGACTCCTTGCCAGAATTTTGAAGAGGTTCCCCAGATCCTAGAATCGACTGAAACTACTACCAACAACAAACCTCCTCTGAAGATGGCTTATCTCAAAGACGCCAGAGCAGTGGTTGAAGAAGGTAGGTATACCAATTGGGGACAACTCCTTGATTTTACTCACAAAACTGACAAGTTTGGTTTGGGCTTTACTTCAGGAGCTCAAAGGGATGTTCGACGCGCTCGAGCTAGAGGACCTCCCCTACACATCAGCAATCGGGGAATGAATACCATTGAAGACAGTGAGGAAGACTCTGACATTGACAACTGGATCTACCTAACTACCAATGGTGGACCGAGTAACTGGATGGCTAGGGATTTTATACCAGTTTCTTTTATTCCACAGTAATTGTCTTACTTGTTTTGAGATTTGTAATAAAAATTTTAAACCCTACAGCCTTGTGCCTTTCCCGAGGCACATTGGCTTTGTTTGTGAGGGCCATTATTTGTCATTTCATATATCATCAATAAAACATTGGACGTTCTTTGCATACAAATTTTGCGCTCTCTATTTTTCTTTTCTGTTTTCACTTTACCAAAACAACTATGCTCTTACACACACTCACGTATCATACTGCAAATCCATATCCACTATGGATCCCATTGATAACAGCTCCACTACTGCGAGTTATGACTTCGAAAATCCGATCAACCAAGCCAAGGACGAAGGTGAGGATGATTGTGAAGTGCCTGGAGAACTTGCTAGACAATTACAGCAGGAAGAAAGGGCTATATAGCCTCATGAAGAGCCATTTGAGACAATAAACCTGGGCACGGATGTAGACAAAAAAGAAGTCAAGATCGGCGCAAATCTAGAAGTTAAGATCAAACAACGGTTGATACAAATGTTGCACGACTATGTTGAGATCTTCGCCTGGTTATATGAAGACATGCCTGGTTTGAACACTGATATTGTGGTACATCGTCTGCCGACCAAGGAAGACTGTCCTCCGGTTAAACAGAAGGTCCGCCATATGCGTCCTGAAATGTCAGAGAAGATCAAGGTAAAGGTCATGAAGCAATTCGACATGGGGTTCTTAGCTGTCACCTCCTATCCGCAGTGGGTTGTTAACGTCGTTCTGGTGCCGAAGAAAGATGGTAAGGTACATATGTGTATGGACTATAGAGATCTAAACAGGTCAAGTCCCAAGGATGACTTCCCGCTTCCCCATATTGATGTTCTGGTTGACAACACCACTTAGCATAAAATCTTCTGCTTCATGGATGGTTTCTCTGGCTACAACCAGATCAAGATGGCTCCTAAAGACATGGAGAAGACAAACTTCGTCACACAGTGGGGTACCTTCTGTTACAAGGTGATGCCTTTTGGTTGAAGAATGCTGGGGCAACTTATCAGCGCGCCATGGTTGCCTTGTTCGATGATATGATCCACCATGAGATCGAGGTTTATGTTTATGACATGATAGCCAGGTCTCAAACCGAGGAAGAGCACCTTGATCATCTACAAAAGTTGTTTGATAGGTTAAATACATACAAGCTGAGGTTAATCCGAACAAGTGCACCTTTGGGGTAAGGTCTGGTAAGCTCATGGGTTTCATTGTCAGCGACAAAGGCATTCAAGTAGACCCTACGAAGGTAAAGGTCATACAAGAGAGGCCAACTCCCCGTACAGATAAGGAGGTTAGAGGTTTCTTGGGACGCCTAAATTATATCGACATGTTCATTTCACATCTGACTTCCACTTGTGAGCCAATCTTCAAACTCCTCAAGAAATATCAAGTGGTAAAGTGGAATTACAAATGCTAGACTGCTCTCAAAATAATCAAGGAATACCTTCAAGAGCCACCAATTCTGATGCTTCCGGTTGAAGGAAGACCTTTGATATTGTACTTAACAATGCTAGACAATTCAACGGGGTGTGTGCTGGGGCAGCATGACGAGTTTGGTCGAAAAGAGCACGCAATATACTACCTTAGCAAAAAGTTTACCGACTGTGAGACACGATTCTCACTGCTCGAGAAAACTTGTTGCGCTTTGGCATGGGCTGCTCGCCGGCTAAGACAGTATATGCTGACCCACACTACTTTGTTGATATCTAAGATAGATCCAATCAAATACATCTTCGAGAAACCCGCTCTCTCCGGAAGAATAGCAAGATGGCAGATGATCTTAACTGAATATGATATACAATATACAACCCAGAAAGCAATCAAGAGGAGTGTATTGGCTGATCATTTGGCTCATCAGGCTGTGGATGACTACCAGTCCATGAACTTTGAGTTCCTGGATGAGAATATTATTCTGGTGATTGACTATGAAAAACCTGGACTGGATGAAGGACCCGAGGAGGGATCCCGATGGACTATGTTTTTTGACGGAGCTTTGAACGCACTCAATAACAATATTGGCGCAGTAATCATATCTCCTGAGGGCTGTCATACTCCTTTCACTGCTCGACTATGTTTTAACTGAACTAACAACATGTCGGAGTATGAAGCCTGCATCATGGGTCTTAAAGCCGCTATTGACCTCAAGATCAAGTTCTTGGACGTTTTCGGGGATTCAGCCTTGGTAATAAGTTAGATCAAAGGCGAATGGGATACAAAGCATCCGAATCTCATCCCATATAAAGAGCACGTGCTGACATTGCTCTCACACTTTGAGGAGGTAACCTTTGAACACTTCCCACGAGAGGAGAATTAGTTAGCGGACACGCTAGCTACCATGTCTTCCATGTTCAAAGTCAAGTGGGACAACGAGGCTCCATGAATCACCATTGAGAGGTTGGATGAACCAGCGCACTGTTGTGAGATTAATACCGAAGAGGTGACAGACAAACCCTGGTTTCATGAAGTGAAGAAGTACCTCGAGACTCAAGAGTATCCCGAAGGGGAATCTGTCAATGATAAGAAGTTTCTGAGAAGGTTTGATGCGAAATTCTTCCTCAGTAATGGAATCCTCTACAAGCACAATCATGACTCTACCTTACTATGGTGTGTAAACAAGAACGAAGCAGAGAGGATTATGGTGGATCTACATGAAGGTACCTTCGGAACCCATTCCAATGGACATACCATGGCTAAGAAAATCCTCCGGGCAAAATACTACTGGTCCAATATGGAAGCAGATTGTTATTAGCACTCTCGAACTTGTCATAAGTGCCAAATCTACGCTGATAAGGTGCATGTGCCTCCGGTTCCCTTGAACGTCTTGATAGCTCAGTGGCCCTTCGCAATGTGGGGCATTGACATGATCAGAGAAATCAGGCCCACTGCTTCCAATGGACATCGCTTCATCCTAGTGGCCATTGATTACTTCACGAAGTGGGTTGAGGCGACCTCTTTTGCTACTGTGACCAAGAACTTTGTGGCGCGGTTTATCCGACATAACTTGATCTATTGGTATGGTGTTCCCGAGAGAATTATCACATATAATGGTACAAATCTCAATAACACGATGATCACCGAGCTCTGTAATAAATTCAAGATACATGATCATAACTCTTCTCCCTACCGGCTGAAGATGAATGGCGCTATTGAAGCGACTAACAAGAATATCAAGAAGATTGTACATAAGATGACGATGACATACAAAGACTGGCATGAGATGTTACCATTTTCTCTTCATGGATACCGCACCTCAACACAGACATCGACAGGGGAAACACCCTACTCTCTGGTATATGGCATGGAGGCAGTCCTACCTATCGAGGTCCAAATACCTTCTGTCAGGATTAAGAAGGATGCGGGTTTGAACAAAGATGACTGGATCCAGACTCGACTTGATCAGCTAAATCTAATTAACGAGAAAAGACTTACCGCTATCTGTCATGGTCAGACGTATCAAAAATGAATGATCAAGGCTTTTAACAAGAAAGTTAGACGTCAAGAATATCAAGCCGAGGATCTAGTGATTAAGCGTATCATACTGCCGCAAGGTGATCCCAGGGACAAATGGACCCCCACGTACGAAGGGCCATTTGTGGTTAAAAACATTTTCTCGGGTGGAGCTATGATTCTAACCACCATGGACGGTGACAACCTTCCTCACCCTGTCAATGCAGACATAGTGAAAAGATACTACGCCTGATTAAAAGACCCGCTAGGTTGACTGGCCTAGGAAAAAATAAGGGCTTCCCGGTGCACCAAAAGGGTTCGGGAAAAAATAAGGGAGGAAAATGAAAAAAATATGTACACCCGGCAAGCCGAAAACCTGTAAGGGTGGCTTGGGCAAAAAAGGTTATCCCGGTGGACTGAAAACCCGAAAGGGCAGTCCAGGAAAAAGTTAGGGATGTAAAGCATATCATTATGTCCCATTGGATCATCTTGCGACCAGACTTTGGTATCAACTATCAAGTTCGGACGACACCAATCAATCTAATTAAATTTCGGCCAAGTAGCGAAGTGATGAGAGAGTTAGAACTCAATGGGATTGTTGCATATATCTGTTTTCTTTTTACACAAAATTGTATAGCTTCTATTTTTACGGCGGTGTTCTCTTACCAAAGCGTCAGTCTCCTTGTACAAACACGCCTATTACAGGCCAACTTCAAAAATCAATACAAAATCATTTTCACAAGAAACTATGAGTTTTATCCTTTTTCTGTTTTATTTTGCAAGAACGTCCAGTGATTTATTCTTGACATATGCATTTGAATATGATTGTTGCTCATAAATATTTACATAAGAAACGAAAATACAATTGCTCGTAATTTCAAAAATAGGGGCAAAAATAAGAAATGTCAAACCCGACAGTTACTCTGCCTAACAGGTACCAGGACAGAGACAACTTTAGAGCATAATCATCAGTACATACACTCCCCACAAAGTAAAAGTATTCAAAGCACTGATGTCAGCTTTCCTGAAATAGGAAGTAATCTCCCCAGCCAGGGTCATTCAGAAACCTGACAGTTATATCCCCCAGCCAAATTTCATAATTGCAAGCGGATCAGTAAATTTTATCTCCCAAGCAGAGTTTATATCTCTAGATACAGAAGCTCAATCCCCAATAGAGCCCATTACTTTATCTACGGAAAGTCACCTTCCAAGTTATTCCCCGCAAAGTTATTCTCAAATAGAGTCTCTCCCTGGTAGAGTATTCACAGATAATAAGGAATAAATCTCCAACACAATCATTTCCATTCACCATCCCCAGTGAAAGTAGAAGAACCACAATTCTCTACAATAGTCAGGAATACTATACTCTCCAGCAGCAGTCAGGGATTTATTTTCCCAGGCTCGAACATGTCCCAACAGCATTTCATGTACATACATCATGGCATGCGCACACATATCATATACAACATAATCTCATTTATTTTGAGAACATCATCTCACGAGGCATTTCATACATTACACATATAATTAACCCTGTTATCCTTTCAGGAAAGAAAATTATCACCAACAATTCCAACAACTATACATGTCATATCTACAGACAGCCAGTGGAAAATCCATTTCCGAAGATCAAATGGGTCAACTAATCTATGTAATCAAACAAAGTAATCCTACTATCCAGGTTCCTTCTTATAATCTACCCCAAGAACTCAAGAAAACATCTCAAAGGTCTTTCTTGTTCTTTTCAACCTTTCCTTTTGGATAAAAGAAAAGTCGGCGGTGACTCTTGCTAACCGCAACATTTGCGATCAAACACAAAATAACCAAGTCAGTTCTTCTACCGCGTTACAGAACTGGCGACTCTGTTGGGGATAATTTTAAAAGTGGGGTTACCTTAGGGCTAGATCACATTTACTTGCTTTCATTGTTTGATTTGTTTGCTTTACATTTTGGTTCTTTGTTTGGGTTTAAATCCTCTACCCGGATTTGGGATACCTTATAGGTAAGTAGAAATACATTGTGGAAACTGTGCGGGGTATACCAACATGGTCTAAGAAATAGCTACGTTAGTGTGACATATTTGTGGATACTGGTAGCCCTTGAGTAGTCAAGGAGAATACAGGGCCGCTAAGTGATGTCATGAAGCACTAACTAACTTCTAGAACCTTTACTTGACCAACTTGGCCATTAGGACGTAGTGAGATGACCGGCTTTGGTGCAGTCCGAAGTTGGTAGATACTTGATACTGCACTCATTAAGGTTTGTTTTTTTGGGATATTTTGGTCGCCATTAAAGAGGCTTGCACTGAAACAATGCCCGAGAAGACAAACCAGTGATATTGAGCTCCCTTGGAACCTGGTTACTATTGCTAGGACAGGTTTGAGCCAACTAAACTTCAAGAGGGTACTTACCTATGAGATTCCATGCAAGCCTAAACCTAAAGACTTGTTTGTTTTGTTTGTATATATTTACTTGTACATAACATCTTAAACATCATAACATCATACTCATACTCACTAACCATTTCAAGGATTTTTGAGATTTATCTTTGTTCTTTTTTGTAGGACATGGATTCTATTTGCAGGAAAACCATTCAAGTCAATCTCGTAAGGATCCCTCCTCAACTTAAAGAGTTAACATCAAGGGTTCCTGAGAATTCTCCATTTATCGAAAGACATGGTCGCCTCCTAAACTTGGTTACCTCTAACACGGATGAAGATATGATGAATGTGCTCTTCCAATTCTTTGATCCTCTACACCATTGCTTCACATTTCCCGATTATCAACTTGTGCCAACTTTGGAAGAATTCTTCCAACTCTTGAGGATTCCCATTCTCAATCAACTACCCTTCAATAGTACGGAAAGAGATCCAAAACCAGAAGAGATTGCTCAAGCCCTACACTTGCAACAATCTGATGTCACAATTAATTAGGAAACAAGAAGTGGTGTCAAAGGTTTATTAGCCAAGTTCTTGTTTGATAAAGCTCAAGATTGTTGGAACTCTTTGTATTTGCAAGCTTTTGAGGAAATTGTGGCCCTTCTCATCTATGGGATGGTTTTGTTTCCAAATCCTGACCAACTCATAGATGTAAACGCCTTCAAAATCTTCATGTCTCGTAACCCGGTGCCTACTTTGTTAGGGGATATACTACATTATTTTCACTCTCGTATTATTAGGAAAATGGGTATTCTCACGTGTTATACTCCTCTCTTGGCAAGATGGTTTATTCCGCATCTTCCCCAATCTGTATTGAAGAACGAGCAAGGTTCAAGGTGGTCACATAGGTTGATGACACTCATACATTCAGATATTCATTGTGTTGTACCCCAAAATTTGCCCTCTCATTTTACTCAACATATGTTCATTGAGATCCTCAACTTGCTCAAGGATGCCCAAGAGTTGACCCGACAAACTCTCTCCTAAAGCAATGAACCTCCAACTAGGGTTTCCATTTTCATCAATATGGGTGAGATCTAAAGGCCTCATGTGCTCTCCATAGTCCTAATATGTTATGAATACCATCCATGTCAAGTTTCATGCCTTGCACAAGAAGTTTGCTCAGTCAACTGCTCAAATGCTTGAAAATCAACTATATTAGGTCAAAAGTCAACTGTGACCCACATACAGTCAAACTTCAATATTTTTGGTCAACATCAATATTTTGAAGTGATATCCATCATTTGATCAAGGGTCGACCATGATTCCCCAAGGAATGCTCCTAATTCATCAAAACTCAAAAGTTGCTAAATTAGGGTTTCTCAGGAAAAGTCAACCAAACTTTGACCAAGCATAACTTTTGTAGTTGTTTAGTTATTGGCATGCATTTTTGGTAAAATTAGGTGTGTGAATGTCATGACTAATGTCATAACATTCTGATTTATTAGGTACCTTTGCAGAAAAATAGTGGCATACAGGTACTGCTGTTTATGAGTGTGTATCTGAGCATTTTGCAAAATGATCACATTTACCAAAATCAGTAAACAGGAATTCAGATGTCATAACAAATGTTAAGACATCCTGTTCTGATCTAACAATTATGCAGTTTGGTTAATTCTGAGATTTTTCAGGAAGATGACTCAGTCTTTCCAGAACAGAATCTCTCGTGGACTTTGGGTTAACCTAGCTCAACCCTAACCTGGTTGATAAAGTCTTGTGACCAAGTCTTAAGGTCAAACAGAATTAACCCTAGCTTTTTGTGGAAACCCTAACTGAAGAAGCAACTGCTATATATTCAACAGGGCTGCTGTTTGGAATTCATCCTTTTTGACAGAAGATCATTTAGGAGCTGTATAGTTTTAACTATTGTAATCCAAGCAAATATCATTGTGATAAGTGACTTGGAATAGGTTTTAATTGTAAGGGTTTTGTATCACTCAAAGCTTTGAAGCAAGAGTGTTTTGTGTCTCTTGACTAAAGCTTTGAAGCAAAGTCAAGTTAGGTTTATGTATCACTCAAAGCTGTGAAGCAAGAGTGTTTGTGTTGCTTGATTAAAAAGTTGTGAAGCATAATCAAGTGTATGGTTGAAGAGTGTCTTCATTAATTCATTAGTCAATTGTTTTAAGTATCACTGCTGTGATTGAGGGGGAGTGAGTAGGAACTCAGGTTTAAGTTGTGCTTAGATTGAAGTTGCATTGGGTAGGTCTTAAGTGAAGGAGATAAACTGGTTGGTTTATTCCTGAATTAATATCTCTTATAGTGGATTTCCTCCCTGGCTTGGTAGCCCCCAGAGTAGGTGTTGTTGCACACTGAACTGGGTAAACAATTGACTATGTTCTTTACTGTTTTTGTATTTACTGTCTTATAAAAAGTCAGATACGGTGTCATAACATTGAACGTGACATTGAGTATCTGCAGCCAAAATTTCAATTGGTATCAGAGCAGGCACCCTGCCTGTATTACTGGGTGAGATCTAGGGATATCACTTTCTGGCACTATGGACAAAGAAGGAGTTTTTGGAAATAGACCACCCATTCTGGATGGAACAAATTATGACTACTGGAAACCTCGTATGATTGCCTTCTTAAAATCTCTGGACAAAAAGGCTTGGAGAGCTGCTGACAAAGGATGGAACCATCCCACCATAACTGAGAAAGATGGGACAATCAGTCTGAAGCCTGAGGAAGAATGGAGTAAAGAAGAAGATGAGTTAGCCCTGGGTAATTCCAAAGCTTTAAATGCCTTGTTCAATGGAATAGATAGAAACATATTCAGACTAGTACATCAATATGAACTGGCCAAGGAAGTTTGGGACACTCTCAAAACTACCCATGAGGGCACGTCCAAAGTAAAAATGTCAAGGCTTCAAATGCTGACTACCAAGTTTGAGAATCTAAAAATGATGGAAGATGAAACCATTCATGAGTTTCACATGAACATCTTGGAGATTGCCAACACCTCAGGAGCATTGGGAGAAAAGATGAAGGTAACTGCTATAGAGGAAGCCCAAGATATCAGCAAGTTGAAAGTGGATGAACTCATTGGGTCTCTTCAGACTTTTGAGATAGGGATCACTGAAAATGTTGACAAAAAGAACAAGAGCATAGCACTTGTATCCAACACTGAAGATGAAAACAAGGAGGATGAAGAAGAAAATATTTCAGAAGCTATAGCCATGCTTGGAAGACAATTCAACAAACTCATTAAACGAATAGATCCAAAGTCAAGGTCTAATGTTCATAACATCCCCTCTGACATTGACAGTTCCAGCAGAAGACCAAGGTCAGAAGAGAAAGGAAATCAAGGCAGAGGAATTCAATGCCATGGTTGTGAAGGATATGGGCATATTCGAGCTGAATGCCCTACCTTTCTTAAGAAACAAAAGAAAGGAATGACTGTTACCTGGTCTGACTGTGATTCAGAAAGTAATTCTGAAGAAGAATCTGCCAAACTAGTTACTGCTCTAACTGGTGTTTGCACCTCTGAAAGTGACACCAGTGATGAGGAAGTGACATTTGAAGAACTGGCTGATACTTACAAGAAATTGTGTATCAGAAGTGCTGAAGTCTGTGTGCAAAATGAGAGACAAACAAAGCTCATCATAAAGTTGGAAGCTGAAAAAAGGGCAGACCTTGAAACTATAAGTCATCTAGAAGGGGAAGTTCAATTGCTGAACTCACAACTGAACCAGATGACCAAATCTGTCAAGATGCTGACAAATGGAACTGACAAATTGGAAGAAATCCTTCAGGTTGGACAAAATGTGGGAAACAAGTCTGGACTAGGATTTGTGGAAGCAAAGAAATCTGGTGCAGACAAGAAGATCAGGTCTGATAAACAAATGTCAAAGCAGATGTCTCAACACAACTCTCAACATCAGGAACAGAGATATATGAAGAAAAGGTACCAAAGATGGAGATGTCATCATTGTGGGAGGTATGGTCACATTAAGCCTTTCTGCTTCAGATTGTATGGATACCCTAATCAGAACCCAGGTGTTAAACCTAAAAGGGTACCACATAATCCTTAATGGAAGAAAAAGGCTACTGCCCTGATAGCCCACACTTCCCTGAGAGTCTCTGCAAAGGAAGAATGGTACTTTGATAGTGGGTGTTCTAAGCACATGACTGGAATCAAGAACCTTCTCAATAATGTTAAACCTCACACCACTAGTTATGTGACCTTTGGAGATGGTGCTAGAGGTGAAATCAAAGGAGTTGGTAATTTGGACTGCCCTGGAGTTCCAAATCTGAATGAAGTACTATTGGTAAAAGGCCTGACTGCTAATCTCATTAGTATCAGTCAATTGTGTGATCATGGATTCAAGGTCAATTTCTCAAAATTTGAATGTCTTGTAATAAATGAAAAATAAGAAGTTGTAATGAAAGGAGTCAGATCTAAAGACAACTGTTACTTGTGGGAGCCTGAGAACACTAATACCTCTACTGTGTGTTCTATTGCCAAAGAAGAACAAGAGGTGAAACTGTGGCACCAAAAACTTGGCCACCTTCATCTAAGAGGAATGAAAAGGATTATCTCCATGGAGGCAGTCAGAGGGATTCCAAGACTGCAAATTGATGAAGGGAGAGTTTGTGGTGAATGTCAGGTTGGTAAGCAGACTAGGATGTCACATCCAAAGTCAAGACATCTGACCACCTCTAAAGTTCTAGAACTTCTTCATATGGATCTGATGGGACCAATGCAGGTGGAAAGTCTTGGTGGAAAAAGATATGCCTATGTTGTTGTGGATGATTTTTCCAGATTCACATGGATTAACTTCATTAGGGAAAAATCTGATGTATTTGAAGTTTTTAAAGAACTATGCAAAAGAATTCAAAGAGAAAAAGAAGGGTGTATTGTCAGAATCAGAAGTGATCATGGCAAGGAGTTTGAAAACAGCAAGTTTGATGAGTTCTGTTCCTCAGAAGGAATTAGTCATGAATTTTCTTCTCCTATAACTCCTCAGCAAAATGGAGTTGTGGAAATGAAAAACAGGACCATACAGGAATCTGCCAGAGCAATGATACATGCCAAAAGACTTCCTATGTATTTTTGGGCTGAAGCTATGAATACAGCCTGCTATGTCCATAACAGGGTCACCTTGAGAAAGGGAACCTCATCCACCATATATGAACTCTGGAAAGGAAGAAAACCAACTGTGAAGTACTTCCATGTATTTGGTAGAAAATGCTATATTCTGGCAGATCGTGAACAAAGGAGAAAACTGGACCCTAAAAGTGATGAAGGCATATTTCTAGGATACTCCTCAAACAGCAGAGCTTATAGGGTATTCAACTCCAAGACCAAATCCATGATGGAATCAATAAATGTCATAATTGATGATTATCATGAGGTAACAGATGTCCCTTGTAATGTTGAGACATTCTTTGAGACTCCAACTCAGCAGAATGATCTACCCAACACCACCATAACAGAATCTGAATCAAAGGAAGCTAGCAAAATCCCTTCCATCAGAATTCAGAAGGATCATCCAAAAGAGCTCATCATAGGAGATCCCAACAGTGGAGTCATTACAAGATCTAGAGAAATCATCTCAAACTCTTGCTTTGTGTCTAAAATTGAACCAAGAAATGTCAAGGAAGCTTTAACTGATGAATACTGGATTGGAGCAATGCAAGATGAACTGAACCAATTTAAGCAACATGAAGTTTGGGAGCTAGTTCCTAGACCTGAAGGAACAAACATCATTGGCACAAAATGGATTTTCAAGAACAAATCAGATGCTGAAGGAGTTGTCACCAGAAATAAGGCAAGACTTGTTGCTCAAGGATACACTCAAGTTGAAGGGGTTGATTTTGATGAAACCTTTGCTCCTGTAGCCAGGCTGGAATCAATCAGACTCCTATTGGCAATTGCTTGTCTCCTAAAGTTCAAGTTATTTCAGATGGATGTGAAAAGTGCCTTCCTAAATGGGTACTTGAATGAGGAAGCTTATGTGGAACAGCCTAAAGGCTTTGTGGATCCAAACCACCCTGATCATGTCTACAAATTGAGGAAAGCTCTATATGGCCTGAAACAAGCTCCTAGAGCATGGTATGACAGGTTAACAAAATTTCTCTCAGACAAAGGATACAGAAAAGGAGGCTTGGATAAAACCCTCTTTGTCAAAACTGAAGGAGGGAAGTTAATGGTAGCTCAAATATATGTTGATGACATAATGTTTGGGGGAATGTCAGAACAAATGGTTAAACATTTTGCTGACCAGATGCAGGCTGAATTCGAAATGAGTCTCATGGGAGAACTGACTTATTTTATTGGAATGCAAGTCTCACAGATGGAGGACTCAATCTTTCTATCTCAAAGCAAGTATGCAAAGAACATTGTAAAGAAGTTTGGTATGGAGAATGCCAGTCACAAAAGGACTCCTGCACCTACTCACTTAAAGCTATCCAAAGATTCAAGTGGGGTTAAGGTGGACCAAAGTCTGTACAGAAGCATGATAGGAAGTTTGCTGTACTTAACTGCCAGCAGACCCGACATTGCTTTTGCAGTTGGAGTTTGTGCAAGATACCAAGCTGATCCTAAAGTCAGTCATATCAACTAAGTGAAGAGAATTTTGAAGTATGTGAGTGGAACTTACAACTATGGCTTGTTATATTCTCATGGCTGTGAACCAACTCTGACTGGTTATTGTGATGCTGATTGGGCTGGAAGTGCTGATGATAGAAAAAGCACCTCTGGTGGATGTTTCTTCTTGGGAAATAATCTGGTTTCCTGGTTCAGCAAGAAACAAAATTGTGTGTCTCTCTCTACTGCTGAAGCTGAATACATTGCAGCTGGTAGTAGTTGTTCTCAAATGATCTGGATGAAACAGATGCTTATTGAGTATAATGTCACACAAGATGTTATGACATTGTACTATGACAATTTGAGTACAATCAACATTTCCAAGAATCCCATTCAGCATAGTAGGACCAAACATATTGACATAAGACATCACTTTATCAGAGACCTTGTAGAAGAGAAGACAATTAAACTGGAACATGTTGCCACTGAGCTACAGCTGGCTGACATTTTTACCAAGGCACTTGATGCAAATCAATTTGAAAACTTGAGGGGTAAGTTGGGTATTTACCAACATGAGGAATTGTAGCAATTAATTTTGCTTAAAACAAGGGTTGAAGGAGTTATGCTTGTTAAGTCTGTTCTAATTGGGTTAAACTTATATTTTCCCATTTCCTTCAAATTTTTTAAGAAGTTGAATAGACACTCATTTTCCTCCTTCCCCTCTCGTCTCCGCATCAAAACCCAGTCTCTCAATCAGAATTTTCTCTCCAGTTGCTATTGGTCTTCTAAGACTATCAAAATGTCTCAAACATCATCATCATCCAATACGACTATTTCATCCTCTTCCTCTGATCAAGATTCTAGGGCAATCTCATCTTGCCTGGATTCTGAAGTCCTGGAGATTGCTCCCCTTAGAGAAGTGGAAACTAACCCCACCAAGGTCAAAGAGCTGAGAACAAGGCATGCAGGAATGTCCCAAGCTACTGCCTCTGGTAATCCCTCTCATCCTTCTTCTTCTGTTCCCTCTGAAATTGCAAATAGGGAAGGGTCAGCCTATGTAAGTCAAGCAATAGCTAAAATTGTTACAAGAATTCTGAATGAGAACCACTTAGTTCCTGGAATTTCTGTTCCTTTAAATCAAGAAAGTTCAAATGCTGAAACAAATCCAGATGTCTCTAAGGATGTTGAGACATCAGACAAAGAGAAGAATGCTGATATTGCTCACAAGAAAAGGAAGAAGCCCGAACCTTCTGAGTCTGATGACAGTGCTGGTTCCTGGTGGAGTTTGCAAGTGTGTTCAGATTTTAGTTGTTGTTTTTATTACTTTTTCTGGATGACTGTATAAATTTTAAGTACATGTATCTTTGGCCCATTTGTGGCTAAAGAGGGGGAGATATTCTGTGGTTAATTACTTGATAGACACTATATTTTTCTGCAGTCACATTTATTCTGCTGCTATCTATTCTCTGATTGCTTAGGGACTTTAGCCAAAAATCTGCCAAAGGGGGAGTTTGTAGTTGTTTAGTTATTGACATGCATTTTTGGTAAAACCAGGTGTGTGAATGTCATGACTAATGTCATAACATTCTAATTTATTAGGTACTGGTTTATTAGGTACCTTTGCAGAAAAATAGTGGCATACAGGTACTGCTGTTTATGAGTGTGTATCTGAGCATTTTGCAAAATGATCACATTTACCAAAATCAGTAAACAGGAATTCAGATGTCATAACAAATGTTAAGACATCCTGTTCTGATCTAACAGTTATGCAGTTTGGTTAATTCTGAGATTTTTCAGGAAGATGACTCAGTCTTTCCAGAACAGAATCTCTCGTGGACTTTGGGTTAACCTAGCTCAACCCTAACCTGGTTGATAAAGTCTTGTGACCAAGTCTTAAGGTCAAACGGAATTAACCCTAGTTTTTATGGAAACCCTAACTGAAGAAGCAGCTGCTATATATTCAACAGGGCTGCTGTTTGGAATTCATCCTTTTTGACAGAAGATCATTTAGGAGATGTATAGTTTTAACTATTGTAATCCAAGCAAATATCATTGTGATAAGTGACTTGGAATAGGTTTTAATTGTAAGGGTTTTGTATCACTCAAAGCTTTGAAGCAAGAGTGTTTTGTGTCTCTTGACTAAAGCTTTGAAGCAAAGTCAAGTTAGGTTTATGTATCACTCAAAGATGTGAAGTAAGAGTGTTTGTGTTGCTTGATTAAAAAGCTGTGAAGCATAATCAAGTGTATGTTTGAAGAGTGTCTTCATTAATTCATTAGTCAATTGTTTTAAGTATCACTGCTGTGATTGAGGGGGAGTGAGTAGGAACTCAGGTTTAAGTTGTACTTAGATTGAAGTTGCATTGGGTAGGTCTTAAGTGAAGGAGATAAACTGGTTGGTTTATTCCTGAATTAATATCTCTTATAGTGGATTTCCTCCCTGGCTTGGTAGCCCCCAGAGTAGGTGTTGTTGCACACTGAACTGGGTAAACAATTGACTGTGTTCTTTACTGTTTTTGTATTTACTGTCTTATAGAAAGTCAGATACGGTGTCATAACATTGAACGTGACATTGAGTATCTGCAGCCAAAAATTCAACTTTCTCATACTTTATCAGAAAGTTCTCTACCAAGGCTCATTTTGAAAAGAATCCAATTGCTTACAACTCATCTTCAGCCCTCAAGTTAAAGAAATTCACTCATCAAGAGATATGATTTCCTACATTATAGGTCATTCCAAAAAGTCAACAAAAATACCTTGTGGGTCAAAGCTCCATACGTGAACATGGAAGATCCAATTGAGATGAAACCAAAGAGGTTCTTTAGAGGACATCCTAAGCTTTCTAAAAAGTCCTAGAACACCCTCTTAGGGTCAAGATTGAAGGAGATATGCATTGTCACAGTTGGCCATTTTGGATATTTGCCCAAAGTCAACAATGCTCAAAATTGCATTTTTTTCTCAAATGGGCCTAACTTTTTATGCTTGCATCTTACTCCTAGCCTGGTCCACGACCCATGAACCATCCCATGTCTCATTTACTTATTTATTTAATTTATTTTGATTTTATTTATTTAAAATTCAAATAAAATCAAATTAAATCAAATCAAATAAAAAATAAATCAAATAAATGGGATATGATTTGTTTTTGGCATTAATTGAATATCTTATGAACTGTCCAATGAAGAGAAAATCGTATCAAGCCATAGAAGGGAGGAAATCTCCAAATTTGGAAAGATTTGAAATGCATTCATATCTTTGGATTCTTGCCAAAACTATTAACCTAATGGATTCACATACATATAAAAGATCATTCTAACCCTAAAGAAAAAAAATTTGCGTGCACAACCTGCCTAAAAAACCAGAATAAAAGCTCAAATTTATGTTCAAAAGTGAGAGACCTATCTTCTTCCAGAGGCCAATTCAAGACGTGCTGAAGGTCAAATCGTGTCCCTGGGCATCCTCTGAAACGATTGCAATCATCACCAAGTCTCCACAAGCCCATAAACGTGTTGTACGATCATCACGATTTATCTTTCTTTCCAAAATCGATTACCATGATTCTTGCAGTATAAACATGTTTTAATTATATGTCTGTGCTTATTATCATATTTGCAATGTGCTGGATTGGTTTGATTGAAGTTTGAGTGTAGAAATAGACATTTGCCATGGCTAGGGTTCCAGAGCTCCAATTTGGGGAATCCTAGTTAGAAGAAAAATTAGGCCAAATTAAGGACCCCTTCATGTGCAGGGACTGATTTGCAATCAAGCCATGGCATTGCATGGGATTTATATTGCTTAGGTTGTATTTTTTATGTTTGTAGCCATGCTTAAAAACCATCACTATAGCCTATAGTGACGAGTTTGGCCGTAGGTAAAAGTTCCCTCTAAGACAGCAGTCCCTGGGGAAGAGGATGAAGGCGTGTCAGTGCATGAGTGGATGATTTAAAATTCACGCGTTTTCTTAGGCCAAGTGCTCAGTTTGTATTATATTTATTTATTTGATTATGTATACGAATAACTTAGCAGTGCCGTTGGCAATGGGGAAAGTCTGTGAGGTGCACGTCCTGGGTTCGACCCCAGGCGTGCGCTTTTGCATTTTCTTAATATTTCCTACAGGTTCCAATACACAATATCCAAAGATGTCCACCATGCGCCCGAGATCTCATCCCTGAGATCCATCATCATACAGATTTCATGCTCCAGCTTTGAAGGACCACCATGAACCATCAGGAGAGAGGTGCACTAGACCAAACGCCAGACCCTGGGCCATCTTTGGGCCTAACAGGAAATTTGGCAGCATACCCCCCAAACTGCTCAACACCAGGCCCAATTCTAATTCTTTTCTTTCTTTTTGTTATTTATTTTCCTTTAATTATATTTTACCACAAAATCATTTTTTTTTACTATTATTAAATCAGAAAAAATCACAAAAAAAGGTAGAATTAGGTTTTTATTAAAATTAGTTTTATTTTGGCAAATTAATTAATTTTGATTTGATTGTTTTCATAATTAAAATTAATTAGACAAATTAGGTTTAATTCATAAATATTTAATTTTCTCAATAAAATACCAAAAAATGTTTTTTTAATTAATTAGATTTAGGTTAAGATTTAAAATATTTTTCTCAATAATAAAATACAAAAAAAATATTTTCTCTTTAATTGATTAGATCTTTTAGGACTTAGACTTCATTCTCGTATTTATTTCGTCACGCGCGTTCTTATTTTCTTTATTCCTATTAATTATTGTAACTGTTCCCAAGTTGTAATAATTAATTAGGTTTAATATTTCGCTTATCATTTTTCCCGGGTTTTTGAATATGTAATCCCCTCCCCAAAGCCTTGTAATAGTTAGGGTCTTAATTTCTTGCTTTTACTCTCAAACTATTTAACTGTTAGATGTATGGACAATAGGATTGCATGTGAAAGATAAATCAAATTAAAACAGTAGAAAACCCTAATTGTGCAAAGATAATTAACTGAAAAAACACACTCGCACATGTTCACTCCTAGGGTTTTCCCCAGTTGGTTGCCTCAGAAATAATGGTCGTGTCCCTCGAATGTAGGGATACCTTAGCAATGACCCGCGAATCAAAATCATCATAAAGATCATAGTCCCTACTTATCCCTCGAGTTGCCTACGAATTGATCTTATGACGATAGTCCCTTCGAAATGCTAAGGTATCTTTACTTGTTGCCTTCAGAGACCATTTCGTCCCCTCGAACGTCCCTTTACAAATCCAACGATAGGGCTACTTACTACTTAATAGTAGGATAGCACTGTCTAAAGGAAACGAAAATGAACAAACTTTTTTCGAGTAGGTAGAAATCTTAAGTACTTGCTCAAAATAATAAAAACTTTTCACACAAACACTTTTCAAAACAACTTCGTCACACTCTTGAGGACCGATACAAGGGTTATCACGAAGTAAACAAAGCTTTTTCAAAACAAGCACACACAAGAAATTTTAAAAATGAGCAAGTACCTAAGAGCCCGTGGAAAACCAAGGATAGAAAGGGTGCTAACACCTTCCCTTTCTATAATCTACCCCCCCCCCCCCCCCCCCCCCCCCCCCCCGTACTCAGAAATATCTCGAAAAAAGGTTTTTTCTATTCTTTTTCCTTTCCTTTGTTGGATGAAATAAAAGTCGGTGGCGACTCTTGCTTACTGCGACATTTACGAACAAAAAATGCAAACCACTATAATAGTCGGTTCTCCCACCGTATCACACATTGGTGTTCCTGATCTTTGGAGAATGTTACTATCTTCGACCGTTGTGGAGAATTCCCTAATGTCCCCTTACTTGGCATTAGAGGAGGTATCACTTACAACCCTTGTTTAGCCTTACGACAATTTGGTTACGCCCGAAGAGATGGTCCACATGAGATGCTTATTCAAGGGTTGGTATTTGACTACGAGAATGACGATCAAGGTTACCGCAAGAGGTTTATCCGAGCTTGGAGGATATTGAACAAGGTAGATAGCAAAACACTGGGGCACAAGAATTCCATCCCTCTTGAGCCTTATCTCAAATGGGTACGAGCCCATGCTCAAAGTCTTGTGATGCCTTATCCTTCCATTCTCCCAGTTATCATAGAACTTGTGGTGGAAGGAGATGTCCCATACACTATCCTTCATCCTAGCATGCCCACCTCTCTCGAAGACTTACAAAGGGATTAGATACAACTTAAGAGGGAGCGAGGCACTTTCGAGGCCCAATTCTACGCCAGCGAGAAGAAGGTTATGGAACTCACCAAATAGCTTCATGAGGAGCAGAGTCTGAATGCCTACATCGCACCAAAGAGGACGCGTTCAACTTTTTTATCTTAGGGTTTTGTATTTCTTTGTAAGCCTAAAAGGGGCATGATGTACTCCAACTTTGATTTATTAATATAACGTGCGTTCCTTTTTGTCTAAAGCAAATTTAAATCTCTAATTTACTTGAAATCATTTGGATATGCATCTTCATTCATCATAACATAAACATGTTTCTTATAACAGGCCTCCTTATCTTCGTACTGTTTATTTCAGTAGAGATGGCCCTAGAACAAACCATCAAGGACATCCAGGTTCAAAACGCTCGACTTCAAGAGATGTTCTTGAACCTATCCAAGGGACAAGAAGAGGTGAAGGAGCTCCTCACAAAGGGCATGGTCATGGGAAATCCTGGGGACGACAGGGATGACCAGTTGGAGCGGTTACAAATCGAGATAGTCGTAATGAAAGTCCAAATGATGGGACAACTGGTAGGCCAGATGGCTCTTATCCAAAATCTAGCTCAAGGACAAGAAGAGCTGAAATTTCTTGTCAACCAGCTTTGTCAAGACGGTTACAACCGTATGGGGAAAACGGCCAGAATTGGAGATCAAGTTACTACTCAGCCTCCCATGCGACATGAAGTCGGTTTAGTGGAGAGTAGACCATTCCAAATTGCTGCCATGTCTCGAGTCCAACCTCGCCAACAACAACAAAGGAATCAGTGCAAGGAGGTCACACCTAAGAGACAATTTACCAGGATTGGCATGTGGCTAGCTCAGGTGCTACAAAACTTGTTGAAGGCAGAGATAATTACATTAAAGGCTACTCCCAGTAATCCTAACATTTTTGCTCCTAGTTACCGTCCCAAAGAGAGGTGTGCTTACCATTCTGACGGTCTCGGGCACGACACGAACAATTGTTGGGCTCTGAAGAACAAGATTCAAGACCTAATTGATGAAGGAGTGTTGGAGTTTACACAAGACAATAAATTGGAACTCTTCTACCACTCCTCAAGGGCATCCACATGAAGCGACGATCGGGGCGAGGAAATTTTCTGTTCATTTGAATTTTCAAGTTGTAATCTCTTTGTTGATTAAAAAATTATCTATTGATGTGAAACTTTATTTCATTAATGCATTACACATGTTTGTCTTGAATTCATCCATTCGTTTTCACTATATTTAAACTATGCTTTTTGCTCTCTTTATGACATTAAACTCTTGCTAAAAGTTACAAGCCTTTAGATGGAGGATGACGAAAACAATGCCATAATCTCATACAATATCCTTTTGAACAGACCTTGCTGACGATGTACATGCGTTATTTCAAATCATAAACACTGGGGTTATAAGGAAGATAATCCCTAGTCAATCCCTTTGAGCCAAAGAAGTAGAAGTTTTCTTTTTCACACAAATTGAAACCTTTAATCAATACCCGGGGCAGGGTAGTCTCTCAGTTAATTTAAATGCGCGTTCAGTCGCAAACTTTCACTTCGTAATACAACGAATGACATCAAAAACATTCCTCTGGAATCAAAAGACAATGATGGTTCCCTATCACATAGGCAGTCATTGTCTCTCAAAAAAGAAAAGCCCGCTAAGTCAAAACCTATGAAGGAGACTTAAGAAAAAACTGGGGCATCCCGCTGACTGTAATCTCAAAACAAGAACAGTCAGGCAAAAATTAGGGATAATAAAAAAAGAGGTCACTACAAATCCTCAACAACATGAAAAAATGTTGCAAAAAATGAATGCCTCCCGATAAACTAAACTTGTCTGAACCATCACCAGAATATCATTCCAGACTCAATTGAAGTTCAAACGTACAATTAGCTGAGTTTAGAACTGAAGAACATCACGAAGAGCGGGTGGGTACAAACACACTTTGAGCCTTTGTCCTTTTTTTATTAAACCGTGAACCAAGCCACGCTACAACCCTTCAAAAGTCCTAATTGAAGCATGGGTTTGTTCAAAAGCATACTATTACAAAAGGTATCATGACTCCTGTAAGGCTTTACCCTAAATCCTGAGTTTGAATTTTCTTGCAAAACTTCTTTACTTGCTAAAGCGCGTTTTCAAAATTTCAAGACAAATATAAACTTTGCATTACTTGAATATCACTGTTTGCATATGGCTATTTGTTTGACAACAGAGAAATTCACACAACAAATATCCGATGAATGAAAGCTCTCTTAGTGAACAAAATCACTTCAAGTGGGATGACACTTCCAATGACAAATCTCCTATCAACAAGAGGGCATGACATGTCACTATCTAGCACACCTGGGGCAGTCCAGTCAAGATTCCAAGAAATTTCTCAAGAAGTGAAGAATAACCAGGGGCAGGTCTCTATCTAAATCACTTGGGGCATTGAATGCGAATCCCGACAAAGGGTTACGTACAGTCCATTAGTTCCTGGCAGTGCCACAATCATCCGTTACTAGGGGAAATGACAAATCTCTCCAGAATCCTTCTCATAGGATGATTCCCCAGCCATATTTTCAATCTTTGAAAACCTCTTCCCAACTGAGTTGACTTCAAGAATCCTCGAGGATTTCTGCCAGTGAAGTCACCGCCTCTCCAACAGATAAAGCAACAAGGTTTATTTCCCTAACAAACTACGGATTCCCCAGTTTGAGTTTACCTCTCCGACTATTACAAATCAAAGGACCACAACTCCTCTTCCCCAGTAGACTACTCTACAATCCCCAGAAAATTACTATGAAGCCTGGACCCGACCATATATCAGTTTAACTTCGACTCCCCAGTAGAGCAACGGATAACTGAGACTTCTGAATTCTTTCCCCCAAGAAGGAATCAACACTCTCCATAGGGTTTTTAACATTCCCCAACGAAGTTCTCCTTAAACAATAAAACATGAATCCTTGGTGGAAACATTCTAAGCAAAGATTGAAGACACGCCTACTCTTCAACAGTAGTTCGGGATTTAATAACTCCCCAACATTTGTCAAGGATTTATGTTCCCAGACAAAAAAAATACATTCATCAACATTTCGCATTTCATGCATCCTATTTACATACATGACAAGTTCCTATGACACAATCTCATTTATTTTGAGAACATCACTGCACCATGCATTTCATGCATCATGACATTGCATACAGCTAACGTTTTACCTTTTTCAGTAAAAGGTCAATCAATAGACAACTATCTTAACAGCCAACAATTTTCAACAGTTCTAGATTAATACCTGTAACAAGTCAGGGCAATTATCTACACGACCAGCTGAAGCAACCCTACCCAGGTTCCTTCTAAGAAAATTATAGATGAAGTTTAACACAGACTCCTCATCAAGCAACCCCACCCAGTTTCCTTCTCATAACCCTACTACACAGGTTCCTTCTCATAGCCCTACTATCAAGGCTTTCATTTCGAAGTAACCCTACTACCCAAGTTCCTTCTCATAGCCCTACTATCTAGGCTTTCATTTCGAAGTAACCCTACTACCTAGGTTCCTTCTCATATCCCTACTATCCAGGCTTTCATTTCGAAGTAACCCTACTACCCAGGTTCCTTCTCATAGACCTACTATCCAAGCTTTCATTTTGAAGTAACCCTACTACCCAGGTTCCTTCTCAAAGCCCTACTATCCAGGCTTTCATTTCGAAGTAACCCTACTACCCAGGTTCCTTCTCATAGCCCTACTGTCCAGGCTTTCATTTCGAAGTAACCCTACTACCCAGGTTCCTTCTCATAGCCCTACTATCTAGGATTTCATTTCAAAGTAACCCTACTACCCAGGTTCCTTCTCATAGCCCTACTATCCAGGCTTTCATTTCGAAGTAACCCTACTACCCAGGTTCCTTCTCATAGCCCTACTATCCAGGCTTTTATTTCGAAGTAACCCTACTACCCAGGTTCCTTCTCATAGATCTATTATCTAGGCTTTTATTTTGAAGCAACCCCACCCAGGTTCCTTCTACGATAACTCCAGATGCAGTTTTACACGGACTCATCATGAAGCAGTCCTACACAAGCCCATCATAAATTAAAGAAAATTCAATACCTCGGCTGGTTCAGTTTAAATCTCCCAATGGTTTATCCTGATTCTTTCCGCTAGACATCTTCTCTGGTTCAGATAAGTCATTCCAAGATTTATTCTGATTCTTCTCCAGACCACTGCTGGTTCAGTTTAAATCTCTCAACGGTTTATCTTGATTCTTTCTAGTAGACATTTCTTCTGGTTCAGATAAGTCTCTCCAAGATTTATCCTGATTCTTCCCAGTTAAAGACTATTCAAGACTTTTTCTAGGTTCAGTTTTAAATCAACCAAAGGTTCATGTTGATTCTTTCCGCAGTTAAAGTCAAGTTTAGACTTAGTCTAATTTCTGTTAACGTCACCTCCAGATGGCATTTGTAAGCCCATCTCCACAAATATCCATAATTCCTCCAAAATGGCATCTATAAGCGCATTCCCATTTCATCTTCGAGTGCAAATATCTGGGCACTCTAGTGTTCAATCATCTTCCACCTTTAAGTCACGAATGGATGATCCGCCAATCTAACTTTTCAGGTTTAAGAAGATTGAAAAGGGGCAGCTGTTGTACCCCACAATTTGCCCTCTCATTTATCAAGTATTTCTCACAAGATCTGCTTTGGTTAAAGACTGCACTAGGGTTGATTAGCTCAAGACACCTCCTTAAGCACTGGTGACTGAAATTAGGGTTTGAGATTGCATAATGATAATTGAACTTTTAATTCCTCATATGACTTTAATGGATCATTATGAACCCTCAAGATTTCTCATGTCAAGTCTCAATCTTGGATCACATTTTTGCTTAATCAATTGATCAGTTGACCTAAAAATCAGCTGTATTGGGGAACAAGTCAATTGTGGTCAATTTACAGTCAAACTTCACAATTTTTGATCCATATCAACATTGTGAACTCACATATGTCATTTGATCAAGTTTGGATCATAATTCCTCAAGAAATTTGATCAGATCATCAAAAGGGCAAAATGGTCTAAATTAGGGTTTTAACTAAGAAAGGGCAATTTCTGATTTTTGACCTAGCAAATGGTTATTTGGTTTGAGACATGATCTCAAGGTTTAAAATGCATCATTTTGACTTAATGGTATAACTCAAAACTTCCCTCAAGATCAATTGATTGATAGTTGATTTTTAGTCAACTGATCAAAAGTCAACTGTACACTAAAAAGTAAAACTTTGACTTTTTGGTCAAAATCAAGTATCAAAGATCACAATTCATCAAAACATGTCAAAATATGAAACTTGTTCATCAAGAAATTAAAAAGTCAAGATTTCATTTTGAAAAGTCAAAGTTTCCAAACTTAGAAATTTTTCTAAGTGTTAGAAACTTCATATTTTTTCACAACTTGAGCCATTTTTTCACCATGATGCAAGATGATTCAAAAGAAACTTTCAACATGAAAGTTGTAGATCTCAATGAGATCTAAAACATTTCTTTACACAAATCCTCCTAAAAATTCTTGGATCTCAAGTTATTAATCCATGAAGTCATGGTCATGAAACTAAAACACTTAGTAAAATTTTGAGCATTTTGGTCAGGAATTTGACCTAACTTCTGAGCCAAGTTTCACATAGTTCCATTTGGATTTTGAAAAAGTGATTCAAAGAGGGGTTGTATAGCACATTACAAGCTTTCTAAAAAGTCTAAAAACTCATTGAGATCATTTGTGAGCAAGGAGAATCGAAGGTCAAAAGTTAGGGTTTCAAGTTGTTTTACAAGGCAGAATTTCATGATGAACAAGAATGCAAATCCATGCTAGGTTGCACAATCTTTGCTTTGCAGGCCTAGAAATTGTTTGGAACTCCATAGTTAAATGTTTGCACAGCTGTTAGAGGCTTTAATCTAAGCATTCAATGCATTGCCCATGCTTAATGCCATTTTGGGAAGAAAGTGCACATTGCCATTTTGGAAAAGTAGCTTTTATGCACAAAATCAGTTCTTGAGCTTTGCACTTGTTTGCTTCTGATCACACATAACCTATAACCCAAAAGAAACTTGTCTAAAGCCTCTTTGAACTCAGGCCATGCTTGTTTTATGCCTTGAAACCATATTTCCACTTTTCTTCAAAATCAAGTAAGATCCCATAACTTGTACTTGTGTGATTCCGACCCTCTCAAGCCTCATAAACTTTTCCTTACTTATGCACAAGTTGTTTGCATCAAGTTACACGAATACACAAGCTCCAAAACTCACAAAAACTTAAAACTGTATCATAAACCACCATTGTTGCATATTCTGATCAAGAACTTCAAACTTCCATTTCACTCGTGCATTTATTGGACTTTTGCTTCCAAAAGCTTCCAAACATCACACATAAGCCATCCCTATCCCTGTTACACAACTGTAACACCATCTTCACCCATTTCCAAGTTCAAAAACATAACATCACAATTGGACTTCTCCAGACCATTCCAGCCACCTTCAGCTCAAGCCAGCCATTGCATTAGCTTCCTAGAGGTCCAAGGAAGCTAACCTGATCATCACCATCACTTGAAACAGGCTCAAACTCATTTCACGATTTCCAGTTTTGAGGTATTTTTCTTGAACTTCTATCTCATTCTTTAGGCATTGTTAGGCTTGCATTTGTGAAGATACAATGTAGATATCATTGCCCTGAAACTATACATGTCCATAGATTTCATTTATGTTGCTTAAGCATGGAGAATTTTGAGTTTGAACTTGCTGAAACATTTAGGTCAGAATTTGGTACTTTCATAAATTCATCTTTATCTTTGAATGTTAGCTTAAATTAGTTACATGGTTGGATTCGTGGTGAAAAAATACACAAGTTTCATGTTTACATTTTTGAAAATGGTTGAAGAATGAGCAAGTTACAGATCCTTTGGCTGGAGGTTGAAGATGAAGTACAGTTAGGGAAAGTTTTATGTTATGTATTTATTTTTGTGCTAATGTTAATGAATGTATAGCCACCCCAGTGGTAAGGCAGCGCGCTGGTAACCAAGAGGGCGTGGGTTCAACACCCAGCGCACTACCTTTTTTTTCTTCTTTTTTCTCTCTTCCATTTTTCACATTTTCATACTTTTTTGTCACAAACACACATGCCCGGGCTTCAATGCAGTGGGCCTTGGTATTTTTGCTGGCTTCTAACCCCTGGCCCTGTTTCAGCATCCCTCTGATCATTTATTTCTTATTTTATTTTTATTTTTTAGCTTATTTCACTTTCTTTTATCATCTTTATTATTATTAGTATTATTATTTTTATTAATAAAAAACAAAAATATTTATTTTATTATTTTTACACTCATTTATATTTTATTTTTCATTATAAAAAACTAAAAAGAACAAAAACAATTTTCTTAATAAATTAATTTCTCTTTCTTGATTAATATTTAGATAATTAGGTTTAATTATTATATTATATTATTTCCTTTTAAATTAAAATTAATTTAAAACTTAGGTTTATTTTAATTAAATTTCCTATTATTTTTATTATTTTAAAACCTTTTCATAAAAAACCCTAGAAAACCATTTTAAACTTATTTTTCTTTGTTAATCAATTTAGGTTTTAATTTTAGTTAATTTCCATTAATTATTTTCTTAATTAGGTTAAGATCAAAACCTTCCATAAAAGCAAATAAAAATCATTTTTTTTCCATTTTGCATTCTTGCATTTTTATCTTCATTTTTGTACAATATTCAATATGGTTGTAATAATTATTTAGATTTAATTTTCTTGCAATTTCCCCATTTGTAAATTTTTACATCCCCTCCCCTATTGATGTAATAGATTAGTATTTTTATTTTCTGTAATTTAATGCTTTATATATAAATGCTAGTAAATTAGGGTTTGTATGGAAAGATTAAAATTAACAAGTTAGCAAACCCTAATACAAGACAAATCAAGCATGAAAAAGACACACTTGCACACTTACACCGTTAGAGTAAATCCACTTGTTGCCTTGAGAAATAAATGGCCATGATATGCATGTAAGATGTCTTAGCAAAAAAAAATAAAATACAAGATCATAGTCCCTCGATGACACTATCCAAAGTTGCCTTACAAATGATCTTAGTCTCTCAAAGAAAATGCTAAGATATTTTACAACATTGCTATTCATGACTATACGATGACCCTTGTCCGTTCCTTTTATATCCAATGATGGGGCTTCTTATCAATCAATGGTAAGATAGCAACATCTAAAGGAGGAAGAAA
Organism: Vicia faba; assembly: GCA_948472305.1. Lineage (NCBI taxonomy): Eukaryota > Viridiplantae > Streptophyta > Magnoliopsida > Fabales > Fabaceae > Vicia > Vicia faba. Next base: position 690,963,290 of record OX451739.1, read on the forward strand.
AGAACATTTAAGACCTTTTGAGTAGGTAGATTCGCTCCAAGTTGCTCGCTTTATCACAACAAAAACATTTTATACACCAACACCTCATTTGAAATATTTTCAAAAGACAAACACTTTGTACGCGTTCTTATAGAAACGAGAGCCATTACAAAGAAGACACCTTTTCAAAATCTCTTTCAAAAACACATTCCACAAACACCACTTTGAACTATTTTCGAGACAACACTTTATACGTGTTCTTATAGAAACGAGAACCATTAGAAAGACATTTTCAAAATACTTTCAAATAAACCACAAAAAGCATATTTTCAAACAAAAGCAAGTTGTGATACGGTGGGAGAACTGACTCGGGTCGTTTGCATTTGACCGCAATTACGCGGATAGCAAGAGTCGCCACCGACTTTTCTTTTATCCAAAAGGAATGGTAAAAAAGCACAGGAAAGACCTTTCGAGATTATTTCTCGGGTTCGGGTGGTAGATTATGAAAAGGGAAGGTATTAGCACCCCTTTCATCCATAGTTATATATGTGCTCTTAGTTACTTGCTAGATCACTTGCTTTTGTTTGACAGTGTGCTTGTGGCGTGGGTTTTGAAAGTATTTTGAAAATGTCTTTGTAATGGTTCTCGTTTCTATAAGAACGCGTACAAAGTGTTGTTTCGAAAAATAGTTTAAAGAAGTGTTTTGTGTAGTGTGTTTTGGAAAGTGATTTTGAAAAGGTGTCTTCTTTGTAATGGTTCTCGTCTCTATAAGAACGCGTACAAAGTGTTTTGTCTTTTGAAAATGTTTCAAGATGAAAGTGTTGGTGTAAAAAAATGTTTTTATCGTGAGCAAGCGAGCAACTAGGAGCGAATCTACCTACTCGAAAGATCTTAAATGTTCTTTTCCTCCTCCTTTATATGTTGCTATCTTACCATTGATTTGATAAGAAGCCCCATCATTGGATGTGAAGGGACAGGCGCGGGTCAATCGTACAGTCATAGAAGGCAACTTGTGAGACGCTTTAGCAATTTTTGTAAGGGACTAGATCGTTTTACCGAAGGCAACATTGAGGGTCATCGAGGGACTACGATCTTTTTTTATCGAAGAGTCTTTGCTAAAGTGTCCCATATTCGAGGGACATAACTGTATTTTTCGAGGCAACAAGCGAGGTTACCTTAGAGGTGCGCGTGTGAAAAAGTGTGTTTGATTCAAGTTATTTTGTCTTTGAAATTAGGTTATCTAGCGATTGATTTTAAATCTTGTCACACACGCCTAATTACTATACAGTATAAGGAATTCAGTAAATTGCAGAAATTAAATTTCTACGCTATTACAGAGCTTTCAGGAATGGGGGTACAAATTTACAAATGGGGATGGATTAATGCAATTAAATTTCCAAATAGGCAAACAATACAACCAAAGCGAATCGAGCAATTAATCGAAATTACAACAAGTTTATGAAGTAAAATTAATTAACAAAATAAAGATAAGGAAATAAAATTCTTGTTTTTTGTTTGAAAAGAAAAATAGAAAAAAATATATTCTATTAATTTGCTAAAGAAATTAAATCAAATGCATGCATTTTGTCTTTTAGGGTTTTTGTTATTAAGAAAATAAATAAACAAATTAAAACTAAAATACAAAAATTAATTAGTAAAAATATTTACAAAGCTTTTTTCCTAAATTAAATTAGAACTAAGAACTAAACTTAATTAAGAAAACTAATTAACAAAATTCAAGATTTATTAAATTAATAGAAAAAGTAAATACTAAAACAAAACAAAATGGAGGGGTGGTGTTAAATTGAAAAAATGGGGTGATGCTGTCTCAATTTGTTGTTGGGCTGAATTTGGGATGAAAGGCCCAAACATTATTGTTTGTTATGTTAAAAAAAAACTTAAAAATCTGGGCCATAAATGGACCGGGTTGGGTCAGACCCGGGTCCAGCCCCTTTTCATACAAAAAACAACATGGGTTGAAGCAAACCTAGCTCATTACCAGCGTCTCTCTTCACTGCTTCAATGTTTTTTTCTCTCAAAGAAACTCTTCCTCACTCTCATCTCTCCTGCTTCTGTGTTCGCAACAAAACAACAACAACAAAACTCTTTCTACTTCTCTCGCAGATAATCTCAACATTAATTTGTTATTTTGTTCCATTTCTCTTTTGTTCTTTTAGCCCAGTACAACATTGATACTCACATGCAAATTTACAAACAAAATAGAAAGTATCTCCTACCTGTGATTTCGATACGGTGATGCGCTTCCGAGGCGATCTGCGTGTGTGAACGGTGTTGATGGAGACACCCACGGTGGACTCCGTTACGATAGTGTGCAGTGGTAGGCCGAACTGAATCAGGGGAGTTAACTTCTCGTTTTTATTTTCCTCTATTTTGAATAGAAGTTGTTGTGTTTCTAAAGGGTTTGTTTAGGGAAAATGATGAGGTAAACTAGGGTTTTGGGACTGATGTTTGTATGCTTGCTGCAGTGTTTTTTTGGTTTGTGCTGACAGTGATTGAAAAAATGATGAACACTGTTGTGGTTTATGTATATTTTTTGATGTTGCTATTGTATGTGTTTTTATGCTTGTTGGTTTTGTATTGGGGGCTAGCTATTTTGATGTTGATGATGGAATCAGGTTGTTGGTTTTTTCCTTTTGGTTCATGCTAAAGCTTCTCTTTAGAACAGATGGGATTTGCTTGTATTATGTTTGAACATGAATTGGAGATTTTGGTTTTTTATTTTTATTTTTGCTAATGTCTTTATTGGTTTGGATTTGTTCTTGGTTGGTTTTGCTGCTTGGTTTGAATCTTGCTGGTTTGGCTGCTTGGTTTCAATCTTGCTGGTCTGGCTCTTGGTTTTAATCTGGCTGGTTTTGCTACTTGGTTTTTGTATCCTGTCTTGATCTCTTGGTTGGTTTGTATATTTTTTGGTGTGTTGGGTTTATGTTTTCTGGTATGTTCTCCCCTCTGTGCTTTTACGAAATAGTGGATTTGTAGTGAGATAAGGGATGGAATTAGAGGGAAACTGTTGAGATTTTGAACATATTTGGAAAGCTGACTTTGATCATTTGAGTAGCAGGTTTTGTATTTGCTTATTTGGTGCAGCTATTTTGCAAGCTTGCAACAGGCTTGGCACAAGTTTTGGCATGTATTGGTTTGTGGGGCTGTTTTTGCAATTGGAGCAGATTTTTAGTCTGCTATGGGCAGCAATGCAGGTGATATCTTTTCCTCTCTCATCTTTCAATGATGTAAAGAAAAATTGCTTTTATCCAAAAGTATCTGAAGGGTTTGTATGATTTAAGGAACATGATGATGTAAGGTGGTGTGTTAAGCAAGCTAGCTTGCTATTGCCTTTCTCCAATTTGTTTTACCTGCTGCTGCCTTCTTTATACTGCTGTAACATTTTGTTGTAGGTTATGATGTGGTTTACTCTGCTGCATTGTAGCCTGCCCTTACTTGCTTTACTTGTTTTATTTGTTTGCATATTATGCTGTCTTTGCTGCCTGCTGCTATATTTGTTGCATACTTTGGACAGACTGCTTTGCTGCATTTCAGCCTGCCCTTGCTGTTTGACCTTGCTTGCTTGCCCTGTTTTATTTGTTTGCAAATTTTGTTGTCTTTGTTGCCTGCTGCTATACTTGTTTGCTGTTGGACAACCTTGGGCTATATGCTATTTTGCAGTAGAAAATGTTTGCAAATTTTCTTTTCACTTTTTGTTAACCAAGGCCCAAACCTTGTGATTTGCAAAATAGGAGAAGATGGACTATGATTAAAATAAACAACCTTTAAATCTGATTCCACATACAAACCCTAATGATGAGTATTCAAACTTGTTTTAGCAATTAACTCTTGAATTTTCACATGCTTGCTAACTTCCTTTTTTCTTATTTCATGAACACGTGAATTGGACGGCGAACGCGAAGTTGAGAGATGAAAAGGCCATGGATAGAAAAGAGTGTGGACGAGTTTCTTGAAGAGGAAGAAACAAAAAATTGAAGAAGAAACATTTAATTCTTTTTTTGCTTTGTAAACAAAAATTGTAACTTGTCCCAAAAATGTAATGAACACATAACTTGAGTGAATTTTATGAATTAGGAATTTATCGTATGGAAATCATTCTTGAATCTTGATGAAAATGAAATTCCCTACTTGCATGATTTGAACATGTATCTTGGTTCGTAACTTGAACTTCAAGTAAATCTAACACCCTTGTAATTTGTATATCAAATGAAACCCTGCGCCTTATCTTTTAAACTTCCAATCAAATTCTTGAACAAAACAATGCTTAAGAATTCAATTCCACTTGGTTTACTCTAACTCAAAACAATTGGTTATCTAAATGACAGTCTTAATCTTCACCTCTTGTCCAAATCAAATTTGCACTCAAAATGAACTCGCACGTCGTGCTCGATTAGAACATAACTTCATTGCCAAACAAACGTGCTTTAAGAACATTCACAAATCTTGTAGAATTAACAAACTTCAACATGAGAAACATAGTCCTGAGGAAAACAAATTATGGTTAAGAATATTCAAAATCAAACAAATGACTTGCGACAATTTGATAACTTTCAAAGTCTTCCAAACACAATTTTCTTTCGATATTTGAAGATAAACTCGTGAGCGACATCACTTATGAACATATGCGTAGATAATCGTTGCAAGATATTGTAATTTGAGGAAATCACAATTCTTAGAAACCAGGCGACAATTACTTAAGATTAGGTTAAAATCCATGAAATGACTTCTAACACATTCGAATTTTGGTGATCTTCTACACGTAATCAGCTCTTGATTTGTGAAGAGAAATTGGAGATAACATCGAGGAGAGTCATACGAAAGAAGAACCGCTCAAAAATATCGAATAATGAAGAAGTTACAGTCGCTTGAACTTGGGCTCGCAAAAGGTCAACTTTTGGGTCAATGGAGTCATTTTCAGTCGTCTGAACCATTGACTGAGTAAACTTGCAATTCGGGGTTTAGAACTCGGCTTGAACATCCTTGAAGAGACATGAAGATCTATGAAGACCATTTGAAACCTTGAAGAATCAATTTTGTTTGAGAAACTTCAAACCCTAATCGTTGACTTACTGCCTAGGAAGAGAATCTGTCTGATCAAACTTCTGAGCCAAATTGAATATTCGAGAAGACCTAGGATAGTATCTTGAATAAAAAATGGGAGGGAAATTTTTTGGGTCCAACATCTGCCCCTGTTCAATCTTCTTAAACTTGAAAAGTGAGATCGACATGTTTTCCGTTCGTAGCTTGAAAGTGGAAGATGATTGAACACTAGAGTGCCCAGAAATTTGCACTTGATGATATGGTTGTTGATTGCGTAGGGAATGGGCTTAAAGATGCCATTTGGAGAGATGACGGAAAGTTGTTGGAGATGGGCTTAAAGATGCCATTCGAAGGTGATTGTTGATAGAAATTAGACCAAGTCTAAGTTTGACTTCATTTGGGGAAATGTGAAATTGACCGTATCTGGTCGGGTCCAGGTCTTACAGTGTTGTAAACTGTTGTTTGGAGATAAGGGAGAAAGAACCTGGATAGAAGGGTTGCTTCGAAAGGAAAGCCTGGGTAGTAGGGCTATGAGAAGGAACCTGAATAACAGGGTTACTTTGGAATGAAATCCTGGGTAGTAGGGCTATGAGGAGGAACCTGGATAGTAGGGTTACCTAAAAATGAAAGCCCGGGTAGTAGGGATATGGGAAGGGACCTGGATAGTAGGGTTACCTTGAAATGAAAGCCTGGATAGTAGGGCTATGAGAAGGAACCTGGATAGTAGGGTTACCTCGAAATGAAAGCCTGGGAAGTAGGGTTATGAGAAGGAATCTGGATAGTAGGGTTACTTCATAATGAAAGCCTGGGTAGTAGGGCTATGAGGAGGAACCTGGATAGTAGGGTTACCTCGAAATGAAAGCCTGGGTAGTAGGGCTATGAGAAGGAACCTAGATATTAGGGTTGCCTTGCAATGAAAGCCTGGATAGTAGGGCTATGAGAAGGAACCTGGATAGTAGGGTTATCTCGAAATGAAAGCCGGGGTAGTAGGGCTATGGGAAGGAACCTGTATAGTAGGGTTACCTTGAAATGAAAGCCTGGATAATAGGGTATGAGAAGGAACCTGGATAGTAGAGTTATCTTGAAATGAAAGCCTGGATAGTAGGGCTATGAGAAGGAACCTGGATAGTAGGGTTACTTCATTTGATCACGTAGATTAGTTGACCCGTTTGATTTCGCAAACTGATTTTCCATAAGTTGTCTGCAAACATGATATGTACAACTACTGGAATTGTTGGTGATAATTGTCTTTCTTGAAAAGATAATAAGGTTAATTATGTGCGATGCATGAAATGCATGGTGGGGCGATGTTCTCAAAATAATGAGATTGTGATGTATGCGATATGTATGTGCATGTCATGATGTATGAACATGAGATGCTATTGTGACATATCTGAGTCTGGGAAAATAAATCCCTAATTGCTTCCTGAGAGTATTGGAAATAGCCTTCCTGACTATTGTGGAAAAACATGGTTCTTCAACTTTCGCTGGGGATGGTGAATGAAGGTGATCATGCTGGAGATTTGCTCCTTGTTTATGGATATTCTGCCGGGGAGAGACTCTGCTTTGAGAATAACTCTGCAGGGAAAAAAAACTCTGTTGGAGGATGAACTTCCATAGCTGGAGGGATAAACTCTATCGAGGATTGAGTTTCTGTATTCATAGGAATGAACTTTTTCTTGAGAGACAAATTTTATGACCCGCTCGCGATTATGAGATTCAGCTGGGGTATATAGATGTCAGATTCTTGAAAGACCCTAGCTGGGGAGATTACCTCCTGTTTTGGGAAAGCTGATGTCAATGCCTTGATTGCTTTCATTCTGTGAGGAGTGTAGATGTCACAAGTTCGTGGGTACTGATGATTATGTTTTAAAGCTGTCTATGCCTCGGTACTTGCTGGATAGAGTGACTTTCGGGTTTTGACATTTCTTGTTTTTGTCCCGAGCAATTTGTCTTTTTATTTCTTATGTAGAAATTTGTGAGTATTAATCATATTCAAATGCATGTGTCAAGAATAAACCATTGGACGTTCTTGCAAGACAAAACATAAAAAGGGAAAACACATAGTTTTTTTTTTGTAAAAATGATTTGCATTGATTTTCGAAGTTGGCCTATAATAGGCGTTTTTGTACAAAGAGGCGGACGCTCTAGTAAGAGAATGCTGCCGTAAAAATAGAAACTATACAATATTGTGTAAAAGAAAATAGCTATGTACAACAATCCCATTGATTTTCAATTCTGCTAATGTCGTTATGTCTTCGAGCGTCTCATCACTTTGCTGCTTGTCCGAAGCTGATTAGATTGATTGGTGCCGTTTGAGTTTGATAGTCGATACTGAGGTCTGATCACAAGGTGATCCAATGGGACATAGTGATACGCTTTACATCCCTAACTTTTTCCTGGACCGCCCTTTGGGGTTTTCAGTCCACCGGGATACCCTTTTTTACCCAAGCCGCCTTTTCAGGTTTTCGACTTGCCGAGTGTACATATTTTTTTATTTTCATCCCTTATTTTCGCCCGAACCCTTTTGGTTCGCCGGGAAGCCCTTATTTTTTCCTAGGCCAATCATCCTATAGGGTCTTTTATTATGTGTAGTATCTTTTCACTATGTCCGCATTGACAGGGTTAGGAAGGTCGTCACCGTCCATGGTGGTTAGAATCATGGCTCCACCCGAGAAAATGTTTTTAATTACAAATGAACCTTCGTAGGTGGGAGTCCATTTTCCCCTGGGATCACCTTGCAGTAGTATGATGCGCGTGATCACTAGATCCCCGACATGATACTCTTGGAGTCTGACTTTTTTGTTGAAAGCCTTGATCATCCGTTTTTGATACGTTTGGCCATGACAGACAACAGTAAGTCTCTTCTCATCGATCAAATTCAGTTGATCAAGTCGAGTCTGGATCCAGTCGTCTTCGTCTAAACCCGCATCTCTCGAAATCCTTAGAGAAGGAATCTGGACCTCAATGGGTAGGACTACCTCCATGCTATATACCAGAGAGTATGGGGTTTCCCCTGTCGATGTTCGTGCTGAGGTATGGTACCCATGAAGAGCGAATGGTAGAATCTCATGCTAGTCTTTATAGGTCACCATCATCTTTTGTATAATCTTCTTGATATTCTTGTTAGCCGCTTCAACAATGCCATTCATCTTCGGCCGATAGGGAGAAGAGTTATGATGCTGTATCTTGAATTTCTTAGAGTTCAGTGATCATCGTATTATTGAGATTCATACCATTGTCCATAATAATTCTTTCTGTCACACCGTACCGACATATCAGGTTATGCTTGATAAACCGCTCCATCACATTCTTTGTCACAATAGCAAAAGAGGAAGCTTCAACCCACTTTGTGAAGTAATCGATAGCTACCAAGATGAAGCGATGCCCATTACAAGCGATAGGCCTGATTTCTCCGATCATGTCAATGCCCCACATTGCAAAGGGTCACAGAGCTGTCAAGACATTCAAACGAACCAGAGGCACATGCACCTTATCAGAATAGATTTGGCACTTATGACAGGTTCGGGAATGCTGATAACAATCTGCTTCCATAGTAGACCAGTGGTATCCTGCACGTAGGATCTTTTTAGCTATGGTATATCCACTGAAATGGGTTCCGAAGGTACCTTCATGTAGATCAGTCATGACCCTCTCCGCTTCGCTCTTGTCTATACACCGTAATAAGGTAGAGTCATGGTTGCGCTTGTAGAGGATTACATTACTGAGGAAATTTTTTGCAGCGAACCTTCTCAGAAACTTCTTATCATTGACAGATTCCCCTTTAGGGTACTCTTGAGTCTCGAGATACCTTTTGACTTCGTGAAACCAAGACTTATCTGCTACTTCTTCAGTATCAATCTCGCAGCAGTGCGCTGGTTCATCCAACCTCTCAATGGTGATCTGCGGAGCTTCGTTGTCCCACCTGACTTTGAACATAAAAGACATGGTAGCTAGCGTGTCCGCTAACTGATTCTCCTCTCGTGGGAAATGTTCAAAGGTTACCTTCTCAAAGTGTGGGAGTAATGTTAATACATGCTCTTTGTATGGGACGAGGTTTGGATGTTTCGTATCCCATTCGCCTTTGATCTGACTTATCATTAAAGCTGAATCCTCGAAGACATTTAAGAACTTCATCCTGAGGTCGATAGTAGCTTTGAGACCCATGATGCAGGCTTCATACTCTGCCATATTGTTAGTGCAGTTTGAAACATAGTCGTGAAGTGAAAGGAGTGTGACAGTCCTAAGGAGATATGTTTACGGCGCCAATGCCATTACCGAGTGCGTTCGAAGCTCCGTCAAAAACCATATTCCATCGGGATCCCTCCCCGGGTCCTTCATCCGGTCCAGGTTCTTCGTAATCAGTCACTAGCATGATATTCTCGTATGGGAACTCAAAATTCATGGACTGGTAGTCATCCACGCCCTGATGAGCCAAATGATCAGCCAATACACTTTCCTTGATTGCTTTCTGGGTTGTATATTGTATATCATATTCAGTTAAGATCATCTTCCATCTCGCTTTCTTCCAGAGAGAGCAGGCTTCTCGAAGAAGTATTTGATTGGATCCATCTTAGATATCAACAAAGTAGTGTGGGTCAACATATACTGTCTTAGCCAGCGAGCAGCCCATGCCAAAGCGCAACAAGTTTTCTCGAGCAGTGAGTATCTTGTCTCATAGTCGGTAAACTTTTTGCTAAGGTAGTATATTGCGTGCTCTTTTCGACCAGACTCGTCATATTGCCCCAGCACACACCTCATTGAATTGTCTAGCACTGTTAAGTACAAGATCAAAGGTCTTCCTTCAACTGGAGGCATTAGAATTTACGGTTCTTGAAGGTATTCCTTGATTCTTTTGAAAGCAGTCTGGCATTCGTTATTCCACTTTACCACTTGATCTTTCTTCAGAAGCTTGAAGATGGGATCACAAATAGAAGTTAGATGTGAGATGAACCTGGCGATATAATTTAGGCGTCCCAAGAAACCTCTAACCTCCTTCTCTGTATGGGGAGCCGACATATCTTGTATGACCTTTACCTTTTCAGGGTCTACCTGAATACCCTTGTCACTGATGATGAACCCCAGAAGTTTACCAGACCTTACCCCGAAGGTGCACTTGTTCGGATCTAGCCTCAACTTGTATGTCTTCAACCTGTCAAACAACTTTTGTAGATGCTCAAGGTGTTCTTCCTCGGTTTGGGATCTATATATCATGTCATCAACATAAACCTCTATCTCATGGTTAATCATATCGTGGAACAAACCGACCATGACTCGCTGATAAGTTGCCCCAACATTCTTCAACCCAAAAGGCATCACCTTGTAATAGAAAGTGCCCCACTGTGTGACGAAGGTTGTCTTCTCCATGTCTTTAGGAGCCATCTTGATCTGGTTATAGCCAGAGAAACCATCCATGAAGGAGAAAATTTTGTGTTATGCGGTGTTGTCAACCAGAACATCAATGCGAGGAAGCGGGAAGTCATCCTTGGGGCTTGCCCTGTTCAGGTCTCTGTAGTCTATACACATCCGTACCTTACCGTCCTTTTTTGGCACCGGAACAACGTTAGCAACCCACTGCGGATAGGAGGTGACAGCCAAGAACCCAACATAGAACTGTTTCATAACCTCTGCTTTGATCTTCTCTGACATTTCAGGATGCATACGATGGACCTTCTGTTTAACCAGAGGACAATCCTCTTTAGTCTGCAGTCAGTGTACCACAACGTTAGTGTCTAAAGCAGGCATGTCTTCATATGACCAGGAGAATATCTCAACATAGTCGTGCAACATCTGTATCAATTGCTGTTTGATCTTAGCTTCCAGATTTGCATCGATCTTGACTTCTTTTCTGTCCACCTCTGTGCCCAAGTTTATCGTCTCAACTGGCTCTTCATGAGGCTGTATAGCCCTCTCTTCATGTTGCAATAGTCTAGCCAGTTCTCCAGGCACTTCACAATCGTCCTCACCTTCGTTCTCGGCTTGGTTGATCGGATTTTCGAAATCATAATTGGAAGTAGAAGAATTGTTATCAATGGGATCTAGAGTGGATATGGATATGCATTTTGATACGTGATTGTGTATAAGAGCATAGCTATATTGATAAAGTAAAAATAGAAAAGAAAAATAGAGAAGGCAAAATTTTTATGCAAGGAACGTCCAATGCTTTATTGATGACATATGAAATGACATGTAATAACCCTCACAAATGGAACCATTGTGCCTCGGGTAAGGCACAAGGCCAAAAAGTTAAAAATTGTTCATTACAAATTCAGAACACGACTAAGAGAATTACTGCGGAATAAAAGAAACTGGTATAAAATCCCTAGCCGTCCAGTTACTCGGTCCACCGTTGGTAGTTGGGTAGATCCAATTGTCAATGTCAGAGTCTTCCTCACTGTCTTCAATAACGTTGACCCCATGGTTGCTGATGTGTAGGGGAGGTCCTCTAACCCGAGCACGTCGAACAAACCTTTGAGCCTCTGAAGTAAAGCCCAAACCAAATTTGTCAGTTTTGTGAGTAAAATCAGGGAGCTGTCCCCAATTGGTACACCCACCTTCTTCGACCACTGCTCCGGCGTCCTTGAGAGAAGCCATCTTCAAAGGAGGTTTGGTGCTGGTGGTAGTCTCGGTTGACGCCAAAATCTGGGGAACCTCTTCAAAGTTTTGACAAGGAGTCTCTATGAATTCCCCGTCCATCTCTACATACCTGAAGGAGTTCAAGTGACTCACCCTATACTCCTCTTTCCCATGCACAGTGACAATCTTCCGCTTTACTGGATATTTCAGCATTTGGTGCGGTGTAGAAGTAACAACCCCAGCTTCATGGATCCAAGGACAACCTAACAAACAGGAGTACGATGGCCTGATGTCCATCACGTAGAAGGTGGACTCAACGGTCTGAGAGCCTACCTTGACAAGGATGTCCACCTCCTCATGCACCATTCTCTTCGACCCGTCAAAATCCCTTACCACAATGTTACTGGGCTTTAGGGTCAAGCCTTCACAATCTAGTCGATCGAGAGCCTTCTTAGGCAGGACATTCAGTGAAGACCCAATATCCACTTGCACATGAACCATAGTGGTGCCCCTGCATTCGATCGATACATGCAAAGCATCATTATGCTTCCTCCCTTTCGGTGTCAAGTCGGCATCTGAAAAACCCAGCCCATTGTCAGCAGTCAAGCTGGCCACACAATCTTTTAATTGATCGGCTAAGGTTTCTTGCGGCACATGCACAGTCTTGAGGAATGCAATCAAAGCCTTTGCACGAGCCTCAGAACATAACAGCAAAGACAACATCGGTATCTTCAAAGGGATCTGCCCCAGCTGCTCAACCATATTGTAGTCGCTCTTTTTGATTATTTTTAAGATTTCCTCTATCTCTTGGTTAGAGGATTCTACAACGACTTTTCTAGATGCCTCCGTCCCGGAAGGCTCACCTACAATTTCTTTGCCTCGAGTCCTAGATGACTCATCGGCAGGGGTAACAAATGGAGCAAGAATGGGAGTAGTAGCTGAAGTATTAGCAGGAACAACAGATGGAATAACAACATGCTTATTGACAGTCTTTGGGGGAAATCTCGGGAGAGAAAACCCTTCCACTTCTGGTAATCTTGCTGGTCCCGACAATGTTACTGACATCAGGATCAGCCTCTGTATTCTTCAAATCCTGTTTAACGCCATGATAATAAATCTCGGCACCATAATGCCAAGGGATAGCTTTGTCTGAGGCGTATGGGACTGGACCAGGACAAGTGATTATTAACGGAGCGACTCTCAGAGCAGGTGTAATCCTAATAGGTATTCTCGAGGAGGCCTAGGAAGGAATGGTGAAAATGTTTATAATAGCAATATCTTCACACGGAACAGTTGGAATCAAAGTCTTTTCGAACAAAATTTCTCTGTTGTCGATCAGGCGTTGGACACCTGTTTTCAGCAAATAGCAACCAGAAGGAAGATATGAACACATGTGGCAACCTTTTCCACCACCCGAAAATAAATCGTCCAACAACAAATTCTTCTTAACAGTCATAAGAGGAGTAGAAACTTCATCAACTGAGGTCACGAACAGATCGGTATCAACGATGTTAACTCCATGGTTGTGCTTAGGCGTGGGAGCAATTATGACATTGGGCTTCTCCAGAGCATTGAACTCAATCTCCTTGGCTTCAATCAGATCTTGTATTTTATTTCTTAGAGCCCAGCAGTCATTTGTATTGTGACAAGGACTCTCAGAATGATAGGCGCACCGAGCGTTTGGATTGTACCGAGGAGATGTGGTATTAGGATTCTTAGGAGCCTCTTTCAAGGATGCCAAGTTGGATCTTAGCAGATGGGGTAGAATCTCAGTTAATGTCATGTTAATCCGGATAAACTTCCTTTATGGTATTTCTACCCTTTGCTGATTGTTTCATTGTGGGGTAGCCGCAGGCCTAGGTATCATCACAACACCTACTGTTGAATGGTAGTCAGTTCAGATTTGACCTCTTGGGCTATAAATGGCACTGACCTCCTTCTTATTCGTGAAGGGCTTCTTTGCTGAACTTGATGGGGTATCTTTATGTATTTTATCGCTCTTGATCCTAACTTCTACCCTCTCTCCAGTTAATATCAGCTCAGTAAAACCAGCCGATGAGCTACCAATTAAATGGTTGAAGAATGGACCAGACAACGTCCCAAGAAACATGTCGACCAACTCCCTATCAGACAAAGGGGGTTGGACTCTTCCAGCCAAATCTCTCCACTTCTGCGCATAGTCCTTAAAGCCTTCACCTGCACCCATGGACATACTCTAAAGTTGAGTACAGGTAGGGGCAAGGTCGGCATTATATTGATACTGCTTATAAAGAGTAGCGGCCAAATCCTCCCAGTTTCGGACATTGGTTCCCTCCAATTGGTAGAACCATTCAAGAGGAGTCCTTGACAAACTGTCTTGAAAGAAGTGAACCCATAAGTTCCTATCAGCAGTGTGAGGCTGGATCTTCCTCACATAGGAACAAAGATGAAGCTTGGGACAAGACACCCCATCATACTTTGCAAAAACCGGAGCTTTAAATTTTTGTGGGATGACTACCCCGGACACCAATCCCAGCTCTTCAAAATCCAACCCTGGTATTCTCTAGATCTCCATAGCGCTTAACCGATCCTCTAACTGCTTGTACCTATCCTCAGTGGGAGGATACTACTCATCATTGTAGTCTGTATCATTGTCAGAGACTTCAGGACTAGGGTTCTCCTCCCTTGTTTCTCTCTCTTGATTTTCCCCTTCTTTGGATGAGGAGGTCAAATCGACTGGTTGCTTTAGCGGCCCCCTAAATCTTCTGCCCATATTGAGGGCCCCAACGAGCTTGTTCTTCTTCTTCTTCTTCTTCTCTTTCAGGATAAGGGCCTTCAGATCCTCCTGCCCTTTCGCCAGAGTTATGAACATCTGTTGAAATTGGGCATTTTATGCCTGAAGATCTTTGATTCTTTGTTCAGAAGACATTTTTGCTGAAATAAACAACGAAGGAGATGAGAAACCTGTAATGGTACATGCTTATGCAATGTTATGGATGATATGCGTATGCAATAATTTCAAGGAAATTAGAGATTCAAATTTGCTTTAGACAAAAAGGAAACACACTTTATATTAATAAATTAAAGCTTGAGTACATCATGCCTCTTTGGGCTTACAAAGAAATACAAAAACTCTAAGATAAAAAGGTTGTACGCATCCTCTTTGGTGCGATGTAGGCGTTTAGAGTCTGCTCCTCATAAAGCTGTTTGGCGAGCTCTAGATTCTTCTTCTCGCTGGCTTAGAATTGGGCCTCGAAAGTGTCTCGTTCCCCCTTAAGCTGTATCCAATCCCTCTGTTAGTCTTCAAGAGAGGTGGGCATGTCAGGATGTAGGATAGTGTATGGAACACCTCCTTCCATAACAGGCTCTATGATTACCGAGAGAATGGAGGGGTAAGGCATCATAAGACTTTGAGCACGAGCTCGTACCCATTTGAGGTAAGGCTCAAGAGGGATGTAATTATTGTGCCCCAATGTCTTGCTATCTACATTGTTCAACATTCTCCAGGCTCGGATAAACCTCTGACGATGACCTTGATTGTCACTCTCATAGTCAAATACTAACCCTTGAATCACCATCTCATGGGGACCATCCCTTCGGGCATAACCAATCTGTCTTAAAGCTAAGCAGGGGTTATAGGTGATACCTTCGCTAATTCCAAGTGTGATACGGTGGGAGAACTGACTTGGGATTTTGCATTTGTGTTCGCAAATGTTTCGGTTTAGCAAGAGTCGCCACCGACTTTTTATTTTATCCTAAGGAATGGTCAAAAAGCACAGGAAAGACCTTTTGAGATGTTTTCTTGGGTTCGGGGAGTAGATTATAGAAAGGGAAGGTATTAACACCCTTTCTATCCATGGTTATCCATGGGTTCTTAGTTACTTGTAGATATCACTTGCTTTGCTTTTCAATTGTTTGAAATGGTGCTCTTCAATTGTTTGAAATGGTGCTTTGTGTGTGGTTTTGAAAGATGTTTTTGAAAAGAGGCCATCGTTGTGGCAACCTTTGTAATGATTCTTGTTTGAATGTATACAAAGGTGTTTTTTTCTTTTGAAAAGTTTCCAATGTTTGAAAGTAGGGTTTTGAAATTGTGTTGTGAAGTGTGTTTGAAAATAGCAAGGATGTTTTTGCAAGTTTTTTGATCAAGTAACTAAGAGCTATCTACCCTATTTTACTCAAAGATCTTTCTTATGTTTTTAACCCTTTTAACAGTGTTGTTTCACCATTGTATTTGGTGAACAACCTTGTGTTAGGATGTTAAACGGGACAGGCGCGGGTCATCGTATAGACCATGATAACAATTATGTTAAGTATTTTTGGCAATTTTCTTGAGGGACTTGATCATTTTGTTTAGGCAACTCAGATAGCGTCATCGAGGGACTATGATCTTTTGTTTTGTTTTTGTTTTGCCAAAGTACTTGACATGCATACCATGGCCCATTTTTGAAGGCAACAAGTGGATTGTAACCCTAGGGGTGTAAGTGTGCATTGTGTTTGTTTTTCATGCATTTTTGTCTTTGATTAGGTCAAACTATTTGTTGGTTTTGATTTTGCATACAAACCCTAATTCTAATCATGGCATAATTGAAAGCATTTAAGTGCGTAGAAATAAATCTAAGCTATTACAACTTTGATATAGGGAGGGGGGGGGGGGGGTACAATTTTGAATAGGAGATTATTTTGCAAGAAATATAAAACCCTAATTACTATTACATCCAAATTGAATTCTTTGTACAATGTTAAAATAAATGGGCAATATTTAATTAAATAAGATAAATAAATATTAAACAAGATGTATTATGCAAAAAAGAGTTTTTATTTTTTCATGTATGCAAAAGTATTTTTTAATGTAAAAAGGTATAAAGAAATAAATAAAAGATTAATTTTATTTGTTTTAGGGTAAAAAACCCTAATTTCTTTAAGAATATAAATATAATGCATTATTTATGTACAAAAATATATTAACCTGTATAAATATGAAATATATCTAAAAAAGGTATTTCTAGTATAAAAATAAAATGTACTATTTTTTTGTATTTTTATTCCATATTTTATTATAAGATAAAGTATATATGTGTATATGTATATATGTATATATTAAATAAATAAAAAAATAAAGTAAAATATTTACAAAAATACAATATATTTAAGAAAACATTTTTGGTGTGAATAAAAATTAAGAAATAAAAAATAAAAGTATTATTTGCATTATTTTCTAGTTTTAATAAATAACATAAAGTATTTAAACATTTTAATGTTAGAAATAATTGAAATAAATACCAAATAAATGTAAAAATTTATGAAAATATTTTTTAGGCATTTTTTATATTTGGAAATAAAATAATAAAGTCAGAAATGAAATTAGAATGCAAAAATAATAAAAATACAAAGAAATGGGCCAGGGGTGCATTTAGCAAAAGGAGGGTGTTAGAAGCAAAAGGCCAAGCCCAGCCCATCAGCTTCATCTTCTTCCTCCAGCAATTTTGAAAACGCGCGCGTGCCTGTACAAACTTGTATCTCCTGTATTTGTGATCTTTTGACAAAACTCAAAACATGAAACTTGTAGAGCATCAAACCACGATTCTAACCATATAAAAAACTTAATCTAACTCTCAAAGACCAGAGAGAATTTCTCTGGCCCTAATTTCTAACCTAGTTTTTTCAGAAAGTTCATGGATGAAATTCTCTTAGCACGTTTAATATAAATGAAAACTGAGCATATGTATGGTTTCAGGGCAATGAGTACAACATCTTTTATTCACAAACCTAAGGCTAAATGTTCCTAAATAGAGAGATATAAGTT
The DNA here is from genome assembly GCA_948472305.1 of Vicia faba. Taxonomy (NCBI): domain Eukaryota; kingdom Viridiplantae; phylum Streptophyta; class Magnoliopsida; order Fabales; family Fabaceae; genus Vicia; species Vicia faba. The sequence continues at coordinate 690,980,688 of OX451739.1, forward strand.
CATGAAAAACCTGTTTCAGCTGGACACGAGTTGGACAATGCAGCAACTTTCAGTGAGGCCTGAGGTTCTTTTGAGCTTGCTTGATGTTCTCTGGACCTTTCCCAATGCTTAGTTTGTTTTGAAGTGGCCTGAATCGTTCTACAAAACTCAACCTGCAAAGCTTCCAAACAAAAATGGTGAACACTGTAAATGGAGTTACAGTTGGCAATGGAGGTTTGGGATATCTTGAATGAGTTGAATGGAAGGTGTTTGAAGTGGAAAGGGGCAAAACGCACGAGCAAATGTGAAGATGGAAGTGATTCTGCAGGGCTTGCCCTGTTTTGCAAGAAAATGTGGCTTTTGAGTATGAGGGTGTTTTAGGGGTGAAAGGCTCGTGCTTCTGGCTTACAAGGATATGAGAAACTTGTTTGAAATCTTTGCTTGAGTTCAATATATCAGATGTGTGCGTTATGGACTTTTGGCCATTTGACTTGTTTTGAAAGCAAAGTTTAAAGTGAAATGAGATAGGCCTGTATAGGATATCTCCAAGCATGCACCAACTTCTTGTACCTTTTCCTAAGTTTGTGGAACTTGTTTGCTGCAAAGAAAGAAGTTCAAAGCTCAAGAAAAACAACTTTGCAAAAGTTATGCTTTATGAAAATGGAAGTGTGATCTTTATGCCCAAAATGGAATTATTCAATGTATAATGCTCCCTTGATCAGGACAATGCCTCTAACCAATGTATTTACATTCAATTTTTGAGTGTTGAAGGGTTTATAGACCTGAAATTTTGTACTAAGCTAGTTTGGTCAGATTTGCAACTTGGTATGAACATGTATTGGCCATGGTTACAAAGTGAGTTTTTGCCAACTTCAAGCATTCGATTCTCCCTAACCACAAATGTTTTTGAGGAGTTCTTGGACAATTTGGAAAGCTTGCAACATGTACTACAATCCATCTTTGAAATGAAACTTGAGACTCCAAGTGGAACTATGTGAAAAATGGCCAAGAAGATGGGTCAAAATCCTGCCTAAACTAGGGCAAAATTTCTCTAAGTTAAAAGTTTTAGGTACCCTTGTTCCAAAAATCATAACTTGAGATCCAAGCTTCTTTTGAGAAAAATTTGTGAATCAAAGTTGTAGAATTTGTGATGGAATACAACTTTCATGTTGTAAGTTTTGTTTGAATCCATTTTCATCTTGGTGAAAATATGGGATAAAGTTAGGAAAAATTAAGAAAATTTCATACCTTAGAAAATTTCTAAGTTATGAATTTTTTTCAATTTCAAACCCTAATTTGCAATTTTGGGTTTCTTGATGAACAAGTTTCATAATTTGACACATCTTGATGGAAATGAATCTTGGCACTTGATTTTGACCAAAAAGTCAAAGTTTGACTTTTTAGTGTACAGTCAAATTTTGATCAGTTGACTGAAAAATTCATCTGCCAATCCTATGCATTTGAGATATTTTGAACTTGTTGAATGGGTCAAGACAATGTCATTGATTCCTTGAGTCCATGGTTGAGCTTTATTTGCCATTGGTTAGGTCAAACAGTCAAAAATTGCCTTTGTATAGTCAAAACCCTAGAAATGACCATTTTGCCCTTTTGGTGATCAGATCAAATTTTTTGTGGAATTGTGATCCAAACTTGATCAAATGGTTCACATGAGTTCATAATGTTGATGTGGGTCAAAATTCATGAGGTTTGAGTGTCAATTGGCCACAATTGACTTTTTCCCCAATACAACTGATTTCTATGTCAACTGTCCAATTGACTGGGCAAAAATTTGATTCAAGGCTTGAAACTTGGTATGGACAAACTTGTGAGTCCAACATGAAGTATGAAAGTCACTTTGGGCATTAAAGATCCAAGAATCCTTGTGCAAACTCAAACCCTAATTTCAAGTCAACAGTGCAAGGAGATGTCTTGAGCAGAGCAAACCCTAGCTTGGTCTTGAGTTCCAAGAGTCTTGTGATGAGAAATGTTGATAAAATGAGAGGGAAAATTTTGGGGCATAACAGTTGCCCCTGTTCAATCTTCTTGAACCTGAAGAGTTAGATTGGCAAGTTTGCCTTTCGTGACTCGAAGGTAAAAGAGGATTGGACACTAGAGTGCCCGTAAATTTGCACTCGTCAAAATATTGTTGAGGGAATGGGCTTAAAGATGCCATTTGGAGATGGTAGAATCTTGTTAGAGATGGGCTTAAAAGATGCCATCCAAAAATGTTTATTGAACTGCAATGTTGCAGGCCAGAAGAATGAGCATCAAAATGGTATCCGTGTCTGGAATGCATTTGAACTGTATCTGGAGACTGAGTCTGTATGAGCAAAAGAATGGCGTCCGTGTCTGGAGCGTATCCGAGCTGTAACTGAAGTTGAGATTCGTATGAGTAGAAGAATGACTTCCGTATCTGGAGTGTATCTGAGACTGTAACTGGGATTTGAATAAGTGACAGAAAGACTTACGTGGCGACTGCACTGGGGAGAATCAAACTTCTGGTGTAAGGGCCAGAATGGCATCCGTGTTTGGAGCATATCTGAGCTTGAAGTTGATAGTTGAATCTGAATGAGAGATAGAATGGCCGCCGTGTCTGGAGCGTATCTAGTCTGTATCGGATTGCTGAAATCTGAATGAGTAGTAGAATGACCGCCGTGTCTGGGGTGTATCTATATTGTATCTTGATTTGAAATTTGAATGAGTAAATAGAATGACCGCCGTGTCCGGGGTGTATCCATACTGTATCTGAATAACTGTTAACGATAGCCTTTTAATCTTATCCTGAAAAGGTTAAAATGTTAGCTAAAACACGAAGTTATGTTGCATGATATGTATGATGCAATGAACTGTGTTTCATCATTGTTTATGATATATGAATGTAATGGATGTGCATGTAAGTTGAGTAGCTGTCTTGCTGAGGAAAATAAATCCTTGGTAACTGGAGGTAAAGAAATCTTTGACTGCTGCCGGAGAAAATAAATTTCTGACCGATGCTGAGGATTCAAAAAAATATTTGATTGTTGAAGATGAGAAATCCTTGCTAACTGCTTGGGTATTAAAGATATTTGATTGTTGAGAATGAGAAATCCTGAGACCGCTGCTGGAGATTGAAAATCCTTGGTGACTTGTGGGGATTAACAAGGGCTTTGACAACTTCTACGGGGAATGAGTATCCTTCATGACTTTCCTGGGAAATAAGGGAAACTCTGACAATCTCTACTGGGGAGTTAAAACCTAGGAGGCTTCTGCTGGAGAAATGAGACCAAGAATCTTCGACCTGCTAGGAAATAAATCTGTGGGGAGAATGTTTTACTCGGCCGGTGAAATCAGGAGCTTTGGGTTGTATGCCAAACTACTGGGGAATCATCCTAGTCGGGGATAAGACAAGAAGTTAACTGTTATCAGCTTGGTTCTCATACTTTTAAGATAACCTGTTGGGGAAATAGGTTTAGAATATTCTGGTTCCGCTGGGGATATGTATTTTAGGGTTTTCGGGCTCCACTGGGGATCTTTTAACTCCGCTGGGGACACATACTCTAAGGCTTTAGCTTTGTTGAGGATCTGAACGATATAATGTAGGGGATTTCTTCTGAAATAACACAAAGATATCTTCCTATACCTTCAACCTACCAGTAATTATCCTTTCTCAATTTCATTTTATTTGTAAGCAGTGATGATATTCAAATGCATATGCCTTTTTGATAAATCTTTGGACGTTTTCAAATAAAACATAAGTGTAAAAAGAAAGAAAGGCAAGCAAATTTCTACACTTTGAACTATCTTTGTATTAACTTTTGTAAGTATCTTTGTACAACGGAGACAAACATCCTAGTAAGAGAATGTTGTCATAAAAAATTGAAAATTTTTATACAAAAAGAAAGATGACTATGTGTAACAATTCCATGGGATTCCCATTCTTCTATAGCCTTCACAACTCTGAGTATCTTGTCCATTCGCTGCTTCGTTCGCCGATGATTGGATTGATCAGAAGCTTGGGGCTTGTGGGTGAAGAGATTGTTCTTAAAGTGATCCGACGAGACATAGTCATACGCTTTAATTCCCTAAATTTTGCCTGGACCGCCCTTTCGGGTTTTTGATCCACCGGGAAACCCTTTTTTGCCCAAGTTGCCCTTTCGGGTTTTCAACTTGCCGGGTGTACATATTTTTTTGTTTTATCCCTAATTTTTGCCTGAACTGCCCTTTCGGGTTTTTGATTCACAGGGATGCCCATTTTTGCCCAAGTCGCCCTTTCGGGTTTTCAACTTGTCGGGTCGTTTTATGCGTAGTATCTTTTGACTATGTCCGCGTTCGCAGGGTGCGGCAAGTCGTCGCTGTCCATGGTGGTCAGAATCATTGCCCTACCAGAAAAGATGCTCTTGATCACAAATGGTCCTTCGTAAGTAGGAGTCCACTTGCCCCTTAGATCACTTTGCGGCAAGATGATCTGCTTGATTACAAGATCTCCGACTTGATATACCTGACGCCTGAATTTCTTGTTGAAAGCCTTGATCATCTATTTTTGATACGTTTGACCATGACAAACAACAGTAAGTCGTTTCTCATCGATCAAGTTAAGTTGATCAAGCCGGGTCTGAATCCAATCCTCTTCACTCAAACCGGCATCCTAAAGAAAAGGGAGTTTCCCCTGTTGAAGTATGTGCCGTGGTACGATATCCATGCAAAGCAAACGATAACATCTCATGCCAGTCCTTGTAGGTGACTGTCATCTTTTGAATGATCTTCTTGATATTTTTGTTTTCATCTTCAACAGAACCGTTCATCTTCGGCCGATAGGGAGATGAATTGTGATGATAAATCTTGAACTGCTCGCACAGAGCGGTGATCATAGTGTTGTTCAAATTTGTACCGTTATCCGTGATAATCCTGTCGGGGATACCATATCGGCATATGAGGTTCTGCTTGATGAAGCATGCAACCACATTCTTTGTAACAGAGGCATAGGAAGCTGCGTCGACCCACTTGGTGAAGTAATCAATAGCCACTAGGATGAAGCGATTCCCATTGGATGTCGTAGACTTGATCTCTCCAATCATGTCAATGCCCCACATTGCGAATGGCCAAGGAGCTATCAGAACGTTGAGAGAAACATGAGGAATATGTACCTTGTCGGCATAGACTTGGCATTTGTGGCAAGTACGGGAATATTGATGACAATCAGCTTCCGTGGTAGACCAGTAGTAGCATGCCCTTAGAATCTTCTTAGACATCGTATGTCCGCTCAAGTGGGTGCAAAATGTGCCACTATGTATTTCAGTCATGATCAACTATGCTTCAACCTTGTCCACATAACGAAGTAGAACATAATCATGGCTGCGCTTGTAAAGGATACCATTGCTCAGGAAGAACTTGGCAGCAAATCTCCTTAAGAACTTTTTGTCATTGACGGAAGCTCCTTCAGGGTATTCTCGATTCTGGAGATACCTTTTGATTTCATGAAACCAGGGTTGTTCCACTACTTCTTCGGTATTAATCTCGTGACAGTGTGCAGGTTCGTCCATTCGCTCGATGGTGATTTGGGGAGCTTCGTTATCCCAGTTGAGTTTAAACATGGAAGACATTGTAGCCAGAGTATCTGCTAGCTGATTTTCTTCTCGCGGGAAATGCTCGAAAGTAATCTGCTTGAAATGAGGCAACAATGTCAGGACATGTTCTTTGTATGGGATAAGATTAGGATGTTTAGTGTCCCACTCTCCTTTGACTTGACTGATAACCAAAGCCGAGTCCCCAAATATGACCAAAGATTTGATTCCCAAGTCTATAGCAGCCTTGAGACCAAAGATGCAAGCTTCATATTCAGCCATGTTGTTGGTACAGTTGAAGCAAAGTCAGGAAGTGAAGGGTGTATGGAAACCTTCCGGAGAAATAAGTACCGCACCGATACCATTGCCAAGTGAATTTGAAGCACCATCAAAGTACAGGGTCCATCGGGATCCTTGTTCAGGTCTGTTATACGGTCCGTTACCTTCGGCATTGTCCAATGTCATGATGTCCTCGTCAGGGAAGTCGAATCTCATAGATTGGTAATCTTCGACGGCTTAATGAGCTAGATGGTCAGCTAGTACACTCCCCTTGATAGCTTTTTGGGTAGTATACTGGATATCATACTCAGTCAGGATCATTTTCCATCTAGCGATTCTTCCAGATAAAGCAGGCTTCTCGAAGATATACTTGATTGGATCCATTTTAGAAATCAGCAAAGTGGTATGAGTCAACATATACTGCCTTAGCTGGCGAGCATCCCATACCAAAGCGCAACAAGTTTTCTTGAGCAGTGAGTAACGAGTCTCACAGTCGGTAAACTTTTTGCTAAGGTAATAAATGGCATGCTCTTTTCGACCAGACTCGTCATGTTGGCCCAGTACGCACCCCATTGAGTTATCCAAAACAGTCAGATACATGATTAACGGCCTTCCTTCGACGGGTGGCATCAAAATATGAGGTTCCAGTAAATACTCCTTGATCTTATCAAAAGAAACTTGACAATCATTGTTCCATTCAACTACCTGGTCTTTCTTCAACAACTTGAAGATTGGCTCACAGGTAGATGTCAGGTGAGAGATGAACCTTGCGATATAGTTTAAGCGTCCCAAGAATCCCCTAACCTCTTTTTCAGTACGGGGGAAGACATTTCTTGTATAGCCTTTACTTTAGCTGGATCAACCTCAATGCCTTTATTGCTGACAATAAATCCCAAAAGTTTACCAGACCTAACTCCAAAAGTGCACTTGCTTGGGTTCAGTCTGAGCTTAAAGTCCTTCAACCTGACAAACAACTTTTGCAGATGATCAAGGTGTTCTTCTTCTGTTTGTGATCGGGCTATCATGTCGTCTACGTAAACTTCAATCTCATGGTGTATCATATCATGAAATAAAGCTACCATGGCGCGTTGATAGGTTGCCCCGACATTCTTTAGTCCGAATGGCATCACTTTGTAGCAGAAGGTACCCCATTGCGTGACAAAAGTAGTTTTCTCCATGTCTTCGAGGGCCATTTTGATCTGGTTGTATCCCGAGAATCCATCTATGAAGGAAAATACCTTGTGTTGAGTTGTGTTGTCAACCAAGATGTCGATGTGTGGCAGTGGAAAATCATCTTTTGGGCTAGCCTTGTTTAAATCCCGATAGTCCACACATATTCTGACTTTGTCGTCCTTTTTAGGCACGAGCACAATGTTAGCAACCCATTGTGGATTGGAAGTAACAGCCAGAAAGCTAGCGTTGAATTGCTTCATTACCCCAGCTTTGATCATCCTAGACATGTCGGGCCTCATTCGGCGGACCTTTTGCTTGATCGGCAGACAGTCTTCTCTTGTAGGGAGATGGTGGACCACAATATCTGTGTCTAATCTCGGCATGTCTTCATAGGACCAGGCAAAGATCTCAACATATTCGTTCAACAACTGCACTAGACACTCTTTGACACCTGGTTCCAGGTTGGCACCCACCTTAACCTCTTTCTTGTCTTCCTCTGTTCCCAAGTTGATGGTTTTTAGCAACTCTTCATGAGGCAGAATAGCCCTCTCTTGTTGCAAAAGTCTGGATAACTCTCCCGGTACTTCACAGTCTTTGTCAACTTCGTACTCAGCATGATTGACCAAATCTTCAGAGTTACCGAAGGCTAAAGCAGAATAGTCACCCATGTAATCTGGAGTGGATGGGTACCTGCATTTGTGAGTGTGGGTGTGTGTATGGGACAACCATCCTAAAACAAAATGCAAAAGGAAAGAAAATGAACACAATAGTTTATAGATGAAAACGTCCAATGATTCATTAAAACATGGCATATGATAATGAAGAAAATCAAGCCCTTACAAATGGACCTATATACCTCGGGCAAGGCATAAGGTGAAAATAGTGTACAAACTGTTTAGTTATTACAGACCAAAATAGGAAATTGTTCAAAGATAAATTACTGGTTGATAAAAGTGATGGGAATAAAGTCCTTTGCTTCCCAGTTGCTTAACCCCCCTTCCACGGTTGGAAAGATTCAATCTTCAAAGTTGTCCTATTCATCATCATCTTCTACAACATTAATTCCATGGTGAGTGATTTTGACGGATGGCCCTCCAGCCTTGGAGCGACACATAGCTTTCTGGCCCGCATCAGTAAACCCTAGTCCAAACTTGTCCGTCTTATGGGGAAAATCAGGCAGTTGCCCCCACACTGTACTCTTTCCTTCTTTGATTACAACCTCTACGTCCTTGAGAGCTGCCATCCTAGATACATGCTTGGGAACAATAGGCACATCAACCATTGTCTTCGCAACTGCGACCTCAGGAGAAACTTCCTCAAAATGTTGGAAAGGCGTTTCTATGAACTCGCCATCCAACTCCACGTAGCGGAAGGAGTTGAGGTGACTTATCATGTACTCTTCCTCGCCGTGCACCATTATAATATTACCATGAATAGGATATTTTAGCATTTGGTGTAAAAAGGAGGTAACTGCCCCAGCATAATGGATCCACGGTCTTCCTAACAAACACGAATATGAAGGACGGATGACCATCACATAAAAGGTGGAGTTGAAAACTTCTGTGCCCACTTTGATAGGAATGTCAACCTCTCAGTGAACCATTCTTTTGGACCCATCAAAGGCCATAACCACGATATTACTTGGCTCCAGCGCTAACCCTTCATAGTCCAAACGGTCTAACGCTTTCTTTGGTAGCACATTCAAGGATGAACCAATATCAACGAGGACACGGGCAAGGGTGGTTCCCCTGCATTCTACTGAGACATGCAGCGCGTCATTGTGTTTCCTTCCCTTGGGAGTCAAATCAGCATCAGAAAAACCAAGACCATTATCAACAGTAAGGCTGGCCACGCACTCTTGAAACTGGTCAGCCGAAGTTTCTTGAGGCACGTGTGCCGCTTTTAAAAATTTGATTAAGGCCTTAGCATGGGCCTCAGAGCAGAGTAGAAGATCCAACATGGAGATTTTGGAAGGGGTCTGCCCTAGCTGTTCCACGACGTCGTAGTCGCTCTTTTTGATTATCTTCAAGATTTCTTCCATTTCTTTCTGGGTGGTCTCGGGGATAACAACAGTATGAGCCTTCGTCCTGACAGGCGCTTCTAGTATCCCCTTACCCTTATCGGTAGTAGCATCAGAGGGTCTAACTTCAGGTACATCAATTTCTTCAATTATCGGGCCTTACACAGATGGCTTAACAAGCACGGAAGCTTTTGAGGGTCCGAAGACTGCTCGAGGGGGAGCAATCTCTAGAGAAAAAATCCGTCCGCAGCGAGTTATCTTGCTTGTTCCCGCAATGTTCCCTATATCAGGGGTTTCATCTTCAGAATTCTCTTGGAATGATTCAATCTGTTTGATGCCATGATAGAATATTTCTCCTCCGTAGTTCCATGGTATCGTCTTGCTAGATTGATACGGGACAGGCCTTGGCATGGTGATTTTTAACGACACAAACTTAGGGTCAGGCGTAATCTTGACAGGCCTTTTGCAAGCCTTGGGAAGATTGTCAGAGATGGTTATTATTGCAATGTCATTGGTTGAAGTAGCAACAGTAGCAGGAGTAACAGGAGTGAAGGTATCAACAGGAGTCTTTTGGAAGAGTATCTCTTGGGTATCCATCAGGCGTTGGATGCCTGATTTCAACATTGGGCAGTCAGCTCGTATGTTTAAACAAAAGTAATAGTCTTTTCCATAGCCTGGGAATATCCCGACTCTCATCAAATTCACTTTAATCACTGGTAAGGGAGTTAAAAGGTCAGCAACATTGGTAACATGAAGGTCTTCCATAACAGCATGAACATTATGACCGTGCTTGGGCATTGGGGCAGAAATCACATTCGGCTTTTCGGGCGCATCGAATTCTACCTCCTTGGCATCGATCAGGTCTTGGATTTTGTTCTTAAGAGCCCAACAGTTGTTGGTATCATGCCCTATAATGTCAGAGTGGTAAGCACATTTCGCATTGGAGTGGTAGTATGGAGAAGAGGTGTTGGGGTTCTTTGGCGCTTTCTTCAAATTGGTAAGATTCAGCTTTAGCAAATGAGGGAGTACTTGGGCCAGCGTCATGTTGATTCGGGTGAACTGCTGTTGTGGCCTTTCTACCCGTTGTTGATTAGGTCTTGACTGATTGCCGCGAGGTTGATCATTTGAAGAGTTTTGAATCATCACAGCCCCTACCGTCGGTCGACGCCCCATTCCCCCTTGGCTCTTCTGAGAATAAGAAGCAGAAGCTTCCTTCTTAGCTGGGAAGGTCTTCTTAACAGCGGTGGACGTGGAGGCATCTTTCTGAATCTTACCACTTTTAATACCGTCCTCGACCCTTTCACCGGTCAAAATTAGTTCGGTGAATCCTACGGAAGAACTCCCGATTAAATGATTGAAGAAAGGGCCTGACAGGGTCCCTAAAAACATGTCAACCAGCTCTCTATCCGACAATGGTGGCTGCACCCTTCCAGCCAGATCACGCCACTTTTGGGCATACTCCTTAAATCCCTCATTAGAAGCCATACCCATACTCTGTATTTGAGTACGAGTGGGCACCAAATCAGCATTGTATTGGTATTGCCGGTAAAAATCAGCAGCTAAGTCTTCCCAGTTATGAACCTCAGACCTCTCAAGTTGATAGAACCAGTCCAATTGTGTGCCTGATAAAATGTCTTGAAAAAAGTGTACCCAGAGGTCTTTATCAGATGAGTGGGGTTGGATCTTTCTGACATAGGATCTCAGATGCATCTTTGGGCAGGACAGACCGTCATACTTAGCAAATGTTGGTACTTTGAACTTGGGAGGAATGACGATCCCAGCGACCAACCCTAGTTCCTCGAAATCTAAACCATGTACTCTCTGCAAATCCATGGCTGCCAATCGATCCTCAAGATTTTTATACTTATCATCTGCCGGGGGATATTGCTGTTCGGAGTAGTCTTCATCCTCTTCCTCTTCTTCCTCTTCAACTTCAGATTCAGAAGGTACCACAGCTCCTTTTCCTTTACCATCCCCTTCATCAGACGTTGAGGGGAATTCGAGACTTTTCTAGCATTGCTTTCAAACCTTCTTCCAAAAGTGGCTACTCCGGGCCTTTTCTTCTTTTTCTCTTTATTTTTCTCCAACAGAGCTTTAAGGTCCTCTTGACCCTTTGCTAAGGTCATGAGGAGTTGCTCGAATTGAGAATTCTGTGCTTGGAGATCCTTAACCGTCTGCTCCAAATCCATCTTGCTGAAATAAACAGCAGAAAGATAAGGAAATCTATTGTGAAGACCTGTTTATGCATATGATGAATGATGCGTTATTCATGTAATGCATTCAAGAATTCAGAAATTCAAAGTTGTTGCAAACAAAAATAACACACGTCATATTAAGAAGAAATTTGTTAGTACATAAGTTCCCCATGGGCAAAATATTACAAAATTCTTAATGTAAAAAGACATTTCGCATCCTCTTTGGTGCGATGTAAGTGTTGAGAGTTTCCTCCTCATGAAGTCGGCGGGTGAGCTCCAAAACCTTCTTCTCACTGGCATAGAAGCTGGCTTCAATAGTATTCCGTTCTTCTTTGAGTTAGATCCAACTCTTTTGTAATTCTTCCCATGATGTTGGCATGTCAGGATGTAGGAGGGTGTATGGAACCTCTCCTTCCATAACATGCTCTTTGATCAAGGGGAGAATGTGAGGATATGGCATCATAAGATTCTGGGCGCGGGTTCGCACCCACTTGAGATAAGGCTCAAGGGGGATGGAATTCTTGTGTCCCAGTGTCTTACTATCCACCTTGTTGGGCATCCTCTAAGCTCTGATGAACCTTTGTCGAAGTCCTTGCGCATCGTCATCGAAGTCAAAAACTAGGTCAGGGATCAGCATGTCATGAGGGCCATCCCTCCGAGCATATCCAAACTGTCTTAGAGCTAAACAGGGGTTGTAGGTAATGCCTCCCCTAATGCCAAGTAGTGGGACATTAGGGAACTCTCCACAACGATCAATGATGATGACATTATCTCTGGATCGAGAACACCAATGAACATCAGAATGTGTGAGGGTCATCAACCGTTGCGACCACCTTAAACTCTTCTCATTCTTCAAAACTGATTGTGGAAGGTGAGAAATAAACCACCTTACTAAAAGAGCAGTACAGCACATGAGAACACCTCTTTTCCTCATTGTTCGTGTGTAAAATGAGTGTAGGATGTCCCCAAGCAATATAGGCACAGGATTCTGGGATATGAAAATCTTGACAGCATTCACATCTATAAGTTGATCAGGGTTTGGGAACAGGACCAATCCATAGATGAGAAGTGCTACAATCTCCTCAAAATCATTTAGATCTAGAGAGTTCCACAATCTTGTGCCTTCTCAAACAGAAACTTTTCCAAGAAACCCTTGACACCACTTCTGGTTTCCCAATGTCCTTTGATATCAGATGGTTGCAAGTGTAATGCTTGAGCAACATCTTCAGGCTTTGGTTCTTTTTCCGTACCGTTGTAGGGTAGTTGATGAAGCATAGGAATTCTCAGGAGTTGAGAAAATTCCTCCAAAGTAGGTACTAGTTGGTAATTAGGGAATGTGAAACAGTGGTGTAGGGGGTCAAAGAACTGGGAGATAACTTTCACCATGTCTTCTTCAATGTTGGAGTTGACCAAGTTGAGAAGCCTACCATGTCTTTCACTGAAGAGAGAATTCTCTGGAATCCTGGAAGTAAGCTCCTTGAGTTGAGGAGGTATTCTCACAAGGTTGACTTGTATTATTTTCCTGCGAAGAGATTCCATGACCTACAAAGCAAGAACAAAGATGAAGATCCAAACCCTTGAAATGGTTAGTGTATGCATATGATGCTTTATGATGTTCATGATGTATGCACAAACACATGTACATGCAAGTCACACAAAACCCTAGTTTCAGGCTTGCATGAGGTTTCATAGGTAAGTACCCTCTTGAGTTTAGTTGGCTCCAACCTGTCCTATAAATAGTAGCCGGGTTCTAAGGAGCTCAATATCACTAGATTATTTTCTATGTTCATTGTTTTGGTTTAGCCACTTAACTGGCGACCAAAATATTCCAAGAAAACAACCCTCAGTGAGTGTAGTATCGAGTATCTACCAACTTCGGACTGCACCAAAGCCGATCATCTCACTACCCCTAAAAAAGGCCAAGATGTTCAAGTAAGGTTCTAAGAGTTCATTAGTGCTTCATGACATCACACAGCGGCCCCATATTCTCTTTGATTGACTCAAAGGCTACCGGTACTCATAAATATGTCGCACTAATACAACTATTGCTTCAACCATGTCGGTATACCCCGCACAGTTTCCACAATGTATTGCTATTTACCTATGAATGTTTCCCAAATTCGGGTGGAGGATTTCAAGCCCAAACAAGAGAACCAAATGTAAAGCAATCAAAGCAATCAAGATAAGCATGCAAAGGTGATCTAAGCCCTAAGGTTACTCCACTTTTAAAGTTTTCCCCAGCAGAGTCGCCAGTTCTGTCATACAGTGGGAGAACTGACTTGGGATTTTGCGTTTGTGTTTGCAAATGTTTCGGTTTAGCAAGAGTCACCACCGAATTTTTATTTTATCCTAAGGAAAGGTCAAAAAGCACAGGAAAGACCTTTTGAGATGTTTTCTTGGGTTCGGGGAGTAGATTATAGAAAGGGAAGGTATTAGCACCCTTTCTATCCATGGTTATCCATGGGCTCGTAGTTACTTATTTAGATTACTTGCTTTGCTTTTCAATTGTTTGAAATGGTGCTCTTCAATTGTTTGAAATGGTGCTTTGTGTGTGGTTTTGAAAGATGTTTTTGAAAAGAGGCCATCGTTGTGGCAACCTTTGTAATGATTCTTGTTTGAATGTATACAAAGGTGTTTTTGTCTTTTCAAAAATTTCCAATGTTTGAAAGTAGGGTTTTGAAATTGTGTTGTGAAGTGTGTTTGAAAATAACAAGGATGTTTTTGCAAGTTTTTTGATCAAGTAACTAAGAGCTATCTACCCTATTTTACTCAAAGATCTTTCTTATGTTTTTAACCCTTTTAACAATGTTGTTTCGCCATTGTATTTGGTGTACAACCTTGTGTTAGGATGTTAAACGGGACAGGCGCGGGTCATCGTATAGACCATGATAGCAATTATGTTAAGTATTTTTGGCAATTTTCTTGAGGGACTTGATCATTTTGTTTAGGCAACCCAAATAGCGTCATCGAGGGACTATGATCTTTTGTTTTGTTTTTGTTTTGCCAAAGTACTTGACATGCATACCGTGGCCCATTTTTGAAGGCAACAAGTGGATTGTAACCCTAGGGGTGTAAGTGTGCATTATGTTTGTTTTTCATGTATTTTTGTCTTTGATTAGGTCAAACTATTTGTTGGTTTTGATTTTGCATACAAACCCTAATTCTAATCATGGCATAATTGAAAGCATTTAAGTGCGTAGAAATAAATCTAAGCTATTACAACTTTGATATAGGGAGGGGGGTACAATTTTGAATAGGGGATTATTTTGCAAGAAATATAAAACCCTAATTACTATTACATCCAAATTGAATTCTTTGTACAATGTTAAAATAAATGAGCAATATTTAATTAAACAAGAGAAATAAATATTAAACAAGATGTATTATGTAAAAAAGAGTTTTTATTTGTTCATGTATGCAAAAGCATTTTTTAATGTAAAAAGGTATAAAGAAATAAATAAAAGATTAATTTTATTTGTTTTAGGGTAAAAAACCCTAATTTCTTTAAGAATATAAATATAATGCATTATTTATGTACAAAAATATATTAACATGTATAAAAATGAAATAAATCTAAAAAAGGTATTTTTAGTATAAAAATAAAATGTACTATTTTTTTGTATTTTTATTACATACTTTATTATAAAATAAAGTATATATGTGTATATGTATATATTAAATAAATAAAAAAATAAAGTAAAATATTTACAAAAATACAATATATTTAAGAAAATATTTTTGGTGTGAATAAAAATTAAGAAATAAAAAATAAAAGTATTATTTGCATTATTTTCTAGTTTTAATAAATAACATAAAGTATTTTAACATTTTAATGTTAGAAATAATTGAAATAAATACCAAATGAATGTAAAAATTTATGAAAATATTTTCTAGGCATTTTTTATGTTTGGAAATAAAATAATAAAGTCAGAAATGAAATTAGAATGCAAAAATAATAAAAATACAAAGAAATGGGCCAGGGGGTGCATTTAGCAAAAGGAGGGTGTTAGAAGCAAAAGGCCAAGCCCAGCCCATCAGCTTCATCTTCTTCCTCCAACAATTTTGAAAACGCGCGCGTGCCTGTACAAACTTGTATCTCCTGTATTTGTGATCTTTTGATAAAACTCAAAATATGAAACTTGTAGAGCATCAAACCACGATTCTAACCATATAAAAAACTTAATCTAACTCTCAAAGACCAGAGAGAATTTCTCTGGCCCTAATTTCTAACCTAGTTTTTTCAGAAAGTTCATGGATGAAATTCTCTTAGCACGTTTAATATAAATGAAAACTGAGCATATGTATGGTTTCAGGGCAATGAGTACAAGATCTTTTATTCACAAACCTAAGGCTAAATGTTCATAAATAGAGAGATAGAAGTTCATGAAAAACCTATTTCAGCTGGACACGAGTTGGACAATGCAACAACTTTCAGTGAGGCCTGAGGTTCTTTTGAGCTTGCTTGATGTTCCCTGGACCTTTCCCAATGCTTAGTTTGTTTTGAAGTGGCCTAAATCGTTCTACAGAACTCAACCTGCAAAGCTTCCAAACAAAAATGGTGAACACTGTAAATGGAGTTACAGTTGGCAATGGAGGTTTAGGATAGCTTGAATGAGTTGAATGGAAGGTGTTTGAAGTTGAAAGGGGCAAAACGCACGAGCAAATGTGAAGATTGAAGTGATTCTGCAGGGCTTGCCCCGTTTTGCAAGAAAATGTGGTTTTTGAGTATGAGGGTGTTTTAGGGGTGAAAGGCTCGTGCTTATGGCTTACAAGGATGTGAGAAACTTGTTTGAAATCTTTGCTTGAGTTCAATATATCAGATGTGTGTGTTATGGACTTTTGGCCATTTGACTTGTTTTGAAAGCAAAGTTTGAAGTGAAATGAGATAGGCCTGTACAGGCTATCTCCAAGCATGCACCAACTTCTTGTACCTTTGCCTAAGTTTGTGGAACTTGTTTGCTGCAAAGAAAGAAGTTCAAAGCTCAAGAAAAACAACTTTGCAAAAGTTATGCTTTATGAAAATGGAAGTGTGATCTTTATGCCCAAAATGGAATTATTCAATGTATAATGCTCCCTTGACCAGGACAATGCCTCTAACCAATGTATTTGTATTCAATTTTTGAGTGTTGAAGGGTTTAGAGACCTGTAATTATGTACTAAACTAGTTTGGTCAGATTTTCAACTTGGTATGAACATGTATTGGCCATGGTTACAAAGTGAGTTTTTGCCAACTTCAAGCATTTGATTCTCCCTAACCACAAATGTGTTTAAGGAGTTCTTGTACAATTTGGAAAGCTTGCAACATGTTCTATAATCCATATTTGAAATGCAACTCGAGACTCCAAGTGGAACTATGTGAAAAATGGCCAAGAAGATGGGTCAAAATCCTGCCTAAACTAGGGCAAAATTTCTCTAAGTTAAAAGTTTTAGGTACCCTTGTTCCAAAAATCATAACTTGCGATCCAAGCTTCTTTTGAGAAAACTTTGTGAATAAAAGTTGTATACTTTTTGATGGAATACAACTTTCATGTTGTAAGTTTTGTTTGAATCCATTTTCATTTTGGTGAAAATATGGGACAAAGTTAGGAAAAATTAAGAAAATTTCATAACTTAGAAAATTTCTAAGTTATGAAATTTTTTCAATTCCAAACCCTAATTTGCAATTTTGGGTTTCTTGATGAACAAGTTTCATAATTTGACACATCTTGATGGAAAATGAATCTTGGCACTTGATTTTGACCAAAAAGTCAAAGTTTGACTTTTCAGTGTACAGTCAAATTTTGGTCAGTTGACTAAAAAATTCATCTGCCAATCCTATGCATTTGAGATCTTTTGAACTTGTTGAATGGGTCAAGACAATGTAGTTGAGTCCTTGAGTCCATGGTTGAGCTTGATTTGCCATTGGTTAGGTCAAACAGTCAAAAATTGCCTTTGTATAGTCAAAACCCTAGAAATGACCATTTTGCCCTTTTGGTGATTAGATCAAATTTTTTGTGGAATTGTGATCCAAACTTGATCAAATGGTTCACATGAGTTCATAATGTTGATGTGGGTCAAAATTCATGAGGTTTGACTGTCAATTGGCCACAGTTGACTTTTTCCCCAATACAGGTGATTTCTAGGTCAACTGTCCAATTGACTGGGCAAAAATTTGATTCAAGGCTTGAAACTTGGTATGGATAAACTTGTGAATCCAACATGAAGTATGAAAGTCACTTTGGGCATTAAAGGTCCAAGAATCCTTGTGCAAACTCAAACCCTAATTTCAAGTCAACAGTGCAAAGAGATGTCTTGAGCAGAGCAAACCCTAGCTTGGTCTTGAGTTCCAAGAGTCTTGTGATGAGAAATGTTGATAAAATGAGAGGGAAAATTTTGGGGTACAACACCAAGTAAGGGGACATTAGGGAATTCTCCACAACGGTCGACGATGATAACATTCTCTATAGATCGGGAACACCAATAGATGTCTGAATGTTTGAGCATCATCAACCTTTGTGACCACCTTGAGCCTTGTTCATTCTTCAATACAAATTGGAGAAGATGCAAAACAAACCATCTTTCCAAGAGAGGGGTGAAACACATAAGGATACCTGTTTTCCTCATAGTGCGAGTGTGAAAGGAATGTAGGATGTCTCCTAGCAAAGTAGGCACCAGGTTACGAGACATGGAGATTTTGACAGCGTTCACATCTATGAGTTGGTCAGGGTTTGGAAACAAAACCATCCCATAGATGAGGAGAGCCACAATTTCCTCAAAAGTTTGCAAATCCAAAGAGTTCCAAAAAATTTGGGCTTTCTCAAACAAGAACTTTGCTAGGAAACCCTTGACACCACTCCTTGTCTCCCAATTAGTTGTGATATCAGATGGTTGCAAGTGTAGAGCTTGAGCTATCTCTTCGGGCTTTGGATCTCTTTCTGTACCGTTGAAAGGTAGTTGATTGAGAATGGGAATCCTCAAGAGTTGGGAGAATTCTTCAAAAGTTGACACAAGTTGATAATCGGAAAATATGAAGTAATGGTGTAGAGGATCAAAGAATTGGAAGAGAACCTTCATCATATATTCATCAGTTTTGGAGGTAACCAAGTTTAGGAGGCGACCATGTCTTTCGGTAAATGGAGAATTCTCCGGAATCCTTGATGCTAACTCTTTGAGTTGAGGAGGAATCCTTACGAGATTGACTTGAATGGTTTTCCTGCAAATAGAATCCATGTCCTACAAAATAGAAACAAAAATAAATCCCAAAAATCCTTGAAATGGTTAGTGAGTATGAGTATGATGTTATGGTGTTCATGATGTTATGTACAAGTAAATATAAACAAAACAAACAAGTCCTTATGATTAGGCTTGCATGGGGTTTCATAGGTAAGTACCCTCTTTAAGTTTAGTTGGCTTAAACCTGTCATAGCAATAGTAACCGGGTTCTAAGGAGATCAATATCACTGGTTTGTTTCTTTAGTCATTATTTCAGCGCAAGCCTCTTTAATGGCGACCGAAATATCCCAAAAAACCAAACCTCAATGAGTGTAGTATCAAGTATCTACCAACTTCAGACTGCACCAAAGCCGGTCATCTCACTACGTTCTAATGGCCAAGTTAGTCAAGTAAAGGTTCTTAAAGTAATTCAGTGCTTCATGACATTACTCAGTGGCCCCGTATTCTCCTTGACTACTCAAGGGCTACCCCGTATTGCTTAGACCGTGTTAGTATACCCCACACAATTTCCAAAATGTATTGCTACTTACCTATAAGGTATCCCAAATTCGGGTGGAGGATTCAAACCTAAACAAAGAACCAAAATACAAAGCATACAAGTCAAACAAATGAAAGAAAACAAATGTGATCTAGCCCTAAGGTAACCCCACTTTAAAATAATCCCCAACAGAGTCGCCAGTTCTATGATACAGCGGGAGAACTGACTCGGGTCGTTTACGCTTGATTGCAATTGTGCATATAGAAAGAGTCACCACCGACTTTTCTTTTATCCAAAAGGAAAGGTAAAAAAGAACAGGAAAGACCTTTCAAGATTATTTCTCGGGTTCGGGGGGTAGATTATGAAAAGGGAAGGTATTAGCACCCCTTTCATCAGTAGTTATCTACGGGCTCTTAGTTACTTGCTAGATTACTTGCTTTTGTTTGACAGTGTGCTTGTGGTGTGGGTTTTGAAAGTATTTTGAAAATGTCTTTGTAATGGTTCTCGTTTCTATAAGAACGCGTACAAAGTGATGTTTCGAAAAATAGTTCAAAGAAGTGTTTTGTGTAGTGTGTTTTTGTAAGTGATTTTGAAAAGGTGTCTTCTTTGTAATGGTTCTCGTCTCTATAAGATTGCGTACAAAGTGTTTTATCTTTTGAAAATGTTTCAAGATGAAAGTGTTGGTGTAAAAAAATGTTTTTATCGTGAGCAAGCGAGCAACTAGGAGCGAATCTCCTTACTCGAAAGGTCTTAAATGTTCTTTTCCTCCTCCTTTAGATGTTTCTATCTTACCATTGATTTGGTAAGAAGACCCGTCGTTGGATGTGAAGGGACAGGCGCGGGTCAATCGTACAGTCATAGAAGGAAACTTGTGAGACGCTTTAGCAATTTTCATAAGGGACTAGATCGTTTTACCGAAGGCAACATTGAGGGTCATCGAGGGACTATAATCTTTTTTTATCGAAGGGTCTTTGCTAAAGTGTCCCATATTCGAGGGACATGACTGTATTTTTCGAGGTAACAAGCGAGGTTACCTTAGAGGTGCGCATGTGAAAAAGTGTGTTTGATTCAAGTTAGTTTGTCTTTGAAATTAGGTTATCTAGCGATTGATTTTAAATCTTGTCATGCACGCCTAATTAATATACAGTATAAGGAATTCAGTAAATTGTGGAAATTAAATTTCTACGCTATTACAGAGATTTTGGGAATGGGGGGGTACAAATTTACAAATGGGGATGGATTAATGCAATTAAATGTCCAAATAGGCAAATAATACAACCAAATCGAATCGAGCAATTAATCGAAATTACAACAAGTTTATGAATTAAAATTAATTAACAAAATAAAGATAAGGAAATAAAATTCTTGTTTTTTGTTTGAAAAGAGTTTGAAAAGAAAAATAGAAAAAATCTATTCTATTAATTTGCTAAAGAAATTAAATCAAATGCATGCATTTTGTCTTTTAGGGTTTTTGTTATTAAGAAAATAAATAAACAAATTAAGACTAAAATACAAAAATTAATTAGTAAAAATATTTACAAAGTTTTTTTTCCTAAATTAAATTAGAACTAAGAACTAAACTTAATTAAGAAAATTAATTAACAAAATTCAAGATTTATTAAATTAATAGAAATAAGTAAATACTAAAACAAAACAAAATGGAGGGGTGGTGTTAAATTGAAAAAATGGGGTGATGCTGTCTCAATTCGTTGTTGGGCTGAATTTAGGATGAAAGGCCCAAACATTATTGTTTTTTCTGTTAAAAAAAACAAAACTTAAAAATCTGGGCCACAAATGGACTAGGTTGGGTCACACCCGGGTCCAACCCCTTTTCAAACAAAAAAACAACATGGGTTGAAACAACCCTAGCTCATTACTAGCGACTCTCTTCACTGCTTCAATGTTTTTTTCTCTCAAAGAAACTCTTCCTCACTCTCATCTCTACCGCTTCTGTGTTCGCAACAAAATAACAACAACAAAACTATTTCTACCTCTCTCGCGGATACTCTCAGCATCAATTCGTTATTTTGTTCCATTTCTCTTTTGTTCTTTTAGCTCAGTACAACATTGATACTCACATGCATATTTACAAACTAAATAGAAAGTATTGCCTACCTGTGATTCCGATATAGTGATGTGCTTCCGAGGCGATCTGCATGTGTGAACGGTGTTGAGGGAGACGCCCACGGTGGACTCTGTCGCGATGGTGTACAGTGGCCGGTCGAACTGAATCAGGGGAGTTAACTTCTCGTTTGTCTTTTCCTCTATTTTGAATAGAAGTTGTTGTGTTTTTGAAGGGTTTGTTTAGGGAAAATGATGAGGTAAACTAGGGTTTTGGGACTGATGTTTGTATGCTTGCTGCGGTTTTTTTTGGTTTGTGCTGGCAGTGATTGAAAAAATAATGAACACTGTTGTGGTTTCTGTATATTTTTTGATGTTGTTGCTGGCTGTGTTTTTATGCTTGTTGGTTTTGTATTGGGGGATAGCTATTTTGAGGTTGATGATGGAATCAGGTTGCTGAATTTTTCCTTTTGGTTCATGCTAAAGCTTCTCTTTAGAACATATGGGATTTTCTTGTATTATGTTTGAACATGAATTGGATATTTTGGTTTTTTTTTTAAATATTTTTTCTAATGTCTTAGCTGGTTTGGCTTTTTTCTTGGTTGATTTTGCTGCTTGGTTTGAATCTTGCTGGTTTGGCTGCTTGGTTTCAATCTTGCAGGTTTGGCTCTTGGTTTTAATCTGGCTGGTTTTGCTGCTTGGTTTTTGTATCCTGTCTTGACCTCTTGGTTGGTTTGTATATTTTCTGGTGTGTTGGGTTTATGTTTTCTGGTATGTTCTCCCCTCTGTGCTTTTACGAAATAGTGGTTTTGTAGTGAGATAAGGGATGTAATTGGAGGGGAAACTGTTGAGATTTTGAATATATTTTGAAAGCTGACTTTGATCATTTGAGTAGAAGGTTTTGTATTTTCCTATTTGGTGCAACTGTTTTACAAGCTTGCAACAGGCTTGGCACAGGTTTTGGCATGTATTGGTTTGTGGGGCTGTTTTTGCAGTTGGAGCAGATTTTTAGTCTGTTTTTGCATGTATGATTTAAGGAACATGATGATGTAAGGTGGTGTGTTGAGCAAGCTAGCTTGCTATTGCCTTGCTCCAATATGTTTTACCTGCTGCTGCCTTCTTTATACTGCTGTAACATTTTGTTGTAGGTTATGATGTGGTTTACTCTACTGCATTGCAGCCTGCCCTTGCTTGCTTTACTTGTTTTATTTGTTTGCATATTATGCTGTCTTTGTTGCCTGCTGCTATATTTGTTGCATATTTTGGACAGCCTGCTCTGCTGCATTGCAGCCTGCCCTTGCTGTTTGACCTTGCTTGCTTGCCATGTTTTATTTGTTTTCACATTTTGTTGTCTTTGCTGCATGCTGCTATACTTTTTTGCTGTTGGACAGCCTTGGGCTTTATGCTATTTTGCAGTAGAAAATGTTTGCAAATTTTCTTTTCCCTTTTTGTGAACCAAGGCCCAAACCTTGTGATTTGCAAAATAGGAGAAGATGGACTATGATTAAAACAAACAACCTTTAAATCTGATCCCACATACAAACCCTAATGATGAGTATTCAAACTTGTTTTAGCAATTAATTGTTGAATTTTCACATCCTTTCTAACTTCCTTTTTTCTTATTTCATGAACACGAGAATTGGACGGCGAACGCGAAGTTGAGAGATGAAAAGGCCATGGCTAGCAAAGAGTGTGGACGAGTTTCTTGAAGAGGAAGCAACATAAAATTGAAGAAGAAACATTTAATTCTTTTTTTGCTTTGTAAACAAAAATTGTAACTTGTCCCAAAAATGTAATGAACACATAACTTGAGTGAATTTTATGAATTAGGAATATATCGTATGGAAATCATTCTTGAATCTTGATGAAAATTAAATTCCCTACTTGCATGATTTGAACATGTGTCTTGCTTCGTAACTTGAACTTCAAGAAAATCCAACATCCTTGTAATTTGTATTCCAAATGAAACCCTGCGCCTTATCTTTTAAACTTCCAATCAAATTCTTGAACAAAAAAATGCTTAAGAATTCAATTCCACTTGGGTTACTCGAACTCAAAACAATTGGTTATATAAATGACAGTCTTAATCTTCACCTCTTGTCCAAATCAAATTTGCACTCAAAATGAACTCGCACACCGTGCTCGATTAGAACATAACTTCATTGCCGAACAAACGTGCTTTAAGAACATTCACCAATCTTGTAGAATTAACAAACTTCAACATGAGAAACATAGTCCTGAGGAAAACAATTTGTGGTTAAGAATATTCGAAATCAAACAAATGACTTGCGACGATTTGATAACTTTTAAAGTCTTCCAAACACAATTTTCTTTCGATCTTTGAAGATAAACTCGTGAGCGACATCACTTATGACCATATGCAGAGATAATCGTTGCAAGATCTAGTAATTTGAGGAAATCACAATTCTTAGAAACCAGGCGACAATTGCTTAAGATTAGGTTAAAATCCATGGTGACTTCTAACGCATTCAAATTTTGGTGATCTTCTACACGTAATCAGCTCTTTATTTGTGAAGAGAAATTGGAGATAACATCGAGGAGAGTTTTTGTACCCCAAAATTTGCCCTCTCATTTCATCAGTATTTTCTCATCACAAGACCCTTGGAGCTCAAGATCAAGTTAGGGTTTACTCTGCTCAAGGCCCCTCCTTGCACTGCTGACCCAAATTAGGGTTTGAGTTTGCACATAGATGTTTTGACTTAAAATGCCCAAAATGAATTTCATGCTTCATGTTGGACTCACAAGTTTATCCATACCAAGTTTCAAGCCTTGATTCCAATCTTTGCCCAGTTAATTGGACAGTTGACCTAGAAATCAGCTGTATTGGGGAAAAAGTCAACTATGGCCAATTGACAGTCAAACTTCATGATTATTGACCCACATCAACATTATGAACTCATATGGACTATTTGATCAAGTTTGGATCACAATTCCACAAGAAATTTGATCAGATCACCAAAAGGGCAAAATGGTCATTTTTAGGGTTTTGGCTGCACAAAGGCAATTTTTGACTGTTTGACCTGGCCAATGGAAAACCAAGCTCACATATGGACTCAACGATTCAATGGCATGGTTTTGACACATTCAACAAGTTCAAAAGATCCCAAATGCACAAGATTGACAGATGAATTTTCCAGTCAACTGATCAAAATTTGACTGTTTACTGAAAAGTCAAACTTTGACTTTTTGGTCAAAATCAAGTGCCAAGATTCATTTTTCATCAAAACGTGTCAAATTATGAAACTTGTTCATCAAGAAATCAAAAATTACAAATTAGGGTTTGAAATGAAGAAATTTCATAACTTAGAAATTTTCTAAGTTATGAAATTTCCTAATTTTTCCCTAACTTTGTCCCATTTTTTCATCAAGATATATTTGGATTCAAACAAAACTCAAAACATGAACGTCATAGTACATGGCAAAATCTACAACTTTTATTCACAAAGTTTCCTCAAAAGAAGCTTGTAGCTCAAATTATGATTTTTGGAATAGGGGTGCAAAACATTCTTAACTTAGAAATTTTTTGACCTATTTTAGGCAGGATTTTTGCCCAACTTCATGGCCACTTTTCACATGCTTCCACTTGGAATTTCAACTTGCATTAAAAAGATGGATTGTATTACACGTTCCAAGCTTTCCAAATTGTCTAAGAACTTCTCAAACACCCTTTTGGTTAGGGAGAATCGAATTGGCAAAGTTGGGCAAAAGTCACTTTGTTCATGGCCAAAGGCATGTTCATACACTATGCATTTTCAAACTCAGCTTGCACAAACTAGATTACAGGCCTTTTATCTCATCCACACTCAATACTTTAATGCCAATCCTTTGTGTTCAAGCCTTATTTTGTGTGTTTAACCATTACATACAAGATTAAGCCATATTTGGAAAAAGTATTTTAGCCATTTTTGAAAAGGTGCACTTTATGTCAAAACACAAATCAAAGAGGTACGGGCCAGATCTTTTGGGCACAAGATTATGGACATATCCCACAGATCAAGACTCAAATTTGCAGCATGCTTGAGGGGCCTGTAGGAGCCTATAGTCCAACTTGCATTTTGCTTGCTTAGATAAGAAGAAAGCTTGCATTTTGTACCATAACACAACTTACTGCAAGAACCAACTCAAACAAACTTTGCCCACACATTCCATACTCCCTAACTAACCTGAAACACGACCAAACCATCCCTAAAACCTCCTCATCCATCAAAGCCCATTTTTTCTGCAAAACAGAGTCCCTGTTGCAGATTGACTTGGCCAGTTCATTTCCCTCGTGCGTTTTCATCCAAACCAGTTTAAACACATCCTACATCATCCATACAAACTATCCCAAGCCCTAGTTACAGACTGTAACACCCCTAACCAAGTTTGCCATTTTCATTTTTTCAGTTGTGCAGGTTGAGTTACATAGCTCGATTCAGTTAGTTTCAAAGAAAGCTAAAGGTTGGAAGAGCATCCTTGGACCTCAAGCAAGCTGTACAAGTCCTCAAACTTCATTGAAAGTACCTCCATTGTTGTGCACGACTCAAGCTGAACAGGTAAAAGTTTGAACTTCTATCTCTCAATCCAGGCATATCTAGGCTTAGGTTTGTGAAGAAATTATGTCCTACTCATGGCCCTGAAGCTACCCATATCATTACTTTTCATTTATGTTGTGTGTACTGAGAGAATTTGGAACCTGAACATTAGAAAAAAGCTAGGTCAGGAATTGGGGGAGGAGAAATTCTCTCTCATTTCTGAGAGTTAGAACAACTTCTTTATATGTTTAGAATCGTGACATGATGCTCTATAACATTGTTGTTGTAAGTTTTTGTTGAAAGTCAAAGGATCAAGAGATAGCAGGGATGGACAAAAACGCGCGTTTTTGTGTTTGAAACTGGCTGGAGGTTGAAGACAACTCCCTTTGGGCTGGGCCTGGCTTATTTTTCTGTTTGCACCACTATTTCCCACTTGCACCCCCTTGGCCCATTGTGTGTTTTTTAATTATTTTTGAGTTTTTACTTTTTTCTTCTGACTTATTATTTTTTGTCAAAACATAAAAAATATTAAAAATATTTTTTCAACCATTTTTGCATTTTATTTGGAATTTATTTGCTTTATTTAAACTTGTATATACAAATAAATATAATACTTTTATTTAAAAACTTAAAAATAATGTGAAAATATATACTTTTAGTGATTATTTTTATTTGCATTTTCTGAAAACATTTTCTAAAAAATATACTTGTTTGTAAATAATTAATATTTTATTTTTGTATATATTTAGTATATTTAATATATAATATAAATACTTATATATTTATTAGAATATTTAGGATAAAAATACAAAAAATAATACATTTTTATTTTTATTAATACTTGACCTCAAAAATTACTTTTTCATAATATACTTCTCTTTTATTTATTTTTGTATATAATTAATAAATATTGTATATAATAAATAATGAATACCTTTTATTTAGAAAATTAGGGTTTTGCCCTAAACCATGAAAATACCCAAAAATTAACTTTTTTTTATTTTTGTTTATATGTCACATGAAAAATACTTTTTACATACACATAAAAGCATTTTTGTGCATAATACATTTTACATTTTATTTGTATTTATTCAATTATTGTATAATTAAAATAACTTGTATATTCATTTTGGATGTAATAGTTTAGATTTAAATTTATTGCTAAATATCCCCCATTTGAACATTTGTACCCCCCATCCCATAATTATGTTGTAATAATTTAGGATTTTATTTTCCGCATTTTAAAAGCTTTCTAATTATATCATGATAGACTTAGGATTTTGTATGCAAAAATCAACCAAACAAATAGCTTGACTAAACAAAAGACAAAAGCATGAAAATGGATAACACCGATCACACTTGCACCCCTTAGGGTTACTCCACTTGTTGCCTTCAATAATGGGCCATGTTGCATGTTGAGTTTCTTTGGCAAAACAAAACAATTCAAATGATCATAGTCCCTCGATGACGCTTTCGAAAGTTGCCTAAAAATGATCAAGTCCCTTAA
Source organism: Vicia faba (assembly GCA_948472305.1). Lineage (NCBI taxonomy): Eukaryota > Viridiplantae > Streptophyta > Magnoliopsida > Fabales > Fabaceae > Vicia > Vicia faba. The sequence continues at coordinate 691,007,667 of OX451739.1, forward strand.
AGGAAAAATTGCCAAAGACACTTGGCACCATTGCAATCATGGTCTAAAACGATGACCCGCGCCCGTCCCGTTAACATCCTAACACAAGATTGTCCACCAAATGCAATGGTGGAACAATACTGTTAAAAGGGTTAAAACATAGGAAAGGTCTTTGAGAAATTTAGGGTAGATAGCTCTTGGTTAATTGATCAACTTGCAAATCCTTGCCATTTTTCAAAACACACTTCACAAACACAAACTTTCAAAACAACTTTCAAAACCTTGAAACATCTTTTCAAAAAGACAAACACCTTTTGTAAAACATTCGAGTAAAGAATTGTTACAAGGGTTGCCTAGACAAGGCATCTTTTTCAAAACATTTTCAAATCCACACACAAAGCACCATTTCAAACAATTGAAAGCACCATTTCGAACAATTGAAAATGCAAGGCAAGCGATCTAAGCAAGTAACTAAGAGACCAATGGATAACCATGGATAGAAAGGGTGCTAATACCTTCCCTTTCTATAATCTACTCCCCGAACCCAAGAAAACATCTCAAAGGTTTTTGCTGTGCTTTTTAACCTTTCCTTAGGATAAAATAAAAAGTCGGTGGCGACTCTTGCTAAACCAAAACATTTGCAAAAACAAACGCAAAACCCAAGTCAGTTCTCCCACCGTATCACAGAACTGACGACTCTGCTGGGGAGATATTAAAAGTGGAGTAACCTTAGGGCTTAGATCACCCTTTTTGCATGACTAATTGTTTGCTTTGATTGCTTTACCTTTTGGTTCTCTTGTTTGGGCTTGAAATCCTACACCCGGATTTGGGGAAACATTCATAGATAGCAATACGTTGTGGAAACTGTGCGGGGTATACCGACACGGTTGAAGCAATAGCTATATTAGTGCGACATATTTGTGAGTATCAGTAACCCTTGAGTTCAATCAAGGAGAGTACAGGGCCGCTGAGTGATGTCACTAAGCACTAATGACCTAGAACCTTACTTGACCATCTTGGCCTTTTATTAGGGGTAGCGAGATGACCGGCTTTGGTGCAGTCCGAAGTTGGTAGATACTCGATACTACACTCATTGAGGGTTGTTTTCTTGGAATATTTTGGTCGCTAGTTAAGTGGCTAAACCAAAACAATGAACATGGAAAACAATCCAATGATATTGAGATCCTTAGAACCCGGTTACTATTTATAGGACAGGTTTTTAAGCCAACTACACTCAAGAGGGTACTCACCTATGAAACCCCATGCAAGCCTGAAACTAGGGTTTTTGTGAATTGCTTGTACATATGTTTGTGCATACATCATGAACATCATAAAGCATCATATGCATCCATTAACCATTTCAAGGGTTTGGATCTTCATCTTTGTTCTTGTTTTGTAGGTCATGGAAATTCTTCGCAGGAAAACCATCCAAGTCAACCTTGTGAGAATCCTTCCTCAACTCAAGGAGCTCACATCCAGGATTCCGGAAAGCTCTCCTTTTAGTGAAAGACATGGTAGACTGCTCAGCCTAGTCAACACCAGCATTGAAGAGGACATGGTAAAGGTGTTGTTCCAGTTCTTCGACCCTCTTCACCACTGTTTCACATTCCCCGACTATCAATTGGTGCCCACTTTGGAGGAATTTTCTCAACTCTTGAGAATTCCTATTCTTAATCAACTACCCTACAACGGTACGGAAAAAGAACCAAAGCCTGAAGATGTTGCTCAAGCACTAAACTTGCAACCATCTGACATCAAGGGGCATTGGGAAACTAGAAGTGGTGTCAAAGGCTTCTTGGCAAAATTCTTGTTTGAGAAGGCACAAGAGTGTTGGAATTCATTGGATCTACAAGCCTTTGAAGAAATTGTGGCACTCCTCATTTATGGGTTGGTACTGTTCCCAAATCCTGACCAGCTTATAGATGTCAACGCCGTCAAGATCTTCTTATCCAGGAATCCAATACCAACATTGCTTGGGGACATCCTCCACTCATTTTGCACACGAACAATGAGAAAGAGGGGTGTTCTCATGTGCTGTACTCCTCTCCTTGCAAGGTGGTTTATTTCGCACCTTCCACAATCTGTTTTAAAGAATGACCAAGGCTTAAGGTGGTCACAACGGTTGATGACCCTCACTCACTCTGATGTACATTGGTGCTCTCGGTCCAGAGAAAATGTCATCATCGTCAATTGTTGTGGAGAGTTCCCTAATGTTCCATTGCTTGGCATTAGAGGAGGCATAACCTACAACCCTTGTATAGCTTTGAGACAACTTAGATATGCACGGAGGGATGGCCCTCATGACATGCTGATTCCTGACCTAGTTTTTGACTTCGACAACGATGCGCAAGGACTTCTCCAAAGATTCATCAGAGCTTGGAGGATGCCTAACAAGGTAGACAGCAAGACACTGGGGCACAAGAACTCCATCCCTCTTGAGCCTTATCTCAAGTGGGTACGAACCCGAGCCCAGAGTCTAATGATGCCTTACCCTCATGTTCTCCCTGTGATTAAAGAGCCCGTTAAGGAAGGAGAGGTTCCCTACACCATCCTATATCCTGACATGCCAACATCATGGGAGGAGATGCAGAAGAGTTGGATCCAACTCAAGGAGGAACGGAATAATTTTGAAGCCAACTTCTACGCCAGTGAGAAGAAGGTTTTGGAGCTTACCCGCCGACTCCATGAGGAAGAGACCCTCAACACCTACATCGCACCAAAGAGGATGCGCAACGTCTTTTTACCTTGAGAAGTTTTTTTTGTAATATTTGGCCCATGGGGCATTTATGTACTGACAAAATTTCTTCTTATTAATATGACGTGTGTTATTTTTATTTGCAACAATTTTGAATTTTCTAAATCCTTGAATGCATTGCATAAATAAGCATACCATTCATCATGCGCATAAGCAGGTCTCCACACCAGGTTTCCTTATCTTTCTGCTGTTTATTTCAGTAAGATGGATCTCGAACAGACGGTCAAGGATTTGCAATCTCAAAACTCACAGTTTCAACATCTCCTGATGACCTTGGCAAAGGGTCAGGAGGATCTAAAAGCCCTGCTTGGGAACAAAGAGCAAGTGAACAAGAAGAAGAAAAGAGTCGGGGCGGCTACCTTGGGAAGAAGGTTTGAGGGTGAAGCCAGAAGAGTTCTTGAATTTCCCCCTACGTCTGAAGAGGGAACCAGTAAAGGGAAAGGGGCTGCGGTACCTTCCGAATATGAGGTTGAGGAAGACTACTCTAATCAACAATACCCGCCCGCTGATGATAAGTACAAGGGTTTGGAAGACAGGTTGGCATCTATGGAGCTGCAGAGAGTTCCGGGCTTAGATTTCGAAGAATTGGGATTAGTTGCTGGAATTGTGATCCCCCCGAAGTTCAAAGTGCCAGCTTTTGTGAGATATGACGGGCTATCCTGTCCGAAAATGCATCTCAGATCATATGTAAGGAAGATCCAACCTTACACTGCAGACAAGAACCTTTGGATCCATTTCTTTCAGGATAGCCTTTCTGGGGCTCAAGTCGAGTGGTTCTATCAGCTGGATGGAGCTAGTATCCGAAACTGGGAAGACTTGGCCACCGCATTTTATAAACAATATCAATACAATTCTGACCTCGCTCCCACACGTACTCAACTTCAGGGTATGTCACTGGGAACAGGCGAAGGATTTAAAGAATATACGTAAAAGTGGAGAGATCTGGCTGGCAGGGTGCAGCCACCTTTGACTGACCGTGAACTTGTTGACATGTTCTTAGGGACCTTGTCTGGTCCGTTCTTTAACCATCTGATTGGTAATTCTTCTGCTGGGTTTACCGATTTGATTTTGACTGGTGAGAGGATAAAAGCTGGTATCAAGTCAGGGAAGATACAGAAAGGTTCCGCTGCGAGTACTGAGAAGAAGCCTTTCAAAAAGGAAGCTAGTGCTGTTTATGGTCCTAGGAGACAAGTTAAGCCGGAACGCCGCCAAACTGTTAATGCATTGGTAATTTCAAAGCCTGCTGCTGCTCCTCAGCAGTATAATCAACAAAGGGGTGAGAGGCCCAAAAGGCAGTACACTAGGCTCAACATGACCCTGTCTCAGATATTGCCGCAACTATTGTCAACCAATCTGGTAACCGTCAAAGAAGCTCCGAAGGTGGTAAACACAGCTTCACCGAAGTACAACCCCAATGCCCGTTGCGCTTATCACTCTGATAGCCCCGGGCATACTACGGACGATTGCTGGGCTCTGAGGAATAAGGTTCAAGACCTTATTGATGCTAAGGAAATACAGTTTGAGGCGCCCGAAAGGCCCAATGTTGTAACTGCTCCCATGCCCCAGCATGGAGTGAACGCTGTGGAAGAAGACCGATATGTAGCCTCCGTGGAAGAGATTGTTACTCTGTTATCGATTGTTAAAAAGAATCTGTTGCTAGCCGGTTTATTTCCGGGATGTGGTGAAGATTGCCTTCTATGTGCTGTTTCCCCTTTGGGTTGTCCTTTGCTAAAATCAGGTATCCAAAGCCTGATGGATAGCAAAGAGATCTTATTCGAGAAGATTGCCGTTCCTGCTGTCCCTGCCAAAGAAGTTTCTATTGTCACTATTTTCAACAAACCTCCCAAGGCTCCTTCAAAGAAGCCTGTCAAAATTATGTCCACTCAGAAGTTTGCTCCCATCATCATTACAGTTTCGGGGCCCCTCCCCTATACATCCGACAAAGCTCTCCCATGGCACTATGGGGCAGATGTTTATGTGCTTGGGGTGAAGCAAGAGTTTGATACAAGTACCGATGTCAGTAACATCACCGGGCCTGCCAAGATTACCCGGAGTGGTAGATTGTTTTCGCCAAATATTTCGCCACTAGTTGTTCAGAAACCTCTTATTATCACACCTGCAAGTGTGCATGTTTCCCTTCCTAATCAAGTTCCTGTTTCTACCCCTGCTGCCGAGTCATCTGACGCTCGGGGCAAAGGGGTTGCTGCTGATTTGCCTGCCTTGACGGAGGCGCCGAAGACAACCGCTGTTGAAGCCTCCCAGCAAGAGATGGAGGAGATTCTCAAGATTATCAAGAAAAGTGATTTCAATGTTGTTGAGCAGTTGGGGCACACCCCATCAAAAATTTCTATGCTATCACTGCTGTTATGTTCGGAGGCCCATGCAAAGGCCCTGATCTCCTTCCTGAAGACGGCTCATGTGCCGTAAGAAACGTCTGCTGATCAATTTACTGATTGTGTGGCCAACTTGACTACTGATAACGGGCTGGGCTTTTCTGACGCTGATCTAACTGTAAAAGGAAAGAACCATAATGATGCCCTGCATGTCTCTATTGAATGCAGTGGCACTACTCTTGCCCATGTGTTGGTAGACACCGGTTCTTCATTGAATGTATTACCCAAGAAGGCCTTAGACAGGTTAGATTGTGAGGATTTGGAGCTCAAGCCTAGTAACATTGTTGTCCGAGCCTTTGACGGTTCGAAAAGGATGGTACATGGCGAGGTTGACATCCCAATCAGGGTTGGTTCTCAGGTGTTTGATTATACTTTCTATGTGATGGACATCCGTCCATCCTACTCTTGTTTGCTGGGTCGTCCATGGATTCACAAGGCCGGAGTTGTGACTTCCACACTACATCAAAAGCTTAAGTACCCAGTCAGAGGAAAGATTGTTACAGTTCAAGGGGAAGAGGAGTATATGGTCAGCCACTTAAACTTATTCCGATACATAGAAATGGACGGGGAATTCATTGAGACCCCCTTTTAACACTTTGAAGAGGTGCCTCAGACGCTGGCGTCAGCTGAAACTATAATTGAAGACCCTCCTTTGAAGATGGCTTCCTTAAAGGATGCCCGGGCTGTAATTGAGAAGGGTGAATGTGCAAATTGGGGCCGACTTCCTGACTTTACTCCAAAGACCGACAAGTTTGGTTTGGGCTTCACTGCAGAGGCTCAGAGGGCTGTTCGCAAAGCAAGGATTGGAAGACCTCCTGTGTTCATCACCAACCCGAGAGTGAATGCTATTGAAGACGGCATGGAAGAATCAGAATTTGACAGCTGGATCTACCCAACAACCAACGGTGGACCAAGCAACTGGACTACCAAAGAATTCACCCCTATTACTTTTGTCACTCAGTAATAAACTCTTTTGTTGTCAATTTGTAACAAACAATGTGTTGAAACTTTTATGGCTCAGTGTCCTACCCGGGGCACCGTGGCTTCATTTGTGAGGGCTTTTGTGTGACATTTTCAAATATCATTAATCAAAACATTGGACGTTTGTCGCATTTCAAATCTTGTGCTCCTTTTCTTTCTTTATCATATATTGCAAAACAACTATATTTACACACACTCACTTATACAGGTTCCAATCCACTCTGGATCTCACTGGTAACGACTCTGCTACTGCCAGTTATAACTTCGAAAATCCGATCAACTTGGCCAAAGACGAAGGTGAAGATGATTGTGAAGTGCCTGGTGAACTTGCAAGACTGCTACTCCAGGAAGAAAGGGCCATTCAGCCACATGAAGAGCCAGTGGAAACGGTAAATCTGGGTACGAAGACAGATAGAAAGGAAGTCAAGATCGGCGCCAATCTAGAGCTCAGTGTGAAGCAACAGTTGATTCAGATGCTGCGTGACTACATGGAAATATTTGCTTGGTCTTACGAAGACATGCCTGGTTTGGATGCCGACATTGTGGTTCATCACCTGCCTACCAAGAAAGACTTCCCTCCGGTAAAACAAAAGGTCCGCCGTATGCGTCCAGAAATGTCCGAGAAAATCAAAGCTGAGGTTATGAAACAATTTGATGCCGGGTTTTTAGCAGTGACTTCTTACCCTTAGTGGGTTGCTAACGTGGTTCCAGTACCAAAGAAAGACGGTAAAGTCCGAATGTATGTTGATTACAGGGATCTGAACAGGGCCAGCCCCAAGGATGATTTCCCTCTGCCTCATATCGACGTTTTGGTTGATAATACTTCTCAGCATAAAGTTTTCTCCTTCATGGACGGCTTCTCCGGTTATAATCAGATCAAAATGGCTCCTGAAGACATGGAGAAGAACACTTTTGTTACTCAGTGGGGCACCTTTTGCTACAAGGTCATGCCTTTTGGGTTGAAAAATGCTGGGGCAACCTACCAACGCGCCATGGTTGCTTTGTTTCATGACATGATCCATCATGAGATTGAAGTGTACGTCGACGATATGATTGCAAGGTCCCAAACTGAGGAGGAGCACCTTGACCATCTGCGGAAGCTGTTTGACCGTCTGAAGTTGTACAAGCTGAGGTTGAACCAAAACAAGTGCACCATTGGGGTGAGGTCCGGAAAACTACTAGGTTACATCGTGAGCGACAAAGGTATCCAAGTGGATCCTGCCAAGGTGAAAGCCATACAAGAAATTCCAACTCCTAAGACAGAGAAGGAAGTCATGGGCTTTCTAGGACGTTTGAACTACATTGCCCAATTTATCTCACATCTAACTGCTACCTGTGAACCAATCTTCAAGCTACTGAAGAAAGATCAAGTAGTACGTTGGAATGATGAATGTCAGGCTGCTTTCGAAAAGATCAAAGGGTATCTCCAAGAACCACCCATTCTTATGCCGCCGGTTGAAGGGAGACCTCTAATCTTATACTTGATGGTACTTGACCATTCAATGGGGTGTGTGCTGGGGAAGCATGACGAGTCTGGCCGAAAAGAGCACGCCATTTATTACCTGAGCAAAAAGTTTACCGACTGTGAGACTCGGTACTCACTGCTCGAGAAAACTTGCTGTGCTCTGGTATGGGCTGCTCGCCGGCTGAGACAGTATATGTTGACTCACACTACTCTGTTGATTTCAAAAATGGATCCAATCAAGTACATATTCGAAAAGCCTGCTCTGCCTGGAAGAAAAGCAAGATGGCAAATGATTTTGACAGAATATGACATTCAGTACACAACTCAAAAAGCAATCAAGGGAAGCGTATTGGCAGACCATTTGGCACACCATTTGGCACACCAACCTGTGGATGATTACCAGTCGTTGAACTTTGAATTTCCAGACGAAGATATCATGGTAGTAACTGATTGTGAAGTACCTGGACCGGATGAAGGACCTGAGGAAGGATCCCGATGGTCTATGCATTTTGACGGAGCCTCAAACACTTTGGGTAATAGTATCGGCGCAATGATCATATCCCCCAAAGGCACTCATACTCCACTCACCGCTCGGCTATGTTTCAACTGCACCAACAACATGGCAGAGTATGAGGCATGTATCCTGGGTCTTCGAGCTGCAATTGACTTAAGGATCAAGTTTCTGAGTGTCTTCGGAGATTCCGCTCTCGTGATCAATCAGATCAAAGGCGAGTGGGATACGAAACACCCGAATCTTATTCCTTACAAGGAGTATATGCTGACACTGCTTCCCCACTTCGAAGAGATAACTTTTGAACACTTCCCGAGGGAAGAGAATCAGTTGGCGGACGCATTAGCTACGATGTCTTCAATGTTCAAAGTCAAATGGGACAACGAGGCTCCCCGGATCATTATCTGGAAATTGGATGAACCTGCACATTGTTGTGATCTTGAGACCAAAGAAGTAACAGAAAAGCCTTGGTATCATGAGGTGAAGAGGTATCTTGAAGCTTAAGAACACCCCGAGGGCGCTTCTGTTAATGACAAGAAGTTTCTGAGAAGGTTCGCAGCGAAGTTCTTCCTCAACAATGACATTCTGTACAAACGAAACCATGATTTAGCCTCACTACGTTGTGTAGATAATAATGAAGCAGAAAGGATCATGGTAGAGCTGCATGAAGGTACCTTCGGAACTCATTCCAGTGGACATACCATGGTGTGATACGGTGGGAGAACTGACTTGAGGTTTTGTGTTTGTTTTCGCAAATGTTTCGGTTGAGCAAGAGTCGCCACCGACTTTTTATTTTATCCTAAGGAAAGGTTTAAAAAGCACAGCAAAAACCTTTGAGATGTTTTCTTGGGTTCGGGGAGTAGATTATAGAAAGGGAAGGTATTAGCACCATTTCTATCCATGGTTATCCATGGGCTCTTAGTTACTTGCTTAGATCACTTGCCTTTTGTTTTCAATTGTTTGAAATGGTGCTTGTGTGTGTGGGTTTGAAAATGTTTTGAAAAGAAGCCAATGTGGTGGCAAACTTTGTAATGATCCATGTGGGGATGTATACAAAGATGTATGTCTTTTGAAAAGGTTTTCATTTGTTTTTTTGAAAGTTGTTTTGAAAGTGTTGTGAGGTGTGGTTTTGGAAAATAGGCAAGTGTCTTGTTTTTGCAAGTTTTGATTCAAGTAACTAAGAGGTTATCTACTCCTAAATTTCTCAAAGTTTATTGCTATGTTTTAACCCTTTTAATAAGTTTGTTCCACCATTGTATTTGGTGGACAATCTCATGTTAGGATGTGAAAGGGACGGGCGCGGGTCATCGTTTTAGACCATAATTGCAATGGTGTCAAGTATCTTTGGGCAATTTTTCTTAAGGGACTTGATCATTTGTTTAGGCAACATTTTGAAAGCGTCATCGAGGAACTATGATCATTTGATTTGTGTTTGTTTTTCCCAAAGAGACCTAACATGCAATATGGCCCAATTTTGAAAGGCAAGAAGTGGAATACCCTAGGGGGTGCAAGTGTGATTTGTGTGTCCATTTTCATGCTTGTTTAGCTTGAAATTAGGTCAAAACTATTTTCGTTGTTTTTTCGCATACAAACCCTAATTCTAACATGGTATAATTAGAAAGCAATAAAGTGCGAAAATAAATTTACTAAGCTATTACAAAACCATATATGGGAAGGGGGGTACAAATGTTCAAATGGGGATTTTTGACAAGGAATTTAAACCTAACTATTACATCAATATTTGAATTATTTACAAGATATTTATATTACACAATTTAAATAAGATAAGAATAAATATGCAAGATGCAAAAAATGGTTTTTTTGTATGTATGAAAAGTATTTTTATGTGTCAAAATAAACAAAAAGAAAAGTATTATTTTTGGGAGTTTTTCTTATGTTTGGGGCAAAACCCTAATTTTTATTAAGTAAAAGTATTAAATAATTTATATGTACAATATTTATTATTTGCATACAAAAATAAAGTAAAGTGGAGTATATTTGTAAAAAATGTATTTTTTAGTATTAAATATTAATAAAATAAAAATATGTATATTTTTGGCATTTTATTCTAAGTATACTAATATATATGTATTTATTTGTATTATTTACAAATTATTTTAAATATGCACAAAATAATAATATTTAATTTTTATGAAAAAAAAGCATATTTCACATAAAATATTTTCAGAGTATAAAATGGAATAAAATAAAAATAAAAATGTATTTACACTATTTTAACATTTTTTTAAATAAAAGTATATCTATTTACTTATTTATGTTCAAATAACTAGTCTAACCAAATAAATATCTAATAAATAGGAAAATGGTACAAAAAATTATTTTTATATTTTTTATATGATGAGGAAAAATAAATAAGTCAAGCCAAAAAAAGAAAAGTCAAAAAATCATTAAAATGAACAAAATGGGCTTAGGGGGTTCAGAAGTAAAAAGAGTGTGTGAAAAGAAAATACAAAAACAGGCCCAGCCCAGATAACCTTTCTTCAACCTCTGGCCAAACAATGTCAAAAAAACGCGCGCCTGGTTCACTGATTCAAACATCCTGATTCCTGGCTTTTTAATGAAAACTCATAACATCAAAAATGTTCAGCATCAAGAGACGAATTCATGGATATAAAGAACTTGTCTTAACTCTCTAACATGAGGGAGAATTTCCTCTCCCCCAATTTCTGACCTAGCTTTTTATCAATTTTCAGGCTCAAAATTCTTGCAGCACACATAATATAAATGAAATCTAATTATATGGGCATGTTCAGGGCTATGTTTATGACATGTTTCCTTCACAAACCTAAAGCTAACAATGCCTAATAAGAGAGATACGAGTTCATGAACTTACCTGTTCAGTTGAAGTTCTATCTGGCAATGGAGAAGCTTTCAGTGCAAGGTGATGATTGGTATAGCTTCCTTGAGGTCCAGGGATGCTATTCCAAGCTTTACTTTGTCTTGAAAGCTTTTGAATCGTGCTAGAGCACTTCACCTGCAAATCAGAAAAGTGAAAATGGTGGAACTAGTTAGAGGAGTTACAGGTCGTGTTTTAGGTTTTGGTTAGCTTGCATAGATGATATGGAAGGTGTGTGAACTGGTTTGGGCAAGAAAGCTTAAGAGGAAAGAGAGATGGCACTCAAACTGCAGGCCCTGCCCTGTTCTTGCAGTTTGAAGGTGATTTTGGGAATGGGAGTGTATGAGGGATGTTAGGGTCGTGTTTCAGCTTGTGTTTGATGTTTAGAATGAGTGTGATAACTTTTTCTAAGGTCTGGTTGACTGATATGGAAGTTGGTATATGATATTCAATGTTTCTTCTTTCTTAAGCAACAAAAGGCAAGTTGATGTTCTAGACTGATGCAGGCCCCCATAACATGCTGCAAACCCTTGTCTTGATCAGTGCAATGTGTCTCATAACTTGTGCCTCAGAGATTTCTTTGTACTTCAAAGATATGTGAACTTGACATAAAGCAATCTTTTCAAAAATGGCTAAAGTGCTTTTTCCATTTTAAGGTTAATCTCTTGTGTAATGGTTTAATGAACAAGATAATGCTAAGACACAAGGGTTTTGCATTAAATTATTGAGTGTCAAAGGGTTTTAGGACCTGTAATGTAGCACAAACTATGCTGACTTGAAAATGGCCTAAGTTATGAACATGTACATGATCAATTCAAAAGTGAGTTTTTGCCATATTGTGAAATTCGATTCTCTCAAGTTATGAGGTTGTTTGATGAGTTCCTGGACATTTTGGAAAGCTTGGAATGTGTACTACAATCCATCTTTGAAATGCAAATTCAAATTCCAAGTGGAAGTGTATGGAAAATGGCCTTGAAGTTAGATAGAAAACCTTGCCAAAAAGGTCAAATTTCACTAAGTTAAAGATGGTTTAGTACCCTTATTCAAAAAAATTTAACTTGAGATACAAGCCTCATTTGGGAAAACTTTGTGAATCAAAGTTGTAGATTATGCAACAAGCTACAACTTTCATGTTTTGACTTTTGTTTGAATCCAAATTAATCTTGGTGAGAAAGTGGGGCAAAGTTGGGAAAAAATTAGGGTTTTTCATAACTTAGAAAAATTCTAAGTTATGAAAAATTTCCATTTCAAACCCTAATTTGCATTTTTTGATTTCTTGGTGAACAAGTTTCATTGATTTGGCATGTTTTGATGAAAAATGAATCTTGACCCTTGATTTTGACCAAAAAAGTCAAAGTTTGACTTTTCAGTATACAGTCAAAATTGATCAATTGACTGGGAAATTCAACTGTCAATCTTGTGTACTTGGGATCTTTTGAACTTGTTGAGCATGTCAAGATAATTCCATGGGTTTTGAGTCCATATGTGAGCTTGGTTTGCCATTGGCTAGGTCAAACAGTCAAAAATTGCCCTTGGTGCAGTCAAAACCCTAAAAATGACCATTTTGCCCTTTTGATGATCTGATCAAATTTCTTGAGGAATTGTGATCCAAACTTGATCAAATGGTCCATGTGAGTTCATAATGTTGATGTGGGTCAATTTTCATGAGTTTTGACTGTCAATTGGCCACAGTTGACTTTTTCCCCAATACAGTTGATTTCTAGGTCAACTGTCCAATTGACTGGGCAAAATTTGGAATCAAGACTTGAAACTTGGTATGGATAAACTTGGGAGTCCAACATGAAGCATGAAAGTCATCTTAGGCATTTTAGGTCAAAATATACTTGTGCAATCACAAACCCTAATTTGGGTCAACAGTGCAAGGAGAAGTCTTGAGTAGAGGAAACCCTAACTGGATCTTGATCTTCAAAGGTCTTGTGATGAGAAAATGTTGAGGAAATGGGAGGGAAAATTTTGGGGTACAACAGTTGCCCCTGTTCAATCTTCTTGAACCTGAAGAGTTAGATTGGCAAGTTTTCCTTTCGTGACTCGAGGGTAAAAGGAGATTGGACACTAGAGTGCCCGGAAATTTGCACTCGCATGTTGGAGTATTAGCAATGTGATGTATGGAATGGGCTTACAGATGCCAATTGGAGGTGTTGATCGCATAAGAGATTCCTTAGCGAGAACTTCTGTATTTGAGAAAGACAGATGTTCTCCTGGCTTGTTACAGGTGTTTGATCTTCAATCTCCTCATGCAGATATGCCCTGGCTGGATACAGGTGTCGAATCTACAATCGGTTGCTCACAAATGTGCCCTGGATGGATACAGGAATCGAATCCGGAAATAGTCGTCAACATATATGCCCTGGCTGGATACAGGAGTCGAATCTGGAATTGTGACAATTGATAGATATGCCCTGGCTGGATACAGGAATCGAATCTTTGAACTCTTCAGACGTGCCCTGGCTAGATACAGGAATCGAGTCTGGAAACTGATCACTCTCAGATGTGCCCTGGCTAGATACAGGTATCGAATCTGGAATTGTTGTAGTTGATAGATGTGCCCTGGTTGGATACAGGAATCAAATCTTTGAACTCTTCAGACGTGCCCTGGCTAGATATAGGAATCGAGTCTGGAAACTGATCACTCTCAGATGTGCCCTGGCTAGATACAGGTATCGAATCTGGAATTGTGACAGTTGAAGGTAGTTGTCTTTGGGTTTGTCTTTTTCCCTGAAAAGGCAAAAACATAAGTTGTATGCAATGTCATGATGTATGATATGCATGAGGTCATGATGTTCAACATGAGATAGTGTTGTATGCACTTTATCATGTATGTAGGCAAGATGTATGAAAATATGAAATGTTTATGAATGTAATTTCGTCTTAGGAAAATAAATCCTTGACGACCGGCCGGGGAATTGCTCTGTGGAAGAGATACTTTGCTGAAGTTTTGATGAGAGGTCTGCTGAGGACCTCAATGATGGATTCCGCTGGGGAAAAGGAAGAACTTTGCCGAGGGCAATCTTCCGTGGCAGATAACTGAGGATAACCCAGTTATAAGCCCTTGTGAGGAATAACTTTGAATAAAGCTCGGGAGAGACGTCCGTATTCTGCAGGGAACAAGCTTCCAGAATCTACCGGGGATAAGCTTTAAGACCCGCTGGGGAATGTTGTGCCTTTTCAGGATCGACGGGGGACCAACTCTGCTTGGGGAAAGTATTGCTGAATCTTGTCTTACTCTGTGGGGAGTTGAGATGATTTAGTCACATTCTTCAGTCGAATCCACCTTGGTACCTTGGCGGACAAAGCAACCAGGCTGCATCAGACAACTTCACATTGCCCCTGTTTCTGATCTCACCTGTAATTAATCTTTTATTTCATATGCAAACATTTATGAATCAGCAATTTAATGTCACATGCATATATCAAAAATGAACATTGGACGTTCTTCGCAAGACAAAACAGAAAAAGGAAAAACAAAGGCAATTTATATGGATAAGTGAATTTGTATTGATTTGAATTTTGCCTGTGAATAGGCGTTTTTGTACAAGAGGCTGACATCCTAGTAAGAGAATGCCGCCGAATAACATAGAATTTACAATTTTGAAAAGGAAACAAAACAGCTATGTGAACAATCCCACTGGGTTCCAACTCTGCTATCGCCTTTATGTCTTCAAGCGTCTCATCACTTTGCTGCCTAGTTGAAGATGAAGCTGATTGGTCGATGCCGAAATCTAAGCCAGACAATTGATGCTAAATTCCGGATGCGAAGTGATCCAATGAGACATAGTGTTACGCTTTATCCCTAACTTTTGCGTGGACCTCCCTTTCGGGTTTTCAGTCCACCGGGATACCCATTTTTTCCCAAGCCGCCTTTTCAGGTTTTCGACTTGTCGGGTGTACAGATTTTTTCATTTCATCCCTTATTTTTGCCCGAACCCTTTTGGTTCGCCGGGAAGCCCTTATTTTTCCTAGGTATGTCAACCTAGCGGGTCTTTTATTCATGCGTAGTATCTTTTCACTATGTCTGCATTGGCGGGGTGAGGAAGGTCGTCACCATCCATGGTGGTTAGGATCATGGCTCCTCCTGAGAACACATGTTTAACCACAAATGGCCCTTCGTAAGTAGGGGTCCATTTGCCCCGAGGATCACTTTGAGGAAGGATGATGCGTTTGATTACCAGGTCCCCAACTTGATACTCTTGTGGTCTGACTTTCTTGTTAAATGCCCTGATCATCCGTTTTTGATACGTTTGACCGTGACAGATAGCAGTGAGCCTCTTTTCGTCAATCAGGTTTAATTGATCAAGTCGAGTCTGGATCCAGTCATCTTCATTCAAGTCTGCATCTTTCATTATCCGAAGAGAGGGTATCTGGACTTCAATTGGCAAGACTGCCTCCATACCATAGACCAAGGAGAAAGGAGTTGCCCCGGTTGACGTCCTTGCTGAGGTACGGTACCCATGAAGAGCGAACGGTAACATCTCGTGCCAATCTTTATAGGTCACTGTCATTTTCTGCACAATTTTCTTGATATCCTTATTGGCTGCCTCTACAGCCCCATTCATCTTCGGCCGGTAGGGAGAAGAGTTATGGTGCTGTATTTTGAATTGTTCGCAGAGTTCAGTGATCATTTTGTTATTGAGATTGGTACCATTGTCCGTAATGATTCTTTCCGGGACGTCGTACCGACAGATCAGATTATGCCGGATGAAACGTGCCACGACGCTCTTGGTTACTGTGGCGTAGGAAGCTGCCTCAACCCACTTCGTGAAGTAATCGATTGCTACCAAGATGAAGCGATGCCCGTTGGATGCCGTCGGTCGGATCTCACCGATCATATCAATGCTCCACATTGCAAAAGGCCAAGGTGCCGTCAGGACGTTTAGAGGGACTGGAGGAATATGCACCTTGTCAGCATAGATCTGGCATTTGTGACAAGTTCGAGAGTGTTGGTAACAATCGGCTTCCATTGTGGACCAGAAATATCCTGCCCGTAGGATTTTCTTTGCCATGGTATGCCCACTAGAATGTGTTCCGAATGTACCTTCATGCAGTTCTATCATGATTTTCTCTGCTTCAGCCTTATCCACACAATGTAGTAGAGTTGAATCATGATTCCGTTTGTAGAGAATGCCGTTGCTGAGGAAGAATTTTGCCGCAAACCTCCTCATGAACTTCTTGTCATTGATAGATGCACCTTCAGGGTATTCCTGAGCTTCCAAGTACCTCTTCACCTCATGATACCAGGGTTTTTCAGTCACCTTTTCGGCCTCAAGATCGCAGCAGTATGCCGGTTCGTCCAACTTCCAGATAATGATCCGGGGAGCCTCATTGTCCCATTTAACTTTGAACATTGAAGACATCACAGCTAGTGTGTCCGCTAGCTGATTCTCCTCTCTTGGGAAGTGCTCAAAAGTTATCTCTTCAAAGTGGGGAAGTAAGGGCAACACATACTCCTTGTAAGGAATAAGATTTGGGTGTTTCGTATCCCACTCTCCTTTGATCTGATTGATCACGAGAGCGGAATCTCCGAAGACACTCAGAAATTTGATCCTTAAGTCGATTGCAGCTTGTAGACCCATGATACATGCCTCATATTCTGCCATGTTGTTGCTGCAGTTGAAACACAATCGGGCGGTGAGTGGAGTATGAGTTCCTTTGGGAGATATGATTACAGCGCCGACGCCGTTACCCAAAGCATTGGAGGCTCCGTCAAAATGCATAGACCATCGGGATCCTTCCTCAGGTCCTTCATCCGGTCCAGGTACTTCACAGTCAGTTACCACCATGATGTCTTCGTCCGGAAAATCAAAGTTCAATGATTGGTAATCATCCACCGGTTGGTGTGCCAAGTGATCTGCCAGTACACTTCCTTTAATTGCTTTCTGAGTTGTATACTGGATATCATATTCTGTCAAGATCATTTTCCATCTCGCTATTCTTCCAGACAGAGCGGGCTTTTCAAATATGTACTTGATGGGATCCATCTTTGAAATCAATAGAGTAGTGTGAGTCAGCATATACTGTCTCAGCCGGCGAGCAGCCCATACTAGAGCGCAGCAAGTTTTCTCAAGCAGTGAGTAACGAGACTCACAGTCGGTAAACTTTTTGCTCAAGTAATAAATAGCATGCTCTTTTCGGCCAGACTCGTCATGCTGTCCCAGCACGCACCCCATTGAATTGTCAAGTACTGTCAAATATAGTATCAGAGGTCTTCCTTCCACTGGTGGCATGAGAATGGGTGGCTCTTGGAGGTACTCCTTTATCTTTTCAAAAGCAGCCTGACATTCATCGTTCCAAAGTACTACTTGATCTTTCTTCAGTAATTTGAAGATTGGCTCACAAGTAGCAGTCAGATGTGAGATGAATCGGGCAATGTAATTCAGTCGTCCCAGGAAGCCTCTGACTTCTTTCTCTGTCTTTGGAGTCGGCATCTCTTGTATGGCTTTTACCTTGGCAGGGTCCACCTGAATAACTTTATCACTTACAATGAAACCTAGCAATTTTCCGGACCTTACCCCAAAGGTGCATTTGTTGGGATTCAACCTCAGCTTATATAACTTCAGTCGGTCGAATAGCTTTCTCAGATGATCAAGGTGCTCCTCCTCAGTTTGAGACCTTGCAATCATGTCATCAACATATACCTCAATCTCATGATGGATCATATCATGAAATAAAGCAACCATGGCACGTTGATAGGTTGCCCCAGCATTTTTCAATCCGAACGGCATGACCTTGTAACAGAAGGTGCCCCACTGAGTCACAAAGGTAGTCTTTTCCATATCTTCCGGAGCCATCTTGATCTGATTATACCCTGAAAAACCATCCATGAAGGAGAAAACCTTGTGTTCAGCAGTATTGTCAACAAGAACGTCGATGTGAGGTAGAGGAAAATCATCCTTGGGGCTTGCCCTGTTTAAATCCCTGTAGTCAACACACATTCTGACTTTACCGTCCTTCTTCGGCACTGGAACTACATTGGCAACCCACTGAGGGTAAGAAGTTACTGCTAGAAATCCGGCATCGAATTGCTTCATAACCTCAGCCTTGATTTTTTCAGACATCTCTGGGCGCATACGGCGGACCTTTTGCTTTACCGGAGGGCAGTCTTCCTTGGTTGGCAGGTGATGAACTACAATGTCGGCATCCAAACCAGGCATGTCTTCATAGGACCAAGCAAATATCTCCATGTAATCATGCAGCATCTGGATCAATCGTTGCTTCACGCTGAGCTCTAGATTGGCACCAATCTTGACCTCTTTCCTATCTGTCTCAGTACCCAGGTTAACTGTTTCCACCGGCTCTTCATGTGGTTGAATAGCCCTCTCTTCCTGGAGTAGCAGTCTTACGAGTTCACCAGGCACTTCGCAATCATCTTCACCTTCTTCCTTGGCCAAGTTGATCGGATTCTCGAAGTCATAACTGGTGGTAGCAGAGCTGTTACCAGTGAGATCCAGAGTGGATTGAAACCTGTATAAGTGAGTGTGTGTAAATATAGCTGTTTTGCAATATATAACACAAAAAGGAAAAGAGCACAAGATTTGAAATGCAACAAACGTCCAATGTTTTGATTGATGATATATGGAAATGTCATACAAAAAGCCGTCACAAATGGAGCTACGATGCCCCGGGTAGGACACCGAGCCAACAAAGTTTTAACATATTGTTTGTTACAAATTGGAAATCAAAAGAATTAATTACTGCGTGACAAATGTGATAGGTGTAAAATCCTTTACCGTCCAGTTGCTTGGTCCGTTGCTGGTGGTTGGATAGATCCAACTGTCAAACTCTGCTTCCTCTACATCCTCCTCGATAGCATTCACCCTTGGGTGGGAGATAAACACCGGAGCCTTTCTGATCTTTTCCTTGCGCACAGTCCTCTGAGCCTCTGCAGTAAAGCCCAGCCCAAACTTGTCATTCTTTTGAGTGAAATCAGGAAGCTGACCCCAGTTCGCACAATTGCCTTTCTCGATTACAGCCCGAGCATCTTTCAAGGACGCCATCTTCAACGGAAAGTATTCTTCAACCACTGCTTCAGCCGATGCCAAAATTGGAGGTACCTCCTTAAAATGCTGAAAGGGGGTTTCAATAAACTCCCCGTCCATCTCGATATACCGGAATGAATTCAAGTGACTAACCATGTATTCCTCCTCACCCTGCACAGTAACAATCTTCCCTTTGACGGGGTATTTGAGCTTTTGGTGTAGAGTGGAGGTTACTGCCCCAGCCTTGTGAATCCAGGGTCGACCCAACAAGCAGGAGTAAGATGGACGAATATCCATTACATAGAACGTTGAGTCGAAGACTTGGGAACCCACACGAATAGGGATGTCTACTTCACCGTGCACCATCCTCTTAGAACCGTCGAAGGCTCTAACAATGATGTTACTAGGTTTCAACTCCAGACCCTCACAATCCAAGCGATCTAATGCCTTCTTGGGCAAAACATTCAGGGAAGAACCGGTATCCACCAACACGTGTGCGAGAGTAGTGCCCCTACACTCTATAGAGACGTGCAGGGCATCGTTGTGATTTTTTCCTTTGGGGGTAAGGTCAGCATCCGAGAACCCCAAGCTATTGTCAGCTGTCAAATTAGCTACACAGTCAGTGAATTGATCCGCGAAGGTCTCTTGCGGCACATGGGCCGTTTTTAGAAATGAAATCAGAGCTTTTGCATGGGCCTCTGAGCATAGCAGCAATGATAGCATAGAGATTTTGGAGAGGGTATGCCCCAACTGTTCGACAACATTGAAGTCGCTCTTTTTGATGATTTTAAGAATCTCCTCCATTTCTTGTTGGGAGGCTTCCACAACAGTCTTTTTCGGTGCCTCCGTCCTGGAAGGCAAATCGGTAGCAACTTCTTTGCCCCGAGTATCGGAGGACTCGGCGGAAGTAGTAGACACAGGAACTTGAATTGGGACATGCACACTTGCGGGTGTGATGGTAAGAGGTTTTCGGATAACTGGCGGTGTAATGTCAGGCGAGAAGAGCCTGCCACTGCGGGTAATCTTGGCGGGACCAGTGATGTTACTGATACTGGTATTGGTGTTGAACTCCTGCTTCACCCCAAGCACATACACGTCGGCTCCATAATGCCATGGGACCGCTTTATCAGACTCATTGGGGAGAGGCCCCGGAACAGTAATAGTAATGGGTGCAACAGACATAATTTGGACTGGTTTCTTCATGGGAGCTTTGGCAGGATTGTAAATTATGATAACAGATATTTCTTCAACGGAGACATACGGAACAGCCGTTTTCTTGAACATAATTTCTTTGCTATCCATCAGGCTTTGGATGCCTGATTTCAGCAACGGACAACCGGTAGGGATAACAACACACAGGAGGCAACCCTTGCTACAACCCGGAAATAAACCGAATAGTAGTAAGTTCCTCTTAACAGTCGAAAGGGGGGTAACAACATCATTCACCGAAACAGCATACAACTCTTCCTCAATGGCATTTACTCTATGCTGGGGCATAGGAGCAGTTACAACATCCGGTCTCTCAGGCGCTTCAAACTGAATTTCCTTCGCGTCGATAAGATCTTGCACTTTATTTCTCAAGGCCCAGCAATCATCAGTAGTGTGCCCGGGACTATCAGAATGATAAGCACACCGGGCATTTGGGTTATACTTAGGAGACGCGGTGTTGACGACCTTAGGAGCTTCTTTGATGGTCACAAAGTTGGTTGATAACAGTTGGGGTAAAATTTGAGATAAGGTCATACTCAGCCGAGTATACTGCCTCTTGGGCCTTTCACCTCTTTGTTGATTGTACTGCTGAGGAGCAGCAGCAGGTTTTGAAATGACCAAAGCATTGATGGCTTGGCGACTTTCGGGCTTGACTTGTCTTCTAGGACCATAGACGACACTTGCTTCTTTCTTAAACGGCCTCTTCTCAGTACTTGGGGAGGCAGCTTTTTGTATCTTTCCTGACCTGATGCCAGCTTCAATTCTCTCACCTGTCAGAATCAAATCCGTAAACCCAGCGGAGGAGTTACCAACCAAATGATTGAAAAATGGACCAGACAATGTCCCTAGAAACATATCAACCAGCTCACGATCAGTTAATGGAGGCTGCACCCTGCCAGCCAAATCCCTCCATTTTTGTGCGTATTCTTTGAACCCTTCGCCCGTTCCTAGAGACATACCCTGAAGTTGGGTACGCGTAGGAGCGAGACCAGAATTGTATTGATATTGTCTGTAGAATGCGGTTGCCAAATCTTCCTAGTGTCGGATGCTAGTTCCATCTAGTTGGTAGAACCACTCAAGTTGTGACCCCGAAAGGCTATCTTGGAAGAAGTGAATCCAAAGGTTCTTATCTGCCGTGTAAGGTTGGATCTTCCTTACGTACGACCTTAGATGCAACTTGGGACAAGAAGCCCCGTCATATTTGGCAAAGGCAGGCGCCTTAAACTTGTGTGGAATTACTACCCCAGAAGATAACCCCAAATCTCCGAAATCCAGCCCCGGCACATTCTGAATCTCCATGGCGCTCAAGCGGTCCTCCAATTGCTTGTATCTGTCAGCAGCAGGTGGGTATTGTTCGTCATTATAGTCCGTCTCGTTGTCGGAGACTGCGGGACTAGGAGCTCCTCCCCCTTGGGGACTGTTTTTCTCAGCAGAAGAAGTAGTTGGATCAGCTTCATTATGGAGTGTGTTCCCAAATCTGCGTCCAGTGTTGAATAACGCAATCCTCTTCTTCTTCTTCTTCTTCAGGAGTAGGGTCTTCAAATCTTGCTGACCTTGGGCCAGGCTCAGGACCATCTCTTGAAACTGGGAACTTTGGGCCTGAAGGGCCTTGATTGCTTGCTCGCTGGATGTGTCTGGATTCATGATGACTGTTCAAATAAACAGCGAAGAAGATTAAGCAACCTGTGAAATAGGGTACCTGCTATGCATATGGTGCAATGAAATGCGTATGTTTTATGTTTTCAAAGACAAACAAGATTCAACTTTGTAGACAAAAGGGAAACACACTTCATTAGATTAAAAATTTAATTGTTCAACAACTTGCCCTTAGGCATTACAGGAATGGAAAATACTGGAAAGGAAATAAAAGCTATAAAAGGAAATATCCAAAGCCCATTAGTGCTCCCATGACCTCCTTTTCTCAGTGTTGATGTAGTTATTCAGGACCCGCTCTTCCTCCAATTGCTTAGTCAGCCTTTGAATCTTCCGTTCCTGCTCGTTGAACTTTTCCCGATAGAAATCCCGTTCTTCCTTTAGCTGCGCCCAAGATCTCTTCATTGTGTCAAAATCAGCAGGTATCTGAGGAGGGAGGACAGTTGGAGGAACCCCATCTTCATCAGGAGATTCAAGAATGATCGGTCTGACAGCTTCGTACGGCATACCTAACTTCTGAGCACGGATGCGGACCCATTTGCAATAGGATTCCATTGGTAGAGAAGTCTTTGGTCCCAACTCATGTGGGTCAGCTTTGTGAATTCTGTCCCAAGCCTTAATGAATCCATGGCGTAGTTTGTCACTGTCTGTCTGGAACTCAAAATGGAAGTGAGGAACCAACATTTCATGAGGCCCAACTCCCCTGGCTCTTCCAAACTGACAGAGAGCTAAGCATGGATTATAAGAGATTCCTCCTTGGATACCAATCAACGGAACATTAGGGTATTCTCCGCAACGATCAATAACAGCTACCTCATCCAAACCTCTGAGAGTCCAAGTGATGTCATTATCGGTGAGAGACATTAACCTCTGAGCCCAACCTTTTCCTTCTTCATTCTTCAGCACGAACTTAGGAAGGTGCGAAATAAACCACCTCACTAGCAAAGGAGCATAACACCACGGAGTTCCCCATTTCCGGGCAGTACGAGCATAGAGTTGTTGCGAGATATCACCCAAAAGAGTGGGTACAGGATTCCGAGACATGAAGATCCTTATGACATGGATACTGATAAAGGTGTCAGGATTGGGAAACAGTACCATACCATAAATCAAAAGAGCCAGGATATCTTCGTACGCCTTGAAGTCCAAGTCATTCCAGAAATCATTAGCCTTGCCAACCAGAAATTTGACCAAAAAGCCCTTAACTCCACTTCTAGTTTCCCAGTTAGCCAATACCTCTTATTTGGTCAAGGGGAGGACTGCAGCAACCTCTTCAGGCCTAGGAGTCTTTTCCAAACCAGTGAATGGAGTTTGTTCCAAGACAGGGATCCCAAGCAAGTAAGAGAATTCTTCCAGGGTAGGAACCAGCTGGAAGTCTTGAAAGGTGAAACAATGATACAGAGGGTCATAAAACTGGGTCAGAACACTTATCAGTTGTTGGTCCCATTTTGCAGTGATCAAGCCAAGGAGAGAACCATGCCTGTTGATAAAGGAAGTAATGTTTGGAATCCTACCAACCAACTCCTTGAGCAAAGTTGGTGGTTGAACAAAGTTGAGCCAGATAGTATTCCTACGTACGGGTATCATGATGTCCTACAAAACAGAGCAAAGATGAAACTTTTTTGTCTTTGAAATGGGTTAGTCTTTTATACAGGATGCATGCAATGGTATGATGGCATGATGCTATGATGAAGCACACCACAAGTATTCACACAGGCAAACATGATAAGGCACACAAGTCACACAAGACACCCTTAGGTTTCAGGCCAGTATGAATTTTAGGTATTACCCTCTTTTGGTTTCGTTGGTTAAAACCTGTCCTATCAAAAGTAACCGGGTTCTAGAGGGTCTCAAATCATTGACTACCCTCAATCGGTCATAACTCCAGCATCACAATCTTTTCTTGCGGCCAGAACCATTGCGAGAGTTTAGTCTCAATGAGTGTAGCATACTGCTACTGTCCTAATGGCCAAGTTTGGTTAATTTAGGGTTCTAAGGTTGGTTGGTATTTAATGACTCCTTAGAAGACCTATATTCTCCTCATTGCAACACAAGGGATATAGGTACAGACCAAGGTGCCACACCAACGTAGCCACTGCTTCACCCATGTCGGTCTACGCCGAACAGGTCCCTCACAGATTATGCTACCTAAAAAGGGTATTCCCCAGATCCGGGTTAGGATCTATGAAACTCCGATGCAAAGCCCACAAATATAAAAGCAGACAAAGCAAACAATTGAAAACAAAGGTGATCTAAGCCCTAAGGTTACTCCACTTTTAAGTATTCCCCAGCAGAGTCGCCAGTTCTGTGATACGGTGGGAGAACTGACTTGAGGTTTTGCGTTTGTTTTCGCAAATGTTTCGGTTGAGCAAGAGTCGCCGCCGACTTTTTATTTTATCCTAAGGAAAGGTTTAAAAAGCACAGCAAAAACCTTTGAGATGTTTTCTTGGGTTCGGGGAGTAGATTATAGAAAGGGAAGGTATTAACACCCTTTCTATCCATGGTTATCCATGGGCTCTTAGTTACTTGCTTAGATCACTTGCCTTTTGTTTTCAATTGTTTGAAATGGTGCTTGTGTGTGTGGGTTTGAAAATGTTTTGAAAAGAAGCCAATGTGGTGGCAACCTTTGTAATGATCCATGTGTGGATGTATACAAAGATGTATGTCTTTTGAAAAGGTTTTCATTTGTTTTTTTGAAAGTTGTTTTGAAAGTGTTGTGAGGTGTGGTTTTGGAAAATAGGCAAGTGTCTTGTTTTTGCAAGTTTTGATTCAAGTAACTAAGAGGTTATCTACTCCTAAATTTCTCAAAGTTTATTGCTATGTTTTAACCCTTTTAATAAGTTTGTTCCACCATTGTATTTGGTGGACAATCTCATGTTAGGATTTGAAAGGGACGGGCGCGGGTCATCGTTTTAGACCATAATTGCAATGGTGTCAAGTATCTTTGGGCAATTTTTCTTAAGGGACTTGATCATTTGTTTAGGCAACATTTTGAAAGCGTCATCGAGGAACTATGATCATTTGATTTGTGTTTGTTTTTCCCAAAGAGACCTAACATGCAATATGGCCCAATTTTGAAAGGCAAGAAGTGGAATACCCTAGGGGGTGCAAGTGTGATTTGTGTGTCCATTTTCATGCTTGTTTAGCTTGAAATTAGGTCAAAACTATTTTCGTTGTTTTTTCGCATACAAACCCTAATTCTAACATGGTATAATTAGAAAGCAATAAAGTGCGAAAATAAATTTACTAAGCTATTACAAAACCATATATGGGAAGGGGGGTACAAATGTTCAAATGGGGATTTTTGACAAGGAATTTAAACCTAACTATTACATCAATATTTGAATTATTTACAAGATATTTATATTACACAATTTAAATAAGATAAGAATAAATATGCAAGATGCAAAAAATGGTTTTTTTGTATGTATGAAAAGTATTTTTATGTGTCAAAATAAACCAAAAGAAAAGTATTATTTTTGGGAGTTTTTCTTATGTTTGGGGCAAAACCCTAATTTTTATTAAGTAAAAGTATTAAATAATTCATATGTACAATATTTATTATTTGCATACAAAAATAAAGTAAAGTGGAGTATATTTGTAAAAAATGTATTTTTTAGTATTAAATATTAATAAAATAAAAATATGTATATTTTTGGCATTTTATTCTAAGTATACTAATATATATGTATTTATTTGTATTATTTACAAATTATTTTAAATATGCACAAAATAATAATATTTAATTTTTATGAAAAAAAAAGCATATTTCACATAAAATATTTTCAGAGTATAAAATGGAATAAAATAAAAATAAAAATGTATTTACACTATTTTAACATTTTTTAAATAAAAGTATATCTATTTACTTATTTATGTTCAAATAACTAGTCTAACCAAATAAATATCTAATAAATAGGAAAATGGTACAAAAAATTATTTTTATATTTTTTATATGATGAGGAAAAATAAATAAGTCAAGCCAAAAAAAGAAAAGTAAAAAAATCATTAAAATGAACAAAATGGGCTTAGGGGGTTCAGAAGTAAAAAGAGTGTGTGAAAAGAAAATACAAAAACAGGCCCAGCCCAGATAACCTTTCTTCAACCTCTGGCCAAACAATGTCAAAAAAACGCGCGCCTGGTTCACTGATTCAAACATCCTGATTCCTGGCTTTTTAATGAAAACTCATAACATCAAAAATGTTCAGCATCAAGAGACGAATTCATGGATATAAAGAACTTGTCTTAACTCTCTAAGATGAGGGAGAATTTCCTCTCCCCCAATTTCTGACCTAGCTTTTTATCAATTTTCAGGCTCAAAATTCTTGCAGCACACATAATATAAATGAAATCTAATTATATGGGCATGTTCAGGGCTATGTTTGTGACATGTTTCCTTCACAAACCTAAAGCTAACAATGCCTAATAAGAGAGATACGAGTTCATGAACTTACCTGTTCAGTTGAAGTTCTATCTGGCAATGGAGAAGCTTTCAGTGCAAGGTGATGATTGGTATAGCTTCCTTGAGGTCCAGGGATGCTATTCCAAGCTTTACTTTGTCTTGAAAGCTTTTGAATCGTGCTAGAGCACTTCACTTGCAAATCAGAAAAGTGAAAATGGTGGAACTAGTTAGAGGAGTTACAGGTCGTGTTTTAGGTTTTGGTTAGCTTGCATAGATGATAGGGAAGGTGTGTGAACTGGTTTGGGCAAGAAAGCTTGAGAGGAAAGAGAGATGGCACTCAAACTGCAGGCCCTGCCCTGTTCTTGCAGTTTGAAGGTGATTTTGGGAATGGGAGTGTATGAGGGATGTTAGGGTCGTGTTTCAGCTTGTGTTTGATGTTTAGAATGTGTGTGATAACTTTTTCTAAGGCCTGGTTGACTGATATGGAAGTTGGTATATGATATGCAATGTTTCTTCTTTCTTAAGCAACAAAAGGAAAGTTGATGTTCTAGACTGATGCAGGCCCCCATAACATGCTGCAAACCCTTGTCTTGATCAGTGCAATGTGTCTCATAACTTGTGCCTCAGAGATTTCTTTGTACTTCAAAGATATGTGAACTTGACATAAAGCAATCTTTTCAAAAATGGCTAAAGTGCTTTTTCCATTTTAAGGTTAATCTCTTGTGTAATGGTTTAATGAACAAGATAATGCTAAGACACAAGGGTTTTGCATTAAATTATTGAGTGTCAAAGGGTTTTAGGACCTGTAATGTAGCACAAACTATGCTGACTTGAAAATGGCCTAAGTTATGAACATGTACATGATCAATTCAAAAGTGAGTTTTTGCCATATTGTGAAATTCGATTCTCTCAAGTTATGAGGTTGTTTGATGAGTTCTTGGACATTTTGGAAAGCTTGGAATGTGCACTACAATCCATCTTTGAAATGCAAATTGAAATTCCAAGTGGAAGTGTATGGAAAATGGCCTTGAAGTTAGGTAGAAAACCTTGCCAAAAAGGTCAAATTTCACTAAGTTAAAGATGGTTTAGTACCCTTATTCAAAAAATTGTAACTTGAGATACAAGCCTCATTTGGGAAAACTTTGTGAATCAAAGTTGTAGATTATGCAACAAGCTACAACTTTCATGTTTTGACTTTTGTTTGAATCCAAATGAATCTTGGTGAGAAAGTGGGGCAAAGTTGGGAAAAATTAGGGTTTTTCATAACTTAGAAAAATTCTAAGTTATGAAAAATTTCCATTTCAAACCCTAATTTTCATTTTTTGATTTCTTGGTGAACAAGTTTCATTGATTTGGCATGTTTTGATGAAAAATGAATCTTGACCCTTGATTTTGACCAAAAAAGTCAAAGTTTGACTTTTCAGTATACAGTCAAAATTGATCAATTGACTGGGAAATTCAACTGTCAATCTTGTGTACTTGGGATCTTTTGAACTTGTTGAGCATGTCAAGATAATTCCATGGGTTTTGAGCCCATATGTGAGCTTGGTTTGCCATTGGCTAGGTCAAACAGTCAAAAATTGCCCTTGGTGCAGTCAAAACCCTAAAAATGACCATTTTGCCCTTTTGATGATCTGATCAAATTTCTTGAGGAATTGTGATCCAAACTTGATCAAATGGTCCATGTGAGTTCATAATGTTGATGTGGGTCAATTTTCATGAGTTTTGACTGTCAATTGGCCACAGTTGACTTTTTCCCCAATACAGTTGATTTCTAGGTCAACTGTCCAATTGACTGCGCAAAATTTGGAATCAAGACTTGAAACTTGGTATGGATAAACTTGGGAGTCCAACATGAAGCATGAAAGTCATCTTAGGCATTTTAGGTCAAAATATCCTTGTGCAATCACAAACCCTAATTTGGGTCAACAGTGCAAGGAGAAGTCTTGAGCAGAGGAAACCCTAACTGGATCTTGATCTTCAAAGGTCTTGTGATGAGAAAATGTTGAGGAAATGGGAGGGCAAATTTTGGGGTACAACACATGGCAAAGAAAATCCTTCGGGCAGGATATTTCTGGTCCACAATGGAAGCCGACTGTTACCAACATTCTCGAACTTGTCATAAATGCCAGATTTATGCTGATAAGGTGCATATCCCTTCGGTGCCTCTAAACGTCTTGACAACACCTTGGCCTTTTGCAATGTGGGGCATTGATATGATCGGTGAGATCCGACCGACGGCATCCAACGGGCATCGCTTCATCTTGGTAGCGATTGATTACTTCACAAAGTGGGTTGAAGCAGCTTCCTACGCCACTGTAACCAAGAGCGTTGTGGCACGATTCATTAGGCATAACCTGATCTGTCGATACGGCGTACCTGAGAGGATCATTATGGACAATGGTACCAATCTTAACAACAAGATGATCACTGAGCTCTGCGAGCAATTCAAGATACAGCACCATAACTCTTCTCCTTACCGACCGAAGATGAATGGGGCTGTAGAAGCAGCGAATAAGAACATCAAGAAGATTGTGCAAAAGATGACAGTGACCTACAAAGATTGGCACGAGATGTTACCGTTTGCTCTTCATGGGTACCGTACCTCAGCATGGACGTCGACAGGGGCAACTCCCTTCTCTTTGGTTTATGGCATGGAGGCAGTCTTGCCTATTGAAGTCCAGATACCCTCTCTTTGGATAATGAAGGATGCAGACTTGAGCGAAAATGACTGGATCCAGACTCGACTTGATCAATTAAACCTAATTGACAAAAAGAGACTCACTGCTATTTGTCATGGTCAAACGTACCAAAAACGGATGATCAGGGCATTTAACAAGAAGGTCAGACGACAAGAGTATCAAGTCGGAGACCTGGTAATCAAGCGCATCATTCTTCCTCAAGGTGATCCCAGGGGAAAATGGACCCCTACATACGAAGGGCCATTTGTGGTTAAACGTATCTTCTCAGGAGGAGTCATGATTCTAACTACCATGGATGGTGACGACCTTCCTCACCCCGCCAATGTAGACATAGTAAAAAGATACTATGCATGATTAAGGACCCGCTAGGTTAACACACCTAGGCAAAAATGAGGGCTTCCCGGCGAACCAAAAGGGTTCAAGCAAAAATAAGGGATGAAATAAAAAAAAATATGTACACCCGGTAAGTCGAAAACATGAAAAGGCGGCTTGGGCAAAAATGGGTATCCCGGTGGACTGAAAACCCGAAAGGGAGGTCCAGGCAAAAGTTAGGGATAAAGCATAATACTATGTCTCGTTGGATCACCTTGCATCCAGAATACGGCAGCAATCAATCAGCTTCATCCTCAACTGAACAACAAAGTGATGAGACGCTTGAAGACATAAAGTCAATAGCAGAGTTGGAACCTAGTGGGATTATTTTTCACATAGCTGTTTTGTTTCCCTTTCACAAATTGGTATAAACTCTATTTTGATTGGCGGCGTTCTCTTACTAGGACGTCAGCCTCTTGTACAAAAACGCCTATTTACAGGCAAATTTCAAAAGCAATACAAGTTCAATTTTTTCAGACAAATTATCCATTGTTTTTCCTTTTTCTGTTTTGTTTTGCGAAGAACGTCCAATGATCATTTTTGATATATGCATTTGATATTAATTGCTAATCACGAATATTTGCATACGAAACAAAAGACTAATTACAGATGACATCAGAAACAGGGGCAATTTAGAATTGTCTAAGCGATCTAGTTGCTCTCACCGAGCTACCAAGGTAGGTTTGGCTGAAAAATGTAACCAAGTCACTTCAACTCCCCACAGATTAAGACAAGATTCAGCAATACTTTCCCCAGGAAGAGTTGGTTTCCTACCAACCCTGAAAAGGCACAGTTCCCCTAGCAAGTCAGCAATACTCTCCTCAAGCAAAGTTAGTCTGCTGTCAGCCTTAAGGAAGTTAGGTATCCCCAGAAGATCTCAACATTCCCCAGCGGAGTACAGACATTCCTCAACAAGCATCCCCGGCAGTCTTAATCTAAGATTGTTCCCCGGTGGAATACCAACACCCCAGTACAGTCTGAAAGTTTCCCAGGAAAGTGGAATCTATATCCCCAGCAGGTCTTGAAGCTTATCCCCTGCAGAGTACGAACGTCTCTCCCCGACTTGGGTCAAAGATTATTTTCCTCACCAGGGTATAACTGGGTTATCCTTAGCTAATTACCACGGAAAGTCCGTCCTCGGCAAAATTCTTCCTATCCCCAGCAGAGTTCATCAAAAGTTCCCCAATATAACTTATCAACGGTCCCCAGCGGAGTTTATCATTGAAATCCCCAGCGGAGTTTATCGTTGAAATCCCCAGCGGAGTTTATCGTTGAAATCCCCAGCGGAGTTTATCGTTGAAATCCCCAGCGGAGCTCTCATCAAAACCTCAGCGAAGTATCTCTTCCCACAGAGTAATTCCCCTCAGAGTAATATCTCCAACAAAGTTGTTCCCCAACAGAGTCATCTTCTCCTGCCAGTTTATTCTCGCAACCATCATCCCCAGTGGAAGTGAAGAACTCTACTCTTCAACATCAGCCCAGGATTTGATTCCCCGGCCAATCGTCAAGGATTTATTTTCCCAAACGAAAATACATTCATAAACATTTTGCATTTCATACATCCTGCTTGCATACATGATAAAGTGCATACAACACTGTCTCATTTTGAGCATCATGACATCATGACATTTCATACAACTAATGTTTTGCCTTTTCAGGAAAAGTCAATCCAAGGATGATTACTATCAACTATCACAATTCCAGATTCGATACCTGTATCTAGCCAGGGCACATCTGGGAGTGATTGATTGTAGATTCAATACCTGTATCTAGCCAGGGCATATCTACATGAAGAGTTTGAAGATCAAACACCTGTAACAGGCCAGGAAATTATCTTTCATCCTCAGGTCAGAGGTCTACGCCTGTATCCAACCAAGAAATCTATCTCTACCAACCTTTTTCAATTCCAGATTCGATTCCTATATCCAGCCAGGGCATATCTGTAGACGACATTTTCCAGATTCGATTCCTGTATCCAGCCAGGGCATATCTGTAGACAACATTTTCCAAATTCGATTCCTGTATCCAGCCAGGGCATATCTGTAGACAACATTTTCCAGATTCGATTTCTGTATCTGGCCAGGGCATATCTGTAGACGACATTTTCCAAATTCGATACCTGTATCCAGCCAGGGCATATCTGTAGACAACATTTCCAGATTCGATACCTGTATCTAGCCAGGGCACATCTGTGAGCAACTAATTGTAGATTCGATACCTGTATCTAGCCAGGGCATATCTGCATGAAGAGACTGAAGATCAACACCTGTAACAAGCCAGGAAACATCTTTCTTTCTCAAAGTACACAAGTTCTCGCTAAGGAATCTCTTATGCGATCAATACCTCCAAATGGCATCTATAAGCCCATTCCCGACAAGGTTCTGTCACGTCTTCAGATGGCATCCATAAGCCCATCTCCCTATCCACCATCTCTCCAAATGGCATCTACAAGCCCATTCCTGCCATCGCATTGTTGATACTCTACTATGCGAGTGCAAGTTTCCGGGCACTCTAGTGTCCAATCTCCTTTTACCTTCGAGTCGCGAAAGGCAAACTTGCCAATCTAACTCTTTAGGTTCAAGAAGATTGAACAGGGGCAACTGTTGTACCCCAAAATTTGCCCTCTCTTTCTTCAGAAAATCATCTTGGATTTTCAAAGTCCCTCTGAAACAAATCCAAGTCCAGAACTGTCATTGTTGCCCAAGCAGACCATTTACAAGAGCAAGGTGATCACACAAGCTCTGAAGACAACGTTTTTATCTTGAGAAAAAAATCAAATTCTAAGTACTTGGAATTTTTCTCTAAAAAAAAATGATGAGTATTTAAGAAGAAATCAACGCTTCAGAACTTATGGACCAAACTCCAGATAGAAACGATCAGAAGTTGCAAGCTTGGCGCAGTCAGAAGTTGGCTCTTCAGTAGCTACATCAGCTCAATCAGAAGTTGTAAACGTGGTTCAATACGTAAGCCTCAGACAGAACATGGCTCTTTCAGCAGTTATGCAAGCTCAGCCAGAATTTGCTAAAGGAATGCAAAAGAAGCAAGAAAGTCTGAAGGATCTTTCAGAATATGCTGAAATCAGAAGATGAAAAGGTCAGAAGAGTGGGTGTTACACTGATACAGAATCTCTAAGCCCAGAAGCAAATCCAAGGAACGTATCAGAAAATCAGGAGAATCCCCAGAGTTTGCTAAAGAAAATAGGAAGCCAAGGCCAGAGCATGGTTTACGTTGTTCTTGTTGAAACAGAACTGCTAGTTCAAAGTTTGTTTCTATTTACCAGAATATTGATATTGATAAGTCTCATCACCATTTAATGCTCATTAATGCTCCCAACCACTCCTGAACATTCATCCAAGTAATCCCTTCACGTGTGGCTTGGAAAACGCCTTTATGCAAGTTCTGGAATGGGTCTACACGCCACCGTCCACCTAAGAGGTCACTTCTCTCCAATCAACGCCTGCTGCTGCAGCCTAGGCTGAAGGCTATCTGTTATCACAACTTCCCAGGAATTTCTGTCAAAGAACAATTCAAACTCTGTTGGCGCTTTAATGTTCAAAGAAATCCACAAGAGTTTTGCCTATAAATAGAGAATCATTGTCCACTGAAAAGGGGCATTTAAGAAACAAAAAAATTGCTAAGAGAGAAACAGAAATCTTTAGCAAGAAAGTGTTGTGAAACTCTGCCAAAATCTCAAGTGTTTCATAACTTTGAAGTTCTTACCTTCAAACTTCATCAAATACCCAGTTTTTCTTTGTGAACCAAAAACACCCTTTTCAAACTTCTGACCCTATATACGCATACACCTTCACCTACCCTTTTCAAAAAGAATCTGTCCAGAATACCATCAGAGCCAAAAGCTAGCTTTCATCCACAATTTTTTTCCAACAGCCAGGTAAGCACCTGCTGACCTTCATCACGCTACTAAGCATCATCAGCTGTGCATGCTCAAATAAACATAATGTAAATATCATGTTGTTGCTGTTTGTATTCTGAGGATTTTCATACCTCAGAACGTTCTGAGCCAGTGTAGAACCTGCCTGTGACCTTGTTGGTCCTGCCCTCTGAAACACTTTGACATTTGCTGGAGCTGTTCCAAATATGTTTCCTGTTTTGTGGAATAATAACGAAATTGCAGATGTTCTAATTAGTACAGGGAAAAGCCAAGTGCTGACTTTGACGTTAGCACATATGAAGCCTGTTTTGAGGTCAATAATATCAGAGCCTCTGAGAGTTATTGTCTTTCCAGCAGGATCAGAACTTCTGAGTTCTCCACTAACAAACTTCTGTCTTGCAGCGCAGGGGGGTCAGAACTTCTGATTTCCCCACTAACAGGTTTCTGTTTTGCAGGTGCCAGGGTCAGAAGTTCTGACTCATACAGTTTAACCAAGAGGTTGATCATCTGGCAGCGGATCTGAGTCAGAACTTCTGATGACCTCTCAGCAGCGCGCTGGCTCCCTCTCTCTTTTTCTCTATCTTATTTTTTGCTATTTTCTTTTTTGTCTATTTTTCTCGTTAAACCCCCCATGTACAAATGTGTATCCCCACTCCCTAATTGTTGTAATAGTGTAGGATTTTATATTTCCACTTCTTATTGCTAGTAATTAGGATGTGTATGGCAAGATAAAATCAATGAAATAGAAAATCCTAATTCAAAGAAAAAACTCTTGTATGCAATAAAACACACTTGCACACTAACACCCCTAGGGTTACATCCACTTGTTGCCTTAAAAATTGGGCCATGTTACGCATGCAAAGTATCTTAGTAAAACAAACAAAATCAAAAGATCATAGTCCCTCGATGACGCTTTTGAAAGTTGCCTCACAAAAATGATCTTAGTCCCTCAAAAGAAAAAAAAACTAAGATACTTTGCAACATTGCTATCATGGTCTATACGATGACCCGCGCCCGTCCCGTTCACATCCTAACACAAGATTGTCCACCAAATACAATGGTGGAACAAAATTGTTAAAAGGGTTAAAAACATAGAAAAATCTTTGAGTAAATTTAGGGGTAGACCACTCTTAGTTACTTGATCAAACTTGCAAAAACACTTGCCATTTTTCAAAACACACTCTCAAAACAACTTTCAAAAAACATTGAAGACTTTTCAAAAGACATACACCTTTGTATACATACCAACATGGATCATTACAAAGGTTGCCACCACATTGGCCTCTTTTTAACGTTTTCAAAACCACACACACAAATCACCATTCCAAACAATTGAAAATCAAGGCAAGTTGATCTAAGCAAGTAACTAAGAGCCCATGGATAACCATGGATAGAAAGGGTGCTAATACCTTCCCTTTCTATAATCTACTCCCCGAACCCAAGAAAAAATCTCAAAGGTTTTTGCTGTGCTTTTTAACCTTTCCTTAGGATAAAATAAAAAGTCGGTGGCGACTCTTGCTCAACCGAAACATTTGCGAAAACAAACGCAAAACCTCAAGTCAGTTCTCCCACCGTATCACACCCTTCAATTGCACCTCCAGCTTGTTCCACCTTCGCACATCACCCACCATGATACTACCGTCCTCCGTAGTTAGAACCATGCCAGGAGACCACTTGCATCTACGCAAGACACCCCCATAGCTGCGATTGCTTCTCCTTCCACCCCTACAACGACCGTTGACTCGCTGCTGGTCCGATTGCGGTTTTGCTTCCCTACAACACCACTTAAATCAGTCACCCGGTTCCTCTATGAATCATAAATTGAGGATGTAGGTGAAGGAAAAAAGCTAATAAACGTGTGAGGTAAAGAAGTTTTCTGTAATACCTGGTATAATTATTCCCTAATGACTATCACAATTTAATTAATGATGATTCCTAGAGGATAATCATACTAACCACATTATTTAGTGATATTAGGAGAAATAAACTAAATAAGTGTTAAAGGGTACTTTGGTCTTTTCACCCAATTAAAAGACAACTTGGGGACTTGTTTGGCATAACATTCCTTTTTGGACTTGAACAAATCAAATTATTATGGAGAAAGAGAAGGAAGCGTGAAAGAGAAATAAGAAAAAGCGAGGACAACTCCAAATCTTCATCATCCCATTTGCATGCTTCAAGAATCAACCTCATTCTTTTGTTTCATCATCATCTAACCTATTTTTACAGCTTCTTCTTCTTCAATTCAAGGTGAGCCTCTTAGTTAGAGACTTTGGGTTTTATTTGGGAATTTCATGAATTGGAGATTAAGGATTTTGTAGTGAGAAAAGCCATTGCATGTTTGATTCTAGTAATGAAAGTATGATTGCTAGTTATTTATGTGATTTAGAATCGCAGGTACATAATTAAGAGTGAAAAGAGTGGGATTTGGAACCCCAACTTCATATTATTTATGTTCTTTTTTTTCTGTATGCAGTGAACCACGCTTAGCACGCTTGCTTGGAAAAACCTAGTACATTTTCTCTAAGCGCTCTAGGATCCCGCTTAGCGGACTTGCTTGGGAAAAACATGGTACATTTTCTCTAAGCACACTAGGACTCTTGTTAGTGTGCTCCCATTAATTTTTTTTATACTTTTCTTCTCCTGAGTTCAGTTTAGTTCCGTAGTGGAAACCGAATGCCTCCTTAGTCTTCTGTGACTTGTA
This sequence comes from Vicia faba, assembly GCA_948472305.1. Lineage (NCBI taxonomy): Eukaryota > Viridiplantae > Streptophyta > Magnoliopsida > Fabales > Fabaceae > Vicia > Vicia faba. The sequence goes on from OX451739.1 coordinate 691,043,536, forward strand.
GAATTGTGTTGTAGAATGCATAATACCATGTATGACAATTTTTATTCTAATCTCATGGATATATATGATTAATAAATTCATTATGTTTGAAATGCCATGATGTGATCATTTGCTTGTTTCCCGTTCGTCCCAGTTGAACGTTCAAAGATGTTTGCCTGTGTGGCATGATGCGTTTTGTGATTTTAATGTATGCTTGAATCAAAGTAGACCTAATCTATTAGGTGGTAAATCACATATGACCAGGATTGTGTGTCCACCCTGTTTTACCATTGTGATGTACTTGTGAGTGTCTATAGGGAAAATCCCACTTGATGTTAACACAATTGCATTCTCGGTACGTCATACACACTTCAGCTACCATTGCAATGTGCATGTGGGGGTCTTATAAGGTGTTCCCCACTTGGGGTTACACATTGGAGTGCTTGGTGTGGTGAATGGTTATGATGCCACGTCCAAAATATCATTTCGAAATCACCTCTAGCGATGGCAAGTAGGCAACATCATTAGGTTTTCACCCGGTGGACTTGTACTGTCCAGAAGGCGTAGTTGCACTTGTGGCTATACTCACATGTCTTTGGATGATTGAAGGGGTCGTGACGCCACATAGGCAATGTCACTTCAGAGCTTAACTCGTCACAGATATAATTCCATATAGGACTTATGTGATTCATCGTGTTATGGGATTATGCAAGTCTCTTCACGTGATGACGTTGGTTACTCATCGATGGTGTGGTTGTGTGGCCTGTAAGAACAAGATTTGGTTATGCAATATCATCTATAAGTTTTGATGATAACAAATGAGTATGATTGTATGAAATTTTTTGTTGTACTAATGTTTGTTATTGTTGAGTACTTAACAAACAGGTTCTGCTTCTGATGGATGGCATGGCCAAGAAATTAGAAGACAAATAATTCTGCTTCTATGCTATACAAGTTCTGTTGAATAGTAGCAAGACACTCCGGAAGACTCTGAAGTGTAAATTATGATATTTGTCTGAAGAAACCAGTCAAAAGATCTGAAGACAGAAGTTGTTACTTATGTCCATATGCTGAAGACTCAAGCTTCCAAAGACAACGTGTTCTAAGTAAACCAGTCAGAAGATCTAAATACATAAGTTGTTGCATACGTCCAGATGCTGAAGACTCACATTTCTAAAAGATAGTGTGTTTTAAGAAACAAAGTTAGAAGATCTGAAGATAAAGTTTCTACTGAATTCCAGATGCTAAAAACTTAGTTTCTAAAAGACAACTTGTTCCAAAGAAGACAAAGTTAAAAGATCTGAAGACAATGTTTCTAAATGAAGTCCAGATGCTAAAGACTTTGTGTTTCTAATAACAACATTCTGAAGTTAAGGATTCTTAAAGAACCAAGTGCTAAGTATTCTAAAGACAGAATGTCTGAAGATTCCACTTACTTGAAGTTCTAAAGGACCAAGGTTGTCTACAAACAAGTTCTGAAGACCAAGTGCTGAAGACTGTAAAGACGCAGTTCTTAAGACTATGAAGACTTGAAGATCTTCTGATCTAAAGGTTAGCTACAACGAGTTCTCACGACCAAGTGCTGAAGAATATGAAGACGCAACTCTGAAGACTCTAAAGACTTGAAGTTCTGAAGATCTTATGTTATGTTCCCGCTTCTAATCTCATGCTCACGGAAGCCTCTGAAGTGCAGAAGAAGAATATACCGGTAACACAATACAATAGTACACAATATGAAAAGCTTTATTCCACTACCTCTCCACTAAATTAAAGTGTGGAAGAGATAAGGACGTTGTAGTACTATTTGTAACGACTCTTTTTCAAATATCCAACAACTCTATTTTGCTTGGCTATATAAAAAAAGAATCGTATGTTTAAAACTGTTGGTTGGTTGGTTAGCTGGTTGCTAAACACATGATATCGGACAAGCTAAACATTGATAAGATTGCTATAAGCTGCTTGGCTGCATGCTAAAAGATGCATGTTACAAGTCACAAGTTTTGATGTTCAAGTTAAAAAGAAAAACTATCATTATTAGAACATAACCAAAACAAAGTTATCATCCACTATAACAACAACAACAACCAGAACAACTGTTATCAAATGATTCTTTAATCATGTTGATACTGATTACAATGAAATCTTAGATTCAAAATGTGCTTAATCTCATATGGTGCACAAAGCTTTCTAAGCCGCAGAAGATAACAAAGATGATCATGAAAGCTCTAGTTACATATCCACAACATCAATGTTGTGCTCTAAGGTGATCATTGAAGAAAGTTGAACAATGGCTGCTGTCCAGAATGTTCTAAAGTGAATCTAGATGAAGAAGTTCTTCTCTTTACTACATCAAGATCATCAAAGCTTTCAGAAGCTTATGAAGATGAAGACTTCAATAATTCAAGTGCTTTGGGCTGTTGTCTGAGAAGAAGCTACTTGAAGAAAAGAAGACTACACATTGAAGCTACAATAAAATGTAATATATTTTAGTGTGTATTAGGTTCTTCTAATATACTTAATTCTATTTACATCCAAATTGTGTAGAAGCATTATTACTGTAAACAAAAGTTAATCAAACTGTTGTTTGATGGTTCCTTGAGATACTTGACTGAGTCAAAATTCTCAAGAAGACTTTGGATGTAGCCATCATATATGAAATCCTGGTAGTGGATTCTATTGGGTCGATGGTAATCATATCTCAAAAGGGACCGAGTGAAGGTCAGCCTTCTGAGATCATTGATGGATATCATTAAAAAGAAATCCTAATAGGAGATTCTGGAGAATCGAATTCTGTTGGGTCAATGAATGTTATATCCAGTTTGGATCCATGAACATTTCTTTGGATGTTAGTCGATGGCGGTTGCCCGTGCGATTATAATCAGAATGATTATAATGGATTAAGTCCACGAGTTCAAGGACAAATCACCTCAGAAGGGTGGACTGGATTAGCTTGGAGGTTTCTCAAGTGAACCAAGATATATCACATGTTCTTTACTTTTGCTTATGCTTTAGAGTTTATGATTTTTGAACAAATTAGAAGCATTAATTAGAAGCAACAATCAGAAGCATTGTTCAACGAATAATGCTTAGAAGAGAAAGTTTTACAAGAAAGGAAAACCCAATTCAAGCCCCCCTTTCTTGTGTTTTCTTTACACCTTCAATTGGTATTAGAGTTTGGTTCTGTTATTGATGGATATCAAAAAACTAACAATGTCAGATAAAGATCCATATGCTTTATGAAGAAATACTCTAAGGTGATAATTATTCAATTTTCAACTACTGTCTAAATCCAGAAAATTGAAGAACAAGTTAATAGGAAAAGATTCATCAGATAAGAAGTTACATCTGTTAAATGCTTTTGATTAAGTTACATTGAGAAATGTGAGATGTTTTCAAGAAATAGATTAGTCCACCCTTGAATTTCTCATAAGAACTCATTAGGAATCTACTCAAACTGACAGAAGATCTTATGCAGAAGATCTAATCATTGATTATATCAAAAGAGACTTTGCAGAAGTCAAGACATTGCTGAGGAAAGAATGTTCATTGGCGCATCAAAAGTATGGTCAAAGACTAAGAAAGTTATCTCAACATTGAAAGAACAAGATTGTTAATCAGAAATGTCAAAGTTTTAATTAGAACAGATTCTGCAAATCGATCAAGGAAACAAGAGATTTCAGAAGACGCTAAGAAATGATAGTTAACTCTTTACCACATAGCTTCTCAGAAGTTCATGAAATATTGATCTTCTAAAAATAAGCATTTGTTCAAAAGAAAGCTTGACATGCAGATGGATGATTATGATAATAAAAGATAAGAATATATTTTCTTTGAGAATTCTATCAAAAAGGCCAGACTGATAACTCTAAATAGAAGAATGAAAAGACCTTCTGAAGTGAAGACTCTGATTCTAGTTCTCTGATTATACATTAAAATTTAGAAGAAGGTTATTCTTCTTAAATCAGAAAACTGAGAATAAGAGAAATCAATATGAAGATAATTCATAACCTTTGAAAGACTGCTATAAAGAAAGTATTAGAAGAAAGAAGTAAATCAGAAGTTGTATCTAAAAGCTTAGCTATCAGAGGATGCTTCATTCAGAAATATCTCTAGTAATATGAAACCTTTCAGTCATTCAAACCATGAGTATATAAATTATGTCACTTAGTTAGACAAAATGGTTAACGCGTGTAATTCTCGATTATTCCTAATCATCAAACTTTACCTAAGCTAGACTATAAACAACGTTCAATATTAGTGAATTGATACGTCATGATTACTTTCATTAATTACAACCCCATTAATTTTTCTATTTCCACTTAAAACACCCATTTCCACATGTCACTCCCCACACTTGTTAAAAAACCCTAAAACCCTTTTTCTCTTAATTGTCCCCCGTCTCTCTTTAGGGTTTCTTCATCCTCTTCAAAAGTTTGTCTACAACCATCTCTACAAATCTCCATCAACTTTCAACAACAATGACTCCCACTCAAGAAGAAGTTGTTAAGTTCTCTAGTGAAGTAGAACAAGCCCTAAATTTATCCATCACAACATTGTCTACCATTGCACCTTCATCTTCAACAATGGTTCCATAATCTTCAACAGTTCCATCTTCATCAACCATTGCTCCATCTTCAGCAACCGAGGTTCCCTCATCCTCAACAAATCCTACTGATAACAATCATATTACACGAAAAAGTCCACAAGTTCATTGTAACCTAAAACCAACGGAGTTAATTATTCTTAAGGAATTAATGGTTGATTTTGACAACCTTGCTGCAAATGGGTGTGACTTAAAAGAAGAAATAAAGGCTCAAGGCTGGGAAAATTATTTCCAAAGGCTTCATGGTCCTGCCAATGAGGCTCTAGTGATAGATTTTTGGAAAAATGCTGATTGTGACGACTTTCATATTGTTTCAGACGTCATTGGACAAAGGATCATCATCCCTAAAGAGTCCATTGCAAAACTATTGGTATTGAAGTTCTTGAAAGGAAAACGAGTGTATGGATTGGACAATAAATCAATGGCGGAAAACAAATTTCTAGATCAACTATTGTCCACTAATTTCTCTGCTCAGAAATCCAAGTACAAAAGCAAGAATCTTAATGATAGTCTCAGATTATGGCATAAAATTATTCAGAGCTGCATAAACCCTAGACCTCCTTCAAGCTCCTCTGATTATTTCAACATCAATTAGAAGTTCATGCTATAATTTTTGATGTCCGGACAAAGGATTAATATTCCTTTCATCTTGTTTAATTACTTGAGGGATTCTATTCGAAAGACCAGAACCACTGCACTTCCCAATAAAAAGGTATCTCCCAATATTCCCAATGGACGACTTCTAACTGATATTTTTGTTGAAAATGGCTTAGTAAAGTTTTTGATTGAAGAAGCCAATTATAAAGAGGATCTGACTCTAAGAACTGGAGATTCCTTTAATGGACAAACTTTGAAGAATATGAGATTGATTGAAGAACTCAAGGTCAAGCCTCTGATTGAACCATCTGGGAATTATCACCACAAAAAAAGAATTCATGTGAGGGACTATCCTCTATTCTCCAAACGAGATCTGGTATCCAGTGTGGCTGCATTTGTTCTAATGATTCAATAAGAAGGACATGATATGTCAAACTTTAATTATTCAATTTTGCCTGCTAAAGGCGTTGATTGTTCTATTGGTAAAAGGAAGAGAATTACAAATGCTTCTGAACTAGAGAAGAAAAAGAAAAAGAAGTCTAACTTTCTAAAAGATGTCGTTCTGGGTAATGAAACTAATGAAACAACTAGTAAGTCTGTTGTTGATACTCCTGTACATGTTTCTTATCTATTACCACTTCTATTTCTATTCCAGTTGTAAATATTCCAACTGTTTCAAACACCACTAAAACTGAAATTCATGTAACTTCAAATAAGTCTTTTTCACCATCACACAAACATCAGCTTTTGTTCCATCATCCACCAATACATACTTCCACTTCTCCATTAAACTCAAGTCAATTACCCCCACAAGACTCTCACATTTCTACTTTCAATACCAATCTTCATTTTTCTTTCTTCAATAAAGAAACTACTCCTCATGACTCACCAATTATCCATCTTGATCCAACTTCTTCCTCAGCTCTTAAAATATTAGAAAGAACAATCTCTGATAATCAAGATGCTATTGAAATTTTTAATTTAACCTCTCACTTATTCAAGACTTTTCGATATTACCAAACCTTTACCACAAAATTCTCATGAACAAACTTCTGAACCAAGCCATCCTCAATCCAACCTAGCCTTGGTTGTCTATGAAAAATCTGTTCCAAAAACCTTGGATGAATGCATTAACATCTTTAGAATCAAGGCTAAGAAAAGGATTGTTAAGTTAAAGGCAGAGGCAAGTACCAGTACCGAGCCTCAAGACATGGATAGTTCTTGGAAAAAGTTTTAGAAGTGGATGTTTTCTGAGGTTGAACAAATGAATACATTCTATGAAGAATCCAGAATTGGGGATGTTCAAATGGTAACTGAAAGAAAAAAGGAAGAAAAAGAAAGATCTAGATATGTGGAACTAATTGCTTCTAAGAAAAGAGAAGTTGATGAACAAGCTCGACTTTCTAAAGTTGAAGAAGCAAGATTGAAAGCAGAAGAAGAAGTTAAAACCGCAGAAGAAGCCAGATTAGCTACAGAAGCTGCTGAAGAAAAAGGAAAGTCGCAAGATCTGATGGTATCCAACTCTGAATCTGACTATAATGTAAAAACAACCATTAATGAAATAAAGGAGGAACAAATAATGTTCAGAGAACACGTCAAAGCTTAGGACATGGACAATGAATATGTTCAAACTTTGCTCAAGATGATTTTTCCAAAAATTTATGAACCTCCATCAGCTGCTCATCCACTTTCTAGAAACTAGGCAATATGATTCTCGTTTAGTTTCTTGTTTGCATCAGCCGTTTTTGGATAAATTATCTTCTTAATTGATTGACACATTATCCTAATCCTTTTAAAATCTTTTGTCATTTCACGCAATTATCTTTTTGATGATAACAAAAAGGGGGAGAAAGTTTAATAATTTTGATGAACCTAAAAATGAAAAAACTAATCATAATCATAATAGAGATATAAAATGATATGCATTTAACCACTAACATGTGCTTGTCTATTTGATAATTAACTGAGTAACTTTAAACAAGTTCACTAGTGTTGTACCCCAAAATTTGCCCTCCCATTTCATCAATATTTTCTCACCACAAGACCCTTGGAGCTCAAGATCAAGTTAAAGTTTGCTCTGCTCAAGACTCCTCCTTGCACTGTTGACCCAAATTAGGGTTTGAGTTTGCACAAAGATGTTTTGACCTAAAAGGCCCAAAGTGACTTTCATGCTTCATGTTGGACTCACAAGCTTATCCATACCAAGTTTCAAGCCTTGATTCCAATCTTTGCCCAGTCAACTGGACAATTGACCTAGAAATCAGCTGTATTGGGGAAAAAGTCAACTGTGGTCAATTGACAGTCAAACCTCATGATTTTTTACCCACATCAACATTATGAACTCATATGGACCATTTGATCAAGTTTGGATCACAATTCCACAAGAAATTTGATCAGATCACCAAAAGGGCAAAATGGTCATTTTTAGGGTTTTGACTGCACAAAGGCAATTTTTGACTGTTTGACCTAGCCAATGGCAAACCAAGCTCACATATAGACTCAAGGACTCAATGGCATTGTCTTGACATGTTAAACAAGTTCAAAAGATCCCAAATGCACAAGATTGACAGATGAATTTTCCAGTCAACTGATCAATTTTTGACTGTATACTGAAAAGTCAAACTTTGACTTTTTGGTCAAAATCAAGTGTCAAGATTCATTTTTCATCAAAACATGTCAAATTATGAAACTTGTTCATCAAGAAACCAAAAATTGCAAATTAGGGTTTAGAATGAGAAATTTTCATAACTTAGAATTTTTCTAAGTTATGAAACTTCCTTATTTTTTCCTAACTTTGTCCCATTTTTTCATCAAGATACATTTGGATTCAAACAAAACTCAAAACATGAAAGTTGTAGTCCATTGCAAAATCTACAACTTTTAGTCACAAAGTTTCCTCAAAATAAGCTTGTAGCTCAAGTTATGATTTTTGGAATAGGGGTGCAAAACATTCTTAACTTAGAAATTTTTTGACCTATTTTAGGCAGGATTTTTGCCTAACTTCATGGCCATTTTTCACATGCTTCCACTTGGAATCTCAACTTGCATTACAAATATGGATTGTAGTACACATTCCAAGCTTTCCAAATTGTCCAAGAACTTCTCAAACACCCTTGTGGTTAGGGAGAATCGAATTGGCAAATTTGGGCAAAATCCACTTTTGTTCTTGACCAAATGCATGTTCATAACTTAGGCATTTTTGAAGTCAGCTTGTACAAGCTAGATTACAGGCCTCTAATCCTTCTTACACTCAATAATTAAACGCCAATCCATTGTGCTCTAGCATTATTTTGCTCATTTGGTCATTACATGGAAGTTTAATCCATAATTAGAAAAAGTAACTTATCTATTCTTGTAAAGAAACACTTTATGTCAAGTTCACATATCTTTGAAGTACAAAGAAATCTCTGAGGCACAAATGTGTGGACATATCCCACTGATCAAGAACAAACTTTGCAGCATGTTTAGGGGGCCTGTAGAAGCTTGTAACCCAACTTGGCAACTTTGGCTGAAGATAGAAGAAACTTGCATATTGAACATCATCTCTCATTCTTGTAACAACAAGCCTAAACAAACTTCTTGAGCATATTCCAAACATCAAACCTGACCTGAAACACGAGCAAACCACCTTCAATACCTTCTCATTCACAGAAACACCTTCTTGCTGCAAAAACAGAGTCCCTTCTGCAACTTGACTTCCACAAACACTTCCACTCGTGCGTTTTGGCCAAAGCTAGTTCAAACATGTTCCATATCACCCACTGAAGCTATCCCAAGCATTGAACACAAACTGTAACATCCCTAACATCATTTGCCATTTTCAGTTTTCAACTTTGCAGGTGAACTTCCATAGCTCGATTCAGCTAGTTTCAAAGCAAGCTAGAGGTTGGAAGAGCATCCTTGGACCTCAAGCAAGCTGTACAAGTCCTCACACTGCATTGAAAGTGCCTCCATTGCTGTACACGACTCAAGCTGAACAGGTAAAACTTTGAACTTCTATCTCTCTATCCAGGCATAGTTAGGCTTAAGTTTGTGAAGAAAGCATGTTCTAATCATAGCCTGAAGCCATCCATATAGTTACTTTTCATTTATGTTGTGTATGCTGAGAGAATTTTGGACCTGAACATTGGAAAAAACTTAGGTCAGAAATTGGGGGAGAAGAAATTCTCTCTCATTTCTGAGAGTTAGGTCAAGTTTTTTATATGTATGAACTCGTGACATGATGCTCTATAATGTTTATGTTGTGAGTTTTTGTTGAAAGTCAAAGAATCAAGAGATAGCAGGGAAGGAAGAAAACGCGCGTTTTCTTTGTTTCAAAGTTGCTGGAGGTTGAAGACAACCACCTTTGGGCTGGGCCTGTTTTGTTTTTCTGTTTACACCACCTTTTCACACATACACCCCCTTGGCCCATTGTGTGATTTTTTAATCATTTTTGACTTTTTCTTTTTGTTTCTGACTTGTTACTTTTTTGTTAAAATATAAAAAACATAAAAAATATTTTTTCAGCTTTTTTTGTATTTATTAGGCATTTATTTGTTTTATTTGATATATATGTAAATAAATATAAATATACTTTATTTAAAATATTAAAAATAATACAAATACATTTTTATTTTCTGATTTTATTTTACTTTATCTTTTGAAAACATTTTATGAAAAAATATACTTTTTTTTGTAATTAATAAATATTTTTATTTTTTTGTATATATTTAATATATTTAATACATAATATAAATACTTATATATTTATTAGAATATTTGGGATAAAAATACAAAATAATACATTTTTATTTTTATCAATATTTGACCTCAAAAATCACTTTTTACAATATACTTCCTTTTTATTTATTTTTTGTATATAATTAATAAACAATGTATGTATTAAATAATAAATACCTTTTATTTGCAAAATTAGGGTTTTGCCCTAAACATGAAAAAACCCAAAAATTAACTTTTTATTTTTGTTTATTTGTCACATGAAAAATACTTTTTACATACATATAAAAAATCATTTTTTGCATCTTGCATATTTATTGTATTTTGTTAAATTATTGTACAATTAATCTTTGTATATTCAATTTGGATGTAATAGCTTAGATTTTAATTTCTTGCTAAATATCCCCATTTGAACATTTGTACCCCCCATCCCATAATTGTGTTGTAATAATTTAGGATTTTATTTTTCGCATTTAAAAGCTTTCTAAATATGCCATGATAGACTTAGGGTTTGTATGCAAATCAAATAACAAATAGCTTGACCTAATTCAAAGATAAAAAAGCATGAAAATGGACAACACCAATCATACTTGCACCCCTAGGGTTACTCCACTTGTTGCCTTCAATAAATGGGCCATGTTGCATGTTAAGTGTTTTTGGCAAAACAAAACAATATCAAATGATCATAGCCCCACGATGACGCTTTCGAAAGTTGCCTAAAAATGATCAAGTCCCTTAAAGGAAAAGTTGCCAAAGACACTTAGCACCATTGCAATCATGGTCTAAACGATGACCCACACCCGTCCCGTTAACATCCTAACACAAGATTGTCCGCCAAATACAATGGTGGAACAAAATTGTTAAAAGGGTTGAAACATAGGAAAGATCCTTGAGAAATTTAGGGTAGATAGCTCTTGGTTACTTGCCAACTTGCAAAACAAATCCTTGCCATTTTCAAAACACACATCACAACACACTTTCAAAACAACTTTCAAAAACATTGAAAACTTTTCAAAATATAAGTACACCTTTGTATACATTCCAACATGAATCATTACAAAGGTTGCCACAACAAATGGCCTGTTTTCAAAACATTTTCAAACCCACATACAAAGCACCATTTCAAACAATTGAAAATGCAAGGCAAGTGATCTAAGCAAGTAACTAAGAGCCCATGGATAACCATGGATAGAAAGGGTGCTAATACCTTCCCTTTCTATAATCTACTCCCCGAACCCAAGAAAACATCTCAAAGGTTTTTGCTGTGCTTTTTAACCTTTCCTTAGGATAAAATAAAAAGTCGGTGGCGACTCTTGCTCAACCGAAACATTTGCGAAAACAAACGCAAAACCCAAGTCAGTTCTCCCACCGTACCACAGAACTGGCGACTCTGTTGGGGAAAACTTAAAAGTGGGGTTACCTTAGGGTTAGATCATTTACTTGTTTTCAATTGTTTGCTTTGTTTGCTTTTATATTTGTGGGCTTTGCATCGGAGTTTCATAGATCCTAACTCAGATCTGGGGATTACCCTTTTAGGTAGCATAAGCTGTGAGGGACTTGTCCGGCGTAGACCGATATGGGTGAAGCAGTGGCTACGTTGGTGTGACACCTTGGTCTGTAATGATATCCCTTGTGTTGCAACTAGGAGAATATGGGTCTTCTAAGGAGTCATTAAGCACCAACCGACCTTAGAACCCTAAATTGACCTAACTTGGCCATAGAATGGTAACAATATGCTACACTCATTGAGGCAAAACTCTCGCGATGGTTCTGGCCGCAAGAAAAGATTGCGATGCTGGAGTTATGACCGATCGAGGGTAGTCAATGATATTGAGATCCTCTAGAACACGGTTACTTTTGGTAGGACAGGTCTTAACCAACGAAACTAAAAGAGGGTAATACCAGAACTTCAGGCTGGCCTAAACCCTAAGGGCAGTCTTGTGTGACTTGTGTGCCTTATCATGCTTGCCTTTGTGAATACTTGTGGTGTGCTTTATCATAAAATCATACCATCATACCATTGCATGCATCCTGCATAAGGACTGACCCATTTCAAAGATAAGAGGGTTTCATCTTTGCTCTGTTTTGTAGGACATCATGATGCCCGTGCGTAGGAATACTATCCGGCTCAACTTTGTTCAACCACCTACTTTGCTCAAGGATTTGGTTGATAGGATTCCAAACACTACTTCCTTAGTCAAGAGGCATGGTTCTCTTCTCGGTTTAGTCACTTCAAAGTGGGACCAACAACTGATGAGTGTCCTGGTCCAGTTTTATGATCCCCTTTACCATTGCTTCACTTTTCAAGACTTCCAGCTGGTCCCTACCCTGGAAGAATTATATGATTTACTTGGTATCCCTGTTTTGGAGCAGACTCCATTCACTGGTTGGGAGAAGACTCTTAGGCCTGAAGAGATTGCTGCAGTCCTTCCCTTAACCAAAGAAGAGGTAATGGCTAACTGGGAAACTAGAAGTGGAGTTAAGGGCTTTTTGGCTAAGTTTCTGATTGGTAAAGCTAACAGTTTTTGGAATGACTTAGACTTCAAGGCATACGAAGACATTCTGGCTCTCTTAATCTATGGTCTACTATTGTTTCCAAATCCTGATAACTTTGTCAATATCAATGCCATAAGGATTTTCATGTCTCGGAACCCTGTACCCACTCTCTTGGGTGATATCCTGCAACAACTCTATGCTCGTACTGCCAGAAGACGGGGAACTCTGTGGTGTTGTGCTCCTTTGTTAGTGAGGTGGTTTATTTCGCACCTCCCTATGTTCGTGCTGAAGAATGAAGAAGGAAAGGGCTGGGCTCGTAGGTTAATGTCTCTCACTGATAATGACATCATTTGGACTCTCAGAGGTTTGGATGAGGTAGCCATTATTGATCGTTGCGGAGAATATCCTAATGTTCCATTGATCGGTACCCAGGGAGGAATCTCTTGTAATCCATGTCTAGCTATCCGTCAGTTTGGAAGAGCCAGAAGAGCAGGGCCTCATGAGATGTTGGTGCCTCACATCAGTTTTGAGTTTCAGGTAGATAGTGACGAGCTGCACTGTAGATTCATCAAGGCTTGGGACAGAATTCACAAAGCTGACCCACATGAGTTGGGACCGAAGACTTCTCTACCAATGGAACCCTACTGCAGATGGGTTCGCATCCGTGCTCAGAAGTTAGGTATGCCATACGAAGCTGTCAGGCCTATCATTCTTGAATTTCCTGATGAAGACGGGGTTCCTCCAACTGTCCTCCCTCCTCAGATACCCACTAATGTTGATACACTAAAGAGATCTTGGGCGCAGCTACAGGAAGAACGGGATTATTATCGGGAAAAGTTCAACGAACATGAACAAAAGATCCAGAAGCTGACTAAGCAATTGGAGGAAGAGCGGATCCTGAATGACTATATCCGTACTGAGAAGAGGAGGCCATAGGAGCACTGATGGGCTTTGGATGTTTATTTTACAACTTTTATTTCCTTTTCAGTATTTTCATTCTTGTAATTCCTAAGGGACAAATGTTAAACAATTTAAAGTTTGAATCTAATGAAGTGTGTTTCCTTTTTGTCTACAAAGTTGAATCCCGATTGTCTTTGAAAACATAAATCATAAGCATCTCATTGCATCATATGCATAACAGGTACCCTTCTTCTACAGGTTTCTTAATCTTTTTCGCTGTTTATTTCAGCACTCAATCATCATGTCTTCTGAGCCTACTACCAAACAAGCTATCAAGGCCCTCCAGGCCCAGAACGCCCAGTTTCAGGAGCTGGTCATGAGCTTAGCCCAGGGTCAACAGGAGTTGAAGACTATGATCTTGAAGAAGAAGAAGAAGAAGAGGACTGCGCTGTTTAACACCGGACGGAGGTTTGGGAATACACTGCAGAATGAGGCTGATCAGGCTACTTCTTCTGCAGAGAAAGACAATCCCCAAGGGGGAAGGGCTCCTAGTCCTGTGGTCTCCGACAACGAGAGGGATTACAATGATGAACAGTACCCTCCTGCTGAAGATAGGTACAAGCAACTAGAGGACCGTTTAAGTGCCATGGAGATTCAACATGTGCCGAGGCTGGATTTTGGAGATCTAGGTTTATCTTCTAGGGTGGTGATCCCACACAAGTTCAAGGCACCTGCCTTTGCGAAGTACGACGGGGCTTCCTGCCCTAAGCTGCATCTCAGATCATATGTAAGGAAAATCAAACCTTACACTACAAACAAGAACCTTTGGATCCATTTCTTCCAGGATAGCCTTTCGGGGTCTCAACTCGAATGGTTCTATCAGTTGGATGGAGCCAGTATCCGAAACTGGGAGGACTTGGCCACTGCTTTTTATAAACAGTATCAATACAATTCTGACCTCGCTCCCACGCGTACCCAACTCCAGGGTATGTCACTGGGGACAGGCGAAGGATTCAAGGAGTATGCGCAAAAGTGGAGGGACCTGGCTGGCAGGGTGCAGCCACCGCTGACTGACCGTGAACTTGTTGACATGTTCCTGGGGACCCTGTCTTATCCGTTCTTCAACCATCTGATTGGTAATTCTTCTGCTGGGTTTACAGATTTGATCTTGACTGGTGAGAGAATAGAAGCTGGTATCAAGTCGGGGAAGATACAGAAAGGTGCCTCCTCGAGTACTGAAAAGAAGCCCTTCAAGAAGGAAGCTAGTGCTGTGTATGGTCCCAGAAGACAAATTAAACCGGAACGCCGCCAAGCTGTCAATGCATTGGTAATCTCAAAGCCTGTTGTTTCTCCTCAGCAATACAACCAACCAAGGGGTGAGAGACCCAAAAGGCAGTACACTCGACTCAGTATGACCCTATCTCAGATATTGCCGCAACTACTATCAACCAATCTGGTAACTGTCAAAGAAGCTCTGAAGGTAGTGAACACAACTTCTCCAAAGTACAACCCTAACTCCCGTTGCGCTTATCACTCTGATAGCCCGAGGCATACTACAGATGATTGCTGGGCTCTGAGGAATAAGGTTCAGGACCTTATTGATGCTAAAGAAATACAGTTTGAGGCGCCCGAAAGACCCAATGTTGTGACTGCTCCCATGCCCCAGCATGGAGTGAATGCTTTGGAAGAAGACTTGTATGTAGCCTCTGTGGACGATATCGTTACTCTGTTGCTGACTGTCAAAAGGAACCTGTTGCTGGCCGGTTTATTTCCGGGATGTGGTAAAGGTTGCCTTCTATGTGCTGTTTCACCTGCTGGTTGTCCTTTGTTGAAGTCAGGCGTCCAAAACCTGATGGATAGCAAAGAGATCTTGTTCGAGAAGATTGCTGTTCCTGCTGTCCCTACTGAAGAAGTGTCCATTGTTACTATTTTCAATAACCCTCCTAAGGCTCCTTGAAGAATCCTGTCAAAATCATGTCTACTCAGAAGATTGCTCCTATCATCATTACTGTTCCGGGGCCCCTCCCCTATACATCCGATAAAGCTGTCCCATGGCACTATGGGGCAGATGTTTATGTGTTCGGAGTAAAACAAGAGTTTGATACTAGTACTGATGTCAGCAACATCACCGGGCCTGCCAAAGTCACTCGCAGTGGTAGGCTGTTCTCACCAGATATTGCGCCACCAGCTATTCAGAAACCTCTTGTCATCACACCTGCAAGTGTGCCTGCTTCCCTTACTGATCAAGTTCCTGTTTCTACCCCTACTGCCGAGTCATCTAACGCTCGGGGCAAAGGGATTGCTACTGATTTGCCTGCCCTGACGGAGGCACCAAAGACAACCAATGTTGAAGCTTCCCAACAAGAGATGGAAGAGATTCTCAAGATCACTAAGAAGAGTGATTTCAATGTAGTTGAGCAGTTGGGGCACACCCCATCAAAGATTTCTATGCTATCACTGTTGTTGTGTTCAGAGGCCCATGCCAAGGCCCTGATTTCCTTCCCGAAGACGGCCCATGTGCCACAAGAAACATCTGTTGATCAATTTACTGATTGTGTGGCCAACTTGACTGCCGATAATGGTTTCGGCTTCTCTGACGCCGATCTGACTGCCAAAGGAAAGAACCATAACGATGCCCTGCATGTCTCCCTTGAATACAGGGGAACTACTCTTGCCCATGTGTTGGTAGACACCGGTTCTTCATTGAACGTATTACCCAAGAAAGCCCTAGACAGGTTGGATTGTGAGGGTTTAAAGCTCAAGCCTAGTAACATTGTTGTCCGGGCCTTTGACGGTTCGAAGAGGATGGTACACGAAGAAGTTGACATTCCAATCCGGGTTGGTTCTCAAGTCTTTGATTCGACATTCTATGTGATGGACATCCGACCATCCTATTCTTGTTTGCTGGGTCGTCCATGGATCCACAAGGCTGGAGCTGTGACCTCCACCTAAGTGTTCAATCATCTTCCACCTTCGGATCACGAAAGGCACGCAAGCCAATCTACATCCTCAGGTCTAAGAAGATTGAACAGGGGCAACTGTTGTACCCCAAAATTTGCCCTCCCATTTCATCAATATTTTCTCACCACAAGACCCTTGGAGCTCAAGATCAAGTTAGGGTTTGCTCTGCTCAAGACTCCTTCTTGCACTGCTGACCCAAATTAGGGTTTGAGTTTGCACAAATATGTTTTGACCTAAAAGGCCCAAAGTGACTTTCATGCTTCATGTTGGACTCACAAGCTTATCCATACCAAGTTTCAAGCCTTGATTCCAATCTTTGCCCAGTCAACTGGACAGTTGACCTAGAAATCAGCTGTATTGGGGAAAAGGTCAATTGTGGTCAATTGACAGTCAAACCTCATGATTTTTGACCCACATCAACATTATGAACTCATATGGACCATTTTATCAAGTTTGGATCACAATTCCACAAGAAATTTGATCAGATCACCAAAAGGGCAAAATGGTCATTTTTAGGGTTTTGACTGCACAAAGGCAATTTTTGACTGTTTGACCTAGCCAATGGCAAACCAAGCTCACATATAGACTCAAGGACTCAATGGCATTGTCTTGACATGTTCAACAAGTTCAAAAGATCCCAAATGCACAAGATTGACAGATGAATTTTCCAGTCAACTGATCAATTTTTGACTGTATACTGAAAAGTCAAACTTTGACTTTTTGGTCAAAATCAAGTGTCAAGATTCATTTTTCATCAAAACATGTCAAATTATGAAACTTGTTCATCAAGAAACCAAAAATTGCAAATTAGGGTTTAGAATGAGAAAATTTCATAACTTAGAATTTTTCTAAGTTATGAAACTTCCTTATTTTTTCCTAACTTTGGCCCATTTTTTCATCAAGATACATTTGGATTCAAACAAAACTCAAAACATGAAAGTTGTAGTCCATTGCAAAATCTACAACTTTTATTCACAAAGTTTCCTCAAAAGAAGCTTGTAGCTCAAGTTATGATTTTTGGAATAGGGGTGCAAAACATTCTTAACTTAGAAATTTTTTGACCTATTTTAGACAGGATTTTTGCCTAACTTCATGGCCATTTTTCACATGCTTCCACTTGGAATCTCAACTTGCATTAAAAATATGGATTTTAGTACACATTGCAAGCTTTCCAAATTGTCCAAGAACTTCTCAAACACCCTGGTGGTTAGGGAGAATCGAATTGGCAAAGTTGGGCAAAATCCACTTTTGTTCTTGACCAAATGCATGTTCATAACTAGGGATGTCAATGGGGCGGGGCGGGGCCGGGGGGACACTTCCCCATCTTTTTCCCCACCATCAAATTCATTCCCCGTCCCCGTCCCCGATCTCCGTCACGGGGGAATTTCTATCCCCATCCCCGTTCCCCGCGGATCGCCGTTCCCCGCGGGGATCCCCATAGATCCTACATTTATTCATTAATATTTTATTTTTTTAAAATGTTTATATTTTCTATAAAAATAAAAAGCACAAAGAATTCACATATTTATTATGTTATTAAAAAATACTAGTATTTGACATTTATTATTTTTTATTAAAAATACTAATGGAACACAAAATAATAATATTTTTTTTATAAATTTCTATAAAATGCTATAAAATTCAACAAAATGAACTATAATACTTTTTAAAGTAACAATATGCCTAAACAACTAAAAAAATCCAACAACATAATTATGCTTAAAAAACTATACTTCATCAAAACTAATAAGGGATAATTATAAAATTTAGCATCATGAGTATGCTTGAAAAGCTAAAAAATACTTCATAATAAGTCAACTAAAAGCAAAAGTCAACATATCTCTATTTGCTCAATTGATAACACACGTAAAGTAGAAATATCAAAATACTTAAAACAAAGTTACATATAAATAAACTAAAATATTAAGCAAAATATCCAAACAAGTAATGATCAATCATGTCTCTCTTTCCAACTTCTCCTTGCAAGGTCTTCTTCCTCATTCCACAATTAGATATGACTTTCTTTTTCCTACGAAAAGTAAACAATCAATAATTATATTTACTTAAAAAAATACTTTAAAAACTAAAAGGTAATCAACACTAATATGTAAATTACCTTATTATCATCATCATCATCATCATCCATATCTTCATCCACACATTCGAATTGAGTCAACGTTTTTGAATAACCTAAGAAACAAATAGCTAAATTAAAATTTAAAAATCCTTTTCAATTAATCTTGTAAAAGATAAAAATATATTACCTTTTATATCTTTTCGGATCCAATCTTGAGTGCACATCAAAGCCTCTAAAGTGTCTTCCTTCAACCTACTACGTTGTTGACTTAAAACACGACCACTAGTACTAAAGGCGGACTCTGAAGCAACGGTAGAGATAGAAATTGCTAAAAAGTCCCTTGCAATCTTTTGCAAAGTTGGAAATTTCAAACCATTTTGTTTCCACCATCCTAAGATGTCAAAATTTTCCTTTTTTTGTTTATCAAGCAAGACACCATCTTCCAAGTAGGAAGTAAATTCTGACTTGACATTTGTAGTTGAAGTATTTTCCATCACATATTCCGAATAAGCCTTCTCCCAATCTTGACTTGTGACATCAATGTCATCTACCAATGTTGATGCACCAACTTCACTACTTGTAGGAACCATATCATTATTTGGTTGATATTCTTCAACTAAATCTTCACACATTTGTATTACCTTTTCCAATTCTTTGGGAGCATTATTCCCATACATAAGTGGGAAGAAGTAATTCAACAAAGTTATTTTATATCTAGGATCCAAAACAGCCCCTATTGCCATCACCCCATTAATCAAACTCCAATATTTGTCAAACTTCACTATCATACTTCTTGCCATACTTTGTATAGTATCACTAGAAGAATCTTCCCACTTTCTTAAAGCTAATCTTATTTGACAAACTTTGGGAAAATAAATGTTTGATGTTGGATACTTAGTACCCGAGAACAACTCAGTGACACTAAAAAATAATTTCAACTTGTCACAAATTTCTCTTGCCATTTTCCAATCTTCTTCACTTGGAGTAGATTGAACTTCCTGTGTGAGTGAAACTCCACTACTTTCTATAGGAACTTCATTCCCTTCCAAAGCAACATTAGGACTATTAGATGATTGAACTTCACCAACCATTCTTTTACCAAAAACCTGGCACACACAAACACAAATTTTAAAAGGCTACATGGAAGTAGAACAAAAATAATACATATATGAAAAAATAATAAATAAATGAAATAGTAAATACATGAAATTCACACAAAAAATAATTAATAAGAAAAATCTTATATTTCTAAATATATGATGCATTACACATATTTCTAAATATGCCTTATTTACTGTAACTTTTCAATTAGAAATAATAACATATATTAATTAATTATATACATTGAGAATATATTTATTTACCTATATACATGATATATTTACTCGTGTAAAAAGTTATATGTTATTATTTCACTTAATGGCTTTGGTTTTATAATTAGAAATATAAGATATATATTTTTTTTATGGGTGATAGCATGATATATTATTGTTTATATGTTATTATTTCATTAATAATTAGAAATATAAGATATTTGGTTTTTTTTATGGGTGATACCGTGATAGCATGATATATTGATTCATTTAAAAAGTAATATTTTTTTGTTTAATATAGAAAATTAAATTATAGTGTGATATATTAATAAAAAATAGGAAAAGTATATTTTAATATTTTTTAAGGAAAAACTGACGACATTATTTTAATTACAAATGCATAGTATAGATAAAAAATGAACACAAAAATATTTAAAAGGAGATAAAAATGAGTAATTTTTTGATTATTTTATATTTTTTTAATATGCAAATGATTTGATAACTCTAAAATTTCTAAACAATTTAATTTAAATTTAATCAAAATAATCAACTTTTTCTATAAGCAATTACATGAACAGGTTTATGAGAATCAAGGAGAAACAATCTACTTTTTTCTATAAACAATAATATAAACAGATTTATGAGAATCAAAGAGAAATAATCTATTTTTTCCTATAAATAACTACATGAACAAATTTATGAAAATCAAACCTTATTGATGAAATTGTAAGAGCTGTGAATAATGGAAGCACACCAAATAGAGAAGATGGAATTGGAAGAGGAAGATGAATGGAGATTTGACTGGAGAAGAAAAAAAGGAGTCTAACGTGTGAGACTCTAAATGTCTGGCAGAAGAAAATGAAACGCTTCAACTTTTTTAGGGTCTAATATTTACATTTCTCTCTCTTAATAAATACATGAATATTTATTTATTTATTTTTATAAATAAACATAAAGGAAGTGACTAAAAAAGCTAATCTAAAATATATATATTAAATTAACTATATTAAAATAATAGGCGGGGCGGGGGGTGTATTCCCCGTCCCCGTCCCCGAAATGCTCTCGGGGGAATTTTTCTCCCCATCCCCGCCCCCACGGGGGAAAATTCCCCATCTTTGGGGCCCCGAACGGGGCGTTCCCCGCGGGGATCCCCATTAACAGGTCCAAACTGACATCCCTATTCATAACTTAGGCATTTTTGAAATCAGCTTGTACAAGCTAGATTACAGGCCTCTAATCCTTCTTACACTCAATAATTAAATGCCAATCCATTGTGCTCTAGCATTATTTTGCTCATTTGGTAATTACATGGAAATTTAATCCATAATTAGAAAAAGTAACTTATCTATTCTTGTAAAGAAGCACTTTATGTTAAGTTCACATATCTTTGAAGTACAAAGAAATCTCTGAGGCACAAATGTGTGGACATATCCCACTGATCAAGAACAAACTTTGCAGCATGTTTAGGGGGCCTGCAGAAGCTTGTAACCCAACTTGGCAACTTTGGCTTAAGATAGAAGAAACTTGCATATTGAACATCATCTCTCATTCCTGTAACAACAAGCCTAAACAAACTTCTTGAGCACATTCCAAACATCAAACCTGACCTGAAACACGAGCAAACCACCTTCAATACCTCCTCATTCACAGAAACACCTTCTTGCTGCAAAAACAGAGTCCCTTCTGCAACTTGACTTCCACAAACACTTCCACTCGTGCGTTTTGGCCAAAGCTAGTTCAAACATGTTCCATATCACCCACTGAAGCTATCCCAAGCATTGAACACAAACTGTAACATCCCTAACATCATTTGCCATTTTTAGTTTTCAACTTTGCAGGTGAACTTCCATAGCTCGATTCAGCTGGTTTCAAAGCAAGCTAGAGGTTGGAAGAGCATCCTTGGACCTCAAGCAAGCTGTACAAATCCTCACACTGCATTGAAAGTGCCTCCATTGCTGTACACGACTCAAGCTGAACAGGTAAAACTTTGAACTTCTATCTCTCTATCCAAGCATAGTTAGGCTTAAGTTTGTGAAGAAAGCATGTTCTAATCATAGCCCTGAAGCCATCCATATAGTTACTTTTCATTTATGTTGTGTATGCTGAGAGAATTTTGGACCTGAACATTGGAAAAAACTTAGGTCAGAAATTGGGGGAGAAGAAATTCTCTCTCATTTCTGAGAGTTAGGTCAAGTTTTTTATATGTATGAACTCGTGACATGATGCTCTATAATGTTTATGTTGTGAGTTTTTGTTGAAAGTCAAAGAATCAAGAGATAGCAGGGAAGGAAGAAAACGCGCGTTTTCTTTGTTTCAAAGTTGCTGGAGGTTGAAGACAACCACCTTTGGGCTGGGCCTGTTTTGTTTTTCTGTTTACACCACCTTTTCACACATACACCCCCTTGTCCCATTGTGTGATTTTTTAATCATTTTTGACTTTTTCTTTTTGTTTCTGACTTGTTACTTTTTTGTTAAAATATAAAAAACATAAAAAATATTTTTTCAGCTTTTTTTTTTGTATTTATTAGGCATTTATTTGTTTTATTTGATATATATGTAAATAAATATAAATATACTTTATTTAAAATATTAAAAATAATACAAATACATTTTTATTTTCTGATTTTATTTTATTTTATCTTTTGAAAACATTTTATGAAAAAATATACTTTTTTTTTGTAATTAATAAATATTTTTATTTTTTTGTATATATTTAATACATAATATAAATACTTATATATTTATTAGAATATTTGGGATAAAAATACAAAATAATACATTTTTATTTTTATCAATATTTGACCTCAAAAATCACTTTTTTACAATATACTTCCTTTTTATTTATTTTTTGTATATAATTAATAAACATTGTATATATTAAATAATAAATACCTTTTATTTGCAAAATTAGGGTTTTGCCCTAAACATGAAAAATACCCAAAAATTAACTTTTTATTTTTGTTTATTTGTCACATGAAAAATACTTTTTACATACATATAAAAAATCATTTTTTGCATCTTGCATATTTAATGTATTTTGTTAAATTATTGTACAATTAATCTTTGTATATTCAATTTGGATGTAATAGCTTAGATTTTAATTTCTTGCTAAATATCCCCATTTGAACATTTGTACCCCCCATCCCATAATTGTGTTGTAATAATTTAGGATTTTATTTTTCGCATTTAAAAGCTTTCTAAATATGCCATGATAGACTTAGGGTTTGTATGCAAATCAAATAACAAATAGCTTGACCTAATTCAAAGATAAAAAAGCATGAAAATGGACAACACCAATCACACTTGCACCCCTAGGGTTACTCCACTTGTTGCCTTCAATAAATGGGCCATGTTGCATGTTGAGTGTTTTTGGCAAAACAAAACAATATCAAATGATCATAGTCCCTCGATGACGCTTTCGAAAGTTGCCTAAAAATGATCAAGTCCCTTAAAGGAAAAGTTGCCAAAGACACTTAGCACCATTGCAATCATGGTCTAAACGATGACCTGCGCCCGTCCCGTTAACATCCTAACACAAGATTGTCCGCCAAATACAATGGTGGAACAAAATTGTTAAAAGGGTTGAAACATAGGAAAGATCCTTGAGAAATTTAGGGTAGATAGCTCTTGGTTACTTGCCAACTTGCAAAACAAATCCTTGCCATTTTCAAAACACACATCATAACACACTTTCAAAATAACTTTCAAAAACATTGAAAACTTTTCAAAAGATAAGTACACCTTTGTATACATTCCAACATGAATCATTACAAAGGTTGCCACAACAAATGGCCTGTTTTCAAAACATTTTCAAACCCACATACAAAGCACCATTTCAAACAATTGAAAATGCAAGGCAAGTGATCTAAGAAAGTAACTAAGAGCCCATGGATAACCATGGATAGAAAGGGTGCTAATACCTTCCCTTTCTATAATCTACTCCCCGAACCCAGGAAAACATCTCAAAGGTTTTTGCTGTGCTTTTTAACCTTTCCTTAGGATAAAATAAAAAGTCGGTGGCGACTCTTGCTCAACCGAAACATTTGCGAAAACAAACGCAAAACCCAGTCAGTTCTCCCACCGTACCACAACTAGGCATTCTAAGACAGGTCAAAATGAAAGAACTCTATTAAAGTTATTAAGAAATAATTGTTCATATATTAGAAGATGTATACTTTTTGAACATATGTTCAAGAATCAGATAGACCCAATACTGTTAAGAAGTTGAGAACTTTATGAAAGTTAAAGTTATCTTGATTTTGGTATTATAATGTTTAAAAGATGTATCATGTCTGAATAAATAATAGTCAGAACATAAGAATCAAAAGCTGGAGCATATGTTTTCCAGAAGAATAGAGAAAATCATAAGTTGAAGACTGTCTGAAATTTCCAAAGTCAAGACTTTCAAGATCTCGATATCTGATCTATTGGAACCAGGGGGAGTCTTACTCTAATGGTTGAGAGTCAGGATATTTGATCTTCATAAAGTCATTGACTCAGGGGGAGTATCAGAAAAAGGATAAGTATTTCTTACCCTTCTAAATTTAAATGATGATGATTATATGTACAAAATTGTGTTATCAAAATACATAGTTTTGTCATCATAAAAAAGGAGGATATTGTAAGAACAAGATTTTGTTTTGCAATATCTTCTATGAGTTTTGATAGATAACAAATGAGTATGATTGTATGAATAATTTTGTTATACTAATGTTTGTTATTGTTGAGTACTTAAAAAACAGATTTTGCTTCTGATGGATGGCGTGGCCAAGATATTAGAAGAGAAATGATTCTTCTTCTATGCTACACAAGTTCTGTTGAATAGTAGCAAGACACTCCAGAAGACTCTGAAGTGTAAACTCTGATATTTATCTGAAGAAACCAGTCAAAATATCTGAAGACATAAGTTTTAGTTATGTCTAGATGATGAGAACTCAAGCTTCTAAAGACAACATGTTCTAAGGAAACCAGTCAGAAGATCTAAAGACAAAAGTTCTTGCTTACGTCCAGATGCTGAAGTCTCACATTTCTAAATGATAGTGTGTTTCAAGAAACAAAGTTAGAAAATTCAAAGACAAAGTTTCTACTGAAGTCCAGATGCTAAAAACTTAGTTTCTAAAAGACAAATTGATCTAAAGAAGACAAAGGTAAAAGATTTGAAGACAACGTTTCTAACTGAAGTCTAGATTCTGAAGACTTTGTGTTTCTAATAACAAGGTTCTGAAGTTAAGGATTCTTAAAGAACCAAGTGCTAAAGATTCTAAAGACAGAAGGTATGAAGATTCCAAAGACTTGAAGTTCTAAAGGTCCAAGGTTATCTACAAACAGGTTCTGAAGACCAAGTGCTGAAGACTCTAAAGACACAGTTCTTAAGACTCTGAAGACTTGAAGCTCTTCAAATCTAATGGTTCGCTAAAATGGGTTCTCACAACCAAGTGCTGGAGACTTTGAAGACTCTGAAGACTTAAAGTTTTCAGGACCTTGTGTTATGTTCCCGCTTCTAATCTCATGCTCGCAGAAGCCTCCAAAGTGCAGAAGGAAAGAATATAACAGTAACACAGTATAATAGTACACAGTATGAAAATATCTATGCCACTACCTCTCCACTAACTTAAAGTGTGGAAGAGATAAGGACGTTGTAGTACTTTTTGTAACTGTTATACCCCAAAATTTTCCCTCCCTTTTTCTCAACACATTCTTCACAAGATTTTCAGTGGCTCAAGCTTGCACGAGGGTTGACTAGGTTAAGCCATTTCCTCAACACTGATACCTCAAATTGGGGTTTAAGTTTTCAAAAAGGCAATTAGACTTCTAATACTCCAAATGACTTTCATGGATCAGTATAGACCTCCAAGAACACTCATGACATGTTTCAAGCCTTGAATAACAAAATACATGGATGATTAGATAACAATTTAGTATCATCAGACTTTAGACTCAAAACACTGTGTGATACAAGTATGTGTTACAAAGTTTATAATGCTTTTAAAACAATAGTTCTGATGAACATTAGCTTAAAAGCTTCTGACTTTGATTCTGATGGAAAAGTTTATGGAGAATTCTCAAGCTCTAAAGATCCTGCTCTTTCTTGCACAAAGGTTCTAAAGATTCTGAAACACAAGGTTTTGGTAGTCATACCCTAAATTTGCCCCAGCTTCATAATTTTTAAGCGTCATTTGTATTTAGAATAAGTGCAAAGGCCCATCGAGAAGTGATGGAAGTATAAGGAATACAAGTGTTGGAGGTCATGAGTGTGAATCCCACCTTCCTTATCTTTTGGCATTTTTTCTATTTTAACTTTCTTTTTATTTTTGCATTATTACTAAAAAATCACAAAAAATCATATTTTTTATTATTTAATTGCTATTTTCATTTTCCTTTATTTATTTTATTTTAAAATATTGATTTTTTATTAAAATAATTATTTTATAAAATACAATAAATAAATAAAATCTTTTTCAAATTAAATCTTTTTCAAACCGAATCTTGGGTAGAGTTACATATAAGTCCAGATTTTTAATCTTATCGACCAAGATAGAATCTGATAATATCTTATTTGATTTTCTCAATCAAGTATTATTTTATTTTTTAATTTTTTTTCTCCTTTTTTTCACTGTAACCTAATTTTTCCATACTATAAATAGACCTTCAATTTCACACTTATGATCATCCAGAATATCCACAGTTCACCAATTCATACTCACGGTACATTCACACACCTTTTTCACCCTAACATTGTTTTTGTCTTCAACATACACTAACATTTTCTATCTAGAGTTTACAAAACTCTCCTAAAATTGTGGCTCTTCCCGAACAACAACAATTCTAACCCTATTCTACCAACCTCTCGTTCTCACAATTTTACGTATTCACATCCCATTCTTCTAAACTTTATTGGTCAATTTACACTTTATATTGCTTAGTGTGATATGGTGGGAGAACTGACTTGGATTTTGCGTTTGTTTTCGCAAATGTTTCGGTTTAGCAAGAGTCGCCACCGACTTTTTATTTTATCCTAAGGAAAGGTTAAAAAGCACAACAAAAACCTTTGAGATGTTTTCTTGGGTTCGGGGAGTAGATTATAGAAAGGGAAGGTATTAACACCCTTTCTATCCATGGTTATCCATGGGCTCTTAGTTACTTGCTTAGATCACTTGCCTTGCATTTTCAATTGTTTGAAATGGTGCTTTCAATTGTTTGAAATGGTGCTTTGTGTGTGGGTTTGAAAATGTTTTAAAAAGAGGCCATTGTTGTGGCAACCTTTGTAATGATCCATGTTTGAATGTATACAAAGGTGTATTTGTCTTTTGAAAAGTTTTCAATGTTTTTGAAAGTTGTTTTGAAAGTGTGTTGTGATGTGTGTTTTGAAAAAATGGCAAGGATTGTTTTGCAAGTTGGTCAAGTAACCAAGAGCTATCTACCCTAAATTTCTCAAAGATCTTTCCTATGTTTTAACCCTTTTAACAACATTGTTCCACCATTGTATTTGGTGGACAATCTTGTGTTAGGATGTTAACGGGACGGGCGTGGGTCATCGTTTAGACCATGATTGCAATAGTGCCAAGTGTCTTTGGCAATTTTTCCTTTAAGTGACTTGATCATTTTTAGGAAACTTTCGAAAGCGTCATCGAGGGACTATGATCATTTGAATTGTTTTGTTTTGCCAAAGAAACTCAACATGCAACATTGCCCATTATTGAAGGCAACAAGTGGAGTAACCCTAGGGGTGCAAGTGTGATTAGTGTTGTCCATTTTCATGCTTTTTTGTCTTTGAATTAGGTCAAGCTATTTTTCTTTATTTGATTTTTGCATGCAAGCCCTAGGTCTATTATGGCATAATTGGAAAGCTTTAAAATGAGAAAAATAAAATCCTAAATTATTACAACATAATTATGGGATAGGGGGTACAAATGTTCAAATGGGGATGTGTAGCAAGAAATTTAAATCTAAACTATTACAATCCAAATTGAATATACAAGTTATTTAATTGTACAATAATTAACTAAATACAATAAATATGCAAAATGCACAAAAATGGTTTTATATGTATGTAAAAGTATTTTTCATGTGACATATAAATAAAAAATAAAAAAAGTTAATTTTTGGATATTTTCATGGTTTAGGGTAAAACCCTAATTTTCTAAATAAATAGTATTTATTATTTATATCATATACAATATTTATTAATTATATACAAAAAATAAATAAAAGGGAAGTATATTGTAAAAAAGTAATTTTTGAGGTTAAATATTAATAAAAATAAAAATGTATTATTTTTGTGTTTTTATCCTAAATATTCTAATAAATATATAAGTATTTATATTATATATTAAACATATTAAATATATACAAAAATAAAATATTTATTATTTATATAAAAAAAGTATATTTTAAGGAAATGTTTTCAAAAGGTAAAATAAAATAATAGATGAAAATAAATATTATTTTGTATTATTTTTTAGTATTTTAAATAAAAGTAAATGTATTATTCTGCACAGATAAGTATAAATAAAGCAAATAAATTCAAAATAAATGCAAAAATGGGTGAAAAAATATTTTTAATGTTTTTTATATTTTGACGAAAAATAATAAGTCAGAATCAAAAAGAAAAAAAAATCAAAAATGATAAAGATAACACACAATGGGCCAAGGGGGTGTAAGTGAAAAATGAAGGTGCAAACAGAAAAACAATCTCAGGCCCAGCCCAAGGAGGCTTGTCTTCAACCTCCAGCCAGTTTCAAACACAAAAAATGCGCGTTTTCTCTTGTCAAGCACAGATCCTGATTCTTTGACTTTCAACAAAAACTTCCAACATCAATGTTATAGACCATCATGTCACAATTCTAAACATATAAAGAAGTTGTTCTAACTCTCATAAATGAGAGAATTTCTCCTCCCCCAATTCTTGACCTAGCTTTTTTCAAATGTTCATGTCCAAAATTCGTGCAGCACACACAATATAAATGAGAAGTAAGGATATGGGTAGCTTCAGGGCCATGAGTAGGACATACTTTCTTCACAAACTTAAGCCTAAATATGCTTGGATAGAGAGATGGAAGTTCAAACTTTTACCTGTTCAGCTTGAGTTGTGTACAACAATGGAGGAACTTTCAATGAAGTTTGAGGACTTGTACAACTTGCTTGAGGTCCAACGATGCTCTTCCAACCTCTAGCTTGCTTTGAAACTAACTGAATCGAGCTATGTAACTCAACCTGCACAACTGAAAAATGAAAATGGCAAACTTGGTTAGGGGTGTTACAGTCTGTAGCTAGGGCTTGGGATAGTTTATATGGATGATGTAGAATGTGTTTGAAGTGGTTTGGACAAAAACGCGCGAGGGAATGATGCTGGCCAAGTCAATCTGCAACAGGGACTCTGTTTTGCAGAAAAAATGTGCTTTGATGGATGAGGAGGTATTGAGGGTTAAGGGCTCGTGTTCTAGGTTGGTTAGGGAGTATGCAATGTGTGGACAAAGTTTGTTTAGGCTCTTCCTTGCAGGAAGTGAATGGTGTACCCGTTTTGCAAAGTTACTTCAAAGATAAGTAAGGAAGTGTGTATTGACAATGCAGGCCTGTACTACCCTCAATCTATGCTGCACAAATCACTCTTGATTAGTGGAATTTATTCATGAACTTGTGCCCAAAAGATCTGGCCTGTACCTCTTTGATTTGCTTTTTGACATAAAATGCTTCTTTACAAGAATGGCTAAAATGCTTTTTCCAAATATGGCTTAATCTTGCAAGTAATGGTTAAACACACAAAATAAGGCTTGAACACAAAGGATATGCATTAAATTATTGAGTGAGAATGGGATTAGAGGCCTGTAATCTAGTTTGGATCATGCTGAGTTCAAAATGCCAATGTTATGTACATGAATTTGGCTATGAACAAAGTGACTTTTGCCCAACTTTGCCAATTCGAATCTCCCTAACCACGAGGGTGTTTGATGAGTTCTTAGACAATTTGGAAAGCTTGGAATGTGTACTACAATCCATATTTGTAATGAAAATTGAAATTCCAAGTGGAAGCATGTGAAAAGTGGTCATGAAGTTGGGCAAAAATCCTGCCTAAAATAGGTCAAAAAAATTTCTAAGTTAAGAATGTTTTGCACCCTTATTCCAAAAATCATAACTTGAGCTACAAGCTTCTTTTGAGAAAACTTTGTGAATCAAAGTTGTAGATTTTGCAATGGACTACAACTTTCATGTTTTTAGTTTTGTTTGAGTCCAAATACATCTTGATGAAAAAATGGGACAAAGTTAGGAAAAAATAAGGAAATTTCATAACTTAGAAAATTTCTAAGTTATGAAATTTCTTCATTCTAAACCCTAATTTGTAATTTTTGGTTTCTTGATGAACAAGTTTCATAATTTCACATGTCTTGATGAAAAATAAATCTTGGCACTTGATTTTGACCCAAAAAGTCAAAGTTTGACTTTTCAGTATATAGTCAAATTTTGATCAGTTGACTGGAAAATTCATCTGTCAATCTTGTGCATTTGGGGTCTTTTGAACTTGTTGAATGTGTCAAGACCATGCCATTGAATACTTGAGTCCATATGTGAGCTTGGTTTTCCATTGGCCAGGTCAAACAGTCAAAAATTGCCTTTGTGCAGTCAAAACCCTAAAAATGACCATTTTGCCCTTTTGATGATCTGATCAAATTTCTTGTGGAATTGTGATCCAAACTTGATCAAATGGTCCATATGAGTTTAATATGTTGATGTGGGTCAAAAATCATGAAGTTTGACTGTCAATTGACCACAGTTGACTTTTTCCCCAATACAGCTGATTTCTAGGTCAACTGTCCAGTTGACTGGGCAAAGATTGGAATCAAGGCTTGAAATTTGGTATGGATAAACTTGTGAGTCCAAAATGAAGCATGAAAGTAATTTTGGGCATTTTAGGTCAAAACATCTTTGTGCAAACTCAAACCCTAATTTGGGTCAACAATGCAAGGAGGAGTCTTGAGTAGAGCAAACCCTAACTTGATCTTGAGCTCCAAGGGTCTTGGGATGAGAAAATGTTGAAGAAATGAGAGGGCAAATTTTGGGGTACAACAATTGCCCCTGTTCAATCTTCTTGCACCTGAAGAGTTAGATTGGCAGGTTTGCCTTTCGCGTCTCAAAGGTAAAAGGAGATTGGACACTAGAGTGCCCTTAAATTTCACTCGTCAGAACAATGGATGCGGGAATGGGCTTAGAGATGCCATTTGGAGATGGGCTTAAAGATGCCATCTGAAAGGGTGACAGAATCTTGTCGGGGATGGGCATAAAGATGCCATCTGGAATGTTTGTTGAACTGCGATGTGATAGGTCAGAAGAATGAGGATCAAAATGGTATCCGTGTCTGGAATGCATTTGAACTGCATCTAAGGACTGAGTTTGTATGAGCAGAAGAATGGCCTCCGTGTCTGGGGCGTATCTGAGCTGTAATTGTGCTTGAAGAATGAATATCAGAATGACTGCCGCGTCTGGAGTGTATCTGTATTGTATCTGGGTAACAGAGAAACATCTGTATGGAGCAACTGCGTGCTGGGGACAAATTCTGAATGAGTGACAGAATGGCAACCGTGTCTGGAGCGTATCTGGACTGTATCTAAAGTTGAAAGTCGTATGAGTAGAAGAATGACTTCCGTGTCTGGAGTGTATCTGAAACTGTAACTGGGATTGAGATCCGTATGAGTGATAGAATGACTTCTGTGTTTGAAGTGTATCTGGAACTGTAACTGGGATCTAAATAAATGACAGAATGACTTCCGGGAGAAGGCACTGGGGAGAATCAAACTGCTGTTGTAAGGGTCAGAATGGTATCCGTGTTTGGAATGCATTGAACCTTGAGGTGGATAAATGAATCTGAATGAGAGATAGAATGGCTGCCGTGTCTGGAGCGTATCTAGTCTGTATCTGATTGTTGTAGTCGGAATGAGTAGTAGAATGACCGCTGTGTCTGGGGTGTATCTGTACTGTATCTGACTTGAAATTCTGAATGAGTAATAGAATGATCGCCGCGTCTGGGGTGTATCCATACTGTATCTGAATAATTGTTAACGATAGCCTTTTAATCTCATCCTGAAAAGGGTTAAATGTTAGCTAAAACACAAAGTTATGTTGCATGATATGTATGATGCAATATATGTTATATCAATGTTTATGATATGAATGTAAATGAATGCGCATGTAAGCTGAAGAACTGTCTTTGCTGAGGATAGATGAATCCTGGAGATAAAGAATCTTGACTGCTGCCAGGGAAAGTGAATCCTTGACTGCTGCAGGGGAAGACAAGAATTTTGATTGCTAAGGATGAGACATCCTTGTTGACTACTGTTGGAGAATTAGAAGCTTGGGTTGTATACCAATCCTCTGGGGATTCTCGTCTTGAGGAGATCTTCACTGGAGAACATCTGATTATCCTGTGAGGAACTGAGAATGAGCCTTCTCTCTGCTTGGGGAAATGCAAGATCTTCAATTGTTGAGGGATCTTAGGACCACTGCTGGGGAACTGGCATTCCTTGGTGACTTGTAGGAATGAGAACTTCTGACGATCTTTACTGGGGAGTTCAGAACCTGATAGACTCATACTGGAGAGGTGTGACTGAGAATCTTCAGTTTGGTGGGAAGTATCTTTGTGGGGAGAAGGTTCACTAGCTTGGTTCCGCTGGGGATTGATGGTTGGAAATTTTAGTTCCGCTGGGGATTGGATTTTCAGATTTTTAAGGCTCCACTGGGGATACTGAAACTTAACTCTGAGGGGAATTGAGTTCTAGAAGGCTCTCTGGCTGGGGAAGTCAGTGTTGGGAAAGCTTTCTCTGCTGAGGATCCTGAAGTTTAACTCTGTTTGGGGAATTAAGTTCTGGATCAAGGGATTTGGAGTTTTAGATCTGCTGGCGATTTCTTCTGAAAGGGCATCGAGATATCTACCTGTACCTTCGGCTTATCAGTAATCATCCTTCTTGATTCGTAAGGAAAATGATTATGTTCAAATGCATATGCCTATTTAACAAAACATTGGACGTTTCTCAAAATAAAGCATAAATGTAGAAAAGCAAGAGAAGACAAAGCAAATTTCTGTATTTGGAAAAGTATTTGTATTAACTTTCTATGAGTATATTTGGACAAAGGAGACAGTCATCATAGTAAGAGGATGTTGTCGTAAATATTGAAAAATTTATACAAAAGAAAGATGGCTATGTGAAACAATTCCATGGGATTCCATTCTGCTATAGCCTTCACAACTCTGAATATCTGTCCATTCAATGCTTTGTCCGCTGATGACTGGATTGATCAGAAGCTTGGAGCTGGTTGATGAAGAGATTGTCCTTAAAGTGATCCGACGAGATATAGTCATACGCTTTAATTCCCTAACTTTTTCCTGAACCGCCCTTTCGGGTTTTCGATCCACCGGGAAACCCCTTTTTACCCAAGCCGCCCTTTCGGGTTTTCGACTTGCCGGGTGTACATATTTTTTGTTTTATCCCTAATTTTTGCCTGAACCGCCCTTTCGGGTTTTCGGTCCACCGGGATGCCCATTTTTTCCCAAGCCGCCCTTTCGGGTTTTCAACTTGTCGGGTTATTTTATGCGTAGTATCTTTTGACTATGTATGCATTCGCAGGGTGCGGCAAATCGTCGCCGTCCATGGTGGTCAGAATCATTGCACCACCAGAAAATATGCTCTTGATCACAAATGGTCCTTTGTATGTAGGAGTCCATTTTCCCCTGGGATCACTTTGCGGCAGGATAATCCGCTTGATTACGAGATCTCCGACTTGATATACTTGACGTCTGACTTTCTTGTTGAAAGCCTTGATCATCCGTTTTTGATACGTTTGACCATGGCAGACAGCAGCGAGTCGCTTCTCGTCGATCAAATTGAGTTGATCAAGTCGGGTCTGAATCCAATCATCTTCATTCAAACCTGCGTCCTTCATAATCCTTAGAGAAGGAATCTGAACTTCCATGGGCAGGACGACTTCCATGCCATATACCAAAGAAAATTGGGTTGCCCCGGTTGAAGTACGTGCCGTGGTACGATACCCATGCAGAGCAAACAGTAACATCTCATGCCAGTCCTTGTAAGTGACTGTCATTTTCTGAATGATCTTCTTGATGTTTTTGTTTGCAGCTTCAACAACACCGTTCATCTTCGGCCGATAGGGAGATGAGTTGTGATGTTAAATCTTGAACTGTTCGCACAATGCGGTGATCATAGTATTATTCTGATTTGTACCATTGTCTATGATGATCCTGTCGGGAACACCATACCGGCATATGAGGTTTTGCTTGATGAAGCGGGCATCCACATTCTTAGTAACAGAGGCGAAGGAAGCTGCTTCGACCCGTTTGGTGAAATAGTCAATAGCAACCAGGATGAAGCGATGTCCATTGGATGTCGTGGGCTTGATCTCTCCAATCATGTCAATGCCCCACATTGCAAATGGCCAAGGAGCTGTCAGAACATTGAGAGGAACCAGAGGAATATGAATCTTGTCAGCGTGGACTTGACATTTGTGGCAAGTACGGGAATGCTGATGGCAATCTGCTTCCATGGTAGACCAATAATAGCCTGCCCTTAGGATCTTCTTAGCCATTGTATGCCCGCTCAAATGGGTGCCAAATGTACCGCTGTGCATCTCGGTCATGATTAACTCTGCTCCAGCTTTGTCTACACATCAGAGTAAAACACAATCATGGTTGCGCTTATAGAGGATGCCATTGCTCAGGAAGAACTTGGCAGCAAATTTCCTTAGGAACTTCTTGTCATTTACGGAAGCTCCTTCGGGATATTCTCTAGTCTGGAGATACCTTTTGATTTCGTGAAACCAGGGTTGTTCCACTACTTCTTCGGTATTAATCTCGTGACAATGCGCAGGTTCATCCATTCGCTCGATGGTGATTTGGGGAGCCTCGTTATCCCAGTTGAGTTTAAACATGGAAGACATTGTAGCCAGAGCATCTGCTAGTTGATTCTCTTCTCGCAGGAAATGCTCGAAGGTAATTTGCTCGAAATGAGGCAACAATGTCAGGACATGTTCTTTGTATGGGATAAGATTAGGATGCTTGGTATCCCACTCTCCTTTGATTTGACTGATAACCAAAGCCGAGTCCCCAAATACGATCAAAGATTTGATCTCCAAGTCTATAGCAGCCTTGAGACCAAAGATGCAAGCTTCATATTCAGCCATGTTGTTTGTGCAGCTGAAGCAAAGTCGGGCCGTGAAAGGTGTGTGACAACCTTCCGGGGAAATGAGTACCACACCGATACCGTTTCCAAGTGCATTTGAAGCACCGTCAAAGTACATGGTCCATCGGGATCCCTTTTCAGGTTCGTCATATGGTCCGTTACCTTCAATGTTGTCCAAATTCATGATGTCCTCGTCTGGGAAGTCAAATCTCATGGGTTGATAATCTTCGATAGCTTGATGAGCTAGATGATCAGCTAGTCCACTCCCTTTTATAGCTTTTTGGGTGGTGTATTGGATGTCACACTCAGTTAGGATCATTTGCCATCTAGCTATTCTTCCAGATAAAGCAGGCTTCTCGAAGATATACTTGATAGGATCCATTTCGGAAATCAACAAGGTGGTATGAGTCAACATATACTGCCTTAGTCGGCGAGCAGCCCATACCAAAGCGCAGCAAGTTTTCTCGAGCAGTGAGTAGCGAGTCTCACAGTCGGTAAACTTTTTGCTAAGGTAATAAATAGCATGCTCTTTTCGACCAGACTCGTCATGCTGGCCCAAAACACACCCCATTGAGTTATCCAAGACGGTCAGATACATGATCAATGGTCTTCCTTCGACGGGTGGAATCAGAATAGGAGGTTCTAGCAAATACTCCTTGATCTTATCAAAAGCAGCTTGGCAATCGTCGTTCCATTCGACTACCTGATCTTTCTTTAATAATTTGAAAATTGGCTCACAGGTAGAAGTCAGATGAGAGATGAATCTGGCAATATAGTTCAAGCGCCCCAAGAACCCTCTAACCTCCTTTTCAGTACGGGGAGCAGGCATCTCTTGTATTGCTTTCACTTTTGCTGGATCGACCTCAATGCCTTTGTTGCTGACAAAAAACCCTAGAAGTTTACCAGACCTAACTCCAAAAATACACTTACTTGGATTCAGCATGAGTTTGTACTCTTTCAACCTGGCAAACAACTTTTCTAGATGTTCAAGGTGTTCCTCCTCTGTTTGTGACCGAGCTATCATATCATCTACGTAAACTTCGATCTCATGGTGTATCATATCATGAAATAAAGCTACCATGACGCGTTGATAAGTTTCCCCTGCGTTCTTCAGTCCGAACGGCATCACCTTGTAACAGAAAGTACCCCATTGTGTAACAAAGGTTGTTTTCTCCATGTCCTCGGGGGCCATTTTAATCTGGTTGTAGCCCGAGAATCCATCCATGAAGGAAAACACCTTGTGTTGAGCTGTGTTGTCGATCAAAATGTCAATGTGCGTTAGCGGAAAATCATCTTTGAGGTTGGCCCTATCAAATCTCGGTAGTCCACACACATTCTGACCTTGCCATCTTTTTTAGGAACTGGCACGATGTTAGCAACCCATTGTGGATAGGATGTAACAGCCAGAAAGCCAGCGTTGAATTGCTTCATCACTTCTGCTTTGATCTTCTCAGACAGGTCGGGCCTCATTCGTCGGACTTTTTGCTTGATCGGTGGAAAATCCTCTCTTGTAGGGAGACGGTGAACCACTATATCTGTGTCTAAACCCGGCATGTCTTTGTAAGACCAGGTGAAGATTTCAACGTATTCATTTAACAGCTGTATCAGACGCTCCTTGACACTTGGTTCCAGATTGGCACCCACTTGTACTTCCCTCTGGTCTTCCTCTGTTCCTAAGTTGATAGTTTCCAACAACTCTTCGTGAGGTAAGATGTCCCTTTCCTCTTGCTGTAGAAGTCTGGCTAATTCCCCTGGTACTTCACAACCTTCATCATCTTCATACTCAGCCTGATTGACCAGATCTTCAGAGTTATTGAAGGACATAGCAGAATAGTCACCCATAGAATCCAGAGTGGATGGGTACCTGCATTTGTGAGTGTGGGTGTGTGTAAGGGATAACCATCCTTAAACAAAAAATGCAAAAGGAAAGAAAATGAACACAACAGTTTATCAATGAAAAACGTCCAATGAATCATTAAACATGGCATATGGATATGAAGATAATCAAAACCCTTACAAATGGACCTACATGCCCCGGGCAAGGCATGAGGTTAAAAAGTAGTGTACGGATTGTTCAAAAGTAATTATTACAGACCACAGGAAATGTTTGACATATAATTACTGATTAATAAAAGTAATGGGGACAAAGTCCTTTGCCTCCCAGTTGCGTAGTCCTCCTTCGATGGTTGGGTAGATCCAATCTTCAATGTTGGCCTCTTCGTCTTCACCTTCCAAAGCATTGATCCCATAAGGAGAGATCTTGATGGGTGTTCTTTCAACCTTTGAGCGGCGCATAGCTTTCTGCCCCACAGTAGTGAATCCTAATCCAAACTTGTCTGTTTTGTGAGGAATATCCGGCAACTGCCCCCATTCGAGCTCTTTCCTTCCTTCATTGCGGCCTTCGCGTCTTTTAGAGATGCCATCCTGGCCATTTGCTTTGGTACCTCAGCTACCACTTTTGCTACTGCCACCTCAGGAGAGACTTCCTTGAAGTGCTGGAATGGTGTCTCAATGAATTCACCCTCTACCTCTACATACCGAAAGGAGTTTAGGTGGCTGATCATATATTCCTCTTCACCGTGCACGGTTATGATCTTTCCTTTGATAGGGTATTTTAGCATTTGATGTAGGGAGGAGGTGACCGCCCCAGCATTATGTATCCATGGTCTCCCCAATAAGCAAGAGTATGACGGACGGATGTCCATCACATAGAAAGTTGAGGGGAACACTTCTGTGCCAACCTTAATGGGAATGTCCACCTCCCCATGCACCATTCTCTTCGACCCGTCAAATGCTCTTACAATGATATTACTTGGCCTTAACTCCAAGCATTCACAGTCTAATCGGTCGAGAGCCTTCTTAGGCAGCACGTTTAGAGAAGAACCAGTGTCGACCAGAACATGGGCCAGAGTAGTTCCTTGGCATTCTACTGACACATGTAAGGCGTCGTTGTGTTTTCTTCCTTTTGAGGTTAGGTCAGCATCAGAGAAACCTAAACCGTTGTCTGCTGTAAGATTGGCTACACAGTCTTGGAATTGGTCGGCAGAGGTTTCCTGGGGCACATGGGCGGTCTTCAGGAACTTTATCAATGCTTTGGCGTGCGCCTCTGAACAAAGTAGCAATGCTAACATGGAGATTTTTGAGGGGGTTTGCCCCAGTTGCTCTACCACGTCATAATCACTCTTTTTAATTATTTTCAGGATCTCCTCCATCTCTTTCTTAGAGGTTTCGGGGATGACCAAAGGTTGAGCCCTCGTCCTGACGAGCTCATCTTGGACCCCTTTCCCCTTATCAACAGAAGTAGGAGGGACAACAACAGGAATAACAACATCTTCAATCAACAGAGTTCTTGCGGAAAGTTTTATTGGTGCAGGAATAACTTTGGCAGCAGATAAGGGTCCAAAGATTGCCTTTGGGGGGGCAATCTCTGGAGAAAATATTCTCCCACTTAGGGTGATCTTGCTTGTGCCGGCAATGTTTCCAATGCTGGCATCTTATTCATCAGAGCTTCCTTCGGTTATCTCAACTTGTTTAACACCATGGTAGTAGATTTCTCCACCGTAATTCCATGGTATTGATTTTTCATAACTGTAGGGGACAGGCCCTGGCATAGTTATCTTCATAGGAACAAACTTTGTAGCGGATGTAATCTTAACAGGCTTTTTGACGGCCTTGGAAAGATTGGCGTAAATGGTGATAATTGAAACATCTTCAGTAGGGGTTGGAATAGCAGGAACTTTTTCAAACATAATTTGTTGACTGTCCATTAGGCCTTGGATGCCTTTCTTCAGTAATTGACAGTCGATTGGCAGAGAGTAACAACAGTAGCAGTCTTCTTTGCATCCTGGGAAAATCCCAGCCTTTAACAGATTTAACTTGATGGTTAACAGCGGAGTTATCAGGTCATTGACATCAGAAACATACAGATCTTCCTGAATAGCATGGACATTTCGACCATGCTTCGGCATCAGAGCGGATATCACGTTTGGCTTCTCTGGAGCATCGAACTCCACCTCTTTTGCATCGATCAAGTCTTGAATTTTATTTTTAGCGCCCAACGATTGTTTGTGTCATGTCCGGCGCTATCAGAATGGTAGGCACATTTAGCATTGGCATTGTAAGCCGGTGAGGTTGTATTCACATTTTTCGGCGCTTCTTTGATATTTATGAGATTCAGCTTTAACAAGTGCGGAAGAACTTGCGCGGGTGTCATATTAATGCGGGTGAAGTGCCGTGGTGGCCGTTCTCCCCACTGCAGTTTAGGTCTGGACTGATTTCCGCGAGGCTGATCATTTGATGGATTTTGGATCATCACGGCCCCCACAGTCGGCCTGCGCTCACTTCTTCCTGCTCCTCTTTGAGAATACACAACAGCCGTTTCCTTCTTCGCCAGAAATGATTTCTTAACAGTTGTAGATGCAGAGGCATCCTTCTGAATCTTCCCATTCTTGATACCGGGTTCTACCCGCTCGCCATTCAGAATTAATTCAGTAAACCCTGTGGAAGAGCTACCGATCAGATGGTTAAAGAATGGACTAGACAAAGTCCCCAGGAACATATCAACAAGTTCTCTATCAGAAAGAGGTGGCCGCACTCTTCCGGCCAGATCGCCCCACTTCTGGGCGTATTCCTTAATTCCCTCACCTGAGGCCATCCCCATACTCTGTAGCTGAGTACGGGTTGGCGCCAAGTCAGAGTTATACTGATATTGGCGATAAAAAGCAGCTGCCAGATCCTCCCAACTATGTATCTCTGACCTTTCCAGCTTGTAAAACCAGTCTAGTTGAGTGCCAGACAGGCTATCTTGAAAGAAGTGTACCCAAAGATTTCTGTCGGAAGTGTGAGGTTGGATTCTTCGGACATACGACCTTAGGTGCATCTTTAGGAAAGACATCCCGTCATATCTTGCAAA
The DNA here is from genome assembly GCA_948472305.1 of Vicia faba. NCBI lineage: Eukaryota > Viridiplantae > Streptophyta > Magnoliopsida > Fabales > Fabaceae > Vicia > Vicia faba. Next base: position 691,083,272 of record OX451739.1, read on the forward strand.
AATTGGCACTTTAAACTTCGGGGGGATCACAATTCCAGCAATTAATCCTAAATCTTCGAAATCCAAGCCGTGAACTCTCTGCAGCTCCATAGCTGCCAACCTGTCTTCCAAGTTTTTGTACTTATCGTCGGCGGACGGGTATTGTTGCTCTGAGTAGTCTTCATCTTCTTCAGCCTCTTCTTCTTCAGCTTTGGATTCGGAAGGTACCGCAGCCCCTTTTCCTTTACTGGTTCCCTCTTCAGACGTAGGGGGAAATTCAAGAACTCTTCTGGCTTCACCCTCAAACCTTCTTCCCAGGGTAGCCACCCCGACTCTTTTCTTCTTCTTTTTCACTTGCTCTTTGTTCCTAAGCAGGGCTTTTAGATCCTCCCGACCCTTTGCCAAGGTCATCAGGAGATGTTGAAACTGTGAGTTTTGAGACTGCAAATCCTTGACCGTTTGTTTGAGATCCATCTTACTGAAATAAACAGCAGAAAGATAAGGAAACCTGGTGTGGAGACCTGCTTATGCGCATGATGAATGATATGCTTATTTATGCAATGCATTCAAGGATTTAGAAATTCAAAATTGTTGCAGACAAAAAGAACACACGTCATATTAATAAGAATAAATTTTGTTACTACATAAATGCCCCATGGGCCAAATATTACAAAAACTTCTCAAGGTAAAAAGACGTTGCGCATCCTCTTTGGTGCGATGTAGGTGTTGAGGGTCTCTTCCTCATGGAGTCGGCGGGTAAGCTCCAAAACCTTCTTCTCACTGGCGTAGAAGCTAGCTTCAAAAGTATTCCGTTCCTCCTTGAGTTGGATCCAACTCTTCTGCATCTCCTCCCATGATGTTGGCATGTCAGGATATAGGATGGTGTAGGGAACCTCTCCTTCCTTAACGGGCTCTTTAATCACAGGGAGAACATGAGGGTAAGGCATCATTAGACTCTGGGCTCGGGTTCGTACCCACTTGAGATAAGGCTCAAGAGGGATGGAGTTCTTGTGCCCCAATGTCTTGCTATCTACCTTGTTAGGCATCCTTCAAGCTCTGATGAATCTTTGGCGAAGTCCTTGCACATCGTTGTCGAAGTCAAAAACTAGGTCAGGAATCAACATGTCGTGAGGGCCATCCCTCCGTGCATATCTAAATTGTCTCAAAGCTAGACAAGGGTTGTAGGTAATGCCTCCTCTAATGCCAAGCAATGGAACATTAGGGAACTCTCCACAACGATCGATGATGATGACATTTTCTCTGGACCGAGAACACCAATGTACATCAGAGTGTGTGAGGGTCATCAATCGCTGTGACCACCTTAAGCCTTGGTCATTCTTCAAAACAGATTGTGGAAGGTGCGAAATAAACCACCTTGCAAGGAGAGGAGTGCAACACATGAGAACACCCCTCTTTCTCATTGTTCGTGTGTAAAATGAGTGGAGGATGTCCCCAAGCAATGTTGGTATGGGATTCCTGGATAGGAAAACCTTGACGGCGTTGACATCCATAAGCTGGTCAGGATTTGGGAACAGGACCAACCCATAAATGAGGAGTGCCACAATTTCTTCAAAGGCTTGCAGGTCCAATGAATTCCAACACTCTTGTGCTTTCTCAAACAAGAATTTTGCCAAGAAGCCTTTGACACCGCTTCTAGTTTCCCAATGCCCCTTGATGTCAGATTGTTGCAAGTGTAGTGCTTGAGCAACATCTTCAGGCTTTGGTTATTTTTCCGTACCGTTGTAGGGTAGTTGATTAAGAATAGGAATTCTCAAGAGTTGAGAAAATTCCTCCAAAGTGGGCACCAATTGGTAGTCGGGGAATGTGAAACAGTGGTGAAGGGGGTCAAAGAACTGGAACAACACCTTTACCATGTCCTCTTCAATGCTGGTGTTGACTAGGCTGAGCAGTCTACCATGTCTTTCACTGAAGGGAGAGCTTTCGGGAATTCTGGATGTGAGCTCCTTGAGTTGAGGAAGGATTCTCACAAGGTTGACTTGGATAGTTTTCCTGTGAAGAATTTCCATGACCTACAAAAAAAGAACAAAGATGAAGATCCAAACCCTTGAAATGGTTAGTGGATGCATATGATGCTTTATGATGTTCATGATGCATGCATAAACATATGTACAAGCAATTCACACGAAACCGTAGTTTCAGGCTTGCATGGGGTTTCATAGGTAAGTACCATCTTGAGTGTAGTTGGCTTAAAAACCTGTCCTATAAATAGTAACCGGGTTCTAAGGAGCTCAATATCATTGGATTGTTTTCCATGTTCATTGTTTTGGTTTAGCCACTTAACTAGCGACCAAAATATTCCAAGAAAACAACCCTCAATGAGTGTAGTATCGAGTATCTACCAACTTCGGACTGCACCAAAGCCGGTCATCTCACTACCCCTAATAAAAGGCCAAGATGGTCAAGTAAGGTTCTAGGTCATTAGTGCTTAGTGACATCACTCAGCGGCCCCGTACTCTCCTTGATTGAACTCAAGGGTTACCGGTACTCACAAATATGTCGCACTAATATAGCTATTGCTTCAACCGTGTCGGTATACCCCGCACAGTTTCCACAACGTATTGCTATCTATGAATGTTTCCCCAAATTCGGGTGTAGGATTTCAAGCCCAAACAAAAGAACCAAGATGTAAAGCAATCAAAGCAAACAATTAGTCATGCAAAAGGGTGATCTAAGCCCTATGGTTACTCCACTTTCAAATTCTTCCCCAGCAGAGTCTCCAGTTCTGTGATACGGTGGGAGAACTGACTTGGGTTTTGCGTTTGTTTTCGCAAATGTTTCGGTTTAGCAAGAGTCGCCACCGACTTTTTATTTTATCCTAAGGAAAGGTTAAAAAGCACAGCAAAAACCTTTGAGATGTTTTCTTGGGTTCGGGGAGTAGATTATAGAAAGGGAATGTATTAGCACCCTTTCTATCCATGGTTATCCATGGGCTCTTAGTTACTTGCTTAGATCACTTGCCTTGCATTTTCAATTGTTTGAAATGGTGCTTTCAATTGTTTGAAATGGTGCTTTGTGTGTGGGTTTGAAAATGTTTTAAAAAGAGGCCATTGTTGTGGCAACCTTTGTAATGATCCATGTTTGAATGTATACAAAGGTGTATTTGTCTTTTGAAAAGTTTTCAATGTTTTTGAAAGTTGTTTTGAAAGTGTGTTGTGATGTGTGTTTTGAAAAATGGCAAGGATTGTTTTGCAAGTTGGTCAAGTAACCAAGAGCTATCTACCCTAAATTTCTCAAAGATCTTTCCTATGTTTTAACCCTTTTAACAACATTGTTCCACCATTGTATTTGGTGGACAATCTTGTGTTAGGATGTTAACGGGACGGGCGCGGGTCATCGTTTAGGCCATGATTGCAATAGTGCCAAGTGTCTTTGGCAATTTTTCCTTTAAGGGACTTGATCATTTTTAGGCAACTTTCGAAAGCGTCATCGAGGGACTATGATCATTTGAATTGTTTTGTTTTGCCAAAGAAACTCAACATGCAACATGGCCCATTATTGAAGGCAACAAGTGGAGTAACCCTAGGGGTGCAAGTGTGATTAGTGTTGTCCATTTTCATGCTTTTTTGTCTTTGAATTAGGTCAAGCTATTTTTCTTTATTTGATTTTTGCATGCAAGCCCTAGGTCTATCATGGCATAATTGGAAAGCTTTAAAATGCGAAAAATAAAATCCTAAATTATTACAATATAATTATGGGATAGGGGGTACAAATGTTCAAATGAGGATGTTTAGCAAGAAATTTAAATCTAAACTATTACAATCCAAATTGAATATACAAGTTATTTAATTGTACAATAATTAACTAAATACAATAAATATGCAAAATGCACAAAACTGGTTTTATATGTATGTAAAAGTATTTTTCATGTGACATGAACAAAAAATAAAAAAAAGTTAATTTTTGGATATTTTCATGGTTTAGGGCAAAACCCTAATTTTCTAAATAAATAGTATTTATTATTTATATCATATACAATATTTATTAATTATATACAAAAAATAAATAAAAGGGAAGTATATTGTAAAAAAGTAATTTTTGAGGTTAAATATTTATAAAAATAAAAATGTATTATTTTTGTGATTTTATCCTAAATATTCTAATAAATATATAAGTATTTATATTATATATTAAACATATTAAATATATACAAAAATAAAATATTTATTATTTATATAAAAAAAGTATATTTTAAGGAAATGTTTTCAAAAGGTAAAATAAAATAATAGCTGAAAATAAATATTATTTTGTATTATTTTTTAGTATTTTAAATAAAAGTAAATGTATTATTTTGCACACATAAGTATAAATAAAGCAAATAAATTCAAAATAAATGCAAAAATGTGTGAAAAAATATTTTTAATGTTTTTTATATTTTGACAAAATAATAAGTCAGAATCAAAAAGAAAAAATCAAAAATGATAAAGATAACACACAATGGGCGAAGGGGGTGTAAGTGAAAAATGAAGGTGCAAACAGAAAAACAATCTCAGGCCCAACCCAAGGAGGCTTGTCTTCAACCTCCAGCCAGTTTCAAACACAAAAAACGCGCATTTTCTCTTGTCAAGCACAGATCCTGATTCTTTGACTTTCAACAAAAACTTACAACATCAATGTTATAGAGCATCATGTCACGATTCTAAACATATAAAGTAGTTGTTTTAACTCTCAGAAATGAGAGAGAATTTCTCCTCCCCCAATTCCTGACCTAGCTTTTTTCAAATGTTCATGTCCAAAATTCGTGCAACACACACAATATAAATGAGAAGTAAGGATATGGGTAGTTTCAGGGCCATGAGTAGGACATACTTTCTTCACAAACTTAAGCCTAAATATGCTTGGTTAGAGAGATGGAAGTTCAAACTTTTACCTGTTCAGCTTGAGTTGTGTACAACAATGGAGGCACTTTCAATGAAGTTTGAGGACTTGTACAGCTTGCTTGAGGTCCAAGGATGCTCTTCCAACCTCTAGCTTGCTTTGAAACTAACTGAATCGAGTTATGTAACTCAACCTGCACAACTGAAAAATGAAAATGGCAAACTTGGTTAGGGGTGTTACAGTCTGTAGCTAGGGCTTGGGATAGTTTATATGGATGATGTAGAATGTGTTTGAAGTGGTTTGGACAAAAACGCGCGAGGGAATGATGCTGGCCAAGTCAATCTTCAACAGGGACTCTGTTTTGCAGAAAAAATGTGCTTTGATGGATGAGGAGGTATTGAGGGTTAAGGGCTCGTGTTCTAGGTTGGTTAGGGAGTATGCAATGTGTGGACAAAATTTGTTTAGGCTCTTCCTTGCAGGAAGTGAATGTGGTACCCGTTTTGCAAAGTTACTTCAAAGATAAGTAAGGAAGTGTGTATTGACAATGCAGGCCTGTACTACCCTCAATCTATGCTGCACAAATCACTCTTGATCAGTGGAATTTGTTCATGAACTTGTGCCCAAAAGATCTAGCCTGTACCTCTTGGATTTGCTTTTTGACATAAAGTGCTTCTTTACAAGAATGGCTAAAATGCTTTTTCCAAATATGGCTTAATCTTGCAAGTAATGGTTAAACACACAAAATAAGGCTTGAACACAAAGGATATGCATTAAATTATTGAGTGAGAATGGGATTAGAGGCCTGTAATCTAGTTTGGATCATGCTGAGTTCAAAATGCCAATGTTATGTACATGAATTTGGCTATGAACAAAGTGACTTTTGCCCAACTTTGCCAATTCGAATCTCCCTAACCACAAGGGTGTTTGGTGAGTTCTTGGACAATTTGGAAAGCTTGGAATGTGTACTACAATCCATCTTTGTAATGAAAATTGAAATTCCAAGTGGAAGCATGTGAAAAGTGGTCATGAAGTTGGGCAAAAATCCTGCCTAAAATAGGTCAAAAAAATTTCTAAGTTAAGAATCTTTTGCACCCTTATTCCAAAAATCATAACTTGAGCTACAAGCTTCTTTTGAGAAAACTTTGTGAATCAAAGTTGTCGATTTTGAAATGGACTACAACTTTCATGTTTTGAGTTTTGTTTGAATACAAATACATCTTGATGAAAAAATGGGACAAAGTTAGGAAAAAATAAGGAAATTTCATAACTTAGAAAATTTCTAAGTTATGAAATTTCTTCATTCTAAACCCTAATTTGTAATTTTTGATTTCTTGATGAACAAGTTTCATAATTTGACATGTCTTGATGAAAAATAAATCTTGGCACTTGATTTTGACCCAAAAAGTCAAAGTTTGACTTTTCAGTATACAGTCAAATTTTGATCAGTTGACTGGAAAATTCATCTGTCAATCTTGTGCATTTGGGGTCTTTTGAAATTGAATGTGTCAAGACCATGCCATTGAATCCTTGAGTCCATATGTGAGCTTGGTTTGCCATTGGCCAGGTCAAACAGTCAAAAATTGCCTTTGTGCAGTCAAAACCCTAAAAATGACCATTTTGCCCTTTTGATGATCTGATCAAATTTCTTGTGGAATTATGATCCAAACTTGATCAAATGGTACATATGAGTTTAATATGTTGATGTGGGTCAAAAATCATGAAGTTTGACTGTCAATTGACCACAGTTGACTTTTTCCCTAATACATCTGATTTCTAGGTCAACTGTCCAGTTGACCGGGCAAAGATTGGAATCAAGGCTTGAAACTTGGTATGGATAAACTTGTGAGTCCAATATGAAGCATGAAAGTCATTTTGGGAATTTTAGGTCAAAACATATTTGTGCAAACTCAAACCCTAATTTGGGTCAACAGTGCAAGGAGGAGTCTTGAGCAGAGCAAACCCTAACTTGATCTTGAGCTCCAAGGGTCTTGGGATGAGAAAATGTTGAAGAAATAAGAGGGCAAATTTTGGGGTACAACACTTAGTTTTAATTTAATTTTGTTTTTGTTTCCAACCAAATGATGATTATCTGATGGTTTCTTTTTTTAAAATGTTATATATTTTGTACTAACATTTTGTCTAGAGGCCAATTTTTATCACAAAACCTATACATTCACTAACCTATCCAAAAAAATAAGAAAAAATAACCATACAACAACCGGTCCAAACAATTAAGCCAGTTCACAACATCCCAATACCCAAAACAACTTAACAATTTTGAGTAGAAGAAAAAGAAGGAGAGGAATCAAATTGATTATTGAGGCCGAAGAAACCGCGATAAGCATAATGTTCATCTCCTCACACCAACGAGCCTCCATTCATGCTTTGCTTCCGATGAGACCATGCATTTCCCTTCAATTGCACCTCCAGCTTGTTCCACCTTCACACGTCACCCACCATGATACCACCGTCCTCCGCAGTTAGAACCATGCCTGGAGACCACCTGCATCTATGCAAGACACCCCCATAGCCGCGATTTCTTCTCCTTCCACCACTACAACGACCGTTGACTCGCTGCTGGTCTGATCGCAGTTTTGCTTCCTTATAACACCATTTACATCAGTCACCCATTTCCTCTATGAATCATAAATTGAGGATGCAGGTGAAGGAAAAAAGCTAATAAACGTGTGAGGTAAAGAAGTTTTCTGTAATACCCGATATAATTGTTCCCTAATGACTATCACAATTTAATTAATGATGACTCCTAGAGGATAACTATACTAACCACATTATTTAGTGATATTAGGAGAAATAAACTAAATAAGTGTTAAAGGGTACTTTGGTCTTTTCACCAAATTAAAAGACAACTTGGGGACTTGTTTGGCATAACATTCCTTTTTGGACTTGAACAAATCAAATTATTATGGAGAAAGAGAGAAGGAAGCGTGAAAGAGAAAGAAGAAAAAGTGAGGACAACTCCAAATCTTCATCATCCCATTTGCATGCTTCAAGAATCAACCTCATTCTCTTGTTTCATCATCATCTAACCTGTTTTTACAGCTTCTTCTTCTTCAATTCAAGGTGAGCCTCTTAGTTAGAGACTTTGGGTTTTATTTGGGAATTTCATGAATTGGAGATTAAGGATTTTGTAGTGAGAAAAGCCATTGCATGTTTGATTCTAGTAATGAAAGTATGATTGCTAGTTATTTATGTGATTTAGAATCGCAGGTACATAATTAAGAGTGAAAAGAGTGGGATTTGGAACCCCAACTTCATATTGTTTATGTTCTTGTTTTTCTGTATGCAGTGAACCACACTTAGCGCGCTTGCTTGGAAAAACCTGGTACATTATCTCTAAGCGCGCTAGGATCCCGCTTAGCAGACTTGCTTGGGAAAAACATGGTACATTTTCTCTAAGCACACTAGGACTCTTGTTAGTGTGCTCCCCTTAACTTTTTTTATACTTTGCTTCTCCTGAGTTCAGTTTAGTTCTATAGTGGAAATCGAACGCCTCCTTAGTCTTCTGTGACTTGTAGAATTGTGTTGTGGAATGCATAATACCATGTATGATAACTTTTATTCTAATCTCATGGATATATATGATTAATAAATTCATTATGTTTGAAATGCCATGATGTGATCATTTGCTTGTTTCCCGTTTGTCCCAGTTAAACGTTCAAAGATGTTTGCCTGTGTGGCATGATGCGTTTTGTGATTTTAATGTATGCTTGAATCAAAGTAGACTTAATCTATAAGGTGGTAAATCACATATGACCAGGATTGTGTGTCCACCCTGTTTTACCGTTGTGATGTGCTTGTGAGTGTCTATAGGGAAAATCCCACTTGATGTTAACATAATTGCGTTCTCGGTATGTCATACACACTTCAGCTACCATTGCAATGTGCATGTGGGGGTCTTATAAGGTGTTCCCCACTTGGGGTTACACATTGGAGTGCTTGGTGTGGTGAATGGTTATGATGCCACGTCCAAAATATCACTTCGAACTCACCTCTAACGATGGCAAGTAAGCAACATCATTAGGTTTTCGCCCGGTGGACTTGTACTATCAAGAAGGCCTAGTTACACTTGTGCTTATGCTCACATGTGTTTGGATGATTGAAGGGGTCGTGACGCCACATAGGCAATGTCACTTTAGAGCTTAACTCGTCACAGATAGAATTCCATATAGGACTCATTTGATTCATCGTGTTATGGGATTATGCAAGTCTCTTCACGTGATGCACTTGGTTACTCATTGAGGGTGTGGTTGTGTGGCCTGTAAGAACAAGATTTGGTTCTGCAATATCATCTCTAAGTTTTAATGATAACAAATGAGTAGGATTGTATGAACAATTTTGTTGTACTAATGTTTGTTATTGTTGAGTACTTAACAAACAAGTTCTGCTTCTGATGGATGGCGTGGCCAAGACATTAGTAGAGAAATAATTCTGCTTCTATGCTATACAAGTTCTGTTGAATAGTAGCAAGACACTCCAGAAGACTCTGAAGTGTAAACTATGATATTTGTATGAAGAAACCAGTCAAAAGATCTGAAGACAGAAGTTGTTACTTATGTCCATATGCTGAAGACTCAAGCTTCTAAAGACAACGTGTTCTAAGGAAACCAGTCACAAGATCTGAAGACATAAGTTGTTGCATATGTACAGATGCTGAAGACTCACGTTTCTAAAAGACAGTGTGTTTCAAGAAACAAAGTTAGAAGATCTGAAGACAATGTTTCTACTGAAGTCTAGATGCTAAAAACTTAGTTTCTAAAAGACAACTTGTTCCAAAGAAGACAAAGTTAAAAGATCTGAAGACAATGTTTCTAAATGAAGTCCAGATGCTAAATACTTTGTGTTTCTAATATCAACATTCTGAAGTTAAGGATTCTTAAAGAACCAAGTGCTAAATATTCTAAAGACAGAATGTCTGAATATTCCAAAGACTTGAAGTTATAAAGGTCCAATGTTGTCTACAAACAAGTTCTGAAGACCAAGTGCTAAAGACTCTAAAGACGTTGTTCTTAAGACTATGAAGACTTGAAGATCTTCTGATCTAAAGGTTAGCTACAACAATTTCTCACGACCAAGTGCTAAAGAATATGAAGACACAACTCTGAAGACTTGAAGTTCTGAAGACCTTATGTTATGTTCCTTATTCTAATCTCATGCTCACAGAAGCCTCTGAAGTGCAGAAGAAGAATATACCGGTAACACAATACAATAGTACACAATATGAAAAGATTTATGCCACTACCTCTCCACTAAATTAAATTTTGGAAGAGATAAGGACGTTGTAGTACTATTTGTAACGACTCTTTTTTCAAATATCCAACAACTCTATTTTGCTTGGCTATATAAGAAAAGAATCGTATGTTTAAAACTGTTGGTTGATTGGTTAGCTGGTTGCTAAACACATGATGACGAACAAGCTAAACATTGATAAGCTTGCTATAAGTTTCTTGGATGGGTGCTAAAAGATGCATGTTACAAGTCACAAGTGTTGATGTTCAAGTTAAAAAGAAAAGCTATCATTATTAGAACACAACCAAAACAAAGTTATCATCCACTATAACAACAACAACAACAACCAGAACAACTGTTATCAAATGATTCTTCAATCATGTTGATAATGATTACAATGAAATCATAGATTCAAAATGTCCTTAATCTCATATGGTGCACAAATCTTGCTAAGCCACAAAAGATAACAAAGATGATCATGAAAGCACCAGTTACATATCCACAACATCGATGTTGTGCTCTAAGGTGATCATTGAAGAAAGTAGAACAATGGATGCTATCCAGAATGTTCTAAAGTGTATATAGATTAAGAAGTTCTTCTATTTACTACATCAAGATCAACAAAGCTTTCAGAAGCTTATGAATATGAAGACTTCAATAATTCAAGTGCTTTGGGCTGTTGTCTGAGAAGAAGCTACTTGAAGAAAAGAAGACCACACATTGAAGCTATAATAAAATGTAATATATTTTAGTGTGTATTAGGTTCTTCTAATGTACTTAATTCTATTCGCATCCAACTTGTGTAGAAGCATTATTACTGTAAACAAAAGTTAATCAATATGTTGTTTGATGGTTCCTTGAGATACTCGACTGAGTCAGAATTCTCAAGAAGACTTTGGCTGCAGCCATCATATTTGAAATCCTGGTAGTGGATTTTATTGGGTCAATGGTACTCATATCTCAAAGAGGACCGAGTGAAGGTCATCCTTCTGAGATCACTGATGGATATCATTAGAAGGAAATTTTAATAGGATTTTCTAGAGAATCAGATTTTGTTGGGTCAATGAATGTTATATCCTGTTTGGATCCATGAACATTTCATTGGATGTTAGTAGATGACGGTTTCCCGTGCGATTATAATCAGAATGATTATAATTGATTAAGTCCTTGAGTTTAAGGACAAATCGCCTCGGAAGGGTGGACTAGATTAGCTTGGAGGTTTCTCAAGTGAATCAAGATATATCACATGTTCTTTACTTTTGCTTATGCTTTAGAGTTTATGATTTTTTAACAAATTAGAAGCATTAATTAGAAGCAACAATCAGAAGCATTGTTCAACGAATAATGCTTAGAAGCGAAAGTTTTACAAGAAAGGAAAACCCAATTCAAGCCCCCCTTTCTTGTGTTTTCTTCACACCTTCAATTGGTATCAGAGTTCGGTTATGTTACTGATGGATATCAAACAACTAACAATGTCAGACAAAGATCCAGATGCTTTATGAAGAAATACTCTAAGGTGATAATTATTCAATTTTCAACTACTGTCTAAATCCAGAAAATTGAAGAACAAGTTAATAGGAAAAGTTTCATCAGATAAGAAGTTACATCTGTTAAATGCTTTTGATTAAGTTCCATTGATAAATGTGAGATGTTTTCAAGAAACAGATTAGTCCACCCTTGAATTTCTCATAAGACCTCATTAGGAATCTACTCAAACTGACAAAAGATCTTATGCAGAAGATCTAATCATTGATTATATCAAAAGAGACTTTGCAGAAGTCAAGACATTGTTGAGGAAAGAATGCTCATTGACGCATCAGAAGTATGGTCAAAGAATAAGAAAGTTAGCTCAACATTGAAAGAATAAGATCGTTAATCAGAAATGTAAAAGTTTTGATAAGAACATATTCTGCAAATCAATCAAGGAAACACTAGATTTCAGAAGACGCTAAGAAATGATAGTTAACTCTCTCTATCACATAGCTTCTCAGAAGTTCATGAAATATTGATCTTCTAAAAATAAGCTTTTGTTCAAAAGAAAGCTTGACATGCAGATGGATGATTATGATAATAAAAGATAAGAATATATTTTCTTTGAGAATTCTCTCAAAAAGGCCAGACTGATAACTCTAAGCACAAGAATGACAAGACCTTCTGAAGTGAAGACTATGATTCTAGTTCTCTGATTAGACATTAAAATTTAGAAGAAGGTTACTCTTCTTAAATCAGAAAACTAAGAATAAGAGAAATCAATATGAAGATAATTCAGAACCTTTGAGAGACTGCTATAAAGAAAGCATAAGAAGAAAGAAGTAAATCAAAAGTTGTATCTAAAAGCTCAGCTATTAGAGGATGCTTCAGTCAGAAATATCTCTGAAAGATGAAACCTTTCAGTCATTCAAACCATGAGTATATTGATTGTGTCACTTAGTTAGACAAAATGGTTAACGCGTGTAATTCTCGATTATTCCTAATCATCACACTTTACCTAAGATAGACTATAAACAACGTTCAATATTAGTGAATTGATACATCATGATTACTTTCATTAATTACAACCCCATTAATTTTTCTATTTCTGCTTAAAACACCCATTACCACATGTAACTCCCCACACTTGTCAAAAAACCCTAAAACCCTTTTTCTCTTAATTGTTCCTCGTATCTATTTAGGGTTTCTTCATCCTCTTCAAAAGTTTGTCTACAACCATCCTCTAAAAATCTCCATCCACTTTCAACAATGATGACTCCCACTCAAGAAGAAGTTAATAAGTTCTCTAGTGAAGTAGAACAAGCCCTAAATTTATCCATCACAACATCGTCAACCATTTCATCTTCATCTTCAATAATGGTTCCATCATCTTCAACAGTTCCATATTCGTCAGCCATTGCTCCATCTTCACCAACTGAGGTTCCCTCATCTTCAACAAATCCTACTGATAACAATCATATTACACAAAAAATTTCTCAAGTTCATTGTAACCTAAAACCGACGGAGTTAATTGTTCTTAAGGAATTAATGGTTGATCTTGACAACCTTGTTGCAAATGGGTGTGACTTAAAAGAAGAAATAAAGGCTCAAGGTTGGGAAAATTATTTCCAAAGGCTTCATGGTCCTGTCAATGAGGCGCTAGTGATTAATTTTTGGAAAAATGCTGATTGTGACGACTTTCATATTGTTTTGGACGTCATTGGACAAATGATCATCATCCCTGAAGAGTCCATTGCAAAACTGTTGGGATTGAAGTTCTTGAAAGGAAAACGAGTGTATGGATTGGACAATAAATCTAAGGCGGAAAACAAATCTCTGGATAAACTATTGTTCACTAATTTCTCTGCTGAGAAATCCAAGTACAAAAGTAAGAATCTTCATGATAGTCTCAGATTATGGCATAAAATTATTCAGGGCTGCATAAACCCTATACCTTCTTCAAGATCCTCTAATTATTTCAACATCAATTAGAAGTTCATGCTATACTTTTTGATGTCCAAACAAAGGATTAATCTTCCTTTCATATTGTTTAATTACTTAAGGGATTCTATTCGAAAGACCAGAACCACTGCACTTCCCAATAAAAAAGTTATCTCCCAATATTCCCAATGGACGACTTCTAACTGATATTTTTGTTGAAAATGGCTTAGTAAAGTTTTTGATTGAAGAAGCCTATTATAAAGAGGATCTGAATCCAAGCACTAAAGATTCCTTTAATGGACAAAATTTGAACAATATGAGATTGATTGAAGAACTCAAGGTCAAGCCTCTGATTGAACCATCTGGGAATTATCACCACAAAAAAGAATTCACGTGAGGGACTATCCTCTATTCTCCAAACGAGATATGGTATCCAGCGTGGCTGCATACATTCTAATGATGAAATAAGAAGGACATGATATATCAAACTTTAATTATTCAGTTTTGCCTGCTAAAGGTGTTGATTATTCTATTGGTAAAAGGAAGAGAAGCTCAAATGCTTCTGAACCAGAGAAGAAAAATAAAAATAAAAAGAAGTCTAACTTTCTAAAAGATGTCGTTCTGGGTAATGAATTTGCTGTAACAACTAGTAAGTCTGTTGTTGATACTTTTGTACATGCTTCTTATCTATTACAACTTTTATTTCTGTTCCAGTTGTAAATATTCCAACTGTTTCAAACACCACTAAAACTAAAATTCATGTAACTTCAAATAAGTCTTTTTCACCATCACACAAACATCAGATTTTGTTCCACCATCCACCAATACATACTTCAACTTCTCCATTAACCTCACGTCAATTACCCCCACAAGAATCTCACATTTATACTTTTAATACCAATCTTCATTTTGCTTTCTTCAATAAAGAAACTACTCCTCATGACTCACCAATTATTCATCCTGATCCAACTTCTTCCTCAGCTCTTAAAATATTAGAAAGAACAATATCTGATAATCAGGAAGCTATTGAAATTTCTTCAATTTAACCTCTCACTTATTCAAAACTTTTCGATATTACCGAACCTTTACCACAAAATTCTCATGAACAAACTTCTGAACCAAGCCATCCTCAATCCAACCTAGCCTTGGTTGTCTATGAAAAATCTGTTCCAAAAAACTTGGATGAATGCATTAACATCTTTAAAATCAAGGCTAAGAAAAGGATTATTAATTTCAAGGCATAGGGAAGTACCAGTACCGAGCCTCAAGACATGGATGGTTCTTGGAAAAAGTTTCAGAAATGGATGTTTTCTGAGGTTGAACAAATGAATACATTCTTTGAAGAATCCAGAATTGGGGACGTTCAAATGGTAACTGAAAGAAAGGAAGAAAAAGGAAGAGATAGATATGTGGAACTAATTGCTGCTAAGCAAAGAGAAGCTGAGGAACAAGCTCGACTTTCTAAATCTGAAGCAGTAAGATTGAAAGCAGAAGAAGAACCTAAAGCCGCAGAAGAAGCCATATTAGCTACAGAAGCCGCTGAAGAAAAAGGAAAGTAGCAAGACCTGATGGTATCCAACTCTGAATCTGACTATAATGTAAATGTGATATGGTGGGAGAACTGACTTGGGGTGTTTTATGTTTGTGTTTGCAAATGTTGCGGTTTAGCAAGAGTTGCCACAGACTTTTATTTTATCCAATAAGGAAAGGTGAAAAAGCACAAGAAAGACCTTTAGAGATGTTTTCTTAAGTTCGGGGGGTAGATTATGAAAAGAGAAGGTATTAGCACCCTTTTCATCCATGGTTTTCCATGGGCTCTTAGTTACTTGCTAGATCACTTGCTTTTGTTTGAATGTGTGCTTATGATGTGGGTTTTGAAAGTATTTTGAAAATGTATCTTTGTAATGGCTCTCATTTCTATAAGAACGCATACAAAGTTTTGTTTTGAAAATAGTTCCAAGAGGTGTTTGTGATATGTTTTCTTGAAAGTGATTTTGAAAAGGTGTCTTTATAATGGTTATCGTTTCTATAAGAACGCGTACAAAGTGTTTGTCTTTTGAAAATGTTTCAAAGTGAGAGTGTTGGTGCATAAAGTATTTTTGTTGTGAGCAAGTGAGTAACTAGGAGCGAATCTACCTACTCAGAAGGTCTTAGATATGCTTTTTCTCCTCCTTTAGATGATGCTATCTTACCATTGATTTGGTAAGAAGCCCCATCGTTGGATGTGAAGGTACGGGCGTTGGGTCATTGTATGACCATGATAGCAATGTTGTGAGATGACTTAGCATTTTTCTTTAAGGACTAAGATCATTTCGAAAGGCAACCTTGATAGCATCATCGAGGGACTATGATCTTGTATTTCGATTATTTTTGCTAAGACACCCCACATGCATAACATGACCATTTTTTAGGCAACAAGTGGATTTAACCTTAAGGGTGCATGTGTGAATAGTGTGTTTGATTTGCATGCATTTAATATCTGATTAGGGTTATCTACTTGTTGATTTTATCTTGCCATACACGCCTAATTACTATACATTATAAGGAAAACAGTAAATTGCGGAAAATGAAATTCTACGTTATTACAATATTTAGGGGATGGTGGTACATATGTATGAATGGGGATTGCAAGTAAAAATAAGTCCTAAGTTACTATTACAACCATATTGAAATGTACAATATAAGAAAGAAATAGACTTGTTTAGAAAATGTTTTTTGTCTTAAGGAAATAAATTAAAAGGGAAATATTTTTATGTTTTATATGTTAATAAAAAAAGAGTTAATATTAAAAATGATAAAAAAGAAAAATAAATGAAAGATAGGAACAGTGTACTGCTGCAAGCAAAACAAAAAGGATCAGAAGTTCTGAAGTCAGCCACGTGGTGACTCAAAAGGAAATGTCAGAATCAGAATTTCTGGATTGATACACTCTGAGGTCCTGCAAGAAATGTTAGAGGACAAACACAAGTTCTGGATTGCATTCAGATAGTGGGCCACAAATCAAAAGTTATGTATTAAACTAGAACAGTGAGAAAACGTCAGCAGTTTAGTGCGTTAGCAACATGTAAAAATCAAAAACTCTGAGTGTGTAAAAACAGTGAATGAATCATCAGAGGTTCTGTGTGTGTTAACAGCGTAAGAATAAGAGGTTCAGTGTGTGTTAACAGTGAGAAAAATCATAGAAGTTCCGTGTGTTAAAACAGTGAAGAGAACTTGGAAGTTCTGTGTGTGTTTAACAGTGAGAAAAATCATAGACGTTCTGTGTGTTAAAACTATGAATGAACATCAGAAGTTTTAATGCCATATTTCAACGCTAAATCAACACATCGACAATTTATTCAGTTTCTAACAATCAACAAGTTAAAAGGATAATAGCACAACAGTTTACATAAGTTCTAATCCTAAATCTGAGCCTAGCCTTAATTAAGAAGTTATGATTCACAGTTTTTCTACTTAAGAAATGATATGTACAACATTAATACCATAATATTTACATGTTAATGATGTTCAGAATGAAAAAAAATGCAAAGTCAGAAAGACTTACCTTGAATCTGGAACTCGGGCTTGGAGCTTTGAGTTGCTGCCTCTGGATGTTCTGAGTCAGCAAGAGAGACAGAACAATGGTTATGTTATTTCATTCAAAGAGGAGGAACAAAAGGCATTGCTTTGGATTTGTGAAGGTTATCCCTATTTCCTCTTCTCTCTTTTAGCTAATCTCTCTCCAAAAGCCAGCCCCTTGAACGTGTGATGGAGCAAAGTATTTATAGATGAATTTGTTGTGGTTTTGGGGGGAAAAACAAAAGGGATTCAAACCTTTTTGGTATACTGTTCCATTTCTTTTTAGTCACAGTTTTCGTATGCCAATTTGATGCAAGTATGGGGTTTGAGAAAGTGCAGGCGTGGACTGGGTCAGCAGCAATTAGGAGCATTATGGCAGCTGGTTGCCAGACTGTTTTTTTGCTTTTGACCATTTTGCCCTTATGGATGATTTCCTTGAAAAATGATGATCCAAGACTTGGAACTTGAGAGAGGCAAAACTGAGAGTCCAGGATGAATCCCTTGAGAAATGGGAGGGAAACTTTTGGGGTACAACAATTGCCCCTGTTAAATCTTCTTAAGCCTGAGGGTGTAGATTGGCTGATCTGAAGGCGGAAGATGATTGAACACTAGAGTGCCCTGAAATTTGCACTCGGATGAAGTAATACAAATTAGTAATGCCGGGAATGGGCTTACAGATGCCATTTGGAAGGCGATGAGAAATCATAGGAGATGGTCTTAAAGATGCCATCCAGAAAAGATTGGTTGCATAAGAGATTCCTGGGTGAAAATTCATGTACCTGCTGTCAAGGGGGACTTTGTCGGGGAATGTTGATTTATGCGTTGGGAAGTAAAGTCTAGGAGCTTTTGGTTGTCCATTACTCTACTTGGGAATTAACTCTTGATTGAAGAGGTGAAAGTAGATTGTATACCTGGTCAGGGTCCAGGTTGTACAACAACTCCCTGAGGAAATGTGAAATCGATCGTATTTGATCGGTTCCAAGCTTTACAGTGTTGTAACCTGTTTTCTGGAGATAAGGGAGAAGGAACATGGATAGTAGGGTTACTTCGAAATGAAAGCCTAGGTAGTAGGGCTTGTGAGAATGAACCTGGGTAGTAGGGTTACTTCAAAATGAAAGCCTAGATAGTAGGGCTTACGGGAAGGAACCTGGGTAGTAGGGTTACTTTGAAATGAAAGCCTGGATAGTAGGACTTGTGGGAAGGAACCTGGGTAGTAGGGTTACTTCGAAACGAAAGCCTGGGTAGTAGGGCTGTGAGAAGAAACCTGGATAGTAGGGTTACTTCGAAATGAATGCTTGGGTACTAAGGTTGTGAGAAGGAACCAGGATAGTAGAGTTACTTCGAAAGGAAAGCCTGGGTAGTAGGGCTGTGAGAAGGAACCTGAATAGTAGGGTTACTTCGAAACGAAATCCTGGGTAGTAGGGCTGTGAGAAGGAACCTGGATATTAGGGTTACTACGAAATGAAAGCTTGGGTAGTAGTGCTGTAAGAAGGAACCTGGATAGTAGGGTTACTTCTAAATGAAAGCCATGGTAGTAGGGCTGTGAGAAGGAACCCGAATAGTAGGGTTACTTCGAAATGAAAGTCGGCGTAGTAGGGCTGTGAGAAAGAACCTAGATAGTAGGGTTACTTTGAAATGAAAGCCTGGGTAGTAGGGCTATGAGAAGGAACCTGGATAGTAGGGTTACTTCGAAATGAAAGCCTGGGAAGTAGGGCTGTGAGAAGGAACCTGGATAGTAGGGTTACATCGAAAGGAAAGCCTAGGTAGTAGGGCTGTGAGAAAGAACCTGGATAGTAGGGTTACTTCGAAATAAAAGCCTGTAAAGCTTGGGTAGTAGGGTTGTGACAAGGAACCTCGATAGTAGGGTTACTTCGAAATGAAAGCCTGGGTAGTAGGGATGTGAGAAGCAACCTGGATAGTAGGGTTATTTCGAAAGGAAAGCCTGGGTAGTCGGGCTGTGAGAAGGAACCTGGATAGTAGGGTTACTTTGAAATGAAAGCTTGGGTAGTAGGGCTGTGAGAAGGAACCTGGATAGTAGGGTTACTTCGAAATAAAAGCCTGGGTAGTAGGGCTGTAAGAAGGAACCTGGATAGAAGGGTTACTTCGAAATGAAACCCTGGGTAGTAGGGTTGTGAGAAGGAACCTGGATAGTAGGGTTACTTCGAAAGGAAAGCCTGGGTAGTAGGGCTGTGAGAAGGAACCTGGATAGTAGGGTTACTTTGAAATGAAAGCCTGGGTAGTAGGGCTATGAGAAGGAACCTGGATAGTAGGGTTACTTCGAAATGAAAGCCTGGGTAGTAGGGCTGTGAGAAGGAACCTGGATAGTAGGGTTACTTCGAATGGAAAGCCTGGGTAGTAGGGCTGTGAGAAGGAACCTGAATAGTAGGGTTACATTGAAACGAAAGCCTGGGTAGTAGGGTTGTGAGAAAGAACCTGGATATTAGGGTTACTTCGAAATGAAATCCTGGGTAGTAGTGTTGTGAGAAGGAACCTTGATAGTAGGGTTACTTCGAAATGAAAGCCTGGGTAGTAGAGCTGTGAGAAGGAACCTGGATAGTAGGGTTACTTCGAAATGAAAGTCGAGGTAGTAGGGCTGTGAGAAGGAACCTGGATAGTAGGGTTACTTTGAAATGAAAGCCTGGGTAGTATGGCTGTGAGAAGGAACCTGGATAGTAGGGTTACTTCGAAATGAAAGCCTTGGTAGTAGGGTTGTGAGAAGGAACCTAGATAGTAGGGTTACTTCGAAAGGAAAGCCTGGGTAGTAGGGCTGTGAGAAGGAACCTGGATAGTAGGGTTACTTCGAAATGAAAGCCTGGGTAGTAGGGATGTGAGAAGGAACCTGGATAGTAGGGTTACTTCGAAACGGAAGCGTGGGTAGTAGGGCTGTGAGAAGGAACCTGGATATTAGGGTTACTTCGAAATGAAAGCCTAGGTAGTAGGGCTGTGAGAAGGAACTTGGATAGTAGGGTTACTTCGAAAGGAAAGCCTGGGTAGTAGAGATGTGAGAAGGAACTTGGATAGTAGGGTTACTTTGAAATGAAAGCCTAGGTAGTAGGGCTGTGAGAAGGAACCTGAATAGTAGGGTTACTTCGAAACGAAAGCCTGGGTAGCAGGGCTGTGAGAAGGATCCTGGATATTAGGGTTACTTCGAAATAAAAGCTTGGGTAGTAGTGATGTGAGAAGGAACTAGGATAGTAGGGTTACTTCGAAATGAAAGCCTGTGTAGTAGGGCTGTGAGAAGGAACCTGGATAGTAGGGTTACTTCGAAATGAAAGCCGGGGTAGTAGTGCGGTGAGAAGGGACCTGGATAGTAGGGTTACTTTGAAATGAAATCTTGGGTAGTAGGGCTATGAGAATGAACCTGGATAGTAGGGTTACTTCGAAATGAAAGCCTGGGTAGTAGGGCTTTGATAAGGAACCTGGAAATTAGGGTTACTTCGAAAGGAAAGCTTGGGAAGTAGGGCTATGAAAAGGAACTTGGATAGTATGGTTACTTCGAAATGAAAGCCTGTAAAGCCGGGGTAGTAGGTTGTGATAAGGAACCTCGATAGTAGGGTTACTTCGAAATGAAAGCCTGGGTAGTAGGGCTGTGAGATGGAACCTGGATAGTAGGGTTACTTCGAAAAGGAAAGTCTGAGTAGTAGGGCTGTGAGAAGGAACCTGGATAGTAGGGTTACTTTGAAATGAAAACCTGGGTAGTAGGGCTGTGAGAAGGAACCTGGATAGTAGGGTTACTTCGAAATGAAAGCCTTGGTAGTAGGGCTGTTAGAAGGACCTGGATAGCAGGGTTAGTTCGAAAGTAAAGCCTGGGTAGTAGGGCTGTGAGAAGGAACTTGGATAGTAGGGTTACTTCGAAAGGAAAGCCTGGGTAGTAGGGCTGTGAGACGGAACCTGGATAGTAGGGTTACTTTGAAATGAAAGCCTGGGTAGTAGGGCTGTGAGAAGGAACCTGGATAGTAGGGTTACTTCGAAATGAAAGCCTGGGTAGTAGGGCTGTGAGAAGGAACCTGGATAGTAGGGTTACTTCGAATGGAAAGCCTGGGTAGTAGGGCTGTGAGAAGGAACCTGAATAGTAGGGTTACTTTGAAACGAAAGCCTGGGTAGTAGGGCTGTGAGAAGGAACTTGGATATTAGGGTTACTTCGAAATGAAAGCCTGGGTAGTAGTGCTGTGAGAAGGAACCTTGATAGAGGGTTACTTCGAAATGAAAGCCTGGGTAGTAGGGCTTTGAGAAGGAACCTGGTTAGTAGGGTTACTTCGAAATGAAAGCCGGGGTATAGGGCTGTGAGAAGAAACCTGGATAGTAGGGTTACTTTAAAATGAAAGCCTGGGTAGTAGGGCTGTAAGAAGGAACCTGGATAGTAAGGTTACTTCGAAATGAAATCCTGGGTAGTAGGGCTGTGAGAAGGAACCTGGATAGTAGGGTTACTTCGAATGGAAAGCCGTGGTAGTAGGGTTATGAGAAGGAACCCGGGTAGTAGGGTTACTTCGAAATGAAAGCCTAGATAGTAGGGCTTGCGGGAAGGAACCTGGGTAGTAGGGTTACTTCGAAATGAAAGCCTGGATAGTAGGGCTTGTGGGAAGGAACCTGGGTAGTAGGGTTACTTCGAAATGAAAGCCTGGGTAGTAGGGTTGTGAGAAGAAACCTGGATAGTAGGGTTACTTCGAAATGAAAGCCTGGGTAGTAAGGTTGTGATAAGGAACCTGGATAGTAGGGTTACTTCGAAAGGAAAGCGTGGGTAGTAGGGCTGTAAGAAGGAACCTCAATAGTAGGGTTACTTCGAAACGAAATCCTGGGTAGTAGGGCTGTGAGAAGGAACCGTGATATTAGGGTTACTTCGAAATGAAAGCTTGGGTAGTAGTTCTGTGAGAAGGAACCTGGATAGTAGGGTTACTTCGAAATGAAAGCCTGGGTAGTAGGGCTGTAAGAAGGAACCTGGATAGTAGGGTTACTTCGAAATAAAAGTCGGCGTAGTAGGGCTGTGAGAAGGAACCTGGATAGTAGGGTTACTTTGAAATGACAGCCTGGGTAGTAGGGCTATGAGAAGGAACCTGGATAGTAAGGTTACTTCGAAATGAAATCCTGGGTAGTAGGGCTGTGAGAAGGAACCTGGATAGTAGGGTTACTTCGAAAGGAAAGCCTAGGTAGTAGGGCTGTGAGAAAGAACATGGATAGTAGGGTTACTTCGAAATGAAAGCCTGTAAAGCCTAGGTAGTAGGGCTGTGAGAAGGAACCTCGATAGTAGGGTTACTTCGAAATGAAAGCCTGGGTAGTAGGGATGTGAGAAGGAACCTGGATAGTAGGGTTACTTCGAAAGGAAAGCCTAGGTAGTAGGGCTGTGAGAAGGAACCTGGATAGTAGGGTTACTTTGAGAGGTGATGACTTCGTTGGGGAAAGTCCTCGAGGATTCTCGAGGTTGTCTCAGCTGGCCAAAGGTTTTCAGAGATTAAACTCTTGCTGGGAGTCATCCTATGAGAAGGATTTTGGGGAGATTTGTCACTGCCCCTAGTAGCATGTATTTTTGGTATTTCCAGAAAATGTTTGATTGTACGTAACCCTTTGCTGAGATTGACGTTCAATGCCTCAAGTGACAGCGATAGAGACTTGCCCCTGGTTACTCTGCACTTTGAGAGACTTCCTGGTATCTTGACTAGACTGCCCCAGGTGCACTAGATAGTGACATGTCATGTCCCTTTGACGATAGGAGTTTTGACAATGGAAGTGTCATCCCACTTGAAGTGATTTTGTTCACTAAGAGAGCTTTCGTTCACTTGATATTCGTTGTGTTAATTTCTCCGCTGTCAAACAAATAGCCATATGCAAACAATGATATTCAAGTAATGCAAAGTTTATGTTTATCTTGAAGTTTTGAAAAATGCATTTTTAGCAAGTAAAGTAGTTTGTAATTCAACTCTCGATTTTGAGTAAAGCCTTACAGGAGTCAGGATACCTTTTGTAACAGTATGCTTTCGAACTAACCCATGCTTCAATTTGGACTTTTGAAGGGTTGTAACGTGGCTTGATTCACGGTTTAAGAAACAAAGGATAAAGGCTCAAAGTGTATTTGTACCCACCCGTTCTTCGTGATGTTCTTCAGTCCTAAGCTCAGTTAATTATGCGTTTGAACTCC
This sequence comes from Vicia faba, assembly GCA_948472305.1. Taxonomy (NCBI): domain Eukaryota; kingdom Viridiplantae; phylum Streptophyta; class Magnoliopsida; order Fabales; family Fabaceae; genus Vicia; species Vicia faba. Next base: position 691,106,433 of record OX451739.1, read on the forward strand.
AAATGAGTCTGGAATAACGTTTTGGTCATGGTTCAGACAAGTTAAGTTTGTCGGAAGGCAGTCATTTTTGCAACATTTTTTTTCCATGTTGTTGAGGAACTGTAGTAACCTCTTTCTTTTGATTTGTTATCCCTGATTTTTAACTGACTATTCTTGTTTTGAGATTACAGTCAGCGGGATGCCCCAGTTTTCTTTAAGTCTCCTTCGTAGGTTTTGACTTAGTGGACTTTTATTTTTGAGAGATAATGACTGCCTATGTGATATGGAACCATCATCGTCTTTTGATTCCAGAGGAATGTTTCTTGATGTCATTCGTTGTATTACGAGATGAGAGTTTGCGGCTAAATGCGCGTTTGAATTAACTGAGAGACTACCCTGCCCCAGGTTTTGTTTACAGGTTTTAATTTTGTGAAAAAGAAAAACTTCTACTTCTTTGGCTTGAAGGGGTTGACTAGGGATTATCTTCCTTATAACTCCAGTGTTTAGGATTTGAAAGAATGCATGTACATCGTCAGCAAGGTCTGTCCAAAAGCATACTGTATGAGATTATGACATTGTTTTCGTCATCCTCCCTCTAAAGGCTTGTAACTTTTAGCAAGAGTTGAATGTCATAAAGAAAGTAAAAGGCATAGTTTAAATATAGTAAAAACAAATGGATGAATTCAAGACAATCATATTCAATGCATTAATGAAACAAAGTTTGACATTAATAGATAATTGTTTGAATAACAAAAGAGAAATTACAACTTGAAAATTCAAAATGAACAGAAGCCTCTTTGTTTGAACTTATCACTTTAGATGGTGAGCCTTTGGCAGAAGAATTTAGTCTGACCATATTCTGTGAACTCCAGCATTCCTTCGTCGATCAGGTTTTGAATCTTGTACTTCAACACCCAACAATCGTTTGTATCATGTCCAGGACTATCAGAATGATAGGCACACCTGGCATCGGGATTGTAGCTGGGAGAAAAAGTTTTGGGATTTGGATGAGGTCTTATTGGTGTAACCAGATTCATCCTCCGCATGTGTTGCAAAGTTTGGGACAATGGTATGTTGATGTTGGTAAACTGTCTTTTGGGCTCGCTTTGCCTTTGCTGATTTCCCAGTTGATGTTGACGGAGTCGTTATTGGGCTCGTGACGGGGAAGCAATTTGAAAAGGTACACTCTTCATCGGAGGCTGATTGATGACTCGATCTCTAATTCTGGTTATTTGCCCCATTTGGTTGCATCTGTCTTGATGAAGCCTGTATACAAGGGCTCTCAGCTCTTCCTGTCCTTGAGCCAGGTTTTGGATAAGAGCCATCTGGCCCACCAATTGCCCCATCATCTGGACTTTCATTATGGCTATCTCAGTTTTAAGCCGCTCCAACTGGTCATCCTTGTTACCCTAAAGATTCCCCATGATCATGCCCCTAGTGAGGAGAGCTTTCACTTCTTCTTGCCCCTTGGATAGGTTCAAGAACATTTCTCAGAGTTGGGCATTTTGAGCCTGGATGTCTTTCACCGTTTGTTCCATATCCATCTTACTGAAATAAACAGTAGGAAGATAAGGAGACCTGTATGGGAGAAACCTGTCATGATATGATGCATGATATGTGGATGCATGTTTTCAAGGATCTCGCGGGGTAAACACAAGAAAAAGTTAGAGATTAAACTTTGATAAACATTTTTGATTGGAGAACTTTGTATCGGTGGATGTCCTTCTATGAGAATTAAGTTCACCATGTCAAGTGAGTCATAGCCCTTGACTCAAATTGTTGTACTTGATCTTTGACGGTGTTTGGTTAGAGTAAAATAATTCCTCTTGCCCCTTGAAAGACGTCTGGTTTATTGTTAACCTGCATCAAAGACTCTCGGGATCCTTGAAATGGTTATTGAAAATGCTATGGTATGATGTTATGATGTTATGTACAAATATGCAAAGTAAGCAAGTTTATATACAAATAATCATATACACACAAAGCAAACAAATCCTTAGTTTTAGGCTTGCATAGAGTTTGTAGGTAAGTACCCTCTTGAAGTTTAGTTGGCTCAACCTGTCCTAGTTAATAGTAACCGGGTTCTATGGGATCTCAATATCACTGACCTTTCTCTTAGCCATTATCTCAGTGCAATCAATCTTTTCTTGCGGCCGAGATATCCCAAAAGTCCGGTCTCAATGAGTGTAGCATCGAGTATCAACCAATTTTCAGCTCTACAATGAAACCGGTTATCTCACTACGTCCTAATGGCCAAGTAAGTCAAGTAAGGTTCTAAGGTCAGTTAGTGCTTCATGACGCTGCTCAGCGGCCCCTTATTTTCCTCGTTTCAACACAAGGGATACCGGTACCAACAAATGCGTCACACTAACAGCCATTGTTTCAACCATATCGGTCTACGCCATACAGTTTCCACAATCTATTGCTACTTACCTAAAAAGGTACCCCAGATCCGGGTAGAGGATCAAAGAAAACCCAAACAGAGAACCATAATGTAAAGCAATACAAATCAAACAAAAAAAGCAAGTAAATATGATCTAACCCTAAGGTAACCCCACTTTCATATTTCCCCAGCAGAGTCGCCAGTTCTGTGATACGGTGGGAGAACTGACTTTGGGTGTTTTGCATTTGTGTTTGCAAATGTTGCGGTTTAGCAAGAGTCGCCACCGACTTTTTCTTTTATCCAATAAGGAAAGGTGAAAAAGCACAGGAAAGACCTTTAGAGACGTTTTCTTGAGTTCAGGGGGTAGATTATGAAAAGAGAAGGTATTAGCACCCTTTTCATCCATGGTTTTCTATGGGCTCTTAGTTACTTGCTAGATCACTTGCTTTTGTTTGAATGTGTGCTTGTGATGTGGGTTTTGAAAGTATTTTGAAAATGTATCTTTGTAATGGCTCTCGTTTCTATAAGAACGCGTACAAAGTTTTGTTTTGAAAATAGTTCCAAGAGGTGTTTGTGAGATGTGTTTTTGAAAGTGATTTTGAAAAGGTGTCTTTGTAATGGTTCTCGTTTCTATAAGAACGCGTACAAAGTGTTTATCTTTTGAAAATGTTTCAAAGTGAGAGTGTTGGTGCATAAAGTATTTTTTTTTGTGAGCAAGCGAGTAACTAGGAGCGAATCTACCTACTCAGAAGGTCTTAGATGTGCTTTTCCTCCTCCTTTAGATGTTGCTATCTTACCATTGATTTGGTAAGAAGCCCCATTGTTGGATGTGAAGGGACGGGCGTTGGGTCATCGTATGACCATGATTGCAATGTTGTGAGATGACTTTGCATTTTTCTTTAGGGACTAAGATCATTTCAAAAGGCAACTTTGATAGCGTCATCGAGGGACTATGATCTTGTATTTCGATTATTTTAGCTAAGACACCCCACATGCATAACATGACCATTTTTTAGGCAACAAGTGGAGTTAACCTTAAAGGGTGCATGTGTGAATAGTGTGTTTGATTTGCATGAATTTAATCTCTGATTAGGGTTATCTACTTGTTGATTTTATCTTGCCATACACGCCTAATTACTATACAATATAAGGAAAATAGTAAATTGCGGAAAATGAAATTCTACGCTATTACAATATTTAGGGGATGGGGGTACATATGTACGAATGGGGATTGCAAGTAAAAATAAGTCCTAAGTTACTATTACAACCATATTGAAATGTATAATATAAGAAAGAAATAGACTTGTTTAGAAAATCTTTTTTGTCTTAAGGAAATAAATTAAAAGGAAAATATTTTTATGTTTTTTATGTTAATAAAAAAAGAGTTAATATTAAAAATGATAAAAAAGAAAAATAAATGAAAGATAGGAACAGTGTGTTACTGCAAGAAAAACAAAAAGGATCAGAAGTTCTGTAGTCAGCAACGTGGTGACTCAGAAGGAAGCATCAGAATCAGAAGTTCTGGATTGGTACACTCTGAGGTCCTGAAAGAAATGTTAGAGGACAAACACAAAAGTTATGGATTGCATTCAGACAGTGGGCCACAAATCAAAAGTTCTGTATTATACTAGAACAGTGAGCAAACATCAGCAATTCAATGCATTATCAATATGTAAAAATCAGAAACTCTGAGTGTGTAAAAACAACGAATGGAAACATCAGAAGCTCAGTGTATTTGACATGCAAGGAGAACTCAGAAGTTCTTTGCTATGTTAGTACAGTGAGTGAATCATCAGAGGTTCTGTGTGTGTTAACAGCGTGAGAATCAGAGGTTCAGTGTGTGTTAACAGTGAGAAAAATCATAGAAGTTCCGTGTGTTAAAACAGTGAAGAGAACTCAGAATTTCTGTGTGTGTTTAACAGTGAGAAAAATCATAGAAGTTCTGTGTGTTAAAACTATGAATGAACATCAAAAGTTTTAATGCCATATCTCAACACTAAATTAGCACATCAGCAATTTGTTCAGTTTCTAACAATCATCAAGTCATAAGGATAATAGCACAACAGTTTACAGAAGTTCTAATCCTAAATCTGAGCCTAGCCTTAATCAAGAAGTTCTGACTCACAGTTTTTCTACTTAATAAATGATATGTACAATATTAATACTATGATATTTACATGTTAATTATGTTCAAAATGAAAAAACATGCAAAGTCAGAAAGACTTACCTTGAATCTGGAACATGGGCTTGGAACTTTGAGTTGCTGCCTCTGGATGTTCTGAGTCAGCAAGAGAGACGGAACAATGGTTGTGTTCTTTGATTCAAAGAGGAGGAACAAAAGGTTTTGCTTTGGATTTGTGAAGGTTTTCCCTGTTTCCTCTTCTCTCTTTTGGCCAATCTCTCTCCAAAAGCCAGCCCCTTGAACGTGTGATGGAGCAAAGTATTTATAGGTGAATTTGTTGTGGTTTTTTGGGGAAAAACAAAAGGGATTCAAACCTTTTTGGTATACTGCTCCATTGCTTTTTAGTCACAGTTTTCGTATGCTAATTTGATGCAAGTATGGGGTTTGAGAAAGTGCAGGCGTGGAGTGGGTCAGCAGCAATTAAGAGCATTGTGGCAGCTGGTTGCGGGACTGTGCCATAGCAGGGCAACAAGTTACTTAAACTAGGGTTTGGGATTTTGTGATGTTCTGATTGTAGAAGATCAGAAATGGAACCTCCAAATGTTGAAGGGGCATCTTCTGACCAGAGCGTTGAACATAGCCTCCATATGCTGAAGAATCATGTTCTGACTGAAGAATTATGTTCTGACCAAAGAGCAACGCTTCTGCATGTTCTGATTGAAGCGTTATATTCTTACCAAAGAGCAACACTTATGTATGTTTTGATTGAAGCATTATGTTTTGACTAAAGAGCAGCGCTTCTGCATGTTTTGATTGAAGTGTCATGTTCTGGATCGTGTTTGCAACTTCTGACTGCACTTGCATAGATGCTGGCTCAGAAGTTCTGAAGTATCATATTCTCTAGACACTTAGGAAATTTGATTTTTTTTCAAAGTAACTTCTGACTTCTGATTTTTGATGAACCAATTTCATGCCTTAATGAAATATGATTCTTGGAACTTGATTTTGATTTAAAAGTCAAAGTTTGACTTTTTTTTTGCTTTTGACCATTTTGCCCTTATGGATGATTTCCTTGAAAAATGATGATCCAAGACTTGGAACTTGATAGAGGCAAAATTGAGAGTCCAGGATGAACCCCTTGAGAAATGGGAGGGAAAATTTTGGGGTACAACAGTTTCCCCTGTTCAATCTTCTTAAGCCTGAGGGTGTAGATTGGCTGATCTGCCTTTCGTGATCTGAAGGCGGAAGATGATTGAACACTAGAGTGCCCTGAAATTTGCACTCGAGTGAATTAATACAGATTAGTAATGTCAGGAATGGGCTTACAGATGCCATTTGGAAGGCGATGAGAAATCATAGGAGATGGGCTTAAAGATGCCATCCAGAAAAGATTGGTTGCATAAGAGATTCCTGGGTGAAAATTCATGTACCTGCTGTCAAGGGGGACTTTGTCGGGGAATGTTGATTTATGCGTTGGGAAGTAAAGTCTAGGAACTTTTGGTTGTCCATTACTCTACTTGGGAATTAACTCTTGATTGAAGAGGTGAAAGTAGATTGTATACCTGGTCAGGGTCCAGGTTGTACAACAACTCCCTGGGGAAATGTGAAATTGATCGTATTTGATCGGTTCAAAGCTTTACAGTGTCGTAACCTGTTTTCTGGAGATAAGGGAGAAGGAACATGGATAGTAGGGTTACTTCGAAATGAAAGCCTGGGTAGTAGGGCTTGTGAGAAGGAACCTGGGTAGTAGGGTTACTTCAAAATGAAAGCCTAGATAGTAGGGCTTACGGGAAGGAACCTGGGTAGTAGGGTTACTTTGAAATGAAAGCCTGGATAGTAGGACTTGTGGGAAGGAACCTGGGTAGTAGGGTTACTTCGAAATGAAAGCCTGGGTAGTAGGGCTGTGAGAAGAAACCTGGATAGTAGGGTTACTTCAAAATGAAAGCTTGGGTAGTAAGGTTGTGAGAAGGAACCAGGATAGTAGGGTTACTTCGAAAGGAAAGCCTCGGTAGTAGGGCTGTGAGAAGGAACCTGAATAGTAGGGTTACTTCGAAACGAAATCCTGGGTAGTACGGCTGTGAGAAGGAACCTGGATATTAGGGTTACTTCGAAATGAAAGCTTGGGTAGTATTCCTGTAAGAAGGAACCTGGATAGTAGGGTTACTTCTAAATGAAAGCCATGGTAGTAGGGCTGTGAGAAGGAACCCGGATAGTAGGGTTACTTCGAAATGAAAGTCGGCGTAGTAGGGCTGTGAGAAAGAACCTAGATAGTAGGGTTACATTGAAATGAAAGCCTGGGTAGTAGGGCTATGAGAAGGAACCTGGATAGTAGGGTTACTTCGAAATGAAAGCCTGGAAAGTAGGGCTGTGAGAAGGAACCTGGATAGTAGGGTTACATCGAAGGGATAGCCTAGGTAGTAGGGCTGTGAGAAAGAACCTGGATTGTAGGGTTACTTCGAAATAAAAGCCTGTAAAGCTTGGATAGTAGGGTTACTTCGAAAGGAAAGCCTGGGTAGTAGGGATGTGAGAAGGAACCTGGATAGTAGGGTTACTTTGAAATGAAAGCCTAGGTAGTAGGGCTGTGAGAAGGAACCTGAATAGTAGGGTTACTTCGAAACGAAATCCTGGATAGCAGGGCTGTGAGAAGGATCCTGGATATTAGGGTTACTTCGAAATGAAAGCTTGGGTAGTAGTGCTGTGAGAAGGAACTAGGATAGTAGGGTTACTTCAAAATGAAAGCCTGTGTAGTAGGGCTGTGAGAAGGAACCTGGATAGTAGGGTTACTTCGAAATGAAAGCCGGGGTAGTAGTGCTGTGAGAAGGGACCTGGATAGTAGGGTTACTTTGAAATGAAAGCTTGGGTAGTAGGGCTATCAGAAGGAACCTGGATAGTAGGGTTACTTCGAAATGAAAGCCTGGGTAGTAGGGCTGTGAGAAGGAACCTGGATAGTTGGGTTACTTCGAAAGGAAAGCCTGGGTAGTAGGGCTGTGAGAAGGAACCTGGATAGTAGGGTTACTTCGAAATGAAAGCCTGTAAAGTCGGGGTAGTAGGGTTGTGATAAGGAACCTCGATAGTAGGGTTACTTCGAAATGAAAGCCTGGGTAGTAGGGCTGTGAGAAGGAACCTGGATAGTAGGGTTACTTCGAAAAGGAAAGCCTGAGTAGTAGGGCTGTGAGAAGGAACCTGGATAGTAGGGTTACTTTGAAATGAAAGCCTGGGTAGTAGGGCTGTAAGAAGGAACCTGGATAGTAGGGTTACTTCGAAATGAAAGCCTGGGTAGTAGGGCTGTGAGAAGGACCTGGATAGTAGGGTTAGTTCGAAAGGAAAGCCTGGGTAGTAGGGCTGTGAGAAGGAACTTGGATAGTAGGGTTACTTCGAAGGGAAAGCCTAGGTAGTAGGGCTGTGAGAAAGAACCTGGATAGTAGGGTTACTTCGAAATAAAAGCCTGTAAAGCTTGGGTAGTAGGGTTGTGAGAAGCAACCTGGATAGTAGGGTTACTTCGAAAGGAAAGCCTGGGTAGTAGGACTGTTAGAAGGAACCTGGATAGTAGGGTTACTTTGAAATGAAAGCTTGGGTAGTATGGCTGTGAGAAGGAACCTGGATAGTAGGGTTACTTCGAAATAAAAGCCTGGGTAGTAGGGCTGTGAGAAGGAACCTGGATAGTAGGGTTACTTCGAAATAAAAGCCTGTAAAGCTTGGGTAGTAGGGTTGTGAGAAGCAACCTGGATAGTAGGGTTACTTCGAAAGGAAAGCCTGGGTAGTAGGACTGTTAGAAGGAACCTGGATAGTAGGGTTACTTCGAAATGAAAGCCTGGGTAGTAGGGTTGTGAGAAGGAACCTGGATAGTAGGGTTACTTCGAAAGGAAAGCCTGGGTAGTAGGGCTGTGAGAAGGAACTTGGATAGTAGGGTTACTTTGAAATGAAAGCCTGGGTAGTAGGGCTATGAGAAGGAACCTGGATAGTAGGGTTACTTCGAAATGAAAGCCTTGGTAGTAGGGCTGTGAGAAGGAACCTGGATAATAGGGTTACTTCGAATGGAAAGCCTGGGTAGTAGGGCTTTGAGAAGGAACCTGAATAGTAGGGTTACTTTGAAACGAAAGCCTGGGTAGTAGGGATGTGAGACAGAACCTGGATATTAGGGTTACTTCGAAATGAAATCCTGGGTAGTAGTGTTGTGAGAAGGAACCTTGATAGTAGGGTTACTTCGAAATGAAAGCCTGGGTAGTAGGGCTGTGAGAAGGAACCTGGATAGTAGGGTTACTTCGAAATGAAAGTCGAGGTAGTAGGGCTGTGAGAAGGAACCTGGATAGTAGGGTTACTTTGAAATGAAAGCCTGGGTAGTATGGCTGTGAGAAGGAACCTGGATAGTAGGGTTACTTCGTAATGAAAGCCTGGGTAGTAGGGTTGTGAGAAGGAACCTAGATAGTAGGGTTACTTCGAAAGGAAAGCCTGGGTAGTAGGGCTGTGAGAAGGAACCTGGATAGTAGGGTTACTTTCAAATGAAATCCTGTAAAGCTTGGGTAGTAGGGATGTGAGAAGGAACCTGGATAGTAGGGTTACTTCGAAACGGAAGCGTAGGTAGTAGGGCTGTGAGAAGGAACCTGGATATTAGGGTTATTTCGAAATGAAAGCCTAGGTAGTAGGGTTGTGAGAAGGAACTTGGATAGTAGGGTTACTTCGAAAGGAAAGCCTGGGTAGTAGGGATGTGAGAAGGACCCTGGATAGTAGGGTTACTTTGAAATGAAAGCCTAGGTAGTAGGGCTGTGAGAAGGAACCTGAATAGTAGGGTTACTTCGAAACGAAAGCCTGGGTAGCAGGGCTGTGAGAAGGATCCTGGATATTAGGGTTACTTCGAAATGAAAGCTTGGGTAGTAGTGCTGTGAGAAGGAACTAGGATAGTAGGGTTACTTCGAAATGAAAGCCTGTGTAGTAGGACTGTAAGAAGGAACCTGGATAGTAGGGTTACTTCGAAATGAAAGCCGGGGTAGTAGTGCTGTGAGAAGGGACCTGGATAGTAGGGTTACTTTGAAATGAAAGCTTGGGTAGTAGGGCTATCAGAAGGAACATGGATAGTAGGGTTACTTCGAAATGAAAGACTGGGTAGTAGGGCTGTGAGAAGGAACCTGGATAGTTGGGTTACTTCGAAAGGAAAGCCTGGGTAGTAGGGCTGTGAGAAGGAACCTGGATAGTAGGGTTACTTCGAAATGAAAGCCTGTAAAGTCGGGGTAGTAGGGTTGTGATAAGGAACCTCGATAGTAGGGTTACTTCGAAATGAAATCCTGGGTAGTAGGGCTGTGATAAGGAACCTGGATAGTAGGGTTACTTCGAAAAGGAAAGCCTGAGTAGTAGGGCTGTGAGAAGGAACCTGGATAGTAGGGTTACTTCGAAATGAAAGCCTGGGTAGTAGGGCTGTGAGAAGGAACCTGGATAATAGGGTTACTTAGAATGGAAAGCCTGGGTAGTAGGGCTGTGAGAAGGAACCTGAATAGTAGGGTTACTTTGAAACGAAAGCCTGGGTAGTAGGGTTGTGAGACAGAACCTGGATATTAGGGTTACTTCGAAATGAAATCCTAGGTAGTAGTGTTGTGAGAAGGAACCTTGATAGTAGGGTTACTTCGAAATGAAAGCCTGGGTAGTAGGGCTGTGAGAAGGAACCTGGATAGTAGGGTTACTTCGAAATGAAAGTCGAGGTAGTAGGGCTGTGAGAAGGAACCTGGATAGTAGGGTTACTTTGAAATGAAAGCCTGGGTAGTATGGCTGTGAGAAGGAACCTGGATAGTAGGGTTACTTCGGAATGAAAGCCTGGGTAGTAGGGTTGTGAGAAGGAACCTAGATAGTAGGGTTACTTCGAAAGGAAAGCCTGGGTAGTAGGGCTGTGAGAAGGAACCTGGATAGAAGGGTTACTATGAAATGAAATCCTGTAAAGCCTGGGTAGTAGGGCTGTGAGAAGGAACCTGGATAGTAGGGTTACTTCGAAATGAAAGCCTGGAAGTAGGGATGTGAGAAGGAACCTGGATAGTAGGGTTACTTCGAAATGGAAGCGTAGGTAGTAGGGCTGTGAGAAGGAACCTGGATATTAGGGTTATTTCGAAATGAAAGCCTAGGTAGTAGGGTTGTGAGAAGGAACTTGGATAGTAGGGTTACTTTGAAAAGAAAGCCTGGGTAGTAGGGATGTGAGAAGGAACCTGGATAGTAGGGTTACTTTGAAATGAAAGCCTAGGTAGTAGGGCTGTGAGAAGGAACCTGAATAGTAGGGTTACTTCGAAACGAAAGCCTGGGTAGCAGAGCTGTGAGAAGGATCATGGATATTATGGTTACTTCGAAATGAAAGCTTGGGTAGTAGTGCTGTGAGAAGGAACTAGGATAGTAGGGTTACTTCGAAATGAAAGCCTGTGTAGTAGGACTGTGAGAAGGAACCTGGATAGTAGGGTTACTTCGAAATGAATGTCGGGGTAGTAGTGCTGTGAGAAGGGACCTGGATAGTAGGGTTACTTTGAAATGAAAGCTTGGGTAGTAGGGCTATCAGAAGGAACATGGATAGTAGGGTTACTTCGAAATGAAAGCCTGGGTAGTAGGGCTGTGAGAAGGAACCTGGATAGTTGGGTTACTTCGAAAGGAAAGCCTGGGTAGTAGGGCTGTGAGAAGGAACCTGGATAGTAGGGTTACTTCGAAATGAAAGCCTGTAAAGTCGGGGTAGTAGGGTTGTGATAAGGAACCTCGATAGTAGGGTTACTTCGAAATGAAAGCCTGGGTAGTAGAGCTATGAGAAGGAACCTGGATAGTAGGGTTACTTCGAAAAGGAAAGCCTGAGTAGTAGGGATGTGAGAAGGAACCTGGATAGTATGGTTACTTTGAAATGAAAGCCTGGGTAGTAGGGCTGTGAGAAGGAACCTGGATAGTAGGGTTACTTCGAAATGAAAGCCTGGGTAGTAGGGCTGTGAGAAGGACCTGGATAATAGGGTTAGTTCGAAAGGAAAGCCTGGGTAGTAGGGCTGTGAGAAGGAACTTGGATAGTAGGGTTACTTCGAAAGGAAAGCCTGGGTAGTAGGGCTGTGAGAAGGAACCTGGATAGTAGGGTTACTTTGAAATGAAAGCATGGGTAGTAGGGCTGTGAGAAGGAACCTGGATAGTGGGGTTACTTCGAAATGAAAGCCTGGGTAGTAGGGCTGTGAGAAGGAACCTGGATAGTAGGGTTACTTCGAAATGAAATCCTGGGTAGTAGTGTTGTGAGAAGGAACCTTGATAGTAGGGTTACTTCGAAATGAAAGCCTGTGTAGTAGGGCTGTGAGAAGGAACCTGGATAGTAGGGTTTCGTCGAAATGAAATCCTGGGTAGTAGTGTTGTGAGAAGGAACCTTGATAGTAGGGTTACTTCGAAATGAAAGCCTGTGTAGTAGGGCTCTGAGAAGGAACCTGGATAGTAGGGTTTCGTCGAAATGAAAGTCGAGGTAGTAGGGTTGTGAGAAGGAACCTGGATAGTAGGGTTACTTTGAAATGAAAGCCTGGGTAGTATGGCTGTGAGAAGGAACCTGGATAGTAGGGTTACTTCGGAATGAAAGCCTGGGTAGTAGGGTTGTGAGAAGGAACCTAGATAGTAGGGTTACTTCGAAAGGAAATCCTGGGTAGTAGGGCTGTGAGAAGGAACCTGGATAGTAGGGTTACTTTGAAATGAAATCCTGTAAAGCCTGGGTAGTAGGGCTGTGAGAAGGAACCTGGATAGTAGGGTTACTTCGAAATGAAAGCCTGGGTAGTAGGGATGTGAGAAGGAACCTGGATAGTAGGGTTACTTCGAAATGGAAGCGTAGGTAGTAAGGCTGTAAGAAGGAACCTGGATATTAGGGTTACTTCGAAATGAAAGCCTAGGTAGTAGGGTTGTGAGAAGGAACTTGGATAGTAGGGTTACTTCGAAAGGAAAGCCTGGGTAGTAGGGATGGGAGAAGGAACCTGGATAGTAGGGTTACTTTGAAATGAAAGCCTAGGTAGTAGGGCTGTGAGAAGGAACCTGAATAGTATGCTTACTTCGAAACGAAAGCCTGGGTAGCAGAGCTGTGAGAAGGATCCTGGATATTAGGGTTACTTCGAAATGAAAGCTTGGGTAGTAGTGATGTGAGAAGGAACTAGGATAGTAGGGTTACTTCGAAATGAAAGCCTGTGTAGTAGGGCTGTGAGAAGGAACTTGGATAGTAGGGTTACTTCGAAATGAAAGCCGGGGTAGTAGTGCTGTGAGACGGGACCTGGATAGTAGGGTTACTTTGAAATGAAAGCTTGGGTAGTAGGGCTATGAGAAGGAACCTCGATAGTAGGGTTACTTCGAAATGAAAGCCTGGGTAGTAGGGCTGTGAGAAGGAACCTGGATAGTTGGGTTACTTCGAAAGGAAAGCCTGGGTAGTAGGGCTGTGAGAAGGAACCTGGATAGTAGGGTTACTTCGAAATGAAAGCCTGTAAAGTCGGGGTAGTAGGGTTGTGATAAGGAACCTCGATAGTAGGGTTACTTCGAAATGAAAGCCTGGGTAGTAAGGCTGTGAGAAGGAACCTGGATAGTAGGGTTACTTCGAAAGGAAAGCCTGGGTAGTAGGGCTGTGAGAAGGAACCTGGATAGTAGGGTTACTTCGAAAGGAAAGCCTGGGTAGTAGGGCTATGAGAAGGAACCTGGATAGTATGGTTACTTTGAAATGAAAGCATGGGTAGTAGGGCTGTGAGAAGGAACCTGGATAGTAGGGTTACTTCGAAAAGGAAAGCCTGAGTAGTAGGGCTGTGAGAAGGAACCTGGATAGTAGGGTTACTTTGAAATGAAAGCCTGGGTAGTAGGGCTGTGAGAAGGAACCTGGATAGTAGGGTTACTTCGAAATGAAAGCCTGGGTAGTAGGGATGTGAGAAGGACCTGGATAATAGGGTTAGTTCGAAAGGAAAGCCTGGGTAGTAGGGCTGTGAGAAGGAACTTGGATAGTAGGGTTACTTCGAAAGGAAAGCCTGGGTAGTAGGGCTGTGAGAAGGAACCTAGATAGTAGGGTTACTTTGAAATGAAAGCATGGGTAGTGGGGCTGTGAGAAGGAACCTGGATAGTAGGGTTACTTCGAAATGAAAGCCTGGGTAGTAGGGCTGTGAGAAGGAACCTGGATAGTAGGGTTACTTCGAAATGAAATCCTGGGTAGTAGTGTTGTGAGAAGGAACCTTGATAGTAGGGTTACTTCGAAATGAAAGCCTGGGTAGTAGGGCTGTGAGAAGGAACCTGGATAGTAGGGTTTCGTCGAAATTAAAGTCGAGGTAGTAGGGCTGTGAGAAGGAACCTGGATAGTAGGGTTACTTTGAAATGAAAGCCTGGGTAGTATGGCTGTGAGAAGGAACCTGGATAGTAGGGTTACTTCGGAATGAAATCCTGGGTAGTAGGGTTGTGAGAAGGAACCTAGATAGTAGGGTTACTTCGAAAGGAAATCCTGGGTAGTAGGGCTGTGAGAAGGAACCTGGATAGTAGGGTTACTTTGAAATGAAATCCTGTAAAGCCTAGGTAGTAGGGCTGTGAGAAGGAACCTGGATAGTAGGGTTACTTCGAAATGAAAGCCTGGGTAGTAGGGATGTGAGAAGGAACCTGGACAGTAGGGTTACTTCGAAATGGAAGCGTAGGTAGTAGGGCTGTGAGAAGGAACCTGGATATTAGGGTTACTTCGAAATGAAAGCCTAGGTAGTAGGGTTGTGAGAAGGAACTTGGATAGTAGGGTTACTTCGAAAGGAAAGCCTGGGTAGTAGGGATGGGAGAAGGAACCTGGATAGTAGGGTTACTTTGAAATGAAAGCCTAGGTAGTAGGGCTGTGAGAAGGAACCTGAATAGTAGGCTTACTTCGAAATGAAAGCCTGGGTAGCAGGGCTGTGAGAAGGATCCTGGATATTAGGGTTACTTCGAAATGAAAGCTTGGGTAGTAGTGCTGTGAGAAGGAACTAGGATAGTAGGGTTACTTCGAAATGAAAGCCTGTGTAGTAGGGCTGTGAGAAGGAACTTGGATAGTAGGGTTACTTCGAAATGAAAGCCGGGGTAGTAGTGCTGTGAGAAGGGACCTGGATAGTAGGGTTACTTTGAAATGAAAGCTTGGGTAGTAGGGCTATGAGAAGGAACCTCGATAGTAGGGTTACTTCGAAATGAAAGTCTGGGTAGTAGCGCTGTGAGAAGGAACCTGGATAGTTGGGTTACTTCGAAAGGAAAGCCTGGGTAGTAGGGCTGTGAGAAGGAACCTGGATAGTAGGGTTACTTTGAAATGAAATCCTGTAAAGTCGGGGTAGTAGGGTTGTGATAAGGAACCTCGATAGTAGGGTTACTTCGAAATGAAAGCCTGGGTAGTAAGGCTGTGAGAAGGAACCTGGATAGTAGGGTTACTTCGAAAGGAAAGCCTGGGTAGTAGGGCTGTGAGAAGGAACCTGGATAGTAGGGTTACTTCGAAAGGAAAGCCTGGGTAGTAGGGCTATGAGAAGGAACCTGGATAGTAGGGTTACTTTGAAATGAAAGCATGGGTAGTAGGGCTGTGAGAAGGAACCTGGATAGTAGGGTTACTTCGAAATGGAAGCCTGGGTAGTAGGGCTGTGAGAAGGAACCTGGATAGTAGGGTTACTTCGAATGGAAAGCCTGGGTAGTAGGGCTGTGAGAAGGAACCTGAATAGTAGGGTTACTTCGAAACGAAAGCCTGGGTAGTAGGGCTGTGAGAAAGAACTTGGATATTAGGGTTACTTCGAAATGAAAGCCTGGGTAGTAGTGCTGTGAGAAGGAACCTTGATAGTAGGGTTACTTCGAAATGAAACCCTGGGTAGTAGGGCTATGAGAAGGAACCTGGATAGTAGGGTTACTTCGAAATGAAAGTCGGGGTAGTAGGGCTGTGAGAAGAAACCTGGATAGTAGGGTTACTTTGAAATGAAAGCCTGGGTAGTAGGGCTGTAAGAAGGAACCTGGATAGTAGGGTTACTTCGAAATGAAATCCTGGGTAGTAGGGCTGTGAGAAGGAACCTGGATAGTAGGATTACTTCGAATTGAAAGCCGTGGTAGTAGGGTTATGAGAAGGAACCTGGGTAGTAGGGTTACTTCGAAATGAAAGCCTAGATAGTAGGGCTTGCGGGAAGGAACCTGGGTAGTAGGGTTACTTCGAAATGAAAGCCTGGATAGTAGGGCTTGTGGGAAGGAACTTGGGTAGTAAGGTTACTTCGAAATGAAAGCCTGGGTAGTAGGGCTGTGAGAAGAATCCTGGATAGTAGGGTTTCTTCGAAATGAAAGCCTGGGTAGTAGGGCTATGAGAAGGACCTGGATAGGAGGGTTAGTTCGAAAGGAAAGTCTGGGTAGTAGGGCTGTGAGAAGGAACTTGGATAGTAGGGTTACTTCGAAAGGAAAGCCTGGGTAGTAGGGCTGTGAGAAGGAACCTGGATAGTAGGGTTACTTTGAAATGAAAGCTTGGGTAGTAGGGCTATGAGAAGGAACCTGGATAGTAGGGTTACTTCGAAATGAAAGCCTGGGAAGTAGGGCTGTGAGAAGGAACCTGGATAGTAGGGTTACATCGAAGGGAAAGCCTAGGTAGTAGGGCTGTGAGAAAGAACCTGGATAGTAGGGTTACTTCGAAATAAAAGCCTGTAAAGCTTGGGTAGTAGGGCTGTGATAAGGAACCTCGATAGTAGGGTTACTTCGAAATCAAAGCCTGGGTAGTAGGGATGTGAGAAGCAACCTGGATAGTAGGGTTATTTCGAAAGGAAAGCCTGGGTAGTAGGGCTGTGAGAAGGAACCCGGATAGTAGGGTTACTTTGAAATGAAAGCTTGGGTAGTAGGGCTGTGAGAAGGAACCTGGATAGTAGGGTTACTTTTAAATGTAAGCCTGGGTAGTAGGGCTATGAGAAGGAACCTGGATAGTAGGGTTACTTCGAAATGAAAGCCTGGGTAGTAGTGCTGTGAGAAGGAACCTGGATAGTAGGGTTACTTCGAAATGACAGCCTGGGTAGTAGGGATGTGAGAAGGAACCTGGATAGTAGGGTTACTTCGAAACGGAAGCGTAGGTAGTAGGGCTTTGAGAAGGAACCTGGATATTAGGGTTACTTCGAAATGAAAGCCTAGGTAGTAGGGTTGTGAGAAGGAACTTGGATAGTAGGGTTACTTCGAAAGGAAAGCCTGGGTAGTAGGGATGTGAGAAGGAACCTGGATAGTAGGGTTACTTTGAAATGAAAGCCTAGGTAGTAGGGCTGTGAGAAGGAACCTGAATAGTAGGGTTACTTCGAAACGAAAGCCTGGGTAGCAGGGCTGTGAGAAGGATCCTGGATATTAGGGTTACTTCGAAATGAAAGCTTGGGTAGTAGTGCTGTAATAAGGAACTAGGATAGTAGGGTTACTTCGAAATGAAATCCTGTGTAGTAGGGCTGTGAGAAGGAACCTTGATAGTAGGGTTACTTCGAAATGAAAGCCGGGGTAGTAGTACTGTGAGAAGGGACCTGGATAGTAGGGTTACTTCGAAATGAAAGCCTGGGTAGTAGGGTTGTGAGAAGGAACCCGGATAGTAGGGTTACTTCGAAAGGAAAGCCTGGGTAGTAGGGCTGTGAGAAGGAACCTGGATAGTAGGGTTACTTTTAAATGTATGCCTGGGTAGTAGGGCTATGAGAAGGAACCTGGATAGTAGGGTTACTTCGAAATGAAAGCCTGGGTAGTAGGGCTGTGAGAAGGAACCTGGATAGTAGGGTTACTTCGAAATGACAGCCTGGGTAGTAGGGATGTGAGAAGGAACCTGGATAGTAGGGTTACTTCGAAACGGAAGCGTAGGTAGTAGGGCTTTGAGAAGGAACCTGGATATTAGGGTTACTTCGAAATGAAAGCCTAGGTAGTAGGGTTGTGAGAAGGAACTTGGATAGTAGGGTTACTTCGAAAGGAATGCCTGGGTAGTAGGGATGTGAGAAGGAACCTGGATAGTAGGGTTACTTTGAAATGAAAGCCTAGGTAGTAGGGCTGTGAGAAGGAACCTGAATAGTAGGGTTACTTCGAAACGAAAGCCTGGGTAGCAGGGCTGTGAGAAGGATCCTGGATATTAGGGTTACTTCGAAATGAAAGCTTGGGTAGTAGTGCTGTGAGAAGGAACTAGGATAGTAGGGTTACTTCGAAATGAAAGCCTGTGTAGTAGGGCTGTGAGAAGGAACCTTGATAGTAGGGTTACTTCGAAATGAAAGCTGGGGTAGTAGTACTGTGAGAAGGGACCTGGATAGTAGGGTTACTTTAAAATGAAAGCTTGGGCAGTAGGGCTATGAGATGGAACCTGGATAGTAGGGTTACTTCGAAATGAAAGCCTGGGTAGTAGGGCTGTGAGAAGGAACCTGGATAGTTGGGTTACTTCGAAAGGAAAGCCTGGGTAGTAGGGCTGTGAGAAGGAACTTGGACAGTAGGGTTACTTCGAAATAAAAGCCTGTAAAGTCGGGGTAGTAGGGTTGTGATAAGGAACCTCGATAGTAGGGTTACTTCGAAATGAAAGCCTGGGTAGTAGGGCTGTGAGAAGGAACCTGGATAGTAGGGTTACTTCGAAAAGGAAAGCCTGAGTAGTAGGGCTGTGAGAAGGAACCTGGATAGTAGGGTTACTTTGAAATGAAAGCCTGGGTAGTAGGGCTGTGAGAAGGAACCTGGATAGTAGGGTTACTTCGGAATGAAAGCCTGGGTAGTAGGGCTGTGAGAAGGACCTGGATAGTAGGGTTAGTTCGAAAGGAATGCCTGGGTAGTAGGGCTGTGAGAAGGAACTTGGATAGTAGGGTTACTTTGAAAGGAAAGCCTGGGTAGTAGGGCTGTGAGAAGGAACCTGGATAGTAGGGTTACTTTGAAATGAAAGGATGGGTAGTAGGGCTGTGAGAAGGAACCTGGATAGTAGGGTTACTTCGAAATGAAAGCCTGGGTAGTAGGGTTGTGAGAAGGAACCTGGATAGTAGGGTTACTTCGAATGGAAAGCCTGGGTAGTAGGGCTGTGAGAAGGAACCTGAATAGTAGGGTTACTTCGAAACGAAAGCCTGGGTAGTAGGGCTGTGAGAAGGAACTTGGATATTAGGGTTACTATGAAATGAAAGCCTGGGTAGTAGTGCTGTGAGAAGGAACCTTGATAGTAGGGTTACTTCGAAATGTAAGCCTGGGTAGTAGGGCTTTGAGAAGGAACCTGGATAGTAGGGTTACTTCGAAATGAAAGTCGGGGTAGTAGGGCTGTGAGAAGAAACCTGGATAGTAGGGTTACTTTGAAATGAAAGCCTGGGTAGTAGGGCTGTAAGAAGGAACCTGGATAGTAGGGTTACTTCGAAATGAAATCCTGGGTAGTAGGGCTGTGAGAAGGAACCTGGATAGTAGGGTTACTTCGAATGGAAAGCCGTGGTAGTAGGGTTGTGAGAAGGAACCTGGGTAGTAGGGTTACTTCGAAATGAAAGCCTAGATAGTAGGGCTTGCGGGAAGGAACCTGGGTAGTAGGGTTACTTCGAAATGAAAGCCTGGATAGTAGGGCTTGTGGGAAGGAACCTGGGTAGTAGGGTTACTTCGAAATGAAAGCCTGGGTAGTAGGGCTGTGAGAAGAATCCTGGATAGTAGGGTTACTTCGAAATGAAAGCCTGGGTAGTAAAGTTTGATAAGGAACCTGGATAGTAGGGTTACTTTGAAAGGAAAGCCTGGGTAGTAGGGTTGTAAGAAGGAACCTGAATAGTAGGGTTACTTCGAAACGAAATCCTGGGTAGTAGGGCTGTGAGAAGGAACCTGGATATTAGGGTTACTTCAAAATGAAAGCTTGGGTAGTAGTTCTGTGAGAAGGAACCTGGATAGTAGGGTTACTTCGAAATGAAAGCCTGGGTAGTAGGGCTGTAAGAAGGAACCTGGATAGTAGGGTTACTTCGAAATGAAAGTCGGCGTAGTAGGGCTGTGAGAAGGAACCTGGATAGTAGGGTTACTTTGAAATGACAGCCTGGGTAGTAGGGCTATGAGAAGGAACCTGGATAGTAGGGTTACTTCGAAATGAAAGCCTGGGTAGTAGGGCTGTGAGAAGGAACCTGGATAGTAGGGTTACTTCGAAAGGAAAGCCTAGGTAGTAGGGCTGTGAGAAAGAACCTGGATAGTAGGGTTACGTCGAAATGAAAGCCTGTAAAGCCTAGGTAGTAGGGCTGTGTGAAGGAACCTGGATAGTAGGGTTACTTCGAAATGAAAGCCTGGGTAGTAGGGATGTGAGAAGGAACCTGGATAGTAGGGTTACTTCGAAAGGAAAGCCTAGGTAGTAGGGCTGTGAGAAGGAACCTGGATAGTAGGGTTACTTTGAGAGGTGATGACTTTGTTGGGGAAAGTCCTCGAGGATTCTCGAGGTTGTCTCAACTGGCGAATGGTTTTCAGAGATTAAACTCTTGCTGGGAGTCATCCTATGAGAAGGATTTTGGGGAGATTTGTCACTGCCCCTAGTAAGATGTATTTATGGTATTTCCAGAAAATGTTTGATTGTACGTAACCCTTTGCTGAGATTGACGTTCAATGCCTCAAGTGACAGCGATAGAGACTTGCCCCTGGTTACTCTGCACTTTGAGAGACTTCCTGGAATCTTGACTAGACTGCCCCAGGTGCACTGGATAGTGACATGTCATGTCCCTTTGATGATAGGAGTTTTGACAATGGAAGTGTCATCCCACTTGAAGTGATTTTGTTCACTAAGAGAGCTTTCGTTCACTTGATATTTGTTGTGTTAATTTCTCCGCTGTCAAACAAATAGCCATATGCAAACAATGATATTCAAGTAATGCAAAGTTTATGTTTATCTTGAAGTTTTGAAAAATGCATTTTTAGCAAGTAAATAAGTTTGTAATTCAACTCTCGATTTTGAGTAAAGCCTTACAGGAGTCAGGATACCTTTTGTAACAGTATGCTTTCGAACTAACCCATGCTTCAATTAGGACTTTTGAAGGGTTGTAACGTGGCTTGATTCACGGTTTAAGAAACAAAGGATAAAGGCTCAAAGTGTATTTGTACCCACCCGTTCTTCGTGATGTTCTTCAGTCCTAAGCTCAGTTAATTGTGCATTTGAACTCCAAATGAGTCTGGAATAACGTTTTGGTCATGGTTCAGACAAGTTAAGTTTGTCGGAAGGCAGTCATTTTTGCAACATTTTTTTTCCATGTTGTTGAGGAACTGTAGTGACCTCTTTCTTTTGATTTGTTATCCCTGATTTTTAACTGACTATTCTTGTTTTGAGATTACAGTTAGCGGGATGCCCCAGTTTTCTTTAAGTCTCCTTCGTAGGTTTTGACTTAGTGGGCTTTTATTTTTGAGAGATAATGACTGCCTATGTGATATGGAACCATCATCGTATTTTGATTCCAGAGGAATGTTTCTTGATGTCATTCGTTGTATTACGAGATGAGAGTTTGCGGCTAAATGCGCGTTTGAATTAACTGAGAGACTACCCTGCCCCAGGTTTTGTTTACAGGTTTTAATTTTGTGAAAAAGAAAAACTTCTACTTCTTTGGCTTGAAGGGGTTGACTAGGGATTATCTTCCTTATAACTCCAGTGTTTAGGATTTGAAAGAATGCCTGTACATCGTCAGCAAGGTCTGTCCAAAAGCATACTGTATGAGATTATGGCATTGTTTTCGTCATCCTCCCTCTAAAGGCTTGTAACTTTTAGCAAGAGTTGAATGTCATAAAGAAAGTAAAAGGCATAGTTTAAATATAGTAAAAACAAATGGATGAATTCAAGACAAACATATTCAATGCATTAATGAAACAAAGTTTGACATTAATAGATAATTGTTTGAATAATAAAAGAGAAATTACAACTTGAAAATTCAAAATGAACAGAAGCCTCTTTGTTTGAACTTATCACTTTAGATGGTGAGCCTTTGGCAGAAGAATTTAGTCTGACCATCTTCTGTGAACTCCAGCATTCCTTCGTCGATCAGGTTTTGAATCTTGTACTTCAACACCCAACAATCGTTTGTATCATGTCCAGGACTATCAGAATGATAGGCACACCTGGCATCGGGATTGTAGCTGGGAGAAAAAGTTTTGGGATTTGGATGAGGTCTTATTGGTGTAACTAGATTCATCCTCCGCATGTGTTGCAAAGTTTGGGACAGTGGTATGTTGATGTTGGTAAACTGTCTTTTGGGCTCGCTTTGCCTTTGCTGATTTCCCAGTTGATGTTGACGGAGTCGTTATTGGGCTCGTGACGGGGAAGCAATTTGAAAAGGTACACTCTTCATCGGAGGCTGATTGATGACTCGATCTCTAATTCTGGTTATTTGCCACATTTGGTTGCATCTGTCTTGATGAAAACTGTATACAAGGGCTCTCAGCTCTTCCTGTCCTTGAGCCAGGTTTTGGATAAGAGCCATCTGGCCCACCAATTGTCCCATCATCTGGACTTTCATTATGGCTATCTCAGTTTTAAGCCGCTCCAACTGGTCATCCTTGTTGCCCTCAAGATTCCCCATGATCATGCCCCTAGTGAGGAGAGCTTTCACTTCTTCTTGCCCCTTGGATAGGTTCAAGAACATTTCTCAGAGTTGGGCATTTTGAGCCTGGATGTCTTTCACCGTTTGTTCCATATCCATCTTACTGAAATAAACAGTAGGAAGATAAGGAGACCTGTATGGGAGAAACCTGTCATGATATGATGCATGATATGTGGATGCATGTTTTCAAGGATCTCGCGGGGTAAACACAAGAAAAAGTTAGAGATTAAACTTTGATCAACATTTTTGATTGGAGAACTTTGTATCGGTGGATGTCCTTCCATGAGAATTAAGCTCACCATGTCAAGTGAGTCATAGCCCTTGACTCAAATTGTTGTACTTGATCTTTGACGGCGTTTGGTTAGAGGAAAATAATTCCTCTTACCCCTTGAAAGACGTCTGGTTTATTGTGAACCTGCATCAAAGACCCTCGGGATCCTTGAAATGGTTATTGAAAATGCTATGGTATGATGTTATGATGTTATGTACAAATATGCAAAGTAAACAAGTTTATATACAAATAATCATATACACACAAAGCAAACAAATCCTTAGTTTTAGGCTTGCATAGAGTTTGTAGGTAAGTACCCTCTTGAAGTTTAGTTGGGTCAACCTATCCTAGTTAATAGTAACCGGGTTCTAAGGGATCTCAATATCACTGACCTTTCTCTTAGCCATTATCTCAGTGCAATCAATCTTTTCTTGCGGCCGAGATATCCCAAAAGTCCGGTCTCAATGAGTGTAGCATCGAGTATCAACCAATTTTCAGCTCTACAATGAAACCGGTTATCTCACTACGTCCTAATGGCCAAGTAAGTCAAGTAAGGTTCTAAGGTCAGTTAGTGCTTCATGACGCTGCTCAGCGGCCCCTTATTTTCCTCGTTTCAACACAAGGGATACCGGTACCAACAAATGCGTCACACTAACATTGCCATTGTTTCAACCATATCGGTCTACGCCATACAGTTTCCACAATCTATTGCTAATTACCTAAAAAGGTACCCCAGATCCGGGTAGAGGATCAAAGAAAACCAAAACATAGAACCATAATGTAAAGCAATACAAATCAAACAAAAAAAGCAAGTAAATGTGATCTAACCCTAAGGTAACCCCACTTTCATATTTCCCCAGCAGAGTCGCCATTTCTGTGATACGGTGGGAGAACTGACTTTGGGTGTTTTGCGTTTGTGTTTGCAAATGTTGCGGTTTAGCAAGAGTCGCCACCGACTTTTCTTTTTTCCAATAAGGAAAGGTGAAAAAGCATAGGAAAGACCTTTAGAGACGTTTTCTTGAGTTCAGGGGGTAGATTATGAAAAGAGAAGGTATTAGCACCCTTTTCATCCATGGTTTTCCATGGGCTCTTAGTTACTTGCTAGATCACTTGCTTTTGTTTGAATGTGTGCTTGTGATGTGGGTTTTGAAAGTATTTTGAAAATGTATCTTTGTAATCGCTCTCGTTTCTATAAGAACGCGTACAAAGTTTTGTTTTGAAAATAGTTCCAAGAGGTGTTTGTGAGATGTGTTTTTGAAAGTGATTTTGAAAAGGTGTCTTTGTAATGGTTCTCGTTTCTATAAGAACGCGTACAAAGTGTTTGTCTTTTGAAAATGTTTTAAAGTGAGAGTGTTGGTGCATAAAGTATTTTTTTTTGTGAGCAAGCGAGTAACTAGGAGCGAATCTACCTACTCAGAAGGTCTTAGATGTGCTTTTCCTCCTCCTTTAGATGTTGCTATCTTACCATTGATTTGGTAAGAAGCCCCATTGTTGGATGTGAAGGGACGGGCGTTGGGTCATCGTATGACCATGATTGCAATGTTGTAAGATGACTTAGCATTTTTATTTAGGGACTAAGATCATTTCGAAAGGCAACTTTGATAGCGTCATCGAGGGACTATGATCTTGTATTTCGATTATTTTAGCTAAGACACTCCACATGCATAACATGACCATTTTTTAGGCAACAAGTGGAGTTAACCTTAAGGGTGCATGTGTGAATAGTGTGTTTGATTTGCATGAATTTAATCTCTGATTAGGGTTATCTACTTGTTGATTTTATCTTGCCATACACGCCTAATTACTATACAATATAAGGAAAATAGTAAATTGCGGAAAATGAAATTCTACGCTATTACAATATTTAGGGGATGGGGGTACATATGTACGAATGGGGATTGCAAGTAAAAATAAGTCCTAAGTTACTATTACAACCATATTGAAATGTACAATATAAGAAAGAAATAAACTTGTTTAGAAAATCTTTTTTGTCTTAAGGAAATAAATTAAAAGGAAAATATTTTTATGTTTTTTATGTTAATAAAAAAAGAGTTAATACTAAAAATGATAAAAAAGAAAAATAAATGAAAGATAGGAACAGTGTGTTGCTGCAAGAAAAACAAAAAGGATCAGAAGTTCCGTAGTCAGCCACGTGGTGACTCAGAAGGAAGCATCAGAATCAGAAGTTCTGGATTGGTACACTCTGAGGTCCTGAAAGAAATGTTAGAGGACAAACACAAAAGTTATGGATTGCATTCAGACAGTGGGCCACAAATCAAAAGTTCTGTATTATACTAGAAAAGTGAGCAAACATCAGCAATTCAATGCGTTATCAACATGTAAAAATCAGAAACTCTAAGTGTGTAAAAACAACGAATGGAAACATCAGAAGCTCAGTGTATTTGACATGCAAGGAGAACTCAGAAGTTCTTTGCTATGTTAGTACAGTGAGTGAATCATCAGAGGTTCTGTGTGTGTTAACAGCGTGAGAATCAGAGGTTCAGTGTGTGTTAACAGTGAGAAAAATCATAGAAGTTCCGTGTGTTAAAACAGTGAAGAGAACTCAGAATTTCTGTGTGTGTTTAACAATGAGAAAAATCATAGAAGTTCTGTGTGTTAAAACTATGAATGAACATCAAAAGTTTTAATGCCATATCTCAACACTAAATTAGCACATCAGCAATTTATTCAGTTTCTAACAATCATCAAGTCAGAAGGATAATAGCACAACAGTTTACAGAAGTTCTAATCCTAAATCTGAGCCTAGCCTTAATCAAGAAGTTCTGACTCACAGTTTTTCTACTTAAGAAATGATATGTACAACATTAATACTATGATATTTACATGTTAATGATGTTCAAAATGAAAAAACATGCAAAGTCAGAAAGACTTACCTTGAATCTGGAACGTGGGCTTGGAGCTTTGAGTTGCTGCCTCTGGATGTGTTCTTTGATTCAAAGAGGAGGAACAAAAGGTTTTGCTTTGGATTTGCGAAGGTTTTCCCTGTTTCCTCTTCTCTCTTTTGGCCAATCTCTCTCCAAAAGCCAGCCCCTTGAACGTGTGATGGAGCAAAGTATTTATAGGTGAATTTGTTGTGGTTTTTTGGGGAAAAACAAAAGGGATTCAAACCTTTTTGGTATACTGCTCCATTGCTTTTTAGTCACAGTTTTCGTATGCCAATTTGATGCAAGTATGGGGTTTGAGAAAGTGCAGGCGTGGAGTGGGTCAGCAGCAATTAGGAGCATTGTGGCAGCTGGTTGCGGGACTGTGCCATAGCAGGGCACCAAGTTACTTAAACGAGGGTTTGGGATTTTGTGATGTTCTGATTATAGAAGATCAGAAATGTAACCTCCAAATGTTGAAGGGGCATCTTCTGACCAGAGCGTTGAACATAGCCTCCATATGCTGAAGAATCATGTTCTGACTAAAGAATTATGTTCTGACCAAGGAGCAACGCTTCTGCATGTTCTGATTGAAGCGTTATATTCTGACCAAAGAGCAGCGCTTATGTATGTTTTGATTGAAGCATTATGTTTTGACTAAAGAGCAGCGCTTCTGCATGTTTTGATTGAAGCGTCATGTTCTGGACCGTGTTTGCAACTTCTGACTGCACTTGCATAGATGCTGGCTCAGAAGTTCTGAAGTATCATATTCTCTAGACACTTAGGAAATTTGATTTTTTTTCAAAGTAACTTCTGACTTCTGATTTTTGATGAACCAATTTCATTCTTTAATGAAATATGATTCTTGGAACTTGATTTTGATTTAAAAGTCAAAGTTTGACTTTTTTTTGCTTTTGAACATTTTGCCCTTATGGATGATTTCCTTGAAAAATGATGATCCAAGACTTGGAACTTGATAGAGGCAAAATTGAGAGTCCAGGATGAACCCCTTGAGAAATGGGAGGGCAAATTTTTGGGGTACAACAGTTGCCCCTGTTCAATCTTCTTAAGCCTGAGGGTGTAGATTGGCTGATCTGCCTTTCGTGATCTGAAGGCGGAAGATGATTGAACACTAGAGTGCCCTGAAATTTGCACTCGGATGAATTAATACAGATTAGTAATGTCAGGAATAGGCTTACAGATGCCATTTGGAAGGCGATGAGAAATCATAGGAGATGGGCTTAAAGATGCCATCCAGAAAATATTGGTTGCATAAGAGATTCCTGGGTGAAAATTCATGTACCTGTTGTCAAGGGGGACTTTGTCGGGGAATGTTGATTTATGCGTTGCGAAGTAAAGTCTAGGAGCTTTTGGTTGTCCATTACTCTACTTGGGAATTAACTCTTGATTGAAGAGGTGAAAGTAGATTGTATACGTGGTCAGGGTCCAGGTTGTACAACAACTCCCTGGGGAAATGTGAAATCGATCGTATTTGATTGGTTCCAAGCTTTACAGTGTTGTAACCTGTTTTCTGGAGATAAGGGAGAAGGAACATGGATAGTAGGGTTACTTCGAAATGAAAGCCTGGGTAGTAGGGCTTGTGAGAAGGAACCTGGGTAGTAGGGTTACTTCAAAATGAAAGCCTAGATAGTAGGGCTTACGGGAAGGAACCTGGGTAGTAGGGTTACTTTGAAATGAAAGCCTGGATAGTAGGACTTGTGGGAAGGAACCTGGGTAGTAGGGTTACTTCGAAATGAAAGCCTGGGTAGTAGGGCTGTGAGAAGAAACCTGGATAGTAGGGTTACTTCGAAATGAAAGCTTGGGTAGTAAGGTTGTGAGAAGGAACCAGGATAGTAGGGTTACTTCGAAAGGAAAGCCTGGGTAGTAGGGCTGTGAGAAGGAACCTGAATAGTAGGGTTACTTCGAAACGAAATCCTGGGTAGTAGGGCTGTGAGAAGGAACCTGGATATTAGGGTTACTTCGAAATGAAAGCTTGGGTAGTAGTGCTGTAAGAAGGAACCTGGATAGTAGGGTTACTTCTAAATGAAAGCCATGGTAGTAGGGCTGTAAGAAGGAACCCGGATAGTAGGGTTACTTCGAAATGAAAGTCGGCGTAGTAGGGCTGTGAGAAAGAACCTAGATAGTAGGGTTACTTTGAAATGAAAGCCTAGGTAGTAGGGCTATGAGAAGGAACCTGGATAGTAGGGTTACTTCGAAATGAAAGCCTGGGAAGTAGGGCTGTGAGAAGGAACCTGGATAGTAGGGTTACATCGAAAGGAAAGCCTAGGTAGTAGGGCTGTGAGAAAGAACTTGGATAGTAGGGTTACTTCGAAATAAAAGCCTGTAAAGCTTGGGTAGTAGGGCTGTGACAAGGAACCTCGATAGTAGGGTTACTTCGAAATGAAAGCCTGGGTAGTAGGGATGTGAGAAGCAACCTGGATAGTAGGGTTACTTCGAAAGGAAAGCCTGGGTAGTAGGGCTGTGAGAAGGAACCTGGATAGTAGGGTTACTTTGAAATGAAAGCTTGGGTAGTAGGGCTGTGAGAAGGAACTTGGATAGTAGGGTTACTTCGAAATAAAAGCCTGGGTAGTAGGGCTTTGAGAAGGAACCTGGATAGAAGGGTTACTTCGAAATGAAAGCCTGGGTAGTAGGGTTGTGAGAAGGAACCTGGATAGTAGGGTTACTTCGAAAGGAAAGCCTGGGTAGTAGGGCTGTGAGAAGGAACCTGGATAGTAGGGTTACTTTGAAATGAAAGCCTGGGTAGTAGGGCTATGAGAAGGAACCTGGATAGTAGGGTTACTTCAAAATGAAAGCCTGGGTAGTAGGGCTGTGAGAAGGAACCTGGATAGTAGGGTTACTTCGAATGGAAAGCCTGGGTAGTAGGGCTGTAAGAAGGAACCTGAATAATAGGGTTACTTTGAAACGAAAGCCTGGGTAGTAGGGTTGTGAGAAAGAACCTGGATATTAGGGTTACTTCGAAATGAAATCCTGGGTAGTAGTGCTGTGAGAAGGAACCTTGATAGTAGGGTTACTTCAAAATGAAAGCCTGGGTAGTAGGGCTATGAGAAGGAACCTGGATAGTAGGGTTACTTCGAAATGAAAGTCGAGGTAGTAGGGTTGTGAGAAGGAACCTGGATAGTAGGGTTACTTCGAAATGAAAGCTTGGGTAGTAGGGATGTGAGAAGGAACCTGGATAGTAGGGTTACTTCGAAATGGAAGCGTGGGTAGTAGGGCTGTGAGAAGGAACCTGGATATTAGGGTTACTTCGAAATGAAAGCCTATGTAGTAGGGTTGTGAGAAGGAACTTGGATAGTAGGGTTACTTCGAAAGGAAAGCCTGGGTAGTAGGGCTGTGAGAAGGAACCTGGATAGTAGGGTTACTTTGAAATGAAAGCCTAGGTAGTAGGGCTGTGAGAAGGAACCTGAATAGTAGGGTTACTTCGAAATGAAAGCCTGAGTAACAGGGCTGTGAGAAGGATCCTGGATATTAGGGTACTTCGAAATGAAAGCTTGGGTAGTAGTGCTGTGAGAAGGAACTAGGATAGTAGGGTTACTTCGAAATGAAAGCCTGTGTAGTAGGTCTCTGAGAAGGAACCTGGATAGTAGGGTTACTTCGAAATGAAAGCCGGGGTAGTAGTGCTGTGAGAAGGGACCTTGATAGTAGGGTTACTTTGAAATGAATGCTTGGGTAGTAGGGCTATGAGAAGGAACCTGGATAGTAGGGTTACTTCGAAATGAAAGCCTGGGTAGTAGGGCTGTGAGAAGGAACCTGGATAGTAGGGTTACTTCAAAAGCAAAGCCTGGGTAGTAGGGCTGTGAGAAGGAACCTGGATAGTAGGGTTACTTCGAAATGAAAGCCTGTAAAGCCGGGGTAGTAGGGTTGTGATAAGGAACCTCGATAGTAGGGTTACTTCGAAATGAAAGCCTGGGTAGTAGGGCTGTGAGAAGGAACCTGGATAGTAGGGTTACTTCGAAAAGGAAAGCCTGAGTTGTAGGGCTGTGAGAAGGAACCTGGATAGTAGGGTTACTTCGAAACGAAAGCCTGGGTAGTAGGGCTGTGAGAAGGAACTTGGATATTAGGGTTACTTCGAAATGAAAGCCTGGGTAGTAGTGCTGTGAGAAGGAACCTTGATAGTAGGGTTACTTCGAAATGAAAGCCTGGGTAGTAGGGCTTTGAGAAGGAACCTGGATAGTAGGGTTACTTCGAAATGAAAGTCGGGGTAGTTGGGCTGTGAGAAGAAACCTGGATAGTAGGGTTACTTCGAAATGAAATCCTGGGTAGTAGGGTTGTGAGAAGGAACCTGGATAGGAGGGTTACTTCGAATGGAAAGCCGTGGTAGTAGGGTTGTGAGAAGGAACCTGGGTAGTAGGGTTACTTCGAAATGAATACCTAGATAGTAGGGCTTGCAGGAAGGAACCTGGGTAGTAGGGTTACTTCGAAATGAAAGCCTGGATAGTAGGGCTTGTGGGAAGGAACCTGGGTAGTAAGGTTACTTCGAAATGAAAGCCTGGGTAGTAGGGCTGTGAGAAGAAACCTGGATAGTAGGGTTACTTCGAAATGAAAGCCTGGGTAGTAAGGTTGTGATAAGGAACCAGGATAGTAGGGTTACTTCGAAAGGAAAGCGTGGGTAGTAGGGCTGTAAGAAGGAACCTGAATAGTAGGGTTACTTCGAAACGAAATCCTGGGTAGTAGGGCTGTAAGAAGGAACCTGGATATTAGGGTTACTTCGAAATGAAAGCTTGGGTAGTAGTTCTGTGGGAAGGAACCTGGATAGTAGGGTTACTTTGAAATGAAAGCCTGGGTAGTAGGGCTGTAAGAAGGAACCTGGATAGTAGGGTTACTTCGAAATGAAAGTCGGCGTAGTAGGGCTGTAAGAAGGAACCTGGATAGTAGGGTTACTTTGAAATGACAGCCTGGGTAGTAGGGCTATGAGAAGGAACCTGGATAGTAGGGTTACTTCGAAATGAAAGCCTGGGTAGTAGGGCTGTAAGAAGGAACCTGGATAGTAGGGTTACTTCGAAAGGAAAGCCTAGGTAGTAGGGCTGTGAGAAAGAACCTAGATAGTAGGGTTACTTCGAAATGAAAGACTGTAAAGCCTAGGTAGTAGGGCTGTGAGAAGGAACCTCGATAGTAGGGTTACTTCGAAATGAAAGCCTGGGTAGTAGGGATGTGAGAAGGAACCTGGATAGTAGGGTTACTTCGAAAGGAAAGCCTAGGTAGTAGGGTTGTGAGAAGGAACCTGGATAGTAGGGTTACTTTGAAATGAAAGTCTGGGTAGTAGGGCTGTGAGAAGGAACCTGGATAGTAGGGTTACTTCGAAATGAAAGCCTGGGTAGTAGGTTTGTGAGAAGGAACCTGGATAGTAGGGTTACTTCGAAAGGAATGCCTAGGTAGTAGGGCTGTGAGAAGGAACCTGGATAGTAGGGTTACTTCGAAATGAAAGCCCGGGTAGTAGGGCTATGAGAAGGAACCTGGATAGTAGGGTTACTTCAAAATGAAAGCCTGGGTAGTAGGGCTGTGAGAAGGAACCTGGATAGTAGGGTTACTTCGAATGGAAAGCCTGGGTAGTAGTGCTGTGAGAAGGAACTAGGATAGTAGGGTTACTTCGAAACGAAAGCCTGGGTAGTAGGGTTGTGAGAAAGAACCTGGATAGTAGGGTTACTTCGAAATGAAATTCGGGGTAGTAGCGCTGTGAGAAGGAACATTAATAGTAGGGTTACTTCGAAATGAAAGCCTGGGTAGTAGGGCTGTGAGAAGGAACCTAGATAGTAAGGTTACTTCGAAATGAATGTCGAGGTAGTAGGGCTGTGAGAAGGAACCTGGATAGTAGGGTTACTTCGAAATGAAAGCCTGGGTAGTATGGTTGTGATAAGGAACCTGGATAGTAGGGTTACTTCGAAAGGAAATCCTAGGTAGTAGGGCTGTGAGAAAGAACCTGGATAGTAGGGTTACTTCGAAATGAAAGCCTGTAAAGCCTAGGTAGTAGGGCTGTGAGAAGGAACCTTGATAGTAGGGTTACTTCGAAATGAAAGCCTGGGTAGTAGGGATGTGAGAAGGAACCTGGATAGTAGGGTTACTTCGAAAGGAAAGCCTAGGTAGTAGGGCTGTGAGAAGGAACCTGGATAGTAGGGTTACTTTGAAATGAAAGCCAGGGTAGTAGGGCTGTGAGAAGGAACCTGGATAGTAGGGTTACTTCGAATTGAAAGCCTGGGTAGTAGGGCTGTGAGAAGGAACCTGGATAGTAGGGTTACTTTGAAAGGAATTCCTAGGTAGTAGGGCTGTGAGAAGGAACCTGGATAGTAGGGTTACTTCGAAATGAAAGCCTGGGTAGTAGGGCTATGAGAAGGAACCTGGATAGTAGGGTTACTTCAAAATGAAAGCCTGGGTAGTAGGGCTATGAGAAGGAACCTGGATAGTAGGGTTACGTCGAATGGAAAGCCTGGGTAGTAGTGCTGTGAGAAGGAACTAGGATAGTAGGGTTACTTCGAAACGAAAGCCTGGGTAGTAGGGTTGTGAGAAAGAACCTGGATAGTAGGGTTACTTCGAAATGAAAGTCGAGGTAGTAGGGCTGTGAGAAGGAACCTGGATAGTAGGGTTACTTCAAAAGGAAAGCCTGGGTAGTAGGGCTGTGAGAAGGAACCTGGATAGTAGGGTTACTTCGAAATGAAAGCCTGTAAAGCCGGGGTAGTAGGGTTGTGATAAGGAACCTCGATAGTAGGGTTACTTCGAAATGAAAGCCTGGGTAGTAGGGTTGTGAGAAGGAACCTGGATAGTAGGGTTACTTCGAAAAGGAAAGCCTGAGTAGTAGGGCTGTGAGAAGGAACCTGGATAGTAGGGTTACTTCGAAACGAAAGCCTGGGTAGTAGGGCTGTGAGAAGGAACTTGGATATTAGGGTTACTTCGAAATGAAAGCCTGGGTAGTAGTGCTGTGAGAAGGAACCTTGATAGTAGGGTTACTTCGAAATGAAAGCCTGGGTAGTAGGGCTTTGAGAAGGAACCTGGATAGTAGGGTTACTTCGAAATGAAAGCCGGGGTAGTAGGGCTGTGAGAAGAAACCTGGATAGTAGGGTTACTTCGAAATGAAATCCTGGGTAGTAGGGCTGTGAGAAGGAACCTGGATAGTAGGGTTACTTCGAATGGAAAGCCGTGGTAGTAGGGTTGTGAGAAGGAACCTAGATAGTAGGGTTACTTCGAAAGGAAAGCCTGGGTAGTAGGGCTGTGAGAAGGAACCTGGATAGTAGGGTTACTTCGAAATGAAATCCTGTAAAGCCTGGGTAGTAGGGCTGTGAGAAGGAACCTGGATAGTAGGGTTACTTCGAAATGAAAGCTTGGGTAGTAGGGATGTGAGAAGGAACCTGGATAGTAGGGTTACTTCGAAATGGAAGCGTGGGTAGTAGGGCTGTGAGAAGGAACCTGGATATTAGGGTTACTTCGAAATGAAAGCCTATGTAGTAGGGTTGTGAGAAGGAACTTGGATAGTAGGGTTACTTCGAAAGGAAAGCCTGGGTAGTAGGGCTGTAAGAAGGAACCTGGATAGTAGGGTTACTTTGAAATGAAAGCCTAGGTAGTAGGGCTGTGAGAAGGAACCTGAATAGTAGGGTTACTTCGAAACGAAAGCCTGGGTAACAGGGCTGTGAGAAGGATCCTGGATATTAGGCTTACTCGAAATGAAAGCTTGGGTAGTAGTGCTGTGAGAAGGAACTAGGATAGTAGGGTTACTTCGAAATGAAAGCCTGTGTAGTAGGGCTGTGAGAAGGAACCTGGATAGTAGGGTTACTTCGAAATGAAAGCCTGGGTAGTAGGGCTGTAAGAATAAACCTGGATAGTAGGGTTACTTCAAAAGGAAATCCTGGGTAGTAGGGTTGTGAGAAGGAACCTGGATAGTAGGGTTACTTCGAAATGAAAACCTGTAAAGCCGGGGTAGTAGGGTTGTGATAAGGAACCTGGATAGTAGGGTTACTTCGAAATGAAAGCCTGGGTAGTAGGGTTGTCAGAAGGAACCTGGATAGTAGGGTTACTTCGAAAAGGAAAGCCTGAGTAAGAGGGCTGTGAGAAGGTACCTGGATAGTAGGGTTACTTCGAAACGAAAGCCTGGGTAGTAGGGCTGTGAGAAGGAACTTGGATATTAGGGTTACTTCGAAATGAAAGCCTGGGTAGTAGTGCTGTGAGAAGGAACCTGGATAGTAGGGTTACTTCGAAAGGAAAGCCTAGGTAGTAGGGCTGTGAGAAAGAACCTAGATAGTAGGGTTACTTCGAAATGAAAGACTATAAAGCCTAGGTAGTAGGGCTGTGAGAAGGAACCTCGATAGTAGGGTTACTTCGAAATGAAAGCCTGGGTAGTAGGGATGTGAGAAGGAACCTGGATAGTAGGGTTACTTCGAAAGGAAAGCCTAGGTAGTAGGGTTGTGAGAAGGAACCTGGATAGTAGGGTTACTTTGAAATGAAAGTCTGGGTAGTAGGGCTGTGAGAAGGAACCTGGATAGTAGGGTTACTTCGAAATGAAAGCCTGGGTAGTAGGTTTGTGAGAAGGAACCTGGATAGTAGGGTTACTTCGAAAGGAATGCCTAGGTAGTAGGGCTGTGAGAAGGAACCTGGATAGTAGGGTTACTTCGAAATGAAAGCCCGGGTAGTAGGGCTATGAGAAGGAACCTGGATAGTAGGGTTACTTCAAAATGAAAGCCTGGGTAGTAGGGTTGTGAGAAGGAACCTGGATAGTAGGGTTACTTCGAATGGAAAGCCTGGGTAGTAGTGCTGTGAGAAGGAACTAGGATAGTAGGGTTACTTCGAAACGAAAGCCTGGGTAGTAGGGTTGTGAGAAAGAACCTGGATAGTAGGGTTACTTCGAAATGAAATTCGGGGTAGTAGCGCTGTGAGAAGGAACATTAATAGTAGGGTTACTTCGAAATGAAAGCCTGGGTAGTAGGGCTGTGAGAAGGAACCTAGATAGTAAGGTTACTTCGAAATGAATGTCGAGGTAGTAGGGCTGTGAGAAGGAACCTGGATAGTAGGGTTACTTCCAAATGAAAGCCTGGGTAGTATGGTTGTGATAAGGAACCTGGATAGTAGGGTTACTTCGAAAGGAAATCCTAGGTAGTAGGGCTGTGAGAAAGAACCTGGATAGTAGGGTTACTTCGAAATGAAAGCCTGTAAAGCCTAGGTAGTAGGGCTGTGAGAAGGAACCTTGATAGTAGGGTTACTTCGAAATGAAAGCCTGGGTAGTAGGGATGTGAGAAGGAACCTGGATAGTAGGGTTACTTCGAAAGGAAAGCCTAGGTAGTAGGGCTGTGAGAAGGAACCTGGATAGTAGGGTTACTTTGAAATGAAAGCCAGGGTAGTAGGGCTGTGAGAAGGAACCTGGATAGTAGGGTTACTTCGAATTGAAAGCCTGGGTAGTAGGGCTGTGAGAAGGAACCTGGATAGTAGGGTTACTTTGAAAGGAATTCCTAGGTAGTAGGGCTGTGAGAAGGAACCTGGATAGTAGGGTTACTTCGAAATGAAAGCCTGGGTAGTAGGGCTATGAGAAGGAACCTGGATAGTAGGGTTACTTCAAAATGAAAGCCTGGGTAGTAGGGCTATGAGAAGGAACCTGGATAGTAGGGTTACGTCGAATGGAAAGCCTGGGTAGTAGTGCTGTGAGAATGAACTAGGATAGTAGGGTTACTTCGAAACGAAAGCCTGGGTAGTAGGGTTGTGAGAAAGAACCTGGATAGTAGGGTTACTTCGAAATGAAAGTCGAGGTAGTAGGGCTGTGAGAAGGAACCTGGATAGTAGGGTTACTTCAAAAGGAAAGCCTGGGTAGTAGGGCTGTGACAAGGAACCTGGATAGTAGGGTTACTTCGAAATGAAAGCCTGTAAAGCCGGGGTAGTAGGGTTGTGATAAGGAACCTCGATAGTAGGGTTACTTCGAAATGAAAGCCTGGGTAGTAGGGTTGTGAGAAGGAACCTGGATAGTAGGGTTACTTCGAAAAGGAAAGCCTGAGTAGTAGGGCTGTGAGAAGGAACCTGGATAGTAGGGTTACTTCGAAACGAAAGCCTGGGTAGTAGGGCTGTGAGAAGGAACTTGGATATTAGGGTTACTTCGAAATGAAAGCCTGGGTAGTAGTGCTGTGAGAAGGAACCTTGATAGTAGGGTTACTTCGAAATGAAAGCCTGGGTAGTAGGGCTTTGAGAAGGAACCTGGATAGTAGGGTTACTTCGAAATGAAAGCCGGGGTAGTAGGGCTGTGAGAAGAAACCTGGATAGTAGGGTTACTTCGAAATGAAATCCTGGGTAGTAGGGCTGTGAGAAGGAACCTGGATAGTAGGGTTACTTCGAATGGAAAGCCGTGGTAGTAGGGTTGTGAGAAGGAACCTAGATAGTAGGGTTACTTCGAAAGGAAAGCCTGGGTAGTAGGGCTGTGAGAAGGAACCTGGATAGTAGGGTTACTTCGAAATGAAATCCTGTAAAGCCTGGGTAGTAGGGCTGTGAGAAGGAACCTGGATAGTAGGGTTACTTCGAAATGAAAGCTTGGGTAGTAGGGATGTGAGAAGGAACCTGGATAGTAGGGTTACTTCGAAATGGAAGCGTGGGTAGTAGGGCTGTGAGAAGGAACCTGGATATTAGGGTTACTTCGAAATGAAAGCCTATGTAGTAGGGTTGTGAGAAGGAACTTGGATAGTAGGGTTACTTCGAAAGGAAAGCCTGGGTAGTAGGGCTGTAAGAAGGAACCTGGATAGTAGGGTTACTTTGAAATGAAAGCCTAGGTAGTAGGGCTGTGAGAAGGAACCTGAATAGTAGGGTTACTTCGAAACGAAAGCCTGGGTAACAGGGCTGTGAGAAGGATCCTGGATATTAGGCTTACTCGAAATGAAAGCTTGGGTAGTAGTGCTGTGAGAAGGAACTAGGATAGTAGGGTTACTTCGAAATGAAAGCCTGTGTAGTAGGGCTGTGAGAAGGAACCTGGATAGTAGGGTTACTTCGAAATGAAAGCCTGGGTAGTAGGGCTGTAAGAATAAACCTGGATAGTAGGGTTACTTCAAAAGGAAATCCTGGGTAGTAGGGTTGTGAGAAGGAACCTGGATAGTAGGGTTACTTCGAAATGAAAACCTGTAAAGCCGGGGTAGTAGGGTTGTGATAAGGAACCTGGATAGTAGGGTTACTTCGAAATGAAAGCCTGGGTAGTAGGGTTGTCAGAAGGAACCTGGATAGTAGGGTTACTTCGAAAAGGAAAGCCTGAGTAAGAGGGCTGTGAGAAGGTACCTGGATAGTAGGGTTACTTCGAAACGAAAGCCTGGGTAGTAGGGCTGTGAGAAGGAACTTGGATATTAGGGTTACTTCGAAATGAAAGCCTGGGTAGTAGTGCTGTGAGAAGGAACCTTGATAGTAGGGTTACTTCGAAATGAAAGTCTGGGTAGTAGGGCTGTGAGAAGGAACCTGGATATTAGGGTTACTTCGAAATGAAAGCCGGGGTAGTAGGGCTGTGAGAAGGAACCTGGATAGTAGGGTTACTTCGAAATGAAATCCTGGGTAGTAGGGCTGTGAGAAGGAACCTGGATAGTAGGGTTACTTCGAATGGAAAGCCGTGGTAGTAGGGTTGTGAGAAGGAACCTGGGTAGTAGGGTTACTTCGAAATGAAAGCCTAGATAGTAGGGCTTGCGGGAAGGAACCTGGGTAGTAGGGTTACTTCGAAATGAAAGCCTGGATAGTAGGGCTTGTGGGAAGGAACCTGGGTAGTAGGGTTACTTTGAAATGAATGCCTGGGTAGTAGGGCTGTGAGAAGAAACCTGGATAGTAGGGTTACTTCGAAATGAAAGCCAGGGTAGTAAGGTTGTGATAAGGAACCTGGATAGTAGGGTTACTTTGAAAGGAAAGCCTGGGTAGTAGGGCTGTAAGAAGGAACCTGAATAGTAGGGTTACTTCGAAACAAAATCCTGGGTAGTAGGGCTGTGAGAAGGAACCTGGATATTAGGGGTACTTCGAAATGAAAGCTTGGGTAGTAGTTCTGTGGGAAGGAACCTGGATAGTAGGGTTACTTCGAAATGAAAGCCTAGGTAGTAGGGCTATAAGAAGGAACATGGATAGTAGGGTTACTTCGAAATGAAAGTCGGCGTAGTAGGGCTGTGAGAAGGAACCTGGATAGTAGGGTTACTTTGAAATGACAGCCTGGGTAGTAGGGCTATGAGAAGGAACCCGGATAGTAGGGTTACTTCGAAATGAAAGCCTGGGTAGTAGGGCTGTGAGAAGGAACCTGGATAGTAGGGTTACTTCGAAAGGAAAGCCTAGGTAGTAGGGCTGTGAGAAAGAACCTGGATAGTAGGGTTACTTCGAAATGAAAGCCTGTAAAGCCTAGGTAGTAGGGCTGTGAGAAGGAACCTCGATAGTAGGGTTACTTCGAAATGAAAGCCTGGGTAGTAGGGATGTGAGAAGGAACCTGGATAGTAGGGTTACTTCGAAAGGAAAGCCTAGGTAGTAGGTCTGTGAGAAGGAACCTGGATAGTAGGGTTACTTTGAAATGAAAGCCTGGGTAGTAGGGCAGTGAGAAGGAACCTGGATAGTAGGGTTACTTCGAAATGAAAGCCTGGGTAGTAGGGCTGTAAGAAGGAACCTGGATAGTAGGGTTACTTCAAAAGGAATGCCTGGGTAGTAGGGTTGTGAGAAGGAACCTGGATAGTAGGGTTACTTCGAAAGGAAAGCCTGGGTAGTAGGGCTGTGAGAAGGAACCTGAATAGTAGGGTTACTTCGAAACGAAAGTCTGGGTAGCAGGGCTGTGAGAAGGATCCTGGATATTAGGGTTACTTAGAAATGAAAGCTTGGGTAGTAGTGTTGTGAGAAGGAACTAGGATAGTAGGGTTACTTCGAAATGAAAGCCTGGGTAGTAGGGCTGTGAGAAGGAACCTGGATAGTAGGGTTACTTTGAAATGAAAGTCGGGGTAGTAGCGCTGTGAGAAGGGACCTGGATAGTAGGGTTACTTTGAAATGAAAGCTTGGGTAGTAGGGCTATGAGAAGGAACCTGGATAGTAGGGTTACTTCGAAATGAAAGCCTTGGTAGTAGGGTTGTGAGAAGGAACCTGGATAGTAGGGTTACTTCGAAAGGAAAGCCTGGGTAGTAGGGCTGTGAGAAGGTACCTGGATAGTAGGGTTACTTCGAAATGAAAGCCTTAAAAGCCAAGGTAGTAGGGCTGTGAGAAGGAACCTCGATAGTAGGGTTACTTCGAAATGAAATCC
Organism: Vicia faba; assembly: GCA_948472305.1. Lineage (NCBI taxonomy): Eukaryota > Viridiplantae > Streptophyta > Magnoliopsida > Fabales > Fabaceae > Vicia > Vicia faba. The sequence goes on from OX451739.1 coordinate 691,144,727, forward strand.
TGGGTAGTAGGGCTATGAGAAGGAACCTGGATAGTAGGGTTACTTCGAAAAGGAAATCCCGAGTAGTAGGGTTGTGAGAAGGAACCTGGATAGTAGGGTTACTTTGAAATGAAAGCCTGGGTAGTAGGGTTGTGAGAAGGAACCTGGATAGTAGGGTTACTTCGAAATGAAATCCTGGGTAGTAGGGCTATGAGAAGGAACCTGGATAGTAGGGTTACTTCGAATGGAAAGCCGTGGTAGTAGGGTTGTGAGAAGGAACCTGGGTAGTAGGGTTACTTTGAAATGAAAGCCTAGATAGTAGGGCTTGCGGGAAGGAACCTGGGTAGTAGGGTTACTTCGAAATGAAAGCCTGGGTAGTAGGGCTGTGAGAAGAAACCTGGATAGTAGGGTTACTTCGAAATGAAAGCCTGGGTAGTAAGGTTGTGAGAAGGAACCTGGATAGTAGGTGTGATCGGTGGATCTGGAACTGACTGTTTTAAAGCTGGTTCGCGAAATGTCGCGGAAGCAAGAGTCGCCACCGTCTTTTATTTTCTCCAAATGGAAAGGACAAAAGCACAGAAAAATTCCTTAAAGAGATTGCTCTCGGTTCGGGAGGTAGGTTATAGAAAGGGAAGGTGTTATCACCCTTTCTATCCATGGTTATCCATGGGCTCTTAGATACTTGCTCATTTGTGTTTTCAAAAATGGTTTGTTTGCTTTTCAACTGTGGGTTTTAAAAAGTTTCTTTGAAAATTCCAGTTCGACTCTTGTATCGGTCCTCAAGAGTGTTTGAAAAATTGCTTTCGAAAGATTTTTGAAAATGTGTTGGTGTGAAAAGTATTTTTGAATTTGTTTTGAAATTTAGAGCAAGTATCTAGAGTCGTCTACCTACCCTAAGGAATTCGTCTGTGTAAATGTCCTTTAAAGTAATGCCATCCCACCATTGAGAGGTAGGTAGCACCACCGTTGGAGGTGTTCGGGTCAATTCGAGGTTCGGGACATGGTGATCACCAGAGCAATGGGAAGACACCTTAGAAGCTACCCTCATGCCAGGTTCCCGGATCATGAGGACTTACTAAGACATCCTCTACTCGACGATCACCTTTCGAGGCAAGGCAACAGTGAGGCGTACCCTAGGGGTGGTGTGTGATTTGTGTGTCATGTTCATTTATTTATCTTGTTCATGTCAAAGTGATCTATGCGTTTGTTTTTATTTGCCATTCATTCTTGCATGCCTTTATTTAACAGTTAAAAAGATGCGGGAAATTAAAAGTTCTAAGCTATTACAAAGGCGCGGGTCCACATCGCCAAAATTAATCCAGGACCCGATTTGACAGAAAATAAAGAAATAAAGTAAAGTGCGAAAAATTATGAAATTACACGGCTTTGGGAGAATTACATTAATATTTACAAGAAGGAGATAAATAAAATGCGCGAATATGAATTAAAATTGGAAACGAGGGCGTTGGACCCTTTTTAATGGAATTAAATTAAATTATTAAATTAATAAAATTAAGGGAAAAGAAATTATTTTTTTAGTTTTTTTGGAATTGTGAATTTTTAATGAGAAGATTAGCTGAAATTAAAATTAAATTAACCCTAATTCTATGACTTTTATTTATTAAGAAAAAATATTAAAGTTAAACCTAAATTAACCTAATTAATTAAAGCAATTTGATTTACAAAAATAAATAATTAATTATTAGTGAAAAGAAAAGAAAAAGGATAAGAATTGATTAAAACCCTAATTCTACAAATTTTAAGTTTATTAGAAAAATATTAAGATTTAAACCTAAATTAAAAACTAAAATCAATTAATGATATTTATTTACAAAAAATAACATTAAATAAAAATACTTATTTTTGTCTTTTTTCTGATTTTTATATTGTCTTTATGTTTTTTAAGAAAATATTAAATTAAAGAATTAAAAGAAATTAATTAAAATAAAGAAAAGAAAAATATAAAAAGAATAAAAGAAACAAACTCTAGGGGGTTCTGTCCCCAAGTGGAGGGTTTATTGTAGCAATTCTGGCCCACTTATATCAAGCCCTTTTGACCTTTTCAGGACGCGTGTAGGTGCGTTGACTCAGGTCCATCATGTTCCTTCAATTATGACCCTTTGATCCATCTTAGTAGGCACGTGGATGGCTTGATTTTGTGGATGTAAGATGGACGCTAGCACTGAAACTGCACATAAGCGTTAAAAGGAAAATAATATGGAAAGGGGTGGGGACCTGGGGCTCGAACCCAGGTCCCAGGGATTACCAGTAATGTGCCTTGCCAGTGGAGCTGTGAGCGTGTTTTATTAATTATATAACAAACAATTATTATAAAATAAAACAAATCGTTAGTGACTTTTTCGCGCGAAGTTTCAAATCAACCAATCATTGCTGGACACTTCATCATCTTCTTCTTCGTTTCGTTTTTCCCTGAAAATAAAAGAAGGTTAGCGGGGGTTTTAAACCCCCCCAAAATATGCCATATCCAATAATAGCGAATAAGCCGTGGTAGCACATAAATTAGGCGCGATGAGTGTTTTGTTTTCGTCCAAGCACGCTGAGTTCATTCATGGTATTATGGTGTTCCAATTTTTCCAGAATAGAGAAGCCCTAAATTAGAACCTCTGCAACCCTAAAATATAACAATGGCGTTTTTGCATATAGTGTATAAAAACTCAATCAAAGTATGTGGTTAGCTTCAGAATACATCACTTAGTATGAATCCATAAACAAAATGCCATGAGAATGCTTGAAAATCAAAACACGAATATGCATTTTATATGAAAAATTTGGATTTCTGTATACCGATTCAAGGCGTTAGAGTTGATGTTCTTGATTGGAATAGTCTCCTGGTCACCTTGGCAAGCTAATGGAGTGGTTATTTGATCTTGAAAAGCCCTGTAACCTAGTTTTCAGTTTTGAGTTTTTTCACAAAAAATGCAAAAGTGTTGATGAGGTTCCTGCGCAGCTGGGAGGTTCTTTTGAATAGGGTTTGCATCAGTACTTATGTATGAATGATTAGGGTTGAGAAAATTGATCAAAAAATCCATGAATTGATGAAGAGATATTTGATTTTTTATGGCATAAGTTTTCAAATCTTTTTCATGCAAACTTGATTCAAATCATGTCCAATTATCAAGATTCTTTCCAAATCTGATTATACACAAAATCTTGAGACTATTTCATGCACAAAAAGATTTAAAAAGTTAGGCTTAGTATTTTCCACATATTTATTTTAATTAAATGAATTATTAATACTTAAAAATCCAAATAAATAAATAAAAATGATAAAAAACTTCCCTTTGGGCCAAATGGTCGTGCACATGCTTTGGATGATGAATTGTGGAAGGAAAAGAGGCCCATTAGCAATTTTAGGACATTTGAAGCAATGTTGACTTTTCAAAATATCCAAACATTTCCCAACTTCCACAAGGCATAACTTGCTCAATTTTTAAGCTTTGATCATGTTCTTGGACATTTTGGAAAGGTCGTTGAGTCCTCTAACCAATGTCTTTGGTCCCATGTCATTTTAATTTACCAATCTCAAGTTATGGCCTTTAACTTAAAGTCCCTTTTTGTTGACTTTTGAAAATGACCTATAATGTTGAAATTGATAACTTTTTGTGAGAGCATTTCTTGGACTTTAAGTATGAAGAGGAGTTGTAGTAAATGTCTTTCTCTTCAAAATGAGCTTTGGATGGAATTTTTCTGATAATCCATGTGAAAGTTATGCCCTGGTCAATTTACAGTTGACTTTTTCAACTGTCCAAATATGGAAACTTTTGCATCTTGAGACTTTTTGAGCCAAGCTTTGAGAATCATGATCAAGCATTGATCAAATGATGTTTATGGCTTCAAAATGAGATGTTGACCAAAAATTTGAACTTTTGACTGTCAAATGACCATTTTGCCCCTGCAGTTGACTGTAGTGCAATTAGGGTTTTTGACTGTGCAATTTTGTGCTGTAAGTCTTGAAACTTGGTATGAGGATGCTTGACCATGTTTATAGGCATGTGGGACTTGATTGGACCCTTGGAAACTTCATTTTCTTTGTCAGAACCAAAACCCTAGTTTTTGACTGTTAGGGGGCCCTTGAACTGTGCAACCCTTAGGGAGATTTTTGAAGTTTTGACTTGGAAATTCTTGAAGAATATGGGAGGGCAAATTTTGGGGTATAACAGTTGCCCCTATTCAATCTTCTTAGACCTGAGGATGCAGATTGGCTGACGTGCCTTTCGTAATCCGAAGGTGGAAGATGATTGAACACTAGAGTGCCCAGAAATTTGCGCTCACATAGTAGCAGTGTGATGGTGGAATGGGCTTATAGATGCCATTTGGAGATTGATGGATAGGATGATGGGCTTATAGATGCCATGCTGAGAGATGATGGATGGTGGATGGACTTATAGATGCCATCTGGGCGTCGATCGCGTAAGAGATTCCTTAGCGAGCACTTGCGTACCTGCAAAAGAAAAATGATTACCTGGCCTGTTACAGGAGCTGGTCTTCAAATTCTTTGTATAGATGTGTCCTGACTGGTTACAGGAGCTGGATCTGGAGCTTCAAAAGGTGATGAATGAACTAGGGATGGTTACTACCTCAACGGGATGGTGAGAGAACCTTGGACGATTACTACCTCAACAGTAACGCTGAGAGAATCTTGGGCGACTTCAACCTCAACAGCAACGCTGAGAGAATCTTGGGCGACTTCAACCTCAACAGTAACGCTGAGAGAATCTTGGGCGACTTCAACCTCAACAGTAACGCTGAGAGAATCTTGGGCGACTTCAACCTTAACAGTAACGCTGAGAGAATCTTGGGCGACTTCTACCTCAATAGTAACGCTGAGAGAATCCTGGATATCTTCTACTGAGTCTTTATCAAGAAAATCTGTTAGGGAACGATTTAACTGGACTAGAGAAGGCCTTTGACTGGATAAGAAACAGTAAAATCTTAGGGTCAATTTAACTGAACCGGTCTAGGTCTTGAAATCTTCAACTGGATAAGAAACAGGGAGATCTTAGGGTCGATCTCACTGAACCAGAGAAGGCCTTTGACTGGATAAGAAACTGAAAAATCTTAGGGTCGATTTAACTGAACCGGTCTAGGTCTTGAAATATCTTCAACTGGATAAGAAACAGGGAGATCTTAGGGTCGATCTGACTGAACCAGAGAAGGCCTTAGACTGGATAAGAAACAGTAAAATCTTAGGGTCGATTTAACTGAACCGGTCTAGGTCTTGAATATAGCTGAGGACTTAACTGGATCTTTCCTGAAAGGTAAAGGTCAGTCATATGCAATGCATGATATGGATCAAGCAATGATGTTCTCAACATAAATGAGATTCGTAAGATGTGATGCGTATATGCATGCTATAATGTATGGAAATGTGATGTTTATGAATGTATGTTTTTCGTCTAGGAAAGTAAATCCTTGACGGGTGTCGGGAAGTTATATCCTGGGTTGATGTTGAAGAGTAGATTTTTTTTGCCTCCGCTGGGGATGATAGTTGCAAGAATACCGGTAGGGGAAGATGACTCCATTGGGGAATAAACTTGGCGAATGGATTATCCTGCAGGGGGAAAAGTACTCTAACGATCTTGCTAGGAGGCCATACTCTGTGGGGAGAGAGGTACTTTGCTGGAATGCTGATGGTAACTTCGCTGGGGATACCATTGTTGTGTTTGGAAGTGTTAATAGACTTCGCTGGGGATAAGAAGACTTCGTCGAGGACGCTCTTTCCGTGGCTTTTGGCTGAGGATAACCCAGTTATATCCTGGTAAGGAAATAACTCTTTGAATAAAGTCGGGGAACGCGTTTGTGCTCTACGAGGATAAGCTTCCAGAATCTACTGGGGATAAGCTTACTGCTTGGGGGAAATGGATTCCAACTTTCTTGGGGAAGCTGGATTGGACTCTCTTGGGGGAGTTTGAGCTGTATCGGGGAAATGACTCCATTGAATGTATGGTATTCCGCCGGGGAACAATCTTAGATCAAGACTGCCAGGGATGCTTGTTAAGAATGTATATATGCTGCTGGGGAATGCTGAGCTCTGCGGGAGGGTACCCAACTTCCCTAAGTTTGACTGTAACCTTGCTTGAGGAGAGTGTACTGTCTGGTTGGCTTACTCTCTGGGGAATTGGGATGTTCTGGTTATGTTCTTCAGCTGAACCTACCTTGATACCTTTGGGGGATAGAACAATTAGATGGCTTAGACAACTCTTTATTGCCCCTGTTTCTAATCTTACCTGTAATTAATCCTTTGTTTCGTATTCAAATATTCATGAGTTAGCAAATTATTGTCAATGCATATATCACAAATTGAACCTTGGACGTTCTTCGCAAAACAAAACAGAAAAGGAAAAAATAGATGGCAATTTTAGCTGAAAAGTATATTTGTATTGATTTTTGAATTGCCTGTAAATAGGCGTTTTATGTACAAGAGGCTGACGTCCTAGTAAGAGAACGCCGCTGAACAGAAGAGTTTATACAAATTTTATACAAGAGAAAATAAAACAGTTGTGTGAAATGAATGATCCCACTGGGTTTCAACTCTGCTATTTCCCTTATATCTCTGAGAGTCTCATCACTTGATGACCTTGGTTGAAGATGAAGCTGACTGATCGATGCCGTCTGAACTTGGTGTAGATACCGGATTCTGGATGCAAAGTGATCCAATGAGACATAGTATTACGCTTTTATCCCTAATTTTTGCCTGGACCGCCCTTTCGGGTTTTCAGTCCACCGGGATACCCATTTTTTCCCAAGCCGCCTTTTCAGGTTTTCGACTTGCCGGGTGTACAGATTTTTTTCATTTCATCCCTTCATTTTGCCCGAACCCTTTTGGTTCGCCGGGAAGCCCTAATTTTTGCCTAGGCATGTCAGCCTAGCGGGTCTTTTTCATGCGTAGTATCTTTTTACTATGTCTGCATTAGCGGGGTGAGGAAGGTCGTCACCATCCATGTTGGTTAGAATCATGGCTCCTCCTGAGAACACATGTTTAACCATAAATGGCCCTTCGTACGTAGGGGTCCATTTGCCCCTTGGATCACTCTGAGGAAGGATGATTCGCTTGATTACCAAATCCCCAACTTGATACTCTTGTGGTCTGACCTTTTTGTTAAATGCCCTGATCATCCGTTTCTGATACGTCTGACCATGACAGATAGCAGCAAGTCTCTTTTCGTCAATAAGGTTTAACTGATCAAGTCGTGTCTGGATCCAATCATCTTAGTTTAGATTTGCATCCTTCATTATCCGGAGAGAGGGTATTTGCACTTCGATCGGTAAGACTGCCTCCATACCATAAACCAAGGAGAAAGGAGTTTCCCCGGTTGATGTCCTGGCTGAGGTACGGTACCCATGTAGAGCGAACGGTAACATCTCGTGCCAATCTTTATAAGTCACTGTCATCTTCTGCACGATTTTCTTAATGTTTTTATTTGCTGCTTCTACAGCCCCATTCATCTTCGGCCGGTAGGGAGAAGAGTTGTGGTGCTGTATCTTAAACTGCTCACAGAGCTCAGTGATCATCTTATTATTCAGATTGGTACCGTTGTCTGTAATAATTCTTTCTGGGACGTCGTATCGACAGATCAGGTTATGTCGAATGAACCGTGCCACAACAGTCTTGGTTACCGTAGCGTAGGAAGCCGCTTCGACCCACTTCGTGAAGTAATCAATCGCTACCAGGATGAAGCGATGCCCGTTAGATGCCGTAGGTTTAATCTCACCGATCATGTCTATGCCCCACATTGCAAACGGCCAAGGCGCAGTCAGAACATTTAGAGGAACTGGAGGAACATGCACCTTGTCTGCATATATCTGGCATTTGTGGCATGTCCGAGAATGTTGGTAGCAGTCAGCCTCCATGGTGGACCAGAAATACCCTGCCCGGAGGATCTTCTTTTCCATAGTGTGCCCACTGGAATGTGTACCAAAGGTCCCTTCATGTAGCTCTTCCATGATCCTTTCTGCTTCAGTCTTATCCACACAACGCAATAAGGTCGAATCATGGTTTCGCTTGTACAAGATGCCGTTGCTAAGGAAGAACTTCGCTGCGAACCTTCTCAGAAACTTCTTATCGTTGACAGATGCACCTTCAGGGTATTCCTGAGCTTCCAAATATCTCTTCACCTCATGGTACCAAGGCTTCTCAGTCACCAATTCAGTCTCGAGATCACAACAGTATGCCGGTTCGTCTAGTTTCCAGATGATGATCCGGGGAGCCTCATTATCCCATTTGACTTTGAACATAGAAGACATTGTAGCTAACGCGTCCGCCAATTGATTCTCCTCTCTTGGGAAATGTTCAAAGGTTATCTCTGTGAAGTGGGGGATCAAAGTCAACACACATTCTCTGTAAGGAATAAGATTCGGATGTTTCGTATCCCACTCTCCTTTGATCTGATTGATCACAAGAGCGGAATCTCCGAAGACACTCAGAAACTTGATCCTTAAGTCGATCGCAGCTTGAAGACCCATGATGCATGCCTCATACTCCACCATGTTGTTGGTACAGTTGAAACATAGTCGGGCAGTAAGCGGAGTATGAGTGCCTTGAGGGGATATGATTATGGCGCCGATACCGTTACCCAAAGCATTGGAGGCTCCATCAAAGTGCATAGACCATCGGGATCCTTCCTCAGGTCCTTCATCCGGTCCAAGTACTTCACAATCAGTCACTATCATGATGCTCTCGTCCGGAAACTCGAAGTTCATTGACTGATAGTCGTCTACTGCCTGATGTGCCAAGATGTCTGCTAATACACTTCCCTTGATGGCTTTCTGAGTCGTGTATTGAATGTCGTATTCTGTCAAGATCATCTGCCATCTTGCTATTCTCCCAGACAGAGCAGGCTTTTCAAATATGTACTTTATAGGATCCATCTTTGAGATCAACATGGTAGTGTGAGTCAGCATATACTGTCTCAGCCGGCGAGCAGCCCATACCAAAGCGCAACAAGTTTTCTCAAGCAGTGAGTATCGGGTCTCACAGTCGGTAAACTTTTTGCTAAGGTAATAAATGGCATGCTCTTTTCGGCCAGACTCGTCATGCTGCCCCAGCACACACCACATTGAGTTGTCGAGTACTGTCAGATATAATATTAGAGGTCTCCCTTCAACCGGTGGCATAAGGATGGGTGGTTCTTGGAGATACTATTTGATTCTGTCAAAAGCAGCCTGACATTCATCATTCCAACGTACTACCTGATCTTTCTTCAGCAGCTTGAAGATTGGCTCACAAGTAGCAGTCAGATGCGAGATGAACCGAGCAATGTAATTCAGGCGTCCTAAAAAGCCTCTGACCTCTTTCTCTGTCTTAGGAACTGGCATCTCTTGAATAGCTTTGACCTTGGCAGGGTCCACTTGAATGCCCTTGTCACTTACAACGAAGCCTAGCAACTTTCCAGATCTTACCCCGAAGGTGCACTTGTTCGGGTTCAACCTCAGCTTGTACAATTTCAGACGGTCAAACAACTTCTGCAGATGATCTAGGTGCTCTTCTTCGGTCTAGGACCTTGCGATCATGTCGTCAACATACACTTCTATCTCATGATGGATCATATCATTAAATAAAGCAACCATGGCACGTTGGTAGGTTTCCCCAGCGTTCTTTAGTCCAAAAGGCATGACCTTGTAGCAGAAGGTGCCCCACTGAGTAACAAAGGTAGTCTTTTCCATGTCTTCAGGAGCCGTCTTTATCTGATTGTAACCTGAAAAACCATCCATGAAAGAGAACACCTTATGCTGAGCTGTATTGTCAACAAGGACATCAATGTGAGGTAGGGGGAAGTCATCCTTGGGGCTGGCCCTGTTCAGATCCCTGTAGTCGACACACATTCTGACCTTTCCATCCTTCTTTGGCACCGGCACCACATTAGCAACCCACTGAGGGTAAGAAGTCACTGCAAGGAAACCGGCATCAAACTGTTTCATAACCTCGGCCTTGATCTTCTCTGACATCTCTGGACGCATACGGCGGACCTTTTGCTTAACCGGAGGGCAGTCTTCCTTAGTAGGCAAGTGATGGACCACAATGTCGGTATCCAACCCGGGCATGTCTTCGTAGGACCAGGCAAAGATCTCCACATAATCATGTAGCATCTTAGTCAACCGTTGCTTCACGCTGAGCTCTAGGTTGGCACCAATCTTTACCTCTTTCCTGTCTGCTTCAGTACCCAAGTTTATTATTTCCACTGGCTCTTCGTGTGGTTGAATTGCCATCTCTTCCTGGAGTAACAGTCTTGCAAGCTTGCCAGGCACTTCGCAATCATCTTCACCTTCGTCTTCGGCTAAGTTGATCAGATTTTCGAAGTCATAACTGGCAGTAGCAGAGTCGTTACCAGTGAGATCCAGAGTGGATTGAAACCTGTATGAGTGAGTGTGTGTAAATACAACTGTTTTTGCGATATAATGAAAGGAAAGAAAAGAAAGGGAGCATAAAATTTGAAATGCGAGAAAACGTCCAAGATCTTTATTCATGATATATGAAATGACAATTTATATGCCCTCACAAATGAAACCACGGTGCCTCGGGTAAGACACCGGGCCATAAAGTTTTAATTGTTGTTTATTACAAATAACAAAACAAAGAAGTTTATTACTGTGTAACAAAAGTAACAGGGGTATGGTCTTTGACAATCCAATTGGTCGATCCGCCTTCAGTCGTCGGGTAGATCCAGCTATTGAACTCAGCTTCATCCACTTCATTATCCTCCCCAACAGCATTCACTCCTGGATTAGTAATGAGCACAGGAGGTCTTCTGGTCTTTGCCTTCCGCATAGCTTTCTGTCCCTCTGCAGTAAAACCCAGTCCAAATTTGTCACTTTTCTGTGTAAAGTCGGGAAGCCTGCCCCAGTTAGTACATTCACCTTTCTGAACCACAGCCCGGGCATCCTTTAGGGACGCCATCTTCAAAGGAACATCTTCTTCGACCGCTGTTTCTGCTGCTGCTGAAATTGGAAGTACCTCTTCGAAATGCTGAAAGGGGGTTTCAATAAACTCCCCGTCCATCTCAATGTATCTGAAGGAATTCAAGTGGCTCACCATATACTCCTCCTCTCCTTGCACAGTGACGATCTTCCCTCTGACAGGATATTTCAGCTTCTGGTGCAAGGTAGAGGTCACTGCCCCAGCTTTGTGGATCCAAGGTCGACCCAGCAGACAAGAATACGACGGACGGATATCCATCACATAAAAGGTAGAGTCAAACACCTGAGAGCCCACACGAATAGGAATGTCAACCTCTCCATGGACCATCCTCTTTGAACCGTCGAAGGCTCTGACGATAATATTGCTAGGCTTCAGCTCCAGGCCCTCACAATCCAAACGGTCTAAAGCTTTCTTGGGTAACACATTCAAGGAAGATCCAGTGTCCACCAACACATGTGCCAGAGTATTGCCCCTGCATTCAATAGAGACATGCAGGGCATCATTGTGGTCTCTTCCCTTTGCAGTCAGGTCAGCATCTGAAAAACCCAAGCCATTGTCCGCTGTCAGATTTGCTACGCAATCAGTGAACTGAACTGCAGATGTTTCCTGTGGCACATGGGCCGTCTTGAGAAATGAAATCAGAGCCTTAGCATGGGCCTCTGAGCACAGTAACAAGGAGAGCATTGAGATCTTGGAGGGCGTATGCTCCAGCTGTTCCATAACATTAAAGTCGCTCTTCTTGATTATCTTTAGGATCTCCTCCATCTCTTGTTGGGAGGCCTCAGCATTTATAGGTATTGGTGCCTCCATCCGGGCAGGCTCATCTTCAATCCCTTTGCCCCGAGCATTAGATGACTCGGCAGCAGGGGAAACAACTTGATCAGGAATAGGAACAGGTACATTTGTAGGTGTTATGGTGAGGGGTCTTCGAACAGCTGGTGGTGCAATGTCAGGCGAGAAGAGCCTGCCACTGCGGGTAACCTTGGCTGGACCAGTGATATCGCAGATACTGGCGCCAGTGTTGAACTCTTGTTTGATTCCATTCACATACACATCTGCCCCATAATGCCAAAGGACAGCTTTATCAGATACGTAGGGGAGAGGCCCCGGAACAGTAATAACAACAGGTGCGACAGTCATGATTTGAACAGGCTTCCTTGGGAGAGCCTTGATTAGATTATTGAAGATTGTGACCACAGAAACTTCTTCTACTGGAACCAACTGAACAACAGACTTCTTAAACAGAATCTCCTTGCTGTCCATTAGGCTTTGGATGCCCAACTTCAGCAAAGGATAACCAGATAGGGAAACAGCACAGAACAGGCAACCCTCACTGCAACCCGGAAATAAACCGGCCAGCAGTAGGTTCCTCTTGACAGTCTTCAAAGGAGTAGCCACATCATCCACAGAAATAGCGTATACATCTTCATCAACCGCATTTACTCCATGCTAGGGCATAGGAGCAGTTACAACATTCGGCCTCTCAGGCGCTTCGAACTGTATCTCTTTTGCGTCAATAAGGTCTTGCACCTTATTCCTTAATGCCCAACAGTCATCAGTGGAATGCCCCGGGCTATCAGAGTGATAAGCACAGCGGGCATTTGGGTTGTATTTGGGGGAGGCAGTGTTCACAACCTTGGGGGCCTCTCTGACAGTCACTAGGTTGGTGGATAGCAACTGCGGCAAGATTTGGGATAGGGTCATGCTCAAACGGGTAAACTCTCTCCGGGGTCTTTCAGCCCTTTGAGGATTGGTTGGCCGAGGAGCGGCAGCAGGCTTAGCAATCATTACCGCACTGACAGATTGGCGGCGCTCAGATTTCTCTTGTCTCCTGGAGCCATATACAGCACTAGCCTCCTTCTTGAAGGGTTTCTTCTCATAACTTGTAGATGCACCCTTCGGAATCTTACCAGACTTCAACCCAGCCTCAATTCTCTCTCCAGTCAGAATAAGATCAGTAAACCCTGCAGATGAGTTACCGATAAGATGGTTGAAAAACGGCCCAGATAGGGTCCCCAAGAACATGTCTACCAACTCCCGATCAGTCAACGGAGGCTGCACCCTGCCAGCCAGATCCCTCCACTTCTGAGCGTACTCCTTAAAACCTTCACTTGAACCTAACGACATACCCTGGAGTTGGGTACGTGTAGGGGCAAGGTCGGCATTATATTAATACTTCTTATAGAAAGCAGTAGCCAACTCCTCCCAGTTACGAACCTTGGTCCCATCCAGCTGATAGAACCATTCGAGATGAGTCCCTGAAAGACTCTCCTGGAAGAAGTGGATCCACAAATTCTTGTCCACTGAGTACGGTTGAATCTTCCGCACATAAGACCTGAGGTGTAGCTTGGGACATGATGCCCCATCATACTTGGTAAAGGACGGTGCTTTGAACTTATGAGGGATAATCACACCATTAGACAAACCCAAATCTCCTAAATCCAGCCCAGGTACCTGTTGTATCTCCATAGCATTCAACTTGTCTTCCAACTGCTTATACCGGTCTTCAGCCGGAGGATACTGCTCCTCATCAAAATCAGTCTCGTTGTCGGAGACTACCGGACTTGGACCTTTTTCCCCTTGAGGGGTACCCTTGCCTATAGAAGAACCAGCCTCTTCATTCTGCAGAGTATTACCAAACCTTCGGCCCGAGTTGAAAAGAACAGTTCTTCTCTTCTTCTTCTTTTCCTTCTTCAGGAGCAGAGCCTTCAGCTCTTCTTGGCCCTGAGCCAAACCCATGATTAGTTCCTGAAATTGCGCATTCTGCGCCTGAAGAGCCTTGATGGACATCTCAGTTGATGATGAGTCAGGATTCATGATGCTGAAATAAACAGCGAAGAACGGTAAGCAACCTGAAAAGAAGAAAACCTGCTATGCACATGATGAATGATATGTGTTTATGCAATGCATTCAGGGGTTCGAAAGTTCAAATTTGTTGTAGACAAAAAAGAACACACGTTATTATTAAGGAAATAATTGTTCGGTACATCAAAGCCTCATGGGCAAAATATTACAAAAGCAAATCAATCCCAAAAGACACTACGCATCCTCTTTGGAGCTATGTAAGTGTTGAGATTCCTCTCCTCATGCAATAGGCGGGTGAGCTCCAAGACCTTCTTTTCACTAGCATGTAGACTGGTCTCAAGAGAATTCCGTTCTTCCTTAAGCTGGATCCAGCTCTTCTGCATCTCTTCCCAGGATGTGGGCATATCAGGATGCTGAATAGTGTAGGACACTTCTCCTTCCAAGACTGGCTCTTTGATCACTGGGAGCATATGAGGATAAGGCATCACTAACTTCTGGGAGCGGGTCCGTACCCACTTGAGATAAGGCTCCAATGGGATGGAGTTCCTGTGCCCCAGTGTCTTGCTGTCTATCCTATTTGGCATCCTCCAGGCTCTGATAAATCTCTGGCGAAGTCCTTGTGCATCGTTGTCGAAGTCAAAAACTATGTCAGGAATTAACATGTCATGAGGGCCATCCCTTCGAGCATAACCAAACTGTCTCCAAGCCAGGCATGGGTTGTAAGTAATACCTCCTCTGATTCCAAGTAAAGGAACATTAGGGTACTCCCCGCAACGATCAATGATAGTGACGTCCTCTCTGGACCGAGGGCACCAATGTATATCTGCATGTGTAAGAGTCATCAACCATTGTGACCATCTCAAACCCCGCTCGTTCTTCAAAACTGATTGTGGAAGGTGCGAAATAAACCACCTTCCCAGGAGAGGAGTGCAACACATAAGGACACCTCTTTTTCTCATGGTTCAAGTGTAACATGAGTGAAGGATGTCCCCCAACAACGTAGGTATAGGATTCCTGGATATGAAGATCTGGACAGCACTGATATCTATAAGCTAATCTGGGTTAGGAAACAACACCAAACCATAGACAAGGAGGGCCACAACTTCTTCAAAAGCTTGTAAGTCAAGGGAGTTCCAACATTCATGGGCCTTTTCAAACAGAAACCTGGCTAAGAACCCTTTGATACCACTTCTAACTTCCCAATGTCCCTTGAGATCAGATGACTGTAGGTGCAAGGCTTTAGCAATCTCTTCAAGCCTGGATTCCTTTTCTGTACCGTTGTAGGGTAGTTGATCAAGGATAGGGATCTTCAGGAGCTGGGAGAACTCCTCCAATGTAGGTACCAGCTGATAATCCAAGAAGGTGAAACAGTGATGTAGAGGGTCAAAGAATTGGAACAGGACCATGATCATGTCTTCCTCAATGTTGGTATTGACCAAGCTGATGAGTCTTCCATGTCTCTCACTGAATGAAGAGCTCTCGGGAATCCTGGATATAAGCTCCTTAAGCTGAGGAGGGATCCTTACAAGATTGATTTGAATTGTCTTTCTGCGAACAGTTTCCATGTCCTACAAAACAAAAACAAAGATGAAGATTCGAACCCCTGAAATGGTTAGTCAATGCATATGATGCTGGATGATGTCATGATGCTATGATTAAACACACCACAAATATTTACAAAGACAAACATGTAAGGCACACAAGGCACACAAGGCAAGCCCTTAGAGTTTAAGGCCAGCATGGGGTCTGGGTAGTACCCTCTTGAAGTTGGTGGGTTCAACCTGTCCTATTAGAAGTAACCGGGTTCTAAGGGTCCCAATATCACGGGATTGCTTTCATTGTTCATCGTTTCGATTTAGCCACTGAACTGGCGACCGAAATATTCCATGAAAGCAACCCTCAATTGAGTGTAGTATCGAGTATCAACCAACCTCGGACTGCACCAAAGTCAGTTATCTCACTACCCTAAAGAGGCCAAGATAGTTCAATTAAGGTTCCTAAGGTCTGTTGATGCTTCATGACACCACGCGGAGGCCCCGTACTCTCCTTGACTGAACTCAAGGGTTACCGGTACACACCAAAGTGCCACATCAACGTAGCAGACTGTTTCAACCATGTCGGTATACCCCGCACAGTTCCCTCACAGCCTTGTTGCTACTTTCTAAGAAGGTATCCCCCAGATCCGGGTTAGGATCTATAGAACTCCCAAGTAACCCACAATTTAAAGCAAGCAAGGAAAGCAATTGAAAACACAGTTATGAACTAACCCTAAGGTACACCTCACTTTAAGTTTAACTCCCCAGCAGAGTCACCAGTTCTGTGATCGGTGGATCTTGAACTGACTGTTTTAAAGCTGGTTCGCGAAATGTCGCGGAAGCAAGAGTCGCCACCGTCTTTTATTTTCTCCAAATGGAAAGGACAAAAGCACAGAAAAATTCCTTAAAGAGATTGCTCTCGGTTCGGGAGGTAGGTTATAGAAAGGGAAGGTGTTAGCACCCTTTCTATCCATGGTTATCCATGGGCTCTTAGATACTTGCTCATTTGTGTTTTCAAAAATGGTTTGTTTGCTTTTCAACTGTGGGTTTTAAAAAGTTTCTTTGAAAATTCCAGTTCGACTCTTGTATCGGTCCTCAAGAGTGTTTGAAAAATTGCTTTCGAAAGCTTTTTGAAAATGTGTTGGTGTGAAAAGTATTTTTGAATTTGTTTTGAAATTTAGAGCAAGTATCTAGAGTCGTCTACCTACCCTAAGGAATTCATCTGTGTAAATGTCCTTTAAAGTAATGCCATCCCACCATTGAGAGGTAGGTAGCACCACCGTTGGAGGTGTTCGGGTCAATTCGAGGTTCGGGACATGGTGATCACCAGAGCAATGGGAAGACACCTTAGAAGCTACCCTCATGCCAGGTTCCCGGATCATGAGGACTTACTAAGACATCCTCTACTCGACGATCACCTTTCGAGGCAAGGCAACAGTGAGGCGTACCCTAGGGGTGGTGTGTGATTTGTGTGTCATGTTCATTTATTTATCTTGTTCATGTCAAAGTGATCTATGCGTTTGTTTTTATTTGCCATTCATTCTTGCATGCCTTTATTTAACAGTTAAAAAGATGCGGGAAATTAAAAGTTCTAAGCTATTACAAAGGCGCGGGTCCACATCGCCAAAATTAATCCAGGACCCGATTTGACAGAAAATAAAGAAATAAAGTAAAGTGCAAAAAATTATGAAATTACACGGCTTTAGGAGAATTACATTAATATTTACAAGAAGGAGATAAATAAAATGCGCGAATATGAATTAAAATTGGAAACGAGGGCGTTGGACCCTTTTTAATGGAATTAAATTAAATTATTAAATTAATAAAATTAAGGGAAAAGAAATTATTTTTTTAGTTTTTTTGGAATTGTGAATTTTTAATGAGAAGATTAGCTGAAATTAAAATTAAATTAACCCTAATTCTATGACTTTTATTTATTAAGAAAAAATATTAAAGTTAAACCTAAATTAACCTAATTAATTAAAGCAATTTGATTTACAAAAATAAATAATTAATTATTAGTGAAAAGAAAAGAAAAAGGATAAGAATTGATTAAAACCCTAATTCTACAAATTTTAAGTTTATTAGAAAAATATTAAGATTTAAACCTAAATTAAAAACTAAAATCAATTAATGATATTTATTTACAAAAAATAACATTAAATAAAAATACTTATTTTTGTCTTTTTTCTGATTTTTATATTGTCTTTATGTTTTTTAAGAAAATATTAAATTAAAGAGTTAAAAGAAATTAATTAAAATAAAGAAAAGAAAAATATAAAAAGAATAAAAGAAACAAACTCTAGGGGGTTCTGTCCCCAAGTGGAGGGTTTATTGTAGCAATTCTGGCCCACTTATATCAAGCCCTTTTGACCTTTTCAGGACGCGTGTAGGTGCGTTGACTCAGGTCCATCATGTTCCTTCAATTATGACCCTTTGATCCATCTTAGTAGGCACGTGGATGGCTTGATTTTGTGGATGTACGATGGACGCTAGCACTGAAACTGCACATAAGCGTTAAAAGGAAAATAATATGGAAAGGGGTGGGGACCTGGGGCTCGAACCCAGGTCCCAGGGATTACCAGTAATGTGCCTTGCCAGTGGAGCTGTGAGCGTGTTTTATTAATTATATAACAAACAATTATTATAAAATAAAACAAATCGTTAGTGACTTTTTCGCGCGAAGTTTCAAATCAACCAATCATTGCTGAACACTTCATCATCTTCTTCTTCGTTTCGTTTTCCCCTGAAAATAAAAGAAGGTTAGCGGGGGTTTTAACCCCCCCCAAAATATGCCATATCCAATAATAGCGAATAGGCCGTGGTAGCACATAAATTAGGCACGATGAGTGTTTTGTTTTCGTCCAAGCACGCTGAGTTCATTCATGGTATTATGGTGTTCCAATTTTTCCAGAATAGAGAAGCCCTAAATTAGAACCTCTGCAACCCTAAAATATAACAATGGCGTTTTTGCATATAGTGTATAAAAACTCAATCAAAGTATGTGGTTAGCTTCAGAATACATCACTTAGTATGAATCCATAAACAAAATGCCATGAGAATGCTTGAAAATCAAAACACGAATATGCATTTTATATGAAAATTTTGGATTTCTGTATACCGATTCAAGGCGTTAGAGTTGATGTTCTTGATTGGAATAGTCTCCTGGTCACCTTGGCAAGCTAATGGAGTGGTTATTTGATCTTGAAAAGCCCTGTAACCTAGTTTTCAGTTTTGAGTTTTTTCACAAAAAATGCAAAAGTGTTGATGAAGTTCCTACGCAGCTGGGAGGTTCTTTTGAATAGGGTTTGCATCAGTACTTATGTATGAATGATTAGGGTTGAGAAAATTGATCAAAAAATCCATGAATTGATGAAGAGATATTTGATTTTTTATGGCATAAGTTTTCAAATCTTTTTCATGCAAACTTGATTCAAATCATGTCCAATTATCAAGATTCTTTCCAAATCTGATTATACACAAAATCTTGAGACTATTTCATGCACAAAAAGATTTAAAAAGTTAGGCTTAGTATTTTCCACATATTTATTTTAATTAAATGAATTATTAATACTTAAAAATCCAAATAAATAAATAAAAATGATAAAAAACTTCCCTTTGGGCCAAATGGTCGTGCACATGCCTTGGATGATGAATTGTGGAAGGAAAAGAGGCCCATTAGCAATTTTAGGACATTTGAAGCAATGTTGACTTTTCAAAATATCCAAAAATTTCCCAACTTCCACAAGGCATAACTTGCTCAATTTTTAAGCTTTGCTCATGTTCTTAGACATTTTGGAAAGGTCTTTGAGTCCTCTAACCAATGTCTTTGGTCCCATGTCATTTTGATTTACCAATCTCAAGTTATGGCCTTTGACTTAAAGTCCCTTTTTGTTGACTTTTGAAAATGACCTATAATGTTGAAATTGATAACTTTTTGTGAGAGCATTTCTTGGACTTGAAGTATGAAGAGGAGTTGTAGGAAATGTCTTTCTCTTCAAAATGAGCTTTGGATTGAATTTTTTTGATAATCCATGTGAAAGTTATGCCCTGGTCAATTTACAGTTGACTTTTTCAATTGTCCAAATATGGAAACTTTTGCATCTTGAGACTTTTTGAGCCAAGCTTTGAGAATCATGATCAAGCATTGATCAAATGATGTTTATGGCTTCAAAATGAGATGTTGACCAAAAATTTGAACTTTTGACTGTCAAATGACCATTTTGCCCCTACAGTTGACTGTAGTGCAATTAGGGTTTTTGACTGTGCAATTTTGTGCTGTAAGTCTTGAAACTTGGTATGAGGATGCTTGACCATGTTTATAGGCATGTGGGACTTGATTGGACCCTTGGAAACTTCATTTTCTTTGTCAGAACCAAAACCCAAGTTTTTGACTGTTAGGGGGCCCTTGAACTGTGCAACCCTTAGGGAGATTTTTGAAGTTTTGACTTGGCAATTCTTGAAGAATATGGGAGGGCAAATTTTGGGGTACAACAGTAGGGTTACTTCGAAAGGAAATCCTGGGTAGTAGGGCTGTAAGAAGGAACCTGAATAGTAGGGTTACTT
This sequence comes from Vicia faba, assembly GCA_948472305.1. Lineage (NCBI taxonomy): Eukaryota > Viridiplantae > Streptophyta > Magnoliopsida > Fabales > Fabaceae > Vicia > Vicia faba. Next base: position 691,164,548 of record OX451739.1, read on the forward strand.
CGAAACGAAATCCTGGGTAGTAGGGCTGTGAGAAGGAACCTGGATATTAGGGTTACTTCGAAATGAAAGCTTGGGTAGTAGTTCTGTGAGAAGGAACCTGGATAGTAGGGTTACTTCGAAATGAAAGCCTGGGTAGTAGGGCTGTAAGAAGGAACCTGGATAGTAGGGTTACTTCGAAATGAAAGTCGGCGTTGTAGGGCTGTGAGAAGGAACCTGGATAGTAGGGTTACTTTGAAATGACAGCCTGGGTAGTAGGGCTATGAGAAGGAACCTGGATAGTAGGGTTACTGTAGGTGTTTAGGTATTGGCTTGCATTTTTGGTAAATCCCAAGTGTATGTGTGAATGTCATGACTGATGTCATAACATTCTAGTTTAGTTTGTACTGACTCATTAGGTACCTTTGCAGAAAAATATTGTAATTCAAGTACTGATGTTTATAAGTGTGTATCTGAGCATTTTTCAAAATGATCACATTTTGCTAAATCAGTAGACAGGTTTTCTCGAATGTCATAACAGATGTTATGACATCCTGTTCTGAACTAACAGGTTTGCAGGTTGGATAAGTCTGAGTTTTTTCAGGAAAATAACTCAGTCTTTCCTGAACAGAATCCTGCGTTTTCTGAGGGGTAACCTAGCTCAACCCTAACCTGGTTAATAAAGCCCTGTGACCTGGTCTTTAGGTCAAACGGAATTAACCCTAGGTTTTTGTGGAAACCCTAACTGAAGTTGCAGCCGCTATATATTCAACAGAGCTGCTGTTTTACAAGGCATCCCTTTTTATTGATCAGAAGATCATTTGTAATCTGTATAGATTTGATTATTGTACTCCAAGCAATTATCATTGTGATAAGTGACTTGGAATAGGTTTCAAATTGTAAGGGTTGTGTAGCGCTCAAAGCTTTGAAGCAAGAGTGTTTGAATGTTCCTTGACTAAAGCTGTGAAGCAGAGTCAAGTTAGTTGTGTGCATCACTCAAAGCTGTGAAGCACGAGTGATTGTGTTGCTTGATTAAAAAGCTATGAAGCTTAATCAAGTGTTTGTTTTTGAAGAATGTCTTCATCAATTCTTAAGTCAAATTGGTTTATGTATCACTGCTGTGATTGAGGGGGAGTGAGTAGGAACTCAGATTTAAGTTGTACTTAGATTGGAATTGCATTGGGTAGGTCTTAAGTGAAGGAGATAAACTGGTTGGTTTATTCCGGAATTAATATCTCTTATAGTGGATTTCCTCCCTGGCTTGGTAGCCCCCAGAGTAGGTGTTGTTGTACACTGAACTGGGTAAACAATTGACTGTGTTCTTTATTGCTTTTGTATTTACTGTCATATAGTAAGTCAGATACGGTGTCATAACATTGAACGTGACATTGAGTATCTGCCACCAGAATTTCAATTGGCATCAGAGCAGGCACCCTGCCTGTATTACTGGGTGAGATCTAGGGATATCACTTTCTGGCACTATGGACAAAGAAGGAGTTTTTGGAAATAGACCACCCATTCTGGATGGAACTAATTATGACTACTGGAAACCTCGTATGATTGCCTTCCTAAAATCTCTGGACAAAAAGGCTTGGAGAGCTGCTGACAAAGGATGGATTCATCCCACCATAACTGAGAAAGATGGGACAATCAGTCTGAAGCCTGAGGAAGATTGGAGTAAAGAAGAAGATGAGTTAGCTCTGGGAAATTCAAAAGCTTTAAATGCCTTGTTCAATGGAATTGATAGAAACATTTTCAGACTAGTACATCAATATGAACTGGCCAAGGAAGTTTGGGACACTCTCAAAACTACTCATGAGGGCACTTCCAAAGTAAAAATGTCAAGGCTTCAGATGTTGACCACCAAGTTTGAGAATCTAAAAATGATGGAAGATGAAACCATTCATGAGTTTCACATGAACATCTTGGAGATTGCCAACACCTCAGGAGCACTGGGAGAAAAGATGTCAGAAGAAAAACTGGTTAGGAAGATTCTCAGATCCTTGCCTAAAAGATTTGCAATGAAGGTAACTGCCATAGAGGAAGCCCAGGACATCAGCAAGTTGAAAGTGGATGAACTTATTGGGTCTCTTCAGACTTTTGAGATGGGGATCACTGATAATGGTGATAAGAAGAACAAAAGCATAGCACTTGTATCCAACGCTGATGTTGAAAACAAGGAGGATGAAGAAGAAAATATATCAGAAGCTATTGCTATGCTTGGAAGACAGTTCAACAAGCTCATCAAAAGAATGGATCCAAAGTCAAGGTCTAATGTTCATAACATTCCCTCTGACATTGACAGTTCCAGCAGAAGACCAAGGTCAGAAGATAAGGGAAACCAAGGCAGAGGTATTCAATGCCATGGATGTGAAGGATATGGACATATTCGAGCTGAATGTCCTACCTTTCTTAAGAAACAAAAGAAAGGAATGACTGTTACTTGGTCTGACTATGATTCAGAAAGTAATTCTGAAGAAGAATCTGCCAAACTAGTTACTGCTCTAACTAGTGTTTGTACTTCTGAAAGTGACACTAGTGATGAAGAAGTGACATTTGAAGAACTTGCTGATACCTACAAGAAATTGTGTATCAGAAGTGCTGAAGTCTGTGTGCAGAATGAGAAACAGTGAAAACTCATTATAAAGCTGGAGGCGTAAAAAAGGGCAGATCTTGAAACTATAAGTCACCTAGAAGGGGAAGTTCAATTACTGAACTCACAACTGAACCAAATGACAAAATCTGTCAAGATGTTGACCAATGGATCAGATAAATTGGAAGAGATCCTACAAGTGCGACAAAATGTGGAAAATAAATCTGGTCTAGGATTTGTGGAAGCTAAGAAACCTGGTGCAGACAAGAAGATCAGGCATGTTAAACAATTGTCAAAGCAGATGTCTCAACACACCTCTCAACATCAGAAATACATGAAGAAAAAATACCAAAGATAGAGATGTCATCATTGTGGGAGATATGGCAACATAAAGCCCTTCTGCTTCAGATTACATGGATATCCTAATCAGAACTCAGGTGCTAAACCTAAGCCAAAAAGGGTACCACATACTCCTCATTGGAAGAAAAAGGCTACTGCCCTGATAGTCCATACTTCCCTGAGAGTGTCTGCAAAGGAAGGCTGGTACTTTGACAGTGGATGTTCCAGACACATGACTGGATTCAAAAATCTCCTCAATAATGTTATGCCTCACACCACCAGTTTTGTGACCTTTGGAGATGGTGCTAAAGGTGAAGTCAAAGGAGTTGGTAATTTGGACTGCCCTGGAGTTCCAAGTCTGAATAAAGTACTGCTGGTAAAAGGGCTGACTGCTAATCTCATTAGTATCAGTCAATTATGTGATCTAGGATTCAAGGTCAACTTCTCAAGATCTGAATGTACAGTAATTAATGAAGAACTAGAAGTTGTAATGAGAGGAATCAGATCCAAAGATAACTGTTACTTGTGGCAGCCTGAGAACACTGATATCTCCACTATGTGTCCAATTATCAAAGAAGAAAAAGAGATGAAACTGTGGCAGCATAAGCTTGGTCCCCTTCATCTAAGAAGAATGAAAAGAGCTATTTCTATGGAAGCAGTCAGAAGAACTCCAAAACTACAGGTTGATAATATCTGTGATGTGGCAAATAAACTTGAAGAAGGATGTGTTGTCAGAACCATAAGTCATCTTGACAAGGATGTTGGAAATAACAAGTCTAAAAAATTCTGTTTCCCTGAAGAAATGAGGCTTGAAGTCTCCTCTCCTATAACACTCCATCAAAATGGACTGGACAAACACAAAATTATTCAAGAATCAACCAGAACTGTGATTCATATCAAAAGAATGCCTTCCCAATTCTGTGCTGAAATAGTTGCTGCTAGGAAAAACTGTTCTCAAAACATCTGGTCAAAACAGATGCTCCCTGAGTACAATGTTACACAAGATGTTGTGACATTGTGTTGTGACAATCTGAATACAATCAACATTTCCTTGAACCCTATTGACCTTGAAGAGAAGAAGTCATTTAAACTTGAACATAGTTTCTCTAAGCTTCAGCTGACTGATTCTTCTACCAAGGCTCTTGTTGGAAATAAACTTGAAAATTTGAAGGGCAGGTTGGGTATTCACCAACATAAGATTTTATAGCAATTAATTTTGCTTAAAACAAAGGTTGAAGGAATTAATTTTATTAAGTCTATCTTTAGTGGGTTAATCATATACTTTCACAATTCTTTCAAAATCTTTAAGAAGTTGAAAAGACTCCCTTTTACCCCCTACCTCTCTCGTCCTTGCAACCTGTTTCCTCCTCACAATCAAAGATTTTTCTCAAACTGCTACCATTACTCAAAGTCAATCAAAATGTCTCAGACATCGTCTTCAACCATGGAAACTTCGTCATCCTCATCATCGTCATCATCTGACCAAGATTCTAGGGCAATCACCACATGCATAGGATCTGAAGTTCTTGAGGTCACTCCTCTCAGAGAGATGGCGACTGACCCAGCCAAAGTCAAAAAGCTCAGAATCAGACATACAGGAAGAGCTCAAGCTACAGCCTCTGGTAATTCTTCTCACCCTTCGTCTTCTGTACCTAATAGAGAAGGATCAGTTCAAGTTCATCAAGCTATTGCTAGGCTGGTTACTAGTATACTGAGTGGAAACCAATCTGTACCGGGGATCTTTGTCCCTTTAAACCAATCAGAAAGTCCAAATGTGAAAGTTTCTGAGAATGTAGATGTCACTGAGAATGTTGTGACACAAAAAGACAACATTTAGAACCTTTCTGAAAAGGCTGCTGATCCACCTATCATTGATGTGGATGAGGATTACTCAGATAATCATCTGATTGCTAATGTGAACCCTAGTATAGCTAGGATATTGATGAAAAGAAAGAGTAGTCAGAATGATAAACCTAATGCTAAGAAATCCAAGGCTGAAGGCATGGCTGAGAAAAGTATTCAGACAAAAGGGAAGAAGGCCCAGGTGCATACTGCTAGACAACCAATCTCTAAGAAGAGAAAAGAACCTGAATCTTCTGATTCTGATGAGGAATCAGAATTTGAGATTGATATTGAAGAAACTCCTATCAGAAGGAAGCTCCCCTCCAGCAAAATTGCTAGAGTGCCTGAAGTCCCAACAGACAACATCTCTTTTCATCATCCTGACAATGCAAACAGATGGAAGTATGTTTGCTTAAAGAGAATAGCCTTAGAGAGAGAACTCAACAATGATGCCTTGGAGTGCAAAGACATCATGGACCTGATCAAGAATGCTGGACTAATGAAGACAGTGATAAAGTTTAACAAATGTTATGAAAATCTGGTCAAGGAGTTTGTAGTGAACTTGTCTAATGATTGTGCTGATGGAAGGTCAGCTGACTTTGAAAGTGTTTTTGTTAGAGGAAGAAGGGTCAAGTTCTCTCCATCAGAAATCAACAAGTTTCTTGGAAGAACAAATGAGGACTGTCCTGATCTGGAGGCAACTGACAATGAAATTTGTCAAACCATCACAGTCAGGCAAGTAAAGTGCTGGCCCTTGAAAGGCAAGCTGAATGCCAGTAAACTCAGCATGAAATTTGCCATCTTGCATAAAATAGGTGCAGCCAACTGGGTGCCTACAAATCATAAATCAACTATCTCCACAGGATTGGGGAGATTTATTTATGCTGTGGGAACCAAGACTGCTTTTGACTATGGCAGGTACATCTTTGAACAAACTTTAAAGCATGCTGGCAGTTATGTTGTCAAAGGACCAATTGCCTTTCCCTCCCTCCTTTGTGGAATCATCCTTGCACAATATCCTGATGTCCTTGTGGCAAGAGATACAGTCTGCAAAAGAGCTCCTGCCCTTGGCTTGCACTACAAACTGTTTCAGGGATCTCATGCTCCAGACATTGTCATAACATCAGCTGAGACATCGTCTGTGAAGACCCAGTCCAAGACATCAGATGTCATACCTGTTTTAAAAGAAACTTGCAAAGAGCTGGATGCTAGAAAAAGGACCCTAGAAATTCTAATTGCCATGCTAGAAAAGGAGGAAGCTGAAGAAAATAGAAGGGAAGAAGGTGTAGAAGCTGAAGGTCATCTCAACATTGAAGAAACTAGCTCCTCTGAGTCTGATGACAGTGCTTGAAGGTTGGTTGCTGTTTGGTGGTGTTGCTGGTCAGTGCTGATATCTGGTGAAGTTTGGAAGTGTATTCAGTTGTTTTCTGCTGCTGCTCTTATTATTTTGTTTTGGATAACTGTATAATTTTATGAACATGTATCTTTGGCCCATTTGTGGCTAAAGAGGGGGAGAATATTTTGGTACTTACTTAATTAGTACTTGACATTCTATTTTTCTGCTGTCACTTATTTCTGCTGCTATCTATCTCTGATTGCTTAGGGTCTTTAGCCAAAAATCTGCCAAAGGGGGAGTTTGTAGGTGTTTAGGTATTGGCTTGCATTTTTGGTAAATCCCAAGTGTATGTGTGAATGTCATGACTGATGTCATAACATTCTAGTTTAGTTTGTACTGAATCATTAGGTACCTTTGCAGAAAAATATTGTAATTCAAGTACTGATGTTTATAAGTGTGTATCTGAGCATTTTGCAAAATGATCACATTTTGCTAAATTAGTAGACAGGGTTTCTCGAATGTCATAACAGATGTTATGACATCCTGTTCTGAACTAACAGGTTTGCAGGTTGGATAAGTCTGAGTTTTTTCAGGAAAATAACTCAGTCTTTCCTGAACAGAATCCTGCGTTTTCTGAGGGGTAACCTAGCTCAACCCTAACCTAGTTAATAAAGCCCTGTGACCTAGTCTTTAGGTCAAACGGAATTAACCCTAGGTTTTTGTGGAAACCCTAACTGAAGTTGCAGCCGCTATATATTCAACAGAGCTGCTGTTTTACAAGGCATCCCTTTTTATTGATCAGAAGATCATTTGTAATCTGTATAGATTTGATTATTGTACTCCAAGAAATTATCATTGTGATAAGTGACTTGGAATAGGTTTCAAATTGTAAGGGCTGTGTAGCGCTCAAAGCTTTGAAGCAAGAGTGTTTGAATGTTCCTTGACTAAAGCTGTGAAGCAGAGTCAAGTTAGTTGTGTGCATCACTCAAAGCTGTGAAGCACGAGTGATTGTGTTGCTTGATTAAAAAGCTGTGAAGCTTAATCAAGTGTTTGTTTTTGAAGAATGTCTTCATCAATTCTTAAGTCAAATTGGTTTATGTATCACTGCTGTGATTGAGGGGGAGTGAGTAGGAACTCAGATTTAAGTTGTACTTAGATTGGAATTGCATTGGGTAGGTCTTAAGTGAAGGAGATAAACTGGTTGGTTTATTCCTGAATTAACATCTCTTATAGTGGATTTCCTCCCTGGCTTGGTAGCCCCCAGAGTAGGTGTTGTTGTACACTGAACTGGGTAAACAATTGACTGTGTTCTTTATTGCTTTTGTATTTACTGTCATATAGTAAGTCAGATACGGTGTCATAACATTGAACGTGACATTGAGTATCTGCCGCCAGAATTTCAGTTACTTCGAAATGAAAGCCTGGGTAGTAGGGCTGTGAGACGGAACCTGTATAGTAGGGTTACTTCGAAAGGAAAGCCTAGGTAGTAGGGCTGTGAGAAAGAACCTGGATAGTAGGGTTACTTCGAAATGAAAGCCTGTAAAGCCTAGGTAGTAGGGCTGTGAGAAGGAACCTCGATAGTAGGGTTACTTCGAATTGAAAGCCTGGGTAGTAGGGATGTGAGAAGGAACCTAGATAGTAGGGTTACTTCGAAAGGAAAGCCTAGGTAGTAGGGCTGTGAGAAGGAACCTGGATAGTAGGGTTACTTTGAAATGAAAGCCTGGGTAGTAGGGCTGTTAGAAGGAACCTGGATAGTAGGGTTACTTCGAAATGAAAGCCTGGGTAGTAGGGCTGTGAGAAGGAACCTAGATAGTAGGGTTACTTCGAAAGGAATGCCTGGGTAGTAGGGTTGTGAGAAGGAACCTGGATAGTAGGGTTACTTCGAAAGGAAAGCCTGGGTAGTAGGGCTGTGAGAAGGAACCTGAATAGTAGGGTTACTTCGAAACGAAAGCCTGGGTAGCAGGGCTGTGAGAAGGATCCTGGATATTAGGGTTACTTAGAAATGAAAGCTTGGGTAGTAGTGCTGTGAGAAGGAACTAGGATAGTAGGGTTACTTCGAAATGAAAGCCTGGGTAGTAGGGCTGTGAGAAGGAACCTGGATAGTAGGGTTACTTTGAAATGAAAGCCGGGGTAGTAGCGCTGTGAGAAGGGACCTGGATAGTAGGGTTACTTTGAAATGAAAGCTTAGGTAGTAGGGCTATGAGAAGGAACCTGGATAGAAGGGTTACTTCGAAATGAAAGCCTGGGTAGTAGGGCTGTGAGAAGGAACCTGAATAGTAGGGTTACTTCGAAAGGAAAGCCTGGGTAGTAGGGCTGTGAGAAGGAACCTGGATAGTAGGGTTACTTCGAAATGAAAGTCTGTAAAGCCAGGGTAGTAGGGCTGTGAGAAGGAACCTCGATAGTAGGGTTACTTCGAAATGAAAGCCTGGGTAGTAGGGCTGTGAGAAGGAACCTGGATAGTAGGGTTACTTCGAAAAGGAAATCCCAAGTAGTAGGGTTGTGAGAAGGAACCTGGATAGTAGGGTTACTTTGAAATGAAAGCCTGGGTAGTAGGGTTGTGAGAAGGAACCTGGATAGTAGGGTTACTTCGAAATGAAAGCCTGGGTAGTAGGGTTGTAAGAAGGACCTGGATAGTAGGGTTAGTTCAAAAGGAAAGCCTGAGTAGTAGGGTTGTGAGAAGGAACTTGGATAGTAGGGTTACTTCGAAAGGAAAGCCTGGGTAGTAGGGCTGTGAGAAGGAACCTGGATAGTAGGGTTACTTCGAAACGAAAGCCTGGGTAGTAGTGCTGTGAGAAGGAACCTGGATAGTAGGGTTACTTCGAAATGAAAGCCTGGGTAGTAGGGCTGTGAGAAGGAACCTGGATAGTAGGGTTACTTCGAATGGAAAGCCTGGGTAGTAGGGATGTGAGAAGGAACCTGAATAGTAGGGTTACTTCGAAACGAAAGCCTGGGTAGTAGGGCTGTGAGAAGGAACTTGGATATTAGGGTTACTTAGAAATGAAAGCCTGGGTAGTAGTGCTATGAGAAGGAACCTTGATGGTAGGGTTACTTCGAAATGAAATTCTGGGTAGTAGGGCTTTGAGAAGGAACCTGGATAGTAGGGTTACTTCGAAATGAAAGTCGGGGTAGTAGGGCTGTGAGAAGAAACCTGGATAGTAGGGTTACTTTGAAATGAAAGCCTGGGTAGTAGGGCTGTAAGAAGGAACATGGATAGTAGGGTTACTTCGAAATGAAATCCTGGGTAGTAGGGTTGTGAGAAGGAACCTGGATAGTAGGGTTACTTCGAATGGAAAGCCATGGTAGTAGGGTTGTGAGAAGGAACCTGGGTAGTAGGGTTACTTCGAAATGAAAGCCTAGATAGTAGGGCTTGCGGGAAGGAACCTGGGTAGTAGGGTTACTTCGAAATGAAAGCTTGGGTAGTAGGGCTGTGAGAAGAAACCTGGATAGTAGGGTTACTTCGAAATCAAAGCCTGGGTAGTAAGGTTGTGAGAAGGAACCTGGATAGTAGGGTTACTTCGAAAGGAAATCCTGGGTAGTAGGGTTGTAAGAAGGAACCTGAATAGTAGGGTTACTTCGAAACGAAATCCTGGGTAGTAGGGCTGTGAGAAGGAACCTGGATATTAGGGTTACTTCGAAATGAAAGCTTGGGTAGCAGTTCGGTGAGAAGGAACCTGGATAGTAGGGTTACTTCGAAATGAAAGCCTGGGTAGTAGGGCTGTAAGAAGGAACCTGGATAGTAGGGTTACTTCGAAATGAAAGTCGGCGTAGTAGGGCTGTGAGAAGGAACCTGGATAGTATGGTTACTTTGAAATGATAGCCTGGGTAGTAGGGCTATGAGAAGGAACCTGGATAGTAGGGTTAGTTCGAAATTAAAGCCTGGGTAGTAGGGCTGTGAGACGGAACCTGTATAGTAGGTTTACTTCGAAAGGAAAGCCTAGGTAGTAGGGTTGTGAGAAAGAACCTGGATAGTAGGGTTACTTCGAAATGAAATCCTGTAAAGCCTAGGTAGTAGGGCTGTGAGAAGGAACCTCGATAGTAGGGTTACTTCGAAATGAAAGCCTGGGTAGTAGGGATGTGAGAAGGAACCTGGATAGTAGGGTTACTTCGAAAGGAAAGCCTAGGTAGTAGGGCTGTGAGAAGGAACCTGGATAGTATGGTTACTTTGAAATGAAAGCCTGGGTAGTAGGGCTATGAGAAGGAACATGGATAGTAAGGTTACTTTGAAATGAAAGCCTGGGTATTAGGGCTGTGAGAAGGAACCTGGATAGTATGGTTACTTCGAAAGGAAAGCCTGGGTAGTAGGGTTGTGAGAAGGAACCTGGATAGTAGGGTTACTTCGAAAGGAAAGCCTGAGTAGTAGGGCTGTGAGTAGGAACCTGGATAGTAGGGTTACTTTGAAATGAAAGCCTGGGTATTAGGGCTATGAGAAGGAACCTGGATAGTAGGGTTACTTCGAAATGAAAGCCTGGGTAGTAGGGCTGTGAAAAGGAACCTGGATAGTAGGGTTACTTCGAATGGAAAGCCTGGGTAGTAGGGTTGTGAGAAGGAACATGAATAGTAGGGTTACTTCGAAACGAAAGCATGGGTAGTAGGGTTGCAAGAAGGAACCTGGATATTAGGGTTACTTCGAAATGAAAGCCTAGGTAGTAGTGCTGTGAGAAGGAACCTTGATAGTAGGGTTACTTCGAAATGAAAGCCTGGGTAGTAGGACTGTGAGAAGGAACCTGGATAATAGGGTTACTTTGAAATGAAAGTCAGGGTAGTAGGGCTGTGAGAAGTAACCTGGATAGTAGTATTACTTTGAAATGAAAGCCTGGGTAGTAGGGCTGTGAGAAGAAACCTGGATAGTAGGGTTACTTCGAAATGAAAGCCTTGGTAGTAGGGCTGTGAGAAGGAACCTGGATAGTAGGGTTACTTCGAAAGGAAAGCTTGGGTAGTAGGGCTGTGAGAAGGAACCTGGATAGTAGGGTTACTTTGAAATGAAAGCCTGTAAAGCCTGGGTAGTAGGGCTGTGAGAAGGAACCTGGATAGTAGGGTGTAACACCCCATCTAATTACCCCAATTCATAGGTAAAGATTAAAATCAGAGAAATAAAATTGCACGGAAGGGATGCCACAACACAAAACACATTCCAAATTATTTTTAAAGAAAACGGACAGGGTATGTTTGAAGGTATAAGTATTCCAACACAAAACAAACATACAATAAATATTTACTTCATTCTCTCGTGCAAACGCAACGGAATTTCACAATTTCACATCATCTCCATTATGGAGGAATCAAAACATAATTCAAGGCATCAAGCCATCATAAATCACATGAGCATATGTTATCAAGTCTCTCATATACAAAACATCATATACAAGAATAAGGATTATATACATCATAATCCAAATACAAAATAATCGAGTTCGACACTAAATAATTCCCCCCCCCCATGTGTTACTACCAGAGCATCGACTCGACTCTAATCAAAATAAAACAGATTGTAATCCAATGCATCCGTTAGCTAGCGCCTCGCGCTACCGTCCTCGGTACCTGCACAATGCCATCAAAGGCATTGGCCAACAAAAGGGTAAGAATTCCAATAATCATATAACATGTAATTTTAAGTAAATGAAATGGCAATAAATAAAGCAATACATAATGATCATGTTCATTTTATCACTCGTAGTATCCTTACTCAAGGAACCCATTTCCAACACATTAGCCATGTAAACCGATTATCCGAAATACTCACATCCTTGGCACATAACCATAATTCAAACAACAACAATATTGGTACATAATCAAAAACACATCCACACTCATGCATAACATGCACAAATATACATGAGACTCACTACACGACTCAACGTATGCGAATGCGGTACCGACTCGTGGACCCAAAGTTCCACCACCTATGTTTCCCTTCCGGATCAAGGTCACTACGTCTTTTCCCACAATAGGGTCACCGTCTAGATATTGTGGACCCAAAGTTCCACCACCTGTGTTTCCCTTCCGGATCAAGGTCACTACGTCTTTTCCCACAATAGGGTCACCGTCTAGATATTGTGTGAACCCACAGTTTCACCGTCTCTGTTTCAAGACCAACCATGCCATGCAATGTACAATATAACCAATGCATGCAATTAAGACTCACAATAATCTTAACATACACATGCCATCAAATCCAACCAATGGAACATCAACTATTGTACATGCATGCATACATATGATTTAACAATCTCAACGTCAAGTAGAATGTATACAAACAAGTTACTTACTCAACCAAAACATAAACCATCAACTATCAAATAATTCCAAATCGGAAAATCGGAACACAATCGCGTTCCAAAGAAAGTGCGAAAATCAGAAAATTGGACTCTACAGATGCATCAACACGGGCACCCGTATGCTGCAACACGGCCCGTGTTGAGAGGCCACCATGAACGTGCCTAAAGAAATGCCAAGTCAGAGCATCAACACGGGCAACCGTGGGCTGCAACACGGCCCGTGTTGAGAGGTCTGCGTGAAAACTCCACTCTTTTGGGTTTTGCTCATTCTACCACCATGATTTTCTTTCCCATTCAATACTCCTAGTTTCTACAAGCTATTACCTAATACACTCACAAACCATACTCTTAATCCAACTTTTCTAAACCATTCCAACAATCAACCAACAAAACCCTATAAATCAACTATCAACTTTTACCCCCAATTCAAAATATATCTACCAAAACCTAACAAATATGAGATGGAGAATCAAACCCCTTACCTTGGTGTCGGTTTTCTTGAAACAAGAAGATGAAGATGTTGCACTTCACCCTAGCTTCCTTTCTTCTCTTCTCCTTTTTTCTTTTCTTCTTCTTCTTTCTCTTCTTTCCACTACTCTTACTAACTCTCCTTTCTATTTTATAAAACCCTCTTTCTACTACTAACTTTCCTCCCTCTATCTTTCAAAAATTATAATTTGGCCCCAACAATTATTTAACTCAAATTATAATATATAACCCTATTAAACAATATTACACTAAATAATATTCATTCTATATAAACCTAATCATGCCAATTAATCAAACAAAGTCAAATATTACTACACACCAAATTAATATTATTCAAAATAATATTCCGACACAATAAATATTTTTATTTCATATTACCCAATTAATATTTTAATCGATATCAATTGAATATATTTCTCAAAATAGATATAACTTAATAATTTTGGAAAATAATTAATGAGATAACATTTAGATAAAAACGGCGTGTTACAAAGGGTTACTTCGAAAGGAATGCCAAGGTAGTAGGGATGTGAGAAGGAACCTGGATAGTAGGGTTACTTCGAAACAGAAGCCTGGGTAGTAGGGCTGTGAGAAGGAACCTGGATATTAGGGTTACTTCGAAATGAAAGCCTAGGTAGTAGGGCTGTGAGAAGGAACTTGGATAGCAGGGTTACTTCGAAAGGAAAGCCTAGGTAGTAGGGCTGTGAGAAGGAACCTGGATAGTAGGGTTACTTCGAAATGAAAGCCTAGGTAGTACGTCTGTGAGAAGGAACCTGAATAGTAGGGTTACTTCGAAACGAAAGCCTGGGTAGTAGGGCTGTGAGAAGGAACCTGGATATTAGGGTTACTTCGAAATGAAAGCTTGGGTAGTAGTGCTGTGATATGGAACCTGGATAGTAGGGTTACTTCGAAATGAAAGCCTGGGTAGTAGGGCTGTGAGAAGGAACCTGGATAGTAGGGTTACTTCGAAATGAAAGTCGGGGTAGTAGCAATGTGAGAAGGAACCTGGATAGTAGGGTTACTTTGAAATGAAAGGTTGGGTAGTAGGGCTGTGAGAAGGAACCTGGATAGTAGGGTTACTTTGAAATGAAAGTCTGGGTAGTAGGGTTGTCAGAAGGAACCTGTATAGTAGGGTTACTTCGAAAGGAAAGCCTGGGTAGTAGGGCTGTGAGAAGGAACCTGGATAGTAGGGTTACTTTGAAATGAAAGCCTAGGTAGTAGGGTTGTGAGAAGGAACCTGGATAGTAGGGTTACATCGAAATGAAAGCCTGGGTAGTAGGGCTGTGAGAAGGAACTTGGATAGTAGGGTTAGTTCGAAAGGAAAGCCTGGGTAGTAGTGTTGTGAGAAGGAACTTGGATAGTAGAGTTACTTCGAAAGGAAAGCCTGGGTAGTAGGGCTGTAAGAAGGAACCTGGATAGTAGGGTTACTTTGATATGAATGCCTGGGTAGTAGGGTTGTGAGAAGGAACCTGGATAGTAGGGTTACTTCGAAATGAAAGCTTGGGTAGTAGGGTTGTGAGAAGGAACCTGGATAGTAGGGTTACTTCGAATGGAAAGCCTGGGTAGTAGGGCTGTGAGAAGGAACCTGAATAGTAGGGTTACTTCGAAACGAAAGCCTGGGTAGTAAGGCTGTGAGAAGGAACCTGGATATTAGGGTTACTTCGAAATGAAAGCCTCGGTAGTAGTGCTGTGAGAAGGAACCTTGATAGTAGGGTTACTTAGAAAAGAAAGCCTGGGTAGTAGGGCTTTGAGAAGGAACCTGGATAGTAGGGTTACTTCGAAATGAAAGCCGGGGTAGTAGGGTTGTGAGAAGGAACCTGGATAGTAGAGTTACTTTGAAATGAAAGCCTGGGTAGTGGGGCTGTGAGAAGGAACCTGGATAGTAGGGTTACTTCGAAATCAAAGCCTGGGTAGTAGGGATGTGAGAAGGAACTTGGATAGTAGGGTTACTTCGAATGGAAAACCTGGGTAGTAGGGTTGTGAGAATGAACCTGGATAGTAGGGTTACTTCGAATTGAAAGCCTGTAAAGCCTGGGTAGTAAGGTTGTGAGAAGGAACCTGGATAGTAGGGTTACATCGAAATGAAAGCCTGGGTAGTAGGGCTGTGAGAAGGAACCTGGATAGTAGGGTTACTTTGAAACAAAAGCCTGGGTAGTAGGGCTGTGAGAAGTAACCTGGATATTAGGGTTACTTCGAAATGAAAGCCTAGGTAGTAGGGCTATGAGAAGGAACCTGGATAGTAGGGTTACTTCGAAAGGAAAGCCTGGGTAGTAGGGTTGTGAGAAGGAACTTGGATAGTAGGGTTACTCCGCTTGATCATGTAGATTGGTTGACCCGTTTGATTTCGGGAACTGAAATTCCATTAGTTGTCTATAGATGTGATCTGTATAGTTGCTGGATTCATTGAATCTAGTCGTCTTTTCCTGAATAGATATCAGGGTTAGCTATATGCAATGCATGAAATACAGGATGAGATGATGTTCTCAAAATAAATGAGATTATGTCTTATGCACTTATCATGTATGTAAATAGGATGTATGAAATGTGAAATGTTAATGAATGTATTTTTGTTTGGGAAAATAAATCCTTTACAAATGTCGGGGAGTAGTTAAATCCTGGACTGCTGTTGAAGAGTAAGTGTGTCTTCAAACTTTGCTCAGAATGTTTCCACCAGGGATTCCTGTTTTGTTGTTTGCGGAGAACTCCGTTGGGGAATATTGAAATTTTGTTGGAGAGTGTTGATTCCTGCTTGGGAAAAGAGTTCTGGAGTCTCGGTTGTCCGTTGCTCTACTAGGGACGAAGTTGAACTGATATCTGGCCGGGTCCAGGTTTCACAGTAACTTGCTGGGGATTATAGGGTAATCTACTGGGGAAGAGGAGTTGTGGTCCTTTGATTTGTAGTAGTCGGAGAGGCAAACTCAAGCTAGGGAATCCTACCATTGTTGGGGAAATAAACCCTGTTGTCAGTCTACTAGAGAGGTGATGACTTTGTTGGGGAAAGTCCTCGAGGATTCTCGAGGTTGTCTCAGCTGGCGAAAGGTTTTCAGAGATTAAAATCTTACTAGGAGTCATCCTATGAGAAGGATTTTGGGGAGATTTGTCACTGCCCTTAGTAGCAAGTATTTATGGTATTTCCAGAAAATGTTTGATTGTACGTAACCCTTCGCTGAGATTAACGTTCAATGCCTCAAGTGACGGAGATGGAGACTTGCCCCTGGTTACTCTGCACTTTGAGAGACTTCCTGGAATCTTGACTGGACTGCCCCAGGTGCACTGGATAGTGACATGTCATGTCCCTTTGATGATAGGAGTTTTGACAATGGAAGTGTCATCCCACTTGAAGTGATTTGTTATCCCTGATTTTTGCCCGACTGTTCTTGTTTTGAGATTATAGTCAGCGGGATGCCCCAGTTTTCTTTAGGTCTCCTTTGTAGCTTTTGACTTAGTGGGCTTTTATTTTTGAGAGATAATGACTGCCTATGTGATAGGGAACCATCATCGTCTTTTGATTCCAGAGGAATGTTTCTTGATGTCATTCGTTGTATTACGAGATGAGAGTTTGCGGCTAAACGCGCGTTCGAATTAACTGAGAGACTACCCTGCCCCAGGTTATGTTTACAGGTTTTAATTTTGTGAAAAAGAAAAACTTCTACTTCTTTGGCTCGAAAGGGTTGACTAGGGATTATCTTCCTTATAACTCTAGTGTTTAGGATTTGAAAGAATGCCTGTACATCGTCAGCAAGGTCTGTCCAAAAGCATACTGTATGAGACTATGGCATTGTTTTCGTCATCCTCCCTCTAAAGTCTTGTAACTTTTAGAAAGAGTTGAATGTCATAAAGAGAGTAAAAGGCATAGTTTAAATATAGTGAAAACGAATGGATGAATTCAAGACAAACATATGTAATGCATTAATGAAACAAAGTTTGACATTAATAGATAATTGTTTGAATAACAAAAGAGAAATTACAACTTGAAAATTCAAAATGAACAAAAGCCTCTTTGTTTGAACTTGTCACTTTAGATGGTGAGCCTTTGGCAGAAGAATTCAATCTGGCCATCTTCTGTGAACTCCATCATTCCTTCGTCGATAAGGTTTTGAATCTTGTAATTCAACGCCCAACAATCGTTTGTATCATGTCCAGGACTATCAGAATGATAGGCATACCTGGCATCAGGATTGTAGCTGGGAGAAAAAGTTTTGGTATTTGGATGAGGTCTTATTGGTGTAACCAGATTTATCCTCAGCATGTGTTGCAAAGTTTGGGACAGTGGTATGTTGATGTTGGTAAACTGTCTTTTGGGCTCGCTTTGCCTTTGCTGATTTCCCGGTTGATGTTGACGGAGTCGTTATTGGGCTCATGACGGGGAAGCAATTTGAAAAGGTACACTCTTCATCAGAGGCTGATTGATGACTCGATCTCCAATTCTGGTTGTTTGCCCCATTTGGTTGCATCTGTCTTGATGAAACCTATTGACAAGGGCTCGCAGCTCTTCCTATCCTTGAGCCAGGTTTTGGATAAGAGCCATCTGGCCCACCAGTTGTCCCATCATTTGGACTTTTATTATGGCTATCTCAGTTTGTAGCCGCTCCAACTGGTCATCCTTGTTGCCCTCAAGATTCCCCATGATCATGCCCCAAGTGAGGAGAGCTTTCACTTCTTCTTGCCCCTTGGATAGGTTCAAGAACATTTCTCGGAGTTGGGCATTTTGAGCCTGGATGTCTTTCATCGTTTGTTCCATATCCATCTTACGGAAATAAACAGTGGGAAGATAAGGAGACCTGTATGGGAGAAACCAGTCATGATATGATGCATGATATGTGGATGCATGTTTTTAAGGATCTCGCGGGGTAAACACAAGAAAAAGTTAGAGATTGAAATTTGATCAACATTTTTGATTGGAGAACTTTGTATCGGTGGATGTCCTTCCATGAGAATTAAGCTCACCATGTCAAGTGAGTCATAGCCCTTGACTCAAATTGTTGTACTTGATCTTTGACAGCGTTTGGTTAGACGAAAATAAAACTTCTTGCCCCTTGATAGACGTCTGGTTTATTGTGAACCTGAATCAAAGACCCTCGGGATCCTTGAAATAGTTATTAAAAATGCTATGGTATGATGTTATGATGTTATGTACAAATATGCAAAGTAAGCAAGTTTATATACAAATAATCATATACACAGAAAGAAAACAAATCCTTAGTTTTAGGCTTGCATGGAGTTTGTAGGTAAGTACCCTCTTGAAGTTTAGTTGGCTCAATCTGTCCTAGTTAATAGTAACTGGGTTCTAAGGGATCTCAATATCACTGACCTTTCTCTTAGGCATTGTCTCAGTGCAATCAATCTTTTCTTGCGGCTGATATCCTAAAAGTCCGGTCTCAATGAGTGTAGCATCGAGTATCAACCAATTTTTAGCTCTACACCGAAACCAGTTATCTCACTATGTCCTAATGGCCATGTTGGTCAAGTAAGGTTCTAAGGTCAGTTAGTGCTTCATGACGCTGCTCAGCGGCCCCGTATTCTCCTCGTTTCAACACAAGGGATACCGGTACCAATAAATGCGTCACACTAACATAGCCATTGTTTCAACAATATCGGTCTACGCCGTACAATTTCCATAATCTATTGCTACTTACCTAAAAAGGTACACTAGATCCGGGTAGAGGATCAAAGAAAACCCAAATAGAGAACCATAATGTAAAGCAATACAAATCAAACAAAAAAAGCAAGTAAATGTGATCTAACCCTAAGGTAACCCCACTTTCATATTTCCCCAGCAGAGTCGCCAGTTCTGTGATACAGTGGGAGAACTGACTTTGGGTGTTTTGCGTTTGTGTTCGCAAATGTTACGGTTTAGCAAGAGTCGCCACCGACTTTTCTTTTTTCCAATAAGGAAAGGTGAAAAAGCACAGGAAAGACCTTTAGAGACGTTTTCTTGAGTTCAGGGGGTAGATTATGAAAAGAGAAGGTATTAGCACCCTTTTCATCCATGGTTTTCCATGGGCTCTTAGTTACTTGCTAGATCACTTGCTTTTGTTTGAATGTGTGCTTGTGATGTGGGTTTTGAAAGTATTTTGAAAATGTATCTTTGTAATGGCTCTCGTTTCTATAAGAATGCGTACAAAGTTTTGTTTTGAAAATAGTTCCAAGAGGTGTTTGTGAGATGTGTTTTTGAAAGTGATTTTGAAAAGGTGTCTTTGTAATGGTTCTCGTTTCTATAAGAACGCGTACAAAGTGTTTGTCTTCTGAAAATGTTTCAAAGTGAGAGTGTTGGTGCATAAAGTATTTTTTTTGTGAGCAAGCGAGTAACTAGGAGCGAATCTACCTACTCAGAAGGTCTTAGATGTGCGTTTCCTCCTCCTTTAGATTTTTCTATCTTACCATTGATTTGGTAATAAGCCCCATCGTTGGATGTGAAGGGACGGGCGTTGGGTCATCGTATGACCATGATAGCAATGTTGTGAGATGACTTAGCATTTTTCTTTAGGGACTAAGATCATTTCGAAAGGCAACTTTGATAGCGTCATCGAGGGACTATGATCTTGTATTTCGATTATTTTTGCTAAGACACCCCACATGCATAACATGACCATTTTTTAGGAAACAAGTGGAGTTAACCTTAAGGGTGCATGTGTGAATAGTGTGTTTGATTTTCATGCATTTAATCTCTGATTAAGGTTATTTACTTGTTGATTTTATCTTTCCATACACGCCTAATTACTATACAATATAAGGAAAATAGTAAATTGCGGAAAATGAAATTCTACACTATTACAATATTTAGGGGATGGGGGTACATATGTACGAATGGGGATTGCAAGTAAAAATAAGTCCTAAGTTACTATTACAACCATATTGAAATGTACAATATAAGAAAGAAATAGACTTGTTTAGAAAATCTTTTTTGTCATAAGGAAATAAATTAAAAGGAAAATATTTTTATGTTTTTTATGTTAATAAAAAAAGAGTTAATATTAAAAATGATAAAAAAGAAAAATAAATGAAAGATAGGAACAGTGTGCTGTTGCAAGCAAAACAAAAAGGATCAGAAGTTCTGAAGTCAGCCACGTGGTGACTCAGAAGTAAGCGTCAGAATCAGAAGTTCTGGATTGGTACACTCTGAGGTCCTGCAAGAAATGTTAGAGGACAGACACAAGTTCTGGATTGCTTTCAGACAGTGGGCCACAAATTAAAAGTTATGTATTACACTAAAACAATGAGCAAACGTCAGCAGTTCAGTGCGTTATCAACATGTAAAAATCAGAAACTCTGAGTGTGTAAAAACAACGAATAGAAACATCAGAAGCTCAGTGTATTTGACATGCAATGAGAACTCAGAAGTTATGCTATGTTAGTACAGTGAGTGAATCATCAGAGGTTATGTTTGTGTTAACAGCATAAGAATCAGAGGTTCAGTGTGTGTTAACAGTGAGAAAAATCATAGAAGTTCCATGTGTTAAAACAGTGAAGAGAACTCAGAAGTTCTCTGTGTGTTTAACAGTGAGAAAAATCATAGAAGTATTGTGTGTTAAAACTATGAATGAACATCAGAAGTTTTAATGCCATATTTCAACACTAAATCAGCACATCAACAATTTATTTAGTTCCTAACAATTAGCAAGTCAGAAGGATAATAGCACAACAGTTTACAGAAGTTCTAATCCTAAATCTGAGCCTAGCCTTAATCAAGAAGTTCTGATTCACAGTTTTTCTACTAAAGCAATGATATGTACAACATTAATACTATAATATTTACATGTTAATGATGTTCATAATGAAAAAACAAGCAAAGTCAGAAAGACTTACCTTGAATCTGGAACATGGGCTTGGAGCTTTGAGTTGCTGCCTCTGGATGTTCTGAGTCAGCAAGAGAGACGGAATAATGGTTGTGTTCTTTGATTCAAAGAGGAGGAACAAAAGGTTTTGCTTTGGATTTGCGAAGTTTTTCCCTGTTTCCTCTTCTCTCTTTTGGCCAATCTCTCTCCAAAAGCCGGCCCCTTGAACGTGTGATAGAGCAAAGTATTTATAGGTGAATTTGTTGTGGTTTTGGGGGGAAAACAAAAGGGATTCAAACCTTTTTGGTATACTGTTCCATTGCTTTTTAGTCACAGTTTTCGTATGCCAATTTGATGCAAGTATGGGGTTTGAGAAAGTGCAGGCGTGGACTGGGTCAGCAGCAATTTGGAGCATTGTGGCAGCTGGTTGCAGAACTGTGCCATAGCTGGGCAGCAAGTTACTTTAACGAGGGTTTGGGATTTTGTGATGTTCTGATTGTAGAAGATCAGAAATGTAACCTCCAAATGCTGAAGGGGAATCTTCTGACCAGAGCGTTGAACATAGCCTCCATATGCTGAAGAATCATGTTCTGACTGAAGCATTATGTTCTGACCAAAGAGAAACGCTTCTGCATGTTCTGATTGAAGCGTTATGTTCTGACCAAAGAGCAGCGCTTCTGCATGTTCTGATTGAAGCGTTATGTTCTGACCAAAGAGCAGCGCTTCTGCATGTTATGATTGAAGCGTCATGTTCTGGATCGTGTTTGCAACTTCTGACTGCACTTGCATAGAGGCTGGCTCAGAAGTTCTGAAGTATCATGTTCTCTAGACACTTACAAAAATTGATTTTTTTTTCAAAGTAACTTCTGACTTCTGATTTTTGATGAACCAATTTCATGCCTTAATGAAATATGATTCTTGGAACTTGATTTTGATTTAAAAGTCAAAGTTTTACTTTTTTTTTGCTTTAGACCATTTTGTCCTTATGGATGATTTCCTTGAAAAATGATGATCCAAGACTTGGAACTTGATAGAGGCAAAACTGAGAGTCTAGGATGAATCCCTTGAGAAATGGGAGGGAAAATTTTGGGGTACAACAGTAAAAAAAACATTAATGAAATAAAGGAAGAACAAATAATGTTCAGAGAACAATTCAAAGCACAGGACAAGGACAATTAATATGTTCAAACTTTGCTCAAGATGATTTTGGCAAAAATATCTGAACCTACATCATCTACTCATCCACTTTCGGGAAACTAGGCAATATGATTCTTGTTTAGTTTCCTTGTTTGCATCTGCCGTTTTTTGATAAATTATCTTCATAATTGATTGACACGTTATCCTAATCCTTTTAAAATCTTTTGTCATTTCACGCAATTATCTTTTTGATGATAATAAAAAGGGGGAGAAAGTATAATAATTTTGATGAACCTAAAAATGAAAAAACTAATCATAATGATAATAGAAATATAAAATGATATGCATTTAACCACTAACATGTGCTTGTCTATTATACAATTAACCGAGGAACTTTAAACAAGTTCACTAGGAATTCTAAGTCAGGTCAAAATGAAAGAACTCTATTAAATTTATTAAGAAATGATTGTTCATATATTAGAAGATGTATACTTGTTGAACATATGTTCAAGAATCAGATAGACCCAATACTGTTCAGAAGTTGAGAACTTTATGAAAGTTAAAGTCATCTTGATTTTGGTATCATAATGTTTAAAAGATGTATCATGTATGAATATGTAATAGTCAGAACATAAGAATCAAAACCAGGAGCATATGTCTTCCAGAAGAACAGAGAAAATCAGAAGTTGAAGACTGTATGAAATTTCCAAAGTCAAGACTTTCAAGATCTCGATATCTGATCTATTGGAACCAGAGGGAGTCTTACTCTAATGGTTGAGAGTCATAATATTCGATCTTCATAAAGTCATTGACTCAGGGGGAGTATCAGAAAAAGGATAAGTATTTCTTACCCTTCTAAATTTAAATGATTATGATTATATGTACAAAATTGTGTTATCAAAATACATAGTTTTATTATCATCAAAAAGGAGGATATTGTAAGAACAAGATTTGGTTCTGCAATATCATCTATGAGTTTTGATAGATAACAAATGAGTATGATTGTATGAATAATTTTGTTATACTAATGTTTTTTATTGTTGAGTACTTAACAAACAAATTTTTCTACTGATGGATGGCGTGGCCAAGACATTAGAAGAGAAATGATTCTGCTTCTATGCTACACTAGTTCTGTTGAATAGTAGCAAGACACTCCAGAAGACTCTGAAGTGTAAACTCTGATATTTATCTGAAGAAACCAGTCAAAAGATCTGAAGACCGAAGTTGTTACTTATGTCCAGATGCTGAAAACTCAAGCTTCTAAAGACAACGTGTTCTAAGGAAACCAGTCAGAAGATCTAAAGACAGAAGTTGTTGCTTACGTTCAGATGCTGAAGTCTCACATTTCTAAATGACAGTGTGTTTCAAGAAACAAAGTTAGAAGATTCAAAGACAAAGTTTCTACTGAAGTCCATATGCTAAAAAATTAGTTTCTAAAAGACAAATTGATCTAAAGAAGACAGAGGTAAAAGATCTGAAGACAACGTTTCTAACTGAAGTCCAAATGCTAAAGACTTTGTGTTTCTAATAACAAGGTTCCGAAGTTAAGGATTATTAAACAACCAAGTGCTAAAGATTCTAAAGAGAGAAGGTATGAAGATTCCAAAGACTTGAAGTTCTAAAGGTCAAAGGTTATCTACAAACAGGTTCTAAAGACCAAGTGCTGAAGATTCTAAAGACACAGTTCTTAAGACTCTGAACACTTGAAGCTCTTCTAATCTAAAGGTTCGCTAAAACGGGTTCTCAAAACCAAGTGCTGGAGAATCTGAAGACATGAAGTTATAAAGACCTTATGTTATGTCCCCGCTTCTAATCTCATGCTCGCATAAGCCTCCAAAGTGCAGAATGAAAGAATATAATAGTAACACAGTACTATAGTACACAGTACGAAAATCTTTATGCCACTACCTCTCCACTAACTTAAAGTGTGGAAGAGATAACAACATTGTAGTACTATTTGTAACTGTTGTACCCCAAAATTTTCCCTCCCTTTTTCTTATCACATTATTCACAAGATTTTCAGTGGCTCAAGCTTGCACGAGGGTTGACTAGGTTAAGCCATTTCCTCAACACTGATACCTCAAATTGGGGTTTGAGTTTTCGCAAAGATAATTAGACTTCTAATTCTCCAAATGACTTTCATGGATCAGTATGGACCTCCAAGAACACTCATGAAAAGTTTCAAACCTTGAATCACATAATTGCTCAATCAATTGATCAGATGACCTAAAAACAGTTGTACTGATGAAAAAGTCAATTGTACCCTGAAAAGTCAAACTTTGACTTTTTAGTCAAACATTACATTCCAAAGATCAAAATTCATCAAGATATTCAAGAATATTAAGCTTGATCATCAAGAAGTCAAGAAAGTCAAAAATCAACTTGAAAAATCAAACTTTCCAAGACTTAGAAATTTTTCTAAGTGTTTTTATACATGTTTATTTCATAACTTCATGACAATTTTTCACCAAGATGATTCAAAAAAAACTTTCAACATGAAAGTTGTAGATCTTGATGAGATCTACAACTTTGCTTTGCTGAACAAATCCGAGAAGTGCTTGGATTTTGAGTTATAAATTCATGAAGTCATGACATTCTCATCTAACACTTAGAGAAATTTTCAACAGAATTTGGTCAGGATTTTATCCCAAATTATTGGCATTTTTTCACATAGTTACAAGATGATTTTGTCAAAATGTCCAACAGGAAAGTTATAGAGGGTGTTTCAAGCTTTCCAAAACATCCAAGAGCATGAATTTATCATACTTGAGCTAGAAGATTCAAGGGCATGAAGTTGGGCATCCATTCTTGAATTGCAAGTCATTTTATTGAAGAACACATAACAAAACCCTTATGCTATGCTGCATAATCTTGTGTTGCAGACCTCCTTGCTTACAAATCTCATCATAATTTAATGCTTACACCCACTCTTGAGCTATTACCCAAGTGTTTAAACCTTTGTCTAGAAGATCTTTACACTTATGGAATAAAGTTATCATTGCTATTCTTGAAAAGCAAACTTTTTGTACAAATTTGTCTTGAGCCCATGCTTTGTTTGCTTTTGATTTTGCCTCACCATAAATCATGGAAAGCAGCCCCTCTAAACCAGCAACTTTGATACTCCATCTTGGGATTATGGAGTACTTGACATAGTTTGATCTTTGCAATCCAACCAAACCATAACATGCTGTCTTGCAAACCTAATCAGCTCATATACATAAACCTCTTGCCTATAAATAGAAGAAGAATTTGCATGAGAAAGAGGTAAAAAAATAGAGAGAAAAGCCAGAAGTTTTGTTGATAAGCCCTCAAAATCTCATATTCACAAAAGCCATAACAATCCATAAAACTTCCACTCTTGTGTTTTGAAGTCCAAACCTTTGAACCTCTCATACCTTGCAAAGCTCTACCCATACATACTATCCAAACACTCCACATACATCATATAGAAGTTTGTTCAAACTCAAGAACAAGCTTCTTTAACACATCTATTTTTCCAAGTTCAAGAACAGTCAAGGCAGCAACTCAAGCTCAAAGCATAAATTCCAGCTTCAAGGTAAGTCTTCTTGACTTTAACCCTTCATTTCAAGCATCATTAATGATTCATCTTTAAAGATAAAATGTAGTAACCGTTACCCTTGAAGCTAACCTTTTGCTTGTCTTCCATCCTTGTCAATTATATGTTAAGGACCATAAAACAATGTTGGAGTGATAAAATTATAGTATGAGTCGACACTTACCTATATGAGTCGACACATCTTAGTGGAAAATCAAGTTATGAGTCAACACAAAGCCTTTATGTGTTGACACATACTACTATACATGCACAAAACAAAAGGAATAAAGGGTGTATGAGTTGACATAAGGCACGAATGTATCGACACATACAGGGAATGAGTCGACACATACCCTTATGCATCGACTCATACTGAGTTGATTTGGACTTACAGGGGCAAGAAAAGCTCATGTTTCGTTGCAAAGGAGCATGTGTCGACACATAATGTTCAAAAATGCAATTTTCCTCTCTTTGACACTATTTTTACATATTTTACATATTTTCTTCATTGCTATTCAATGTGGTTGTAATATTTAAGCTCCTATTCCATCCCCATTCATAAATTGTATCCTCATCCCCCTATTGATGTAATAGCGTAGGATTTTAATTTCCGCAAATTTATCGTTTTCATATAATTGTTAGTAATTAGGGTGTGTATGGAAAGATAAAATCGATGCTTAGAAAAACCTTAATCTCAAGACAAAATTCATGCAATCGAACACACTTTTCACACAAACACATTTAGGGTTAAATCCACTTATTGCCTTAAAAATGGTCATGTTATGCATGTGAGACATCTTAGCAAAAACAAAACAAAAAATACAAAATCAAAGTCCCCCGATGACGCTACGAATGTTTCCTTACAAATGATCTTTGTCCCTTAATAAAAATGCTAAAATATCTCGCAACATTGCATCTTATGACTATACGATGACCCACACCCGTCCCTTTACCTCCAAAGATAGGACTTCTTACCAATAAATGGTAAGATAGAAATGTCAAAGGAAGATAAAAATGAACAAAAGACTTTTGAGTAGGTAGAACGTTCTTAGTTTCTTGCTCACAATCCATCTTTAAAACAAACATTTTTCAAAACACACCAAACACTTTCAAAACATGAAATATTTTCAAAAAGTCCAACACTTTGTATGCATTCTTATATAGACGAGAATAATTACAAAGTTTGCCTAAACGAAGGCGCTTTTCAAAAATATTTTCAAAATCCGCCACAAACACATTTCAAACAAAGCAATTTCAAAAGTCATCTAGCAAGCAACTAAGAGCCCATAGATAACTATGGATGAAAAGGGTGCTAACACCTTCCCTTTTCATAACCTACCCCTCAAAATCAAGAAAATATCTCAAAGGTCTTTCCTGTTCTTTTCACCCTTTCCTTATTGGATAAAAGAAAAGTCGATGGCAACTCTTGCTATCCGCAACAATTGCGATAAAACGCAAAACAACCAAGTCAGTTCTCCCACCGTATTACAGAACTCGCGAATCTGTTGGGGATAATCTTAAAAGTGGGGTTACCTTAGAGCTAGATCACATTTAATTGCTTTTATTGTTTGATTTGTTTGCTTTACATTTTCAGCCTTTGTTTGGGTTTGTTTTGATCCTCTACATGGATTGGGGAACATTATTAGGTAAGTAACAATAGATCGTGAGGACTATGCGGTGTATACCGACATGGTTGAAGCGATGGATACGTTAGTGTGACACATTTGTTTGTACCTGTAGCCCTCGAGTCTAGTCAAGGAGAATACGGGGCCGTTGTGTGGTGTCATAAAGCACTAATTGACCTTAGAACCTTTAATTGAACAACTTGGCCATTAGGAAGTAGTGAGATAGCCGACTTTGGTGCAGTCCGAAGTTGGTTGATACTCGATACTACACTCATTGAGATTGGACTTTCGGGATATTTCAATCGCCAATAAAGAGGCTTGTGCTGAAAAAATGCCCGATGAAGAAAGATCAATGATATTGAGATCCCCTAGAACTCGGTTACTTTCTAGGACATGTTGAGCCAACTAAACTTTAAGATGGTACTTACCTATGAAACCAATGCAAGCCTAAACCTATGGAATTATGTGCTTTGTGTATGTATGCTTATTTGTACATAACATCATGACATCATATCATAGCATTTTCAATAACCGTTTCAAGGGTCTCAAGGGTTTGTGATGCAGGGTTATGTTGAACCAGACATCTATCAAGGGGCCAGAGGATTTATTTTCCTCTAACCAAACACCATTAAAGACCAAAGCACGGTAACTTGAGTCAAGGGCTATGACCCACTCGACATGGTGAACTCAATTCTTGTAGAAGGACATTTTTACGATACGAAGTTCTTTAATCAAAGCTGTAATCAAAGTTCAACTTCTGACATTTTCTTGCGTATACCCCACGAGATCCTTGAAAACATCGAATCCACATATCATGCATGTCATCATAACAGGTTTTCCCCATACAGGTTTCTCATCTGCTTACTGTTTATTTTAGTAAAGATGGCTCTAGAACTGACCGTCATAGATCTTCAGACCCAAAATGCTTAACTTCAAGAATTGTTCTTGAACCTATCCAAGGCACAAGAAGAAGTGAAAGCACTCCTCATTGAGAGCATGACCAAGAGGTATCCTGAAGACAACAGGGACGACCAGTTAGAACTATTACAAACTGAAATGGCAAGAATGAAAGTCTAGATGATGGGTCAGATGGTGGGTCAGATGGCTCTTATCCAAAATTTAGATTGGGGACAAGAAGAGCTGAGAGCCCTCGTCAACTAGCTTCATCAAGATGAATGCAACCATATGGAACAAACAGATAGGATTGGGGAGCGAGTCATTAATCAGCCTCCGATGAGACAAGAAGTTAGTTTGGTCGAGAGAACACCCTTCAAAATGGCTACTATACCAAGAGTCCAACATTAACCTCGCCAACCACGACAAGGTGGTCAGCATAAGCAAGGAAGACAATTTGCCAAAATCAATATGCCCTTGGTTCAAGCATTGCATCATATGTTGGAAGCCAAGCTGGTTACATTAAGGGAGCCTCCTCAAAAACCTAACACTTCTGCTCCAAACTACAAATACAATGAAAGGTGCGCATACCACTCCAATAGTCAGGGACACGACACTAATCACTGTTGGGCGTTGAAGAACAAGATTCAAGACCTAATCGATGAAGGAGCGTTGGAATTTGCACAAGATGGTTAGATTGAATTTTTCCGTCGTCCCTCAAAGGCATACCATATGAAGTGAGAAATTTAGGCAGAGAAGTTTTCGTTCATTCGAATTTTCAGTTGTAATTACTTTGTTTGCTTAAACACTTTCCCTTATGTACAACTTTAGTTATTTTCATTAATGCATTGCATATGTTTGTCTTGAATTAATCCATTCGTTTTAACTATATTGAAATTATGCTTTTACCACATTTTTTGTGATATTCAACTCCTGACTACAAGTCTTAAGCCTTTAGAGGGTGGATGACGAAAACAATACCATAATCTCATACAATATGCTTTTGGATAGACCTTGTTGATGATGTACATGCGTTCTTTCAATTCCTAAAACAATGGAGTTATAAGGAAGATAATCCCTTGTAAACCCCTTTGAGCCAAAGAAGTATGAGTTTTCTTTTTCCCACAAATTGAAACCTTTAATCATAACCTGGGGCAGGATAGTTTCTCTGTTAATTCAAATGCGCATTCAGTCGCAAGCTTTCACTTTGTACACAACGAATGACATCAAAAACATCCTTCTGAATTAAAATACGGCGATGGTTCCTTGTAAAATAGGTAGTCCTTATCTCTCAAAAGAAAAAGCCCACTGAGTCAAAAGCTATGAAGAAGACTTAAGAAAAACTGGGGCATCCTGCTGACTATAATCTCAAAACAGTCAGGCAAACAAATTAGGGACGATAAAAGAGGTCGTTACAAATCCTTAACAACGGAAAAAGGTCACAAAAATGACTGCCTTCTCAAATAAACTTCCAGTATCCGAACCATCACCAAAATATCATTCCAGATTCAATTGGAACCCAAACGCGCAATTAACTGAGTATAGGAATAGAAAACATCATGGAGAACGGGTTGGGTACAAATAAACTTTGATCCTTATCCTTTGTTTCTTAAACTGTGAACCAGGCCACGTTACAATCCCTTAAAAGTCCTAATTGAAGCATGGGTTAGTCCAAAAGCACACTGTTACGAAAGGTATCCTGACTCCTGTAAGGCTTACTGTAAATCCTGAGTTGAATTCATATTCTTACAAAATTATTTGATTTGCTAAAAATTCATTTCAAAAACTTTAAGACAAACATAAAATTTGGATTATTTGAATACTGTTGTTTGCATATAGGTATTTGTTCGACAACAGAGAAATTTACACGACGAATATCCAATGAACGCAAATCTTCTCAATAAATAGAATCACTTCAAATCCAATGACAAACCCTCCATAGTCAAGGGGTATGACATGCTATTGTCTTACTCACCTGTGGCAGTCAAGTCAAGATTCAAAGAATATCTCATAAAGTGTTGAATAGCCAGGGGGAGTTCTCCATCTGAATCACTTGGGGAATTGAACCTAAATTCCATCTAAGGGTCACATACGATCTAACAAACATTTTTTGGCAGTGCTACAAACACTTACTACTGTGGGCAGTGTCAACTCTCTACACCCTATGAACACGGACATAGTCGAAAAATACTACCCATGAAAAAAGACCCACTAGGTTGACACGCCTAGGCAAAAATAAGGGCATCCTAGAGAACCAAAAGGTTCGGGAAAAATTAGGGATATATATGCAAAATATTGTACCCGACAAGTCAAAAACCTGAAAAGGTGGCTTGGGCAAAAAAGGGTATCCCGTTGGACTGAAAACCCGAAAGGGCGGTCCAAACAAAAACTAGAGATTAAAGCGTACGAATATGTCCCGTTATCTCATCATTTTGTCTATAAGTAAAAGATTTGTCACTCTGATCAACGTTTACTAAGGACTCTGGGAGAAGACATAGTTTAAGATGTCCACAAATCCCCACAAGGCCAAATTCATGGATATCCCCACGAAATCACTTTAATAAGATTATCCCACAAAGTTGGATTCATGCAATCTCCAACCAGAGTTTCAATCTCTCAAAAACCCTCTCCCCATCTGAGTTGCTCTTAAAGAAGAAGCCTTGTGGAGTTCTTCCTAAAGAATTCATTTCCCTAATAGGTCGTCAAAATATTTTCTTCAACAGGGTTTATCGCATTAAGTTACTGCGAAGCCTGGAATTCGACCAGATAATAGTTTAACTTCAATTTTCTGCAAAGTCTAGAATCCTACCAGATAATAGTTCGAGTTGCTGAAACCTGGACCCAACCAGATACCAGTTAACCTCAAGATCAAATTGATGAAACTTGGATCCGAGCAGATAACAGTTTGAGTTGCTGAAACCTGGACCCGACCAGATAACCGTTCGAGTTACTACGAAACCTGGACCTGACCAGATAATAGTTTAACTTCTTCAAAACAATAAAAAACTCCTCTTCCATAGTAGAGTTTGCCACTATCCCCAGTGAGTTACTGCAAAACCTGGAATCCGACCAGATAAAAATTAACTTCTTTATCCCCAGCAAGTTGTTGTGAAGTCTGGAATCTGACCAGATAACAGCTAAAATTTCTTCCTCTCCAATCAAGAGATAGCTCCCTAGTAGAGAAATGGACAACTAAAACTCTTGAATTCTATTCCCCAAGAAGAAATTAAAACTCGCCACAGAGTATCCTCAAGCAAAGTCAATGTTCCCCATCAGAATTCTCCTCAAATAACAAAGCAGGAATCCTCAGAGGAAACACTCTAAACCAGGTTTGAAGATGCTCATACTCTTCATCCTAAACAATGATCTGGGATTTAACTCCCCAAAACTCCCAAGCATTTGTCAAGGATTTATTTTCCAGGACAAAGATGCACTTCAATAACATTTCACGTTCATACATCATACCATATGCATATGAAGTGCATATAGCACAACCTCATTTTTTAGAACACCATTACACAATGCATTTCATACATCATGATATTGCATACAACTAAGTCTTTACCTTTTCAGGAAAGATCAATCAAAATATAATTATCATAAACAATTTTCAACAGGTCCAAGATTAGTGCCTGAAACAAGATAGAGAAACTATCTACACAACCAGCTGAAGCAATCTTACATGCGTTCCTTCTAATTTCCAGATGCAACTTCACACGGGCTCATCATGAAGCAATCTTACACGGGTTCCTTGTAATTTGCAAATGCAGCTTCACACGGGCTCATCATGAAGCAATCTTACATGAGTTCCTTCTAATTTCCAAATGCAGCTTCACACGGGAATCTTACATGGGTTCCTTCTAATTTCCAGATGTAGCTTCACACGGGCTCATCATGAAGAAATCTTACACGGGTTCCTTGTAGTTCCTGATGCAGCTTCACACGGGCTCATCATGAAGAAATCTTACATGGGTTCCTCCTAATTTCCAGATGCAGCTTCACACGGGCTCATCATGAAGCAATCTTACATGGATTCCTTCTAATTTCCAGATGCAGTTTCACACAGACTCATCCCGAAGCAGCCCTACCTAGGCTCCTTCTCATATATTTCCAGATGCAGTTTCACACAGACTCATCCCGAAGCAGCCCTACCCAGGCTCCTTCTCATATATTTCCAGATGCAGTTTCACACGGACTCATCCTGAAGCAGTCCTACCCAGGCTCCTTCTCATATATCTCCAAATGCAGTTTCACACGGACTCATCCCGAAGCAGCCCTACACAGGCTCCTTCTTATGAATTTCCAAATACAATTTCACACAGGTTCATCCTGAAGAAATCTTACACAGATTCCTTCTAATAAATTTCCAAACATGGCTTAGCACGGGCCCATTCCAGTATATCATTTAGAATTAAATTGACCAAATATTTATTCTGATGCTTCTCCTAGTTATAGTCAAGCTTAGAATTAGTCTAATTTTTATCAACAATCACCTTTGGATGGCATCTATAAGCCCATCTCCGACAACTCTCCATCATCTATCCAAATGGCATCTTTAAGCCCATTCCCTACACAATCAACTAACACATAGTCGAGTGCAAATTTCTGGGCACTTAAGTGTTCAATCATCTTCCACCTTCAAGTCACGAACGAAGGATCTGCCAATCTAACTCTTTAGGTTTAAGAAGATTGAACAGGGGAAGCTGTTTTACCCCAAAATTTTCCCTCCCTTTTTATCAACACATTCTACACAAGATTATCAGTGGCTCAAGATTGCACGAGGGTTGACTAGGTTAAGCCATTTCCTCAACACTGATACCTCAAATTAGGGTTTGAGTTTGCACAAAGAAAATTGGACTTCTAATACTCCAAATGAATTTCATGGATCCGTATGGACATCCAAGAACGCTCCTGACAAGTTTTAAGCTTTGAATCAAGAAATTGCTGAATTCAATTGATCAGATGACCTAAAAACAACTGTACTAATGAAAAAGTCAACTGTACCCTGAAAAGTCAAACTTTTACTTTAGGGTCAAACATTACATTCCAAAGATCAAAATTCATCAATATATTCAAGAATATTAAGCTTGATCATCAAGAAGTCAAGAAAGTCAAAAGTCAACTTGAAAAGTCAAACTTTCCAAGACATAGAAATTTTTCTAAGTGTTTTTATACATGTTTATTTCATAACTTCATGACAAATTTTCACCAAGATACAAGATGATTAAAAAAAAACTTTCAACATGAAAGTTGTAGATCTTGATGAGATCTACAACTTTTCTTTGCTGATTAAATCCTAGAAGTGTTTGGATTTTGAGTTATAAATTCATGAAGTCATGACATTCTCATCTAACACTTAGAGAAATTTTCAATAGACTTTGGTAAGGATTTTATCCCAACTTCTTGGCATTTTTTCATATAGTTAAAAGATGATTTTGTCAAAATGGCAAACACGAAAGTTATATAGGGTATTTCAAGCTTTCTAAAACATCCAAGAGCATGAATTTATCATACTTGAGCTAGAAGATTCAAGGGCATGAAGTTGGGCATCCATTCTTGAATTGCAAGTCATTTTATTGAAGAACACATAATAAAACCCTTATATTATGCTGCATAATCTTGTGTTGCAGGCCTCCTTGCTTGAAAATATCATCATAATTTAATGCTTACACCCACTCTTGAGCTATTACCCAAGTGTTTAAGCCTTTGTCCAAAAGATCTTTACATTTATGGCATAAAGTTATCATTGCTATTCTTGAAAAGCAAACTTTTTGGTACAAATTTATCTTGAGCCCATAATTTGTTTGCTTCTTATTTTGCTCCACCATAAATCATGGAAAGCAGCCCCTCTAAACTAGCAACATTGGTACTTCATCTTGGGATGATGGAGTACTTGACATAGTTTAATCTTTGCAATCCAACCAAACCATAACAAGCAGTCTTGCAAAGCTTATCAACTCATATACACAAACCTCTTGCCTATAAA
This sequence comes from Vicia faba, assembly GCA_948472305.1. NCBI lineage: Eukaryota > Viridiplantae > Streptophyta > Magnoliopsida > Fabales > Fabaceae > Vicia > Vicia faba. The sequence goes on from OX451739.1 coordinate 691,198,371, forward strand.
TAGAAGAAGCATTAATAAGAGAAAGAGGTCAAGAAAAGCCAGAAGTTTTGTTGATAAATCCTTAAAATATCATATTCACAAAATCCATAACAGTCCATAAAGCTTCCACTCTTGAGTTTTGAAGTCCAAACCTTTGAACCTCTCATACCTTGCAAAGCACCGCCTAAACAAACTATCCAAACAATTCCCATAATCATTTTCTTGAAGTAATTCTTCACCAAAAAAACGGTTCTACCTAAGAGATCAATTTCAAAAGTGTTTCCATAAATCTTGTTCTGACAATTCTTGAAGTTCTTCATATTAAACTCTTTTTGATTCGTTATATACTTTATTTATGAATCCTTCAGAAGCATAATACCTAGCATTTTAGATTTCAGGTTTTGGAACATATGATTTTTTCTTGTTGTGTGTCACAAGCATCCAAAGTCCAGGTGTCATGATTGGTTTTTTAACTCTGCTGCATAAGATATCTGCAACATACATAATATTTTCTTTTGGTACCCAAAATATTTTGGGTTCTTTAGAGTTAGTTTTTCCAGAGTTTCTTATAAACTTGGCTTTTCCTGCAACATTAAATTTTCATATATGTGTAGAATTATAATGATAATAAAAATGAGATATAGGTTTATTTTCTCTAAAAAAATCTGATTGTTGTTATTTGATTCGTAACATGTTTCTTCCCTTTTACTTTGACTAACACCATAGATCATAGAGGCCATCCTGCTTTTATCTATGTTGTTGTTTAAGAATTTCTAAAAAGCCTTGTCATATTTACATAAGGAAGTTTCAGAACATGGAGAAGCTTTAGAAAGGGTTTCTTCAAGTTTTAAATAGTTTTTATTTAGAAAGGTGTTTTATTTTTCTAAGGACAGATTTTCACCTTTTTTTTAGAAACTTCTTTCTCCAACTGACCATATTTTTCAACTTCATTGTCATAAACATTTGGATGGTTCTTGAATTTTTGTTGAAGCTTATGATGCTTGTTCAGAGTTTTTGATAAACATAATTCTAATTCAGCTCGAGAGAATTCAGAAAATACCTCTTCAGAGTCGAAATCTATTTCTGACGTGTCTTCTTCTGAACTGATACCCATGAGTGCTATGTTTGCACGTTCTTCTTCTAACTTTCATTCTTCAAATTCAGAATCATCCCATGTTTCCATGAGACCTTTCTTCTATTCTTTTAAAGTGCTTTTCTTGAAACTTCCTTTTCTGGTACTCTCCTTTTTGAAAATTAGACATTCATTTTTGTAGTGTCCAAGTTCATTGCACTCAAAACATGTTACTTCATTACTAGATCTTCCTTTATCAGAGGCTTCTGAACGATCTCCATTATTTCTGAACCTTCAAAAGTTATTTTTTCCTTTTCTTCTAGAGTTTATTAACCCTTCTAGATAGAAGTGACAATTCGTATTCATCATCAGATTCGTTGACATGCTTCTTTCTATTCTAGATTTTAGAGCAATGTATTTTCCCTTTTTCCGGGGCTCATCTTCTTCTAGCTCTATCTCATGACTTCTAAGTGAACTAACTAACTCTTAAAGAGTTATACTGTTCAAATCCTTAGAAAGCTTCAAAGCAGTAACCATATGTCTCCATCTTTTAGGAGGACTTTTGATGATTTTCTTAACATGATATGTGTAACGGTAGAAATGTTTAAGACTATGACATTGGATTGACTAGACTTGTACAGATCAAAATAAAAATCGCCATCACGCTTTATTATTTCCAAAGGAATGGGAAAAGAGAGAATAACCCAAAAGAGGGGGGAAGATTCTAGGGAAGGGGGTTGGTTATGTATAGGGAAGGTATTAGCACCCTAAATATCTATGGTACTCTGCAGGAACCTCTTTGAAAAATCTGTATATTTTGGCTATAAAATGTTGTATGTAAAATAGATTATGGTGTTGTACCCCAAAATTTTCCCTCTCATTTTACTCAATACATACTCCTATAGATCATCAATTTGCATAAGTTTGCCCAAGAGTTGACCAGACAAACTCTCTCCTAAGGCAATGTGTCTCAAATTAGGGTTTCCATTTTCATCAAAATAGGTGAACTCCAAAGACCTCATATGCTCTCCATGGCCCTAATATGTTCTCAAGACCCTCCATGTCAAATTTCAAGCACTGCACAAGAAGTTTGCTCAATCAACTGCTCAGATGTTTGAGAATCGACTATATTAGGTCAAAAGTCAACTGTGGCCCACATACGGTCAAACTTCAAGATTTTTGGTCAACATCAACATTTTTAAGTGATATCCATCATTTTATCAAGGGTTGATCATGATTCTTTAAGGAATTCCCTAAATTTATCAAAACCCAAAAGTTGCTAAATTAGGGTTTCTTAGGAAAAGTCAACCAAACTTTGACCAAGCATAACTTCCACATACTTTATCAGGAATTTTCCATCCAAGGATCATTTTGAAGAGGATGAAATTACCTACAACTCATATTTATCCCACAAGTTCAAAATATGTACTCATAAAAAGATATGAATTTCTACATTATAGGTCCTTTTGAAAAGTCAACAAAACACACCTTTTGGGTCAAAGCTTCTTACATGAACATGGAAGAACCAATTGAGATGAGACCAAAAGGGTTGCTTAGGGGACATACTAATATTTCTAAAAAGTCCAAGAACACCATTCTAGGATTAAAAATGGAGGAGATATGCCTTGTCAAAGTTGACCTTTTTTGCAAAATTGCCAAAAGTCAAATATGCTCAAAAGTGCATTTTTTTACCAAATGGGCTTAGCATTTCATGATTGCACCTAATGGTCCACGACCCAAATGTTCACTCACCTGTTATTTGCTTCATTATTTATTTTATTTTGATTTTTTATTTATTAAAAATTGAATAAAATCAAATAATTGGTAAATAATATCAAAAATATGTTTTGATATGATTTTTGGACAGGATCTCAATCAAATTATGTTGAGATATCAAGACCAAATCAAATCAAGCATGTTTGGTACAAAAATGGGATAATTTGGTTCAATTTATCAAGTTTGCATATGGCTAAAGAACCAAATCAAATCTTCTCAAAATTCAAGATTCAATCTGTTTTGCAACCCTAATTCACTCAAGGGTATATAATGAACAAGAACAAAGCATAAAATAAGGTTTGGCAGTCGTGGAAAGAGAGAACAAAACTCGATTTTTTGTCAAAAAGTAAGGATCAGATTTCACTCCACAGGACCTTTCAAAGCAATTTAAGGCCAACAATCTCTTCCTGGGCGTGCATTGAAGCTATCCAAATCATTTGCAAGCCATAACACGCGCAGAAACCCAAGCTACAACTCTCACGGTTTGCTTATTTTTTCCAAATCGATTACTGAATTTCCTGCATCATTAGATAATTTAAGTGATATATTTGTGATCATTGACATGTTTGCAACCTGACTGGATGATTTAATTGAGTTTTTGACACTTATATATGCAACTGCCATTATTAGGGGTTTCATGTGCGTTTTAGGGATTTGTCATACAGGTTAAATTGGGCCAAGAGAAGAACACCATGATGTTCACGAGATCAAGATGAATTGATCCATATAGCTGGAAGTAATTTATCATGTGTCTTGTGCATTTTGGAAATTTGCAGGGGCTATGGCTACGAACATGTGATTGTAGGTAAAAGGTATTTATCTAAGGCGACAGACAGAGGAAGAAGATGGTGGCGTGGCAGTCAACCATTAGATCATTCAAACTAGCGCGCGTTTTTATTCTGAGTCACTAATCCACTTATTTTTTCTATATTATATTTTGTTTCCATGGTTTGTACAACAAAGCAGATTGGTCCAGTGGTGAAGAGCGTTGGTGGGAAGCATAAGGACCTGGGCTCGATCCCAGGTCCAAGCAATTTTCATTATTTTCTCAATTTCTATTCACAGATCTAGTGCATCAATCCCTCAAGCGTCTATCATGTGCCATCAACATTCAGCCATTGGATCATTATAGCATCAGATCCAACGTTTCTAGCCAAGAAGGACCATGGTGTGCTCTCAAGGCAGCGTTACATGGAATCAAACGTAAGCGTCGGCCATCAACCTTGGGCCCAAGAGCAATTTCAGAATCACACCCCCCTTAGGATGTTCATCAAGCAGGCCCATTCTCTTTTTTCTTATTCTTTTTATTTATTTCTTAATTATTTTTCTTTTTAAAATACCTCAAAATAATTTCTTTTTGTTATTAAATCAAAAAATCACAAAAAACCAAAAATCATTTTTTATAAAATATTTATTTTCTTTAATTAATTAATTTAATTAGAAATTAGGGTAATTCAATTTTTTTTTTGCAAATAAAACCAATTATAAATTAGGGTTTAATTTGTATATAATTTAATTGTTTTCTCAAATAAAAATGCACTAAAAATATGTTTCTCTCAATTAGGGTTTTTAGGTTATTTTTAACCGTCCTTGCATTTAATTCGCTGCGCGCATTTTAATTATTTTTTCATCATTTATGTAACTTCCAATGGTTTGTAATAGCTTTAAAAATTAGGATTTTTATTTACTGTTTAATCCCCAATTTTTGGTTATGTAATTAATCCCCCTCCCCGAAGCCTTGTAATAGCTAGGTTTATTTTCTCACACTTTAAATTCCTGCAAATCTTTAACTGTCTAGATGCATGGCTAATAGGATTGTATGGAAAGATTGTTTGAAAATTAAAATGGTAGATCACCTAATGTGCAAAGACTAAATTAACTCAAAAAGTTCACATGCACATATTCACTCCCAGGGTTTTCCTCACTTTGTTTGCCTTCGGTAAAACAGTCATTAAGCATAGGAGATTTTAGTGGTTTCCCTCCAGTCTAAAATATAAAAATGACCCATTCGAATGTTGCCTCGGAAATGTTGCCTCGGGAAGATCTTAGGACCTTAGGGTAATTACTAAAGTTTCCTACCTATTGCTTTGGTAACTGCACTTGTCCCTTTCGAACGTCCCTTACAAACTCCAACGAAAGGGCTACCTACTCCTTAATAGTAGGATAGCGTTGTCTAAAGGAAATGAGAACAAACAACCTTTTTTCGAGTAGGTAGAATCTTAAGTACTTTCTCAACAAAACTTTTCACACAAACACTTTTCAAAACAATTTTCAAAACAACTTCGTCACATCCTTAAGGACTGATACAAGGGTTTTCACGAAGAAAACCTTTTTTCAAAACAAGCACACACACAAGCAATTTCAAAATGAGCAAGTACCTAAGAGCCCATGAAAAAACATGGATAGAAAGGGTGCTAACACCTTCCCTTTTTATAATCTACCGCCCGTACTCAAAAATATTCTCGAAAAAGGTTTTTTCTGTTCTTTTTCCTTTTTCTAATTGGATAAAATAAAAGTCTATGGCGACTCTTACTTACCGCGACATTTTGCGAACAAAAAACGCAAAACACAAACCAGTATAACAGTCGGTTCTTCCACCGTATCAGAGAACTGGCGACTCTGCTGGGGATAAATGTATAAAGTGGGGTTTACCTTAGGATCTAGGTCATTTAAAAAATTTCTTTCTTGTTTGTTTGCTTTATTCTTAAAGGGTTTTTCTTGGGTTACTATAGATCCTACACCCGGATCTGGGGGAACTTATTAGGTAAACATCAATAGATCGTGGAGACTACGGTGTATACCGATATGGTTTAAGCGATGGCTGTGTTGGTGTGCCACTTTGGTTGGTACCGGTACCCTTCGTGGGGAAACAAGGAGAATACAGGGCCGCCGCGTGGTGTCGTGAAGCACTAACGGACCTTAGAACCTTAGTTAAACAAACTTGGCCATTATAAAGTAGTGAGATAGCCGACCTCGGTATAGAGCTGAGGATTGGTTGATACTGGATGCTACACTCATGGAGATCTGACTTTCGGGATATTTCGGCCGCAAGAAAAGATTGCTTGAGCAGAGACAATGCCCGATAAAGGATGGTCAGTGATATTGAGATCCCTTAGAACCCAGTTACTTTTTAAGACAGGTTTGAAACCAACTAAACTTCAAGAGGATATGACCTTTAACCTCATGTAGGCCTTAAACCTAAGGACTTGGTGTGATTTGACTGTGTTTTCTATACCTGTGGTTTATCATGACATCATGCATCATAACATAACATCCATTCTTATTGCACTAACCCTTTCAAATACCAAGGGAATTTATCTTTGTTCTGTTTTGCAGATCATGGCTTCCATTCATAGAAACACTATCTGAATCAACTTTGTGAAGATACCTTTCCAACTCAAAGAGCTAGTATCAAGGGTTTCTGAAACTTATGCATTCACTAAGAGACATGGCTAACTTCTCAACCTGGTTACTTAAAACTTTGATGAAAAGATGATGAGTGTACTCTTTCAGTTCTTTGATCCCAAGCACCACTACTTCACCTTTCCAGACTATCAGTTGGTGCATACCTTGGAAGAATTCTCTCAGCTGTTGGATATACCCATTCTTGAACAGTTTCCCTTCACAGGTCTAGAAGAAGTTCCTAAGCCAGAATTCATTGCCTCGGCTTTGCATCTGAAACAAGCCGACGTGGTATCCAATTGGGAAACAAGAAGCAGAGTCAAGGGTTTTCTAGCCAAGTTTCTGATAGACAAGGCCTAGCTGTTTTGGGATGATATGGATTTTCAAGCTTTTGAGGAGGTCTTGGCTCTTCTAATCTTTGGGTTGGTACTATTCCCTAATCCAGACTCATTCATATATGTGAATGCTATCAAGATTTTTCTCTTTCGCAACCCTGTGCCTACCTTGCTCGGAGATATTTTGCACACTCTCTATACTCGTACCATGAAGAGAAGAGGGGTTCTTATGTGTTGCATGCCATTATTATCGAGGTGGTTTATTTATCACCTCCCTAAGTATGTACTGAAGAATTAAGAAGGATTGGGTTGGTCGAAAAGGATAATGCCACTCGCTCACATTGATATTCTATGGTGTTCCCGAGGTATGGAAAACACTGCTATTATTGACCACTACGGGGAGTACCCTAATGTCCTATTACTTGGTATTAGAGGGGGTATAACCTACAATCCTTATTTAGCTCTGCAATAATTTGGTTACGCTCAAAGAGATGGTCCCTATGAGTTACTTATCGAGGGTATTGTATTCAACTATGAGGATGATGTTCAAGAGCATCGCCGGAGGTTCATACGAACTTAGGGAATGGTAAACAGATCTGGAACCAAGGCTTTGGGGCCAAAGGCTTCCATTCCTATGGAACCTTACCTCCAATGGGTACGAGCTCGCGCCCAAAAGCTTATGATGCCCTATGTGGCCGTTTTACCAGCAATTGTGGAACCCACTACTGAAGGGGGTATTCCTTACACGGTTTTCTATCCTTACATGCCCACTGATCTTGGAAAATTACAGAGGTCTTGGATTCAATTGATGAAGGAGCGGGATACTTACAGGGATCAGTTCCATGCTCAAGAGAGGAAAGTTTTAGAGCTCACAAAGTATCTCCACGAGGAAAAAGGACTCAATGATTATCTCAGCACAAAAAGGAAGAATCCATGGGAATTTTGATTTCTTTTCTAATTTTAGATTTGTTTTTAATTGTAACGCCTAAAAGGCATTTGAACTTTGAATTCGGCTAATAAAGTTTTTGCTTTATTTTGGTTTGCAAATTTAAATTTTCCAAAGTATTTGAAATCATTGTATGCGCATCCCATTCATAACATTACATGTACAGGTACCATTACAGGTTTCTCATCCTCTTCGCTGTTTATATCAGCAGAAATGTCTTCTGAACAAAGCATCAAGGACCTGCAGGAACAAAATGCCCAGTTCCAACAAATGTTTATAAGTCTGGCGAAAGGCCAGGAGGATCTGAAAGCCCTCATCCTGAAAGAGAAAAAGAAAATGAAGAAGGCTGTCGGTATTCTGAATATGGGCAGAAGGTTTGGAGAGCGGTTGAAGCGACAAGTCGATCTGACCTCTTCATCTAAGGAAGTGGAGAATCAAGAAGAAGAGACAAGGGAGAAGGATCCCAGTCCTGCAGTTTCTGACAATGATACCGACTACAATGATGAGCAATATCCTCCCACTGAGGATAGATACAAGCAGTTGGAAGATCGCTTGAGTGCTATGGAGGTCCAGAGGATACATGGGTTAGATTTTGAAGAATTGGAATTAGTGTCAGGAGTGGTCATCCCACAGAAGTTCAAAGCTCCAATTTTTGCAAAGTATGATGGGGTGTCCTGCCCAACACTCCATCTCCGTTCTTATGTCAGAAAGATCCAGCCCCACACGGCTGATAGAAATCTGTGGGTTTATTTCTTTCAAGATAGTCTGTCAGGGACTCAGCTTGAATGGTTCTACCAGCTGGAGGGAGCCAATGTCCGAAATTGGGAAGATCTGGCTGCTACTTTCTACAAGAAGTATCAGTAAAACTCCAACCTTGCTCCTACTCGTACTAAAATCCAGAGTATGTCCATGGGTGCAGGTGAAGGCTTTAAAGACTATGCACATAAATGGAGAGACTTGGCTGGAAGAGTTTAACCCCTGTTGTTTGATAGGGAGTTGGTTGATATGTTTCTGGGGACGTTATCTGGAGAAATATTCTAACTGGAGAAAGATTAGAAGTTGGGATTCAGAGCGGTGAGATACATAAGGATACCTCTTAGATCTCAGTAAAGAAGCCATTTTCTGGTAATAAGGAAGCGAGTGCCATCTATAGCCCGAGGGGCCAAAACAGGGTTGAACATCGTCAGACAGTAAGTGTCGTAATGATACCTAGGCCTACAGTTTCTCCACAACGCAACAACCAAAAAAAAGTGAAAAAACCACAATGGAAGTTTACCCGAATCAACATGACATTGGCTGAAGTTCTACCTCATCTGTTGAGATCCAACTTGGCAACCTCTAAATAGGCTCCCAAGAATCTGAATACCACATCCCCCCGATATAATCCAAATGCTCGGTGTGCCTATCATTCTGAGAGTCCTGGCCACGATACCAATAACTGTTGGGATCTAAGAAATAAGGTACAAGATCTGATTGAATCCAAGGAAATTGGGTTCGATGCTCTGGAGAAGATCAATGTCATAACTGCTCCCATGCCTAAGCACGGTCGTGGAATTAATGTTGTTGATATCGACTTGTTTGTGACCTTGGTGGATGAAGTTTCTACTCCTCTCATGATTGTGAAGAAGAATTTGCTGTTGGCCGATTTATTTCCGGGTTGTGGTGAAGGTTGCCACACGTGTTCATTTCTACCTTCTGGTTTCCATTTGATGAAGTCAGGTGTTCAACGCCTGATGGACAGCAACAAAATTTTGTTCGAGAAAACTTTGGTTCCTATTGTTCCATCTAAAGACATTGCCATTATAACCATTTCTGCCAATCATTCCAAGGTCTCCTCGAGAAGACCTATTAGGATTACATTTGCTCCAAGAATTGCTCCATTGATAATCATTGTTCCTGGTCCTGTCCCGTATGTCTCAGACAAAGCTGCCCCCTAGCATTATGTTGCCGATGTGTACTATCATGGCATCAAACAAGATTTGAAAGATGAAGAGGTTGATCCTGATATTGGTAACATTGTCGGAACCAACAAAGTTACCTGAAGTGGAAGGGTCTTCTCCCTAGAGATTTCCCCTAAGACTGTCAACAAGCCTATTGTCATTCCATCTGTTGTTCCTGCTAGTACATCAACTACTGCTCCTGTTCTTACTCCAGTTATTACCCTTGTCGGCGAATCGTCTGATACCCGTGGAAACGAGATTATAGGTGAGCCTGCCCGGACAGAGGCGCCTAGGAAAATTGTTGTGGAAGCCTCTAAGCAAGAGATAGAGGAAATACTAAAAATAATTAAGAAGAGCGACTTCAATATGGTCGAGCAGCTGAGGAAGACCCCGTCAAAGATATCCATGTTGTCTTTGCTGATGTGTTCCGAAGCCCATGCGAAGGCTAAGATTGCATTCCTCAAAACTGCGCATGTGCCGCAAGAGACTTCAGCTGATCAATTTAAAGATTGTGTGGCCAGCATGACTGTTGATAATGGGCTGGGTTTTTCAGATGCAGACTTAACACCAAAGGGAAGGAAGCATAATTATGCTCTGCATGTCTCGATTGAATGCACGGGCACCATTATGGATCATGTGTTGGTAGATACTGGGTCTTCGCTGAATGTTCTGCCAAAGAAGGCGTTGGACCGGTTGGATTGCGAGGGATTGACTTTAAAGCCTAGTAACATTGTGGTAAGGGCTTTTGATGGGTCGAAAAGAATGGTGCACGGGGAGGTGGACATCCCTGTCAAATTAGGTTCCTATACCTTTGGGTCCACCTACTATGTGATGGACATTAGGCCATCGTATTCTTGTTTGTTGGGTCATCCTTGGATCCACGATGCTGGGGCAGTTACTTCCACACTACACCAAATGCTGAAGTATCTGGTAAAAGGGAAGATTGTCATTGTGCGGGGTGAAGAGGAGTATATGGTGAGCCACCTCAATTCCTTTCGGTACATAGAGATGGACGGGGAATTCATAGAAACTCCTTGTCAGAACTTCGAAGAGGTCCCTCAGATCTTAGGATTGACTGAAACTACTACCAACATCAAACCTCCTCTGAAGATGGCTTCCCTCAAGGACGCCAGGGCCGTGGTTGAATAAGGTGGGTGTGCCAATTGGGGTCAGATCCCTGATTTCACTCACAAAACTGACAAATTTGGTTTGGGCTTTACTACAGGAGCTCAAAGGGCTGTTCGACGCGCTCGGGCTGGAGGACCTCCCCTACACATCAGTAATCGAGGAATTAATGCCATTGAAGACAGCGAGGAAGACTCAGACATTGACAGCTGGATCTACCAAACTACCAACGGTGGACCGAGTAACTGGACGTCTAGGGATTTTATACCAGTTTCTTTTATTCCGCAGTAATTGTCTTACTTGTTTTGAGAGTTATAATAAACAATTTAAAACATTACGGCCTTGTGCCTTGCCCGAGGCACATTTGTTTTGCTTGTAAGGGCTATTATTTGTCATTTCATATATCATTAATAAAGCATTGGACGTTTCTTACATACAAATTTTGCGCTCTCTATTTTTCTTTTCTGTTTTCCACTTAATCCAAACAGCTTTTCTGTTACACACACTCACGTATCATAATGCAGATCCATATCCACTCTAGATCCCATTGATAACAGCTCTGCTATTTCCAGTTATGACATCAAAAATCTGATCAACCAAGCCGAACACGAAGGTGAGGATGATTGTGAGGTGCCTGGAGAACTTGCTAGACTACTACAATAGGAAGAGAGGGCCATACAACCTCATGAAGAGCTGGTTGAGACATTGAACTTGGGTACTGAAGAAGACAAAAAGAGGTTAAAATAGGTGCAAATCTGGAGCTTAGCGTCAAACAAAGGTTGATACAGATGTTGCACGACTATGTTGAGATCTTCACTTGGTCCAATGAAGACATGCCTGGTTTGGACACTGATATTGTGGTACATTGTCTGCCGACTAAAGAAGACTGTCCTCCGATTAAACAGAAGGATCGTCGTATGCGCCTTGAAATTTTAGAGAAGATCAAGGCAGAGGTCATGAAACAGTTCGACGCAGGATTCTTAGCTGTCACTTCTTATCCAGAGTAGGTTGCTAACATTGTTTCGGTACCTAAGAATGAAGACAAGTTTCAGATGTATGTGGATTACAAAGATCTGAACAGGGCAAGCCCCAAGGATGACTTCCCACTTCCTTACATTAATGTTCTGGTCGACAACACTGCACAACACAAAATCTTCTCCTTCATGGATGGTTTCTCTAGCTACAACCAGATCAAGATGGCTCCTGAAGACATGGAGAAGACAACCTTCGTTACACAGTGGGGCACCTTCTGCTACAAGGTGATGCATTTTGGATTGAAGAATGCTGGGGAAACTTATCAGTGCGCCATGATCGCTTTGTTCCATGATATGATGCACCATGAGATCGAAGTCTATGTTGATGACATGATTTCGAGGTCTCATAATGAGGAAGAGCACTTGGACCATCTCCAAAAGCTGTTCGACAGGTTAAAGATGTATAAGCTGAGGTTGAATCCGAACAAGTGCACCTTCGGGGTAAGGTCTAGTAAACTTCTGGGTTTCATTGTCAACGACAAAGACATCCAAGTAGATCCTGCAAAGGTAAAAGCTATACAAGAAATTCCAGCTCCCCGTACAGAGAAGGAAGTTAGGGGTTTCTTGGGAGGCCTGAATTATATCCCCAGGTTCATTTCACATATGACTGCTACTTGTGAGCCAATCATTAAGCTTCTGAAGAAAGATCAAGTGGTAAAGTGGAATGATGAATGCCAGACCGCTTTTGAAAGAATCAAGGAATACCTTCAAGAACCACCAATTCTGATGCCTCCAGTTGAAGGAAGACCTTTGATATTATACTTAACAGTTCCAGATAATTCAATGGGGTGTGTGATGGGGCAGCATGACGAGTCTGGTCGAATAGAGCATGCAATATACTACCTTAGCAAAAAGTTTACCGACTGTGAGACACGATACTCATTGCTCGAGAAAACTTTCTGCGCTTTGGCATGGGCTGCTCGCCGACTGAGACACTATAAGCTTACTCACACTACCTTGTTGATATCAAAGATGGATCCGATCAAGTACATTTTCGAGAAGCCCGCACTCTCCGGAAGGATAGCAAGGTGGCAAGTGATCTTAACTGAGTACGACATACAATATAAAACCCAAAAATCTATGAAGGGGAGTGTATTGGCTGATCATTTGGCTCATCAGGCTGTGGATGACTACCAGTCCATGAATTTTGAGTTCCCGGATGAGAATATTATGTTGGTGACTGACTACGAAGAACCTGGACCGGATGATGGACCTGAGGAGGGATCCCGATGGTCTATGTATTTTGATGGATCCTCAAACGCACTAGGTAACAACATTGGAGCTGTAATCATATCTCCTGAGGGCTGTCATACTCCGTTCACGGCCCGATTATGTTTCGATTGCACCAACAACATGGCGGAGTATGAAGCGTGCATCATGGGCCTTCGAGCTGCTATTGACCTAAGGATCAAGTTCTTGAATGTATTCAGGGATTCCGCTTTGGTGATAAGTCAGATCAAAGGCGAGTGGGATACGAAACACCCTAATCTCATTCCTTACAAAGAGTGTGTACTGACATTGTTCCCACACTTTGAGGAGGTAACCTTCGAACATTTCCCACGAGAGGAGAACCAGTTAGCGGATGCACTAGCTACCATATCTTCTTTGTTCAAGGTTAGGTGGGACAATGAAGCTCCCCAAATTACCATTGAGAGGTTGGATGAACCAGCACACTGCTGTGAAATCGATACCGAAGAAGTGGCAGACAAACCCTTGTTTCACGAAGTCAAAAGGTATCTCAAGGATCAAGAGTATCTCAAAGGGGCATCTGTCAATGATAAGTAGTCTCTGAGAAGGTCCGCTGCAAAGTTCTTCCTCAGTAATGGAATCCTCTATAAACCCAACCATGACTCCACACTACTACGGTATGTAGACAAGAGCGAAGCAGAGAGGATTATGACAGATCTACATGAAGGCACCTTTGGAACCCATTCCAGTGGACACACCATGGCTAAGAAGATCTTACGGGCAGGATATTACTGGTCCACTATGGAAGCCGATTGTTATCAGCACTCTGTAACTTGTCATAAGTGCCAAATCTACGCTGATAAGGTGGATGTGCCTCCGGTCCCCTTAAACGTCTTGACAGCTCCGTGGCCCTTTGCAATGCGGGGCATTGACATGATCGGAGAAATCAGGCCCACTACTTCCAAAGGACATTGCTTCATCCTAGTAGCCATTGATTACTTGACGAAGTGGGTTGAGGCAGAGTAAAAGTATTCAAAAGCATTGATGCCCGTTTTCCTGAAACAGGGCATAACCTCCCCATCCAGGGCCCTTCTGAAACCTGACAGCTATATCCCCCAGCCAATTCCCATATTCGTGGGCGAGTCAGTAAATTTTATCCCCCAAGCAGAGTTTATTTCTCCAGATACAGAGGCTCAATCCCCGACAGAGTTCATCACTTCGGCTACAAAAATACATTTTCTAAGTTCATTCCCCGCAAACTTTATTCTCAAGAAGCATCTCCTCCAGACAGAATATTTAAAAATCTCTAGCAACTGTCAGGGATTTATTTTCCCAGTCGTGAGCATACCCCGATAGCATTTCCTGAACATACATCATGACATACGCACACATATCATATACAACATAATCTCATTTATTTTGAGAACATCATCTCACCCTGCATTTCATGCATCGCATATAACTAACCCTGATATCTTTCCAGGAAAAGAGGATTAGCTTCAACAAATTCAGCAGTTATGTAAGTCACATCTGCAGATGACTAACGGAAACTCAGTTCCCAAAACCAAATGGGTCAACTAATCTACACTATCGCTTCGAAGTAACCCTACGACCCAAGTTCCTTCTCATAACCCTACTATCCAGGCTTTCATTTCGAAGTAACCCTACGACCCAGGTTCCTTCTCACACCCCTATTATCAAGGCTTTCATTTCGAAGAAACCCTACGACCCAAGTTCCTTCTCAAAGCCCTACTATCTAGGCTTTCATTTCAAAGAAACCCTACGACCCAGGTTCCTTCTCACAACCCTACTATCCAGGCTTTCATTTCAAAGTAACCCTACGACCCAGGTTCCTTCTCACAGCCCTACGATCCAGGATTTCATTTCGAAGAAACCCTACGACCCATGTTCCTTCTCTAAGCCATGCTAGTTAGGCTTTCATATCGAAGAAACCCTATGACCCAGGTTACTTCTCACAACCCTGCTATCCAGGCTTTCATATTGAAGAAACCCTACGACCTATGTTCCTTCTCACAACCCTACTATCAAGGATTTCATTTCGAAGAAACCCTATGGCCCAGGTTCCTTCTCACAACACTACTATCTAGGCTTTCATATCGAAGTAACCCTACTATTTAGGTTACTTCTCACATCCCTACTATCCAGGCTTTTATATCGAAGTAACCCTACTATCCAGGTTCCTTCTCACAGCTCTACTATCCAGGCTTTCATTTCTATGTAACCCTACTATCCAGGTTCCTTCTCATAGCCCTACTATCCAGGCTTTCATTTCGAAGTAACCCTACTATCTAGGTTCCTTGCCATAGCCCTACTATCCAGGCTTTCATTTTGAAGTAACCCTACTATCCAGGTTCCTTCTCATAGTCCTACTATCCAGGCTTTCATTTTGAAGTAACCCTACGACCCAGGTTCCTTCTAACAGCCATACTATCCAGGCTTTCATATCGAAGATACCCTACGACCCAGGTTCCTTCTCACAACCCTACTATCCATGCTTTCATTTTTAAGAAACCATACGACCCAGGTTCCTTCTCACAGCCTTACTATCCAGGCTTTCATTTCGAAGTAACCCTTCGACCCAGGTTCCTTCTCACAGCCCTACTATCCAGGCTTTCATTTCGGAGTAACCCTACTATCCAAGTTTTCATTTCGAAGAAACCCTACGACCCATGTTCCTTCTCACAGACCTACTATCTAGGCTTTCCTATCGAAGTAACCCTACTATCCAGGTTCCTTCTCATAGCCCTATTATCCAGGATTTCATTTCAAAGTAACCCTACTATCCAGGTTCCTTCTCACAGCCCTACTATCTAGGCTTTCACTTCGAAGTAACCCTACTATCCAGGTTTCTTTTCTCTTACCTCCAGATGACAGTTTACAACACGGTAAAACCTAGACCTGACCAGTTTCAGTCAATTTCACCTTTCCCCAGTAAGTCGCGATGCAGCATGTACACTGACCAGATATGCAATTCACCTTCGCTTCCTCAAGTAGGAGTTAATTCCCCAGTAGAGTAACGGACAACTGAAGCTCCTAAAATTCTATTTCTCCTAAGACAGATACCAACATTCCTCAGCAGATTCCTCCTCAACGACATGATCAGGGACTCTCATCAAAGATATATCTCGGGAAATCAACATCCTCTAGATGGCATCTTTAAGCCCATATCTGAAGGTACTCCGTCACATCTTGGATAGCATCCTTAAGCCCGTCTCCTACAATTCTACAACAACTTCCAAATGGCATCTATAAGCCCATTCCCGATATCACAAATCAAGTATCACTTCATGCGAGTGCAAATTTCTAGGCACTCTAGTGTTCAATCATCTTCTACCTTTAGATAGCGAAAGGCAGACGAGCCAATCTACATCCTCAAGTTTAAGAAGATTTAACAAGGGAAGTTGTTGTACCCCAAAATTTTCTCTCTCATTTTACTCAATACATACTCCTAGAGATCCTCCATTTGCTCAAGTTTGCCCAAGAGTTGACCAGACAAACTCTCTCCTAAGGCAGTGTGTCTCAAATTAGGGTTTCCATTTTCATCATGATAGGTGAACTCCAAAGACCTCATATGATCTCCATGGTCCTAATATGTTCTCAATACCCTCCATGTCAAATTTCAAGCACTGCACAAGAAGTTTGCTCAATCAACTGCTCAAATGCTTGAGAATCGATTGTATTAGGTCAAAAGTCAATTGTGGTCCACATACGGTCAAACTTCAAGATTTTTGGTAAACATCAACATTTTGAAGTGATATCCATAATTTGATCAAGTTTTGATCATGATTATTCAAGGAATGCCCTAAATTCATCAAAACCCAAAAGTTGCTAAATTAGGGTTTCTTAGGAAAAGTCAACCAAATATTGACCAAGCATAACTTCCACATACTTTATCAGAAATTTTCCATCCAAGGCTAATTTTGAATAGGATGAAATTCCCTACAACTCATCTTCATCCCACAAGTTCAAAATATGCACTCATAAAAAGATATGAATTTCTACGTTATAGGTCCTTTTGAAAAGTCAACAAAAACATATTTTGGGTTAAAGCTTCTTACATGAACATGGAAGACCCAATTGAGATGATACCAAATGGGTTGCTTAGGGAACATCCTAAGCTTTCTAAAACGTCCAAGAAAACCTCTCTAGGATTAAAATTGGAGGAGATATGCCTTGTCAAAGTTGACCTTTTTTGCAAAATTGCCAAAAGTCAAATATGCTCAAAAGTGCATTTTACCAAATGGGCTTAACATTTCATGATTGCACCTCACTTGTAGCATGGTCCACGACCCAAATGATCACTCACGTGTTATTTTCTTCATTATTTATTTTATTTTGATTTTTTATTTATTAAAAATTGAATAAAATCAAATAATTGGTAAATAATATCAAAAATATGTTTTGATATGATTTTTGGACAGGATCTCAATCAAATTATGCTGAGATATCAAGACCAAATCGAATCAAGCATGATTGGTACAAAAATGAGATAATTTGGCTCAATTTAGAAAGTTTGCATATGGCTAAAGAACAAAATCAAATCTTCTCAAAACTTCAAGATTCAATCTGTTTTGCAACCCTAATTCACTCAAGGGTATATAATGAACAAGAACAAAGCATAAAATAAGGTTTGGTAGTCGTGGAAAGAGATAACAAAACTCGATTTTTTTGTCAAAAAGTAAGGATCATATTTATTTTCACAGGACCTTTCAGAGCAATTTAAGGCCAGCAATCTCTTCTTGGGCGTGCACTGAAGCTATCCCAATCATTTGCAAGCCATAACATGCGCAAAAACCCAAGCTACAGCTCTCATGGTTTGCTTATTTTTTCCAAATCGATTGTTGAATTTCCTGCATCGTTAGCATATTTAAGTGATATATTTGTGATCATTGACATGTTTGCAACCTGACTGGATGATAAAATTGAGTTTTTGACACCTATATGTGCAATTGCCATTATTCGGGTTTTCATGTGCGTTTTAGAGGTTTGTCATACAGGTTAAATTGGGCCAAGAGAAGAACACCATAATGTTCACGAGATTAAGATGAATTGATCGATATAGTTGGAAGTAGTTTATCATATGTCTTGTGCATTTTGGAAATTTGCAGGGGCTATGGCTACGAACATGTGACTGTAGGTAAAAGGTTTTTATCTAAGGCGACAGACAGAGGAAGAAGATGGTGGCGTGGCAGTCAACCATTGGATCATTTAAACTAGCATGCGTTTTAATTATGAGTCACTAATCCACTTATTTTTTCTATATTATATTTTGTTTCCATTGTTTGTACAACAAAGCAGATTGGTCCAGTGGTGAAGCGCGTTGGTGGGAAGCATAAGGACCTGGGTTCAATCCCAGGTCCAAGCAATTTTCATTATTTTATCAATTTCTATTCACAGATCTAGTGCATCAATCCCTCAAGCATCTATCATGTGCCGTCAACATTTAGCCATTGGATCATTATAGCATCAGATCCAACGCTTCCAGCAAGGAAGGAGCATGGTGTGCTCTCAAGGTAGCGCTACATGGAATCAAACGTAAGCTTGGGACATCAACCTTGGGCCAAAGAGCAATTTCAGAATCACCCCCCCCCCCCCCCTTGGGATGTTCATC
This sequence comes from Vicia faba, assembly GCA_948472305.1. Classification (NCBI taxonomy): domain Eukaryota; kingdom Viridiplantae; phylum Streptophyta; class Magnoliopsida; order Fabales; family Fabaceae; genus Vicia; species Vicia faba. The sequence goes on from OX451739.1 coordinate 691,216,800, forward strand.
AAGTAGGCCCATTCTCTTTTTTCTTATTCTTTTTATTTATTTCTTAATTATTTTTCTTTTTAAAATAACCTCAAAATAATTTCTTTTTATTATTAAATCAAAAAATCACAAAACACCAAAAATCATTTTTTCATTAAATATTTATTTTCTTTAATTAATTAATTTAATTAGAAATTAGGGTAATTCAATTTTTTTTTGCAAATAAAACCAATAAGAAATTAGGGTTTAATTTGTATATAATTTAATTGTTTTCTCAAATAGAAATGCACTAAAAAATAAGTTTCTCTCAATTAGGGTTTTTAGGTTATTTTTAACCGTCCTCGCATTTAATTCGCCGCGCGCATTTTAATTATTTTTTCATCATTTATGTAACTGCCAATGGTTTGTAATAGCTTTAAAAATTAGGATTTTTATTTACTGTTTAATCCCCGATTTTTGGTTATGTAATTAATCCCCCTCCCCGAAGCCTTGTAATAGCTAGGTTTATTTTCTCTCATTTTAAATTCCTGCAAATCTTTAACTGTCTAGTTGCATGGATAATAGGATTGTATGGAAAGATTGTTTAAAAATTAAAACGGTAGATCACCTAATGCGCAAAGACTAAATTAACTGAAAAAATTCACATGCACATATTCACTCCTAGGGTTTGCCTCACTTCGGTTGCCTTCGGTAAAACAGTCATTAAGCATAGGAGATTTTAGTGGTTGCCCTCAAGTCTAAAATATCAAAATGACCCATTCGAATGTTGCCTCGGAAATGTTGCCTCAAAAAGATCTTAGGACCTTAGGGTAATTACTAAAGTTTCCTACCCATTGCTTTGGTAACTGCACTTGTCCCTTTCGAACGTCCCTTACAAACTCCAACGACGGGGCTACCTACTCCTTAATAGTAGGATAGCGCTGTCTAAAGGAAATGAGAACAAACAACCTTTTTTCGAGTAGGTAGAATCTTAAGTACTTGCTCAACAAAATTTTTCACACAAACACTTTTCAAAACAATTTTCAAAACAACTTCATCACATCCTTGAGGACTAATACAAGGGTTATCATGAAGCAAACCTTTTTTCAAAACAAGCACACACACAAGCAATTTCAAAATGAGCAAGTCCTTAAGAGCCTATGAAAAACCATGGATAGAAAGGGTGCTAACACCTTCCCTTTCTATAATCTACCCCCCGTACTCAGAAATATTCTCGAAAAAGGTTTTTTCTGTTTTTTTTCCTTTTCTTAATTGGATAAAATAAAAGTCGGTGGCGACTCTTGCTTACCGCGACATTTTGCAAACAAAAAACACAAAACTCAAACCAGTATAACAATCGGTTCTGCCAACGTATCACATATGGGGATAAGAAAAAGAAGTATATTTTTTCATGATTTTTGCACCCGCCGTGGTTGTGAACCTTTAGTGCCTACGTACCACCTTCCGTGCAATAGGGGATTAGGGTACACGTAGTTCCTCTTTAAAATTTTAAAACACAAGTGTGTTGGTTAATTTTATGAGATAAGACATCATTGTCATTGCCCGTGTGGAAAACATACTTACTACCCACAATCATGAGAAAGGAGAATTTTCTTCATCTCAAAGTGGAGGATATGGCTTGGATTTTAAAATCAACAAAACCTCACTCAACACCGAAGTGGAAAATATCTCTCTTCACTATATATTGTAGAAGCATAGTTGTTTGCATCACTACAAGGATTGACAATAGTCCAATCTTTTGAGAAAAGATTTAAAGCAAAAGCCAAAGTGGAAAAAATGGTTTAAATGAGATTGATTAACTTTTAGTGTTCTCACAAAAAATTGTCTAAGTATCGTTAAATTGATTAATGTTTGATTAAGAAAAAGATTTTAAAAGAAATTGCATGGACCTAAGTCCAAGTTTATTATGAAAGTGGTTTAAGTTTTTGAAGCAAGAAGTGTTTTCAAAAGGAGGGAGAAGATCTTTGAAATTAAATAAGATGGGAGGAGATGGAGAGACTATCCTAAAGCATAAAGTAAAAGATAGGAAAAAGAACCGTTTAACCAACAAGAAACCAACATTTGACATATTGAGTCAATGAAGAATTCCATCCTTTGGATTTGAAACCAAACAAACAACTAATAAACCTTTTAAGAATACCAGGCTCCAATTACATTTAGTCTTCACAAAAATTGGGCAGAGTAACAACTGTATACATATGTATTCCAGATTACAGACAAAATATGTGATCATAATAACCTGCATACAAAACAAACAAACAACCCAATGTCTTGAGGTAAACCCCAAGAATTCCAGACAAAAATATCAATCAAGGTCACAAGGTCTCCAACATAGGTCAAGGTTTCTACTCCTAAGTCCAAGCAGTCCATCATTTCATAATGTTAAGGATAGTAATCAAGTAGTCCAAGCAACATTAAAGTTTTTTAGGGTTTAAGTTAATTATTATGTATCTTCAAAAAGAAATGAAAAGCTCAAATGAGCAAATTAAAAATGACATGAATATAAAGGCTCAAGTGAGCAAAGATGAAAATAGCATGAAATGTAAATGCTAAAGTAAATGGTACATAAAGTAAAAGTATAAAATAAAAGCATAAAAATAAAATCAATTGTTAGAAGTTAATGGTTAGTTGGATGACCATCTTGAAACTTGCATTTGGAACTTATTAGAGGATTGGTATAACCAAAGCCTCTCAACAATAAGTTGCATTTTCTTTTTGTCAAGTATATCATCCATTTTAAGAATCCCAAAGTAACACTTAATGATCAATGATGTTTAAGTGATCTACTTTGCCCAAAATTGATGTAGTTCCATTAGAGGATTGGTAGAACCAAAGCCTCCTAACAATGGATCTCAAAGTTTTTGGATCAAAGGGTTCAAATAAACATACTTGGGCTTGCAAACATAGGTTTGGGCCATGAATGATCATTTTCTCAAATCAAGACAAAATTTAGCGCTATGTTAAGCAATCGTAAGTGGACTTATATAGAAGTCGCACCTATTTTGAGGTCGGTCAATAACAATCTATGTACTTCATGTTTGGATAAATGATATAGAGATTATCATCCCATAATATGCAATACAATAAGAAGGGGGTAAGATGAAGAGGGATGGAGAACATGAACAAACCATATTTGAACTAAACTTTTAATTAAACTATTATTAAAATCATCCATCCATTTTTATGGAGTTAGACTAAACACCACAAGTCCAATGATGTTAACAAGTTAATAATCAAAATTTCAACCCAAGATCAGACAGAAAATGTACAAAAATAAAATTGGATTTAACATATAAGAGTAAAGATTTTAAAATAATAATTAAAAATGAAAATAAGAGAGAAAAATGTTAACTATGTTCAAATTAATCAAGAAAAAATAAGTAAGACCAAAGAAAAATCAAAAATGAACTCAAATATTTTTTTAAATTTTTTGGTAATTTTTTAAAGTCAGAAACTATTTTTAAATTTAAAAGAAATACGTAAAATAAACAAAAAATGGTGAAAAATAATAAAGTCAGAAACAAAAAATAAATGAGGTCACTAATATTTGTCACAATGTCAATGGATTCTTCCCTATTTTTTCTAGAACTTAAAAATGCATAAAATTATTTTAAAACATTTAAAACATTTGAAATAAAGTGAAAAACTATGAAAAATATCAAAACACAAAATAAAAATGTGAAAAAATAATAATCAGAAAGAGAAAAATCAAAAGTATTTTCCATAATTTTTTCATATTTTTTGGATTTAAAATGAATTTTTTTATAAATTTTTGAAGTTTAAAACAATTAAATATAAAAAATCAGAAATAAAATAATTAACCAAAAAGATATGAGCCATTTGTTCATTGTCAAAACGCATTAGTAAACAGATCTAGTGGATCTGGCACGCTGTGCATGTCATGGACTTTATTGGATATCACACCTGATCATTTATTTTTAAAATAAAACAACTTAAAATGTGGCACGTTGGATGGAGTTTGACTCAGTAAAATAATCAGATCCAAGATCTCCTAAGGCACGCACATGGTAAGGCAAGCATACTTCTTCTGTTTCAAAAAAATAATGTGGCTACATGTTATTGGTTGAAGACGGACATGTCATCATCTTGAACCTCTAGCCAACCCCAAATGGTATCCTTCAAACTGTAAAATTAGCAAACTAGACCGGTACCATTAGATTCATCTCTTCAAGACGATTCTAATACCATCGCGCCAAATTTATATAAACTGTGCAAGGTTGTGCTTGAAGAAAACCAGAAAAAACAGCGAATATGAAAATCTAGGATATCTCACTCAAATCTCAATGAAATTGCAAATTATAAAGAGCACGAGGATCAGAAGGGTACAAGGAGTTGATTAATCTTTTATTTGAATCAATTTGGGCAATGAATCTACCTGAATAAAGTAGTGAGAAGTTGCTCTAAAAATTGACTTATGTAAATTAATATAGGTCACGATTCTTGAGGATAATTGTATGGTTAGCTTCAGAGAAGTTAAATGAAGCTAACTGAATGGAGCTTTTGGTGTATGAAGGGGAGAATGTAAGAAATCAGAAATTAAAATTCAGAGTTCGTGTGGGATCTGAACATGGGTCAATTCGCTATCCAAAGCTTGAAAAAAAGAGTGAGGGATGATTCTTATTTATAGGTGGTCATGATGCAAGGCTTAAGCGTGTGAATTGGAGGCAAAATCAGTGAAATCGCGTGGACCTGCTAAGGGTGAAAAGTGTGACTTCTCATGGCTCAAAACATAGAAAAATGGATGGTTTAAGGGTCGTTTCTTGTTATGGAAAGTTCCTAAACATTATTAGACGCGAAATTGATCCTTAAACATGCTTGTAATTAGATTTAAACTAATTTTCAAAACTGTCTGAACTTGAAATTTCCATTTCATGATGCTACCTTCATAACCATGGTGCCAACAATGTAGGGTACCATATGATGTGCTTTTTGAAGCACTTGAAAGATGAAGTCACAAGCTTTACAACATTCAAAGAGTGAGATAAATTGGATGCTTGAGAAAGAAGTTGTGTTGAGTCAAAGTTGGAAGAAAAGGGCTGACTTTTCAAACTTAGAAAATTTCTAAGTTTTTCTTCAAAAATGACTTATAATGTCTTGTATCCAAACATGGTCTTCCACTTGGAATTTGTTCTTGACCAAAAAACATGGCATAAAGTAGATCTCTTGAATGTCATTTTGAGACTTGAACCATTCAAAATCTCCAAAAATTGAGTGAGTAATGACTTGTTGAAGTTGGCAAAAATTCATGAAATGACCTATAATCTTTTGCATCCTTAGGGAATCATCCATCCATTTTCACACTTTGCACTTATAAGATGGGTTTAATTTCACACATTCAATATCATTATTTAAAAAGAATTGGCTCAATGTGATGAAAATTGATCAAGTTATGATCATTTGAAGTCACATAAAGGAATTTGAGGGTTCATCTGGAGGACTTGTAATCTTTCTTCATCATCAAGTTTCTTACACACAAAATTTCCTTGAGACTTTTGAAGTAATTTGCTAATAACCATTTGAATAGAAGGATGGTTTTGGAATCACTCAAAAATACCAAAATATGAGCAAGATATACCCCCTTTGAAGTTCAAAACCCTAACTCCTAGAGCAACATAATGCCTTGGGAAATATTTGCAATTTTGATCAACCTTCTTGCACAAATACCTTTGTCATGTGATTATAAGTTGTTGAGGATGTTAAGGAGAAACCATTTCAACCAAAACCACTTCCAAATCTTGAGAATTGAAGGAGATATCTACTTGTGATCATTGAAATTAAAGACTTGTCCAATTGAGTCAAACTTCTTTAGTCAACCCTTGTACTTTGGAGCTAAATTTGACAAATTGAGGAATAATGAATCATGAAAGACTTTTTCATGATGTTAATTCAAAATATCTTTCATAGAGTCTTGAATCTCAATGAAGGTTTGTTTAGGAAGGTACAAAGAAGGAACTCATGAATCCATAAGCTGACTTTGATGGAATACATTATGCTTTCACCTACAATATCAACAATTAGGATACACATGCATTGTATTTGTTAGTTCAAGAGTAATCAAACACATATATCACAAAATATAAGTCAAGGTGCTTAGTGAATCCCCATAGAGCAAGACCAACGATAGGGAGAGGAAACAAATCCTAGTGTGTGACTTTATTGTGATTTAATTGATATGATACGATGAAAGAATCTTAGGGGTAAAAATTAGGGTACAATAACTGCCCTTATTTAAGTGTCTTCTATCCTGAGATATGAAGGTTAAAATTTTCGTGTCAATGCGATTGAAGATACTTAAATATAAAACAAGAACTATTTTTGGCCCTAAGATACCGTGTAATACTTATGATTATGAATGCAGATGAACAAATCTAAAGGGACGTAAGACACCACTGGGGCTGTAAAAAGTAAAAGGGGAAACAAAAGGAAAACTTGACCAGGAAAATAAATCACTGGTGAAGGAAAGACAAGCCTCTGTTGGGGTAATGTCCAAGATAGGATCCATAGCATTGTCAACTCAAGATAGTAAAGGATAACAATGAATGACAGATGACTACGAACTATCCAATCCTTTAGGGGATAACAAAAAAGTAACGTCGACCCACCAGAGAAAGAGATGGTAAGATAATACCAGTAAATATCAAGATGTATCCAATATTCAAAACTGCGCACATATGAACTTCTATTGAGTAACATAATCTCAATGATGAACTACCTTCCATAATGACAAGGCTGCCATCCATCGGAATAAAAATCTCAATAGACTACCTTCCATAATGACAAGGCTACCATCCATCGGAATAAAAATCTCAATAATATACTACCTTCCATAATGATAAGGCTACCATCCATTGGAATAAAAATCTCAACAACAAACTACCTTCCATAATGACAAGGCTACCATCTATTGTTGTAACAATCTCAACGACAGACTGCCTTCCATAATGACAAGGCTACCATCCATTGGAGTAAAAATCTCAATAACAGACTACCTTCTATAATGACAAGGCTACCATCCATTGGAGTAACAATCTCAACTGCAGACTACTTTCCATAATGACAAGGCTACCATATGTCAGAATAAAAATCTCAACAACAGACTACCTTCCATAATGACAAGGCTACCATCCATTGGAGTAAACATCTCCACAACAGACTACCTTCCATAATGACAAGGCTACTGTCCATTGGAGTAACAATCTCAATAACAGACTACCTTCCATAATGATAAGGCTACCATCCATTGGAGTAAAAATCTCAACAACGGACTACCTTCCATAATGACAAGGCTACCATCCATCAGAATAAAAATATCAACAACAGACTACCTTCCATAATGACAAGGCTACCGTCCATTGGAGTAAAAATCTTAACAACAGACTACATTCCATAATGACAAGGCTACCATCCATTGGAGTAAAAATCTTAACAACAGACTACCTTCTATAATGATAAGGCTACCATCCATTGGAGTAAAAATCTTAACAACATACTACCTTCCATAATGACAAGGCTACCATTCATTGGAGTGACAAAAATCTGAATCTTCTTTAGGAACAATCAGATTCACCAGGGAAGTATAGGTTACTCAAATAAAGAGTTCTTCCATTTGCTGCTATGAGGAGGAATTGCAATAAAGATTTCCTGAAGAAGAAATAGCTTCCTGGATAAATGCAAATATAACTCCTATAGAAATTTCTTGTGCAAAATAAATGCACATTCTCAAACTAGGGCTCAAAGCTTGCAGAAATCCAAATAATAATATTGTTGAGGGTACCCACTCCAACTAGAAAAAAACCGGAATGAAGCAGTCAACTAAAATACATCTTTCTAAGAAATAAACTCAAGAGGGAAATTCCATTCCATCCAGACGAAAAGCTGAAAAGAAGGATGAAAAAAAATTCTCCCACGAGGGATAAATCACTGGGGAATTGAAAGAATGTACACTTTCTATTTAAGGTTGACATTCTATTGGAGGAAGTGTAACACAACTCTGCAAAATAGGGTAATATGTCAGCAACATACTAATGAATGCAAATGAGCAATGATTTTCTAAATTCAAACATGTAGGTGTATGTGTGAATATATCAATGTAATCATGTATGCTGACAAAACAAACACAGAACACTAGGAATAACCAGGAAAGGCCACAAATGGGTATAATCAATACTCAGCTGGATCATATTTAGGATGGAATTTCCATAAGAAAAGTAAGAACCAACTGAGGAACAAATTCCTATCTCATAGCTTAACTTTACTAGAGAAGAAACATATCAAATTAAACAGCGATGTAACACCTTCTTGTGAGATTTAACTGGAACCCAAACAAACTAGACATCAAAAGAGAGTTTGAAGTTCAAATTTCTGCCAGGGTCGACTTCACTAGAGAAGAAAAAAATCATCTCGTTGAGTCATCAGTTGGGGAAACATTATGACTTCAATGAGGAGGATAATACTATGTTTGCGAAAAATAATTCAAGATGAATCTTCAATAATGAGAGTGATGATTGCACCAACTTCTCTGGGGAGAAATTAAGAAAACCTCACATCGCAACAATTTCAGAAAAATATCTCGTCTTAGCGTCACTTGGGGAAATTCAAACACTACAGCAAAAAAAACTTCTGGGGATTTTAAATACAATTCTTTACTTGGAGGGAGAAAACCCAAAAAGTTGATAAACATCTCGACACTTCTTCATAAAACACCGCCCTTGCCTGGCTGCCGAGCAGATAAAAAAAGCCAATGCTACCGAAAGAAGACGCTTCGTGAATGAATCCAATCTCAGTAGGTACGAGGAGATAAGACTTTTTACCAAATGAGTGAAGCCTTCATTGGGGAAACTTGGATAGAGTACTCAGTTTATGCAAACCTTTTGAGTTTATCCGTCCCTGGGATCACTAATTTTGTCCTCCTTGTATCACAAAATTTAAAGTAGTTTGTAAATTATTTTCAAAAATAATTTTGTTATTTAATATGTTTGCTTTGATCATTACTATCAATAATAAATGAAATCTTTATAAGCTAAATAAAATAAGAATTTCAAAGATTTGGATAAAAGGCTCAAATTTTATTAATACAATGGTAGCCTACAAATGGCAAGACTACATGGATGATTACAAAGTTTGGAACATGGTAATATATATTGGAAAAGATACATTGAATTAAATTTACTACCATTCTCTCTAGCAACTTTGAATTGATGAGCCGAAACTTTGGTTGAAGAGTAGCAAGATCCAAGCAGATTGTTACTCCATTGATCAAGTCTTATATGATGTAGTTACTTTCCAGAAAATCCCTAAATTTTTCCTAGGTTTCCCTCACGGGTTTTCAACCTACCGGGAATCATTTATTCTATTTATGTCTCTAACTTTTTCCTAGACCGCCCTTTCGGGTTTTCAGCCAACCGAGATGCTCTTTTTGGCCTAAGCCTCCCTTTCGGGTTTTCGTCTTAGTGAGTTGTTCTTTTATTTTTCTAGGCGAAGTATTTCTTGACTGCATTAGCATTTCCAGGACGTGGGAACTCCTTACTATCCACTGTTTCAAGAATCAATGCACCGCCAAAGAAGGCTTTCTTGACAACATATGTGCCTTCAAAATTGGGAGTCCACTTGCCCCTAGAATCAGTGTTGAAATACATGATCTTCTTGAGCACGAGGTCGCCTTCTCTGAATTCAAGAGGTTTGACCTTCTTATCAAAAGCTTTCTTTATTCTGTTTTGGTATAATTAACCATGACATAAGGTCGTCATTCTTTTCTCTTATATTAAATTCAGATGGTCAAACTTGTTCTGGACCCATTCAACCTCCAACAACTTGGCTTCCATTATTACATGCAAAGAGGGAATTTCAAATTCAATGGGGAGCACTTCTTCCATGCCATATACAAGAGAGAGAGGGGTTGACCCTGTTGAAGTGCGTCCCACGAAAAGCAAAAGGGAGCATCTCATGCCAGTCTTTATAAGTAACCACCATTTTCTGGATGATTTTCTTGATGTTCTTATTGCCCACTTCAACAACTCTATTCATCTTTGGTCTGTAGGGAGATGAATTATGATGGAAAATTTTAAATTTTCTACAAAGATCATACATCATTTTGTTATTCAGATTTGAGCCATTGTTGGTGATAATCCTGCTTGGCACACCATACCGACATATGAGGTTATTCTTGATAAAACGCACTACCACTTGTTTAGTGACATTAGTATATGAAGCTGCCTCCACCCATTTGGAAAAGTAGTCAATTGCCACTAAGATAAAACGATGCCCATTTGACTCCTGTAGTTCAATCATTCCGATCATATTAATACCCCACAAAGAGAAAGGCCATGGGGAAGAAATAACATTGAGAAGTGTAGGAGGTACATGAATTTTATCAGCATAAAATTGGAATTTATGGCACTTCTTAGCAAATTTGTAACAATCAGATTCCATTGTCAGCTCATAGTATCCTTCCCTAAGCATCTTCTTTGCCATTGAATGTCCATTGACATGGGTACCAAATGAACCTTCATGAACTTCATACATTAACATGTCTGCTTCGTGTCTATCCACGCATCTGAGCAAGACCATGTCATGATTTCTCTTATACAATACATCTTCATTAAGGAAAAAGCTGTCTGCCAACCTTCTCAATGTCTTTCTATCTTTATTTGATCCACCAATTAGGTATTCTTAGGTTTTGAGGAAATGCTTGATATCAAAATACCAAGGTTTTTCATCTGCCACATCCTCTGCTATAAACATATGATCTGGTCTATCCAAACGTCGCACTATGATACGAGGCACATCATTCCAAGTATTAACTTGATACATAGAATCCAATGTTGCCAAAGCATCCGCCATTTTATTTTCATGTCTCGGGATATGATGGAATTCAACCTGGTTAAAGAAAGTTAACAGTCTTCTAGCATAACCTTTGTAAGGGATCAAGCTAGGGTGACGGGTATCCCATTCACCTTTAATCTGATTAACAACCAAAGCCAAATCACCATACACATCTAGAACCATGATCCTAAGGTCAATGGCCTCTTAAAGGACCCATAATACAAGCCTCATACTCTGCCATATTATTAGTGCAATCAAATGTCAGCCTTGTAGTAAAAGGAATGTGTGACCCATATGGAGTAATGACCACCGCACCAATTCCTTTTCCGTAAGCATTCACTGCTCCATCAAATACCATGACCCGGTGAGATTCAGGATCTGGACCTTCCCCAAGCAAAGGTTCATCACAATATTTTTCTATTAAGAATATCACATACTCACCAGGGAAATCAAACTTGACAGATTGATGATCATCTATCAGTTGGTGAGCAAGATAATTCGCCAGCACACTGCTTTTTATGGCCTTTTGAGTGTGGTACTCGAAGTCGTATTCAGACAATAACATTTTCCAGCGGGAAATTCTCCTTGTGAGAGAAGGCTTTTCAAAGACATACTATTCAACATATATTGTCGCGACCGCTTTGCCGCCCATGCCAAAGCGCAACATGTCTTCTCCAACATAGATATTGTGACTCACAATCAGTAAATTTCTTACTGAGGTAGTATATGGCATGTTCTTTCTTTCCTGTTTCATCTTGTTGTCCCAAAATACAACCCATAGAATCTACCTGAACAAAGTAGCGAGAATTTTCTCTAAAACTAGACTTTTGTAGATCAATATAGGTCACAATTCTTGAGGATAATTGTATGGTTAGATTCAGAGAAGTTCAATGAAGCTAACTGAATGGAGCTTTTGGTGTTTGAAGGTTAGAATGTAAGAAATCAGAAATTCAAATTCAGATTTTGTGTGGGATCTAAACAGGGGTCAATTGGCTATCCAAAGTTTAAAAAAAAGAGTGAGGGATGATCCTTATTTATAACTGATCATGATGCAAGGCTGAAGCGTGTGAATTGGAGGCAAGATCAGTGAAATCGTGTGGACCTGCTAAGTATGAAAAGTGTGACTTCTCATGGCTCAAAACGCAGCAAAATGGATGGTTTAAGGGTCGTTTCTTATTATGGCAAGTTCCTAAACATGATCAGACGTGAAATTTATCCTTAAAAAGGCTTGTAATTGGATTTAAACTAATTTTCAAAACTTACTGAACTTGAAATATCCATTTCATGATGCTACCTTCATAGCCATGGTGCCAACAATGTAGGGTACCATATGATGTGATTTTAAAGCACTTGAAAGATGAAGTCACAAGATTTTAATGTGCAAAGAGTGAGATCAATTGGATGATTGAGCAAGAATTTATGTTGAGTCAAAGTTGGAAGAAAAGGGCTAACTTTTCATACTTAGGAAATTTCTAAGTTTTTCTTCAAAAATTACTTATAATGTCTTGTATCCAAACATGGTCTTCCACTTGGAATTTGTTCTTGACCAAAAAAGATGGCATGAAGTAGATCTCTTTAATGTCATTTTGAGACTTGAATAGTTCAAAATCTCCAAAAATTGAGAGAGTAATGACTTGTTGAAGTTGGCAAAAATTCATGAAATGACCTATAATCTTTTGCATCCTTAGGGAATCTTCAATCCATTTTCACAGTTTGCACTTTGAAGATGGGTTGAAGTTCACACGGTCAAGATCATTATGGAAAAATAATGGGCTCAAGTTGATGAAAATTGATCAAGTTATGATCATTTGAAGTTACATTAAGGAATTTGAGGGTTCATCTGGAGGACTTGTAATCTTTCTTCATAATGCCTTGGGAAATATTCCCAGAGCAACATAATGCCTTGGGAAATATTTGCAATTTTGATCAACCTTCTTGCACAAATACCTTTGTCATGTGATTATAAGTTGTTGAGGATGTTAAGGAGAAACCATTGCAACCAAAACAACTTCCAAATCTTGAGAAATGAAGGAGATATGCACTTGTGATCATTGAAATCAAAGACTTGTCCAATTGAGTCAAATTTCTTTAGTCAACCCTTGTACTTTTGATCTAAATTTGAAAACTTGAGGCATAATGAATCATGAAAGACTTTGTCATGATGTTACTTCAAAATATATTTCATAGAGCCTTGAATCTCAATGAAGCTTTATTGAGGAAGGTAAAAAGAAGGAACTCATGAATCCAAAAGCTGACTTTGATGGAATGCATTGTGCTTTCACCTACATCATCAGTAATTAGGATACACATGCATTGTATTTGTTAGTTAAAGAATAATCAAACATAAATGATCAAAAAATACAAGTCAAGGTGCTTGGTGATTCCCCATAGAGCAATACCAAAGATAGGGAGAGGAAACAAACCCTAGTGTGTGACTTTGTTGTGATTGAATTGATATGATATGATGAAGGAATATTAGGGGAAAAAATCTGGGTACAACAATATGCAGTGGAATATCCTTTATCCAGAACCTTAAGTAATTCCACCAAGGTCTGAAATCTTGAGAACATAGTTTCAACCGTTTCTTCATCTTCCATTCTGAAGGCTTCATGTTTATGAATTAAGGTCAAGGCCTTAGTTTCTTTGACCTGTGCAATACCTTCATGTGTCACTTTGAGTGAGTCAAGAATATCCTTTTATGTTTCTCTATTTGTAATATTTTCATATTCATTATACGAGACTGTGTTGAGAAGGATAGTTCTGGCTTTGTGATGATTCTAGAATTTGTGCTTCTGATATTCATTCGTCCTGTTCATGGGAAAAGGGGTACCAATTGCACTGGAAAGTTCTTCATAACTATTAGTAACCATTTCCCAAATATCAATATCATAGGCTAGAAAGAAAATTTCTATTCTTTTTCTCCAATAGTCAAATTTATCTCCATCAAAAATAGGAGGTTTAACATTGTATCTATCTATATCGTTTATGTTAGCAGCAACCATTTAGAAGGTTTTTCTCACATTGGATCTCTCTACACGATTAAGTGTTTGATTATAAAATCAATAATAGAGTCGGAGCTTTAATACCAATTGAAGGTTGAGAAAAACACAAGAAATTGGGGGTTTGAATTTGGTCTTCAAATTGTTTTTTCGTTTAGAAGTGCTTTACACAAACAATCAGAATTAGAATAAATGCTATAGAGTGAAATAATGACACTTTCAGTTTATACAGGTTCACCTTAGAAAAGTCTAATCCTATCCACCCGCCATGGTGATTTTGCCTTAGAAAAGAACTTAATGCAATAATCTTGAAAGATTACAAATGCACTGGCAACCCGCCGGTGACTAACAACAAAACATTGATAACCTGTTAGTGGATCCCTTAAGAATTATGACCTACCCGGTCCCCTAAGAGATTTAACGATCACTGATTCCTGAAGGCTACTGACCTACCCAGTCCCTTGAAGGAGATTTCTCTAAATCTTCTTGAGTATTCAGACCTACCCAGTCACTCAAGGAACAATCAAATTACAATTGAATAATGTGTTTACAAATTGCTTCTTACAAGCGGATTACACAAATTTTTAAGTATAGTTTATTAAACCAAATATGAGCAATAACTCTTATGTTAAAATAAATTATAATAGTAACACAACAATGAGCAATAAATCTTCTATTTTGATCTTCTTCTTTTTCTTGTTTTGATTTTGGCAACATTACTATTCTTGTATTCAAGTCTTGTATTGTTTCGTTAAATTGCAAATGAATTGCTTAAGTCTTTATATAGGCATTAAAGAAGTAGACCATTGTAGTAGTACACACGTCACTTTCATTGTCAACTGCCTAAATGGTAAGAAACGATCATGTGAGACAATTAGTAAATAATACATACATTTGAGTAGAATGTGTAATTGTATCTTTGTACTAACCATTCTTGCACATATTTTTGGTGATACTGTCTTCTGATGAAAAATAATTCTGATGATAATAGTGGCTTGAGAAGATATAATCTTTGATCTTGTCTTCTAATGGATTATATGATGTAGAGTAGTAATGAGTCGAGAAGATCTAACTTTCCTTGATCTGTCTTCTGATGGAAAACTTCTGATGTGAATTAATACGCACATATTCCACGAAGTATCTGAGTCTTCAGAATCTTGACTTTGTCTTCAGAATTAGAAGCAGCAAATTTTATGATGAAAAAAGCTCGAATTTTGATTTTGGAAGTAGAAGCTTTTCTTTGATGTGTTCAGGATATTGACTTTGTCTTCAGAATTAGAAGCACTAGCTTTTCTGATGAACAAATCTTGACTTTTTATCTTTGATGCAAAAGCTTGTTTCTGGTGCAATCTTGTTTTCTGATATTGGAGAAAAAACTCTAATATAAATTCTTTCTTCTAGAAACTTATGACCTCTGAAGCAACAACTTATTAAGAAGTACACGTTGAGATCCTTTTCTGACGAGCATTCAACATTATTCAGAACTACTGATGTTTCTTCAGAAGCGGAAGAAATAGTCTTTCAGATGCGTGCTTAGTATATTTCTGATGATTCTTCAGACAACAGTCTTGAATCAATTAGAACTTCTAATCTGTAGACTCAAGAAAATATTAGAAACAAAATTGTTTACATATAAAATATATGTATTATTATCATCAAAATCCATAGATTAATTGTAGAATCCAAATCTTGCTCTAACAGCCTCGATCCCGTGGCAGCTCATGATTAGCTTTATGACATGAAGAGGATATTACAAGCTATTCGTTATACTGAGGAAGAGAAGGTAGTCTTTGCTGCTCAGATGATGAATGAACCAGCTTGTAAATGTTGGGATAGTGCATCCACTGAATTCACCTCTCAGATGATTCGAAAGGATTGGCAGCATTTTAAGACATCTTTCTTGGAGAAGTACAACCCCAACAGATTCCAAGCTCTGAAGGAGCGTGAGTTTAAATTGTTCAAGAAAGGCACCATGTCAGTGTCAGAGTATGCTGAGAAGTTTGAAGACATAGTTTCCTATTCTAGATAAGTTGTATATGCCCCAGATTAGCTTTGGAAGATTGATTAGTTTCTATTTGGTCTGAATGCAGATGTTTCTCATAGTGTTTCCAAGAGGGAGTTCACTACTTATGCTAAGTGTTTAAGGAAATTCAATGTTGCTAAGAACAATTTGAAGAGAGTTCATGAAGAATGAGAGCAAAACACGTTGGTGCATAAGGATCAAGGAAAATCGAGTCAGTCTCTGAAACCCTACAATTAATTCTCCATCAGTGAAGAAGCCAGTTTATGGTGATCGATCAGCTCAACCTCCTTAGTGTTGCAAGTGTAAAAGGAGGAATTTATAGACTGTTTGATAGATCAAAGGAAGTGTTACAAGTTTAGTTTTGCAGGTCAATTTGCAAGAGATTTCCCTGATTGGGAAGTTCTTGAGAAGACAAGAGGTCGGGTTTACATCTTGGATGCTAAGAAGGCATAGGGAAATACGAACCTTGTTATTGGTACATGTTATGTTAATAATAAACCCTTGTTTTTATTAGTTCTTATGTACCCCAAAATTTTCCCTCCCAGTTTACTCAACATATGTTCATTGAGATCCTCAACTTGCTCAAGGATTCCCAAGAGTTGACCAGACAAACTCTCTCCAGAAGCAATGAACCTCCAACTAGGGTTTCAATTTTCATCAAGATGGGTGAGATCCAAAGGCCTCATATGCTCTCCATAGTCCTAATATGTTCTCAATACCATCCATGTCAAGTTTCAGGCCTTGCACACGAAGTTTGCTCACTCAACTGCTCAAATGCTTGAAAATCAACTATATTAGGTCAAAAGTCAAATATGGCCTACATATAGTCAAACTTCAATATTTTTGGTCAACATAAACACTTTGAAGTGATATCCATCATTTTATCAAGGGTTGATCATGATTCCCCAAGGAATGCTCCTAATTCATCAAAACTCAAAAGTTGCTAAATTAGGGTTTCTTAAGAAAAGTCAACCAAACTTTGACCAGGAATAACTTTCTCATACTTTATCAGAAATTTCTCATCCAAGGCTCATTTTGGAGAGAATCCAATTACCTACAACTCATCTTCATCCCTCAAGTTTAAGAAATGCACTCATGAAAATATATAAATTCATACATTATGGGTCCTTTTCAAAAGTCAACAAAAACACCTTTTGGGTCAAAGCTTCTTATATGAACATGGAGGATCCAATTGAGATGAAACCAAAAGGGTTATTTAGGGGACATACTAAGATTTATAAAAGGTCAAAGAACACCCTCTTTGGGCCAAAATTGAAGGATATATGCATTGTCAAAGTTGGCCATTTTTGGAAAATTGTCAAAAGTTAACAATGCCCAAAATTGCATTTTTTGTCAAATTGGCCTAACTTTTTATGCTTGCATCTCACTTCTAACATGGTCCACGACCCAAACACTCTCCCACATATTATTGGCTTTATTTATTTAATTTATTTTGATTTTAATCATTTAAAAATCAAATTAAATCAAATAAATGATATAAAATAATGAAGATTTGTTTTTGATCTGATTTTGAATAGAATCACAATCCAATTCTGCTGTCAAACAAAATCAAATCGAGCCAAGGGTGATTGGGATGAGAATAGTATGATTTGGCTTGATTTAGAAAGAAATAATGGAAATAGGAAATCAAATCAAATCTTGATAATTGGAAAAGATATGAATGCTTTTTGTTGACCTAATTCAGTCAACCACATATATAAGACAATTCCCAAGCACAAGAACAACGGTTGGACGTGTAAACTGCAAGAGCGAGAACTCAATTTTTGGACAAAAAAGTGAGCATAGAATTTCATTCTACAGGGCAGTTCAAAGCGTTTCAAGGCAAGAAATCCATTCCTAGAAATCTCCTAAAGCTTACTGCACCCTTTGCACGCACCAAATTATTCAGAATTGTAAAATTCACAACTCTGTTATCCAACTCTTTTTGATTTTTGATTACATGCATACATGCGTTTTCAATGAAATTTAATCATGTATTCTTGTTTATCATAATATTTCGATGCTTTCTGAATTGTTTAATAGAGTTTTAAGTACAGGAATCATGGTTTACCATTCTTAGTGTTTCCAAGCTCGTTTTAGGGTTTCCTTCTACAGGAAAAATTATGGTTAGGCGTGGTTACCATGGTTTTCAGGGCTTCAAGCCCAGTTGATTCATGGCCTTCATTGTAATTTATGTTGCTTGTACTGGATTTTTGAATGATGCAGGGTTGTACTTACATACTTTGTCCGTAGGTAAAAGTCTAAACCTAATACGACAAAGTTGGGGAAGAAGATGATTTCGTGGCAACATCCTGTTGGGCTATTTGAATTTTGGCTCGTTTATTCTAGACATACGTGTGTTTCCATTATATTATATATTGTTTAATTATATTAACAAAAGGCCAACTGGCCCAGTGGCAAGCAAGAAAGGGGATAAGGCGATGTAAGTGAGAGGTCAGGGGTTCGACCCCTGCCTCCAACATTTGATATTTTTCTTTCAAATACTTTGCAGGTTCTATAAGCTTTAGCACCCAGCATCCACCATACACCACATATCTCACCCTTGGGATCCATCATCATGTAGATCCAGCGCCACCGGATTGAAGGCACACCATG
Source organism: Vicia faba (assembly GCA_948472305.1). Lineage (NCBI taxonomy): Eukaryota > Viridiplantae > Streptophyta > Magnoliopsida > Fabales > Fabaceae > Vicia > Vicia faba. Next base: position 691,235,259 of record OX451739.1, read on the forward strand.
AACCATCATAAGAAAGATGTACTGGGTCAGGCGCAGGATCCTTGGGCCATCATCCTGGGCCTATCACAAAATTGGAAACACCCCCCCCCCCCCCCCCAATCTGCTTAGCTACATCAAGCCCATTCCTTTAATTCTTTTTTTAAATTTATTTATTTATTTTGTTTTAATTTCTTATTTAAATTATGTTTTACAAAAAAATATTTTTTTAATTGAATCATAAAATCAAAAATCACTAAAAATATTAGGTTTAGTTTTTTGCATAAAATATTTATTTGCTTTAATTAATTAGGTTAATTAGTTTAACTTAAACTCTTTTTCCATAATTAAAATTAAATAGAAATTAGGTTAATTTGCAATATTAATTACCTTTCTCAAAAAATCCAAAAAAAATATTTTCTTTATTCATCAATTAATTGTTCCTAAACTTGACATTAATTCCCCGTATTTAATTTTGTCGCGCGCATTGTTTTCCCCCTATTTTATTAAATAATGTATCTACTCCGAGTTTGTAATAATTAATTAGGTTTACTATTTCACATTTATTATTTTCCCCGGTTTTTGATTATGTAATCCCCCTCCCCAAAGCCTTGTAATAGCTAGGGTTTTAATTTCTCGCACTTTACTTTCCGCAATTATAACAGGATAATATGATTGAATGGCATGATAAATCAATTTAAAACAGTAGAAAACCCTAAATGTGCAAGATAGATGAAACTGAAATTAAACACTTGCACATGCTCAGTCCTAGGGTTTTGCCTCACTTGATTGCCTCAGAAATAATTGTCATGTCCCTCGAACGTAGGGATATCTTAGCAATGACCCGTAATTTAAAGTCGTCATAAAGATCATAGTCCATCCTTGTCCCTCGATTTGCCTACGAGAAATGATCTTATGACGATAGTCCCTTCAAAATGCTAAGGTATCCTTACATGTTGCCTTTAGTGACCATTTCGTCCCTTTCGAATGTGCCTTAAAACTCCAACGATAGGGCTACCTACTCCTTAAATAGTAGGATAGCGATGTCTAAAGGAAACGAGAACAAACAATATTTTTTTCGAGTAGGTAGAAAACTCTTAAATACTTGCTCAAAACAAAAAAACTCTTTCACACAAACACTTTTCAAAACAGTTTTCAAAAACAACTTCGTCACAGTTTTGAGGACATATACAAGGGTTATCACGAAGTTAAAACAAAAACTTTTCAAAACAAGCACACACAAGCAATTTCAAAATGAGTAAGTACCTAAGATCCCATGAAAAACCACAGATAGAAAGGGTGCTAACACCTTCCCTTTCTATAATCTACCCCCGTACTCAGAAACATATCGAAAAAAATGTTTTTTTCTATTCTTTTTCCTTTTCCTTTGTTGGATGAAATAAAAGTCGGTGGCGACTCTTGCTTACTGCAACATTTGCGAATACAAAATGCAAACCAGTATTAAATAGTCCATTTTGCCACCGTATCACAAGTTCATAATGGCGCAACACATTCCTTTATTTCTAATCAGTGTGTGTGACGACTTGGTTTTGAAGTAAATTTTATTCCTAATCCTATGACTATTTTGTGTGCTATGGATGATATAGTAGAAGCTTAGAAAGTCTACAAAGATTGTTCTATCACATTCAACGACCGTAATTTCTTGAATAATATTATATCTATGCCCTCAAGAAGATCGATGTAATATTAGGTATGGACTAGTTGTCAGCTAATTCAGTATACATTGGGTTTAAAGAGAATGCTATCTTTATTCATGCTGAAGAGACTACTCTCGTAGATGCTTTTGGTAATCTGATAGAAGGTACGGTTAACATGGTCAATTATCCTTTTGTACAAGAGAAGTCCTTTATTTTGGTTCCCACCACAAATTTAGAAGATAGGAAGAGTGTGTCAAAGATTCCTGTTGTGTGGGTATTTCCTGATGTATCTCCCGAGAATGTCACTTCTCTCTCCTCCAGAGTTGAGAGAATTGAAGAGCCAATTAGAAGAATTATTAGTGAAATACTTTGTTTGGCCTAGTGTTTCTCCATAGGGAGATTATATTTTGTTGGTTAAGAAGAAAGATGGTAGTATGTGTCTATGCATCGACTATCGCCAATTAAATAAGGTGAACATAAAGAGCAAGTACCCTCTACCACAAGTTGATGACTTCCTGGATCAATTGAAAAGAGCCTGCGTGTTCTCGAAGATTGATATCAAGTCAAGATATCATCAGATTTGGGTTAGGAGCTCGGATGTGTCGAAGAATGCTTTCAGGACGCGATAAGGTCATTATGAATTCTTGTTTGTGCTGTTTGGAGTGACAAATGCTTCTTCCGTCTTTATGGATTACATGAACTGGGTGTTCCAGTCATATCTGGACCAGTTTATGGTGATCTTTATAGACAACATCTTGATTTATTCTCATACTATTGAGATACATGTGGAACACTTAAGGATCATACTGTCTATTCTTCGAGGGGTATATCGACACGGTTGAAGCAGTAGCTACGTTGATGTGGCACTTTACTTGGTACCGGTAACCCTTGAGTCAATCAGGGAGAGCACGGGGCCGCTGCGTGGTGTCATAAAGCATCAACTGACCTTAGAACCTTTAATTGCAATACTTGTCCAGTAGGACGTAGCGATATGGCCGACTTTAGTGTATTCCCAAGGTTAACAGATACTCGATGCTACACTAATTGAGATTTGACTCTTGAGTTTTGTTTGGTTGCGAGTCAATTGCCTATTGAACGAATCTTGGGGGAAAGATCAGTGATATTGAGATCCCTTAGATCCCGGTTACTATTTATAGGACAGGTTGAACCAATCCAGCTTCAAGAGGGTATGACTTTAAAACTCATGCAGGCCTTAAACCTAAGGACTTGGTGTGACTTTTTTGTTGCTTGCTATACATGTTATTTTTTAGCATAATCATGACATCATAAGCACGACATTTCATACTAACCATTTCAAGGATTTTCTAGGGCTCATATTTGCTTTGTTTTGTAGGACATGGCATCCGCCCGTAGGAAAACTATCCAGATTAACCTTGTGAAAGTGCCTCTCCAACTAAATGACTTGGCATTAAGGATTCCTGAAAGCTCTCCCTTCACAGAAAAGCATGGTCAATTGCTTAACTTGGTCACTTCAAAACCTGATGAAGAATTGTTAAGAGTGCTATTTCAGTTCTTTGATCCTGTGCACCACTGCTTCACCTTCCCGGATTATCAACTAGTGCCTACTATGGAGGTATTTTCTCAGTTGTTAGGGGTACCTATTCTTGATCAGTTACCTTTCAACGGTACCGAAGAACATCCAAATCCTGAAGAGATTGCTCGAGCTCTGTCCTTACAATAGTCTGACATAGTGACAAATTGGGAAACTAGGGGAAATGTCCAAGGAATCCCGATTAAATTTCTATTCGAGAAGGCTTATTATTTTTGGGATACCCTGGATTTACAAGCTTTCGAAGAGGTATTGGCACTCCTCATCTACGAGATGGTACTTTTTCCTAATGCATACCAACTCATAGATGTGAATACTATTAAGGTGTTTCTGTCTCATAATCCAGTGCCAACATTACTTGGGGATATTCTACACTCTTTGTATGCTCGCACTCTAAAGAGAAGGGGGACCCTCCTGTGTTGCACTCCTCTATTTGCTAGGTGGTTTATTTCGCACCTACCCAGGTATGTTTTGAAGAATGAGCAGGGTATGAAATGGTCTCATAGGCTGATGTCCCTTACACATTCAGACATTCATTGGTGTTCACGGTCCTCGGAAGATGTTATCAGCATCGATCGCTGTGGTAAATTCCCTAATGTCCCTCTCTTAGGCATTAGGGGAGGAATCACTTATAACCATTGTTTGGCACTGGGCAGTTTGGTTATGCGAGAAGGGATGGTCCTCATGATACGCTTATCCAAGGAATCGCCTTCAGTTTCAAGAATGATGCTCAGGGTTACCGCAAAAGGTTCATGAGAGCTTGGCGAATGATACATAAAATTGATAGAAAGACACTGGGGCACAAGAGTTCCATCCCTCTTGAGCCATATCTCCAACGGGTACGAGCCCGCGCCCAAAGTCTTATGATGCCTTACCCTGCTATCCTACCAATAATTCTGGAACCAGTTGCTGAAGGGGGAACTCCTTACCTTTTTCTTCATCCTGACATGCCAACTGATCTTGAGGAGTTACAGAAATCACGGGTTCAACTTAGGGAGGAGCGGGATACGTTCGAAGTTCAATTCTATACCAGCGAGAAGAAGGTCCTGGAGCTCACTAGGCTACTTCACGAAGAAAGGAACATAAACTCCTATATTGCACCAAAGAGGATGCGCTCTTGGGAGACCTAATTTTCTTTTTGTTTTAAGTTTTGTTTGTTGGAGTGTAAGCCTAAAGGGCATTCTTTGTAACAGTCCGAACTTATTAATACAATTCATGTGTGTTTATTTTTGGTTAAACAAATTCGAGCCTTTACAAGTCCTTGAAATCATTGCATATGCATACCATCCATGACATTGCATAAACAGGTACCATTACAGGTTTCTCATCTTCTTCGTTGTTTATTTCAGCAAAAAAATGTCTTTCGAACAAAGCATCAAAGATCTTCAGGCACAAAATTCCCAATTTCAACAGATCTGAAGGCCCTCATCCTGAAGGAAAAGAAGAAGAAGAAGAAGAAGGTCTCTAGTGTTCTGAATCTGGGCAGAAGGTTCAGGGGGCCGTCAAAGCAACCATTCGATCTGACCTCCTCATCCAAAGAAGGGGAGAATCAAGAGAGGGAGACAAGGGAGAAGGACCCTAGCCATGAAGTTTCTTACAATGATACAGACTACAATGATGAGCAGTATCCTCCCACTAAGGATAAATACAAGCAGTTAGAGGATCAGATATGCGCTATGGAGATCCAGAGGATACCAGGGATGGATTTTAAAGAGATGGGATTGGTCTTTGGGGTAGTCATCCCACAAAAATTTAAAGCTCCGGTTTTCGCAAAGTATGATGGGGTGTCTTGTCCCAAGCTTTATCTCTGTTCCTATGTGAGGAAGATTCACCCTCACACTACTGATAGGAACTTATGGGTTCACTTCTTTCAAGACAGTCTGTCAAGGACTCAGCTTGAATGGTTCTATCAACTGGAGGGAACCAATGTCCGAAACTGGGAGGATTTGGCTGCTGCTTTTTACAAGTAGTATCAATACAATGCTGACCTTGCCCCTAGTCATACTCAACTCCAGAGTATGTCCATGGGTGCAAGTGAAGGCTTTAAGGACTATGCGCATAAGTGGAGAGATCTGGCTGGGAGAGTCCAACCCCCTTTGTCTGATAGGGAGTTGGTTGACATGTTTCTCAGGACGCTGTCTGGTCCATTCTTCAATCATTTTATTGGTAGCTCCTCAGCTATTTTTACTGAGTTGATATTAACAGGAGAGAGGGTAGAAGTTGGGATCCGGAGTGGCATGATCCAGAAAGACACCTCTCAGAGTTCAATGAAGAAGCCCTTCACGGGTAAGAAGGAAGTCAGTGCTATCTATAGCCCAAGAGGTCAGAGCTGAACTGAACACCGTCCAACGATAAGTGTTGTGATGATACCTAGGCCTGCGGCTACCCCACAATGCAACAATCAGCAAAGGGTAGAAAGACCGCAAAGGCAGTTTACCCAGATTAACATGATAGTGACTGAGGTTCTACCCCATCTGCTAAGATCCAACTTGGAAACCTTAAAAGAGGCTCCCAAGAATCCTAACACCACATCTCCTCGGTACAATCCAAATGCTCGGTGTGCTTACCATTCTGAGAGTCCCGACCATGATACAAATGACTGCTGGGCTCTGAGAAATAAAGCACAAGATCTGATTGAAGCCAAGGAGATTAAGTTCGATGCTCTAGAGAAGCCCAATGTCATAAGTACTCCCATGCCTAAGCACAACCGTGGAGTTAATTCCATTGATACTGATTTGTTTGTTACCTCTGTTGATGAAGTTTCTACTCCTCTTATGGGTGTTAAGAAGAATTTGTTGTTGGCGGTTTATTTCTGAGTTGTGGTGAAGGTTGCCACATGTGTTCATCTCTGCACTCTGGTTTCTATTTGTTGAAAGCAGGTGTTCAACGCCTGATGGACAACAGAGATATTTGTTCTGAAAAGACTTTGATTCCGACTGTTCCGTTTGAAGATGTTTCCATTATAACCATTTCCGCCAATCCTTCCAAGGTCTCCTCTAAAAGACCTGTTAGGATTACACCTGCTCCGAGAATCGCCCCGCTGATAATCACTTTTCCTGGTCCCATACAGTATTCCTCGGAGAAGTTTGTCCCGTGGAATTATGGTGCCGATGTTTACTATCACGGCGTTAAGAAAGATCTAAAGACTGAAGAGGCTGATCCCGATGTCAGTAACATTGTCGGGACCAACAAGATTAACAGAAGTGGAGGGGTTTTCTCTCCCGAGATCTCCCTAAAGATTGTCAATAAGCCAGTTGTTATCTCATTTGTTGTTCCTACCGGTACTTCGGTCACTACTCCCATTCTTACTCCAATTGTTACTCCTGTCGTTGAGTCGTCTAGGACTCGGGGCAAAGAAGCTGTAGGTGATCCTTCCAGGACGGAGGCACCTAGAGCGACTACAATGTGGTCGAGCAGCTGGGGCAAAGCCCCTCGAAGATATCGATGTTGTCTTTGCTGTTATGTTTTGAGGCCTAGGCAAAAGCTTTGATTGAATTCCTCAAGACTGCGCGTGTGCCGCAAGAAACCTCATCCGATCAATTCAAAGACTGTGTGGCCAACTTGACTGCTGACAATGGGCTGGGTTTTTCAGATGCCGACTTAACACCAAAAGGGAGGAAGCATAATGATGCTCTGCATGTCTCGATCGAATGCAGGGGCACCACTATGGCTCATGTGCTGGTGGATACTGGGTCTTCACTGAATGTTCTGCCTAAGGAGGCTCTTGATCGGCTTGATTGTGAAGGTTTGACCTTAAAGCCTAGTAACATTGTGGTAAGGGCTTTTGATGGGTCGAAGAGAATGGTGCATGGGGAGGTGGACATCCCTGTCAAAGTAGGCTCTCAGACCTTTGGGTCCACCTTCTACTTGATGGACATCAGGCCATCGTACTCTTGTTTGTTAGGTCGTCCTTGGATACATGAAGTTGGGGCTGTTACTTCTACACTGCACCAAATGCTGAAATATCCGGTGAAGGGGAAGATTGTCACTGTGCATTGCGAAGAGGAGTATATGGTGAGCCACCTGAACTCCTTCAGGTATGTGGAGATGGACGAGAAATTAATAGAGACTCCTTGTCAAAACTTTGAAGAGGTTCCCCAGATTTTGGCGTCAACCAAGATTACCACCAGCACCAAACCTCCTTTGAAGATGGCTTCTCTCAAGGATGCCAGAGCAGTGGTCGAAGAAGGTGGGTGTACCAACTAGGGACAACTCCCTGATTTTACTCACAAAACTGACAAATTTGGTTTGGGCTTTACTTAATGAGTTCAAAGGGTTGTTCGACGCGCTCGAGCTGGAGGACCTCCCCTACGCATCAGCAATCATGGGGTCAACGCTATTGAAGACAGTGAGGAAGACTCTGATATTGACATTTGCATCTACCCGACTACCAACGGTGGACCGAGTAATTGGACGGCCAAAGATTTTATACCAGTTTCTTTTATTCTGTAGTAATTGTCTTAATTGTTTTGAGTTTGTAATAAACAATTTATACTTCATGGCCTTGTGTCTTACCCGAGGCACAATGGTTCTATCTGTGAGGGTTATTATATGTCACTTCATATATCATCAATAAAACATTGGACGTTCCTTGCATACAAATTTTGCGCTCTCTGTTTTTCTTTTCTACTTTTACTTTATCAATACAACTAAGCTCTTACACACACTCACATATCAAACTGCAGATTAATATCCACCCCGGATCCCATTGATAATAGTTCTGCTATTGCCAGTCATGACTTTGAAAATCCGATCAACCAAGCCGAGGACGAAGTTGAGGAAGATTATGAGGTACCTGGAGAACTTGCTAGACTGTTACAGCAAGAATATAGGGCTATACAGCCTCATGAAGAGCCAATGAAGATGATAAAGTTGGGCATGGAGGTAGACAGAAAAGAAGTTAAGATCGACATAAATCTGGAGACTAAGATCAAACAGCGGTTGATACAGATGTTGCACGACTATGTTGAGATCTTCGCCTGGTCATATAACGACATGCCTGGTTTAGACACTGATATTATGGTACATCGTCTGCCAACTATAGAAGATTGACCTCCGGTTAAGAAAAAGATCTTCCGCATGTGCCCTGAAATGTCAGAGAAGATCAAGGCAAAGGCCATGAAGCAGTTTGACGCTGGGTTCTGATCTGTCACCTCCTATTCGCAGTGGGTTGCTAACATCGTTCCGGTACCTAAGAAGGACGACAAGGTACGGATGTGTGTGGACTACAGATACCTGAATAGGGCAAGCCCCAAGGATGACTTCCCGCTTCCGCACAATGATTTTCTAGTAGACAACACCGCACAACACACAATCTTCTCCTTCATGGATGGTTTCTCTGGCTACAACCAGATCAAGATGGCTCTTGAATACATAGAGAAGAAAACCTTTGTCACACAGTGGGGCACCTTCTGTTACAAGGTGATGCCTTTTGGGTTGAAGAATGCTGGGGCAACTTATCAGCGAGCCATGGTCGCTTTGTTCCACGATATGATTCACCATGAGATCGAGGTTTATGTTGATGACATGATAGCCAAGTCTCAAACCAAAGAGGAACACCTTGATCATCTACAAAAGTTGTTCGACAGGTTGAAGACATACAAGCTGAGGTTGAATCCGAACAAGTGCACCTTCGGGATAAGGTCTGTTAAGCTTCTGGGTTTCATCGTCAGTGACAAAGGTATTTAGGTAGACCCCGCAAAGGTAAAGGCCATACAAGAGATGCCAGCTCCCCGTACAGAGAAGGAAGTTAGAGGTTTCTTGGGACGCTTGAATTATATCACCAGGTTCATTTCACATCTGACAGCTACATGTGAGCCCATCTTCAAGCTTCTGAAGAAAGATAAAGTGGTAAAGTGGAATGACGAATGTCAGACTACTTTCAAAAGGATCAAAGAATATCTTCAAGAACCACCAATTCTGATGCCCCAGTTAAAGGAAGACCTTTGATATTATACTTAACAGTGCTAGACAATTCAATGGGGTGTGTGCTGGGGCAGCATGACGAGTCTGGTCGAAAAGAGCACACAATATACTACCTTAGTAAAAAATTTACCGACTGCGAGACAAGATACTCACTGCTCAAGAAAACTTGATGTGCTTTGGCATGGGCTGCTCGCCGACTAAGACAGTATATGTTGACCCACACTAATTTTTTGATATCAAAGATGGACCCAATCAAATACATCTTCGAGAAGCCCGCACTCTCCGGAAGAATAGCGAGATGGCAGATGATCTTAACTGAATACGATATACAATGTATAACCCAAAAAGAAATTAAGGGAAGTGTATTGGCTGATTATTTGGCTCATCAGGCCGTTGATGACTACCAGTCCATGAATTTTGAGTTCCCGGACGAGAATATTATGCTAGTGACTGACTACGAAGAACTTGGACCGGATGAAGGACCTGAGGAAGGATCCTGATGTACTATGGTTTTTGACGGAGATTCGAACTCACTCGGTAATGGCATTGGCGCCGGAATCATATCTCCTGAGGGCTGTCATACTCCTTTCACTGCCCGACTATGTTTCAAGTGCACTAACAACATGGCAGAGTATGAAGCCTACATCATGGGTCTAAAAGCCGCTATCGACCTCAAGATCAAGTTTTTAAATGTCTTCAAGGATTCAGCCTTGGTGATAAGTCAGATCAAAGGCGAATGGGATACGAAGCATCCGAATCTCATCTCGTACAAAGAGCACGTGCTGACGTTGCTCCCACATTTTGAGGAGGTAACCTTTGAACATTTCCCACGAGAGGAGAATCAATTAGCGGACACGCTAGCTACCATGTCTTCTATGTTCAAAGTCAGGTGGGACAATGAAGCTCCCCGGATCACCATTGAGAGATTGGATGAACCAGCACACTGCTGCGAGATCGATACTGAAGAAGTAGCAGTTAAACCTTGGTTTCACGAAGTAAAAAGGTATCTTGAGGCTCAAGAATATCCCCAAGGGGCATCTGTCAATGATAATAAGTTTTTGAGAAGGTTCGCTGCGAAGTTCTTCCTCAATAATGGAATCCTATACAAGCACAATCATGACTCTACCTTACTGCGGTGTATATAAAAGAGCGAAGTGGAGAGGATTATGAAAGATCTACATGAAGGTACCTTTGGAACCCTTTCAAGTGGATATACCATGGCTAAGAAAATCCTGCATGCAGGATACTACTGGTCCACTATGGAAGCAGATTGTTATCAGCACTCCTGAACTTGTCATAAGTGCCAAATTTATGCTGATAATGTGCATGTGCCTCCGATTCCTTTAAATATCTTGACGGCTCCCTGGCCTTTTGCAATGTGGGGAATTGACATTATCAGAGAAATCAGGCCTACCGCTTCCAACGGGAATTGCTTCATCCTGGTGGCCATTGATTACTTCACAAAATGGGTTGAGGCGACCTCTTTTGCTATTGTGACCAAGAACGTCGTGGTGCGGTTCATCAGGCATAACCTGATTTGTCGGTATGGTGTGCCAGAGAGAATTATCACTGACAATGGTACGAATCTCAATAACACGATGATCACCGAGCTCTGTAAGCAATTCAAGATATAGCATCATAACTCTTCTCCCTATCGGCCAAAGATAAATGGCGCTGTGGAGGCGGCTAACAAGAACATGAAGAAGATTATACAGAATATGACAGTGACATACAAAGGCTGACATGAGATGTTACCGTTCTCTCTTCATGGGTACCTTACCTCACCATGGACATCGACATGGGAAACACCCTACTCTCTGGTATATGGCATGGAGGCAGTCCTACCCATTGAGGTTCAGATTCCTTCTTAAGGATTATGAAAGATGCGGGTCTGAACAAAGACGACTGGATCTAGACTTGACTTTATCAATTGAATCTGATCGATGAGAAGAGACTCACTGCTGTCTGTCATGGTCAAATGTATCAAAAATTGATGATCAAGGCTTTCAACAAAAAAGTCATACGCCAAGAGTATCAAGTCGGGGATCTAGTAATCAAGCGCATCATACCTCCGCAAGGTGATCCCAGAGGAAAATGGACTCCCACATACGAAGGGACATTTGTGATTAAAAACATTTTCTCGGGTGGAGCCATGATTCTAACCACCATGGACAGTGACGACCTTCCTCACCCTGTCAATGCGGACATAGTGAAAAGATACTAAGCATGATAAAAGACCCGCTAGGTTGACTGGCCTAGGCAAAAATAAGGGCTTCCCGGCGAACCAAAAGGGTTCGGGCAAAAATAAGGGATGAAAATGAAAAAATCTGTACACTCGGCAAGTCGAAAACCTGAAAAAGCGGCTTGGGCAAAAAAGGGCAGTCCAGGAAAAAGTTAGGGATGTAAAGAATATCACTATGTCCCATTGGATCACCTTGCGATCAGACCTCCGTATCAACTGTCAAGTTCGAACGACTCCAATCAATCTAATCAACTTCGGACAAGCAGCAATGTGATGAGACACTCGAAAACAGAGCGACAATAGGAGAATTGGAACTCAATGGGATTGTTGTACATAGTTGTTTTCGTTTTACACAATATTGTATAAATTTCCATTTTTTGGCGGCATTCTCTTACTAGAGCATCAGCTTCCTTGTACCAAAACGCCTGTTTTAGGCCAACTTCGAAAATTAATACAAATCATTTTTACAAAAACTATGTGTTTTTTTCCTTTTCTATTTTTTTTTGCAAGAACGTCTAATGATTTATTCTTGACATATGCATTTGAATATGATTGCTGCTCACAAATGTTTGCATAAGAAACAGAAATACAACTGCTCGTAGCTTAAGAAACAGGGGCAAAAGTAAGAAATGTCAAACCCAACAGTTACTCTGTCCAGCAGGTATCGGGCCAGAGATAACTTTGAAACATAGTCATCAGTGCGTACGACCTCGTGACATATGTACTTCCCCACAGAGTAAAGGTAATCGAAGCATTAATATTAGCTTTCCCAAAACAGGAGGTACTTTCCCCAGCCAGTTCCCTTCAGAGAACTGATGGCTATATTCCCCCAGCCGAATTTCATAATCGCAAGTGGGTCATAAAAATTTGTCTCCCAAGCAGAGTTTACTTCCCTGAATGCGGAAACTCAATCCCCGACAAAGTTTATCCCTCCAGCTACAGAAGTCCATTTTCAACATAATTATTCCCCCGCATAGCTATCCTCAAACAGATTCTCTCCCTGGCAGAATATTCACAAACAACAAGGAGTAAATCTCTAGCATTGTCATCTCCATTCAACACCCAAGCGGAAGTAAAATAACGGTAATTCTTTACAACTGTCAGGAAGGCCATACTCTCCAGCAACAGTCAGGGATTTATTTTCCCAGACTCGGACATGTCATAATAGAATTTCATGTTCATACATCATGACATGCGCATACATATCACATACAACATAGTCTAATTTATTTTGAGAACATCATCTCATAATGCACTTCATGCATCGCATATAATCAACCCTGTTATCTTTTCAGGAAAGACAATTATCACCAATAATTCTAGCAGTTATAGAGGTCATATCTGCAGACGGCTAATGAAAAATCAGTTCCCGAAACCAAATGGCTCAACTAAGCTACGTGACCAAATGAAGTAAGCCTACTATCCAGGTTCCTTCCTATAAGCCCTACTATCCACGCTTCCACCTTGAGGTAACCCCACTATCCAGGTTCCTTCCCATAAGCCCTACTATCCAGGGTTTCATTCCGAAGTAACCCTACTATCCAGGTTCCTTCCCATAAGCCCTACTATCTAGGCTTCCACCTTGAGGTCACCTTACTATTAAGGTTTCTTCCCATAAGCCCTACTATCCAGGCTTTCATTCTGAAGTAAACCTACTATACAGGTTCTTTCTCATAGCCCTACTATCTAGGCTTTCATCCCGAAGTAACCTTACGATCCAGGTTCCTTCCCACAAGCCCTACTATCCAGGCTTTCATCTCGAAGTAACCCTACTATCCAGGTTCCTTCCCATAGCCCTCCTATCCAGGCTTTCATCTCGAAGTAACCCCACTATCCAGGTTCCTTCCCATAAGCCCTACTATCCAGGCTTCCACCTTGAGGTAACCCTACTATCCAGGTTCCTTCCCATATCCCTACTATCCAGGCTTTCACCTCGAAGTAACCCTACTAACCAGGTTCCTTCCCATAAGCCCTACTATCTAGGCTTTCATCTAGAAGAAACCCTACTATCCAGGTTCCTTCCCATAAGCCCTACTATCAAGGCTTTCATCTCGAAGTAACCCTACGAACCAGGTTCCTTCTCACAACCCTACTATCCAGGTTCCTTCTCATAGCCCTACTATCCTGGCTTTCATTTCAAAGAAACCCAACTATCCAGGTTCCTGCTCTCTTATCTCTGGACAACAGTTTACAAAACTGTAAGACTTGGATCCGACCAGTTACGGTCGATTTCTCATTTCCCCAGTAAGTCGCTGTGCAGGCTGGACCCTGACCAAATATATAGTTTACTTCTACTTCCTCAATCAGGAGTTAATTCCCCAGTAGAGTAATGGACAACTGAAGCTCCTATACTCTATTTCCCAGGACATAAATCAACATTCCCCGGCGAAGTCCTCCTCAACGGCAAGTACAGGAATTCTCGCAAAGGAATCTCTTATGCAACTGATATCTTTTCTGGATGGCATCTTTAAGTCCATCTCTGACGATTCTCTGTCGACTTCCAAATGGCATCTGTAAGCCCATTCCCGATATCACCAATCAGTGTTACTTCATGCGAGTGAAAATTTATGGGAACTTTAGTGTTCAATCATCTTCTAACTTCAGATCACGAAAGGAAGACCAGCCAATCTACATCCTCAGGTTTAAGAAGATTAAACAGGGGCAACTGTTGTACTCCAAAATTTCCCCTCCCATTTTACTTAACATATGTTCATTGAGAACCTGAACTTGCTCAAGGATGCCCAAGAGTTGACCAGACAAACTCTCTCTTGAAGCAATGAATCTCCAACTAGGGTTTCCATCCTAATATGTTCTCAAGACCATCCATGTCAAGTTTCAGGCCTTGCACAAGAAGTTTGCACAATCTAATGCTCAAATGCCTGAAAATCAACTATATTAGGTCAAAAGTCAACTTTGGCCTACATATAGTCAAACTTCAAGATTTTTGGTCAACATCAACACTTTGAAGTGATATACATCATTTGATCAAGGTTTGATCATGATTCCCGAAGGAATGCTCCTAATTCATCAAAACTCAAAATTTGCTAAATTAGGGTTTCTTAGGAAAAGTCAACAAAACTTTGACCAGACATAACTTTCTCATACTTTATCAGCAATTTATCATCCAAGGCTAATTTTAAATCGAATCCAATTCCCTAAAACTCATCTTCAGCCCTCAAGTTAAAAAAATGCACTCATGAAAAGATATAAATTCATACATTATGGGTCCTTTTCAAAAGTCAACAAAAACACCTTTTGTGTCAAAGCTTCTTATATGAACATGGAGGATCCAATTGAGATGAAACGAAAAGGTTTATTTAGGGGACATCCTAAGCTTTCTAAAAGGTCAAAGAACACCCCCTTTGGGCCAAAATGGAAGGATATATGCATTGTCAAAGTTGGCCATTTTTGGAAAATTGTCAAAGTCAACAATTCCCAAAATTGCATTTTTTGTCAAATGGGCCTAACTTTTTATGCTTGCATCTCACTTATAACATGGTCCAAGACCCAAACACTCTCCCACATATTATTGGATTTATTTATTTAATTTATTTTGATTTTAATCATTTAAAAATCAAATTAAATCAAATAAATGATATAAAATAATGAAGATTTGTTTTTGATCTGATTTTGAATAGAATCACAATCCAATTATGCTGTCAAATAAAATAAAATCGTGCCAAGGGCAATTGGGATGAGAATGGTATGATTTGACTTGATTTAGAAAGAAATAATGCAAATAGGAAATCAAATATTGATAATTGGCAAAGATATGAAAACTTTTTGTTGACCTAATTCAGTCTACCACATATATAAGACAATTCCCAAGCACAAGAATAAGGGTTGGACGTGTAAACTGCAAGAGCAAGAACTCAATTTTTGGACAAAAAAGTGAGAATCGAATTTCATTCTACAGGGTGATTCAAAGCGTTTCAAGGCTGGCAATCCATTCCTGGAAATCTCTTGAAGCTTACTACACCCTTTGCACGCACCAAAACACTCAGAACCGTAAAATCAACAACTCTGTTATCCAAATCTTTTTGATTTTTTATTACATGCATACGTGCATTTTCAATGAAATTTAATCATGTATTCTTGTTTATCATAAGATTTTGATGCTTCATGAATCGTTTGATTGAGTTTTAAGTGCATGAATCATGGTTTTCCATTCTTAGAGTTTCCAAGCTCGTTTTAGGGTTTCCTTCTACAAGAAAAATTAGGGCTAGGCGTGGATACCATGGTGTTCAGGGATTAAAACCTAGTTTATTCATGGCCTTCATTGTAATTTATATTGCTTGTGCTATATTTTTGAATGATGCAGGGTTGTACTTATAGACTTTTTCCATAGGTAAAATTCTAAACCTAATACGTCGACACTGGGGAAGAAGACGATTGCGTGGCAACGTCCCGTTGGGCTATTTGAATATTGGCGCATTTCTTATGGACATATGTGTGTTTCCATTATATTATATCTTGTTTAATTATATTAACAAAAGGCCAACTGGACCAGTGGAAAGCAGGAAAGGGGATAAGGCGCTATAAGTGAGAGGTCAGGGGTTCGACCCCTGCCTCCAACATTCGCTATTTTTCTTTCAAATGCTTTGCAGGTTCTATGCACTTCAACACCCAACGTCCACCATACACCTCAAGTCTCACCCTTGGGATCCATCATCATGTAGATTCAGCGCCACGGGATTGAAGGCACACCATGAACCATCAAAAGAAAGATGCACTGGATCAGGCGCAGGATCCTTGGGCCATCATTCTGTCCCTATCAAAAAATTGGCAACACACCCACCAATATGCTTAGCTACATCCGGGCCATTCCTTTAATTTCTTTTTTTATTTCTTTATTTATTTTGTTTTAATTTCTTGTTTAAATTATGTTTTAAAAAAAATCTTTTTTTAATTGAATCATAAAATCAAAAATCACTATAAAAAATTAGGTTTAGTTTTTTCCATAAAATTTTATTTACCTTAATTAATTAGGTTAAATAGGTTAACTTAAATTCTTTTTCCATAATTAAAATTAAATAGAAATAAGGTTAATTTGTAAGATTAATTACTTTTCTCAAAAAATCCAAAAAAATCTTTTCTTTATTCATCAATTAATTGTTCCTAAACTTGACATTAATTCCCCGTATTTAATCTTGTCGCGCACATTCTTTTTCCCCTATTTTATTAATTATTGTATCTTCTCAGAGTTTGTAATAGTTAATTAGGTTTACTATTTCGCATTTATTATTTTCCCCGGTTTTTGATTATGTAATCCCCCTCCCCAAAGCCTTGTAATAGCTAGGGTTTTAATTTCTCGCACTTTACTTTCAGTAATTATAAACTGCCTAGATGTACGGATAATAGGATTGAATGGCAAGATAAACCAATTTAAAACAATAGAAAACCCTAAATGCGCAAGATAAATGAAACTGAAATCAAACACTTGCACATGCTCACTCCTAGGGTTTTTCCTCAGAAAAAAATGGTCATGTCCCTCGAACGTAGGGATATCTTAGCAATGACCCGTAATTCAAATTCTTCATAAAGATCATAGTCCCTCCTTGTCCCTCGAGTTGCCCACAAGAAATGATCTTATGACGACAGTCCCTTCGAAATGCTAAGGTATCCTTACTTGTTTCCTTCAGTGACCATTTCGTCCCTTTCGAATGTCCCTTAAAACTCCAACGATAGAGCTACCTACTCCTTAAATAGTAGGATAACGCTGTCTAAAGGAAACAAATCTTTTTTTTGAGTAGGTAGGAAACTCTTAAGTACTTGCTCAAAACAAAAAACTCTTTCAAACAAACACTTTTCAAAACAGTTTTCAAAAACAACTTTGTCACACTCTGGAGGACAGATACAATGGTTATCACGAAGTTAAAACAAAAACTTTTCAAAAAAAGCACACATAAGAAATTTCAAAATGAGCAAGTACCTAAGAGCCCATGGAAAACCACAGATAGAAAGGGTGCTAACACCTTCCCTTTCTATAATCTACCCCCGTACTCAAAAACATCTCGAAAAAAGGTTTTTTTTCCCGTTCTTTTTCCTTTTCCTTTGTTAGAAGAAACAAAAGTCGATGGAGACTCTTGCTTACCGCAACATTTGCAAATACAAAATGCAAACCAATATTAAACAGTCAGTTATGCCACCGTATAACAAGTTCATTGTAGAGCAACACATTCCTTTATTTCTAATTAGTGTGTGACAACTTGGTTTTAAAGAAAATATTCTTCGCAATCCTATGACTATTTCGTGTGCTACGGATGATATAGTAGAAGCTTAGAAAGTCTACAAAGATTGTTTAGTCACATTCAACGACCATAATTTCTTGATTAATATTATATATATTCCCTCAAGAAGATCGATGTAATATTAGGTATGGACTAGTTGTCAGCTAACTCAGTATACGTTGGGTTTAAAGAGAATGCTATCTTTATTTCTGCTGAAGAGACTACTCCCGTTGATGCTTTTGGTAATCTGATAGAAGGTACGGTTAACATGGTCAATTATCCTTTTGCACAAGAGAAGTCCTTTATTTTGGTTCTCACCAAAAATTTAGAAGATAGGAAGAGTGTGTCAAAGATTTCTGTTGTGTGGGTATTTCGTGATGTATCTCCCGAGAATGTCACTTCTCTCTCCTGCAGAGTTGAGAGAATTGAAGATCCAATTAGAAGAATTATTAGCAAAATACTTTGTTTGGCCTAGTGTTTCTCCATAGGGAGCTTCTGTTTTGTTGGTTAAGAAGAAGGATTGTAGTATGCGTCTATGCATCGACTATCGTCAATTGAATAAGGTTAACATAAAGAACAAGTACCCTCTACCATAAATTGATGACCTGCTGGATCAGTTGAAAAGAGCCTGCGTGTTCTCGAAGATTGATCTCAAGTCAAGATATCATCAGATTCAGGTTAAGAGCTCGGATGTGTCGAAGACTGCTTTCAGATGCGATAAGGTTATTATGAATTCTTGGTTATGCCGTTTGGAGTGACAAATGCTTCTTCCGTATTTATGGATTACATGAACTGGGTGTTCCAGTCATATCTAGACCAGTTTATGGTGATCTTTATAGATGATATCTTTATTTATTCTCAGACTATTGAGATACATGTGGAACACTTAAGGATCATACTATCTATTCTTCGAGAAAAACAATTGTTCTCTAAGTTTAGAAAGTGTGAGTTATGGGTTCCTGAAGTTATGTTCCTTGGATATGTTATATCCGGTTGAGGTGTATCCGTAGATCCATCCAAAGTAGAAGTAGTGGTGAATTGGGAATGACCCAAAAGTGCAGCCGAAGTCCATAGTTTCCTAGGGTTGGCTGGTTATTATTGTAGATTCAATATGGGATTTTCTAAGTTGGCGCTACCCTTGATGAGGCTTATGAGAAAATAAATTTCTTCCTGTTGGAATTCTGAATGTGAGTAAAGTTTCCAGAAGCTGAAAGAGAAATTGACTACCGCTCCGATATTAGTTATCCCAAATCCGAAACAATGTTATGAAGTTTTCTGTGACACCTCCAAGAAAGGATTAGATGGAGTGTTGATGCAAGATGGAAAAGTTATAACTTATTCATCTCGACAACCGAGAGCCCACAACGAGAATTATCCTACCCATGATCTTGAACTTGCTGCAATTGTCTTTTCACTTAAAGTGTGGCAACATTACTTCTATGTAGTTCACTGTTAGATGTTTAGTGATCACAAGAGCCTAAAGTATATCTTTGATTAGAAAGAGATCAATATGTGTAAGAGGAGATGGATGGAATATCTCAACGATTATGATTTTTATCTGAAGTATCATCCCAAAAGACTAACAAGGTGGTAGATGCCTTGAGTAGAAAAGAGATTCGCATTGCTGAACTGATGATGTTGGATTTTGATAATGTAGACAAATTTAGGAATCATGATCTATAACTCGAGTGGGCACCGACAAATGTATTGATCAATAATCTAAATATTGAGAATGATTTACAAAAAAGAATCCATCGGGCGCAGTGGTTTGATGTTAAATTGAAAGCTAAGGAAACTCTCCCAAATTTCTTTCGAGCATCCGATGGAGTTATTCTATTTAAGCAAAGGGTGTGTGTACCCAATGACGCAAAATTAAGAAGATTCATTTTGGACGAACCTCACAAGAGTAAATTCTCCATTCACCTCGGATCGACCAAAATGTACCAAGACTTGAAGAAGAGTTTTTGGTGGCCCAATATGAAGAGGGACATTGCAAATTATATGGAGTAGTGTGTGATTTGTCAACAAGTGAAGATACAACATCAAAGGCCTGGTGGCATGTTGCAACCATTAGACATTCCTATATGGAAGTGGGATAGCATATCCATGGATTTCATTATGGGACTTCCTCGAGCCTTAGGTGGACATGATTCTATTTGGATGATTATAGATCGGTTGACCAAATCCACACATTTCTTGCCAGTTAAGACAATTTATAAAGTTTTTCATCTTGCACGGCTTTTTGTAGTAGAAATTTTGATATTGCATGGTGTACCATCTAGCATTGTATCAGATAGAGAACCAAAGTTTACTTCGAGGTTTTAGAAAATTTTCACAATGAGGTGGGGACTGAGTTGAATTTTAGTACTTCTAATCATCCCTAAACCGATGGACAAACAGAGATAATTATCCAAACCATTGAGGACATGTTAACAGCGTGTATTCTAGAAGGCGGTGGAAATTGGAAAGATCACTTACCTTTGGTAGAATTTGCATACAACACTAGTTACCACTCAAGTATCGGCATGGAACCATATGAATCTTTGTATCGAACGAAGTGTCGATCACCCTTGTGTTGGTCAAAAGTTGGTGAAAGAGGAATTCTTGGACCTGAAATAATTCAAGAGACGACAGACAAGATCAAAATGATCCAAGAGAAGATGAATAAAGCTCCATATCATTAAAAGAGCTATGCAGATAAGAGAAGAAGACCCTTAGAGTTTGCCGAAGGCGATCATGTGTTTTTAAAAGTTACTCTAAGGATAATATTGAAAGGGCCTTTTAAGATGCACAAACTTAGCCTGAGATATATGGGACCTTATCTAATCATGAGACAGGTAGGTGAATTGCATACCAGCTAACGTTGCCTCCTTCACTATTTGGGTTGCATGACATTTTACACGTGTCTCTGCTTTGGAAGTTTGTACCAGATTCATTTCATCCTATCCTTCTAGATACGATTAAAATAAAACCAGAACTTTTTTTCCAGCCTCATCCCAATTGTATTATGGATTATGCTAGTAGATCTTTGAGGAACAAGGAGATACCGAATCATAAATGCAAGAGCTTTACCCTTATCTATTTTGGTAAGTTTTCAAATTTTAGGACGGATTCTAATTTAAATGGGGGAAAATGTAATACTCGGCATAATTATTCCCTAATGACTATCAAAATTTAATTAGTGATGGTTACTAGAGGATAATTATACTAACCACATAATTAGTGTTATTATATGAAATAAATTAAATAGGTGTTAAAGGGTGGGGACTTGTTTGACATTACATTCCTTTTTGGACTTGAACAAATCATATTTTTGTGGAGAAAGAGAGAAGGAAGTGTGAAAGAGCAAGAAGAGAAAGTGAGGGCAACTCCAAATCTTCATCATCACATTTTAATACTTAAATAATAAACCTCATTCTCTTGTTTCATCATAATCTAACCTGTTTGTGCATCTTCTTCGTCTTCAATTCAAGGTGAGTCTCTTAGTTAGAGACTTGAGGTTTTCTTGGGGAATTTCATGAATTGGGGATTAAGGGTTTTGTAGTGAGAAAATCCATTGCAAGATTGATTATAGTAATGAAAAGTAAGATTGCTAGTTATTTATGTGATTTAGAATCGTGGGTACATGATTAAGAGTGCAAAGAGTGGGATTTGGAACCCCAATTTCTTATTGTTTCTGTTATCGTTTTTCCGTGCATAGTGAACCGTGGGGGATTCCTCTCAGCGTGCTTTCCTGGGAAAAACCTGAAACATTTTCTCTAAGAAAGCTAGGCTTCCGGTTAGCATGCTTTCCTGGGAAAAACCTGGTACATTTTCTCTAAGAGCGCTAGGACTCCGCTTAACGCACTCCCCTGAACATAATTTTATTCTTTGCTTCCCCTGAGTGCATTTTTGTTTCGTAATGGGAGCCAAACGCATCCTTAGTCTTCTGTGACTTGTACAATTGTGTTGTGGAATGCATAATACCATGTATGATCACTTATATGCTAATCTCATGGATATGTATGATTATTAAATGCATTATGTTTGAAATGCCATTATGTGATCATTTGCTTGTGTACCATTTGTTCGCGTTCAATGTTCAAAGATGTTTGCTTGTGTGAATTTATGTGTGTTATGATTTTGATGTATGCTTGAATCGAAGTAGACCTAAGCTACTAGGTTGTAAATCACATATGACCTGGACTGTGTGTCCACCTGTTTTACCGTTGAGATGTGCTTGTAAGGGTATATAAGGAAAATCCCACTTGATGTTAACACATCTTCATTCTTGATACGTCATACATACTTAAGCTACCATTGCAATGTACATGTGAAGTCTTATAGGGCGTTCCCCACTAGGTGTTAGACATTGGCGTGCTTGTTATGGTGAATGGTTATGACTCCATGTTGACAATATCACTTAGGACTCACCTCTAGTGATGCCAATTAGGCAACATCATTAGGCTTTCTCCCGGTGGGCTTGTGCTGTCAAGAAAGTGTAGTTGCACTTCTGGTCATACTCACATGCGTTGGGATGATTGACAAGGTCGTGATTCCATATAGGCAATGTCACTTTGGAGCTTAACTCGTCACAAATATAATTCCATATAGGACTCATCTGACTCATCGTGATGTGGGCTTGTGCGAGTCTCTTAACGCGATGTACGTGGTTACTCATCAAGGGTGTGCTTGTGTGGCCTAGGTAGACAGTTAGAACTTACTTCGGGATTCCTCATACATGGGTACAGGTCTGCATACTTGTTTGAGTTTGGGTGTGTTCTTGATGTTATCTCATTGGTTAGTTAAGGGACTTCCAATGGTGATACTACCTCTTGTTGTGTACTTGTACCAGGTAGTGAGGAAACCCCGGATCAATGGTGGATCCGTCTGATTTCATGCACCTTATAGAATCGAGTGAACCCTTAATATAGGGAGATTAACTGAGATTTATTAATCACCCTATTCCAATTATTATTTTATAGGTTGTTCGAGGCAGGACCAAGGCAAAGGTAGGATGGCTTAGTTGTTCGAAGATGTTTCCTTGCAATGATTTGTCATTTCTTTTGAAACTTTCTGCTTATGTATTTTAGATAATGTATTAGTACTTATTGGGATTTAATCTTTTGGCTATGGTACCTTCGACTTTTGTATTTTTGTACTTTTACTTATCCAGTTC
Source organism: Vicia faba (assembly GCA_948472305.1). NCBI lineage: Eukaryota > Viridiplantae > Streptophyta > Magnoliopsida > Fabales > Fabaceae > Vicia > Vicia faba. The sequence goes on from OX451739.1 coordinate 691,258,018, forward strand.
CGCTACTTATGTATGATATTCGTGTACCTTTTATAATACCATGCATATACTATCCTATACATATATATGTGTGGAGTGTTACATTTTCTTTGTTTTTCCAATTATCTGTTTCAATTGTCAATGCTGCTATTTTAATTGGTGTATTTTATTTTTTATTTTAAAAACATTATGTGCCACGTGTTAATAAGTAATTGGGCGGTGGGTTGCAAGCAACCAACACAAGTTTTGCCCTTCTCTTAGCTGATGTGATTGTTTTGTTATTTTTCATTAATTGAATCTTGAACCCTTAACTTTGTCATAACAACTATCTCATCCATCCCTTTAGTGTTTTCCCATTATGTTCCCCGTCCTTAGGACAAATAAATAATGGTGGCGACTTTATTGAATTTTTTCATCCGCGACATTGGTGAACAAGTTCTGAAGACTTTGAAGACCAAGGATTTTAAAGATTTTGAAGAAAATGTTGTGGTGGACAATTTTTGAAGACTCTGAAAACCATGTTTTGAATATTATGAAGACAAGGTTTTGGTGAACAAGTTCTGAAGGTTCTGAAGACAAGGTTTTGATCCTTCTAATCATGCTTTAACAAACACACATTCTGAAGCCTCTGAAGATTAGAAGATAAGATCAAAAGTTTCTATGTGAGAAAATAGTACAAGATCACCACTCCTTCCACTAATCTAATTTTATGGCGCAAGGATTGTACTATGATATAATATTGTATAACACTCACACTGACCATTTCTCAAGAAGACAATTGGAATTTGGTATTCCTATTCTACCCTCCAATGGATTTATTTTTGTATATAAAAGGAAGACTTGGAAGAATTAGAAAACAAGAAATTTTCACAGTATCATTTTGCTGAAACATTGCTCAACTTTCTATTGAATATCTTTTGTAATGTTTTGTATAAGCAAGGAACTATTGATCATAAATTTTCTTCTAACACTGTTGTGTTATATCTTTGGATTTCAACTTGTGTAATCTGCTTTCTTAGAAGCATATTGTAAACATACAAACTTGTATTTCAACTTTGAGTTGATAGTTCCTTGAGATACCAGGTTATAGTCAAAGATTCTCAAGAAGACATTGACGAGTAGTTGTTGTAGGTGTAAACACTGACAAGTAGTATTTGTATGTGTCTATAATCAATTTGGTTATAGTGAATTAAGTCATTATTGAGAAGGAGAAATCACTTTGATGGGTGGACTAGATTAACTTAGCTAACAATGAATCAGGATAAAAATAATTGTGTTCATTTATTTTTGTTCTTGTGTTAACTTTAAGTGTCTTGGGTTTAATAAGTTTTCATTGTTAGAAACCAAATTTAAACCCCCATTTCTTGTGTTTCTCGTGCCTTCAAAATAGAATTACTAAGTGGTGTTCTCAAGGAGATCAACTCATTATCCTGATCAATGAAGATAAGGTATATGGAGGTAATCATGGTATGACATCAACATAGTTCACTCAGATACATGGCCTCAGAGGTAGACCCCTATGAGAGTAATACTAAATGTATACAATACTACAATATCTCATCAATAAGTTTCATAAATGATTATTTTAGGAAGGATTGGGAATTGAGGAATTTTGGAAGATTAAGTAAGTAACTCAGACTGCATGAGTATGGACTCGAGTTAGATTAATTTTCCATTATATGAATCATGGCGACCAAGATGAATGGTTTTGGATAGGAATTGCAGTTTTATCCCCAGATGTGGGACCAAGTTGTCCGGATTTATGAGTAGCGTTGGGAACTCATATTTGCATTCTTGTGGTCAAACTTCTTTGGTAGTGTTGTCTTGTTGACTACATGAAAACTCTAGATGGTTTTATGTTGTTGGTTGGTTAAACTCCAACGTAAGCATAACCTTTAAGTGGTTTAGAACCCCGTGAAGGACTTTGAATGGAGTGGGACAATAAGGTCCATGTATTTTTAGAATAAGTAGGATTAATAGTAACCAGTGCACAAGATTATGAATATGTGGTATTTGCGTGGTCGTGGTAGTGTGACTCTTACATATCTATCTGTTGACAAGTATTGGTTCTAATTCTCCATCTATGTGTCAAAAAGAAAGTCATTCTTTTTGGGAATGATTATTAAGGTTCTAGTATGATTTCAGGAAGTTGGTCCTCATAGGAAGTATGGATTTTTCTGTGAAGTTCTAAGAGTTAGCCAATAGTACATGTGGAACCCAGTTGTTCCATGATGTTCAATTGGGAATTTCATAATAAATAGTTTTGGATGGAAGGAAATGGTGAAGTCCCGTGAAGGATCATAGAGCTAACTAATCGTAAGGATAAAACTAAGAAAATCTCGTGCAAAGTGTTTTACCTTGTTGGACTAGTACGAGAGAATTAGAACATCAAGTGAATGCATTTGTAGTATCTGGTATCAATTTAAGTGAGGTTGATAAGGTTATCAATATATAGATTATGAAGTTAGTCACGATTGTTATAGGATTTATACGAGAATATTTTACAGTTGCGTGTGTAGTTATGGAATCAGAAAGGTATCTCATGAAGTTCTATTAAGTATAGACTATTCAATTAGAGTAAGGTGTTGTGGTTAAGGATTTTGGTTAACTCAGTTCATGGAAGAGTAAGTAGAAGACCTAAAGAAGGTTCGTGACCTAATAATTCAGAGATACACGTCAGATGAGTTAAGTATGAAAAGGTTAGAAGTTAGTCGAAGCCTGGAAATAAGAGTTTGATTAAGTTCAAGGTGTTTTGAGGATTCATGAAAGAGTGGAGTTTTCTAATGAAGATAATTTGGAATTCGTGTATGTCATAGGATTGAACAGAAGCAAATTCAAGTGTTGAACTAGCCCGGTGATGTAAGAAGTATTCTTTTCTTTATTTGGATGAAATTTGGGGAAGAATTTAAATTTAAGGGAGGAGAATGTAATATCTCGTATACTCTTAAATACTATGAATGTTATAAGTTGTGGCCAATAGAGTAACTGGTGGACTTAGAAGAGATTAAACCTTATTAAAAGAGATTGACTTTTATTAATTAGTACCTGAAGGAACAATTTGGTGACATTAATAATGAGTCAGTTGGGCTAGTAGTAAGAAATATCTACCAAATGGAAATATTTTTCTTACAATTGTTACTTACCACACATTATATATTATATTATGTCGTGACGGAAAAATTGAGATTAAGGTATTGATTATCTTAACTCAAAAAGACAAGAGTCACCACTGAACTTTATTGTTTCCAAAGGAAAGTGAAAATGTCAAGAAAACCCATCACAAAAAGCTAAAACAAAAGCAAAGATCATAGTATGGGGGTTGGTTATGTAAGGGGAAGCTATTAGCACTCTCACATCTATGGTACTCCATAGGAACCTCTTGAAAATCTTTGTTAGGTCATAACCAGGTAGTTTGCAAAAATATTGGGGTGATGAGAAAATAAGAATTTTTTAGTATTTTTACTCGCCAAGACTTCAAGAGCCCTGTGCCGATATATCCTATATGTGCAATGAAGAAGTTAGGGTCTCGTACTTCATGGTAAAAATTTCCACGGAGGTTTGTTGAATGATTTTAATGAAAATATATTTCGTCGTATTCTGGAAAACATAACTTACTCCTCAAAAGTATGAGAAAGTGATCTTTTGCATCATCTTGAATGAAGAATCTTAGCTTGGATTTTATCAACAAGTATATCTCAACATTCAAGTGGAAATTGTCAATGACTTCACAATCATCCGGTGAAAGTATAATGGTCTGCATCACTACAAGAACAAACTAATATCCAGTATTTTAGAAAAGGTTTAAAAAAAGGACACCAGGGCACAAAAAGAATGTTTGACGAGGTTTATATTTTTTAGAGATTTTGAAAGCGTTTGAATATGCTCAAGTGTTTTAGAATTTATTAAGAAAATTATTTTCACGATCACTTGACAATTTCAAGGTTTATTAAGAAAAGTTTTTAAGTTAAAACAAGAAGTTTTAAAAAAATAGAAAGAAGTTTTGAAAATTGAAGAAATGGGTAGGAGATGAAGAGACTATATTAAAGTATAAAGTAAATGACATGAAATAAGTGGTCTCATTATAAGGAAGCCCAAGAGAAAGCCTTTGTGTGTGAAACTGAACTAACCATTAGATGGAGCAAGCATTTGACATGGGTTAAAATAATAATTCCTTTCCCTTTGGATTAAACCATAAGATAAGCAAATAGATCCAGATGAAAACACATAACATCAGATGAATTACACAACATCAGATGAAATCCCAATGTATCATATGAATTCATAAGATCTCATTTGAATTCCCAAGGTCTTAGATAACACAAAGCATCAGATGAATATTACGAAACATCAGATGAAAAATCCATAGAGCATCAAATGAATCACATAACACCATATGAAATCTCAAAGCATCAGATGAAATCCAAAGGTCTCAGATGAAGATAACCCAAGAAAAGGAACTACCCTAAGTCCAAAGTACAAACTCCACAAGTAAGGGTTAGTAACCAATAATCCTTAAGAGAACCTAAGTTTTTTAGGGTTTTGTATTTATTAATGTTTTTTGGTATTTTGAAATAAAATAAAAGTGCAAAATAAAATAAAAAAAGAGATTCTAAATGTAAATGATGAAATGTAAATGACATATAGTAAATGAAATAAAAATAAAGTGCATGAAAGTAAAGTTAGCACAATTAATAGTTAGATTTAATGTTAATGAGAGATCAACCGAGTCAAGACAATTTAGTGTAACACCCAAGATCAAAGAGGGAGGAGAGTGGTTACATGTAACACCTGAGGGAGAGGGAGTGGTTATCGGTGATGAGGCATGACAATGAGACACTCCTAGCAATGGGAAAACCGAATTCACATTGGAATGAGAGGGATCCTGAGGCCGTGCAGGTATAGGACTACATGATTGTAGGATGTCTTATAAGGATTAATAGGTAGTTCCTATACCAACAAAATTTATCTTCTTTTTTGTAGCCTGTTCCACAAGAACTTCACAGTTAAGTGTGCTTGAGTTGGAGCAATTTTGGGATGGATGACCTTCTGGGAAGTTTCTCAGAATACGTGTGAGTGAGGATGAATCATGCTGAAAAGACATGTGTTGGTTTGTAAGGTCAGTAAATAATCCTGAAAGTAGTCTAGGGAATTATAAATGGTATCAGAGCAAGACCTCTCCTAGTACGATGTGGTTTGGGGATGAACCAAATGGAATCTAGTGGGCATGTAACATCCGAGACCAAAGAGGATGGAGATTGGTTACATGTAACACCCGAGAGGGAGGGAGTGGTTGTCAGTGCATGAGGAGTGACAATGAGACACTCCTATCTGTTTCTAGGGGAAAACCGAATTCACATAGGAATGAGAGGGATCTTGAGGCTTTGCAGGTATGCGACTGCATGGTTGAAAGATGTCTTATAAGGATTGATAGGTACTACCTATAACAATAAGATCCATCTTATTTTTGGTAGGCTATTCCATAAGAACTCCACAATTAAGCGTGTTTGAGTTAGAGCAATTTTGGGATAGGTGACTTTCTGGGAAGTTTCTTAGAATGCATGTGAGTAAGAAAAAATCATGCTGAAAAGACCCGTGTTAGTTTGTGGGGTCATCCAATAACCCTGAAATCAGTATGGGGGCATTACATTTAGTGTTATATTAAGCAATCATAAGTGGACTTATCTAGAAGTCACACCTATAAGAGGCTGGTCAATAGTAATTTTATGTGTCATACATGTTAGAGGAATAATACAAATCATCAGTCAATAATCCTGAAAGTAGCATGGGACGTTACATTTAGCGCTATGTTTAGCAATCGTAAGATGACTTATGTAGAAGTCACACCTATAAAAGACTAGTCAATAATAATTTATGTGTCATACATGTTAGAGGAATGATACAAATCATCCTCCTAAAACAATGTAACTCAAGTCAAAATAAAATCTAAAGAAGTGAGAGAGAGATGAAGATAGAGAATGAGATAAAATTTATCATCAATCTAAAATACCAAAAATGAACAAATGATCATTTAATGATAAGTTTGAAATGATGAAAGTTAAATCACTCAAAACATCATTCCAAAGTCCAATTGAATAAGATGAGCATAAATCAAACCACACATGATCAAGGTCAACAAAGGTCAAAACGAAAAAGCATCAAGAACAAGTCAAAAAAATATTCAAAAAAAGATTTAAAAATGGTTTTAAAAGGAAAATAAAACGAAAATTGAAAAGATGCATCAAAACATCAAATACATGTCCCAAAAATTAGAGAAAATTATAAAAACTCCAAGGATCAAGATCTCAAAAGTTGGGATCCAAAATATTTAAAAATTATGCAGAAATAAATGTTTGAATTTAATTAAAAACAAAACAAAAAATAACAAAAAATGCTAAAATAGTTTTAAAAATATGAAGAAAAAAAAACACATGAGGTAGAAAATATTTTTAGGAAATTATGGGAAAAAATGGAGTTAAAAATGTTTTAGGAGCTATTTTTAAATTATTTTTTAAATAAAATGAAATAAAAAGAAATTTTAAATAAAAAGAGCGAATGACTAGAAAGGTGACGCATTCTAATTAGCTGAGACATTTGAATTTTTTTCCAGAAGGCGCGAAGCTCAACTTCGTCTTCAACCTCTAGCCAAAATCCCAGATCCTTGAACTCTGAGTTTTAAGTTCAAACACCACATGGTTTAACTTCTACTCATGTCATAATTCTCATCTCTCTGTATTAGAGCCATTGATTCACTCCAAGCAGAGAGAATTTAGCAAAATATGTAGTTAGAAGCTTCAAAGTGAAATTAAATTCCAAATGTGAAGATTAAATTCATGGTGAGTGTGGGCTTTTGTTCAAAGGATCAAGATGAAGAGAATGGTAACTAGTTTGCTCTGAAATTTAAGTATCATCTACCTTTTCAAAGTGAGCTTCAGAGGTCTGAAAATGGTGAAATTGAGTTGGTACTTAGAGGTGTTATTTAACTTCTGCAATGCTTCAGTTAGCTTTAGATGATGCCGATGAAGAATTTTGGGTGGACATTTGATGTTAAAAGGAGCTTGAATTGAGAAACCAACTTTTGGTTTTATAGGTAACAGGTTGATATTTTTGCAGAGTTTCAAAGGCTATTCAAGCTTGCAAATGAAGGAAAATGATGCTCTATTTATAGGAAAGAGAGTGAGGTTAAGGTACGTGCCAATTTGGATCTCAAACATGTGAACCAAGTTGAGAAATTTCTAGATCCAAATCGTGTGAAAAATGGAATGAAATTTATGAGTTTTGGTGCTCTTCGGGTCGTTTTTCATTATGGTGAAACACGTTTTATGTTAAGGAGAAAGTTTGAACATGATTTGGGTGGTCACAAGTTGAATTTCATATTATTTCTAATTATAGGTCATGGTACAAAACATAGTTTAGGTCACCATCTTCAAGATAAGGCCAAATGGAATCTACTCGTGCATTTTCAAATTTTATTCGAGCCAAATATTCTTTTTGTAGAGGAGAACAAAATGTAAAAAAAACCAAGTCAAAAGGAAGATTAAGCTAAAAGTGGCAGCTTCAGAAGTTGGGGTCAGGGCACTAAAAAACAGGTGTGGCATTAGGTCAAACATGTAATGAACCTAGTTTTATGTACATGTGGTCTTTTAGAAATTAAAAATATTGATGGATTTAGAGGTTGACTTGATTTTTTACTTATGAATCAAAGTTGTAAAAGACATTAAATGTGACATTTGGCTCAAAGTAGAATCCAAAAATGTTGAGAAATGAGAGAGTTATGGTGTTTTGACCAAAGGGCTTGACATACTTGATTTTAGGCCATATAACCATGTACTAACTTGAAATTTTTGATGTTTTCTTGCATCCAAAGGCTCAACGATATACTTTTTCACACTGCATAAAAGGAACCTTGAATATGCCTTGAAGAATCTTGAGGAAATGCCTTGGGAAATGGATGAAAATGGCATCAAATTAAACCATGAACCAAACTTGAATTTTCTTTGCAAACATGAACCAAACTTGAACTTCTTTTGGTAAAATGATGTTAAATGAAGCTTGAAATGAATATGATCTAAAATTAAAAGTTATGCCTTGAAGTGGAAGCTCATGTGGACCTCTTGTTGACTAAAACTTTGACTCGGGGATTTAAAACCCTAATTTTACAACTATCTTAATTCTTTTGATTCAAAGCCCTACCTTACAAAACAAGAAAGAAAAAAAGCATATTTTTATATTTTGATTGAGGGTTAGAAAAGTTAAATAATAAGAAATCATAAAATGGAAAAGAAACACAAATGGTGCTTGGTGATCTCCCATAAAGATTGAACCAAGAGGGGTGAAGGCTAGGAGCACCATGTTTGTGATCTTACAAATGATATGATAGATGGGATCTTAGGGGTAAAAATTAGGTTATGACAACTTCCCTTATTTAATTTTCTTCTATCTCAATATATGAAGATAGAAACTCTTCGTATTGACGAGATTGAAGATACTTAAATGCAGAAGACCCAATTTTTTGCCCTAAGATAGAACCTTCTAAGCATAGACAGAAAGGGAAGAGTTAACAGTACTCAAATAGAGAAACTCCACTGGGGATATGAAGCGAGAAGATGAATACTAACCCTACTTGGGAAACCATAACAAGGGTAAAACATCAAACTTTATGGGAAATAATCCCTGAGCAGTTGAACAAAAAGGATTACTACCAACTCAGAGTTGAAGGTATCAACAAGATTAAGACTGTACTACCAACTCATAGTTGAAGGCAGTAAATAGGATGATATTGACTCATGGATGACAGACGATAAACAGGTAATAATGAATTATAGACAATGATATACTACCAACTCATAGACGAAGGTAGGATGAAAAATGATAAAAAGCTTCCCATAACTTCTAGTATTCCACCTAGAACGAGGATCAACTTCTTCTTTAACCAAGTATTCCACATGAAATGGGTAATAAACCTCCCATGACTTCCAGTTTTCCATCAATAACGGGTCTCAGTTTCTTCTTTGACCAAGTATTCCACCTAGAAAGGGTAATAAAACTCCCACGTCCCTCCAGTCTTCCACCAGAAATGGGTCTCACTTTCTTCTTTGACCAAGTATTCCACATGGAAAGGGTAATAAACCTCCCATGACCCTCCGGTCTTCCACCAGAAAGGTCCCAGTTTCTTCTTTAACCAGGTATTCCACCCGGAAAGGGTAATAAACCTCCCATGACTTCTGGTCTTCTACCATGAACGGGTCTCAGTTTCTTATTTAACCAAGTATTCAACCTGGAAAGGGTAATAGAAAAGCTCTCTTTGTCCTCTGGTCTTCACTTGCTGGAGAATTAAATATTGACTTTGATAGGGATTTTAACAAGATTCTCAAATATATAGACAACCACTTGTTAGGAATGAATTTTTGTATAACAAGCTTCTTTGTCGGGAATTGAATGAAGAGATAGCCACTTGTTGAAGGCATAAGATTTTGATATAATTTGAATAGACAAGCTTCTCAAATAAAGAGACCGCTACTGGTTGTTGAACAATGTCTCAAAGATATTTCTAAAGCGACATCCTGCTTGGGGATTTAAACTTTTCATTCATCCGAATAAGTCCTCTCTGTTGAGGAAAACAAAGTTTAAAGGGGGTGTAAACACACCTTTTCTATCATCTATATATCCAAAGAAGTTGCAGGGGACCAAAGTTAAATACAGGGACGAACCAGAAAGAAGCTTTCAAACAAGACTTCACTTGTTGAGGAATGAACTCAGCTAAAGATTTGTTCCATCTAGACAATGAACTGGGAAGGAAAACTGAAACATAATATGTCCCATGAGGTTTAAGCTCGATGGGGAAATAGAAAATTAGACTCTCTTGGGGAACAAAGGTTTTACCAGGAAATTGGGTTATGAGACAACGATGATGCAAATTAATGTGTATTCACCTTCTGCTATGCATGCATGTTATGAATGTTTGAATGCATGTAATGTTATGCTGACAAAACAACACACGGAATAAACTGAGGAAACAAGAGACAAGGGATAAGGTACTAGGACTAACTCTCAATGAGATAGAAACCTTGCCATAAAAGCTTGTCTTCTTCCTCATCTTCTAAAAAGGATCTTCCTATTAGGGACAAAAAGGGATCCACTGGGGAAGCACAAATCAGAAACCGCAATAATGAACTGATTGGGAAAGGACCTCAATTCAACCAAAGATCAGAATAAACTCATAAACTACATCATGGGGAACTCTGAGTTGTGCACTTTGAGACTTAATTAGTCTTGAACAACCGTATACAGTCTCTTTAGTTTATTCAAAAATCAAAGGAAAATGTTTTAGAATTTTCAAAAACATGTTATTATTAAACATTTGTTTCAAAAATCACTATAAAAAATAAATGAAATTTGCAAAAGAAACAAAATATAAGAATTGAAATTGATTCGAAAAAGATCAGGATTTTATTAATAGAATGGTAATCCTCAAATGGCGTAACTCCATGGATCAATATAATGTTTGGAAAATGGTAAATGGAAAGGTGACATTGAAATACAATGACCACTATTCCCCCTAACAACTTTGAATTTCCGTAAACTAACTCTCGTTGAGGATGAATGCACCGAGATATCCTGATCGATGATGTTGTTGCCTCAAGTGATCAAGCCTTGCCTGATGCAGTTACTTCCCATAAATCCCTAACTTTTTTCCTAGATTTCCCTTTCTGGTTTCAATCTACCGGGATGAATTATTTTTGTTTACGTCTCTAATTTTTGCCTAAGCCGTCCTTTCGGGTTTTCAACTTAACGAGCTTTTCTTTTAATTATTTAGGCAAAGTATTTCTTGACTGCATCGACATTCACTAGACGTGGGGAGCTTCTCACCATCCATAGTTGTAAAAACCAATAAACCTCTAGAGAAGGCTTTTTTAACAATATACGGGCCTTCGTAATTTGGAGTCCAGTTGCCATAGGAATCATTGTAGGGAGGCAAGATCTTTTTGAGCACGAGGTCACCTTCTCTGATATTACGAGGACAAACCTTATTATCAAATTCTTTCTCCAGCCTCCTTTGGTACAACTTACCATGACATAAGGTTTTCATTCTCTTCTTTTCAATTATATCCAACTGGTCATACCTATTCTGACACCATTCAACTTCTGTTAACTTGGCTTCCATCGAGACTCACATTGATGGGATCTCAAACTCTATAGGGAGCATTGCTTCCATGCCATAAACTAAAGAGAAATGGGTTTCCCCTATTGAAGTGAGGATGAACACTCGGTATCCATGTAGAGTAAAAGGGGGCATCTCATGCCAACCATTGTACGTTACAACCATCTTCTGTAGGATTTTCTTAATGTTTTTATTTGCTGCTTCAACAGCCTCGTTCATCTTGGGTATGTAAGGTGAATAATTGTGATGTTTAATCTTGAAGCTTTCACACATTTCTTCCATCATATTGTTGGTAAAATTTAAACCATTGTTAGTATTGATCTTTATTGGAGTATCGTACCGACATATGATTTGATTCTTGATAAACAAACCACCACTTTTTTGGTTACATTGGTGTATGATGTTGCTTCGACCCATTTGGTGTAATAGTCCATAGCTACAAGAGTGAAATGATATTTGTTTAAATATTTGGGATCAATCATACCAATTGTGTTAATTCCCTACATATTAAATGGCCATGGAGATGAAATAACATTAAGTGGAGTCGAAAGAACATGCACCTTGTCCGCATAAATCTGACACTTATGACACCTCTTGACAAATTGAATGCAATCAAATTCTATTGTCAACCAGTAATAACGTGCTCAGAGCATCTTCTTATCCATAGAATGTCCATTAGTATGAGTACCGAAGGACCCTTCATGAATTTCTTGCATTAACATGTCTGCTTCGTGTCTATCCATACATCCGAACAAGACAATGTCGTAGTTCATTTTGTATAACACATTTTCATTAAGGAAGAAATTGTACGCCATTTTCTTCGAAATGTCCCTATCTTTATTTGATTCCCTAGCTGGGTAATCCTTGGTCTGGAAGAAACACTTGATATGTGATACCATGATTTATCATTAACTCTTTCTTCCCCTACAAACACATGAACCAGCCTATCTAGACATATGATCGTAATTTGAGGCCCTTCATTATGGAAATTTACCCGGTACATGAAGGATAAGGTAGCCAAAGCATATGCCATTTGATTACCCTATCGAGGTATATGATTTAAATTGACTTTATCAAAGAAAGGCAACAACCGCCTAACATTATCTTTTTATGGGATCAAACCCAGATGACGAGTTTACTATTTACCTTTGATTTGGTTAATAACCAATGTTGAATCCCCAAAGACATCGAGGATCTTAATCCTGATATCAATAGCCTCTTCAAGGCCAATGATACACACTTCATATTATTACATATTATTAATACAATCAAAGCATATCCTTGAAGTAAAAAGGATATGAGAACCTCGAGGAGTGATCATAATTGCGCCAACACCATGACCATATACATTAGAGGCTCCGTCTAATACCAAACCCCATCGGGATCCCAATTCTAATCCTTCTTCAAGACTTGGTTCATCATAATAGTTATCTCAAATTGCGATAACATCTTTGTTATACCCTAAAATTTTCCCTCCCATTTTACTCAAGACATGTTCATTAAAGTCTTCAATTGCTCAAGGTTGACCAAGAATTGATCAGACAAATTCTCCTCCTAAGCAGTGGCCTTTCAACTAAGGTTTCACTTTTCACCAATATGTGTGAGATCCAAAGGTCTAAAATGTTTTCCATGGTCCTAATATGTCTTCATGATTGCCCATGACAAATTTCATGCCTTACACTACAAGTTTGCTCAATCAATTGCTCAAATGCTTGAAAATAAACTATATTAAGTCAAAAGTCAACTATGGCCAATATACAGTCAAACTTCAAGATTTTTTGTCAATATAAACACTTTTAAGTGATAAGCATAATTTTATAAAGGGTTGATCATGATTCCTAAAGGAATTCCCTTAATTCATCAAAAGTCAATAATTGCAAAATTAGGGTTTCTATAGGAAAAGTCATCTGAACTTTGACCAGGCATAACTTTTGAATACTTCATCCTTTTTCCCCAACAAAATATCATTTTGAAGAGAATTAAATTACCTACAACTTCTCTTTTATCCTAAAGATCAAGAGATGCACCATTTGAAAGATACAAGCTCATACATTATAGGTCATTTTCAGAAAGTCAACAAAAGACACTTTTTTCCAAGACTTTTTACATCAAGATAACATCTTCAAATACAAAATTGATCAAAATAGGGATTGAAGTAGACATCTTGGGATTTCCAAAACGTCAAAAATCATCATCATTGGATAAGAATTGAGCAAGTTATGGTTTTTCCAAGTTGGGAAAATTTGGGAAATTTCAATAATTGTGCATTGGGAAAACATGAACTTTTAGGTCAATGGCCTAACTTTTTATTCATATTTATTTTGAATTATTTCAAATAAATACAAATTAAATTGTATGAAATATTTAGAGACGGGCTTTGGAATTTGGGATAATGTTTTGTTTTGTCTTAAGGCCCAAAATTTGGGATAATGTTTTGTTTTGTCTTAAGGCCCAAAATATTTTGTTTTGTTTTGGTTACTATTAATAGGACTGGTTTAGCAAACTAAAACTTCAAGAGGGTACTTACCTTTAAAACTCATGCAAGCCTTTAAACCTAAGGTCTTTGTGTGACTTGTTTGTGTTTATTATATATTTGATTTTAAGCATAATCATAAAACCATAAACATCATAACATGTCATGTACACTAACCATTTCAAGGACCTGTGGATTTATCTCTTCCCTGTTTTGTAGGTTATGGATTCAGCTCGCAGAAAAACCATCCGAATCAATTGTGTAGAGATTTCTCCCAAGATTAAATAGTTAGTCTTAAGGGTTCCTGAAAGCTCATCATTTAAAAAAAGACATGGTTACTTGCTCAGTTAAGTTACTATCGGTTTTGACGAAGGTTTGATGAGCGTCCTATTCCAGTTCTTCGATCCTAAGCACCATCTCTTCACATTTCTGGACTATCAGTCGGTGCCCCACGCTGGAAGAATTCTCCAAGATACTTAGTTTACCTATATTGGAGCAGATACCCTTTAACGGTTTAGAACAAGATACAACTGCTGAAGATGTTGCCATACCCTTGCACTTAAAGCCATCTGACATTAAGTCCAATTGGGAAAGAAGAAGTGGAGTTAAGGGCCTTCTTGCAAACTTTCTATTGAAGAAAGCTCAGGTATTCTTAGACACTCTGAGTTACCATGCCTTTGAAGATGTCTTAGCTCTCTTGATATATGGGCTGGTGTTGTTCCCCAATTCAGACCAGTTTATAGATGTCAATGCCATCAACATCTTCCTTGCTCATAATCAAGTGCCTACATTCCTTAGGGATATTCTGCATTCACTCCATACATGTACTATGAAGAAGAGAGGGACTCTTATGTGTTGTATACCTTTTCTCTATAGGTGGTTTATTTACACCTTCCTTGATCAGTAATGAAGAATGAGTTAGGCTTAAGGTGCAACCATATGTTAGTGTCTCTCTCTCACTCTGATATTTATTGGTGTTGTTGCTCTCAAGAAGACATCTCTTTTATTGATCGCTGTGGAGAATTTCCTAATGTGCCACTCCTTGGAATTAGAGGAGGCATCACCTACAACCCTTTTTTAGCCCTATGTCATTTTAGTTACGCCTGGAGGGATGGTCCTCATGATATGCTCATCCAAGGTATTATGTTCGACTATTCAAATGATCCACAAGGTTATCGTTAGAGGTTCATCCGCCCTTGGGGCATGGTTAAGAAGTCTGATAGTAAGACTTTAGGGCGCAAGAACTCCATCCCTTTGGATTCTTACCTCAAATGGGTGCGAGCTCGTGCTCAATGTCTTATGATGCCATATGCTGCTATCTTACCAGTGATCTCAGAGCCTATTGTTCAAAGGTACGAGTCTCGCATTATTCTCTATACTATATGCCAACAAACATCGAGGAATTGTAAAGGTCTTGGATCCAACTAAAGGAAGAACAAGACACCTTTGAAACCTAATTCTATGTCAGTGAGAAGAAAGTTTTGGAATTGACAAAGAAGCTACATGAAGAGCAGAATCTCAATGCCTATATCAGCACCAAAAGGAAGCGTCCATGGGAGACCTAGGAATTTAAAAAGTTTCTTTTGTCATTTTTTTTGTAACTTTTGTTTCAGTTGAAACTACTAAAAAAAGTCTTTTGCTTCTGTTTTGTTTAAAAGAGTTTAAATCCTATAAGGTCCTTGAAAACATTGCATAAGTATATCATACATATCATCACATAAATAGGTTTCAGGACAAGTTTCTTATATTTTCGCTGTTTATTTAAGCAAAAAGAAATGGATCTCGAACAGAATATTAAGGACCTTCAAGCCCAGAATGCTCAATTCCAGCAAATGTTCCTGGCTCTGGCTAAGGGACAAGAATACCTGAAGGCTCTCATCCTGAAAGAAAAGAAGAAGAAGACAAAGAAACCAATGGGTGTCCTGAATATTGAAAGGAGATTCAGAGGACTAGCAAAGCGAGCTCTAGAATTCGTAACTCTGTCCAATGAGAGAGATAATCAGGAAGAGAAATCAAAATAAGAAGATCACAATCCAGGGTCTGATGAAGAAGAGGCTGATTATTCTGAAGAGCAGTATCCACCCGCTGAGGACAAATACAAGAAGCTGGAGGATCGTCTGAACGCCGTGGAAATTCAGAGGGTACCTGGTATGGATTTTGAAGAATTAGGGTTGGTTTCTGGATTGGTCATTCCCCGAAATTTCAAGATTCTCGTGTTTTCTAAATATGATGAGGTTTCATGTCCTAAGTTTCATCTGAGATCTTATGTCAGAAAGATCCAACCTCACACCGCCGATAGGAATTTGTGGGTGCATTTCTTCCAAGAAAGTTTATCGGGGACTCAATTGGAATGGTTCTATCAGCTAGAGGGAACCAACATCTACAACTGGGAGGATCTGGCTGCTGCTTTCTACAGGCAGTACCAATACAATGCTGACCTCGCTCCAACTCGTACTCAACTTCAAAGCATGTCTATGGGTTCTAGCAGGGGCTTCAAAGATTATGCCCAAAAGTGGAGAGATCTTGCAAGGAGAGTCTAGCCTCCTCTGTCTGATAGAGAGCTGGTAGATATATTCTTGGGCACTTTGTCAGGCCCATTTTTCAACCATCTGATCAGAAGTTCTTCAGCTGGGTTTACTGAGCTGATATTGACTGGTGAATAAGTAGAAGCTATTATCAAGAACGGTAAGATTCAGAGAGATGCATCTTCAAGTATAATGAAGAAATCATTCTCTGGCAAGAAAGAAGTAAATATTACCTTCGGTTAGAGGAATCAAAGAAAAGTTGAACTTCGTCCAAAGGTACGAGCGTTGATGATCTCTAACCCTGCGCGAAATCAACAACAAAATAATCAGCATAGGCAAGATGCGCCTAAAAGAAAATTCTCCCAGCTTTACATGTGCTTATCTCAGGTTTTGCCACACTTGTTGAAGTCTAATCTGGTCACTCTGAGGGAAGCTCCTAAAAATCCAAATACTACATCTCCCCGTTATAATCCAAATGCTCGATGTGCCTACCACTCCAACAGTCGGGGGCATGATACAAATGATCGTTGGGATCTAAAGAATAAAGTGTAAGATCCTATTTAGGCAAAGGAGATTGAATTTGACCCTCCTGAAACCCCCAATATGATAACTGCACCAATGCCCAAGCATGGCCAAGGTGTTAATGCTGTTGATGATGACCTGTTTGTTTCTTCTGTTGACGAACTAGTTACTCCTCTTCAAATTGTTAAGAAGAATATTGTGAGCCGGTTTATTTTAGGGATGTGGTGAAGGTTGCCACCTGTGTATGTCTCTACCCAATGGTTGCTTGTTGTTTAAGATAGGTGTCTAGCGCCTGATGAACAATAAGGAAATTCTGTTTGAGAAGACTCCCTCTATAAAACGTTTGTGCAAAGATGTGTAAATTGTTACCATTTCTGACAATCCTCCTAGGGTATCCTCCAAAAGAGCTGTAAGGATTACATCCACTCCTAAGGTTTCTCCTTTAATTATCACCTTTCAAGGACCAATACCATAATCCTTCGACAAAGTTGTTCCTTGGAACTATGGAGCTGATGTCTACTACCATGGAGTCAAGCAAGACCTATTGGCCATTCAAATTGAAGATACTAAAGATATTGATCCCAACATCGACAAAATTGTAGGGACCAGTAAAATCACCAGGAGTGGAAGGATTTTCTATCTTGAAATCTCTCTGAAGACTGTTGCCACTCCCTTGGTTATTCCTGCTAATGTTCCTATTGTTACTCCTATTGCTACTCCTACTGTCACTCCTGTTGTTATTCCTGCTACTGAGTCAACTGAGACTTGGGGCAAAGAAGTACTGGTTGAGCCTGCCCAGTCGAGGGCATCTAAAGAAACCATTCTTGAAGCCTCCAAAAAAGAAAGGGAGGAAATATTGAAAATCATTTGGAAGAGTGATTACAATGTTGTGGAACAATTGGGGCAGACCCCTTCAAAATTTCAATGTTAGCCTTGTTATTTTGCTCTAAAGCCCATGCTAAGGCTTTGGTAAAGTTCCTAAAGTATGAACATGTGCCGCAACAGACTTTTGATGACAAATTTGAGAACCGTTTTGCTAGTCTGCTTACTGACAATGGAATCGCTTTCTCTGATACTGATTTGACATCCAAAGGAAGAAAGCATAAGGATGCCCTGCATGTTCCTATTGAGGGCAGGGGAACCACCTAGGCTCAGGTACTGGTTGATACGGGTTCGTCACTAAATGTTCTACCCAAGGGTGCTTTGGACAGATTGTACTATGAAGGACTGACTTTGAAGCCCAGTGATATTGTGGTTAGGGCTTTTGATGGTTCTAAGATAGTGGTACACGGGGAGGTGGACATTCCTATTAATGTTGGTTCCCAAACTTTGGATCCACTTTCTATGAGATGGACATTCGCCCGTCTTACTCTTGTTTGTTGGTACGCCCTTGGATCCATGGGGCTAGTGCAATTACTTCTACTCTGCACCAAATGTTGAAGTATCCGGTTAATGGGAAGATCGTTACAGTCCATGGAGAGGAAGAATATATGGTGAGCCACCTGAACTCTTTCAGGTATGTTGAGATGGACGGAGAGTTCATTAAAATCGTCTACTAGAACTTTGAAGAGGTTCCTCCGACAATTAGTGCTACCAAGACTGTTGCTAGTGTTCCAAAGACTACCAGACCTCCGTTGGGAATGGCTTCTCTGAAGGATGCCAAAGTTGTAGTTGAAGAAGGTGGGGTTACTATCTGGGGCCAGCTCCGTGACATCCCCTACAAATCTGACAAGTTTGGTTTGTGTTTTACTTCAGGAGCCTAGAAAGCTATTCGTCACGCTCGCGCCGGAGGACCACCACTATGCATCAGCAACCATGGAATCAATGCTTTGCAGGACAGTGACAGTGACAGTGATATGGTCAATTAGATCTTCCCAACTACCACCGGTGGACTAAATAATTGGACGACTAAGGACTTTGTTCCCATTACTTTTATCTAGGAGTAATTGTCTTTTTGTTTTTTTAGGATATGTAATATTTTAACAATATAAACTCTAAAGCCTTGTGTCTTACCCGAGGCACAATGGTCTATTTGTGAGGGTTATCACTTCATATTCATATGTCATTAATAAATCATTGGACTTTTTGCATTAAAATTTTATGCTCTTTGTCTTTCATTTATGCTTTTACTTTATCAAAATAGCTATGCTCTCTTACACACACCCACATATGAAACTGCAGATCCACATCCACTCTGGATCCCATTGATAACCGTTATGCTATTACCAATTATGACTTTGAAAATATGATCTACCAAGCCGAGTACGAAAGTGAGGAAGATTGTGAAGTACTAGGAGAACTTGCTAGACTGTTATAGTAGGAGGAAAGAGCAACCCA
This sequence comes from Vicia faba, assembly GCA_948472305.1. Lineage (NCBI taxonomy): Eukaryota > Viridiplantae > Streptophyta > Magnoliopsida > Fabales > Fabaceae > Vicia > Vicia faba. The sequence continues at coordinate 691,277,012 of OX451739.1, forward strand.
ACCTTATGAAGAGCCAGTCGAGACAATAAACTTCGGTACTGAAGAGGATAAAAAGGAAGTCAAGATAGGTTCCAACTTGGACCATAGTGTCAAAGAACAGTTAATTCAGATGTTACATAACTATGTTGAGATCTTTGCCTAGTCGTACAAAGACATGCCAGGGTTGGATACTGATATTGTGGTTCATCATTTGCCAACTAAGGAAGACTTCCTTCCCGTGAAGAAAAAGGTCTGTCGTATGCATTCTGAGATGTCATAAAAGATTAAGGCTGAAGTTATGAAAACGTTTAATGTCAGGTTCTTAGCTGTTACTTTTTATCCATAATGGGTTGATAATGTTGTTTAGGTACCTAAGGATGGTAAGGTACATATGTGTGTGGATTACAGAGAATTGAATAGGGCAAGCCCCAAGGATGACTTTCCGCTTCCCCATATTGACGTGCTGGTTGACAACACTGCGCAACATAAGGTATTCTCCTTCATGGATGGTTGCTCCGGGTATAATCAGATCAAAATGACACCTGAAGATATGGAGAAAACAACCTTCGTCACACAGTGGGGCACTTTCCTCTACAAAGATATGCCATTTGGGTTGAAGAATGCCAGAGCCATCTATCAGCGTGATATGGTAGCTTTCTTTCACGATATGATCCATCACGATATAGAGGTCTATGTCGAAGATACGATAGGCAGGTCTCAGACTGAAGAACAACACCTTGATCACCTGCAAAAGTTGTTTGAAAGGCTGAAGAAATACAAGCTAAGACTGAATCCAAACAAGTGCACCTTTGGAGTAAGATCTGGTAAGTTCTTAGGCTTCGTTGTCAGCGGCAAAGGTATTGAAGTAGACCCTGCAAAGGTTAAATCTATACAAGAAATGCCAAATCCCCACAATGAGAAGGAAGTTAGAGGATTCTAAGGACGTTTAAACTACATTTCCAGGTTCATTTCCCATCTAACCGCTACTTGTAAGCCAATCTTCAAATTACGGAAGAAAGATCAAGTATGAAGTGGAATGACGACTGCCAGACTGCCTTTGACAAAATCATGGAATATCTTTAAGAGCCTCTAATTGATGTCGCCGGTTGAAGGAAGACCTCTGATTATGTACTTAACAATATTAGAGAATTCAATGGGGTGTGTGTTGGGGTAGTATGGCGAGTCTGGTCGAAAAGAGAATGCAATATACTACCTTAGCAAAAATTTTACTGACTGTAAAATAAGATACTCACTGCTCGAGAAAACTTGCTGGGCTTTGGCATGGGCTGCTCGCCAAATGAGACAATATATATTGACTCACACTACCTTGTTGATATCTAAAATGGATCCTATCAAATACATCTTTGAGAAGCCCACTCTCTCCGAAAGAATAACAAGATGGCAAATGGTCCTGAACGAATATGATATTTAGTACAAAATCTAGAAAGCAATCAAGGGAAGTGTATTAGCTGATCATTTGGCTCATCAGGCTGTGGACGACTACCAATCCATGAATTTTGAGTTCCCATACGAGAACATCATGTTAGTGACTGATTGTGAAGAACTTGGACCGAATGAAGGACCTGAAAAAGGATCCCGATGGACTATGGTTTTTGACGAAGCTTCCAATGCACTCGGCAATGGCATCGGTGATGTGATCATATCTCCCGAAGGCTGTCATACTCCGTTCACTGCCAGGCTATGTTTCAACTGTACCAACAATATGGCTGAATATGAAGCATGCATTATGGGTCTCAAGGTTGCTGTCGACTTAAGAATCAAAGTCTTAAGTGTATTAAGAGACTTGGCCCTGGTAATTAGTCAAATCAAAGGAGAATGGGACACAAAGCATCCTAATCTCATCCCTTATTGAGAGCATGTGTTGACACTAATTCCAAACTTTTAAGAAGTTACCTTTGAGCATTTTCCACGAGAAGAAACTAAATTAGCGGATGCACTAGCTACTATGTCATCCATGTTTAAAGTCAGATGGGATAATGAAGCTCCTCAGATCAGTATTGAGAGAATGGATGAACCAGCATATTGTTATGAGGTTGATACTGAAGAAGTAGTGGACAAACCTTAGTTCCACAAAGTGAAAAGATACCTCGAAGCCCAAGAGTACCCTGAGGGAGCTTCCGTTAATGATAAGAAGTTCCTAAGAAGCCAAGTTTCTCCTCAGTAACATAATCCTCTACAAGCGCAACCACGATTCTATTGTGTTTCGGTGTGTAAACAAGAGTGAAGCAGAGGGAATTATGGAGGACTTGCACGAAGGCACCTTTGGCACCCATTCTAGTGGGAATACAATGGCTAAGAAGATTCTAAGAGCATGATGTTACTGGTCCACTATAGAAGCAGACTGTTATCAGCATTCTCGAACTTGTCACAAGTTCCAGATCTATGCTGACAAAGTACATGTGCCTCCAGTTCCATTGAACGTCTTGACTTATCCCTGGCCTTTCGCGACGTGGGACATTGATATGATCAGAGAGATTATACCTATGGCTTCTAATGGACACCATTTCATCCTTATCGCCATTGATTACTTGACAAAGTGGGTCGAGGCATCCTCATTTGCTTTTGTTGCCAAGAACATTGTGGCCCGATTCATCAAGCACAACCTTATCTGTTGGTACAGTATCCCCGAAAGAATCATTACGGATAATGGTACCAACCTCAATAATACTATGATCACCGAGCTCTGCACACAACTCAAGATCCAACATCATGACTCTTCTCCTTACCGGCCTAAGATGAATTGCGTTGTAGAGGCTTTTAATAAGAACATTAAAAAGATCATACAGAAGACGACAATGATATAAAAAGACTGGAACAAGATGTTACCATTTTCTCTTCATGGTTATCTTACCTCAGTATGCATGTCAACATGGGAAACTCCTTTCTCTCTGGTATACAGTATGGAAGTTGTCCTACCCATCGAAGTCCAGATCCCTTCCTTGAGAATCATGAAGGATGAAGGTTTGAGAGAAGACGAATGGGTTCAGACTCGACTTAACCAATTGGACCTGATTGACGAGAAAAGGGTCACAGTTGTTTATCATGGTCAGATGTACCAGAAACGTATGATCAAAGCTTTTAACAAAAAGGTCAGACGTCAGGTATATCAAGTTGGTGACCTAGTAATCAAGTGCATTATCGTGCCACAAGGTGATCCCGGGGGCAAGTGGACTCCTACACACGAAGGACCATTTATGATCAAGAACATATTTTCTAGTGGAGATATGATCTTAAGCACCATGGATGGTGACGACCTTCTGCACCCTATAAAAGCAGACATAGTTAAAAGATACTATGCATAAACAGAGACCCGCTAGGTTGATTGGCCTAGGAAAAAATAAGGGCATCCCAGTGAACCAAAAGGGTTCAGGCAAAAGTTAGGGATATATAGATGAAAAATCTGTACACCTGGAAAGTCGAAAACCTGAAAAGGCGACTTGGGAAAAAAAGGGTATCACAAAGGACTGAAAACCCGAAAGGGCGGTCCAAGCAAAATTTAGGGATCAAAAGCGTACAATTATGTCCCGTTGGATTACCTTACAACCGACCTTCATTATCAACTATAAAATTCAAATGGTACTAATCAATTCAGTCAGCTTCAGCCAAGCAGCAAAGTGATGAGACGCTCAAAGAAATAAAGGCAATAGAAGAATGGGAACCCAATGGGATCATTTCACATAGTTGTTTTTCTTTGTATACTACTTTGTAAAATTTTCATTCTTACGACAACACTCTCTTACTAGGATGTCTGTCTCTTTGTATAAAGATGCCTGTTATAGGCAAACTTCTTTAAATCAATACAAAACTATCTCTTTGAAAGTACAAAACCATTTGTTTTTATTTTTTTATTTTTCTATTTTGTTTAGCAAAAACTTCCAGTGATTAATTTTTAACATATGCATTTGAATTATGATCATCGTTTACAAATACACGCATACAAAATAGAAAGACATGTACTAATGGCTTTAAGAAACGGGACAATTTCTAAAAAGCCATATGCAGATCCCCGCAGATACATGCCATAATAGATACAAAGACAAAGATGCCCACTAGCAAAGTCACTGCCATATCCTCAGCATACAATCTAATGATGTCAGAAGTTCCGATATCCCCTGCAGAGAAAGAGTCTCCAATCATCTCCCCAACATTTGGAAGAATTCCTTAACATGGTTCATAAACTTCTTGGGTTCTCCAACAGGGCTTCATAAAAACCCCCAAGCAGTTTACAGAGTTTTTCCCTCCCCAGTAGAGTTTATTTCTCTAGCCACAAAAATCCATCTCCCAATAATTCAACTTCAACAAATAATGAAGAATCACATTCCTCATCCCCAGCAGCAGTCTGGGATTTATTTCCCCTCAATTCAACGACCCAACAAAGAATAATTGATTAGTTCATATATTGCATTCATACATAATTTTACAAACATGCATACGAAATACATTATAGCACAATCTCATTTATTTTGAGAACATCATTACACAATGTGTGTCATGCATCATGACATTACATACAACTAATTTTTTTTCCTTTTCAGGGAAGATCAACAAGAAAATATCATCATCAACTTTCAACAAGTTATAGATTAATTCCGGAAACAAGACAGGGAAGCTATCTGAAGTAACAACTCATCAATCCCTAAGAAGCCTGGACCCGACCAGATAGCAGTTAGCATCAAATACAATTTACCATGAAGCCTAGAATCTGACCAGATAGTAGATTACAACACTGTGCAGCCTGGAATCTGACCAGATAACAGTTTACAACACTATGAAGCCTGGACTCGACCAGATAGCAGCCAGCATCATTGCTGAAGCTCGAAATCTGACTGAATAATAGTCAATCTACAATCCAAGACACTGTGAAGCTTGGAATCTGACCAGATAACAATATAAGTTACTGCGAAGCCTGGAATCCGACCAATTAGCAGTTTACTCTAACAAATTACTGCGAAGCCTAGAGGCCTACCAGATAGAAGTTTATTTTGTCAATTACTATGAAGCCTGGACCCAACCAGATGACAATATAATCTACCATATTGTGAAGCCTGGACCCAACCAGATAGAAGTTAATATCATTGTTGAAGCCCGAAATCTGACCGGATAACAGTCCAACTCTATAAATTACAATGAAGCCTGGACCCGACCAGATGGCAGTATACCTCAAATTCAAGGTGAAGCCTGGACCTGACCAAATAATAGCTTAATTTCTTCAAATCACTGAATCCTGGACCCGACCAGATAATAGTCCAAGTCACTGAAACCTGGATTCCTACCAGATAACAATTTGAGTTACTGTGAAGCCTGGAGTACGGCCAGATAACAACTAATTCCATATTCCCCAATAAGTCGTTGTGAAGCCTAGAATACGACCAGATAATAGTAAACTTTTATTATCCTCGACAAGTTACTGTGAAGCCTGGATTTTGACCAGATAACAACTAACTTTCACCTCTCCAGTCAAGAAATAACTCACCAGTAGAGTAATGGACAACTAAAGCTCTTAGACTCTATTCCCCAAACAGAAACGAACATTCCCCAGCGGAGTCCTCCTCAAACAACAGGAATAGGAATGCCCATAAAGAGATCTCTTATAAAGTCAGCATCTACTTTGGATGGAATCTTGAAGCCCGTCTCTGACAATTCTTAATCATCTTCTCCAAATGGCATCTGTAAGCCCATTCCCGATAACATCAACCAGCTGTGTTACATTATGTATATGCGAGTACAAATTTCTTGGCACTCTAGTGTTCAATCATCTTCCACCTTCAGATTACGAAAGGCAGACGAGCCAATCTAAATCCTCAGGTTTAAGAAGATTGAACAGGGGAATCTGTTGTACCCTAAAACTTTCCCTCCCATTTTACTCAAGACATGTTCTTTAAGGTCTTCAATTGCTCAAGTTTGACCAATAATTGATCATACAAATTCTCCTCCTAAGCAATGGCCTTTCAACTAGGGTTTCAATTTTCACCAAGATGTGTGAGCTCCAAAGGTCTCAAATGTGTTCCATGTACTAATATGTCTTCAATATTTTCCATGCCAAATTTCATGCCTTACACTACAAGTTTGCTCAGTCAATTTCTCAAATGCTTGAAAATCAACTATACTAAGTCAAAAGTCAATTATGGGCAATATACAGTCAAACTTCAAGATTTTTTGTCAACATCAACATTTTTATGTGATAATCATCATTTGATCAAGGGTTGATCATGATTTTTCAAGGAATGCCCTTAATTCATCAAAGGTCAAGAATTGCAAAATTAGGGTTTCTATAGGAAAAGTCAACTGAAATTTGACCAGGCATAACTTTCGCAAACTTCATCCATTTTCCCAAACCAAAACTCATTTTTAAGAGAATCCAATTCCCTAAAACTTCACTTTTATTCTAAAGTTCAAGAGATGCACCATTTGAAAGATACAAGCTCATACATTATAGGTCATTTTCAAAAAGTCAACAAAAGACACTTTTTGCCAAGACCTTTTACATCAAGATTAAATCTTCAAATGCAAAATTGATCAAAAGATTGATTGAATTAGACATGTTGGGCTTTCCAAAAAGTCCCAGATCATCGTCATTGGATAAAAATTGAGCAAGTTATAGTTTTCCCGTGTTGGGAAAATTTGGGAAATTTCAAGAATTATGCATTGGGCAAACATGAACTTTTAGGTCAATGGCCTAACATTTTGGACTTAAAACACTCTCATGACCTTATGAAAGGCCCATAATCTCATTTTTACTTTTCCTTGCAGATTTTATCTATTTTATTCATATTTATTTTGACTTATTTAAAATAAATACAAACTAAATTGTATTAAATAATTAGAGAAGGGCTTTGGCATTTGGGCTAATGTTTTGTTTTATCTTAAGGCCCAAATTTTTTTGCAAAGGAAGACATGTGCATTGCACCTCAAAATGGGAAAGAATTTGCATTTTTGGAACTTTTTTAATGTGTTTGATTTTGGTTTGAAAGAGGGCCATTATGGGTGGATTCTTACCATCTTTGCTAGCCCTCTTCTTTATCTATAAATACAAGACCAAGGCATGAGAAAAGGACACGCAGAGACTGCCTCAGAAAAGCATACAAAATTTCTCAAAATTTCAACAAAGTTGTCAAATTTGAAACACATTATGCAAGCTTCCCGGTGCCAAACAAACCTCACCACTCCATCATTGAGGTTCCCAGGAAGCCATACCATCCCTTATCCGCGCCTGAAGAGCCCTGAGATTAGCCAACCGAATTGCCCCGTTTTGGTAAAACTTTTATGATTTGAATCTTTCAATACATGCAATATAAACGATTCTAATTCACATTTTCATATTCATATCATCCTTTTGCTTGTTTCTAATGTATTACATGAAAGGATAGTTGCTAAAACCAGGATTTTCCATGTTTAGGGCATAATTTGGATCTTGGTGTGAACTGAATGATTAAGGCATGATCTGTTAAAACTAAGGTCAAATTCAGATTAAGGAGGCAATTTTGTATGGAATAGACCTTTGATTATGGACTAAAAGCCTTTAAAATCGTGGATCCTATTTTCGTGTGCCCGAAGAAGATGATCGGAGATCTTCTCCGGCGTCTTTGAATTGTTGACTTTGTTGGGAGTAGGAGTGGCAATATCACGTGATCTGATTGGTTTATTTAAATTTTGTAATGCACGCGTTTTACTGAATGGGATCGGATACTTGATTCCATTATATTTTTATTGTTTTATTATAATGATAATTAAACTGAATTGCCTAGTGGAGACAAGCAAGCATGCAAGGATACTCCCTCCTAATGTTCATGGGTTTGATCCCATGAGTTATTATTTTGCATTTTCTAACAAGTTTGTTTCATATCTGATGCGCATGAGTAAAAGAAGGCATGCGATGGGCCTTACACATGGATCATTCAGATCTCGAGATGACAGATCCAACGCTTCCAAATGGCTGAGGACCAGGGTGTACCTTAGGGTACATTCCCTACTGGATTTGGCGCAAAGTTTGGGCTGATTTGGTTTGGGCCTAGCGAATTTCAAATCTTATGTCCCCCATGTTTCTCTTGACATCCAGGCCCATTTCATTTTTTGTTTTCTTTTTAGCTTATTTATTTATTTTCTTTATATTTATTAACTTTTTCAAAACATTTTTTTTTATTAAACATAAACATCAAAAAAATCACAAAAAGTATTAGGTTAGTATTTTAATTAATTAAACTAATTTTGTAAATAAATAAATTAATTAATTTAATATTTTATTTAATTTAAAATTAAGTAGATTTAGATTATTCATTTTCTTTTCATAATTAAAAACACAAATAACTTATAATTAGTTTTTTTTAATTAAATTTCAATTTTCTTAAATAATTAATTTTTTTCTTTAAATATAGATTTAGGATATTTAATCAGTCATTTTATTAATTTAATCATTTTCTTAAATCAAACAAAAATAAACAAAAATATTTTCTTCCTTAGGGTTTAGACGTTCATTTCCATAGGCGCGCATTTATTTACTTTCACACTTTTTATTATTATTATTGTAACTGCCTACTGGAATGTATTAGCTTTATAACTAGGACCCTTTACATTTTACTGCTTTTTTTCGCCCAAGTTTGGACTTGTAATAATCCCCTCCCCGAAGCCCTGTAATAGCTAGGATTTACAATTTCCGCACGTTTAATTTCTGCAAATTATTAACTGTTTAGGTGCATTCTAACTAGGATTTTATGGCAAGAATAAAACAAAATGCTGGCAAACCTAACATAAGATAAAGATAACTGAATACAACACACTTTCACATATACACCTCTAGGGTATCCCACTTCGGTTGCCTTCCGAAAAACAGTCACATCTCTCGAAACGTGAGAGATTTTAGTGGCTACCCTCCGGTTAAATGATCATAAGTCCCTTGATGACCATCTCGACGTTACCTCAGTATGATCTTAAAAACCCTAGGGTAGTTACTAAAGTTTCTTGCCCAGTTACCTTTGTGACTGTGTTAACTTCCCTTCGAATGTCCCTCAAACATCCAACGACTAAGGCTAGCTACTCACTAATAGTAGGATAGCACTATCTAAAGGAAAAGAGGAAAAGAACAAGCTTTTGAGTAAAGTAGGTAGTTGTTAGATGCTTGCTCAAACAATTTTTACACTTACATAAAACTTCTTTCAAAAATATTTTCAAACACTTTGTATACATTATCTACCATTCCGAGAAACATTACAAAGTTCGCCTCACTAAGACGCTTTCAAAAATACTTTTCAAAACACACAAAGCACAAGGTATTTCGAAATGAGCTAAGCATCTAAGAGCCCGTAGATAACTACGGATGGAAAGGGTGTTAACACCTTCCCTTTCCATAAACTACCCCCCCTTACTCAGAAATAAACCAGAAAGTTCTTTTTCTATTCTTTTCATGCTTTCCTTTGTTGGATAAAAGAAAATTCGGTGGCGACTCTTGCTTACCATAACATTTTAGAATACAAATGCAAAAGTAGTATAACAGTCAGTTCTCCCATTGTATTAGAATCTTCATCAAGAAATTAAAACTTGATGGGATGACAATTTTCAATCGGTTGATGAGCCAGATGATCTCTCATTATGCTTTCTTTGATAGCTTTCTGAGTATAGTATTCAATGTCATATTCTGATAGAAACATATGACAACAAGAAATTCTCCTTGTCAACGAATGCTTATAAAAAATATACTTAATAGGGTCCATTTTAGATATCATCCAAATTTCACACCATGAAATAACACAGAGTCTCCACCGAGCTCTATTTATCCCGATGGAAGGGAAGATATCGAGAGAACCCCAAAGAAATGGATAAGATGGTCTTACGACCAAAAGAACGGGTATGGAATTCGGTTATGCGAGAGGAAGGTATTAGCACCCCATGCGTCTATGGAAGGTATTAGCACCTTGTGTGTAAAGAATATATGTCTAAAGCTTAAGGATAAGAGGGAATGCATGCGAAAGAAAATACGGGAAAAAGAATGAATATTTACAAAGTTTTGCTCACCTAGGCCCCGCAACCTAGTGCCTACGTACTCCTCATGCAATGGGAAAGTCAGAGCGCCGTAGTTCAGTTCATATGTTTCAGTTTATTGTATGTATTTTTACCTTTAAAAAGGGTTTTAAAAGAAAAGCCAAGCGGAAAAATGAAGTTTGAATTGATTGGTGTTTTTTACCTTGAAAAATGATTTTTTGTAGTATTAGATTGTTTTGAAGTTTAAAAAAAAGAGAAGTTTTAGTTTTAATGCAAATGAAAAAGAGAAAGAAAGAGGTCTAAGGGAGACTAGCAAAATAATACTAGAGTTATCATGTAAAATTGATCCTATAGTTGAGGATAAAAGGGAAGTATCTACCTATGTTAGAATGCATAGTTTGCAACCTAAGGTCTATCTCAATTTGCTTCCTAAGATTAAATCATGAAATCCTAAGGGAGCATGTAATCATGCAATGAAAAGTAAACACACAAAGCTTTAGGAGTATCCACTCACTCAAGTAGCGCATGCCTAACTGAGGCATCATGTCGCCAAGGAAGGATAGGGAGGGGGATCACGCCTAACCACGACATCATATCATCAAGGTAGGACAAGGGAAGTGGGACAACTAACCAAGATATCCGGTAATCAAGGTAGGATAAAGGGAACCTAACCAAGATATCAAATCATCGAGGCAAGCAAGAATGGGGGAATACGTGGTTCTTAACTTTGGTATCACGTTACCAAGGAAAGAAATATGAGGGCCGTCAAATCTTAACCAAGATATCATGTTATCTAGGCAATATGAGAACGGGAGTGAATCGTTATAGGTGACTAAAAACCTAACAAAGATATAACGTTATCAAGGTAGAAGATAGAATGCAATAGGGAGATCACATCAGAGCGTCAACATGCACATAGTGGGAGTTAATGAAAAAGCATGGGGGATTACTTACAGATCTCTATATTCCACTTGACTGACTCGATAACAAGAATAGCATGATTCTTAGCATCAATGCACAACGCGAGCTATGAATGACACATACTAGAAATGGCACGGTCGATTGTGGACCCTCTACTAACCTTTCCTTCTATAAGGACTTAATAATAGGAAATATGAATGGAACGCCTTCATCAAGGTCTTTGAAACAAATGTAAACACACATAATGGTAAACTTGTAAAAGTATGAATTTCCTACTACAAGTCTTTTAAACTACAATTTTCCTCAAAGGGACTCCCAGAACATGCAACTCTAGCCCTACTTCTCATGGCATTAGAAAGCGACAAAACATGCATCTCTATTCCTACTTCTCATGGAACCAGAAAGCAATAAAGCATGCATATCTATTCCTGCTTCTCATGTAATCTAAAAGCGGTAAAGAATGCAAGAGATAAAAGGAAACACATGAGAATACCAATCGAACAATAGTTCGTAGCAAAGCAAGAAAAAGGAGAATAATCCGCATAACTTCGAGCAAGCTAGAATCAACAAAATATTCAAAATATGCATTGATCAATAAAGAACAACGGGAATGTGTGTCAGACACATCCGCAATAAATAGAACACCTGCACACAAATTCACATCCAGACAAAAATGCAAATAGTGCATATTTCTCATGAAATAAAAATTAAGATAAATTGCGTCAGAAGCGAATCCACAAATTAAATACTTTTCAATCATATAACCAACAATTTAGTTACATGATTGAAAGCTCACACAATGTACCTTGCACAAGTCAACAAACACATTAGTGATAATAAGAAACTGCAATCGGAGTTATGCATTCTTAACACAATTCAATTTATAATTAAATCATGGAGAAGTAGAAATTAAATGCATATTGGAAGCATAAAACAATCTCCGAGCAGCATTGCATTACAAAAAATGAATGCATAAAAAGCTCACAAAAGTGTACACCATGAACAAAATCGCATTGCAAGGGAAACTTACAGTTCCGGGGCAGCAACATCATTTACACATGAATCGCTCAAAAAATCACATCGAAAACAGTAAAGTCCAACTATAATGGTCCACAAACCCACAAGGAAGCATGAATATTCATTGAGAAACATTTGAAAAGCCATTTTCAATGTATTTATAGTTCCCAGGAAGCAACTTGCACATGTACTGGTATCGAATAGAGATGAGTTTAAAAACTCATAATCGAATGCAAAAGTATGTACCAGTTCATGTATCGTCTCTTAGAAACCATAAGTAATTTACAATAGGATAAAATCCACATAATTAAAATAAAAACAACATAATTCAAGTGATAATGCAACTTATTAGATTTGAAGTTTAAACGTTGAAAAATTGAATTTATCAACAAACTGAGTTGAAAAGTTGCATTAGCTCATAAATTACAACTTAATTCTGATCAAAACTCTACACGTGGAATCAACTTTAATTCCAAAAACGTAAACATCAATAATACCTTACATGTCGACGTAGAAATAACACTTCCAGGTTTGATTCCAAAAAGTGTTAAAATCAAAGAAATGTGCACAACGCAATTGATTAGGAATCAAACTTTGACATGTCAATTTTCAAAATTGTGAACAAAAATTCGAAATCGACGCACACGTTTCACATAATCAACCAACAAGCAATTGAATCTAATAGTTCATCACATCATTAAGGTGATGATTCAATCAACCCTACATCTCAACATAATTGATATCACAATTCAAGAATCACAACAATTCACAAAATATGAAAACCAATTAAAGCTTCAATTCAAATCTCCAATGTTATTCACAATTCAAGAAAGATAAGGGCAATTGAATTACCGGTAACAAAGAGGAGTTTGAAAATAATCAGAGATTTGCAATTAGAATAATGAAGTCTTCCAATCAGAAGTAGCGGCGGAAGGAGGCTAGTTTGGAGGATCCACTGGCCGAGAACTCGCATGATCGCGAAGAGGAGAAGGGAGTGTATCATCGGCGATATCCGGCAACTACTGGCTGAAGTGCTAGCTGTTGAGGGCGGAGGGATGTCTTCACGGTGATTGTTGCAGAAATTGGAAGAAAAGGATGACGATTACTTGAAGAATTTATGAACTTTGGACTTTGAGGTTGTTGAAGATTGTTATGTGTTCTTGAGAAAAATTGAAAGAAAAGTGTGTTTGATCCTTGAGAGAAAAGAGAGATATTTATGAGGAGTTTTTGGGATTGAGTGAAGTTTTGAGAGAAAATCTTATTTTTTGAACATATACTCCCTCCAATTGGGAATTGTATTTGAATTTGAATTGGGTCTTGTTTTGATAGTGTAAGCAAATTTAACGCACAACGCGAGAAGAAAATGCCAATTCATCATCAGTGTGAAATCTCGACTTGAGTCCTGAATAAAAAATGAAGATGAAGAAATTTGTGACTCGGTGCCGAAAGAATAGATGTAATATGATAAATATCGAAGAAGTTATGGCCATCCGAGAGACGAGAATTTTTGTCTCATGCAATCTTCTTTTCAGTCTCAGCAAATTTCATTGTTCCACTTGTGAAATAAATCATAAACGGAAGCCTTCGGAGTACCGTTTGAACTCGAGATCTGAAGAAAAGTTGAGGTAGACAAAATTTGTCATCTAATGCTTTAAGAACCAGCCCGATACAATAAAAATGAGAGAATTATGATTTTTTGAATGCCACAGAAGCAGTCATCTGCGAACCGTAAAAATCTCTGGTAATTCATACTTTCGGAAATCTTTTGTAAAGAATCAGCTCTCAGCACGATCATACAAATTGAAGATAAAATCAAGACAATTGTTTAGCCCAAAGAACGGATAAAAAAAATCGATCCAGGTGAAAGTTATGAATTTTTGAACGTCAGAAAAGTAACGGTTCAACACAGTATTTTCACTAATTTTTTCACCGTTTAGCTTCAAAGTACCAATGCATTTGGAGGTCTTCCTTATCGAATCAGCTTCCGAACCGAACATACGAAATGAAGAAGACAATAAGACAATTTTAACGCCTTAAGAACCGATCCAAGAAATTATTCAAATAAGAAGTTATGAATTTTTAAGTGCTCGCGTAACGATGGATCAACAATTAAATTCAGTACACTATCTTCAAGGAATTATAATTCTCTGAGGTTTTCTTTGCAAAATTAGCCTTCGATCTGAACACAAGAAATGATAAGAAAATCATGTCAGTCTCGATGCTCAAAGAATCAACTAAATATACTGAGTCAGATGAAAGTTACCAATTTCCAAACGCCTGGGAAACAGATAACCAGTCGTTAAATTCAAGTACTATTTCAGGGAAATCAAATTATTAGGAGACTTTTAATACATAATTGACTTTCAGTCCGAACAGGTGAAATGAATAAAATGTCGAGATGGTTCGAATGCTTGAGGAATCATCTCAATACAGTATCATGATTATAAGTTGTGAATTTCTAAGCTCAAACAAGAAAAAACCCAGTTTCTGGTTCACACTATCTCAAATTCATCGAAACACCCAATTTCTTCACAATTCAGAGTGTGTGGAAGTACATGAGAGCTTGACACGATGATGGATTGATTTATCATTGGTTTTATAGCTTGTGAAACATGTGGAATACATTAAACCTTGAAAAATCAGAGTTTTACACTATTGTGTTGCCCGACAGAGCAATCTTTTATTTGTGTAGCTTCTGAAAAGAAATGCCTTGATCCCATGACCATCAATGATGCATGCAATGCTAGATGACTTATTGAAGGATATGCATAAGCCAAATGAGTCGTATAAACAGGTAGGACAACTTTGAGGTATGACAACCGCCCTTATTTAATCGTATTAAACCTGAATGTGTGAGCGGTGCGAGCCTTTCGAACATTCGAGGTGGAAGACGCTTAAATATCAATGTCAAAAAATTGTTATGGAAGGATGGTATGAGTGGATTATTTATTTTTTCGATATCTATTGGGAAAGAAATATCTGTTTTTTCTGGTGAAAAAGGTTTGTGGGGGAATTTTGAATAGTGATTGCTCGTAAAGGGGTAACGGTGTTGATACGGGGTATTTTGTAGGGAGGTTAAATTGATTAACACGAACGAGTGCTTCTGAAGAACTTTATTGGAACTAGTGAAAGATTAAAAAAATTGAGTGTTTATGCCAATACGGACGAGTATCGAAGGTCGATACGGGCTAGTATCCAAGAAATGTTTAACATGGACGAGTGTAAAGATCAATATAGACAAGTACCGAAAGAAGATACGAAAGAGTATCAAGGAAATGATTGCACCGACGAGTGCTTGAATCAATACGGACGAGTATCGAATGAAGATACAGACGAGTATCAAGGAAATGATTAGACGAACAAGTGTTTGATTCAATATTGACTAGTATCGAAAGAAGATACATATGAGTATCAAAATAAGTGCTTACACGAATGAGTGTTTGAGTCAATATGGATGTGTACCAAAAGAGGATACAGATGATTATCGAAAGAATCAATTACACGAATGAATGTTTAGAGAACGGACACATACGAGTAACAAGGAAACAGTTATTTTGACAAGTTTTTGAATCAATACACACGAGTATCAAACGAAGATACAAACGAGTATTGAAAGAATAGATTACATAGACGAGTGTTTGGAAAATTGACATGGACGAGTGTTTTGATCAATACAGACGAGTATCGAAAGAAGATACAGACAAGAATAAAAATAAACTATTACACGAACGAGTGTTTGGAAAATTGACATAGACGAGTGTTTGGCAGTATAGGGTACTGGCATCGTTAACTGGGTACTAGCATAGTTAACTGGGTATTATGATGCAATGAAGGACGTTGGCTGGAGATTTTGGAGTGATATTCCTTGTAGAGATGTATTGTTGTTTTTGTATGATTCAGGTCTTTTGTGAAAGGTACCTAATATGGCTTATGCTTCGTATGATTGTTTGAATTTTATGGTGTAATGATCCATTTTAATGGATATGCTACCCTTTTGAAAATGCAATATTATCCAGTGACAACTATATGCAAAGTGCAGAGAAATAAACTTCGTGGGAGATGAGAATAGGCTCATTGGGAACCGTCACTCGTTGCCTTGAAATACCAGTACAAATTGGTGTTAGAAAGCTTGTGGCACCAAAAATTATTGGAAACTTTACTGAGGATTGAATTGCTGATGAGGCGAGTTTTCAGGTACGCCACTGAACTCTAAAGCATAGCTTTGTTGGGGAGGAAGTAATACGGTCTGACTTCTCTACATCATGCTCACTTAGGGATGGTTAGATAGATACGAGCATGCCGGGGAATGGATATGAACACCATATGGATCTCTTCGAATACCTGGAGTCTGCACCGTACTGGTGAATTACATCTTAGACCACTTGGGGGTCAGGAGATAGACATGGACGTCTTCGAGTGCCCCAATTTACTTCTCTGCTAGAGATTAGACGATAATCTTATGGAGATTACACGCTTAACCACATAAAACCTCTCGAATTCCCCAAGTTTACTCTATAGGGGAATTGCACATGCAGTTGCGGGATCACACGAAGCCTCATAGTGACCCAAGTTTGCACTGCTGCTGGGGAATCATGCTGAATATGTGCATCGAACCACACAAAAACTTTGAATGCCCCAATTTACTCTACTGTCGGGGAGTGTACTTAGAACGTCTGTAGGGGATAAGGAGTACTCTTGCAATGTTGGCTGGACCAAGGTGATCGTCATGAGTTGCTACCTTCACGTAGAAACAATGCTTGGAATGCTATGACACTCTTTTGGGATGGCTTTCATATCAATGTAAAGTCATGTTTCATTTTAACTTGAAATTATTATTCCCCTTATTTTCAATGCAATGTTCAACAAAAAATTAAACCATATTTCGCATACGAAAAATTTAAGACATAAACGATAATAAAGAATGCTTTTTGGATGAAAATAACTTTTTTGATTGCAAATTAGCCTATAAATAGGCATTTGTACAAGGAGGCAACTCCTAAACGAGGTATTTGCGAAAAGGAAAAGAAAATACAATAGGTAAAATGGCAATGTGAAATGCTCGAATTTTCATGAAAATCGGTATTGCTACAGTTCCTATATCGTTGATAGTCTCAATGCATCACTTTAGAAGAGTGGATGTTAGATCGATCTGTTCACTTCCAAGATGCAAAAGATGTACATGGTCATTCGTGAAGAGTATTCTGACTTCAGTATCTCGCTCATGATCCCAAATTTTTGCATGGATTGCCCTTTCGGGTTTTCAATCCAGGGAAATACACATTTTTGCCTAAGTCGCCTTTTCAGCGGGCTATTATATATTTTTTATTTTATCCCTAACCTTTCCCTGGAATTTTCCTTTTCTGTATCCACCGGGATACACATTTTTACCTAAGTCGCCCTTGAGAGTTCTCGACTTAGTGGGTCTTTTATCCGTAGTATTTTTTGACTGAGTCTAAATTGACTAGAAGCGGAACGTCTTCCCCATCCATGTCTGTCGGGGTTAGAGCACCTACTGAAAATGCTTTTTTTACGATGTATGGTCCTTCATAATTGGGAGTCCATTTTCCCCTTGGAACGGAATGGCTTTGCACAATAATTTTCTTTATGACCAGATCACCAGGATAAAACTTCCGAGGGAGGATTTTCTTGTCGAACGCTCTATTCATCCTATTTTGATACAATTGACCATGACAAATAGCTTCCAAACATTTCTCGTCAATGAGATTGAGCTAGTCAAGTCTTGTCTGAATTCACTCTGCCTCATCGAGCTTCGTATCCATCAGAACCCATAATGATGTAATCTCTACCTCGACTAGAAGTACTGCTTCTGTATCATAGACAAATATAGGAGTTTCCCCAGGTGAAGTACGCATGGAAGTCCTATAGCCATGTAGAGAGAAAGGCAACATTTCATGCCAATCTTTGTATGTTCTCACCATTTTCTGGATAATCTTATTTATGTTCTTTTTAGAAGCTTCGACTGCACCATTCATCTTTGGCCGGTAAGGCGATGAATTATGGTGTTCAATCTTGAACTCTTCACATAAATCCTTCATCATTTTGTTATTGAGGTTTGAACCTTTATCAATGACGATTCTGTTAGAAACTCTATAACAACATATGATTTATTTTCTGATGAAGTTTGTAACGACCTGCTTGGTTACATTCTTTTAAGAAGTTTCTTCCACCCATTTCATAAAATAGTCAATGGCAACGAGAATGAACCTATGACCATTTGAGGCGCTCGGCTCAATCCTTCCAATCATGTCAATGCCCCACATTGAAAACGGCCATGTTCAAGTTATAACATTCAAAGGAGTAGGAGGGACGTGAATTCTGTCTTCATACATTTGGAATTTGTGGCACAACTTTGCATATACACAATGTTGTACCCCAATTTCCCCCCCTAAGATCCCTTCATCATACCATGTTGATTCACTCACAACAAGATCACACTAGGATTCTTGGTTCCCCTCCCTACTTTGAGTTTTTCTCCTTTTGAGGGATTACCAAGAACCTTGACTTATGTTCCTTTTGTGATCATGAATATTGTTTTGTTTTCTTCATTTAACTAATAAAATACAATGTTGGTTTGTCTTGCTTGTTATCCATGTAGGTGAAGGACAATGAGATTTAACAAGTTACTTCATGGGTTCATGAGTTTATTTCCATGCCCTAGTCAATATAGCTTGAGAAGTTCAAACCTAACCATTGGATTGGTTTTAGGAGAATTGGCATGTCAAGGTTTCTTTGGTTCATCTCATTTCAAGGTTATTAGATTTGACTCAAAAGTACAAGGGGTTGATTGGAGAAGTTGTCATGTTTGGAAAGGCCTTGTTCCTATTGGTCACAAGAGCACATTTCTCTAAAAATTCAAGATATGGAAGTGGTTTTTGTGGCTAAGAGTTCTCATTATCATCCTCAACAACTTCTATTCACAAAGTAAGAATATTGGTACAAGAAGTTTGTTCAAACTTGTCAAAGTTCCTCAAGGCATTCTCTTGATCTAGAAGCTAGGGTTTTGAACTTCAAAGGACTATATCTTGCTCACCTTTTGGTATTTTTGAGTGAGTCCAAATACATCCTTCTCTTCAAAGGGTTATCAACAAATCACTTCAAAATTTCCAAGGAGATTTCATGTGGAAGAAACTTGGTGAAGAAGAAAGATTACAAGTTATCCAGATGAATCCACAATTTTACATAAATAACTTCAATTGATCATAACTTGGTCAATTTTCATCACCATGAGTCCATTCGTTTTCCATAATTATCTTGAAGATGTGAACTTTATGCCTTATTTTATGTGCAAAGTGGGAAAATGGATGGAGGTTGCCTTAAATATGCAAAAGATTATAGGTCATTTCATGATTTTTGGCCAACTTCATCAAGTCATAACTTGTTCAATTTTTGGATATTTTGAGTGGTTCGAGTTTCAAAATGTCATTCAAGAGATCTACTTCATTCCATATTTTTTGGTCAAGAGCAAATTCCAAGTAGAAGGCCATGTTTAGATGCAAAAGATTATAGGTCATTTTTGAAGAAGAATTTGAAATATTTCTAAGTATGGAAAGTCAACCCTTTTTCTTCAACTCTGACTCAATGAAAATTTCATCTAAAGTATCCATTTAACTCTATTTTTTCCATTGCAAAGCTTGTAACCTCATCTTTCTAAAGCATCAAGAATCATGCCCTAAGACCCCTGAGTTGGAAATGCCATGGATTTTAATTTGGTAACTTGAAACTGAATTTTCCACAAAGTCAGAATTTTGAAATCCACAATGTGACTTCTAAACACAATATTTACGCACATTTTTGATTTAAAATTGATTAGAAAACTTGCTAGAAGTGATTAGCACCCCAAATTGACCTTCACTCAATTTCCCTCCAAACTTCCTCGTTTCTTCCAATTTTCATTCCCATTCACTTCCATATAAATAGAGGGTCATCCCCCATTCATTTCTTCAAGCTTGGAGAGCCAAAAACACCATGCCAAAACATTACATGAACCCATCTTTTTTGAATTCAGATTCTGATATTTAAGCTCCCTTTTCCAAAATTCTTTGCGCATTCATCAACCTTAAGCATCGTATAAACTCTCCAGCACTTAAACCAATCAAAACGAGCCATAATTCAAGCTACAGAAGTCCAATTTTAGAGCTTCTTCCTTTAACTCCGAAAAGGTAGAATTCTCCACCATTTGGATCCAAATCAAGCACTAATTTATTCTACTCTTTCTCCTGATTCTGATGCCTCTTACAATTTTTAAATCCATTAAGAATTGAGAGAGATATCTCAAATTGAAGGTGCTCGCTATTTTCTGCGTTTTTTATTCATATCTCTCTCCATATCTTATATAAATTTGGCGCGATTGTGGTGTTAGAATCGTCTTGAAGAGACGAGTTCAATGATACTAGCCTGGGATCCTAATTTTTACATTTGAAGGATCTCACAAAGTCCCCATTGCAGGGTGTCTGGAGGGTGAAGACGATGACATGTCTCGTCTCAGCCAATGATAGTGTGCCAAATGTTTTAATTTCATTGGTTGCCCTTTTTCTGATCCTATGCGTATCTCACTAAGGTCCATATCAAGCACAGCGCGTCTGGTCCACTGGATCAGCTTCCTAACGTGTTTTGACTATGATTTGATGGTCCACATCTTTTTGGTTTTATTTTATTTTCTAATTTAATATTTTTATTGATTAAATTTTCAAAAATTCATAAAGATTTTATTTTTTATCCAAAAATTATGAAAAAATTCACAAAAATACTTTGAAATTATTTCTGATCTCATGAATATTTTTCACATTTGATATTTTTTTGTATATTTTGAATTATTTGCTTTCTTTTAATTACTTAAAAAAATACTTTCTGACATTTTTTTTAATTCTGAAAAAATTCATAGATATTATTTTTTATATTTTTTACTTTCTGAAAATTTTATGGAATTTTATATTGAGGTTTACTATTTTTTACCTATTTTTTGTTTGTTTGAGCAATTTTAAATAGTTTAAAAATAGTTTCTGACTTTTAAAAATTACCAAAAATTTTATAAAAATATTTGGATCGATTTCTGATTTTTATATGGCCTTAATTTTTCTTTCTTGATTAATTTGAACATAGTTGATATTTTTCTCCTTTATTTTGATTTTTAAACATTTTTAAACCCTTTTAATGTATATATTAAATATAATATTATTTTGTGATTATTTTCTGGCTGTCTTGAGTTGATTTTTTGATCATGACTTTATTAACATCATTGGATCTTGGGTGTTGAGTTTAACTCCACCAAAATGGATGAATGATTTTAATAATAGTTTGATTAAATTTTTGATTCAAAAGTGGTTTATTCATTTTTCCCATCCCCTCTTCATCTTATCCCTTTCTTATTGCACTAGGTGTTATTGGAGTATGATCTCTATATCATGTCTCAAAACAAATGGTGCATAAATTGCTATTGACCGACCTCAAAATAGGTGCAACTTCTATATAAGTCCCTTTACAATTGCTTAACACAACGCTAAATTTTGTCCCGATTCGAATAAATGATCATTCGTGGCCCAAACTTATGATTGTAAGCCCAAGTATGTTAATTTGATCTCTTTGATCCAATAACCTTGAGATTCATTGTGTGGAGGCTTTGGTTCTACCAATCCTGTAATGGATCTACAACACCTTTGGTCAATGCAGATCACTTAAACACCGTTGATCATTAAATGGTACTTATGAGAATTCCAAATGGATGATATAGTTGACAAAAAGCAAATGCAACTTGTTGTGTGGAGGCTTTGGTTCTACCAATCCTCTAATGAGTTCCAAATGCAAGTTTCAAGATGGTTATCCAACTAACCACTAATTATTGACTTGTTTTACCTTATGCTTTTATTCTTTTTTATGCTTTATGTACTATTTACTTTTAGCATTTACATTTCATGCCATTTTCATCTTTGCTCATTTCAGCATTTATTTTCTTGCCATTTTTACTTTGCTCACTTAAGCTTTTCTTTTCCTTTCTTAAGATACTTAATAATCAACATAAACCCAAAAAAATATTTAATGGTACTTGGACTATTTGGTTACTATCCTTGGCATTATGGAGCATGGGACTTTTCTTGGACTTAGGATTAGAAACCTTGACCTATCTTGGAGATCTTATCTGATTATTTTGTCTGGAGTTCTTGAGATTTACCTCAATACATTAGGTTGCTTGTTTGTTTTTGTGTGCAGGTTTTTGTAATTACATCCTCTGTTTGTAATATGGAATCCACCCGTATACAGTTGTTACTCTACCCAATTTTTGTGAAGACTTAATACACTTGAAGTTTGGATCTCTCAAGAGGTCTAGTATTTTTTCTTGCTTGGTTTTAATCCAAGGAATGGGAATTCTATCTTGGCTCATAATGTCAAGTATTAGCTTCTTGTTGGTTAGATGGTTCTTATCCCTAGCTTTTACCTTATGCTTTAGGATAGCCTCTTCTTCTCCTCCCATCTTCTTTGATTTCAAAAATCTTCTTCCTCCTTTTGAAAACTCTTCTTGTTTCAAACATGAACCACTTTTATAATAAACTTGGACTTATGTCCATGTGTTTTCAAAACATTTTTCATAAATAAACCCCAATCAACTTAATGATACTGTGATACGGTGGGAGAGAACTGACTGTTTTGGATATGCTGGTTCGCGTTTTGCGTTTGTTTTTGCAAAATGTCGCGGTAAGAAAGAGTCGCCACCGTCTTTTCTTTTATCCAACAAGGAAAGGAAAAAAGCACAGAAAAATTCCTTTTTCGAGATGTTTCTCGGGTCGGGGGGTAGATTATAGAAAGGGAAGGTGTTAGCACCCTTTCTATCTGTGGTTATCCATGGGCTCTTAGGTACTTGCTCAAAGTGTTTTCAAAATTTGCTTTTCTTTGTGTTTGTGGGTTTGAAAAGAGTTTTTTGTTTGAAAGGTGTAAGTGCGAAAGGTTTTTGTTTTATTTTGAAAGAGCAAGTACATAAGAACCATCTACCTACTTGAAAAAGGAATCAATATGTGCTAATGTCCTTTAGACAATATTATCCCACTATTGATGAGTAGGAAGCGTCGTCGTTGGAGTTTTAAGGGTCAATTCGATTAAGGGACGTGTGGTCACTAAAGCAATGTTAGGATGTCTTAGCGGTAACCCTAATGTCTTAGATCATTTTTCCGAGGCAACTGTTTCGAGGCAACTATGATCTTTGGACAAGAGGGCGACTTCTAAAACTTCCTATACTAAATGACCATGTTCGAAGGCAACCAAGTGAGGTGTACCCTAAGAGTGCGCATGTGCGAGTGTGTTATTTCGGTTAATATTATCTTTGTACATGTCATGGGTGAGCTATGTTGATTTTAAGTTCATACATTCGATCTTATCATGCATTCCCTATTATCAAACATCTAACAGTTTATAGATTGCCGAAATTAAATTGCGGAAATTATATCTAACTATTACAAGGCGTCGGGTATTTACATCGCCAAAAGAAACCCTTGAAATTAAAATGCGGAAAGTAAATAAAGCGATAAAATAATTAAAGGTCCTATTAAACTATTACATCCTGGGAAACAGATACATCAATATGGCAAAATAGATCGCGTGAGAGAAGTTAAAGCGAATGCGAGTTTTTTAGGGTTTTGACCCTTTTTGAAGAAAGTGATTTTTTTGTTATTTTTTGGATTAAAAGAAAATTAAATTAAGTTAACAATTAAATAAATTAATTAATTAATTAAAAAAAGATATTTTTGGATTTTTAGATATTTAAAGAAATAAAATAAATTAATCAATGTTAGTAAAAAACCTAGTTATCTAAATTAATTTTAATTATTGCAAAAATATTAAAGTTATTTCCTAATTAACTAAATTAATTGAATTAATATTTGTTTACAAAAATAAAATGTTGAATTTACTTTTAATAAATAAAATATATTTTTCATTTTTTTATGAGGAAAAGTTTTAATTGGTTAATGATTTAAATGATAAAAATAATAACAATAAAATAAGTAAAGAAAGAAATAGAAAAAGAAATAACCAAAAGGGGGTTTTGGGCCCAAAAGGAGGTGAGATAGCAATTTCCAAGGCCCAACAGGCGCTGGCCTGGGCTGACTTTCTGGAATTCCCTGCATGCACGTTGACTAGGTCTTATGATGGACTTTCATTCTTGACCACCAGATCTGGCCTGGGGCCATCTGGTGCTTTGAGATGTGAGGGCATATGATAGGCTTCCACTATGGGTTTGCACCTGATTGCACAATAATATAAAGAAAAATGTAAAGCGCTGGAGGCAGGGATCGAACCCCTGACCTCCAGCCAACAATGCCTTAAGAAACGCTCCCCTTGACCACTGGACCACTGCACTTCATTTGTCATTATAATGGATAACAATTATTATATGATAAAACAATTAATATGCCAGAATTATAAAAGAAAACGCGCGAGATTTGAACCAACGAATGGGGAAAGGCCACGTCTTCGTCTTCTACATTGAACCCTGGATTTTTACCTGCGGATTTGTATCCGCAGCTAAATCCATAGGTGTCTCCTAAAATCAATTTCAGGCCATGGAAATTAATTCCACGACCATAGTCTTGCTCGTCTCTTCCTCCTGAACACGTTTATGTCCATTAATGGCGCTGATTTTACCTGTAGAGAAAATGCCCAAAAACGAATACTAAGAACCCTAGAATCGGCTAGGGGGTTACAGGCCATGAAAATGCAATTCAATAATGCAAAAAGCTTCTAAATGGAACGATAAGCATGAGTAAGTAAAGATTTTGCAGGAAAAGTGCAAGAATAATGATATGCGATTTCAAATGTCAAGCGGTTTTCAGAGGGACTTAAAGCGCGATTGAAGGGGTCTGGGAGCTTGCTTTTGATTGCTACTGACTCAGTGGATGTCCAGCAATGGAATAACGTTGAGATTTGGTGTTGAAACTGCCTTTAGGAATGATTTCTGTTTCAAGCTTTTTTTGCAATTTTCTCAAGTTTGGTTCTTCTGATTTTGCAGCTTTCAGCCTCTAACTCGTGCCTCTTTGCCTTGTATATGTAACATGGAATGAATTAGGTTAACTTTCTTGGGTTGAATCCTTATGCATTGATGTTTGGAGATATGATTTGATTCTCTATTGAAAAGCTTCCAAATTTGTCCAAAATCCAATATTTTGTTCATGATATGGTGAGATACAAGTTTGATCATGTCCACGATGACAATTAAGACCTATATCAATCAAAAAGATTTCAAGTGATCAAAATTTAGATTTTATATGATTTAAATTGATTTAAAATGAATTAATTCAATAAAAAATCAAATAAAATAGAAAAATTAATAAATGGACATGAGGCTGAATCTAGGACACGTGTGTAGTGTGACAAGACCAAATCAAGTGAAAAAGAATGGGCCCATTTGACAAAATTTGAAGTTTTGGGGATAGATGACTTTTGGCAATTTTGGAAAAATGCCCAACTTCAACAATGCATAACTTATTCAATTTTGATCTTTTCGAAGTGTTCTTCGACTTTTTAGAAAGCTTGCGATTCCATGCTCAAGTTATAAGCTTTAGAAAAAAAGGTGTTTTTGTTGACTTTAAAAAATGACCTATAATGTCCAAATTTGTAACTTCTTGTGAGTGCATTTCTTGATCTTGGGGTGTGAATATGGATTGTAGGAAATTGCATCCTCTTCAAAATTAGCTTTGGATGGGTCATTTCTCATAAAGTATGAGAATGTTATGCTTGGTCAAAGTTGAGTTGACTTTTCCTACAAAACCCTAATTTAGCAACTTTTGAGTCTTGATGAATTTTGAGCAATCCTTGATGAATCATGATCAACCCTTGATCAAATGATGAAATATACTTAAAAATGATAATGTTGACAAAAAATGTTGAAGTTTGACTATTTGTAGGTCACAATTGGCTTTTGCCCTAACACAGTCGATTTTTGGACCCTTTGAGCAATTGACTGACCAAACTTCCTCTACAAGGCTTGAAATTTGACATGGATGACCTTGTGAACATATTAGGACATAAGGTAGAACTTGAGGCCATTTGTATGCAAGGACCTTGTTGCAACATAAAACCCTAATTTGAGATTGACAGCCTTAGGAGATGACTTGACTGTCCAACTCTTGAGCAATCTTGAGCAACTTTGGAGATTATTCTTGCCATGTCTTGAGAAATATGGGAGGGAAAATTTTGGGGTACAACAGATACCTTGACATTTTTTTGTGAGAAGACTAAAAGTCAATCAATCTCATTTCAAACCATCTTGCCACTTTGGCTCCTACTCTTAAACTTTTCTCAAAAGATTCGAATCTTGTCAATCCTTGTAATGATTCAAACAACTATACTTCTACAATGTGTAGTGAAGAGAGATATTTTCCACTTGTGTGTTGAGTGAGGCATTGTTGATTTTAAAATCCAAGCCATATCCTCCACTTTGAGATGATGCAAATTCTCCTTTCTCATGATTGTGGGTAGTAAGTATGTTTTCCACACAGACAATGACGATGATGTTTCATCTTATAAAATTAACCAACACATTTGGGTTTTAAATTTTTGAAAGAGGAACTATGTGTACCCTGATCCCCTATTGCAAGAAAAGGTGGTAGGTAGGCACTAAAGGTTCGCAACCACAGCGGGTGCAAAAATAATAAAAAATATATTTCTTTTCTCACCTCCACCATCCACTTTTTATATATACAACAATTTTCATAGCCAAAATATACAGATTTTACAAAGAGGCTCCTGTGGAGTACCGTAGATGTTTAAGGTGCTAATACCTTCCCTTTGCATAACCAACCCCCTTACCTTGAATCTTTCCCCCTCTTTTTGGGTTATTCTCTCTTTTCCCATTCATTTGGAAACAATAAAGCGCAATGGCGATTTTGATTTTGATTTGTATAAAGTCTAGTCAATCCAATGGCTTAGTCTTGAACATTTCTACCGCTACACACAACAGTCACTTTCCATCATCATCCTGAAATAACATGCACGTAGGATTTTCTTAACCATCGAATTCCCACTCGAATGAGTCCCAAAAGAACCCTCATGGATTACCTTTATGATCAACTCTGCTTCGTGTCTATCCATGCATCTAAGTATAACCAAGTTATAATTTCTATTGTACAGGACGTCTCCTGAAAAGAGGAACTTGGATGCTAATCTTCTAAGCGTGTGCTTATATAAAATTGTAGCATCTTTGAGATACTCTTACTTCTCAAGGTACTTTTTGATGTCATAATACCATGGCTTTTCATCAGACATATCCTCAGTTGATAAACAATGAGCAGGAAAGACATGTGCCGACTCTTTGTGATGGAGAATATGTTTATCAGGTGCATGATTCAGAAAGCTCACTTTGAAAATTGTTGCTAAAGTAGCTAAAGCATCGGCCAACTG
Source organism: Vicia faba (assembly GCA_948472305.1). Lineage (NCBI taxonomy): Eukaryota > Viridiplantae > Streptophyta > Magnoliopsida > Fabales > Fabaceae > Vicia > Vicia faba. Next base: position 691,304,324 of record OX451739.1, read on the forward strand.
ATTTTCATCCCTACGAATATGCTCAAAGGTAATATCGTCAAAAGCGGGTATCAACTGCAGTATGTAATCCCTGTACGGTATTAAATTGGGGTGCTTCGTTTCCCAATCACCTCGTACTTGGTGTATGACCAAAGCAGAGTCTCTGAAGAATTCAAGGATTTTGATTTTAAGGTCAATGGATTCTTCAAGCCCCAACACACATGCTTCATATTCTGCCACATTGTTCGTACAATCAAAACATAGTCTGGTCATAAATGGTATGTGAGTTACAGGGAGAAGTCAGTATTGCCCCAAATCCATGACCTATAACATTTGATGCACCATCGAATGTAAGAGTCCATCGCTCTTTTGTATCAACCTCTAAAACATCATCAAGCTTCATAACATCTTCATCAAGAAAATCAAATTTCATTAACGAATACTCTTCCAACGACTGATGGGCTAGATGATCTGCAAGAATGGTACCTTTGATAGCCTTTTGTGTAACATACTGAATGTCGTATTCAATCAGAAGCATCTACCATCGGGAAAGTCTATCTGTAAGTGCGGGTTTCACAAAGATATACTTTATTGGCTCCATCTTAGATATCAGGAGCATAGTGTACGTCAACATGTATTGTCTTAAACATAGAGATACCCAAGAAAGTGCACAACAAGTTTTCTCAAGTAAGGAATACCTGGATTCTTAATCGATAAACTGTTTACTCAAATAATAGATGGCATACTCTTTATGTCTTGTTTCGTCATGATGTCTAAGTACACACCCCATAGATCCTTCTAGCATCGTCAAGTACATGATGACTGGCCTCCCGGGCTCCTAAAGATACTGTTTGATCTTTTCAAAGGCTTCCTTGAAATTGTCATCCCATTGAACATTTTGATTTTTTGCAACAATTTAAAGATGGGTTCACAGGTAGGTGTGAGATGAGAGATGAACCTAGCTATGCAGTTCAACCTCCCAAGGAACCCTCTTACTTATTTTTCATTTTTCGGTGTTGGCATATTCTGTATTGCTTTTACTTTGTCGAGATCTACTTCAATTCCTTGTTGACTTACAATAAAACCAAGTAGTTTACCAGATCTCACCCCAAAGGTGCACTTGTTCGGATTAAGCCTTAGCCTAAACTTTTGCAGACGGGCAAACAATATTTGCAGATGAACCAGATGTTCCTCTTCAATTTGTGATTTTGCAATCATATTGTCAATGTATACTTCGATATCTTTATGAATCATATCGTGAATGAGCGTCACCATAACATGTTGATATGTTGCACCAGCATTTTTGAGACCAAAAGGTATGACCTTGTAGCAATAAGTACCCCAAGGAGTGGTGAATTTTGTCTTTGTCATGTCTTCCAAAGCCATCTTTATCTGATTTTACCCCGAGAAACCATCCATGAAAGAGAAAATCGAGGATTGAGTTGTGTTATCAACCAGTACACCAATATAAGGTAATGGGAAGTCATCTTTTGGGCTTGCTTTACCCATATCTCGATAGTCCACACACATACACGTCTTTCCATCTTTCTTAGGAACTGGAACTATGTTTGCAATCAAATATGAATATTCACACACTAACAAGAAACCCGCATTAAGCTATTTTTCAACCTCTTCTTTGATCTTGAGAGTCATATATGGACGAGTTCAATGTGACTTTTTCTTTAATGGAGGACATTCTTGCTTGAGTGGAAATCGGTGCACAATTATGCCAATGTCAAAATTGGTCATGTCTTTGTATGACTAGGCGAAGATGTCAGATTACTCGGAGAAGCTCAACCAACCCCTTATTTACTTCATCTTGCAACACATCCCTTATCTTGACTTCCCTTTTCACTTTATCAGTACCAAGGTTGATGATCTCTCTGGCTTCTTGATGAGGCAGGATTACTTTCTCTTCTTGTCTCAAGAGTCTTGGCAATTCCTCATAAATTTCACAAACTTCCCCACTATCTTCATCAGCTTGGTCATTCAGATTCCCAAGGACATTGATGCTAGGAATCATCGCATTATTATTTTTAATGGAATTCAAGGCGGTCCTGCATGATAAATGAACCATGCCTTATTTTAGATGGTGAATGCAAAGGAAAATATTTAACCCATAATAGAAAAAACTTGCCATTTTTTTCTAAAATGAATAGAAAAGACATGTGTGATACGGTGGGAGAACTGAATTGGGTGTTTTGTGTTTGATAGAAAATGTTGCTGTTAGCAAGAGTCGCCACCGACTTTTCTTTTATCCAAAAGGAAAGGTGAAAAAGTACAGAAAAGACCTTTGAGATTATTTCTTGAGTTTGGGGGGTAGATTATGAAAAAGGAAGGTATTAGCACCCTTTTCATCCATGGTTTTCCATGGGCTCTTAGTTACTTGCTAGATCACTTGCTTTTGTTTGAAGTTGTTCTTTGTGTGGTTTTGAAAGTATTTTTGAAAAGAGGCCATTGTTTAGTAAACTTTGTAATGAATCTCGTTCGTAAGAATGTATACAAAGTGTTTGATCTTTTGAAAATGTTTTCAAGTTTTGAAAGTGTTGGTGTTTGTTTTGAAAATAGCAAGGATGTTTTTGTTTTGAAATGGAGCAAGTAACTAGGAACATTGTATCTACTCAAAAGTCTTTCATGTTCATTTCCTTTCACCTTTGACATAGTTATCTTACCATTGATTTGGTAAGTAACCCTATCTTTGGATGTAAAAGGGACGGGCGTGGGTCATCGTATAACCATGATTAGCAATGTTGCAATATATCTTAGCATTTTTCTTTAGGGACCAAGATCATTTTGAAAGGCAACATAAATAGCGTCATCGAGTGACTATGATCTTGTATATTGCTTGTTTTTGCTAAGATACCTCACATGTATAATATGGTCATTTTTGTAAGGAAACCAAGTAGATTTTACCCTAGGGGTGCTTGTGTGCAAGTGTATTGATTTTCATGCTTGGTTTTTGTCTTGATTAGGGTTTGCTATTTTTGTTGGTTTTAGTCTTTCCATACAAAACCCTAATTACTAGCATTTGTATATAAAGCAATAAATTGCGGAATTTAAAATTACTACGCTATTACAATACTTATGGGAGGGGGTTACAATTTACAAATGGGGATTGCAAGAAAATTAAACCTAATTATCTATTACAACCATATTGAATATTGTACAAAATTGAAAATAAAATGCAAGAATATAAATGAAAAAAGAAATGATTTTTTGTTGTTTTTATGAAAGGGGTTTCATCCTAATTAAGTGATATGATTAATGAAAAATAAACAAAATTTAAACCTAAATTAATTAAGAAGGAAATTAAGTTAAAAAATGTATTTTAGGATTTTTTGTGAAAAGGTTTTAAATTAATAAAAATAATATGAACATTAATTAATTAAAATAAACCTAAGTTCTAAATTAATTTTGAATAAAAAAAGAAAAGAAAATAATAATTAAGCCTAAGTCTAAATATTAATTATTTAAGAAAAATAAATTAATTTGTTTAAGAAAATGTTTTTAGCCTTTTTGTTTTATAGAGAAAATAAAATATATAAGTGTAAATAATAAAAATATTTTTTTGGATTTTTATTAATAAAAAAAACAATATTAATAATAATAAATAATAAAAATATTAAAGAAAATAAAATATAATGAAATAAAAAAAGAAAATGAAATAATTAAAGAAAAATGGGCCAGGGGGTGTTGAAGTAAATCAAGGTTAGTGAAAAGAAAAAAAACAAGAGGCCCAAATGGAAGCCCAGGCGCTGCAAAAAAGATAAAAAATGTCAAAAATAGTGAGAAAAAAATGCAAAAGGTCACGCTGGAGCTTCAACCCAGGACCTAAGGGTGACAGGCGCACGCTTTAACCACTGGGGTGGTGATACATCTGTTAACTTGTGTGAAAGGATAAATGCATAACACAAAACGCGCCCGGATTACACTTCATCTTCATCCTCCAGCCAAAGGATCTGTAACTTGCTCATTTCTCAACCATTTGCAAAAATGTAAACATGAAAATTGCTCCATTTTGTCACACGAATCCAACCATATAAATATCATAAGCTATAAATAAAAGATGAATGAGAATTTCTAAAAGTTCCAAATTCTGACCTAAATATTTCAGAAAGTTCAAACTCAAAATTCTCCTAGCTTAATCAAAATAAATAAAATCTATGGATATATATAGTTTCAGGGCAATGATGTCTACATTTTATCTTCACAAATGCAAGCCTAACAATGTCTGAATATGAATATAGAAGTTTAATAAAATTACCTCAAAACTGGAAATCGTGAAATGGATTTGAGCTTGTTTCAGGCAGTGGTGATGATCAGGCTAGCTTCCTCAAGTCCCCAAGAAGCTAATGCAATGGTTTGCTTGAGCATTGGATGGAAAGAATTGTCTGGAGAAGTCAAGTTGCAGACCTCTATTTTTGGTTATGGAGGATGATGAAGAGGGAGTTACAGTTCCAAACAAAGGACAGGGATGGACTATATTTGATGTAAGGAAGCTTTAGGAATGAATTTGAGGGAAAACGCACGAGGGAAATGAGAGATACAAGTTTAAAGTCAGAATTGTGTATCAATGGAGTTTTTTGTGCAATTTCTGGCTAGAGAGAATTTGGGAGTGTTTCAGGGTGCTAATACTCATGTCTTAGCTCACAAATAGTGACTTTATTTATAAGCAATAAGTTTGGAGACTTTATGTTGATCAAAATTCAAAATCACAAGTTTATGCATTACATGTGATTTTTGAGAAATTCATGTTTCAAAGCCTTGTGTACTTGCTAAGATAGAGTGATTATGCTTTAAACAAGCTTGCTTCTGATTTTTTGGTTGGAGTGTGATCATAAGGAACAAGTTAGAGGCTCAAGAATGGACTTTATGCAAAAAGATTGCTTTAAAAGAATGGCAATGTTAACTTTGTTCCATTAATGGAAATGCAACTTGGATAACAACTCAATTGCTTGGATCAAAGCTCTAACAACTGTGTAAACATTTAATTATGGAGTGACAAATAAGTTTGAGGCATGCAAACAAATATTATGCAGCCTAGCATGGGTTTGGTTCATGTGTTCATCAAAAAATGACTTGTAATTCAAGTTTGAAAACTCTAACTTCCTCTCTTCGATTCTCCCTGCTAAAGAATGATCTCAAGGAGTTCTTTGACATTTTGGAAATCTTGTAATATTCTCTAAAACCCCTATTTGAATCATTTTTGGAAATTCCCCTTGGAACTATATGAAAAAGTGCCATGAAGTTAGGTCAAAATCCTGACTAAAACTAGGGAAAAATCTTTAGGAATCGATTTAACTGGACCAGACAAGGTATTGGAATTACTTTGACTGGATCGACATCAGAAAAATCTTTAGGAATCGATTTAACTGGACCAGACAAGGACTTGGAATAACTTCAACTGGAATACGAATCAGGGAGATCTTAGGGTCGATCTGACTGAACTAGAGAAGGTCTTGGATTAACTTTGACTGGATCGACATCAGAAAAATCTTCAGGAATCGATTTAACTTGACCAGACAAGGTCTTGGAATAACTTTGACTGGATCGGCATCAGAAAAATCTTTAGGAATCGATTTAACTGGACCAGACAACATCTTGGAATAACTTCAACTGGATCGGCATCAGGAAATTCTTTAGGAATCGATTTAACTGGACCAGAGAAGGCCTTTGACTGGATCGGCATCAAAAAAATCTTTAGGAATTGATTTAACTGGACCAGAGAAGGTCTTCCACATAGTTTGAGAATTTAACTGCATCTTTCCTGAAAGGTAAAGGTCAGTCATATGCAATGCATGATATGGATCAAACAATGATATTCTCAACATAAATGAGATTGTATTATATGATGCATATATGCATGTATCATGATGTATGGAAATGTAATGTTTTAGCTGGGGAAAATAAATCTCGGATACCTGCTGGAGAGTAGAGTTGGATTCTTCGTTTTTGCTGGGGATGTTGAACGAAGGTAATAAACCTGCAGGAGAAGAGAACTCCGCTAGGGAATATACTGATGAGGAGATTACTCTGCGGGGAAGAGATGCTCTGCTGAGGACTCCACTGATAAACTCCGTTGGGGATGGAGTATCGTTGCTGGTGGTACTGAATCTGTTGAGGATTGGATTCCTGCTTGTGAAAGGAAAGAGCTTCGCTGGGGATGATCTTTCAATTGCGATTTGCTAGGGATAACCCTGTTAGACTTTTGTGGGGATAATCCTCTGAATTCTGCTAAGAATGATCCTTTGAACTCGGTTGTGGAGATTTATTTTTGTACTCCGCTGGGGATAAACTTCCAAAGTATACTGGGGATGATGATTCAACTCCGTTGGGGAAGCTTTTTCAGACCGTGCTGGGGAAATATTTACTCCACTGGGGAGTATCCTGTATTTCTTCCGGGGAACATTCTTATACTTTTCCAGGGAATATTAAGATTGCCGGGGATATCAACCTTTTTAGTGCTGATGGTAGATAAACTCTGCTTGGGGAGAGTATTGCTGATTCGTTCATAGTTGCAAGTCTCAGCTGGGAGAGCTACCATTACTGCCTTAATCTGCGGGGAGTGAAGGTATCTTAGCCATGTCCTTCAGCTGAATCTACCTTTGTACCTGGTGGACAGAGCAACCACACAACTTTGGACAATTCTTATTTTCCCCTGTTTCTGATATTACCAGTAATTTGTCTTTTGTTTCGCATGTAAATATTTATGATCAGCAATTAATGTCAAATGCATATATCAAAAATGAATATTGGACGTTATTTGCAAAACAAAACAGATAAAGGAAAACAGTTTGAAATTTTTTTTTGAAAATGAATTGTATTGATTTTGAAGTTTGGCCTGTAAATAGGCATTTTTGTACAAAAGACTGACGTCCTAGTAAGAGAACGCTGCCGAACAATAGAATTTACACAATTTGTGAAAAACAAAACAAAACAGCTATGTGAATAATCCCACTGGGTTTCAACTCTGCTATTCCCTTTATATCCTCAAGCATCTCATCACTTTGCTACTGGTTGAAAAATGAATCAGATTGATTAGTGTCGTCCGAGCTTGATGGTCGATATCAAAGTCCGGATGCAAGGTGATCCAATGAGACATAGTGTTACGCTTTAATCCCTAATTTTTTCCTGGACCGCCCTTTCGGGTTTTCAGTCCACCGGGATACCCTTTTTTCCCAAGTCGCCTTTTCAGGTTTTCGACTTGCCGGGTGTACAGATTTTTTTGTTTTCATCCCTTATTTTTGCCCGAACCCTTTTGGTTCACCGGGAAGCCCTTATTTTTTCCTAGGCCAGTCAACCTAGCGGGTCTTTGATTATGCGTAGTATCTTTTTACTATGTCTGCATTGACGGGGTGAGGAAGGTCGTCACCATCCATGGTGGTTAGAATCATAGCTCCTCCTGAGAAAATGTTCTTAACCACAAATGGCCCTTCGTAAGTAGGGGTCCATTTGCCCCTGGGATCACCTTGAGGTAGAATAATGCGCTTGATTACCAGATCCCTAACTTGATACTCTTGTCGTATAACTTTCTTGTTAAATTCCTTGATCATCCGTTTTTGGTACGCCTGACCATGACAAATAGCAGTAAGTCTCTTTTCGTCGATTAGGTTTAGCTGATCAAGCCGGGTCTGAATCCAGTCATCTTCGCTCAAACCTACATCCTTCATGATCCTAAGAGAGGATATCTTAACTTTAATGGGTAAGACTGCCTCCATACCATATACCAAGGAGTAGGGTGTTGCCCATGTTAACGTCCGCGCTGAGGTACGGTATCTATGAAGAGCAAATGGCAACATCTCGTGCCAATCTTTGTATATCACTATCATCTTCTGCACAATCTTCTTAATGTTCTTATTAGCCGCTTCAACAACCCCATTCATCTTCAGCCGGTAGGGAGAAGAGTTATGATGTTGTATCTTGAATTGCTCGCAGAGCTCAGTGATCATCTTGTTGTTGAGATTGGTACCATTGTCTGTAATGATCCTCTCTGGTACACCGTATCAACAGATCAGATTGTGCCGAATGAACCGTGCCACGACGTTCTTGGTTACAGTAGAAAAGGAAGCTGCTTCAACCCACTTTGTAAAATAATCAATCGCTACCAGGATGAAACGATGCCCGTTGGATGCCGTAGGTCTGATCTCGCCGATCATATCAATGCCCCACATTGCAAAAGGCCAAGGTGCCGTCAAGACGTTCAGAGGAACTAGAGGTATGTGCACCTTATCAGCATAGACCTGACACTTGTGACACGTCCGAGAATGCTGATAACAGCCGGCTTCCATAGTGTACCAATAATATCCTGCCCGAAGGATTTTGTTTTCCATGGAGTGTCCACTGGAATGAGTTCCGAAAGTACCTTCATGTAACTCCGCCATGATCCTTTCTGCTTCATTCTTATCCACACAACGCAGTAAGGTTGAATCATGGTTACGCTTGTAAAGAATGCCATTGCTGATGAAGAAATTTACTGCGAACCTCCTCAGAAAATTCTTATCATTAATAGATGCTCCCTCGGGGTATTCCTGAGCTTCAAGATACCTCTTCAACTCATGATACTAGGGCTTTTCTGTCACCTCCTCAGTCTCAATATTACAGCAATACGCAGGTTCGTCCAATCTTTCAATGATGATCTGGGGAGCTTCGTTGTCCCAATTGAATTTGAACATAGAAGACATCGTAGCCAACGTGTCCGCCAATTGATTCTCCTCTCTAGGGAAGTGTTCAAAGGTTATTTCTTCGAAGTGGGGAAGCAACGTCAATACATACTCCTTGTAAGGAATAAGGTTCGGGTGTTTCGTATCCCACTCGCCTTAGATCTGACTGATCACAAGAGCGGAATCTCCGAAGACACTTAGAAACTTAATCCTTAGGTCAATTGTTGCTCGAAGACCCATGATGCATGCTTCATACTCTGCCATATTGTTGGTGCAGTTGAAACTTAGTCGGGTGGAGAACGGAGTATGAGAGCCTTTAGGAGATATGATCACAGCGCCAATGTCGTTACCCAAAGCGTTCGAAGCTCCATCAAAGTACATAGACCATCAGGATCCTTCCTCAGGTCCTTCATCCGGTCCAGGTGTCTCACAATCGGTTACCAACATGATATTCTCGTCCGAGAATTCAAAGTTCATAGACTGGTAATCATCCACTGCCTGATGTGCCAAATGGTCTGCGAACACACTTCCCTTGATTGCCTTTTGGTTCGTATACTGGATGTCATACTCAGTCAATATCACCTGCCATCTTGCTATTCTTTCGGACAAGGCAGGCTTTTCGAAGATATACTTGATTGGATCCATCTTTGGTATCAATAGAGTAGTGTGAGTCAGCATATACTGTCTCAGCCGGCGAGTAGCCCATGCCAAAGCGCAACAAGTTTTCTCAAGCAGTGAGTATCGGGCCTCACAGTCGGTAAACCTTTTGCTAAGGTAATAAATAGCATGCTCTTTTCGGCCAGACTCGTCATGCTGACCCAGCACACACCCCATTGAGTTATCGAGTACTGTCAAGTATAAGATCAAAGTTCTCCTTTCAACTAGTGGCATTAGAATAGGTGGCTCTTGGAGATACTCTTTGATCCTTTCGAAAGCGGCCTGGCATTCATCATTCCATCGTACCACTTGATCTTTCTTCAGTAGCTTGAAGATTGGCTCACAAGTAGCAGTTAGGTGCAAGATGAACCGGGCAATGTAGTTTAGTCGTCCCAGAAAGCCTCTGACTTCTTTCTATGTTCTAGGAGCTGGAATTTCCTGTATGGCTTTCACTTTGGTAGGATCCACTTGAATACCTTTGTCGCTTACGACGAAACCCAACAGTTTACCAGATCTCACCCCGAAGGTGCACTTGTTTGGGTTTAATCTCAGTTTGTACAACTTCAGCCTATCAAACAGCTTCTGCAGATGGTCAAGGTGTTCTTCCTCAGTCTGGGACCTTGCAATCATATCATCGACATATACTTCAATCTCATGATGGATCATGTCATGAAATAAAGCAACCATGGCACGCTGATACGTTGCCCCAGCATTCTTCATTCCAAAAGGCATGACCTTGTAGCAAAAGGTACCCCACTGAGTAACAAAGGTCGTCTTCTCCATGTCTTCGGGAGCCATTTTAATCTGATTATAACCGGAGAAACCATCCATGAAGGAGAATACCTTGTGCTGAGCAGTGTTGTCAACCAGAACGTCGATATGAGGCAGAGGGAAGTCATCCTTGGGGCTAGCCCTATTTAGATCCCTATAATCAACACACATTCAGACCTTACCATCCTTCTTCGGCACAGGAACCACATTGGCCACCCATTGAGGGTAAGAAGTAACTGTTAGAAAACCGGCGTCAAACTATTTCATAACTTCAGCCTTGATTTTCTCTGACATCTCTGGGCGCATTCAGCGGACCTTCTGTTTCACTGGAGGACAGTCTTCCTTGGTAGGCAGGCGATGAACCACGATATCAGTATCCAAACCAGGCATATCTTCGTAAGACCAGGCGAAGATTTCAACATAGTCATGTAGCATCTGAATCAACCGTTGCTTCACACTAAGCTCCAGATTTGCACCGATCTTGACATCCTTCTTGTCTATCTCAGTACCCAGATTCATTGATTCCACCGGCTCTTCGTGCGGATGAATAGCCCTCTCTTCTTGGAGTAACAGTCTTGCAAGTTCACTAGGCACTTCACAATCATCTTCACCTTCGTCTTCGACTAAGTTGATCGGATTTTCGAAGTCATAACTGGCAGTAGCAGAGTCTTTACTAGTGAGATCCAGAGTGGATGTAGACCTGTATATGTGAGTGTGTGTAAATAGTTGTTTTGCAATATATAATAAAGAAAAACAAGGAGCGCAAAATTTGAAATGCAAGAACGTCCAATGCTTTTATTAATGATATATGAAAATTACACACATAAAGCCCTCACAAATGAAGCCACAGTGCCCCGGGTAAGACACCAGGCCATAAAGTTTAAAACATTGTCTGTTACAAATTCAAAACAAAAGTTTCATTACTGGGTAACAAAAGTAATAGAGATGAAGTCCTTTTCTATCCAGTTGCTTGGTCCACCGTCGGTCGTAGGATAGATCCAGCTGTCGAACTCAGATTCTTCCACGTCGTCTTCAATGGCATTCACTCCCGAGTTGCTGATGAACACGGGAGGTCTTCCGATTCGTGCATTCTGAACAGCCCTTTGAGCTTTTGTAGTGAAACCTAAACCAAACTTGTTAGTCTTCTGTGTAAAATCAGGGAGTCGGCCCCAATTTGCACACCCACCTTTCTCAGTAACAGCCCGGGCATCCTTAAAGGAAGCCATCTTCATAGGAGAGTTTTCAACAACAGTCTCAGCTAACGCCAGCATCTGGGGAACCTCTTCAAAATTCTGAAATGAGGTCTCAATGAACTCCCCGTCCATCTCTACATATCGGAAAGAGTTGAGGTGGCTAACCATGTACTCTTCCTCTCCTTGTACTGTCACAATCTTCCCTTTGACCGGGTACTTCAGCTTCTGATGGAGCGTTGAGGTTACGGCCCCAGCTTTGTGGATCCATGGACGACCCAGCAAACAAGAATAAGATGGCCGAATGTTCATCACATAGAATGTAGAATTCAAAACCTTAGAACCAACCTTAATCGAAATATCAACCTCTCCATGTACCATTTTCTTAGACCCATCAAAGGCCCTGGCGACAATGTTGCTTGGTTTCAACTCCAACCCTTCACAGTCCAACCAGTCTAGAGCTTTCTTAGGCAAGATGTTCAACGAGGAACCAGTATCTCCCAATACATGTGCAAGAGTAGTGCCCCTGCATTCAATGGAGACATGCAGGGCATCATTGTGATTCTTCCCCTTAGCAGTCAAGTCGGCGTCCGAGAAACCCAACCCATTATCAGCAGTCAAATTGGCTATGCAATCTGTAAACTGATTAGATGACGTCTCTTGTGGTATGTGGGAAGTCTTCAAGAAGGTAATCAGAGCCTTGGCATGGGCTTCTGAGCATAGCAACAGTGACAACATAGAAATCTTGGATGGGGTTCGCCCCAGCTGTTCAACTACATTGTAGTCGCTCTTTTTGATGATCTTCAGAATCTCTTCCATCTCTTGTTTAGAAGCTTCAACAGTAATCGTCTTCGATGCCTCCGTCTGGGCAGGCTCATTGGTGATTCCTATGCCCCGAGTGTCAGATGACTCGGTGACAGGGGTATGAATAGGAACTTGAACAGGAATGGTAGCAGGTACACTGGCAGGTGTAATAACAACATGTCTTCGGGCAGTTGGTGGAGAGATATCAGGTGAGAAAAGTCTTCCGCTGCGGGTGAATTTAGCAGGTCCAATAATATTACTGATGTCTGTATCAGCATCCAACTCTAGCTTAACTCCATGAAAATAAACATCAGCCCCATAGTGCCAAGGGACAGCTTTATCAGAGGTGTAGGGGATAGGCCCAGGAACAGTGATGATCACAGGTGCGATTCTTGGAACAGATGTAATCCTAACAGGCATCCTCAATAGAGCCTTGGAAGAATTGTCGAAAATGGTAATGATGGCAACTTCTTCAGTATGAACTAAGGGAACAACAATCTTCTCAAACATAATTTCTTTACTATCCATCAGGCATTGGACTCCTGATTTAAAGAGATGGTAACCGGTAGGTAGAACAGAACACATACGGCAACCTTTGTCACAACCCGGAAATAAACCGGCTAGCAAAATGTTCTTCTTCACAGTCAACAAAGGGGTAACAACGTCGTTCACAGAAACCACAAATGAATCTTCTTCTATAGTATTTACTCCATGCTTGGGCATAGGAGCAGTCACAACATTAGGTCTTTCGGCCGCCTCGAACTCAATCTCCTTCGCATCAATTAAGTCCTGTATCTTATTCTTCAAAGTCCAACAATCATCTATATTATGCCCCGGGCTATCAGAGTGATAAGCACAACGGGCATTAGGGTTATACTTTGGTGATGTTGTATTTGGATTCTTCGGGGCTTCCCTTGGAATCATCAGATTGGTCTTTAGCAACTGTGGAAAAATCTGAGATACGGTCATGCTGAGACGGGTGAATTGCCTTCGAGGTCTCTCGTCCTTTTGTTGATTGTTGTGCTGAGGAGCACCAGCAGGTTTTGAAATAACAACCGCATTAACAGCTTGGCGGTGTTCAGGTCTATTCTGTCTTTTCGAACTTTAGACAACACTGGACTCTTTCTTAAAGGGTTTCTTCTCGGTTCTCGATGAAGCACCCTTTTGTATTTTACCAGCCTTAATACCAGCCTCAATCCTCTCACCGGTCATAATTAGCTCTGTAAACCCAGATGAAGAGCTTCCAATCAGGTGGTTGAAAAATGGACCAGACAAGGTCCCCAGAAACATATCCACAAGTTCCCGATCAGCTAAGGGTGGTTGTACTCTTCCGGCGAGGTCCCTCCACTTCTGAGCATAATCTTTGCATCCTTCGCCCGTTCCTATTGACATACCCTAGAGTTGGGTACGCGTAGGAGCGAGGTCAGAGTTGTACTGATACTGCCTGTAGAAAGCAGTAGCAAATCCTCCCAACTGCGAATACTGGCTCCGTACAATTGGTAGAACCACTCAAGTTGAGTCCCTGAGAGACTGTCTTGAAAGAAATGGATCCATAAGTTCTTATCAGTGGTGTACGGCTGAATCTTCATTACATATGAACGAAGGTGCAGCTTCGGACAAGAAACTCCGTCATACTTAGCAAAGGCTGGTGCCTCGAATTTGTGGGGAATCACTACCCCAGATGATAGACCTAGATCACCAAAGTCTATACCAGGCACCTTCTGAACTTCCATAGCACTCAAACGGTCTTCCAGTTGTTTGTATCTATCCTCGGCAGGAGGATATTGTTCTTCGTCAAAGTCCGTTTCGTTGTCGGAAACCACAGGGCTAGGAGCCCTCCTTTCTTCCTGACTATCTTTCCCTCCAGATGAGGTGGTTAAATCAACTTCATCCCGTAGCCTGTTTCCAAACCTAGGACCAGTGTTGAACATGATTGTCCTCTTCTTCTTCTTCTTTTTATTCTCTTTCAGAATCAGGGTCTTCAGATCTTGTTGACCCTTAGCTAGATTCATGAACAACTCTTAAAATTGGGCATTCTGGGCCTGGAGGGCCTTGATGGCTTGCTCAGTTGAAGGTTCAGCAGACATGATGAGTGTTGAAATAAACAGCGAAGAAGATAAGAGACCTGTAATGGGTACCTGTTATGAAGTGCCTGGGATGAAATGCGTATGACATGATTTCAAAGACAATCGAGAGATTCAAATTTGTAAACAAGAAATGAAACACACTTTATTAGGTAAACTTTGTAATTCAAATTGTTCAACAAATTGCCCTTAAGGAGTTACATGAAAGGAAATACTGAAAAGTAAATAAAACTGGAAAAGAAACAAATCAAAGGTCAATCAGTGCTCCCATGGTCTCTTCTTGTCGGTGCGGACATAGTCATTGAGAATCCGCTCGTTCTCCAGCTGCCTAGTCAACCTCTAGATCTTCTGCTCTTGCTCGTTGAAATTTTCTCGGTAAGCATTCCGTTCCTCTCTCAACTGCATCCAAGACCTTTTCAGTGCCCCAATGTCAGTGGGCATGTAAGGATGGAGGATGGTCGGAAGAACCCCTTCTTCATTAGCAATTTCAACAATGATAGGCCGAACGACTTCATATGGCATACCCAGCTTTTGGGCACGGATACGGACCCATCTGAGATATGGCTCCATCGGAAGAGAAGTCTTTGGGCCTAACTCGTGTGGATCAGATCTGTGAACTCTATCCCAAGCCCTTATGAATCTGCGACCCTGCTCGTCGCTATCTCCTTGAAAGTCAAAGATGATACTAGGTATTAGCATCTCATGAGGTCCTTCTCTTCTGGCTCTCCCAAACTAATGTAAGGCCAAGCACGGATTGTAAGAAATTCCTCCATGGGTTCCTAACAGTGGAACATTGGGATACTCCCCACAGCGATCAATGATAGCCTCCTCATCAATACCCTTGACAGTCCAGATAATGTCATTATGAGAGAGAGACATAACCCTATAGGCCCAGCCCATTCCTTATTTGTTCTTCAGCAATGATTTGAGGAGGTGCAAAATAAACCACCTCGCCAATAATGGAGCACAACACATCAAGGTCCCCCGCTTTCGGGCAGTACGGGCATAAAGCTGATGAAGAATGTCACCCAAAAGAGTGGGTACAGGATTACGAGAGATGAAGATTTTCACCGCATTTACATCAACGAAGGAGTCAGAGTTCGGAAACAATACCAAGCCATATATCAGAAGAGCCAAAATATCCTCGAATGCCTTGAAGTCTAAACTATCCCAGAAATAGTTAGCCTTACCAACCAAAAACTTAGTCAGAAAGCCCTTTGCTCCACTTCTAGTCTCCAAATTAGTCATTACCTCATCCTTTGTCATATGAAGGGCTGCAGCAATCTCTTCGGGCCTAAGGATCTTCTCCCAACCAGTAAACGGGGTCTACTCCAGAATATAGATACCGAGCAGCTCAGAGAACTCTTCTAAGGTGGGAACCAACTGGTAGTCCTGGAAAGTAAAGCAATGGTACAGCGGATCATAGAACTGGACTAGGACACTCATCATCTGCTCGTCCAATTTGGAGGTGACCAAACTGAGAAGATAACCATGTCTCCTGAGGAAGGAAGTAGTATCAGGCATATTTGCAATCAGTTCCTTAAGCACAATGGGAACCTGGACAAAGTTGATTCGGATGGTACTCCTACGCATATGCATCATGACCTACAAAAAAGAACAAAGATGAATCCCTCCTGTCTTTGAAATAGGTTAGTCCAATGCAAGATGTATGCAATGTTATGATGTCATGATGTCATGATAGAAAGCACATCATAAGTATCCACAAACAGCAAACATGGTAAAGACACACAAGTCACACAGAGAGCCCTTAGATTTCAGGCTGGCAAGGAGCTTAGGTACTACCCTCTTTCAATTCAGTTGGTTTAAACTTGTCCTAAAAATAGTAACTGGGTTCTAGAGGATCTCAATATCACTGACTACCATCAATCAGTCATAATTCCAGTTTAGCAACCTTTTCTTGCAGCCGGAATCATTGCGAGAGTTTAGTCTCAATGAGTGTAGCATACTGCTACTGTTCTATGGCCAAGTTGGTCAATTTAAAGGTTCTAAGGTCAGTTGGTGCTTAATGACCACTTAGATGACCCATATTCTCCTCGTTCCAACACAAGGGATATCGGTATAATCTAAAGTTCCACACCAACATAGCTACTGCTTAAACCGTATCGGTCTACGCCGTACAGTTCCCTCACGGTTTATTGCTGCTTACCTAAAAGGTATCCCCCAGATCCGGGTTAGGATCTACAGTAACTCCGATGCAAGCCCACAAATATAAAGCATACAAAGAAAAAAATTGAAAACACAAATGACTTAATCCTAAGGTACACCTCACTTATTAATTATCCCCAGTAGAGTCGCCAGTTCTGGGATACGGTGGGAGAGAATTGACTGTTTTGGATATGCTGGTTCGCGTTTTGCGTTTGTTTTTGCAAAATGTCGCGGTAAGAAAGAGTCGCCACCGTCTTTTCTTTTATCCAACAAGGAAAGGAAAAAAGCACAGAAAAATTCCTTTTTCGAGATGTTTCTCGGGTCCGGGGGGTAGATTATAGAAAGGGAAGGTGTTAGCACCCTTTCTATCTGTGGTTATCCACGGGCTCTTAGGTACTTGCTCAAAGTGTTTTCAAAATTTGCTTTTCTTTGTGTTTGTGGGTTTGAAAAGAGTTTTTTGTTTGAAAGGTGTAAGTGCGAAAGGTTTTTGTTTTATTTTGAAAGAGCAAGTACATAAGAACAATCTACCTACTTGAAAAAGGAATCAATCTGTGCTAATGTCCTTTAGACAATATTATCCCACTATTGATGTGTAGGAAGCATCGTCGTTGGAGTTTTAAGGGTCAATTCGATTAAGGGACGTGTGGTCACTAAAGCAATGTTAGGATGTCTTAGCGGTAACCCTAATGTCTTAGATCATTTTTCCGAGGCAACCGTTTCGAGGCAACTATGATCTTTGGACAAGAGGGCGACCTCTAAAACTTCCTATACTCAATGACCACATTCGAAGGCAACCAAGTGAGGTGTACCCTAAGAGTGCGCATGTGTGACTGTGTTATTTCGGTTAATATTATCTTTGTACATGTCATGGGTGAGCTATTTTGATTTTATGTTCATACATTCGATCTTATCATGCATTCCCTATTATCAAACATCTAACAGTTTATAGATTTCAGAAATTAAATTGCGGAAATTAAATCTAACTATTACAAGGCGTCAGGTATTTACATCGCCAAAAGTAACCCTTGAAATTAAAATGCGGAAAGAAAATAAAGCGATAAAATAATTAAAGGTCCTATTAAACTATTACATCCCGGGAAACAGATACATCAATATGGCAAAATAGATCGCGTGCGAGAAGTTAAAGCGAATGCGAGTTTTTTAGGGTTTTGACCCTTTTTGAAGAAAGTGATTTTTTGGTTATTTTTTGGATTAAAAGAAAATTAAATTAAGTTAACAATTAAATAAATTAATTAATTAATTAAAAAAAGATATTTTTGGATTTTTAGATATTTAAAGAAATAAAATAAATTAATCAATGTTAGTAAAAAACCTAGTTATCAAAATTAATTTTAATTATAGCAAAAATATTAAAGTTATTTCTTAATTAACTAAATTAATTGAATTAATATTTATTTACAAAAATAAAATTCTGAATTTACTTTTAATAAATAAAATATATTTTTGATTTTTTTATGAGGAAAAGTTTTAATTGGTTAATGATTTAAATGATAAAAATAATAACAATAAAATAAATAAATAAAGAAATAGAAAAAGAAATAACCAAAAGGGTGTTTTGGGCCCGAAAGGAGGTGAGATAGCAATTTCCAAGGCCCAACAGGCGCTTTCCTGGGCTGACTTTCTGAAATTCCCTGCATGCACGTTGACTAGGTCTTATGATGGACTTTCATTCTTGACCACCAGATCTGGCATGGGACCATCTGGTGCTTTGATATGTGAGGGCACATGATAGGCTTCCACTATGGGTTTGCACCTGATTGCACAATAATATATAGAAAAATGTAAAGCGCTGGAGGCAGGGATCGAACCCCTGACCTCCAGCCAACAATGCCTTAAGAAACGCTCCCATTGACCACTGGACCACTGCACTTCATTTGTCATTATAATGGATAACAATTATTATATAAAAAAACAATTAATATTCCAGAATTATAAAAGAAAACGCGCGATACTTGAACCAACGAATGGGGAAAGGCCACGTCTTCGTCTTCTCAAGTTATAAGCTTTGGCAAAAAAGGGGTTTTTGTTGACTTTCAAAAATGACCTATAATGTCCAAATTTGTAACTTCTTGTGAGTGCATTTCTTGATCTTGGGGTGTGAAGATGGATTTTAGGAAATTGCATCCTCTTCAAAATTAGCTTTGGATGGGTCATTTCTCATAAAGTATGAGAAAGTTATGCTTGGTCAAAGTTAAGTTGACTTTTCCTGCAAAACCCTAATTTAGCAACTTTTGAGTCTTGATGAATTTTGAGAAATCCTTGATGAATCATGATCAAACCTTTATCAAATGATGAAATATCCTTGAAAATGATAATTTTGACAAAAAATCTTGAAGTTTGACTATTTGTAGGTCACAGATGGCTTTTGCCCTAGCATAGTCGATTTTTGGACCCTTTGAGCAATTGACTGACCAAACTTCCTCTGCAAGGCTTGAAATTTGACATGGATGACCTTGTGAACATATTAGGACATAGGGGAGAACTTGAGGCCATTTGGATGCAAGTACCTTGATGCAACATAAAACCCTAATTTGAGATTGACAGCCTTAGGAGATGACTTGACTGTCCAACTCTTGAGCAATCTTGAGCAACTTTGGAGATTATTTTTGCCATGTCTTGATAAATATGGGAGGGAAAATTTTGGGGTACAACAGATACCTTGACAGTTTTTTGTAAGAAGACTAAAAGTCAATCAATCTCATTTCAAACCATCTTGCCACTTTGGCTCTTACTCTTAAACTTTTCTCAAAAGATTCGAATCTTGTCAATCCTTGTAGTGATGCAAACAACTATACTTCTACAATGTGTAGTGAAGAGAGATATTTTCCACTTGGGTGTTGAGTGAGGAACTGTTGATTTTAAAATCCAAGCCATATCCTCCACTTTGAGATGATGCAAATTCTCCTTTCTCATGATTGTGGGTAGTAAGTATGTTTTCCACACAGACAATGACGATGATGTTTCATCTTATAAAATTAACCAACACATTTGGGTTTTAAATTTTTGAAAGAGGAACTACGTGCACCCTGATCCCCTATTGCATGAAAAGGTGGTAGGTAGGCACTAAAGGTTCGCAACTGCGGCGGGTGCAAAAATAATAAATATATTTCTTTTCTCACCTCCATCATCCACTTTTTATATATACAACAGTTTTCATAGCAAAAATATACAGATTTTACAGAGAGGCTCCTGTGGAGTACCATAGATGTTTAAGATGCTAATACCTTCCCTTTGCATAACCAACCCCCTTACCTTGAATCTTTCCCCCTCTTTTTGGGTTATTCTCTCTTTTCCCATTCATTTTGAAACAATAAAGCGTGGTGGCAATTTTGATTTTGATTTGTATAAAGTCTAGTCAATCTAATGGCTTAGTCTTGAACATTTCTACCGCTACACACAACAGTCACTTTCCATCATCATCCTGAAATACCATCCACGTAGGATTTTCTTAACCATCGAATTCCCACTCGAATGAGTCCCAAAGGAACCCTCATGGATTACCTTTATGATCAACTCTGCTTCGTGTCTATCCACGCATCTGAGTATAACCAAGTTATAATTTCTCTTGTACAGGACGTCTCCTGATAAGATGAACTTGGATGCTAATCTTCTAAGCGTGTGCTTATAAAAAATTGTAGCATCTTCGAGATACTCTTTCTTCTCAAGGTACTTTTTGATGTCATAATACCATGGCTTTTTATCAGACATATCCTCAGTTGATAAACAATGAGCAGGAAAGACATGTGCCGACTCTTTGTGATGGAGAATATGTTTATCAGGTGCATGATTCAGAAAGCTCACTTTGAACATTGTTTCTAAAGTAGCTAAAGCATCGACCAACTGATTTTCATCCCTAGGAATATGCTCAAAGGTAATATCGTCAAAAGCGGGTATCAACTGCAGTATGTAATCCCTGTACTGTATTAAATTGGGGTGCTTCGTTTCCCAATCACCTCGTACTTGGTGTATGACTAAAGTAGAGTCTCTGAAGAATTCAAGGATTTTGATTTTAAGGTCAATGGATTCTTCAAGCCCCAACACACATGCTTCATATTTTGCCACATTGTTCGTACAATCAAAACATAGTCTGGTCATAAATGGTATGTGAGTTACAGGGAGAAGTCAGTATTGCCCCAAATCCATGACCTATAACATTTGATGCACCATCGAATGTAAGAGTACATCGCTCTTTTGGATCAACCTCTAAAACATCATCAAGCTTTATAACATCTTCATCAGGAAAATCAAATTTCATTAACGGATACTCTTCCAACGACTGATGGGCTAGATGGTCTTCAAGAATGGTACCTTTGATAGCCTTTTGTGTAACATACTGAATGTCGTATTCAATTAGAAGCATCTACCCTCGGTAAAGTCTATCTATAAGTGCGGGTTTCACAAAGATATACTTTATTGGCTCCATCTTAGATATCAGGAGCATAGTGTACGTCAACATGTATTGTCTTAAACATCGAGATACCCAAGAAAGTGCACAACAAGTTTTATCAAGTAAGGAATACCTGGATTCATAATCGATAAACTATTTACTCAAATAATAGATGGCATACTCTTTATGTCATGTTTCGTCATGCTGTCTAAGTACACACCCCATAGATCCTTCTAGCACCGTCAAGTACATGATGATTGGCCTCCCGGGCTCTTAAAGATACTGTTTGATCTTTTCAAAGGCTTCCTAGAAATTGTCATCCCATTGAACATTTTGATTTTTTGCAACAATTTAAAGATGGGTTCACAGGTAGGTGTGAGATGAGAGATGAACCTAGCTATGTAGTTCAACCTCCCAAGGAACCCTCTTACTTATTTTTCATTTTTCGGTGTTGGCATATTCTGCATTGCTTTTACTTTGTCGAGATCTACTTGAATTCCATGTTTACTTACAATAAAACCAAGTAGTTTACCAGATCTCACCCCAAAGGTGCACTTGTTCGGATAAAGCCTTAGCCTAAACTTTTGCAGACGGGCAAACAATATTTGCAGATGAACCAGATGTTCCTCTTCAGTTTGTGATTTTGCAATCATATTGTCAATGTATACTTCGATCTCTTTATGAATCATATCGTGAAAGAGCGTCACCATAACATGTTGATATGTTGCACCAGCATTTTTGAGACCAAAAGGTATGACCTTGTAGCAATAAGTACCCCAAGGAGTGGTGAATTTCGTCTTTGTCATGTCTTCCAAAGCCATCTTTATCTGATTTTACCCCGAGAAACCATCCATGAAAGAGAAAATCGAGGATTGAGTTGTGTTATCAACCAGTACACCAATATAAGGTAATGGGAAGTCATCTTTTGGGCTTGCTTTACCCATATCTTGATAGTCCACACACGTACACGTCTTTCCATCTTTCTTAGGCACTGGAACTATGTTTGCAATCAAATATGAATATTCACACACTAACAAGAAACCCGCATTAAGCTATTTTTCAACCTCTTCTTTGATCTTGAGAGACATATATGGACGAGTTCAATGTGACTTTTTCTTTAATGGAGGACCTTCTTGCTTGAGTGGAAATAGGTGCACAATTATTCCAGTGTCAAAATTGGTCATGTCTTTGTATGACCAGGCGAAGATGTCAGATTACTCGGAGAAGCTCAACCAACCCCTTATTTACTTCATCTTGCAACACATCCCCTATCTTGACTTCCCTTTTCACTTTATCAGTACCGAGGTTGATGATCTCTATGGCTTCTTGATGAGGCAGGATTACTTTCTCTTCTTGTCTCAAGAGTCTTGGCAATTCCTCATAAATTTCACAAACTTCCCCACTATCTTCATCAGCTTGGTCATTCAGATTCCCAAGGACATTGATGCTGGGAATCATAGCATTGTTATTTTTAATGGAATTCAAGGCGGACATGCATGATAAATGAACCATGCCTTATTTTAGATGGTGAATACAAAGGAAAATATTTAACCCATAATAGAAAAAACTTGCCATTTTTTTCAAAAATGAATAGAAAAGACAGGTGTGATACGGTGGGAGAACTGACGTGGGTGTTTTGTGTTTGATAGCAAATGTTGTGGTTAGCAAGAGTCGCCATCGACTTTTCTTTTATCTAAAAGGAAAGGTGAAAAAGCACAGGAAAGACCTTTGAGATTATTTCTTGAGTTTGGGGGGTAGATTATGAAAAGGGAAGGTATTAGCACACTTTTCATCCATTGTTTTCCATGGGATCTTAGTTACTTGCTAGATCACTTGCTTTTGTTTGTAGTTGTTCTTTGTGTGGTTTTGAAAGTATTTTTGAAAAGAGGCCATTGTTTAGGAAAAAATTGTAATGAATCTCGTTCGTAAGAATGTATACCAAGTCTTTGATCTTTTGAAAATGTTTTCAAGTTTTGAAAGAGGTTTTAAAAGTGTTGGTGTTTGTTTTAAAAATAGCAAGGATGTTTTTGTTTTAAAATGGATCAAGTAACTAGGAACATTCTATCTACTAAAAAGTCTTTCATGTTCATTTCCTTTCTCCTTTGACATTGTTATCTTACCATTGATTTGGTAAGTAACACTATCTTTGGATGTAAAAGGGATGGGCGTGGGTCATCGTATAACCATGATTAGCAAAGTTGCAATATATCTTAGCATTTTTCTTTAGGGACCAAGATCATTTTGAAAGGCAACATAAATAGCGTCATCGAGTGACTATGATCTTGTATTTTGCTTGTTTTTGCTAAGATACCTCACATGCATAATATGGTCATTTTTGTAAGGAAACCAAGTGGATTTTAGCCTAGGGGTGCTTGTGTGCAAGTGTATTGATTTTCATGCTTGGTTTTTGTCTTGATTAGGGTTTGCTATTTTTGTTGGTTTTAGTATTTCCATACAAAACCCTAATTACTAGCATTTGTATATAAAGCAATAAATTGCGGAATTTAAAATTACTATGCTATTACAATACTTATGGGAGGGGGTTACAATTTACAAATGGGGATTGCAAGAAAATTAAACCTAATTATCTATTACAACCATATTGAATATTGTACAAAATTGAAAATAAAATGCAAGAATATAATTGAAAAAAGAAATGATTTTTTGTTGTTTTTATGAAAGGGGTTTTATCCTAATTAAGTGAGATGATTAATGAAAAATAAACAAAATTTAAACCTAAATTATTTAAGAAGGAAATTAAGTTAAAAAATGTATTTTAGGATTTTTTGTGAAAAGGTTTTAACTTAATAAAAATAATATGAACATTAATTAATTAAAATAAACCTAAGTTCTAAATTAATTTTGAATAAAAAAAGAAAAGAAAATAATAATTAAGCCTAAGTCTAAATATTATTTATTTAAGAAAAATAAATTAATTTGTTTAAGAAAATGTTTCTAGTCTTTTTGTTTTATAGAGAAAATAAAATATATAAGTGTAAATAATAAAAATATTTTTTTGGATTTTTATTAATAAAAAAAAATATTAATAATAATAAATAATAAAAATATTAAAGAAAATAAAATATAATGAAATAAAAAAAGAAAATGAAATAATTAAAGAAAAATGGGCCAGGGGGTGCTGAAGTAAATCAAGGTTAGTGAAAAGAAAAAAAAAACAAGAGGCCCAAATAGAAGCCCAAGCGCTGCAAAAAAGATAAAAAATGACAAAAATAGTGGAAAAAAATGCAAAAGGTCATGCTGGAGCTTCAACCCAGGACCTAAGGGTGACAGATGCACGCTTTAACCACTGGGGTGGTGATACATCTGTTAACTTGTGTGAAAGGATAAATACATAACATAAAACGCGCCCTGATTACACTTGATCTTCATCCTCCAGTCAAAGGATCTGTAACTTGCTCATTTCTCAACCATTTGCAAAAATGTAAACATGAAAATTGCTCCATTTTGTCACACGAATCCAACCATATAAATATCATAAGCTATAAGTAAAAGATGAATGAGAATTTCTAAAAGTACCAAATTCTAACCTAAATATTTCAGAAAGTTCAAACTCAAAATTCTCCTAGCTCAATCAAAATAAATAAAATCTATGGATATATATATATATATATATATATATATATATATATATATATATATATATATATATATATATATATATATATATAGTTTCAGGGCAATGATGTCTACATTTTATCTTCACAAATGCAAGCCTAACAATGCCTGAATATGAATATAGAATTTAAGAAAATTACCTCAAAACTGGAAATCGTGAAATGGATTTGGGCTTGTTTCAGGCAGTGGTGATGATCAAGCTAGCTTCCTCAAGTCCCCAAGAAGCTAATGCAATGGTTTTCTTGAGCATTGGATGGCTAGAATTATCTGGAGAAGTCAAGTTGTAGACCTCTATTTTTGGTTATGGAGGATGATGAAGATGGAGTTACAGTTCCAAACCAAGGACAGGGATGGACTATATTTGATGTAAGGAAGCTTTAGGAATGAATTTGAGGGAACACACACGAGGGAAATGAGAGATACACGTTTAAGGTCAGAACTGTGTATCAATGGAGTTTTTTGTGAAATTTCTGGCTAGAGGTCATTTGGATGTGTTTCAGGGTGCTAATACTCGTGTCTTAGCTCACAAATAGTGACTCTATTTATAAGCAATAAGTTTGGAGACTTCTTGTTGATCAGAATTCTAAATCACAAGTTTATGCACAACATGTGATTTTTGAGAAATTCAAGTTTCAAAGACTTGTGTACTTGCTAAGATAGAGTGGTTATGCTTTAAGCATTCTTTCTTCTGACTTTGTGGATGGAGTGTGATCAGAGGGAACAAGTTAGAGGCTCAAGAATGGACTTTATGCAAAAAGCTTGCTTTACAAGAATGGCAATGTTAACTTTGTGCCATTAATGGAAATACAACTTGGATAATAGCTCAATTGCTTGGATAAAAGCTCTAACAACTGTGTAAACATTTAATTATGGAGTGACAAACAAGTTTTAGGCCTGCAAAGCAAATATCATGCATCCTAGCATGGGTTTGGTTCATGTGTTCATCAAAAAATGACTTGTAATTCAAGTTTGAAAACACTAACCCGCTCTCTTTGATTCTCCCTGCTCAAGAATAATCTCAAGGAGCTATTTGACATTTTGGAAAGCTTTTAATATTCTCTACAACCCCTATTTGAATCACTTTTGGAAATTCCCCTTGGAACTATATGAAAAAGTGCCATGAAGTTAGGTTAAAACCCTGACCAAAACTAGGGCAAAATTTCACTAAGTGTTCAATTTCAAGACCATGACTTTTATGACTTAATAACTTGAGATATAAGCACTTTTAGACTAAGTTGTGTAAAGAAATGTTGTACAAATAATGGAGATCTACAACTTTCATGTTGAAAGTTTTTTCTGAATCCTCTTGCATCATGGTGAAAAATTTGCTCAAAGTTATGAAAAACATGAAGTTTTAAACACTTGGAATAATTTCTAAGTTAGAAAACATTGACTTTTCAAAATGAAATCTTGACTTTTTTATTTTTTGATGCATAGGTTTCATATTTTGACATGTTTTTAGGAATTGTGATCTTTGACATTGGATCTTGACGAAAAAGTTAAAGTTTGACTTTTCAGTGTATAGTTGACTTTTGATCAGTTGACTGAAAATTCACTATCAGTGCAATTGATCTTGAGCAATATTTTGGGTCATGCCATTAGGTCAAAATGATGAAACTGAATTACCAATTGACCATTTGCTAGGTCAAAAATAAAAAATTGCCTTTCCTCAGTCAAAACCCTAATTTTGACCATTTTTCCCTTTTGATGATTTGATCAAATTTCTTGAGGAATTTTGGTCCAAACTTGATCAAATGATACATATGAGTTTTTAATGTTGATGTGGATAAAAAATTATGAAGTTTGACTATAAATTGGCCACAATTGACTTTTTCCCTAGTACAATCAATTTTTAGGTCAACTGCTCAATTGACTGAGCAAAAGCTTGATCCAAGGCTTGAAACTTGACACGAGTAATCTTGGGGGTACATAATGATCCATGAAATTCATACGAAGCATTAAAAGTTCAATTATCCTTGTGCAATCTAAAACCCTAATTTTTGTCAACAGTGCTTAAGGAGATGTCTTGAGTTGATCAACCCTAGTGCAGTCTTGAACCAAGAGAGATCTTTTGTGAGAAAATAATTGATAAGTGAGAGGGAAAATTTTGGGGTACAAAAACAGGGAACAAAACTTGTAAGCGAAAATGAAATTTTATTCAGTGTTAAACAAAAATTGAAACACACGGGGACCATTTATTACAAGCTGTCAATATGCCTTGGGCAGAGCATATGACTTATTTGAAACATAACAGTACATGTCAAAGAAAACAACTTCAGGAATGTTTATAGCAATCCAATTATTGAGCTCTTGGTCTGGCGCATGCTGATAGATGAACTGAGAGATATCAACATCGTCATCCTCATCATCCACTACATGAACTTGTCCTTCTGTACTTGTGCCAGCACAGATGAAAACTTTTGAAATAGAGGGGACGCGTCTCCCTTTAGGTAAGGCAGAACTGGCTTGAACAAACGAGGAAGGTTGATATCCAAGACCAAAATTGTCTTATTTCTCACGAACTTCAATCACTTTACCCCAATCCTCATTAGGAATCCTGGACTCTACTATGGCTCTAGCATCATTCAAGGAAGCCATAGGAGTTTCATATTTCTTCTTAGTCTCCAAAACAACGGGAACCCTGTAAACATAAATGATCTCCAATGCCTGAAAAGGGGTTTCATGTACTTCCACATCCATCTCGACATAACAAAAAGAAGTAATATTATTGATCACAACATCTTCTTCACTGTCAATGAAAATGACTTTATCCTTTACAATGAATTTCAAACGCTTATGAAGAGTCGAGGTTACAGCCCCTTCCACATATATCTATGGGCGACCCAAGAGACAAGTGTATGAAGGACAGATATCCATGATGTAGAAGGAGAGATAGAAAACAAGACGACCAAATTTGATGGGCAAATCAACTTCCCCTTCAACAGAACTCCTTGAACCATCAAAATCTCTGACTGTCAGGGTGATAGGCTTCATCGTAACTCCATCCATGTTCAGTTATTATGGGCTCGACCCTCAGGAGGAAGTTCATCACCACTGAAACCCAAACATTTTCTAGCATAATCATTGGTGACCATCCCTTCAAACTGAGCCACAAAAATCTCAGGATTAACATGGGAGCCGTGCAAAATATTCATCAAGGCCATATTATGCGCCTTAGAATACAAGAGAAGATACAATATGGAAATTTTAGCCGGTGTCTAGTTAAGATGATTTATCACTTTAAAATCACTTTTCTTGATGATCCTTATCAATTGTTCCACCAGCTGATGTAAAGACGGTCCGTGAGCTTCGCTAACCACTTGCTTACCTTTGTCTCTTGCTAGAATCTCTTCAATAGCGTCCTCGGGAAAAGGAGGAGGAGAAAAGACCCTACCAATGCGCGTTATACCGCTGGTTCCTGTGATGTTTATAATGTCTTTATTTTCCACCAGAGGGAAAATAATTTTCTTCCCACGGATATACACTGCATTTTAATCCCATAGAACTACTATTGGATTATTAATTGGAACAAGAGTCAGATTTGGAGGAGCTGGAGCCTGAATCGGTAAGGGAGTGGATGGAGCCTGACTCGATGCAGGAAGTGTAGGAACTTGAATTACCAAAGGAACTCTCGAAACATTTCTTGGAACATCATCCAGATATTAAGGAATTTCCATTATGGTAACATCGCCCTCATGGACTACCTTCTCTACCTAATGAACACCCCCATCCATCAACTTTTGAATGACACTTTTCATCTTGGCACACTCTTCCAGGTTAGACGAACATTGTAAACAGAAATCATAAAGTTCTTGCAAAACCTCCTATTGCAAAAAATGTTCTCTCACAACTGCTAGTGGTATCTGAATATTTTCCACATTATTCACCAAATCTTACCCATCATTTAACCCAATAGAATTGGCCGCTACCCCATTGTGAGGAGGCATAGGATTATTCTGAACATTCGGGCCAACAGGATTAAAACTTATCTCCTTAGCATCCAGAAGGTCTTGAACCTTATACTTCAACGCTCTATAATTATCAATCGAGTGGCCTGGATCCCCCAAATGAAATTCCCAGTGCGTATTTATATCCTATCCCCTTGGGAGATTCTATGGTAGAGGACCAAGCTCACAAAGCTGAACCAATTGACTAGTAAGTAACCACAAAAGGAGTTAAGCATATGACATGGAAACTGGATCCAAATTCTTTCTAGGTACCTCTGTTTTCTCTGTTCACCCTGAGGTCTCTGATTCGGTTGTTGATAAATTTTGGGAGGTGCTTGTTGTTATTGTGGAACATCAGTAGGAGTTGGACAATATGGAAGCTGAACATCAGCCTTGCCTTTGTCGATAAATTCACTAATCGATTCTCCTTCATTCTTCTTAACAAAACCACCAGAATAAGGCTTCTTACTATTTCAAAAATTAATAAAATTAGTGTCAGACGCACCAGGAATAGTATGAGGCTAAACACACATCTCAACATGTTCTCCGATAATAACCATGTCTGAGAAAGAATAAGAAGTATTTCCAAACATATGTTGGAGGTAAGGACCTCGTAGGGTGGTCATGAATAGATCAACCAAATCACAGTCCAATAGGGGAGGTTGGGCTCTCGCAGCTAGTCCATGCCACCTCTTGGGGTATTCCTAAAAGGATTCACCAGTCTTATGTGACATCCTCTGAAGTTGAGCCCGACTAGGTGCCAAAACAGTGTTATAGTGGTAATGCATAAGGAAAGCATCATCAAGTTCTCCCCAAGTATTAACATGATTCCTCTCGGGTTGCATATACCATTCTAAAGGAGCCTCAACCAGGATGTCCTGGAAAAAGTGCATAAGCAACAACTCATTCCCAGCATAGAAAGCCATTTTCTGGCAGTAAGAACGAAGATGAGTTTTAGGATAAGTGGATCCTTTATATTTGTCAAACTTTGGGACCTTGAACTTTGGAGAAATAACAACCCCAAGAACTAGACACATAGCAGCATCATTGAAACCAGGCTTCTTAGAAGTCTCCATATCCTTGAGATGCTCTTCAAGAGCACGATACATCTTAGTAGTTTCAAACATATCAATAGTAAGATCATTCTAAGGGTCATCAAGATCGATAACACTATGATGATCATCCATTATGACATGAGGATTCCCCCCATTTGTAGTCTTATGTCCCACATTCTCATAAGTAGCAGCACCGTCAACAAGCTTGTCGATGTTCAATGGTTCAAGCTCGCAAGACTGATACATCAAATTAGGGTTTAAGTTTTCATAAGAACAATTGGACTTTTAATGCCTCAAAAGACTTTCATGGATCATTATGGACCTCCAAGAATTATCATGACATGTTTCAAGCCTTGGATCACCAAAATTGCTCAGTCAATTGATCAGATGACCTAAAATCAAATGTGTTGATGAAAAAGTCACTTGTAGCACCAAAGTCAAACTTTAACTTTTTGGTCAACATTAAGTTTCAAAGATCACAATTCATCAAGACATTCAAAAATACAAAGTTTGATCATCAAGAAGTCAAGAAAGTCAAAAGTCAATGTAAAAAGTCAAGATTTCCAAGAATTAGAAATTTTCTAAGTGTTTTATACATGACAATTTCATTACTTCATGCCAATCTTTCACCAAGATGCAAGATGATTCAAAGAAAACTTTCAACATGAAAGTTGTAGATCTTGATGAGATCTATAACTTTTCTTTACTGATCAAGTCCTAGAAGTGTTTCACATAGTTCCAAAATGATTTTGTCAAAATGGCCAACATGAAAGTTATAGAGGATGTTTCAAGCTTTCCAAAACATCCAAGAGCATGAATTTATCATACTTGAGCTAGGAGATTCTAAGGCATGAATTTGAGCATCCATTCTTGAATTGCAAGTCTTTATATTGAAGAACACATAACAAAATCCTTATGTTATGATGCATAATCTTGTGTTGTAGGCCTTCTAACTTGCCAATATCCCCATAATTTAATGCTTACACATACTTTTGAGCTATTACCCAAGTGTTTTACCCATTGTCCACAAGATATTTCCATTTATGGCATAAAGGCACCATTGTTATTCTTGAAAAGCAAGCTTGTTGGCACAAAACTTTTATTTAGCCCATACCTTATTTGCTTCTGATTTTACTCCATCATAAATCATGGAAAGTATCCCCTTTATACCAACAACTTTAGTACTTCATCTTGGAACCATGGAATACTTGACATAGTTTGATATTTGCATCCCAACCAAACCATAACATGCTATCTCGTAAACCTAATCATCCCTTGTTCACAAACCTTTTTCCTATAAATAGAGGGAGAATTTGCAAGGGAAAAATGTTAGTGAAAAATAGAGATATTCTTGTGTATTGAAAAATCCTCAAACCCCCCTCATACTCTAAAAACCAGAACTGTCCACAAAAACCTCCATCTTTGAGCTTTGAAGTCCAAATCCTTGAACCTCTCACTCCTTGCAAGGTTTGTCCAAGAAAAAAATCCAAACACTCTACATACATCATATAGAAGTTGTTCAAACACAAGAACAACTTCTGTAACATCACTATCATCACTGACCAAGCTCAAAAACAAGCAATACAACAACTCAAACTCAAAGCAAATTTCAGTTTCAAGGTATGTTTTTCTTGATTTTGAACTCTTCATACAAACATCATTAGTGATTAATTTATGAAGATAAATTGTAGATATCATTGCCTTGAAGCTAACCATATTCTTGCTTTCCATTTTCACTGACCGTGTGTTAAGAACTGGCTTTTACATGTAGCAAAACAGTGACAAAAGCAAAAAAAAAAACAGCAGTATGAGTCGACACGAAATGCTATGAGTCAACACATGTTATGTTCAAAACAGGTTATGAGTCGACACGAAAGACGTATGTGTTGACATGAAACGAAAATGAGTCGATACGAAACAAATATGTGTCGACTCATACTGAGTTGTTTTGACTTCCAAGAGCAAGAAATGATTATGAGCCAATACATGAGCCAATACGAAACAGATATGAGCCAATACATAAGCTCATGTGTCAATACATAAAACAATTTTTTATCCTTTTTTATTTTTTATTTTTTATTTATATTTTTATTATTATTATTATAATATATATATATATATATATATATATATATATATATATATATATATATATATATATATATATATATATATATATATATATATATATAATTTAAAAAATATTATTATTTAATATTTATATGTATACATACACTTTTGTTTTATTTCTTTTTCTAAACTAAAAAAAGGACAAAAAGACTTATTAAAATCAATTTCCTTTCTTAAAATTAATTTAATATTTAGACTTAGGTTTTATTTCAATTTGTTTCTTTTGATTAAATTAATTTAAACATTAGGATTTTAATTAATTTCTTTTTGAAAATCAATTAGAACCTTTTCCATAAAAACCATAAAAATAATTTCTCTTCTCTTTATATTTCTTTGTACATTTTATTATTTCGCACTATAATTATGTAATTGTCAAAGCCTTTTAATAGTGAATTAGGTTTATTTGCTTTTATCTCCCCATTTGTAAATTTGTACCCCCATCCCCAAATGATGTAATAACGTAGGACTTTACATTTCCTCAATTTATTGCTTTCAATATAATTGCTAGTACTATCTTACCATTTATTAGTAAGAAGTTCTATTATTGGATGTGAAGGGACGAGCGTGGGTCATAGTATAGTCATAGAAGGCAACCTATGAGACGCTTTAGCAATTTTTCGTAAGGGACTAAGATCGTTTTACCGAAAGCAACGTCGAAGGGTCGTCGAGGGACTACGATCTTTTATTCGAGGGTCTTTGCTAAAGTATCCCACGTTCGAGGGACATGACTATTTTTCTTGAATTAGGAT
Organism: Vicia faba; assembly: GCA_948472305.1. Classification (NCBI taxonomy): domain Eukaryota; kingdom Viridiplantae; phylum Streptophyta; class Magnoliopsida; order Fabales; family Fabaceae; genus Vicia; species Vicia faba. The sequence continues at coordinate 691,336,560 of OX451739.1, forward strand.
TGTCTACTTGTTGATTTTAAGTCTTTTATAAAATACTTTCAAAACCAATCACAAACACATTTCAAACAAAGCATTTTCAATGTGAACTAGCAAATAAGAGCCCATAGATAACTACAGATGAAAAGGGTGATAACACCTTCCCTTTTCATAACCTACCCCCCGAACTCAAGAAAATATCTCAAAAGGTCCTTCATGTTCTTTTCACCCTTTTCTTTATTGGATAAAAGAAAAGTCGGTGGTGACTCTTTCTATCTGCAACAATTACGATAAAACACAAAACACTCAAGTCAGCTCTCTCACCGTATTACAGAACTGGCGACTCTGCTGGGGATAACTTAAAAGTGGGGTTACCTTAGATCTAGATCACATTTATTTTCTTTAATTATTTGACTTGTTTGCTTTACATTTTGGGTCCTTGTTTGGTTTTTCAATTGACCCTCTACCCGGATTGAGGAACATCATTAGGTAAGTAGCAAAATATTGTGGAAACTATACGACATAGACCGATATGGTTGAAGCAATGGCTACTTTAGTGTGACACATTTATTGGCAGTGGTATCCCTTGTGTTCAATCGAGGAGAATACGGGGCCACTGAGCGGTGTCATGAAGCACAAACTGACCGTAGAACCTTTAATTGAGCAACTTGGCTATTAGGAAGTAGTGACATAGCCGACTTTGGTGCAAAACTTAAGATTGGTTGATACTCGATACTACGCTCATTGAGATCAAAGTTTTGGGATATCTCGGCCGCAAGAAAATATTGATTATGCTGAGACAATTCCAAATGAAGAAAGATCAATGATATTAAGATTCCCTAGAACCCGATTACTTTCTAGGACATGTTGAACCAACTAAACTTCAAGAGGGTAATTACCTGTGAACTCCATGCAAGCCTAAACCTAAAGACTTGTTTGCTTTGCTTGTATATGTTATTTGCACATAACATCATAACATCATACCATAGCATTTTCAATAACCATTTCAAGGATCTCAAGGGCCTGTGATGTAGGGATATGTTGAACCAGACGTCTATCAAGGGGCAAGAGGATTTAGTTTCCTCTAGTCAAATGCTGTAAATGACCAAAGCACAATAACTTGAATCAAGGGCTATGACCTACTTGAGATGGTGAACTTGATTCTTGTGGAAGGATATTCAACAATACGAAGTTCTTCACTCAAAATTGTGATCAAAGTTTAACTTCTAACATTTTCTTGTGTTTACCCCACGAGATCCTTGAAAATATGGCATTTACATATCATGCATGTCGTCATAACATGTTTCTCATCCGCTTACTGTGTATTTCATTAGAGATGGCTCTCGAGCATACTATCCAAAATCTTCAAACCCAAAATTATCAGCTTCAAGGTTTGTTCCTAAACCTGTCCTAGGGGAAAGAAGAAGTGAAAAAACTTCTCATTGAGAGCATGACCAATAACAATCCTTAAGACGACAAGGAGGGTTAGATCAGAAAATTGAAAGCGGAGATAGCAACAATGAGAATACAAATGTTGGGACAGATGGCTCTTATCCAAAACTTATCCCGGGGACAAGAAGAGTTGAGAACTCTCATCAACAAGCTTCATCGAGTCAAATGCAATTGTATGGAGCAAAAGTTTAAGATTGGGGATCAAGTCATTAATTAACCCCCGAGGAGACAAGAAGTGAGCTTGGTGGAGAGTAGACCTTTCCAAATTGCTGCTACATCACGAGCCCAACAACAACGACAGGGTAGTCAGTGTAAGAAGGATACATCCAATAGATAATATACCAAACTCAACATAACGATGTTGCAAGCCTTGCAACACATGTTAAAGATGAATTTGGTCACATTAAAGGATCCTCCTTGAAATCCCAATACTTTCGCTCCTAGTTACCATCCCAATGAAAGGTATGCATATCACTCCAACAGTCTCGGCCATGATACTGATAATTGTTGGATGTTGATGTTAGAACATAGTTTGATTCTACAACCCTTGATTAGAGTTTTGATGATAAAAAAATACAAATAATAAACTATCTCAAAGATATATAGAAAGAACAATTATGCCCCTTAAAATTATGTTTTGTATATGCAGAAGTTCTGATGGAATCAACATCAGAAGATCAGCAATATGTGCTACACGCTGAAGCTACCAGATTATACGCTGAAGTTTGATGACCAGAATCTGCGCCTAAACAAATACACTCTGACTCTGATCAAAGACATTCTTACCATGTCATCAACACTCTGAAGCGTTATCAGCAATTTTGCTAAGAAGACTCTGAAGCGTTACTGATTATTCAAGACAGAATTAAATGCTAACGACTTTCTTCAGACAAAGATCTTCTACAAAAGGAAAGTGTGTTATTATCATTAAAACCTGCATTATGGACAACGTATCCTTGCTTGCCTATATAAATAGTTCTGCTTGTGAAAAGAAGCACGTACGTACGCACTCAACAATTTTCCAAGCTATCCAAACCACGCATATTCAAAGCTTTAGCAAATTCATTTTATTCCAAGATTATTTTGTGTAATTATCACAGTTGTGATATACAATTTTGTAAGAAAACAACAACACACACTTGTTCAATCATTTGTAAAATAAGTTCCTTGAGATTAACCGGATTGTGGTTGTACTCAAGAAGACTTTAACAGTTGTTAAAGTAGCTATTGTAATCCTTTGAGAATGGTGGATTAAGACCTCGTTGGAGAGAGGCGAAATCACCTTGACGGGTGGACTGGAGTAGTTTTAGATCAAATGAACCAGGATAAAAATATTGTGTTGTTAAGCCTTTTGATTTAAGTTTTTCAATTCAACCCCCCCTTCTTGTGTTTTTCACATCTTCAATTGGCATCAGAGCGCCTGGTTCTGAGCTTTAACACTTAACCTTGTCAGTACAAGATCCAGCGTCAGAAAAAACACAATGGCAGGACCAAGTTAAAACATCAACAATGACAACAATGAAGAAAGGGACAGATTCAGTGGCAAACCTCCAGTATTTGATGGAGAAAACATTGACTACTGGAAAGACATAATTGAGAGTTTCTTTCTGGCCCATGATGCTGATCTGTGGGACATGGTGACTAATGGATACACGCACCCAGTGGATGGACGTGGTCAGAAGATTGAAAGGAAAATGATGTCTGATCAACAAAAGTGTGAGTTCAGAAATCATCACAAGGCCAAAACAATTCTTCTCAGCTCCATCTCATATTCAGAATATGAGAAAATATCAAACAGAGAAACTGCCAAGAATATGTTTGATTCTCTGAGAATGACGCATGAAGGCAACATTCAAGTCAAAGAAACCAAAGCCCTTGCACTCATTCAGAAGTATGAGGCATTCAAGATGGAAGAGAGTGAATAAATAGAAGCTATGTTTTCAAGATTTCAAATTATTGTTGCTGGTCTAAAAGTTCTTGACAAAGGATATTCCACTGCTGATCACGTACAGAAGATCATCAGAAGCTTGCCAAAACAGTGGAGGCCAATGGTCACAGCGCTTAAGCTAGCCAAGGATCTCAACAAAATATCTCTAGAGGAACTTGTCAGCTCCCTCAGAAGTCACGAGATAGAGCTAGAAGCAGATGAACTTCGAAAGCAAGGTAAGCCATTAGCTTTAAAATCTAACAGAAAATTTGACTCTAAAGTTTTGCAGGTTGTGGAAGAAACCTCTGATGGATCCTCATCAGAAGAAGATGAATTGTCTCTTCTCTCCAGAAGGGTGAACCAACAGTGAAAGCAGAGGCAAAGGAAGTTCAGGAATCCCAGAAGATCAGAAAATCAGAATGAATCTTCCTCTAGATACAGAAGGTCAGAATCCTCCTCTGGACACAAAAGATCTGAAGGCTCTTCAGGATACAGAAAGCCAAACAACAAAGACATCATCTGTTATGAGTGTAACGAGCAAGGGCACTACAAAAGTGATTGCCCAAAGCTTCATAAGGAGAAGCCCAAAAAGAAGTTTGGCAAGGAAAAGAAGAAAAGTCTCATGGCAACATGGGATGATTCTGATACATCTGAAGCTGACTCAGAATCAGATGATGAAAGAGAAAACATAGCTCTCATGGCAAATGTCTTTGAAGACAGTGAAGCTTCTGGTTCAGACTCAGAATCAGATACAGAAGAGGTATTCCCTGACTTTACGATCAACTTTACTAAGGCTGAACTGGCTGAAAGCCTTAATGAAATTCTGGAAAGGTATCAGCAGATCAGAGTCAAATTCAGAAACCTGAAAAGGAATCTTGCTTCTGACTCTGATAAGACTGAGAGTCTCAAATTGGATAATTCTGAGTTAAAAGATAAAATTTCAAAATTAGAAAACCAATTGCAAAACTCTCAGAAGGAAACAATCCCTGAAACTCCCAGCAATGCTGATGAGATCATCAAAGAGTATGATCACAGCTTTCAGAAGTTTCCAGCTAAAAATATAGACAGAAGCAAAATGGCTTCAATGATCTATGGAGTTTCCATGGATTTAGTAATAAAATGTACTCCACTTGATTCACACTTTATATATGGGCACACACATGACATAAAATATACAAGTAGTGATTACTCTGTCAAACCAAAATTCAACCAGAGTTTTGGTAAAACTAACAAATCAGGACCCAAGAAAATGTGGGTACCTAAGGATAAAATAATACACGTGGCATATATCTTTAGCAGCAAAGCAAAGACACCAATCATGGTACCTGGACTCTGGCTGCTCACGACACATGACGGGAAGAAGGCATATGTTCCAAAGAATAGAACTTAAGCCTGGAGGCCACGCAGGCTTTGGAGGAAATCAGAGGGGAAAGATTATTGGCTTTGGAATAGTAGGTAATGGAAATCTTCCCTCTATAAGTAATGTTTTATTAGTTGATGGATTAATGCATAACCTGTTATCCATAAGTCAATTAAGTGATAACGGTTATGATATAATCTTCAATCAAAATTCATGCAAAGCTGTTAGTCAGAAAGATGGGACTATCCTCTTTAATGGAAAGAAGAAAAACAACATTGATAAAATTAAACTTTCTGAACTGAAAAGTCATAATGTAAAATGTATTCTGTCTGTTAACAACGAGCAATGGATCTGGCACAGAAGATTGGGACATGTTAGTATGATAAGAATATCTCAGATTAACAAACTCAATCTGGTCAGAGGACTTCCTAACTTGAAGTTCAATTCAGATGCTCTGTGTGAAGCATGTCAGAAAGGCGAGTTTGCAAAACCTGCTTTCAAATCCAAAAACGTTGTTTCCACCTCTAAGCCATTAGAACTTCTGCATATTGACTTATTTGGACCAGTAAAAACTTCTTCAATTAGTGGCAAGAAGTATGGGTTAGTAATCATAGATGACTATAGCATATGGGCATGGGTAAAGTTCTTAAGGCACAAGGACGAGTCACACTCTGTGTTTGTTACCTTCTGCAACCAAGTTCAGAATGAAAAAGATCTTAGAATCGTCAAAGTCAGAAGTGATCATGGTGGAGAATTTGAAAATAAAGATTTTGAATTATTCTTTAATGAAAAAGGCATTCTGCATGATTTCTCTTGTCCTAGAACTCCCCAGCAAAATGGAGTTGTAGAACGAAAGAACAGAACTTTGCAAGAAATGGCCAGAACCATGATCAACGAGACTAACGTTGCTAAGATCTTCTGGGCAGAAGCAATAAACACAACGTGTTACATTCAGAATATAATCTCCATAATACCTATTCTGGAAAAGACTCCATATGAATTGTGGAAGAACAAAAAGCCCAACATTTCTTATTTTCACCCATTTGGATGTACATGTTTTATTTTGAATACAAAAAATTATTTGAACAAGTTTGACTCTAAAGCACAAAAGTGTATTATGTTAGGATACTCTGAACGCTCAAGAGGGTACAAAGTATACAATACAGAAACACAGATTGTTGAAGAGTCAATCAGTGTTCGGTTTGATGATAAGCTTGACTCTCAAAAGTCAAAGCAGAATGAATTCCTTGCAGGTATGGAAGTTGAACTCACAAGTACTGAAGACAATTCAGAGGCTCTCAACAGAGACACTCCCTCAACATCAGAAAGAGTCACTGCAAGCAACCCAGCACCTTCTGTTGATCAACTCCAGAAAAGACCATCCAGAAGCAGCATTGATCACCCAGAAGAAACAATCTTAGGAATGAAGGAAGATCCAATCAAAACAAGATCTACCTTCAAAAACTCTGAAGAATCCCTCATGGGACTGGTTTCTCTGATTGAACCAACAACAATTAGTGAAGCACTTCTGGACAATGACTGGATTCTGGCAATGCAAGAGGAGCTAAATTAATTCACAAGAAATGACGTATGGGATCTGGTTCCCAAACCAAACGGATTCAATGTCATTGGTACAAAATGGGTGTTTAGAGCAAACTGAACGAACAAGGTGAAGTCATTAAAAACAAAGCACGACTGGTAGCACAAGGTTATAGTCATCAAGAGGGGATAGACTATACAGAAACCTTTGCTCCAGTCGCCAGGTTAGAATCTATCAGACTTTTAATTTCATTTGCTGTTAATAAAGGCATCACTCTGTATCAGATGGATATCAAGAGTGCATTCTTAAATGTCTATATAGAAGAAGAGGTTTATGTGCACCAACCCCCTGGTTTTGAAAGTTCCAAAAATCCAGAATATGTTTTCAAACTAAAGAAGTCACTCTATGGTCTGAAACAAGCCCCCAGAGCTTGGTATGAAAGACTAAGTAACTTCCTGTTAGAAAAGGAATTCACTAGAGGGAAAGTGGAAACAACCTTGTTCTGTAAGACAGTTAAGAATGACATCTTAGTATGTCAGATTTATGTTGATGACATTATATTTGGATCCATTAAACCCTCTATGGGAAGAGATTTTTCTAAATGTATGCAAGCAGAATTTGAGATGAGCCTAATGGGGGAACTAAAATTCTTTCTGGGCATTCAGATTAATCAAACTCCAGAAGGAACTTACATTCATCAGAGCAAATATGTCAGAGAACTTCTGAAGAAATTTGATCTCTCAGAATGTAAGCCCTCAAGGATTCCAATGCATCCCACGTGCATTCTGGAAAAATAAGAGGTAAGGTAGAACAGAAGGTCTACAGAGGTATGATTGGTTCTCTTCTCTATCTGACGGCTTCAAGGCCTGACATTCTATTCAGTGTTTGCATTTGTGCTAGATTCCAATCAGATCCTAGAGAATCTCACTTAACAGTAGTTAAGCGAATTTTCAAGTATCTGAAAGGTACTGCTAATCTGGGTCTGTTTTATAGAAAATCAAGTGATTACAACTTAGTAGGATACTGTGATGCTAATTTTGCTGGAGACAGAGTAGAACATAAAAACACTTATGGAAGCTGCCAGTTTCTGGGAGAAAATCTGATCTCATGGTCCAACAAAAGACAATCCATAATAGCTCTATCAACAGTAGAAGCTGAATACAAAGCAGCAGCTGGATGTAGCACACAAATGCTCAAGATGAAAAGTCAACTTGAGGACTTCAATATATTTGAGAGTAACACCCCTATCCTCTGTGACAATACTTTTTCCATTTGTCTCAGTAAAAATCCTATTTTGCATTCTAGGGCTAAGCATATAGAAATAAAACATCATTTTATTAGGGACTATATTCAGAAAGGGATTCTCAATTTAAAATTCATTGACACATACCATCAATGGGCTAATGTCTTTACAAAACCTCTTTCTGAAGATAGGTTTAACTTCATTTTGAAACATCTCAGCATGAAGCTTTGCCCAGAATAAACTGATTTATTTACATATCTTAATCCTCAGAATTTTTGTTATTTTCTGTGAACTGCTGATCAACCTGCCTTCAGAATTTTTAGAAGTCCAGATTGTATCAGAATCTATCCATGAAGATCTGAGAATTTCATTTCAAGGATAGAAGTGTGATGTTCACGTAAGCAAACAGTTGTCATCCATTCATCAGCTACCTTCTGAGGCTGAACACGCGTTCATTTTTCTGAAAGGTCAAAAGCGTTGATTGGATGCATTGAGACACATGTCATGGGTAACCGTTCCAATATCTTTATGAATCCCCCAAAATCAGCTGTCATTAATGCTTATAATCATTACAATTTATTTCTCTCTCTTGCAGTTTATGTTTTCAAAATCTATTTAAACGTTTTTTTACCCTTTCACTTTCACTTTCACTTTCAAAATCTAATTGTTTTCAGTTTGCATATTTCAAAACCCCTTCATTTTCGTCTCAAATTTTTCTTTGTGAACATGGCTTCCTCAAGCATTCCTAATACCAGTACTCAGAGAACAGAATCCTCAAAACAATATGAAGAACCATTCAGAACTCTCCTCACGCCCATTAACAACCTAGAAGTAATCTTAGAATTGATTGTGGACTTTGACAGTCTTCAAGAAAATGAGTTCAATATTTCTAAATAAGTAAAGGCTCAAGGATGGAACAGGTATTTTGACCGTCTGGTTGGTCCAACGTTCCCAATCCTTGTGAAGGAATTTTGGATTCATGCTTCATCCTCCAACCATCAAGTTACTTCGTATGTAATGGGGAAGAAGATAGTCATAAATGAAGACCTTATTGCAAGATTGATAGGTTACAGTGATGGTGGCGTAAGATGTATGGACATGGATGAAAGATGTGCTGACGTCGCTTCAATTGCTAGAGAAATTTTCACTCTGGGTCTTCCCTCCAGCAAGATAAGGGATTTGAAGGATCATCACAGAATATGGGCTAAGATTATTCTGGGATGCATAAACCACAGGAAGCCAACCAGCTCTCCTGACGACATCAACATTAATCATCAGTTTCTAATCTACTTCATCTCCCAGAAGACTAAGGTGAATCTGGCTCACTTGTTGTTCAATCATCTGAGGACTAGTGTTAAAGAGACTAGAGAAGATGAGCGCACTAAAAGGGACTGGATACCCCTTGGAAGGCTCATATCAGATATTCTGACGGAGAATAGGCTGATAGAGCATCTAACAGAAGCACAGGAAATCAGCTCTTTAGAGGCAACTGCTGGAAAGCCTTTGAATGTGAAGAATTTGAAAAAGATGAATATTATTGAGAACATTAAGAAGGAACCCAGTGTTACTTCTTTTGCAACAATCACCAGCAGAAGGATTCCTCTGGATGACTTTCCTATGTTCTCAGAAATTGATTCCAAGCCTGAGATTATAGTCAGATATCTGGATGCATGCAAGGCAGATGGTACTGCACCAGAGTTAAATATTCAGGACTTGCAACAGAAGGCTCCATAAGTTATGCTGAAGAAGAATAAGAAAAGGAAGGCAGCAGTAAAAGGATCATCCCAGCGGACTCCCAAAGCTGCTAAAAGGAAAGGTAATCCTTCTACTGTTAATGTTTTAGAATCAGTATCTTTATCAACATCTGCACCAATTCCTACCCCACAAACATTTGATGATTTTGACATAGAGTTTGACCCCTCAGAAACTTTAACTCTTAGAGGAACTCACTCCCTACCTATCAATCCAAATATTGAAACAAATCAACCGGAACTTGCAAAAGTTCTATCAGATATTGAAACCTTTTTTACCAGCATATTTCTGCTCCCATACCAAAAAATCCAAACTCTGAAACCACCACAGAAGCACCACAACCAAAAATTCCCCTCTCTCCACAACCAGAAATACCACTACCTCCATCTCCTCAACAAGAAATTCACCCACCTTCTCCACAACATGACCTATCACAACCAGAAGTTCAAACTTCTGAGGTCCAACCTTCTGAATCATGTGAACCAGAACCTCATAACGTTAAATCCAACCAAACTGTTGAATCTGATACCATTCCCATTCCTAGAATCACTGAACCTCTGGCCATCCGCATGCCCCTGACCATTCTGGATATTCCCCAAATTCCCTCTTCACTAGAATCAACTCCACCAAACTCCCCAACTAGTCCAATAAGCATTCTAGACTCTCCCACTCCCTCACCAAAGAATAATCCAAATGACAATGCCAAAACTGTCATTGATTTAACTGTTTTTGAACGTCTTGCTGCCATAACCCACAAAACAACCATTCCAAAACCAAAACCATCTGAACCCTCACCAGATGTTGGTACTAACTTATTGATATTTGAAACAAAAATGCAGAAGTGGATAACTTCCCTGAAGCAAGCTAGTATTGAGATGATTAATCCTGCTGCTTCAGATTATCTTTGGACAAGTTTCAGAAAATGGGTAAATTCTGAAACTTATAAGATGCAAGAACAGAGCTACGGACAAGTTCAATAGAACTTCAGTAATCTGCTAAAGGTCATTGAAGATCAAGTTCTGAGCCAACTGCTCAAGGAAGAAGTTCTCCCTCTGGAAAATGCTCCCCGGTCAGAACATCGTCCAGCAGACAAAGTTCAACCAGAGTCAGAAGATCTCATTCTGATTGATACTCCAGAGCAGATGATTCCTGCAGAGGAACTGGTTTAAAAAGATGACATTGCAGAATGCTCTGAGAAGCATCCAGTTACTTAAGATTCTCAAGCTTCCTCCTATGAAAGGCAGACTCTGGAAGAACTGAAGAGAATTGATATTATTTTGCAGGAAAGGATGGATAAACAGGATGACAAAATTTTGGAAATCAAGAGCATGTTAACCAAACAAGAGGAAACCAACATCCAGATCAAGGGCTTGTTGGAAGCTTTGTTCACGCGTCTTCCTCCTCCCTCCTAGATTTCTCTTTTAAAATTCTGTTTATCTGTAATATCGTTTTTCATTGTTGCTTTTCTGAACTTATTATCGTTGATTCTGATTTTAATATAAACCCTTTTAGCTTTGATTATATGTTCTTTTTGATAACTGACAAAAAGGGGGAGAAAGAATCAGATATTTTCAATAGCAGATTAATGAGACATAAGTCTCAAACATTCTGATCTACTTAATTTCTTTCTTCTGAAAAGCTTGAACAGGTACAAAAGTCTGATGAAAGACGTAGTCAAATTCTGATGCTCGAGGATTCAAAGAATTTAATGGAAGTAATCAACTCAGGGGGAGTGTTTCTTCTTAATTCTATACTTTTTATTCTTTAATTCTAATTGAAAAATCTGGTTTTTGTCATTATCAAAAAGAGGGAGATTGTTAGAACATAGTTTGATTCTACAACCCTTGATTATAGTTTTGGTCATAACAAAATACAAAGAATAAATTATCTCAAAGATATATACAAAGAACAATTATGCTCCTTAAAATTATGTTTTGTATATGCAGAAGTTCTGATGGAATCAACATCAGAAGATCACAATATGTGCTACATGCTGAAGCTATCAGATTATACGCTGAAGTTTGATGACCAGAATCTGCGCCTAAACAAATACACTCTGACTCTGATCAAAGACATTCTTACCATGTCATCAACACTCTGAAGCGTTATCAGCAATTTTGCTAAGAAGACTCTGAAGCGTTACTGATTATTCAAGACAGATTTAAATGCTAACGGCTTTCTTCAAACAAAGATCTTCTACAAAAGGAAAGTGTATTATTATCATTAAAACATGCTTTATAGACAATGTATCCTTGCTTGCCTATATAAACAAGTCTGCTTGTGAAAAGAAGCACGTACGTACGCACTCAACAATTTGCCAAGCTATCCAAACCACGCATATTCAAAGCTTTAGCAAATTCATTTTATTCAAAACTTATTTTGTGTAATTATCACAGTTGTGATATACAGTTTTGTAAGAAAATAACAACACACACTTGTTCAATCATTTGTAAAAGAAGTTCCTTGAGATTAACTGGATTGTGGTTGTACTCAAGAAGACTTTAGCAGTTGTTAAAGTAGCTGTTGTAATCCTTTGAGAATGGTAGATTAAGACCTCGTTGGGGAGAGGCGAAATCACCTTGACAGGTGGACTGGAGTAGTTTAAGATCAAACGAACCAGGATAAAAATACTGTGTTGTTAATCCTTTTGATTTAAGTTTTTCAATTCAACCCCCCCTTCTTGTGTTTTTCACATCTTCAGTTGAAATATAAGATTCACGACCTGATCGACGAAGGAGCGTTGGAATTCGCACAAGATGGTCAAATTGAATTTTTCTGTCGCCCATCAAAACACATCATCTGAAGTGAGAAATTTAGGCAGAGAAGCTTTCGCTCATTCAAATTTTCAGTTGTAATTTCTTTTGTTTGTTCAAACACTTATCTATTATGTCAAACTTTGTCTCATTAATGCATTGCATATGTTTGTCTTGAATTAATCCATTCATTTTCTATATATTTAAAGTTCTTTTTACTCCCTTTTTGTGATATTCAACTCTCGTTAAAAAGTTGTAAGCCTTTAGAGGGAGGATGACATAAATAATACCATAATCTTATACAATATGCTTTTGGACAGATCTTGCTGACGATGTATATGCATTCTTTCAATTCCTAAACAGTGGAGTTATAAGGAAGATAATCCCTAGTCAACCCCTTTGAGCCAAAGAAGTAGGAGGTAGAACTTCTTACCAATAATAGAACTTCTTACCAATCAATGGTAAGGTAGTACTATCTAAAGGAGGAGGAAAAGAACTAATATTTTTCGAGTAGGTAGAACGTTCATAGTTGCTTGCTCACAATTATTTTCAAAACAACATCTTTCAAAACACAAGAACACTTTAAAAATGAAATATTTTCAAAAGCCAAAACTTTGTATACATTCTTATAAAGACGAGAATCATTACAAAGTTTGCCTAAACGAAGGCACTTTTCAAAAATACTATCAAAACCAGTCACAAACACATTTCAAATAAAGCATTTTCAAAGTGAGCTAGCAACTAAGATTTCTAACACCTTCACTTTTCATAACCTACCCCCCGAACTCAAGAAAATATCTAAAAAGGTGTTTCCTATTCTTTTCACCATTAGCTTTATTGGATAAAATAACGGTCTATGGTGACTCTTGTTATCTGCAACAATTGCGATAAAACGCAAAAACTCAAGTTAGTTCTCCCATCATATTACAGAACTGGAGACTCTGCTGGGAATAACTTAAAAGTGGGGTTACCTTAGATCTAGATCACATTTATTTTCTTCAATTCTTTGACTTGTTTGCTTTACATTTTGGGTCCTTGTTTGGATTTTCTATTGATCCTCTACCTGAATCGGGGAACATCATTAGGTAAGTAGAAAAAGATTATGGAAATTGTATGGCATAGACCGATATGGTTGAAGCAATGGCTATGTTATTGTCACACATTTGTTGGTAGTGGTATCCCTTGTGTTTAATCGAGGAGATTACGGGGCCGCTTAGCGGTGTCATGAAGCACTAACTTACCGTATAACCTTTAATTAAACAACTTGGCCATTAGGAAGTAGTGACATAGTAGACTTTGGTGCAAAACTGAAGATTGTTTGATACTCGATACTACGCTCATTGAGATCAAACTTTTAGGATATCTCGGCCGCAAGAAAATATTGATTATGCTGAGACAATTCCTAATGAAGAAAGATCAATGATATTGAGATTCCCTAGAACCCGATTACTTTTTAGGACATGTTGAACCAATTAAACTTCAAGAGGGTACTTACCTATGAACTCCATGCAAGCCTAAACCTAAGGACTTGTTTGCTTTGCTTGTATATGTTATTTTCACATAACATCATACCATAGCATTTTCAATAACCATTTCAAGGATCTCAAGGGCATGTGATGCAGGGATATGTTGAACCAGACGTCTATCAAGGAGCAAGAGGATTTAGTTTTCTCTAGTCAAATGCTGTCAATGACCAAAGCACAATAACTTAAATAAAGGGATATGACCCACTTAACATGGTGAACTTGATTCTTGTGGAAGGATATTCAACAATACGAAGTTCTTCACTCAAAATTGTGATCAAAGTTTAACTTATAACATTTCTTTTGTTTACCCCACGAGATCCTTGAAAACATCACATTTACATATCATGCATGTCGTCATAACATGTTTCTCATCCGCTTACTATTTATTTAAGTAGAGATGACTCTCGAGAATACTATCCAAGATCTTCAAACCCAAAATTATCAGCTTCACAGTTTGTTCCTAAACCTGTCCCAGGGGAAAGAAGAAATGAAAAAACTTCTCATTGAGAGCATGACCAATAAAAATCCTTATGACGACAAGGAGGGTCAGATAAGAAAATTGCAAGCGGAGATAGCAACAATGAGAATACATATGTTGGGACAGATGGCTCTTATCCAAAACTTATCCCAGGGATAAGAAGAGTTGAGAACTATCATCAACAAGCTTCATCGAGACAAATGCAACTGTATGGAGCAAACATTTAAGATTGTGGATCAAGTCATTAAATAACCCTCGATAAGACAAGAAGTTGGCTTGGTGGAGAGTAGACCTTTCCAAATTGCTGCTACATCACGAGCCCAACAACAATGACAGGGTAGTCGGCGTAAGAAGGATACATCCAATGGACAATATACCAAACTCAACATGACGATGTTGCAAGCCTTGCAACACATGTTAAAGATGAATTTTGTCACATTGAAGGATCCTCCTCAAATTCCTAATACTTTCGTTCCTAGTTACCATCCCAATGAAAGGTATGCATATCACTCCAACAGTCAGGGCCATGATACTGATAGTTGTTGGATGTTGAAATATAAGATTCAAGACCTGATCAATGAAGGAGCGTTGGAATTTGCACAAGATGGTCAGATTTAATTTTTCTGTCGCCCCTCAAAAACACATCATCTGAAGTGAGAAATTTATGCAGAGAAGCTTTCGCTCATTTGAATTTTCAGTTGTAATTTCTTTTGTTTGTTCGAACACTTATCTATTATGTCAAACTTTGTCTCATTAATGCATTGCATATGTTTGTCTTGAATTAATCCATTCATTTTCTATATATTTAAAGTGCTTTTTACTCCCTTTTGTGAGATTCAACTCTCGGTAAAAAGTTATAAGCCTTTAGAGGAAGGATGACGAAAATAATACCATAATCTTATACAGTATGCTTTTGGACAGACCTTGCTGACGATGTACATGAATTCTTTCAATTCCTAAACAGTGGAGTTATAAGGAAGATAATCCCTAGTAAACCCCTTTGAGCCAAAGAAGTAGGAGGTAGAACTTCTTATCAATCAATGGTAAGGTAGTACTATCTAAAGGAGGAGGAAAAGAACTAATACTTTTCGAGTAGGTAGAACGTTCATAGTTGCTTGCTCACAATCATTTTCAAAACAACATCTTTCAAAACACATGAACACTTTCAAAATGAAATATTTTCTAAAGCCAATACTTTGTATACATTCTTATAGAGACGAGAATCATTCCAAAGTTTGCCTAAACGAAGGCAAATTTCAAAAATACTATCAAAACCAATCACAAACACATTTCAAATAAAGCATTTTTTAAAGTGAGCTTGCAACTAAGAGTGCTAACACCTCCCCTTTTCATAACCTACCCCCCGAACTCAACAAAATATCTCAAAAGGTATTTCCTGTTCTTTTCACCCTTTGCTTTATTGGATAAAAGAAAAGTCGGTGGTGACTCTTGGTATCCGAAACAATTGCGATAAAACACAAAACACTCAAGTCAGTTCTCTCACCGTATTACAAAACTGGCGACTCTGCTGGGGATAACTTAAAAGTGGGGTTACCTTAGATCTAGATCAAATTTATTTTCTTTAATTGTTTGACTTGTTTTCTTTATATTTTTGGTCCTTGTTTGGTTTTTCAATTGACCCTCTACCGGGATTGAGGAACATCATTAGGTAAGTAGCAAAATATTGTGGAAACTGTACGACATATACCGATATGGTTGAAACAATGGCTACGTTAGTGTGACACATTTATTGGAAGTGGTATCCCTTGTGTTCAATCGAGGAGAATACGGGGCCGCTGAGCGGTGTCATGAAGCACTAACTGACCGTAGAACCTTTAATTAAACAACTTGGCCATTAGGAAGTAGTGAAATAGCCCACTTTGGTGCAAAACTAAAGATTGGTTGATACTCGATACTACGTTCATTGAGATCAAACTTTTGGGATGTCTCGGCCGCAAGAAAATATTGATTATGCTGAGACAATTCCCAATGAAGAAAGATCAATGATATTGAGATTCCCTAGAACCCGAATACTTTCTAAGACATGTTGAACCAACTAAACATCAAAAGGGTACTTACCTATGAACTCCATGCAAGCCTAAACCTAAGGACTTGTTTTCTTTGCTTGTATATGTTATTTGCACATAACATCATAACATCATACCATAGTAATTTCAATAACCATTTCAAGGATCTCAAGGGCCTGTGATGCGGGGATATGTTGAACTAGACGTCTATCACGGGGCAAGAGGATTTAGTTTCCTTTAGTAAAATGTTGTAAATGACCAAAGCACAATAACTTGAATCAAGGGCTATGACCCACTTTACATGGTGAACTTGATATTTGTGGAAGGACATTCAACAATACGAAGTTCTTCACTCAAAATTGTGATCAAAGTTTAACTTCTAACATTTTCTTGTGTTTACCCCACGAGATCCTTGAAAACATCGCATTTACATATCATGCATGTCGTTATAACAGGTTTCTCATTCGCTTATAGTTTATTTCAGTAGAGATGGCTCTCGAGCATACTATCCAAGATCTTGAAACCCAAAATTATCAGCTTCAAGGTTTGTTCCTAAACCTGTCCTAGGGGAAAGAATAAGTGAAAAAACGTCTCATTGAGAGCATGACCAATAACAATCCTTAAGACGACACGGAGGGTCAGATAAGAAAATTGCAAGCGGAGATAGCAACAATGAGAATACAAATTTTGGGACAGATGGCTCTTCTCCAAAACTTATCCCGGGGACAAGAAGAGTTGAGAACTCTCAACAACAAGCTTCATCGAGACAAATGCAACTGTATGGAGAAAACGTTTAAGATTGTGGATCAAGTCATTAAATAACCCTCGATGAGAGAAGAAGTTTGCTTGGTGGAGAGTAGACCTTTCCAAATTGCTGCTACATCAGGAGCCCAACAACAACGACAGGGTAGTCGGCGTAAGAAGGATACATCCAATAGACAATATACCAAACTCAACATGACGATGTTGCAAGCCTTGCAACACATGTTGAAGATGAATTTGGTCACATTTAAGGATCCTCCTAAAATTCCTAATACTTTCGTTCCTAGTTACCATCCCAATGAAAGGTATGCCTATCACTCCCACAGTCTGGGCCATGATACTGATAGTTGTTGGATATTGAAATATAAGATTCAAGACCTGATCAATGAAGGAGCGCTGGAATTCGCACAAGATGGTCAAATTGAATTTTTCTGTCGCCCCTCAAACACACATCATCTGAAGTGAGAAATTTAGGCAGAGAAGCCTTCGCTCATTCAAATTTTCAGTTGTAATTTCTTTTGTTTGTTCGAACACTTATCTATTATGTCAAACTTTGTCTCATTAATGCATTGCATATGTTTGTCTTGAATTAATCCATTCATTTTCTATATATTTAAAGTGCTTTTTACTCCCTTTTGTGAGATTCAACTCTCGGTAAAAAGTTATAAGCCTTTAGAGGGAGGATGACGAAAATAATACCATAATCTTATACAGTATGCTTTTGGACAGACCTTGCTGACGATGTACATGAATTCTTTCAATTCCTAAACAGTGGAGTTATAAGGAAGATAATCCCTAGTAAACCCCTTTGAGCCAAAGAAGTAGGAGGTAGAACTTCTTATCAATCAATGGTAAGGTAGTACTATCTAAAGGAGGAGGAAAAGAACTAATACTTTTCGAGTAGGTAGAACGTTCATAGTTGCTTGCTCACAATCATTTTCAAAACAACATCTTTCAAAACACATGAAAACTTTCAAAATGAAATATTTTCTAAAGCCAATACTTTGTATACATTCTTATAGAGACGAGAATCATTCCAAAGTTTGCCTAAACGAAGGCAAATTTCAAAAATACTATCAAAACCAATCACAAACACATTTCAAATAAAGCATTTTTTAAAGTGAGCTTGCAACTAAGAGTGCTAACACCTCCCCTTTTCATAACCTACCCCCCGAACTCAACAAAATCTCTCAAAAGGTATTTCCTGTTCTTTTCACCCTTTGCTTTATTGGATAAAAGAAAAGTCGGTGGTGACTCTTGGTATCCGAAACAATTGCGATAAAACACAAAACACTCAAGTCAGTTCTCTCACCGTATTACAAAACTGGCGACTCTGCTGGGGATAACTTAAAAGTGGGGTTACCTTAGATCTAGATCACATTTATTTTCTTTAATTGTTTGACTTGTTTTCTTTATATTTTTGGTCCTTGTTTGGTTTTTCAATTGACCCTCTACCGGGATTGAGGAACATCATTAGGTAAGTAGCAAAATATTGTGGAAACTGTACGACATATACTGATATGGTTGAAACAATGGCTACGTTAGTGTGACACATTTATTGGAAGTGGTATCCCTTGTGTTCAATCGAGGAGAATACGGGGCCGCTGAGCGGTGTCATGAAGCACTAACTGACCGTAGAACCTTTAATTAAACAACTTGGCCATTAGGAAGTAGTGAAATAGCCCACTTTGGTGCAAAACTAAAGATTGGTTGATACTCGATACTACGTTCATTGAGATCAAACTTTTGGGATGTCTCGGCCGCAAGAAAATATTGATTATGCTGAGACAATTCCCAATGAAGAAAGATCAATGATATTGAGATTCCCTAAAACCCGAATACTTTCTAAGACATGTTGAACCAACTAAACATCAAAAGGGTACTTACCTATGAACTCCATGCAAGACTAAACCTAAGGACTTGTTTTCTTTGCTTGTATATGTTATTTGCACATAACATCATAACATCATACCATAGTAATTTCAATAACCATTTCAAGGATCTCAAGGGCCTGTGATGCGGGGATATGTTGAACTAGACGTCTATCACGGGGCAAGAGGATTTAGTTTCCTCTAGTAAAATGTTGTAAATGACCAAAGCACAATAACTTGAATCAAGGGCTATGACCCACTTTACATGGTGAACTTGATATTTGTGGAAGGACATTCAACAATACGAAGTTCTTCACTCAAAATTGTGATCAAAGTTTAACTTCTAACATTTTCTTGTGTTTACCCCACGAGATCCTTGAAAACATCGCATTTACATATCATGCATGTCGTTATAACAGGTTTCTCATTCGCTTATAGTTTATTTCAGTAGAGATGGCTCTCGAGCATACTATCCAAGATCTTGAAACCCAAAATTATCAGCTTCAAGGTTTGTTCCTAAACCTGTCCTAGGGGAAAGAATAAGTGAAAAAACAGCTCATTGAGAGCATGACCAATAACAATCCTTAAGACGACACGGAGGGTCAGATAAGAAAATTGCAAGCGGAGATAGCAACAATGAGAATACAAATTTTGGGACAGATGGCTCTTCTCCAAAACTTATCCCGGGGACAAGAAGAGTTGAGAACTCTCAACAACAAGCTTCATCGAGACAAATGCAACTGTATGGAGAAAACGTTTAAGATTGTGGATCAAGTCATTAAATAACCCTCGATGAGAGAAGAAGTTTGCTTGGTGGAGAGTAGACCTTTCCAAATTGCTGCTACATCAGGAGCCCAACAACAACGACAGGGTAGTCGGCGTAAGAAGGATACATGCAATAGACAATATACCAAACTCAACATGACGATGTTGCAAGCCTTGCAACACATGTTGAAGATGAATTTGGTCACATTTAAGGATCCTCCTAAAATTCCTAATACTTTTGTTCCTAGTTACCATCCCAATGAAAGGTATGCCTATCACTCTCACAGTCTGGGCCATGATACTGATAGTTGTTGGATATTGAAATATAAGATTCAAGACCTGATCAATGAAGGAGCGCTGGAATTCGCACAAGATGGTCAAATTGAATTTTTCTGTCGCCCCTCAAACACACATCATCTGAAGTGAGAAATTTAGGCAGAGAAGCCTTCGCTCATTCAAATTTTCAGTTGTAATTTCTTTTGTTTGTTCGAACACTTATCTATTATGTCAAACTTTGTCTCATTAATGCATTGCATATGTTTGTCTTGAATTAATCCATTCATTTTCTATATATTTAAAGTGATTTTTACTCCCTTTTGTGATATTCAACTCTCGTTAAAAAGTTGTAAGCCTTTAGAGGGAGGATGACAAAAATAATACCATAATTTTATACAATATGCTTTTGGACATACCTTCTTGACGATGTACATGCATTCTTTCAATTCCTAAACAGTGGAGTTATAAGGAAGATAATCCCTAGTCAACCCCTTTGAGCCAAAGAAGTAGGAGGTAAAACTTCTTACCAATAATAGAACTTCTTACCAATCAATGGTAAGGTAGTGCTATCTAAAGGAGGAGGAAAAGAACTAAGACTTTTCGAGTAGGTAGAACGTTCATAGTTGCTTGCTCACAATCATTTTCAAAACAACATCTTTCAAAACACACGAACACTTTAAAAATGAAATGTTTTCAAAAGCCAACACTTTGTATACATTCTTATAGAGACGAGAATCATTACAAAGTTTGCCTAAACGAAGGCACTTTTCAAAAATACTATCAAAACCAGTCACAATACCATTTCAAATAAAGCATTTTCAAAGTGAGCTAGCAACTAAGAGTTCTAACACCATCCCTTTTCATAACCTACCCCCCGAACTCAAGAAAATATCTTAAAAGGTATTTCATATTCTTTTCACCCTTTGCTTTATTGGATAAAAGAAAAGTCGATGGTGACTCTTGCTATCCGCAACAATTGCGATAAAACGCAAATACTCAAGTCAGTTCTCCCACCGTATTACAGAACTGGAGACTCTGCTGGGGATAACTTAAAAGTGGGGTTACCCTAGATCTAGATCACATTTATTTTCATTAATTGTTTTACTTGTTTGCTTTACATTTTGGGTCCCTGTTTGGGTTTTCTATTGATCCTCTACCCGGATCGGGGAACATCATTAGGTAAGTAGCAAAAGATTGTGGAAATTGTACGACATAGACCGATATGCTTGAAGCAATGGCTACGTTAGTGTGACATTTTTGTTGGTAGTGGTATCCCTTGTGTTGAATCGAGGAGAATACGGGGATGCTGAGCGGTGTCATGAAGCACTAACTAACCATACAACTTTTAATTGAACAACTTGGCCATTTGGAAGTAGTTAGATAGCCGACTTTGGTGCAAAAATGAAGATTGGTTGATACTCGATACTATGCTCATTGAGATCAAACTTTTGGGATATCTCGGTCGCAAGAACATATTGATTATGCTGAGACAATGCCCAATGAAGAAAGATCAATGATATTGAGATTCCCTAGAACCCGATTAATTTCTAGGACATGTTGAACCAACTAAACTTCAAGAGGGTACTTACCTATGAACTCTATGCAAACCTGAACCTAAGGACTTGTTTTCATTTCTTGTATATGTTATTTGCACATAACATCATAACATCATACCATAGAATTTTCAATAACCATTTCAAGGACCTCAAGGGCCTGTTATGCAGGGATACGTTAAACCAGACGTCTATCAAGGGGAAAGACGATTTAGCTTCCTCTAGTCAAATGTTGTCAAAGACTAAAGCACAATAACTTGAATCAAGGGCTATGACCCACTTGACATGGTGAGCTTGATTCTTGTTGAAGGACATTCAACAATACGAAGTTATTCACTCAAAGTTGTGACCAAGATTAAACTTCTAACATTTTCTTGTGCTTACCCCACGAGATCCTTGAAAACATCGCATTTACATATCATGCATGTCATCATAATAGGTTTCTCATCCGCTTACTGTTTATTTCAGTAGAGATGGATCTCGAGCATACTATCCAAGATCTTTAAACCCAAAATTATCAGCTTCAAGGTTTGTTCCTAAACCTGTCCTAGGGGAAAGAAGAAGTGAAAACACTTCTCATTGAGAGCATGACCAATAACAATCCTTAATACGACAAGGAGGGTCAAATAAGACAATTGCAAGCGGAGATAGCAATAATGAGAATACAGATGTTAGGACAAATGACTCTTATCCAAAACTTAACTCGGGGACAAGAATAGTTGAGAACTCTCATCAACTAGCTTCATCGAGACAAATGCAACTGTATGGAGCAAAAGTTTAAGATTGGGGATCAAGTCATTAATCATCCCCCGATGAAACAAGAAGTTGGCTTGGTGGAGAGTAAACTTTTCCAAATTTCTGCTACATCACGAGCCCAACAACAACGACATGGTAGTTGGTGTAAGAAGGATACATCCAATTGACAATATACCAAACTCAACATGACGATGTTGCTAGCCTTGCAACACATGTTGAAGATAAATTTGGTCACATTGAAGGATCCTCCTCGAATTCTTAATACTTGCGCTCCTAGTTACCATCCCAATGAAAGGTATGAATATCAGTCCAACAGTCTGGGCCATGATACTGATAGTTGATGGATGTTGAAATATAAGATTCAAGACCTGGTCGACGAAGGAGGGTTGGAATTTGCACAAGATGGTCAGATTAAACTTTTCCGTCTCCCATCAAAAACACATCATCTGAAGTGAGAAATTTAGGCAGAGAAGCTTTCTCTAATTCAATTTTCAGTTGTAATTTCTTTTGTTTGTTCGAACACTTATCTATTATGTCAAACTTTGTCTCATTAATGAATTTCATATGTTTGTCTTGAATTAATACATTCATTTTCTATATATTTAAATTGCTTTTTACTCCCTTTTGTGATATTCAACCCTCGTTAAAAAGTTGTAAGCCTTTAGAGGGAGGATGACGAAAATAAAACCATAATCTCATACAGTATGCTTTTGGACAGACCTTGCTGATGATGTACAGGCATTCTTCTGAATCCTAAACAGTGGAGTTATAAGAAAGATAATCCCTAGTAAACCCCTTTGAGAGAAAGAAGTAGGAGGTAGAACTTCTTACCAATAATATAACTTCTTACCAATCAATGGTAAGGTAGTACTATCTAAAGGAGGAGGAAAAGAACTAAGACGTTTTGAGTAGGTAAAACGTTCATAGTTTCTTGCTCAAAATCATTTTCAAAACAACATCTTTCAAAACACACGAACACTTTCAAAATGAAATATTTTCAAAAGCCAACACTTTATATACATTCTTATACAGACGAGAATCATTACAAAGTTTTCCTAAATGAAGGAACTTTTCAAAAATAGTTTTAAAACCAATCACAAACACATTTCAAATAAAGCATTTTCAAAGTGAGCTAGCAACTAAGAATGCTAACACCTTCCCTTTTCATAACCTACCCCCCGAACTCAAGAAAATATCTCAAAAGGTCTTTCCTGTTCTTTTCACCTTTTGCTTTATTGGATAAAAGTAAAGTCGGTGGCGACTCTTGCTCTCTGCAACAATTGCGATAAAATGCAAAACACCCAAGTAAGTTCGCCTACCGTATTACATGGTTCTATTTAAACTATTCCATGATCCTTTGTTGATTAGCTCGAGTGTTGTATGGATGTAGAGAAGTCGTCTTGTAAACTATGATAAGAAGAAGTAGAACCAACAAATAAGAAGACCATTCTGAATAAACCTGTGATGCATATGATATGAATTATATAAATGATATGCATATGTTAGTCATTTCTAGAGTATTTAAGAGTATTGACAAGTACCAAAAATAACATACAACTTGATAAGAGATAATAAATAATAAAGAGTTCACACAATGACAATAACTGCTTTCATTCATAAAACCTCAAGGTAACCGAGTTCTTACAAACAATCAAATTACAACAAATAAGATCAAACCCCGACCAACAAGTTTGGCGGTGATTTTTTAGCAAAAGAGACAACAAATAAACATCCAAACTCTGACTAGTTTTTAAATCATCATCTTCCCATTTGGATCTTGAGCTTAGAAATATCTTTGATGGCATGTGCTAACTGATTACCCCGCCCTTTGAGACGGGCCTCTACTGCGAGTCTCTGGGTGATTTCTACTTGGAGCTAAGCATCTTTGTCTATAAGTTGCTTCTCCAGACTTTTGACTTTGGATTTAGATTGCTTCCCCACTTCAGCCTTGGATCCTCTGAGGATGTCACAGTCTCTGCACCTCTATTTATACTTCTTCTCGATCTCAGCGACAATCCTTTTTTTTATCTTCAAGATATATTGAATCGTCTTCGGCTCTGGATCTCTTTCTAGAAGTACTAGCTCCCTCATGCTCTTTGAAATTCCGAGCTAAATCTTTCTTTTCTTCTCTTAAGAAGTAAAGCTCCATCTCTTTTGCTTCCATGTCAATGTGGAGGTGCTGATTCCCTCTTTGCACTCGGTATAATCGCTCCTTAGGCACATCATGTTGTAACTTGTCTGGCTGAGGATATGAAGGATCTTGTCTTGAGAATGGAAACATAAGTGTTCTCTCTCTCTCTCTCTATCTATCTCTCTCTTTCTCTTTGACCCACTCGACATAGAGACCGTAATCCATCAACTCTTTCTGCCCAAAGAAATCCTTAACTTTTCTAACGATTTTATCCCAAGCAATCACTACCCTCTGTAGTATCTCAGGATCTTCCCCATTCTGGCAAAACACAGATTGGCAGACTTTGCTGCTTTTAGGTAAACTTCACATGGAATACCCTAACTAGCATAAGGCAAGAACAAGGTTATAGTTTATCATGCCCTGCGTCCACATGAGTGGAATGTTGGAGAAACCCCACAAGCGGTAATCACTGCGACACTGTCAAGTTGATGTCTATACCAGGTTATGTCAAAGGAAGTGATAGCCACGAGTTTTGTTGCCCACGTACGGGTACTCTGATCATCCATGAATGGTTCTTTGGTAGGCAACTAATACATGAGCCATTTGTACAACAACGACACACAACATACCTCAACCCATTTTTTCCATGCTTGGAATGGATAGCAAATTAAGTGTTGGTCAGAATGGTAGGCACCGAATTCAGATTGATGAACGCACGAATGGCAGCTAAATCCACCAACTTTTCAACATCAGGGAATATAACAAGGACATAAATCAAAATGACTAAAAGAGCATTAAATGCGACCCAAAGACCCTATGTTTCCGTCTCTTCAGCTCTGCTTAACAAGAAATTCATAGAGAAACCACTGGTTGTACCTCTCTTCCTCCAGTTACTTTTCACATCGCTCGGGCTCAAACAAAGTGCCTTAGTGATAACTTCATAATCAGGATTGTCTGGAACTTGAGAGAAGGGAATATGATCAGTTGTAGCAACTTATTTTTAAATCAGAGTCGCCACTATTATTTTTTATCCTAGGGAAGGGAATCTAACAGAAAACCCTAATTCGCAGACAGAGATTCTAGGTTTCAAACTCAATTAGACGAAAGGAAGGTGTTATGCACCTTTTATCTACCTTGTTCACAAGGATATTAGGTTTTATGTTTAAGTTTGGGGTAAACAGGGTTTCAAGTTTAATTAAGAGGAAAGGGCTTAAAGTTTTTTATAGTAGAACTCGCTACGATTTTTGATCGTATGCTTACGTATCCTCTTATGAGGAATCAAATTCCCAATTCTTAGTTCGTATGGGGTTGGTGTTTTTTAGGGGTCACAAACGTACTTTGAATTACCTTGCATTTTGACTGGGAGTAGTGATTGCGGAGATTTTGGCTAAATACGCGGTTAGTCAAAATCTGTTTGAAACCCTTTTGCAAAAACAATTGATTAACTTAGTTTATTGCGAAAATAATTTGATGATTTGTTTGTGTTTTTTAATCGTAGTATTTTCGAAGATCTTGATTAATACATGATTAGAGAAAAATTTAATGCACATAATATATAAAATAATATATGCAATTTTAATATAAAGATAATTTATTTAAACATATAATAATATTTAGATAGTAAATAAAATATAAGAATAGCAAAATAGAAAATAAATATTTATAATAATAATAGCAAATATAATAATTATGATATAATAATAATAAAAAAATCACTACTTGATAATAATAATAATAATTGTAAATAAATAATAGTAATTGAATTATAAAAGAAAATAAATAAATTAACTCAGGGGGGTGCAGTTTCTAATGGACAAGTAAAACAGGGGGGTGTGGTTAATAATGTGAATCAGGCCCAGACATGTGTCCAGGCATGGGGGTGTGAAACGGATTGGGCCTGGCCCATCATATATTGCAATAAGACCGGCTTGATTGTATGTGGTGAGGGCGCATAAAGCTTATGGTGAGACTTGGCCTATGGCCGTCCAACGAAGATCTAAGGGATAATAAAATGGAGCATGTTAGTTATGGTAGGCGCGCGGATACGTGATTAAAACAGATTACAAAATGTGTTTCTTCATTTTTTTAGTCTCATTTACTTCTTTGTGTTTTACAGTAAATGGTATTTTCTTCTTTCTCTATCTCGCCGTAAAACCCAACCCTTCACCTCTCTCTTTGCCTCAACCCTAATATACCCACCACCCACCGGTGGTGGCACCGGTAACCAAATCTCTATCCACCGTGAATTAATCTCCCACTCAAACAAAAGAAAAGCTTATGCACTTTACCCATTAAGCGATTGACTTGTTCTGAACTTCGTCTGATCTGGGCGCTGACTCTTCTTCTTCTTTGCTTTTTGTTGCAGGTTGGAGGTGGCACGCCGGCGAATGATAGAGTTGTCAGTGATGGTGAAGAAGGTGGCTAGCGGTTAGCAAGGGAGGCTCACGGCTAGGGTTTCATAAATTTAAACCCCAACCATCCTCTCTCAATCTTGTTTCCTCGCGAAGGCTTCTTCTCGATAATCTTCGCGACCCAGTTTCTATTATCCCTCTCCGTCCTCTGTATTTTCCTTCTGTTCTTCTCCTTCTGTCCAACCCTCTGCCGTCCCTTCTCCTCCACCTTTTGTATTTAATTTTCTGTATTTATAGCTTTAGGGTTAGAAACTTGTTACAGTTCCTTAGCCTTAGATTTATGTATTAGGGATTGATTAAACAAAATAGAGATTTTAGGTTCAATACTGTAATGATTTTGTGCAATCGATTATGTATTGTTTGAGATTTGATTCCGTTTTATTAGAATTTTGGGCTTGGACTTGTATTGATTCCGTATAACTTTAGTTTCTGACTTGTAATAAGAATATTTGATTAATTATATTTGATTCGGTATAGACTTGATTCCTAAATATTTTATTTGTAAAAATTTGTACAGTAAATGTTCATTTCCTAAAACACACGCATTTTCGGCTTGATTAGCACAATAGTTGTTCTTGATTTGGGCCTTGCGTTTTTAATTAGCCCAGTAGTACTTGTTTATTTCTGCCCAACATATACCTAATTGGCTTTTTGGGCTTTAAACCACTGCCCAATTTTGTTTTTATCTGCAACAACCTTTCTTTTGTTTGATACCGCATGGGTCTGAAATGACTTTTAAAAAGATTTGAACTGACAATATTTTCTCAAACACTAAATTCACGTTCCCAAAAAAGATCTTTTAGTAAATCAATTATAAAAATATTTAATAAAATATAATTGAAAATAAAAAGGTAAAGATAAAGTTTTAATAAAATGATTTTCTCAAAAATGCTAAATGGGCTAAAAAACTTAGTGGGCCTATAGTTTGTAACCGATTCAAAATTTTAAATATTATTTAGTTTACACCCTTATAGTAACAAATGAAATAGATTTCTTTTAACAAGTTCTGAATGAGAATTTTTTTAGAAAAATAATAATAAAAACAAACATTTTATAATAATTTTTCTTAAATAAATCAGCAACAAAAATGACAAATAAATTGATTTTAAAAATCTCAATGGGCCATACAAATTCTACCATTCACTCCCTTTTTCTTTACTAACAACAAAAACTTTTAAGTGGGCTTTTATAATTAAAATTTATTTCTTTTCTGAAATAATTCTCCATACTCGCATCTCATGTGCCATTGGCCAACATGCTTCGCAAATAGGCCTACGGGTATATGGGCCTTTCTGATTTAGAAATCCCCACTCCCTTGAATTAAAATACACCCCCTGGTTGACTAGGATTTAAGAATGACCCATCAAATATTGCAGAACCATCCTTAATTAAAATATCTTCTTCTATTTTTAACCTTGAAGATACGATCCTAAAGGTAGGACAAATTTGGGGTACGACATCAGTGACTTTGATCCATGGGATATGAGAATATCACTCAAGATTTGGAGCTAGTTGATAATCCTAGAATGTGAAGCATCACAACTCTAGATCATAAAATTATAATAAAGTCTGAAGAGCTCTGTCATCCACCTGAGCATCCAACAAAGGCAAAAGATCCTTGTACCGTTTGCTAAAAGCATGCGAATTCGGATAAACCAACACCTTGCTCAAATCTCTCAAACGAGGCCAACTTCTAGTTCCAAACTTGTTCCCAAAAATGTCTCTGGTATCTCTCTTGATAGTACCATCATTGCTTGCCATTTCTGATATGAACGTCTACTTTGAAACATCCTTGAAATGAAATTCAAATGGAGGTTAACTCTTTTAGACATATACATTTTTTTTTGTAAAATAAACATTACATGATGCAAGGACAATAACACATGGAATCAAGGTTTCCATAACACCGGAAATATGCTATGCTGTTGTAGCGGTAGAAATGTTTAAGACTAAGCCATTGGATTGACTAGACTTGTACAAATCAAAATAAAAATCGTCACCATGCTTTATTGTTTCCAAAGGAATGGGAAAAGAATGAATAACCCAAAAATAGAGAGAAAGATTATAGGTAAGGGGGTTGGTTATGCAAAGGGAATGTATTAGCACCATAAACATTTACGGTACTCCGCATAAACCTCTTTGTAAAATCTGTATATTTTGGCTATAAAAATGTTGTATAAAAATAGATGACGGAGGTGAGAAAAGAAATATATTTTTTATGGTTTTTGCACCCGCCGCGGTTGTGAACCTTAAGTGCTTACGTAGCACCTTTCATGCAATAGGGGATCAGGGTACACATAGTTCCGCTTAAAAAAAATTTAAAACACAAGTGTGTTGGTTAATTTTATGAAATAAGACATCATCGTCATTGTCCGTGTGGAAAAACATACTTACTTCCCACAATCATGAGAAAGGAGAATTTGCATCATCTCAAAGTGGAGGATATGGCTTGGATTTTAAAATCAACAATGCCTCACTCAACCCAAGTGGGAAATATATCTCTTCACTATATATTGTATAATTATAGTTGTTTGCATCACTACAAGGATTGACAAGAGTCTAATATTTTTCAGAAAAGTTTTAAAATGGAAAGCCAACGTGGAAAAATGGTTTGAAATGAAATTGATTGACTTTTAGTCTTCTCACAAAAAAATGTCAAACTATTATTAAGTTGATTGAAATTTATTTATGAAATGGTTTTGAAAATGCATGGACATAAGCCCAAGTTTATTATGAAACTGGTTCAAGTTTAAAAAACAAGAAGAGTTTTCAAAAGGAGGAAGAAGATTTTTTGAAATTTAAGAAGATGGGAGGAGAAGAAGAGGCTATCCTAAAGCATAAGGTAAAAGCTAAGGATAATAACCATCTAACCAACAAGAAGCCAATACTTGACATTATGAGTCATGATATAATTCCCATTCTTTGTATTGAAACCAAGCAAGCAAAGATACTAGATCTCTTGAGAGAACTAAACTTCAAGTGTATTAAGTCTTCATAAAAATTGGGCAGAGTAACGGTTGTATACGGTTGAATTCCAGATTACAAAAAATGAATGTAATCACAATAACCTGCACACAAAACAAACAAACAACCCAATGTCTTGAGGTAAACATCAAGAACTCCAGACAAAATATCAATTAAGGTCACAAAGTCTCCAATATAGGCCAAGGTTTCTAATCCTAAGTCAAAGAAGTCCAATACTCCATAATGCCAAGGATAGTAACCAAATAGTCCAAGTATCATTAAAGTTTTTTATGGATCATGTTGATTGTTAGGTATCTTAGAAGAGGAAAGAAAAGGCTCAAGTGATCAAAATAAAAATGACATGAAATGTAATGCTTCAAGTAAATGGTACATAAAGCAGAAAAAAAGGGCATAAAGTAAAAATAATTTAATAATTAGTGGTTAGTTGGATGACCATCTTGAAACTAGCATTTGTAACTTATTAGAGGATTGGTAGAACCAAAGCTTCCACACAACAAGTTGCATTTACTTTTTGTCAAGTATATCATCCATTTGGAATCCTCAAAAGTACCATTTAATGATCAACAATGTTTAAGTGATCCGCGTTGACCAAAAGTGTTGTAGATCCATTAGAGGATTGGTAGAACCAAAGCTTCCACATAGTGAATCTAAAGGTTATTGGATCAAAGGGATCAAATTAACATACTTGGGCTTGCAAACATAGGTTTGGGCCATGAATGATCATTTATTCGAATCGGGATAAAATTTAGCGCTATGTTAAGCAATCGTAAGTGAACTTATATAGAAGTCGCACCTATTTTGAGGCCGGTCAATAGAAATCTATGAACCATTTGTTTTGAGACATGATATAGAGATCATGCTCCAACAACACTTAGTGCAACAAGAAAGGGACAAGATGAAGTGGGGTGGGAGAGAATATACAAACCACATTTGAAATAAATTTAAATCAAACTATTATTAAAATCATTCATCCATTTTTGTGGAGTTAGACTCAAGACCATGGATCCAATGATGTTAACAGAGTTCATGACAAAAAATCCAATCCAAGATCAACCAGAAAATAATTACAAAATAATATTGCATTTAATATATACATTAAAAAAGGTTTTAAAAAATGTTTTAAAATAGGAATAAAAGAGAAAAATATCAACTATATTCAAATTAATCAAGAAATAAAAAGTAAGACCATAGAAAAATTATAAATGAACTAAAATGATTTTATAAATTTTTTGATAATTTTTAAAAGTCAGAAGCTATTTTTAAAATTAAAAGAAATGAGTAAAATAAACGAAAAATGATAAAAAAAATAACAAATTCAGAAATAAAAAATAAATGAGGTCACCAATATTTGTCACAATATCATTGGATCATTCCATAATTTTTTCAGAATTTAAAAATGCATAAAAGTATTTTTAAGCATTTAAAACAATTCAAATAAAGTGGAAATTTAAAAAAAAAATATCAAAGCAAAAAACAAAATTGTGAAAAAGTAAAAATTAGAAAGAGAAAAATCCAAAATATTTTTCATAATTTTTTCAGATTTTTTTGACTAAAAATGAATTTTCTATGATTTTTTGAAACTTAAAACAATTAAGTATAAAATTCAGAATAGAAAAATAAAGTCAAAAATATGTGGACCATTGGATGAGAGTCAAAACGCGTTAGTAATCAAATCCAAAGAATCTGGAGCGTTGTGCATATCATGGTCATTAGTGAATAAAGCACAAAATCAAATGTAAATAAGAAATTCAAAAAATCCAAATGACGTTGTTTCATTGGTTGAAGGATGACACGTTGGTCATCTTCAACCTCCAGCTAGTCCCAAAACCAGGTTGCTCAATCTGTAAAATTAGAGCACGAGACGTATGCCATTCGCTTTGTCTCTTCAAGACGAACACAATCACACCTACGCGATTAATTTAGATAAATTGTAGCTCAAGCAATTTGGAAAGAAAGTTTTGAAAAGGGATTTGAAATTTCATGGTCAAAATAAGTTTCCAGATGAAAATAAGTGTTTTGACTAGAAACAGGGCAATGAGTGCATCACAATGATATCAAAGTTTTGAAGAATTAATGAAGAAATCTACCTAATGAAGTTGTGTTGCAGAGCTCTGAAATTGGACTTCTATGGAGCAATATAGGGCACGATTCTTGAATGTAATTATATGGTTAGCTTCATGGAAGATAAAGGAAGGTAAATTCATTGAAAATTTGGATTGAAAAAGGCTTGAAGACAGATTTCGAAGTTGCAGAATTTTGAGTGATGGAAAAAGTTGGGAAGGGTGATTCTGGCTATCCAAAGTTGAGGATATGAATGGGGTATGACCCTTTATTTATAGGGAATCAAATGGAATGTCCAAGCGTGTGAAATGATGAAGTTTGGAGGGAAATCGTGTGAAGTTGCAAAAAAGAAAAGTGTGACTTCTAATTTGATCAAAACTCATCCAAAACGCGTGTTTTGTTGTGCTTTTCACTTCTGGAAGTTACATAAACATGTTTAGTGGCAAAAACACGCAGAAACAAAGTGTTTAGAAGCTAAACCAATGATTTAAATTTATGACTTTTGAAGAAACTTCAGTTCCAAGTTACCAAGTTCAAATCAATGGCATTCTCAGCTCAAGGGGTCTTAGGGCATGATTCATGATGATTTAAAAAGACGAAGTTACAAGTTTTGCAATGGAAAAAGAATGGAATCAAATGGATGCTTGAGCTGAACGTTGCATTGAGTCAAAGTTGGGAAACAGAAGTTGACTTTCCATACTTAGAAATATTTCAAGTTTTTCTTCAAAAATGAGCTATAATGTTTTGCATCCAAACATGGCCTTTCACTTGAAATTTGCTCTTAACCAAAAAACATGGCATGAATTAGACCTCTTTAATGACATTTTGAAACTTGAACCATTCAAAATCTCCAAAAATTGAGAGAGTTATGAATTGTTGAAGTTGGCAAAAAATCTTGGAATGACCTATAATCTTTTGCAATCTTAGGGAATATTCCATCCATTTTATCACTTTGCACATAAAAGAAGGCATAAAGTTCATATCCTCAAGATGATTGTGGAAAAATAATGGGCTCAAGATGATAAAAATTGACCAAGTTATGATCATTTCAAGTCACATATGAGAAATTGGGGGTTCATCTGGAGGATTTGTAATCTTTCTTCATCATCAAGTTTCTTCCACATGAAAACTCCTTGAAACTTTTGAAGTTATTTGTTAATAACACTTTGAAAAGAAGTATGTCTTTGGAATCACTCAAAAATACCAAAAGATGAGCAATATATACTTCTTTAAAGTTCAAAACTCTAGCTCCTAGATCAAGAAAATGCTTTGAGGAACTTTGACAACTTTGAACAAGATTCTTGTACCAACACAAATTATTTGTAAATATAAGTTGTTGAAGATGAAAATGATAAATCATAGCCACCAAAGCCACTTCCATATCTTGAGAATTGAGAGAAATATGCACTTGTGAATAATGGGAACAAAGACTTGTCCAAGTATAACAACTTCTTCAATCAACCCCTTATACTTTTGAATCAAATTTGATAACCTTGAAAGGTGGTGAACCATAGTAACCTTTCCATGCCATTTCTTCCAAAACAAATCCAATGGTGAGGTTTGAACTTCTCAAGCTTTATTGACTAGGGCATGGAAATAAACTCATGAACCTATGGATCAAATTGCTAAGCCACATTGCCTTTAGCTACATTATTAACAAGTAAGACCATCCAACATTGCATTTTATTAATTATAAATAAAATCAAGTCAAAAAATCCATGATCACTAAAGAAAACAAGTCAAGGTGCTTGGTGATTCCTCAAAGAGAAAAACTAAAGATAGGGAGAAGAACCAAACACCCTAATATGATCTTGTTGTGATTGAATCAATTTGGTATGATGAAGGAATCTTAGGGGAAAAAATTGGGGTACAATAGCTGCCCTTATTTATGTTTCTTCTATCCGGAGATACGAAGATTAAAAATATTCGTGTTGACGCAATCGAAGATACTTAAATATAAAAAAAATCCTATTTTTGACCCTAAGATGCCATGTAATGCTTATGAATATGAATGCACATGGACAACTTCAAAGGGACGCAAAACACCATTGGGATGTAACAAAGTAAAGAAACAAAAGAGAAACCCGACCAGGAAAATAAATCACTGGTGGATCAAAAGACCCGACTTATAGAGGATGATAAAAAGTCAAAGGATACACCAACTTTTACTGAAGGTGAAACTACCAACGTTCACTGAAGGTAGAAAGAGGAAAGAAATAAAAACACCGACGTTTACTGACGGTGGGCTACCAATGTTCACTGAAGGTAGAAAGAGAAGAAAATATCAACACTGACATTTACTGATGGTGACCTACCAACTTTCAGTAAAGGTAGAAAGATCATATATCATAGCATCGCCGTTCACTGACGATGAACTACCAACGTTCACTGAAGGTAGAAAAAATATAACAAATACCAAGTTTCACTAAAGTTAGAAAGAGAAAATAGCATAGCATCGCCGTTTACTGACGATGAACCACCAATGTTCACTGAGGGTAGCAAAAAGATAACCATGATCTAAGTTCACTACCGATGGCCTACCAACTTTCACTGAAGGGGAAAGAGACAATATAATAACATCACCGCTCACTGACGATGAACTACAAACGTTCACTGAGGGTAGCAAAAGGATAACAATCATTGACATTCATTGCCGATGGCCTACCAACTTTCCTTGAAGGTAGAGAGAAAATATCATAGAATCGATGTTTACTGACGATGAACTACCAACATTCACTGAGGGTAGCAAAAAGATAACAATCATCGATGTTCACTGCTGCTGGCCTACTAACTTTCGTTGAAGGTAGAAAGAGAATATATCATAGCATCGTCGTTCACTGACGATGAACTACCAACATTCATTGAGGGTAGCAAAAAGATAACAATCATCGATGTTCACTGCTGCTGGCCTACCAACTTTCGTTGAAGGTAGAAAGAGAATATATCATAGCATCGTCGTTCACTGACGATGAACTACCAACATTCACTGAGGGTAGCAAAAAGATAACAATCATCGATGTTCAATGCTGATGGCCTACCAACTTTCACTGAAGGTAGAAAGAGAATATATCATAGCATCACCATTCACTGAAGATGAACTGCCAACGTTCACTGAGGATAGCAAAAAGATAACTATCACCAACTTTCACCGATGGTGACCTACCAACTTTCACTGAAGGTAGAAAGAAAATATAAGTTTCCCAAAATTATGGCGTTTCACCTAGAACTGGTCTCAACTTCTTAGTTAACCAAGGCACTCCGCCTGGAAAGGGTAATATATAAGCTGTCTGAAATAAAGAGACTACCACTTGCAAAGATTTCTCAATGAACTGTTTCTGCGATATTGAAAGTCTTGCCATCCACTGGAGTAATTTGACAAAGGACTACAAACTATCCACTCATAAAGAAGATAGAAAAATAAGTTACGTTGACTTTTACAGGGGAGTTCATGTTGTTCAAATAAAGAGACCTGCTTCTTGTTGTTATAGGAAGTATTGTTAATATTTTTTTTCGGGGAGAGCAATATGACTTCCTGGGGAAATGCCAATATATTCATGCTTGAGGAGATAAAGGTCTTTTCGTGCAAAATAAATGCACATTCTCAAACCAATGCTCGAAGCTTGTAGAAATCCAAAGTAATAATATTGTCGAGGATAAATAATTCAAACCAGAAATGAACTAGAATGAGACAGTCATCCGAAACACTTCCTTTGAGAAATAAACTCAAGAGGGAAACCCAAATCATCCAGACAAAGAGATGTACAAGAAGGCTAAAGCAAAAATATTCCACGAGGGATAACTCAGTGGGGAAATTGAAAGAATATACACTTTCTGCTTAAGGCCAACACTCTATTTGAGAGAGGACAACATAACTCTGCAAAACAGGGTAATATGTCAACAAAATATTAACGAATGTGAATGAGCAATTATTTGCCAATTTTAGCAATGCATGATGTATGTATGAATGTATGAATGTTCTCGTGCGTATGCTGACAAAATAGATATACAACACTGGGAGTAACCAGTCAAAACAAACTCGGGCACAATCAACACTCGACTAAATTACATCCAAGATGAACAATCCAAGAAAAAGTAAGCGCCAACTGAGGAAACAGAACCTATTTCCTGGTTTAAATTTATTGGGGAGAAACGTAATTCGGTAGTAAACAAAACATGGCGACCAAATAATACAGATACAAAGATATCTCCAGGCTTTACCAGGGAATAACACTCAGACTTCAACGGGGAATCAAATATTTTCAAAAGTAATGCCTCTATTGGGGATTTGAAAAATCAATTTCAAGTAGAGCAGACAGACATCAAATCATCAAAACAATTACTGGGGGATTCGAGCCGACTTCATTGGGGAGGTCAAAACCACATTCACAAAGGGAAAACCAATATACGTTCTTCACTGGGGCAAACAGAGGCCCGTGTTGTTCGAGAGTGTGATACGGTGGGAGAACTGACTTGAGGTTTTGCGTTTTTTGTTCGCAAATGTTTCGGTTTAGCAAGAGTCGCCACCGACTTTTATTTTATCCAAAAGGAAAGGTAAAAAAGCACAGGAAAGACCTTTGAGATTGTTTTTGGGTTCGAGGGGTAGATTATGAAAAGGGAAAGTGCTAGTACCCTTTTCATCCATGGTTTTCCATGGGATCTTAGTTACTTATTTTAGATCACTTGCTTTTGCTTTTCAATTGTTTGAAATGGTGCTTTTGTGTGTGGTTTTGAAAGTATTTTGAAAAGAGGCCATCATTGTGGCAACCTTTGTAATGATTCTTTTCTGAATGTATACAAAGGTGTTTGAAGTGGTTTGGGACAAAACGCACGAGTGGAATTTGTTTTGGAAGTGGTTCTGCAGGGCTTGTCCTGTTTTGGGCAGAAAATGGAGTGTTTGTTGTATTTGGGTGTTTGAGATGCTTGTAACTCGTGTATTCTGCTTGCTACAATGTGTTGAACTTGTTTGAAATGAACAAAAGACTTGTTTTTATCAGATACCAAAGTTATGGACCTTTGGCAAGTTGACTTGTTTTTGAAGCAAAAGTTAAAATGACAAAGGCCAAGGTTATACAAGCTAGCTCAAGGTCTGCATCTAGTTGGTACACCTTTCTTGATATTTATGAAGTTGGTTTGCAGCAAAAGCTTTGGTCCAATGCTCAAGATAAACAATTTGACATAAAGCATGCTTTATCAAAGTGGCAATGTTACCTTTATGCCATTTTTGGATTAAACCTTTGTACAAAGCTTCCAAGACAATAACAACGCCATTAACCATTGTATTTTCATTAAATTTTTGAGTGTAGAATATATTAGAACCTGTAAACCAAGTACAAGCATGCTTAGGACAGATGTCCAAGTTGTAACATGGTGCAAAATGCCTTGGACAAAAGTGATGATTTTCCATTTTCAATCCTTCGATTCTCCCTAACCACAAATGATCTTGGAGAGTTCTTGGACATTTTGGAAAGATTGTAACATTTTCTACAATCCATATTCGAAATAAATTTTTAGATTCCACTTGGAACTATGTGAAAAATTAGCATGAAGATAGGTCAAAATCCTGCCTAAACTAGGGCAAAATTTCACCAAGTTAAAAGTTTCATGGACCCTTGTTCAAAAAATCATAACTTGAGATCCAAGCATCATTTGGGAAAAATTTGTGAATAAAAGTTGTAGATTTTGTGTAGGACTACAACTTTCATGTTGGAAGTTTTCTTTGAATCCAATTTCATCATGGTCAAAAAGTTGGGAAAAGTTAGGAAAAAATAAGAAATTTTCATAACTTAGAAAATTTCTAAGTTATGAAAATTTTCCATTTTAAACCCTAATTTTCAAAATTAGGTTTCTTGGTGAACAAGTTACATGTTTTGACACATCTTGATGAAAAATGACCCTTGGCACTTGATTTTGACCAAAAAGTCAAAGTTTGACTTTTTAGTGTACAGTTAATTTTTGATCAGTTGACTGGAAAATTCATCTGTCAATCCAATGTATTTGAGATCTTTTGAACCTTGTGGTTAGGTCAAGATGATTCCATTGAGTCCTTGAAATCATTCTTGAACCCAATTTGCCATTGGTTAGGTGAAAAATCAGAAATTGCCCTTCTACAGTCAAAACCCTAAAAATGACCATTTTGCCCTTTTGATGATCTGATCAAATTTCTTGAGGAGTTGTGGTCCAAACTTAATCAAATGGTTCATATGAGTCTATAATGTTGATGTGGATAAAAAATTATGAGGTTTGACTGTAAATTGGCCACAATTGACTTTTCCCCCAACATAGCTTATTTTTAGGTCAATTGTCCAATTGACGGGGCAAAAATGTGATTCAAAGCTTGAAACATGGCATGGGCAATCTTAGGGGTCCAACATGAAGTATGAAAGTCACATGAGGCATTGAAAGTCCAAAAATCCCTGTGGAAACTCAAACCCTAATTTCAGGTCATTAGTGTAAGGAGATGTCTTGAGCTGAGGAAACCCTAATCCTGTCTGGAGTCTAAAGAGTCTTGTGAGGGGAAATCTTGATAAAACGAGAGGGAAAATTTTGGGGTACAACAGCTACCCCTGTTCAATCTTCTTGAACCTGAAGAGTTAGATTGGCGAGTTTGTCGTTCGCGACTCGAAGGTAAAATATGATTGGACACTAGAGTGCCCGTAAATTTACACTCGTCAAAATGTAGTTGAGGGAATGGGCTTAAAGATGCCATTTGGAGATGGTAGAATCTTGTTGGAGATGGGATTAAAGATTCCATCCAAGAATGTTTGTTGAAAATCAAGAGAATGAACATCAGAATGGTATCCGTATCTGGAACGTATCTGAGTTATATCTGGAGATTGGATTTGTATGAGCAAGGGAATGGAATCCATGTCTTGAGCGTATCCGAGCTGTAACTGTATTTGAATTTGAATGAATAAAAGAATGACTGTCGTGTCTGGAGTGTATCTCTATTGTATCTGAATCTTTGAATTTTGAATAGCGACATAATGGCATCCGTGTCTAGAGCATCTCTGAGCTGGGGAAAAAGTCAGAATAAGTGACAGCATGGCTACCGTGTATGGAGCGTATCTGGACTGTGTCTGAAGTTGAGATCTGTATGAATAGCAGAATGACTTCCGTGTTTGGAGTGTATCTGAACTGTAATTGAGATCTGAGTAAGTGACAGAATGACTTCCGTGTCTGGAGTATATCTGGACTTGAAATTGATAGTTGAATCTAAATGAGAAATAGAACGTCTTCCGTATTTGAAGTGTATCTAATTTGTATCTGATTGTTGAAGTCTGAATGAGTGACATAATGGCATCCGTGTCTGGAGCGTATCTGGACTGTATCTGACTTTGAATTTTGAATGAGTAATAGAATGACTTCCGTGTCTGGAGTATATCTTTACTGTATCATGAAATCTTTGGATAGCTGTTAATCTTATCCTAAAAAGGCTAAAATGTTAGCTGAAACACAAAATTATGTTCCATGAAATGTATGATGCAATAAAATGTGCTTTATCAATGTTCATGACATAAGAATCTAATGTATGGGCATGTAAGCTGATTAGCTGTCTTGCTGAGGAAAATAAATCCTTGATAGTTGGAGATAATAAAATCTTTGACTGCTGTCGGGGAAAATAAATCCTTGACCGCTGTTGGAGATTCAAAATCTTTAATTGTTGAGTATGAGAAATCCTTGGACCACTGTTGGGGATATAAAATCCTTGGCAACTCGCGGGGATTATCAAAAACTTTGACAACTTCTGTGGGGATGTGAGAATCCTTCACGACTTTCCTGGGGATATGGATCCTTCAAGTCTTTGGAGTTGGAGGATGATAAACATTCTGCTGTGAGAATAAATCCAAGTGATGCTTGAGAAACCTGCTTGGGGAATCCCGAGAACTTTGATTACCTCTACTGGGGGTTATACAAAGGAAATCCTTACTCGGCTGGGGAATAGGGAAAACTATGATGATCTCTAATGGGGATCAGACAAAAGAAAAACCTTGATCTGCTGGAGGATGAGGAAAATTCTGATGGCTTATGCGGGGAACTAAGAATGAGAATCTTCGATCTGCAGGGGAAATTGAGTCCCTGGGGACTTCAAGCTGGGGAGTCAGGAATGAGAATCTTCGATCTGTAGGGGATTAAACATTCTGACAAATTCATGCTGGCGAGTAATGGAGACTCTGGAAACTTCACTGGGGAATGAGAATCTTCATTCTGTTGGGGAGTAAAAACTCTATGGGGAAGAAGGCTTCCTGGTGGAGAGTATGTGAAAACTCTGGGGGAATAGCTATATTGCTGGAGAGATCAGGAGTTTGGGTTGTATGCCAATCTGCTGGGGGATTATCCTAGGTTGGGGATAAAAGTTAACTGTTATCTGATTGATTCTCAGATTTTAAGAGAACTTGCTGGGGAATTTGGGGAAAATTGAATGGTTCCCGCTGGGGATTGATAGTAGGAATTTTGGCTCCGTTAGGGAAGAAAGTTTCATCTCCAATGAGGGTCTGTAGTTCAAATTTTTTGCTCCGCTGGGGATTGGGAGTTTGAAGCTTAACTCTGGCGGGGATTTTGAAATTTAATTCCGCTGGGGATATGTATTTCAATGGTTTTAGCTCCGCTGGGGATCTAGATGATGTACTGCAGGGGATTTCTCTTGGAATAGCCTAAAGATGTTTTCCTATCCTTTCAACCTGTCAGTAATTATTCTTTCACATTTTGTTTATTTGAAAACAGTGATTATATTCAAATGCATATGCTCATTTAATAAATCATTGGACGTTTTCAAATAAAAACAAGTGTAAAAAAGAAGAAAAGGAAAATAGTTTTCTGTACTTTGAAGTATCTTTGTATTAACTTTGTGTAAGTATTTTGTACAAAGGAGACAGACGTCCTAGTAAGAGAACGTTGTCATAAAAAATGAGAAAAATTTATACAAAGAAAGATGGCTATGTGTAAAATTCCATGGGGTTCCCATTCTGTTATAGCCTTCGTAACTCTGAATATCTTGTCCATTTGTTGCTTCGTCCGACGATGAATGAATTGATCAGAAGCCAGGAGCTTGTCTGTGAAGAGATTGTCCTTAAAGTGATCCGACGAGACACAATCATACGCTTTATTTCACTAACTTTTTCCTGGACCGCCCTTTCGGGTTTTCGATCCACCGGGAAACCCTTTTTTGCCCAAGTCGCCCTTTCGGGTTTTCAACTTGTCGGGTGTACAATTTTTTTTATCCCTAATTTTTGCCTGAATCTCCCTTTCGGGTTTTCGATTCACCGGGATGCCCATTTTTGCTCAAGTTGCCCTTTTGGGTTTTCAAATTGTCGGGTCATTTATGCGTAGTATCTTTTGACTATGTCTGCGTTTGCAGGGTGCGGTAGGTCGTCGCTGTTCATGGTGGTTAATATCATTGCCCCACCAGAAAAGATGTTTTTGATCACAAATGATCCTTCGTAGGTAGGAGTTCATTTGCCCCTGGGATCACTTTGCGATAAGATGATCCGCTTGATTACAAGATCCCCGACTTGAATTCCTTGATCATCCGTTTCTGATACGCCTGACCATGGAAAACAGCAGTAAGTCGCCTTTCGTCAATCAAATTAAGTTGATCAAGTCGGGTCTGAATCCAATCGTCTTTGCTCAAACCAGCATCTTTCATGATTCTCAAGGAGGGAATCTGAACCTCGATAGGTAAAACAACTTCCATGCCATATACCAAAGAATATGGTGTTTCCCCCTATTGAAGTGCGTGCTGTGGTACGATACCCATGCAAAGCAAATGGTAGCATCTCATGCCATTCCTTGTAGGTGACTGTCATCTTTTGTATGATCTTCT
This sequence comes from Vicia faba, assembly GCA_948472305.1. Lineage (NCBI taxonomy): Eukaryota > Viridiplantae > Streptophyta > Magnoliopsida > Fabales > Fabaceae > Vicia > Vicia faba. The sequence goes on from OX451739.1 coordinate 691,377,985, forward strand.
TGATATTTTTGTTCGCAGCTTCGACAACACCGTTAATCTTTGGCCGATAGGGAGATGAATTGTGATGTTGAATCTATAACTGCTCGCACAAGACGGTGATCATAGTATTGTTAAGGTTTGTACCGTTTTCAGTGATGATCCTTTCAGTGATACCGTACCAACAAATGAGGTTCTGCTTGATGAAGCGGGCAACAACATTCTTTGTGACGGATGCGAAGGAAGCTGCTTCGAACCACTTGGTAAAGTAGTCAATGGCCACTAGAATAAAGCGGTGTCCATTGGATGTTGTAGGCTTGATCTCTCCAATCATGTCGATTCCCCACATAGCGAATGGCCAAGGAGCTGTTAAGACATTGAGAGGAACTGGAGGTATATGTACCTTGTCTGCATAGATTTGACATTTGTGACAAGTCCTAGAATGTTGATGGCAGTCAGCTTCCATGGTAGACCAGTAATAGCCTGCCCGTAGAATCTTCTTAGCCATCGTATGTCCGCTAGAGTGAGTGCCAAAGGTACCATTGTGCAGTTCAACCATGATCTGCTCAGCTTCAACCTTGTCCACACAACAGAGCAGAATGCAATCATGATTGCGCTTGTATAGGATACCATTTCTCAGGAAGAACTTAGCTGAGAACCTCCTTAAGAACTTTTTGTCGTTGACTGAAGCTCCTTCAGGGTATTCTTGTGCTTCAATATACCTTTTGACTTCATGAAACCACGGTCGATCAACTATTTCTTCGCTATTAATCTCGTGATAATGTGCAGGTTTGTCCATCCGTTCAATAGTGATTTGTGGAGCCTCATTATCCCAGTTAAGTTTAAACATGGATGACATCGTAGCTAGAGCATCTGCTAGCTGATTTTCTTCTCGCGGGAAGTGCTCGAAGGTAATCTGCTCGAAATGATGTAGTAATGTCAAGACATGTTCTTTGGAAGGGATGAGGTTTGGATGTTTAGTATCCCACTCTCCTTTGATCTGACTGATGACCAAAGCTGAGTCCCCAAATACCATCAAGGATTTGATTCCAAAGTCAATAGCGGCCTTGAGACCAAAGATACAAGCTTCATACTCTGCCATGTTGTTGGTGCAATGGAAGCAAATTCTAGCAGTGAAAGGTGTATGGCAACCTTCTGGAGAAATGAGTACCGCTCTGATACCGTTGCCAAGTGCGTTGGAGGCACCATCAAAGTACAGGGTCCATCGGGATCCTTGTTCAGGTCTGTTATATGGTCTGAAATCTTTAACATTGTCCAATGTTATGATATCCTCATCGGGGAAGTCGAACCTCATGGATTGGTAATCTTCGATAGCTTGATGGGCCAGATGGTCAGCTAGCACACTCCCCTTTATAGCTTTTTGGGCCGTGTACTGTATATCGTATTCCGTTAGGATCATCTGCCATCTAGCGATTCTTCCAGATAAAGAAGGCTTCTCAAAGATGTACTTAATTGGATCCATCTTAGAGATCAGCAAAGTGGTATGAGTCAACATGTACTGCCTTAGCCGATGTGCAACCCATACCAAAACGCAGCAAGTTTTCTCGAGTAGTGAGTATCGGGTCTCACAGTCGGTAAACTTTTTTCTAAGGTAATAAATGGCATGCTCTTTTTGGCCAGACTCGTCATGTTGGCCCAGTACGCAACCCATTGAATTCTCCAGGACAGTCAGATACATGATTAGCGGTCTTCCTTCGACGGGTGGCATCAAGATAGGAGGTTCTAGCAAATACTCATTGATTTTATCAAAAGCAACTTGACAGTCATCATTCCATTTAACCACCTGATCTTTCTTCAACAACTTGAAGATTGGCTCACAGGTAGATGTTAGGTGAGAAATGAACCTAGCAATGTAGTTTAGGCGTCCCAAGAAACCTCTGACCTCCTTCTTAGTGCGAGGGGCATGCATTTCTTGTATAGCTTTGACTTTGGCAGGATCAACCTCAATGGCTTTGTTGCTGACAATGAAACCCAAGAGTTTGTCGGACCTGACTCCGAAAGTGCACTTGTTAGGGTTCAGTCTGAGCTTGTACTCCTTCAACCTGACAAAAAACTTTTGTAGATGGTCGACATGTTCTTCTTCAGTTTGTGAATGGGCTATCATGTCGTCTACGTAGACCTCTGCCTCATGATGTATCATATCATGAAACAAAGCCACCATGGCGCGTTGATAGGTTGCCCCGACATTCTTCAGTCTGAATGGCATCACTTTGTAACAGAACGTACCCCACTGTGTAACAAAATTAGTTTTCTCCATGTCCTCGGGTGCCATTTTGATCTGGTTATAGCCCGAGAATCCGTCCATGAAAGAAAATACCTTGTGTTGAGTTGTGTTTTCAACCAAGATGTCAATGTGCGGTAGTGGAAAGTCATATTTAGGGCTGGCCCTGTTTAAGTCTCTGTAATCCATGCAAATTCTGACTTTGCCGTCCTTCTTAGGCACAGGCACAATGTTAGCAACCCATTGTGGATAGGAAGTGACAACAAGAAATCCAGCATTGAACTGCTTCATAACTTATGCTTTGATCTTTTCAGACATGTCGAGCCTCATACGGAGAACTTTCTGTTTAACTGGTGGATAGTCTTCTCTTGTGGGTAGACGGTGTACCACAATGTTTGTATCAAGTCCCGACATGTCTTCGTATGACCAGGCGAAGATCTCAACATATTCATTCAACAGCTGAACTAAGCGCTCCTTGACACTTGGCTCTAGGTTGGCACCCACTCTAACTTCTTTTCTGTCTTCCTCAGTACCCAAGTTGATTGTCTCTAACAACTCCTCATGAGGTAGAATAGCCCTTTCCTCCTATTGTAGCAGTCTAGCCAATTCTCCCAGCACTTCACAGTCTTCCTTACCTTCTTATTCGGCATGGTAGACCAGATCTTCAGAGTCACTGAAGGTCATAGAAGAATTGTTACCCATGGAATCCGGAATGGAAGGGTACCGACATTTATGAATGTGTGTAACAGATAGCCACCTTTAAACAAATAAAATGTAAAAAGAAAGACAATGAACACAAAAGTTTATATGTGAAAACGTCCATGATTCATTAAAATGGCATATGAAGATGAAAAATCAAACCCTTACAAATGGACTTATGCACCTCGGGTAAGGCACAAGGTTAAAACTATATGAATTGTTTAAGAATTATTATAAACCAACATAAATGTTTGAAAGATAAATTACTGATTTATGAAAGTAATGGGAACAAAGTCTTTTGCCTCCCAATTGCACAGTCCTCCATCAATAGTAGGGAAAATCCAGTCTTCCAAATTGCTCTCCCCTACACTGTCCTCCAAAGTGTTGACTCTATGATGGGTGATCTTCACTGGTGCCCCCCCAGCCAGGGAGCGGCGTACAACCTTTTGAGCAGAAACAGTGAAACCCAAACCGAATTTATCAGATTGAAAGGGAATGTTTGGAAATTGCCCCCAGATTTTGCTTCCTCCTTCTTCAATCACAGCCTTTGCATCTTTGAGAGACGACATCCGAGGCGGAGGTCTGGTAACCACGGGTACAGAAGGCACTGTCTTGGTTGCCGCAATCTCCTGAGCTACCTCCTCAAAATGCTGAAAGGGGGTTTCGATGAATTCACCATCCAATTCCACATAGCGGAAAGAATTTAGATGGCTTATCATGTATTCCTCTTCGCCGTGAACAATTACAATTTTCCCCTGGACAGGGTACTTGAGCTTCTGATGCAGAGTAGAAGTAACGGCTCCAGCATGGTGAATCCAGGGTCTTCCCAACAAGCAAGAATAGGAAGGACGGATGTCCATCACATAGAACGTGGAGTTGAAGGTTTCAGTTCCCACTTTAACCGGGATGTTCGCCTCCCCGTGGACCATCCTTTTAGAACCATCAAAGGCTCTGGCAATGATGATTCTGGGCTTCAAAGTTAAACCTTCACAATCCATCCTATCCAATTCCTTCTTTGGCAAGATGTTCAGCGAAGAACCAGTGTCCACCAGAACGTGTGCTAGAGTAGTCCCTCTATATTCCACCGAAACATGCAAAGCGTCATTATGTTTTCTCCCTTTGATTTTCAGATCAGCATCGGAGAATCCTAAACCATTGTCAGCCGTTAGGCTAGCTACACATTCCTGGAACTGATCCGCGGATGTTTCCTGTGGCACGTGGGCCGTCTTCAAGAATCTTATCAAAGCTTTGGCATGAGCTTCTGAGCAAAGCAACAAGACCAACATAGAGATCTTTGAGGGGGTTTGACCCAGTTGCTCAACAACATTATAATCGCTTTTCTTGATTATTTTCAAAATCTCTTCCATTTCATTTTGAGAGGTTTCAGGGATGATCAACGGCTGAGCCCTCGTCCTGACGGGCTCTTCTTGGATCCCTTTCCTTCTATCATCAGCAATAGCAGAGGGGACAACCACATGAGTCACAACTTTTCCAATAATTGGAGTTCTTGCAGATATGTTTACTGGTGCAGGGGTAACCTTAGGAGCAGCTGAGGGTCTGAAGATTGCCTTTGGAGGAGCAATCTCCGAAGAGAAAATTCTTCCATTGCGGGTGATTTTACTCGTTCCAGAAATGTTTCTAATGTCGGAAGTCTCTTCATTAGAACTCTCTTCAGTTGATTCAATTTGTTTAATACCATGGTAAAAGATATCTCCCCCATAGTTCCATGGTATTGATTTGTTGGACTTGTACGGGATAGGCCCCGACATGGTTATCTTCAAAGGTACAGTCTTCGGATTGGATGTAATCTTAACAGGTCTTTTGGAGACCTTGGAAAGATTGGCGGATATGGTAATTATCGAAACATCATTGACAGGAGTCAGTGTAATAGGAGTCTTTTCAAAAAGGATTTCTTGGTTATCCATTAGGCGTTGGATGCCTAACTTCAATAATGGACAGTCGGTTGGTAAGGATGAACAAAGGCATCAATCTTCTTCACAACCTGGGAAAATCCCAGCCTTCAGCAAATTCAACTTGATTATCGGTAGAGGAGTCATCAAATCATCAACAATAGCCACAAAAAGATCCTCTTGAACAACATGGGCATTGTGGCCATGCTTTGGCATTGGAGCAAAGATCACGTTAGGCTTTTCAGGGGCGTCGAATTTAACTTCTTTAGCATCTATCAAATCCTGAATCTTATTTTTGAGGGCCCAACAATTGTTGGTGTCGTGCCCCAGGCTGTCTGAATGATAAGCACACTTGGCATTTGAATGGTAGTAAGGAGAAGATGTATTCGGATTCTTCGGGGCCTCTTTCAAACTTGCAAAGTTTAACTTCAAGAGATGGGGGAGAACCTGAGCAGGAGTCATGTTTATCCGGGTGAATTGTCGTGTAGGCCTTTCCACCCTTGTTTGGTTGGTTCTGGGTTGATTGCTTCTAGACTGATCAGCTGCAGACTTCTGAATCATTACGGCCCCCACTGTTGGCCAGCGCTCAACTCTTCCTTGACCTATTTGGGAGTAGACAGCTGATAATTCCTTCTTTGCTGGAAAAGTCTTTTTGATGGCAGCGGAAGCAGATGCATCCTTTTGAATTTTCCCGCTCTTTATACCGGCTTCAACTCTCTCACCCGTTAGAATTAACTCGGTGAACCCCACAGACAAACTTCCAATCAGGTGATTGAAAAAGGGGCCTGGCAGTGTACCCAAGAACATATCTACCAGCTCCCTCTCAGATAGAGGTGGTTGTACTCGTCCCGCCAAGTCTCTCCATTTTTGGGCATACTCTTTGAAACCTTCATTTGAGACCATGCCCATACTCTGTAATTGAGTACGGGTTGGTGCTAAATCCGCATTATATTGATACTGCTTGTAAAAGGCAGCTGCCAAATCCTACCAATTGTGCACACCAGACCTCTCTAGCTAGTAGAACCAATCTAACTGCGTCCCCGAAAGACTGTCCTGGAAGAAATGAACCCACAAGTCTTTGTCAGAAGAATGTGGTTGGATTTTTCTAACATAGGACCGTAGGTGCATCTTGGGACAATACAACCCATCGTACTTATCAAATATAGGCACCTTAAACTTGGGGGGAATTACAATGCTAGAAACCAACCCTAACTCTTCAAAGTCCAGCCCAGGCACTCTCTGCACCTCCAGGGCAGCCAGACGCTCTTCTAGGTTCTTGTATTTGTCATCTGCAGGAGGGTACTACTGTTCAGAATAGTCTTCATCCTCTTCTTCTTCTTCTTCCTCAGAGTCAGATGGCACTACAGTCTCTTTACCCTTTCTCACTCCTTCAATAGATTTTGAGGGGATATCCAGGACCCTTCTAGCTTGACCTTCAAATCTTCTACCCATGGTAGCCACACCATCCCTCTTCTTTTTCTTTTTCTCCTTTTCCATTTCCAGTAGAGTTTTGAGCTCCTCCTGCCCCTTAGCCAAGGTCAGAAGTAGCTGTTGGAACTGTGAATTCTGCGCTTGTAAGTCTTTAACCGTCTGCTCAATATCCATCTTGCTGAAATAAACAGCAGAGAGATAAGGAAACCTGGTGTGAAGACCTGTTTATGCATATGATGAATGATATGTATTCATGTAATGCATTCAAGGATTCAAAAATTCAAATTTGTTTTAAACAAAAAGGAACACACGTCATATTAATAAGATAGAATTTGTTAGTACATCAATTCCCCATGGGCAAAATAATACAAAATTCTAAGATAAAAATATGTTGCGCATCCTTTTTGGTGCAATGTAGGTGTTGAGAGTCTTCTCTTTGTGAAGTTGACGAGTAAGTTCTAAAACCTTCTTCCCACTTGCGTAGAATTGGGCTTCAAAAGTATCGCGTTCTCCCTTGAGCTGTATCCAACTGCTTTGTAAATCTTCAAGTGATGTTGGCATGTCAGGATGTAGGAGGGTGTATGGAACCTCTCCTTATATAACAGGCTCTTTGATCACAGGAAGCATGTAGGGGTAAGGAATCATACGACTTTGGGCGCGGGTTCGTACCCACTTAAGGTAAGTCTCAAGAGGGATGGAATTCTTATCTCCCAAGGTCTTACTGTCCACCTTGTTGGGCATTCTCCAAGCTCGGATGAACCTTTGTCGAAGTCCTTAATCGTCGTTGTCGAAGTCAAAAACTAAGTCTAGAATCAGCATGTCATGTGGGTCATCCCTTCGGGCATACCCAAACTGTCTCAGAGCCAAGCAAGGGTTGTAGGTAATGCCTCCCCTAATGCCAAGTAATGGGACATTAGGGAATTCTCCACAACGGTCAATGATGATAACATTTTCTCTGGATCGAGAACACCAATGAACATCTGAATGTGTAAGAGCCATCAATCGTTGTGACCACCTCAAACCTTGCTCATTCTTTAAAAGTGATTGGGGAAGATGAGAAATAAACCATCTTACCAGTAGAGGAGTACAACACATGAGAACACCTCTTTTCCTTATTGTTCAAGTGTGAAAAGAGTGGAGGATATCTCCAAGAAAAGTAGGCATCGGGTTGCAAGCCATGAAGATTTGGACAACATTCACATCTATAAGCTGGTCAGGGTTTGGGAACAAGACCATCCCATAGATGAGAAGAGCTACAATCTCCTCAAAGGCTTGTAAGTCCAATGAATTCCAGCAGCTTTGGGCCTTCTCAAACAGAAACTTTGACAAGAAACCTTTGACACCAATTCTAGTTTCCCAATGGCCTATGATATCAGATGGTTGCAAGTGTAGGGCTTGAGCAACATCTTCTGGCTTTGGATCTCTTTTCGTACCGTTGTAGGGTAGTTGATGGAGAATAGGAATCCTCAAGAGTTGAGAAAATTCCTCCAAAGTAGGCACAAGCTGGTAATCAGGAAATGTGAAGCAGTTGTGTAGGGGGTCAAAGAACTCGAAGAGAACTTTCGACATATCCTCCTCAGTGTTAGTGTTAACTAAGTTAAGAAGACGACCATGCCTCTCGGTGAATGGAGAATTCCCATGAATCCTTGAAGCTAGCTCCTTGAGTTGAGGAGGAATTCTTACAAGGTTGACTTGAATAGTTTTCCTGCGAAGTGAATCCATTACCTACAAAAGAGGAACAAAGATGAAAATCCAAATCCTTGAAATGGTTAGTGGATGCATATGATGCTTCATGATGTTTATGATGTTATGCAGAAGTATATATGTACAAAGAAATCACACAAGTTCCTAGTTTCAGGCTTGCATGGGGTTTCATAAGTAAGTACCCTCTTGAAGTTTAGTTGGCTCAACCTGTCCTATAAATAGTAACCGGATTCTAAGTAACTCAATATCACTGGATTATTTTCTGTGTTCATTGTTTCAGTTTAGCCACTTTACTGGCGACAGAAATATTCCAAGAAAACAACCCTCAATGAGTGTAGTATCGAGTATCTACCAACTTCGGACTGCACCAAAGCCGGTCATCTCACTACTCCTAAAAAGGCCAAGTTGGTCAAGTAAAGGTTCTAAAAGTCCATCAGTGCTTCATGACATCACTCAGCGGCCCCTTATTTTCTTTAATTGACTCAAAGGCTACCGGTACCCAGAAATATGTCGCACTAATATAGATATTGCTTCAACCATGTCGGTATACCCAGCACAGTTTCCACAATGTATTGCTATTTACCTATGAATGTTTCCCAAATCCGGGTAGAGGATTCAAACCCAAACAATAGAACCAAGGTGTAAAACAATCAAGTCAAGCAAGATAAGCATGTAAAGGTGATCTAAAACCCTAAGGTAACCCCACTTTTAGATCATTCCCCAGCAGAGTCGACAGTTCCGTGATACGGTGGGAGAACTGACTTGAGGTTTTGCATTTTTTGTTCGCAAATGTTTCGGTTTAGCAAGAGTCGCCACCAAATTTTATTTCATCCAAAAGGAAAGGTAAAAAAGCACAGGAAAGACCTTTGAGATTTTTTTTGGGTTCGGGGGGTAGATTATGAAAAGGGAAGGTGCTATCACCCTTTTCATCCATGGTTTTCCATGGGCTCTTAGTTACTTATTTTAGATCACTTGCTTTTGCTTTTCAATTGTTGGAAATGGTGCTTTTGTGTGTGGTTTTGAAAGTATTTTGAAAAGAGGCCATCATTTTGGCAACCTTTGTAATGATTCTTGTTTGAATGTATACAAAGGTGTTTGAAGTGGTGTGGGACAAAACGCACGAGTGGAATTTGTTTTGGAAGTGGTTCTGCAGGGCTTGCCCTATTTTGGGAAGAAAATGGAGTGTTTGGTGTATTTGGGTGTTTGAGATGCTTGTAACTCGTGTATTCTGCTTACTACAATGTGTTGAACTTGTTTGAAATGAACACAAGACTTGTTTTTATCAGATACCAAAGTTATGGACCTTTTGCAAGTTAACTTGTTTTTGAAGCAAAAGTTGAAATGACAAAGGCCAAGGTTGTGCAAGCTAGCTCAAGGTCTGCATCTAGTTGGTACACCTTTCCTGATATTTTTGTAGTTGGTTTGCAGAAAAAGCTTTGGTCCAATGCTCAAGATAAACAATTTGACATAAAGCATGCTTTATCAAAGAGGCAATGTTACCTTTATGCCATTTTTGGATTAAACCTTTGTAAAAAGCTTCCAAGACTAAAACAATTCCATTAAACATTATATTTGCATTAAAGTTTTGAGTTTAGAAGAGATTAGAACCTGTAAACCAAGTACAATCATGCTTAGGACAGATTTGCAAGTTGTAACATGGTGCAAAATGCCTTGGACAAAAGTGATGATTTTCCATTTTCAATCCTTCGATTCTCCCTAACCACAAATGATCTTGGAGAGTTCTTTGACATTTTGGAAAGCTTGTAACATATTCTACAATCCATACTTGAAATGCATTTTGAGATTCTACTTGGAACTATGTAAAAAATTGCCATGAAGATAGGTCAAAATCCTGCCTAAATTTCACTAAGTTAAAAGTTTCATGGACCCTTATTCACAAAATCATAACTTGAGATCCAAGCATCATTTGGGAAAACTTTGTGAATCAAAGTTGTATATTTTGTGGAGGACTACAACTTTCATGTTGGATGTTTTCTTTGAATACAATTGAATCATGGTGAAAAAGTTGGGAAAAGTTAGGGAAAAATAAGAAATTTTCATAACTTAGAAAATTTCCAAGTTATGAAAATTTTCCATTTTAAACCCTAATTTTCAAAATTAGATTTCTTGGTGAACAATTTACATGTTTTGACACATCATGATGAAAAATGACCATTGGCACTTGATTTTGACCAAAAAGTTAAAGTTTGACTTTTCAGTGTACAGTTGATTTTTGATCAGTTGACTGGAAAATTCATCTGTCAATCCAATGCATTTAAGATCTTTTGAACCTTGTGGTTAGGTCAATATGATGCCATTGAGTCCTTGAACTCATGCTTGAACCAAATTTTCCATTGGTTAGGTGAAAAATTAGAAATTGCCATTCTACAGTCAAAACCCTGAAAATGACCATTTTGCCCTTTTGATGATCTGATCAAATTTCTTGAGGATTTATGGTCCAAACTTGATCATATGGTTCATATGAGTCTATAATGTTGATGTGGATAAAAAATTATGAGGTTTGACTGTAAATTGGCCACAGTTGACTTTTTCTCCAATACAACTGATTTTTAGGTCAACTGTCCAATTGACTGGGCAAAAATGTGATTCAAAGCTTGAAACTCGGCATGAGTAATATTATGGGTCCAACATGAAGTATGAAAGTCACATGAGGCATTGAAAGTCCAAAAATCCCTGTGTAAACTCAAACCCTAGTTTCAGGTCATTCGTGCAAGGAGATGTGTTTAGCTGAGCAAACCCTAATCCTGTCTGGAGTCCAAAGAGTCTTGTGAGGGGAAATCTTGATAAAATGAGAGGGAAAATTTTGGGGTACAACAGAGAGTAATCATTGTACCAACTTCTCTGGGAAGAAAGAACTTTTATTAAACAAACGAAACCTTCACTGGAGAAATCTTGGAATGAATCTTCATATCATGCAAACTCAAAAAAGAGTAGAAATGAACCAAAGCTGGATCGGGGATACTAGAATTACAAACCCTATACGGTGAAACATATTGAGAAAAACTTCTCTGGGAAATAAAACTTCTCCGGGAAATAAAACTTCTTAAAAGCAACTGGAGTTCGTATATTCCTGGGATCACCACTTTTGCTTTTTTCTCTTGCGTCACAAGTTTTAAAGTAAAAGAAAATTGTAAGTTCTTTTTGAAAATCAATTTTGTTATTTAATCTTTTCGCTTTGAAAGTTATTATCAATAATAAATGAAGTCTTTGCAAGCTAAATAAAATAAGAAATACAAGGAATTGGGTAAAAGCTCAAATTTAAGTAATAGAATGGTAGTCTGCGAATGGCGAGACTCCATGGATAATTACAAAGTTCGGAAAATGGTAATATCAAATGGAAAAGATACATTGAGATACAATGAACACTATCCCCTCTAGCAACTTTTGAAATCCTGAGCAGCACCTTTTGTCAAAGTATGATGAGGATCCATGAAGAATGTTGCTCCCATGATCAAGTCTTGTCTGATGTAGTTACTTGCCAAGAAAGTCCCTAGATTTTGCCAAAGCTGTCCTTGCGGTTTTTCAACTTAGCAGGAAATTTATTCTGTTTATGTCTCTAATTTTTTCCTATACCGCCCTTTCGGGTTTTCGGCCTACCGAGACGCTCTTTTTTGCCTAAGCCACCCTTTAGGTTTTCAACTTAGCGAGTTGTTCTTTTATTTATTTAGGAGAAGTATTTCTTGACTGTATCAGCATTCATGGGACATGGGAACTCCTCGCCATCCATTGTTTCAAGAATTAACGCGCCTCCAGAGAAGGCTTTCTTGACAACATACGGGCCTTCAAAATTGGGAGTCCACTTGCCCCTAGAATCAGGGTTAAAAGACATGATCTTCCTGAGCACGAGGTCTCCTTCTCTGGAGTCACGAGGTTTGACATTCTTATCAAAAGCTTTCTTCATCCTTTTTTGATCTAACTATCCATGACACAAAGATGTCATTCTCTTCTCTTCGATCAAATTCAATTGGTCAAACCGGTTCTGGACCCATCCAGCCTCTGATAACTTGGTTTCCATTATCACATACAAAGAGGGAATATAAACCTCGATTGGGAGTACCGCTTCCATTCCATACACAAGGGAGATTGGGGTTGCTCTTGTTGAAGTGCGGACAAATGTCTGTTATCCATGCAAAGCAAAAGGGAGAATTTCATGCCAATCCTTATAATTGACAACCATCTTCTGGATAATCTTTTTGATATTCTTATTAGAAGCTTCAACAACCCCATTCATCTTTGTCTTGTACGGGGATGAATTGTGATGGACAATCTTGAATTCTTCACACAGTTCTGTCATCATTTTGTTGTTCAGATTCGAGCCATTGTTAGTGATAATTATGTTCGGAACACCATACCGACATATGAGATTATTCTTAATGAATCTCACAACTACCTTCTTAGTAACATCAACATATGAAGCAGCCTCCACCCACTTGGTGAAAAAATCAATTGCTACCAAGATGAAACAGTGTCCATTCGAAGCTTTGGGCTTTATCATTCCAATCATGTTAATACCCCACATAGAGAAAGCACATGGGGAAGAGATCACATTAAGAACTGATAGAGGCACATGAACCTTGTCCGCATAAATCTGGCATTTATGACACTTCTTTGCAAATTTGTAACAATCAGATTCTATTGTCAACCAATAGTAACCTGCACTTAGCATTCTTTTAGCCATCGAATGTCCATTGGCGTGAGTGTAAAATGAACCTTCATGAACCTTATGCATCAACATGTATGATTCGTGTCTATCCATGCATCTAAGCAAGACCATGTCATAATTTCTCTTGTACAACACCTTTTCACTGAGGAAGAAACTGCCAGCCAATCTTCTCAATGTCTTTCTATCTTTATTCGATGCACCAATCGGGTATTCCTGAGTTTGGAGAAAATGCTTGATATCATAATACCAAGGTTTCTCATCTGCTACCTCTTCTGTTGTAAACACATGAGCGGGCATATCCAGTCACCGAACCATAATTTGAGGTATATCATTCCAAGTGTTCACTTGATACATAGAAGCCAAAGTTTCCAAAGCGTCCGCCATTTGATTTTCATCTCTATGAATGTGATGGAATTCAACTTTTATTAAAGAGGGGTAACAAACTTCTAGCATAATCTTTGTAATGGATCAAGCTGGGGTGACGAGTATCCCATTCCCCTTTAATCTGGTTTATTACCAAAGCTGAATCACCATACACATCTAGAATTTTAATTCTGAGATCAATAGCCTCCTCGAGACCCATGATACAAGCCTCATATTCTGCCATATTATTAGTACAATCTAATGTCAACCTTGCAGTGAAAGGAATGTGCGATCCATGTGGAGTGACAATCACGGAACCAATTCCTTTACCATAAGCATTCACAACTTCATCAAATATCATACTCCAACGAGATTCAGGATCAGGACCTTCCTCAGGAAATGGTTCATCACAATATTTCACTTTCAGAAACATCACATCCTCATCGGGAAATTCATACTTCACAGAATGATGATCCTCAGCTGGTTGGTGAGCAAGATAATCTTCCAACACGCTACTTTTAATAGATTTTTGAGTGCGGTATTCGATATCATATTCAGATAACAGCATATGCATGCGGGCAATTCTCCTAGTAAGAGCGGGATTTTAAAAAATGTACTTGATTGGATCCATTTTGGAGATCAACCAAGTGGTGTGATTCAAGATATACTGCCGCAAACGTTTTGCCGCCCAGACCAGAGCACAACATGTCTTTTCCAGCATGGAATACTGTGACTCACAATCAGTAAAAATTTTGCTGAGATGATAAATGGCGTACTCTTTCTTCCCGTTTCATCTTGTTGTCCCAGAATACAACTCATGGATTTATCTAACACTGTCAGATACATAATCAATGATCTTCCTTCGACAGGAGGGAGCAAGATAGGAGGTTCAAGCAAATATTCTTTAATACTTTCAAATTCCCTTTGGCAGTCATCCGTCCACACACAACCTTGATCTTTCTTTAACAACTTAAAGATCGGTTCACATGTTGCAGTCATGTGGGAAATTAATCTGGAAATATAATTCAAACGCCCGAGGAACCCTCTGACTTGCTTTTCAGTTCTCTTGAATTTCTTTGACTTTATCAGGTTCAACTTCAATTCCTTTCTGGCTAACAATGAAACCCAACAATCCCCCCGATTGAACTCCAAAGACAATACTTCCTCAAACGCTGAAACAATTTCAAGCGGAGACAATACTTCCTCAAACATTGAAACAATTTCAACAAATCTTCTACATGCCCTTCTTAAGTCTGGGATTTAGAAATCATATCATCAACATATACCTCGATTTCCTTGTGCATTAGATCCTAGAATATGGTTCTCATAGCCCTCTGGTACGTTGCACCAGCGTTCTTCAACCTGAAGGGCATCACTCTGTAACAGAATGTTCCCCAGGGTGTGATAAACATTGTTTTTTCCATGTCCTCTGGAGCCATTCTTATTTGATTATACTCGGAAAATCCATCCATGAACGAAAATACTTTGAATTTTGCTGTGCAATCCACTAACATATCAATATGTGGCAATGGAAAATCATCTTTTGGACTAGCTTTATTTAGATCTCTGTAATATACGCACATGCGAACTTTTCCGTCTTTTCTCAGCAATGGGACAATATTGTCAATCCACTGAGGGTACACTGACGTCACAAGAAAACCGGCATTAATTTGTTTTAGAACTTCTTCTTTGATCTTTGCTGCCATATCTGGGTGAGTTCTTCTTAACTTATGTTTGATTGGCGGACACTCTGGATTCAACTGCAAAGAGTTCTCTACAATATCTGTATCTAGACTAGGCATATATTGATAAGACCAAGAAAAAATATCCACATACTCTTTCAATAACTCAATCAACTTTCTCTTCACATCAGGATGCAACAATGCTCGAATCTTGACTTCTCTCGGATCTTCTTCTGAACCCAAATTGATTACTTGCAATGGATCTTCATATGGCTGAATGGAATTTTCCTCGCGGTAAAGAAACCGTGAGACCTCTTTTGGAATCTCATCATAGTCTTATTCTTCGGCCCCATACACAGGACATTCAAAGTTGGGAGAGGGTGCAGGGTCATTGTATTCAATGGGTTTTTTAATTAATCTGCACATATGATTTATGATTGCTTTTAGAAACTGACACATATAACAAGTGATCATGCAGATTTAATTTCAGTTATTATTTATTTTGAAAGGTTTTTTTCTGATTACCATTTTCCAAGAAAAAGTAGAAAATAAAGACACAATTTGGGAAACAAAGACAACTTTTATTATTGATTTTAAAAGTCACAGCAAACAGATAAGCCCATACAATATTAATACTTCCACCTTGGGCATAGTGAAAGCTTTTCAAAAATATTAATAAAACAAATTACTTTGAAACATATATGCAAGAGGGAACATCAATGGTGATCAAGTTCTGAACCCTAACTTTGTGTCACATAATTTGGCATTTCTGGCTCTTCTTTATCTTCCACAATGGCATTAATCCCAGAAACAAATGAAAGAAGATAACCCCCACTACGGAAGATGTCTTGATACTTGCCTGCAGCATACTTCGGCTTCATGCTCTTACCTTTGTCATTCTTCAAAGAGAACCCCACTCCAGCTTTGTTCTTGTTTATAGGTGGATCAATAATATTTCCCCATACTTGACTACACCCCTTACGCACAACTTGTTGCACATCCTTATGTGAAACCATGGAATTCTCATTTTCTCTTATGTTGTCAATGGATAAGGCTTGGAACTAGGTTCCAACATCAGCTTCATCCGCCTCCCCAATGCTCAAAGAGGACAAAGGAGATATCAATAATGCATGTTCTCCATTTATGATTACCACTTTTCCTTCTCGTACAAACTTCAGTTTCTGGTGTAAATTTGAAGTGACGTCCCCTTCCTCATGTATCCACGGCCTTCCTAGCAAACAACTATAAGCGGGTACAATATCCATGACCTGGAAAGTAATCTGAAATAAATGTGGGCCTATATGAATAGGCAAGTCCACTTCACCGATAACAGATTTCATTGATCTATCAAATGCTTTCACAATAATGCCACTTGGGTGCATGGGAGTCCATTGATATTTCAACTTCATAAACATGCTCCTAGGTATAACATTCAAAGAGGATCCATTATCAATCAACACATTAGATAGTGAATCATTCTTGCAATTGATAGAGATTTGGAGGGCCAGGTTGTGATTCCTTCCTTCATCTGGAAATTCATCATTTCATAAACTCAGGTTATTACATGATGTAATGTTCCCTACTACAATGCTGAATTGGTCTATATGCATGTCACTTTCCACAAAAGGTTGATCCAGTACCCTCATCAGAGATTCTCTATGAGCATAGGAGTTCATCAATAAAGCCAAGTTAGATATTTTAGAAGGAGTCTGCAGTAGCTGATCTATAATTTTGTAGTCGCTCATCTTGATTATCTTCAAAATATCATCCACTTCTTTCTCTAATGTAGCTCCACTAGATTCACATGTATCCTTCTTGGGTTCAACATTCTCAGCAAGTTTCTTTCCAGTTCTAACATCTCCACGAACAACTGGTGCAAATACATGGCCGTGGCGGGTCACTCTGCTAGTCTCATCAATATTTCCAACATCAGGAATTGGCTGGACGGGAACTTCCACATCATCCTCTAAGATTGTAGTGTTATATTTGTAGGGTACAACCTTATCTGACTTGTAGGGGACATGACCCGACAAACTAATCACCAAAGGGGTAACAGCTGGCTTGCTATAATACTCAACTTCAAAATGGGGGGGGGGGGGGGGGGCACCAAAACAAGGAACAATGACGTTTAACCCTTCTTCAACATAATCAGTCATTATTGAGTTATCTCTGGAAAACAAATCCTCATCCGTGGAGAAATACTCATATGCAGAGGCATACTTATCATCTGACTCTTCTTCAGCCAAACAAATCTCAATCATATCAACTTCATGGTAATCATCCCTTTGACCTATAACCTTGACAGTTCAATTGTCCAACAACAACTGAACACCTTTCTTCATGATTGAACATCCTCGGGAGTCTCGACAACAAATTCGGCAAGATCCATACTGATGTTCAACCTGACCAACCAAGTGGCAGAAAGTAGCATGCAATTTCACAAGGTCTTCATTCATATACTCCACATCAAAAATTATGAACTCTCCAGGACATCCAGAAACCATATTCACCTCCTCTTCATACTCTGCCCTAGGCCTGACTTTGTGGATGAGGCCCTCATCCATCATCTCTTGCAAATCAGCCTTTATTTTGTCGAACCTTGTATATCTGTACTGCAAATAGCACAACCGGAATGGTCATGCGTATAGTAGCTAAATTCACGTAGGTCTGCATCCATTTTAACCAAATCTCCTCTAACTAGATGAATATCAAAAATCCGGAAGTCTCCTGCTTGGGTAGAGGATTGTCTTTCACATTAGGACCCACATCCTTGAAAGATAGAATACCAGACTTCACCAATTTCTGCACCTCAGTCTTCAAAGGATAACAATTCTCAACATTATGCCCTGATGCTCCTTGATGAAAAGCACATGTTTGGTCTGCCTTGTAATACCAAGGCAACTATGATGGTACAACGGGAGGTGGTCAAGTCTGAACCAACTTCTTCTGAATCAATGCTGGTAGTAACTCTGTGTAACTCATAGGAATATGGTTGTAACTCTCCCTTCTCTGATTATATTCTTGATTCCTCTGCCGAGATGGTCTCTGATAAGAAATAGTGGTTGGAGCTACACCAACAACTGGAGTAAATGAGGCGACTTGCTGATGACGCTGATAATTTCTTCTAGGAGGATTAACCCTCCTCTCTTGCATAACAACATTCATATCCCCTTCCTTATTCTTGGTAAACCCATAATATGGCTTCTTCGCACCTCCAGATCCTTCACTCTTTGTCAAAGACCCTCTCTTACAACCTCTTCTAAGCGGATACCCATGCCTACCATTTTAGTAAAGTCACTTGGCACACTCGCTATCATCCTTTCATAGTAAAAAGCACCCAGAGTCTTCAAGAAAATCTTAGTCATCTCCTTCTCTTACATGGGAGGAATCACTTGGGCAGCTACCTCACGCCATCTCTGTGAATATTCTTTGAATGATTCCCTGTTTTTCTGAACCATGGCCCTAAGTTGATCATGGTCAGGTGCCATGTCCATGTTGTACTTGTATTGTTTGATTAATGCTTCTCCCAAGTCATTGAAAGTATGGATATTGACGCTGCCCAAACTCATATACCACTTCAGCGCAACACCGATCAAACTATCCTGAAAAAAGTGAATCAGCAGACGCTGATCATCAGTATGGGTAGACATTCTCCTTACATACATTACCAGATGAGCACGAGGGAAACTGTTGCCCTTGTATTTCTCAAACTCTGGGACCTTAAACTTCGCAGGTATCTTAACATTTTGGTCCAAACATAATTCATTCACATTCTTACCAAATAACGCTTTTCCCCTGAGGGCCTTCATCTTGTCAAACTTCTCTTGAAAATCATCCTTTCTGTCATAGAGACCCAAGTTTTCACTTGGTGGAGGAAAAGGATGAAACACATCATCGTTAACAAACAGAACCATATTCACTGAAGAAGGTGCAATAGGAGCAACATGCACCACAGGAGGTGCAGGAGCAACAATAGTCTGAACAACTGGAGTATTTTGAGTACCAAGATTGAAACCTTCAGGTGCAAAGTTCTTTGGCATTCCCCATGGATAACCTCGAGGCATGCGATTCTGAACAATAGCTGGGGTAGCAGATGCAGGAACATTCAGAGCTTCAGTAGTAGCCCTTGTTGGTTGAGGTTGAACACTCGGTGGCTGATTTTGAGAAGCCACCAGAGATTCCACCGGAGCAGTAAGATTGGCCATGTCGGCCTTCAAAGCAGAAACTTCCTCGCGCAGGTCACAATTCTCTTGTTCTAAATTGTCCATCTACCTTCTGAAATTAGCCCGAGTGTTATAGTGGTGAGTCAGCTTGCTGAACGAAGTAAAGAATCTTTGTAAGACACCTGGATATGCATAAAAAATGAAAGAAATATGTGCAATATGATGCATGATATGCAATTCACATGATTTTATTTCATATTTCAAGGGATTTAATGTTTTAGAGACACATTGCAAATATCAAAGTAATGACACATTTGAGATACTGAATATTTTTATTATAATAACTTCAAAATAGGTTACAATTCTCAACAATCCCAAGTACAAGATGAAAATAAAATCTAAAACCCTAAGAAGTAAAGCTGTCGGAGATCACTCTATATGCTGGCGCTTCCCCGTAAGCTTGGAAATCTGAGTCTTCCACCTCTGATTTTCTTCCGTATACCTGGTGGAAACCTCCTTCCAATTACCTAAATCAAGAAGTGAGTAATCAGCATCTGATTGAGGCTTAGAAGAAAATAAATCCCCTTTCCTCTCCATAGTCTCTACCGCTCGACTCTCGAGGATATCAATCAAGTCTTCTTTATCTTTCAAGCATGCTATAAAGAAAATCTCTAAAGTTTGTAACATGTTCTTCCAAGCATCATTTTCCTGCTGCATCCTGACTAAAGCAAGTTGTAGCTCTTCTAGATCATCCAATAAGGTAGGAGTGGTTTTAACAAACAAATCAGGCATATGTGTTTCCCGAGAATACGACATCTTCAACTGAATAGCTCTCGTTTGGACCCATTAAAGATAAGGCTCCAAATAAACAACCCCTCTTGGTCCCAAATATATCCTACTCTTCTTGTGGATGTGACGCCAGGCCTTCGCAATCTGCTCTCTAGATTCCATATGGTCTTCTCCCTCCTTCAGAAAGAAACTACTCAAATGAACACTATTTGGTTTATCCCTCACCAGATAACCCAAATCTTTCCTACTCTTCTTGTGGATGTGATGCCAGGACTTCGTAATCTATTCCCTAGCTTCCATATGGTATTCTCCCTCCTTCAGAAAGAAACTACTCAAATGAACACTATTTGGTTTATCCCTCATCGGATAACCCAAATCTTTCCTACTCTTCTTGTGGATGTGACGCCAGGCCTTCGCAATTTGTTCCCTAGCTTCCCTATGGTCTTCTCCCTCCTTCATAAAGAAACTACTCAAATGAACACTATTTGGTTTATCCCTCATCGGATAACCAAGCTATCGTCGTGCAAGAACATGGTTATATTAAATTCTTCCCTTTGTACCAAGAAGAGGTGCATTGGGGAAACTACCACAATTGTCAACAATCTCTACATCCTGGTAAGCTTGATGATACCAATCAATATTCGAGTGAGTAAGTGCCATGATCTTAGGAGCCCAACGGGGTTCCTTCCTGACATCCCAAAAAGCATCAGATTGAGGCATATGAGAGATAAACCACATGTACAACAAATGCGTGCAATAGATAATCATCCCTCCATGATAAGAATTCAAAAGATGAGTAGAGTAATAAGCATCACCCAACAATGTAGGAACTGGATTTCCAATCATGAAGATCCCGATAGCATTAATGTTAACAAACTTGTCCACATTAGGAAATAAGAGAAATTTGTAAGCAAGTAGAGCAAAGATGGCCTCAAAATCGATTGCACTCTTCATCCTGGAAAAGTAATGGGATTTCTCCAATAAGAATTGGGTCGGTAACCTTCTAATACCTCCTTTAGTAGTCATATAGGCTTCCACCTCAGACTTCCCCAGATGAATCAAAGCACCAATCTCTTATGGTTTTGGCTCACCCTCCAAACCAGTAAAAGGAACACGATTGGTAACAGGTAAATCCAACAGATAAGAATAATCCTTCAGTGTAGGTATCAACTAATAGTTGGGAAAAATAAAGCAATGATACATCGGATCATAGAACTGGACCAAGGTCGAGAGAATACCCACCTTCATCCTAAGCTTCATAAGAGGAATGATAGATCCATACTTCTTCTGAAAATCTGCAGAACACTCAATCTCGGGAATTATATTGATCAACTCATCTATCTTGGGATCCTTGAAACTGTACTTGTCGGTCTTTCTTTTTCCAGAATCCATGGTTAAAAGTACCTGAGATATTAACAAATGGTCAACTTTTAAGTCTCTTGAAATAAGATTTCTTCAAAATATGCTTATGAGTGCATGGATGCATGATGTCACACACAAGATCACACATATAGGGTTCATAGGTTCAACGTCATGAGCATGAGGTCGAAGGTACTACCCATAAGGTGTTGGTCTAAAAGTTATCACCTACCAAACAAGGTTCTAGAGGTTCCCAGAGTCTACATCCTTCCTTCGGATATTACGAACTTCCCGATTAACTCAGTAATTAGTAATATTTTCAAGAAAAAATCGTCCTAGCGTAGTATCGCATGACAACTATTTCTGGATTACTCTGTCATAACTTATGCACTACACATAAAAGGCCAAGATGGGTTTGGTATTCTACGGCCCTCAGTTTCAGCAGGCTCCCAGGTCGAAAGAAATACGTCTTCTCGATTACTCGGTAAATAACACTACAGTCAAAGGGGCCTCCACTGAGTGGGGGATCTCATGCCTCCTTTTTTTGGATTACTCCCTCAAAGTTAACATGACTATTCCTCCCTTCCTATCTTAAAGTTTTCCCAAGTCCAGGTATAGGACTTATAAGTAATCACCAAGAACCCTGAAAACCAGGAAAATCCAGACAAACGTATATACAACATATAACACATACACAACAATAGCAGATATACAGATATAAACAAAGATAGGTTGAACCCACTCAGGGATGGACCAGCAAGAGGTCAATCTTTCCCCAGTGAAGTCGCCATTTTTCTGTAGCGGTAGAAATGTTTAAGACTAAGCCATTGGATTTTCTAGACTTGTACAAATCAAAATAAAAATTGCCACCGCGCTTTATTGTTTCCAAAGGAATAGGAAAAGAGCGAATAACCCAAAAAGATGGGGAAAGATTCTAGGTAAAGGGGTTGGTTATGCAAAGGGAAGGTATTAGCACCCTAAACATCTATGGTACTCTGCATGAACCTCTTTGTAAAATCTATATATTTTGGCTATAAAAAGGTTGTATAAAAATAGATGGTGGAGGTGAGAAAAGAAATATATTTTTTATGATTTTTGCACCCGCCGCGGTTGTGAACCTTTAGTGCCTACTTACCACCTTTCGTGCAATAAGGGATCGGCGTACACGTAGTTCCTCTTTAAAAAAATTTAAAACACAAGTGTGTTGGTTAATTTTATGAGATAAGACATAATCGTCATTGTTCGTGTGGAAAAACATACTTACTACCCACAATCATGAGAAAGGTGAATTTTCATCATCTCAAAGTGTAGGATATGGCTTGGATTTTAAAATCAACAATGCCTCACTCAACACCCATGTGGGAAATATCTCTCTTCACTACATATTATAGAATTATAGTTGTTTGCATCACTACAAGGGTTGACAAGAGTCTAATCTTTTGAGAAAAGTTTTAAAATGGAAAGCCAAAGTGGGAAAATGGTTTGAAATGAGATTGATTGACTTTTAGTCTTCTAAAAAAAAAAGTAACAGTATTATTAAGTTGATTGAAATTTATTTATGAAATGGTTTTGAAACTGCATGGATATAAGCCCAAGTTTATTATGAAATTGGTTCAAGTTTAAAAAATAAGAAGAGTTTTCAAAAGGAGGAAGAAGATTTTTTGAAATTTAAGAAGATGGGAGGAGAAGAAGAGGCTATCCTAAAGCATAAGGTAAAAGCTAAGGATAAGAACCATCTAACCAACAAGAAGCCAATACTTGAAATTATGAGTCAAGATAGAATTCCCATTCTTTGGATTGAAACCAAGCAAGAAAAGGTACTAGAACTTGTTGTACCCCCAATTTTTGACCCTAAGATCCCTTCATCATACCATGTTGATTCACTCACAACAAGGTCACACTAGGATTCTTTTTTCCCCTCCCTACTTTGAGTTTTGCTTCTTTTGAGGGATTACCAAGCACCTGGACTTATGTTCCTTTTATGATCATTAATATTGTTTTGTTTTCTTCATTTAACTAATAAAATGCAATTTTGGGTTGTCTTGCTTGTTATACATGTAGGTGAAGGGGAATGAGATTTAACAAATTACTCCATGGGATCATGAGTTTATTTCCATGCCCTAGCCAATAAAAGCTTGAGAAGTTCAAACCTTATCATTGAAGTTGTTTTGGAAGAAATGGTATGGCAAAATTTATTTTGGTTCACCACATTTCAAAGTTATTAAGATTTATTCAAAAGTACAAGGGGGTTGATTGGAGAAGCTGTTATGTTTGGACAAGGCCTTGTTCATATTGGTCACAAGGGCATAGTTCTCTCACATTTCAAGATATGGAAGTGGTTTTGGTGGCTAAGAGTTCTCATTATCATCCTCAACAATTTCTATTCACAAAGCAAGAATATTGGTACAAGAAGGTTGTTCAAACTTGTCAAAGTTCTCCAAGGAATTTTCTTGATCTAGAAGCTAGGGTTTTGAACTTCAAAGGAATATATCTTACTCATATTTTGGTATTTTTGAATGATTCCAAAGATATCCTTCTCTTCAAATGGTTATCAAAAAATCACTTCAAAAGTTCCAAGGATTTTTCATGTGGAAGAAACTTGGTGAAGAAGAAAGATTACAAGTCATTCGGATGAATCCCCAATCTTCCATGTGTGACTTTAAATGATCATAACTTGGTCAGTTTTTATCACCTTTTGCCTATTCTTTTTCCATAATTATCTTGAAGATGTGAACTTTATGCATTCTTTCATGTGCAGAGTGGGAAAATGGATGGAGGTTGCCTTAAATATGCAAAAGATTATAGATCATTTCATGATTTTTGGCCAACTTCAACAAGTCATAACTTGGTCAAGAGCAAATTTAAATTGGAAGGCCATGTTTGGATGCAAACGATTATAGGTCATTTTTAAAGAAGAATTTGAAATATTTCTAAGTATGAAAAGTCAACCCTTTTTCTTCAACTTTGACTCAATGAAACTTTTAGCTCAAGCATCCATTTGATTCCATTCTTTTTCCACTGCAAAGCTTGTAACTTCATCATTCTAAAGCATCAAGAATCATGCCCTAAGACCCCTTGAGTTGGAAATTCCATGGATTTGAATTTGGTAACTTGAAACTGAATTTTCTACAAAGTCAGAATTTTGAAATCCATAATGTGACTTCTAAACACAAGATTGATGCGTGTTTATGATTTAAACATGATTATCTAACTTGCCATAAGTGATTATCACCCCAAAATACAAGATTTGGTTGAGTTTTGATGGAAATGAAGTCACACTTCGCTCGTGCTCAACCTTCATCCAATTTCCCTCCAAACTTCCTTGTTTCTTCCAATTTTATTTCCCATTCACTTCCCTATAAAAAGAGAGTCACCCCCCATTCATTTCTTCAATCTTTGAGATCCAAAAACACCCTGCCAAAACCTCACACGAACCCATCTTTTTTTGAATTCAGTTTCTGAGATTTAAGCTCCCTTTTCAAAAATTCTTTGCGCATTCATCATCCTTAAGCATCATAAAAACTCTCCAGCACTTAAACCAATCAAAACGAGCCATAATTCAAGCTACAAAAGTCCAGTTTCAAAGCTTCTTCCTTGAACTTCGAAAAGGCAGAATTCTCCACCATTTGGATCCAAATCAAGCACTAATCTATTCTACTCCTTCTCCTGACTCTAATGCTGCTTACAAATTTTAAATCCATTAAGAATTGAAAGAGAAATCTCAAATTGAAGGTGCTCGCTATTTTCTGGGTTTTTGATTCATATCTCTCTCCATACCTTATATAAATTTGGCGCGATGGTGGTGTTAGAATCGTCTTGAAGAGACGAGTTCAATGATACTAGCTTGGGATTCTAATTTTTCCATTTGAATGGTCTCACAAAATCCCCATTGCAGGGTGTCAGGAGGTTGAAGTTGATGACATGTCTCGTCTCAGCCAATGATAGCGTGCCAAATATTTTAATTTCATTGGTTGCCCTTTTTATGATCCTATGTGTATCTCACTAAGGTCCATATCAAGCACAGCGCGTCTGGTCCACTGGATCAGCTTACTAACACGTTTTAACTATGATCTGATGGTCCACATCTTTTTGGTTTTATTTTATTTTTTGATTTTATATTTTTTTATTTAATTAAATTTTCAAAAAATTCATAACACTTTTATTTTTTATCCAAAAATTATGAAAAAATTCACAAAAAAACATTGAAATATTTCTGATCTCATGACTAGTTTTTTCATATTTTTATTTTGATATTTGATATTTTTTGTATTTTTTGAATCATTTGCTTTCTTTTAATTACTTAATAAATACTTTCTAACATTATTTAATTCTGAAAAAATTCATAAATATTATTTTGCATATTTTTGACTTTCTGAAAATTTTATGGAATTTTATATTGAGGTTTACTTTTTTTGACCTATTTTCAATTTGTTTGAGCAATTTTAAATAGTTTAAAAATAGTTTCTGACTTTTAAAAATTACCAAAAATTTTATAAAAATATTTGGATCCATTTCTGATTTTTCTATGGTCTTACTTTTTTATTTTTGATTAATTTGAACATATTTGGTTTTTTTCTCTTTATTTTCTATTTTTAAACATTATTTTTCAACTCTTTTTGTATATATTAAATGTGATATTATTTTGTGACTATTTTCTGGTTGATCCTGGGTTAGATTTTGGATCATAAACTTTATTAACATCATTGGATCCATGGTGTTGAGTTTAACTCCACAAAAATGGATGAATGATTTTAATAATAGTTTGATAAAAATTTAATTCAAATGTGGTTTGTATATTTTTTCCCTATCCCTCTTCATCTCACCCCCCTCTTATTGCACTTGGTGTTATTGGAGCATGATCTTTATATCATGTCTCAAAAAAATGGTGCATAAATTGCTATTGACCGGCCTCAAAATAGGTGCGACTTCTATATAAGTCCACTTAAGATTGCTTAACATAACGCTAAATTTTGTCCTGATTCGAATAAATGATCATTCGTGGCCCAAACTTATGATTGCAAGCCCAAGTATGTTAATTTGATCTCTTTGATGCAATAACCTTGAGATTCATTGTGTGGAGGCTTTGGTTCTACCAATCCTCCAATGGATCTACAACACCTTTGGTCAACGTGGATCACTTAAACATCGTTGATCATTAAATGGTACTTATGAGAAAACCAAATCGATGATATACTTGACAAAAAGCAAATGCAACTTGTTATATGGAGGCTTTGGTTCTACCAATCCTCTAATGAGTTCCAAATTCAAGTTTCAAAGTGGTCATCCAACTAAGCACTAATTATTGACTTGTTTCACCTTATGCTTTTATTATTTTTATGCTTTATGTAGTATTTACTTTTAGCATTTACATTTCATGCCATTTTCATCTTTGCTCACTTGAGATTTTCTTTTCCTTTCTTAAGATACTTAATAATCAACCTAAACCCTAAAAATCTTTAATGGTACTTGGACTATTTGGCTACTATCCTTGGCATTATAGAGCATGGGACTTTTCTTGGACTTGGGATTAGAAACCTTGGCCTATCTTCGAAACCTTATGATCTTATCTGATTATTTTTTGACTGGAGCTCTTGAGGTTTACCTCAAGACATTGGGTTGTTTGTTTGTTTTGTGTGCAGGTTATTGTGATTACACCCTTTGTTTGAAATATGGAATTCACCCGTATACAGACGTTACTCTGCCCAATTTTTATGAAGACTTAATACACTTTAAGTTTGGTTCTCTCAAAAGGTCTAGTATTTTTTGCTTGCTTGGTTTTAATCCAAAGAATGGGAATTCTATCTTGGCTCATAATGCCAAGTATTGGCTTCTTGTTGGTTAGATGGTTCTTATCCCTAGCTTTTACCTTATGTTTTAGGATAGTCTCTTCTTCTCCTCCCATCTTCTTTAATTTCAAAAATCTTATCCCTCCTTTTGAAAACTCTTCTTGTTTTAAATTTGAACCATTTTCATAATAAAATTGGACTTATGTCCATGTATTTTCAAAACATTTTCATAAAAAACTCATATCAACTTAATAATACCTTGACATTTTTTTGAGAAGACTAAAAGTCAATCAATCTCATTTCAAACCATTTTGCCACTTTGGATTTTTACCTTTAAAACTTTTCTGAAAAAGATTAAACTCTTGTCAATCCTTGTAGTGATGCAAAAAACTATACTTCTACAATATGTAGTGAAGAGAGATATTTTCCACTTAGGTGTTGAGTGAGGCATTGTTGATTTTAAAATCCAAGCCATATCCTCCACTTTGAGATGATGCAAATTCCCCTTTCTCATGATTGTGGGTAGTAGGTATGTTTTCCACACGGACAATGAGGATGATGTTTTATCTCATAAAATTGACTAACACACTTGTGTTTTAATTTTATTTTTAAAAAAAGGAACTATGCATACCCTGATCCCCTATTGCACGAAAGGCGGTACGTAAGCACTAAAGGTTCGCAACCGCGGCGAGTGCAAAAATCATAAAATATATATTTCTTTTCTCACCTCTACCATCCATTTTATATAATAGTTTTTTATAGCCAAAATATATAGATTTTTTACAAAGAGGCTCCTGCGTAGTACCGTAGATGTTTAGGGTGCTAATACATTCCCTTTGCATAACCAACCCCCTTACCTTGAATCTTTCCCCCTCTTTTTGGGTTATTCG
Source organism: Vicia faba (assembly GCA_948472305.1). Taxonomy (NCBI): domain Eukaryota; kingdom Viridiplantae; phylum Streptophyta; class Magnoliopsida; order Fabales; family Fabaceae; genus Vicia; species Vicia faba. The sequence goes on from OX451739.1 coordinate 691,405,663, forward strand.
CTCTTTTCTCATTCCTTTGGAAACAATAAAGTGCGATGGAGATTTTTATTTTGATTTGTATAAAGTCTTGTCAATTCAATGGCTTAGTCTTGAACATTTCTACCGCTACAGAAAAATGGCGACTTCACTGGGGAAAGATTGACCTCTTGCTCGTCCATCCCTAAGTGGGTTAAGCCTATCTTTTTTTATATCTGTATATGTGTTATTACTGTTTATGTGTTATATGTTATATATATGTTTGTCTGGATTTTCCTGGTTTTTAGGGTGCTTGGTGACTACTCATAAGTCCTATACCCGGACTCGGGCAAACTTTAAGATAGGACGAGCGGTATAATCATGTTAACTTTGAGGGAGTAATCCCAATAAAGGAGGCATGAGATCCCCTACTCAGTGGAGGCCCCTTTGACTATAGTGTCGTTTACCGAGTAATCGAGAAGATGTACTTCTTTCGATCTGGGAGCCTGCTGAAACTGAGAACCGTAGAATACCAAACCCATCTTAGCCTTTTAGGTGTAGTGCGGAAGCTATGATGGAGTAATCCGGAAATAGTTATCAGGAGATACTATGCTCGAACGAGTCTTTCTTGAGAATATTACTAATTACCAAGTTAATCGGGAAGTTGGTAATATCTGAAGGAAGGATGTAGACTCTGGGAACCTCTAGAAACTTGTTTGGAAGGTGATAACTTTTAAGACCAATACCTTATGGGTAATACCTTCCACCTCATGCTCATGACGTTGAACCTATGAACCCTATATGTGTGATATTGTGTGTGATTGTTGCATCATGCATCAAAGCACTCATAAGCATCTTTTGACGAAAACCATATTTTAAGGGATTTAAAGGTTGACTATTTATGAATATCTCAGGTACTTTTAACCATGGATTCTGGAAAGAGAAAGACCGACAAATACAATTTCAAGGATCCAAAGATAGATGAGTTGATCAGTCTAATTCCCGAGATCGAGTGTTCTGCAGACTTTCGGAAGAAGTATAGATCCATTATCCCTCTCATAAAGTTGAAGATGAAGGAGGGTTTTCTCTTAACAATGGTCCAGTTCTATGATCCGATGTATCATTGCTTTACTTTTACCGACTATCAGTTGATGCCTACACTGGAGGAGTATTCTTATCTATTGAATTTACCTATTACCGATCGTGTTCCTTTTACTGGTTTGGAGGGTGAGCCAAAACTACATGAGATTGCTGCTTTGATTCATCTGGGGAAGTCTGAGGTGGAAGCCCATATGACTACTAAAGGAGGGATTAGAGGATTACCGGCTCAGTTCTTATTAGAGAAAGCTCGTTACTTTTCCAGAATGAAGAGTACAATTGCTTTTGAGGCCATCTTTTCTCTACTTGCTTACGGGTTGTTCTTATTTCCTAATGTGGACAAGTTTGCCGACATTAACGCTATCAGGATTTTGATGATTGGAAACCCAGATCCTACACTATTGGGTGATGCTTATTACTCTATTCATCTTCAGAATTCTTATCATGGGGGGATGATTATCTGTTGCACGCCTCTGTTGTACCAATGTTTTATCTCTCATATGCCTCAGTTTGATGCTTTTTGGGATGTCAAGAAGGAACCCCGTTGGGATCCTAAGATCATGGCACTTACTCACTCAGATATTGATTAGTATCATCGAGCTTATCAGGATATATAGATTATTGACAGTTGTGGTAGTTTCCCCAATGTACCACTTCTTGGTACAACGGGAGGAATTAACTATAACCTTGTTCTTGCACGGTGACAACTTGGTTATCTGATGAGGGATAAACCAAATAGTATTCATTCGAGTAGCATTTTATGAAGGAAGGGGAAGACCATAGGGAAGCTAGGGAGAAGATTGCGAAGGCTTGGCCTCACATTCATAAGAAGGGTAGGAAGTATTTGGGACCTAGGGGTGTTGTTTCTTTGGAGCCATATCTTCAATGGATCCGATCAACAACCATTCAGTTAAAGATGTCGTTTACCTAGGAGACACCTATGCATGATCTGTTTGTGAAGACCACTCCTCCCTTATTAGATGATTTGGAAGAGCTACAACTTACTTTGGTTAGGATGCAACAGGAAAGGGATGCTTGGAAGAACAAGTTCCAGACTTTAGAGAGTTCCTACAGAGCAGACCTGAAGGAGAAAGAAGACTTGATTAAGATCCTTGAGAGTCAAGATGATTGGAAGGAGATTTCCATTTAACATATGGAAGGAGATTGGAAGGAGATTGCCATCAGACATATGGAAGAAAACCAGAGGTTGAAGGCTCAGATTTCCAGACTCACGGGGAAGCGCCAGCGTATAGAGTGATCTCCATCAGTTATTTTTCTCAGGATTTTAGATTGTATTTTCATCTTGTACTTGAGATCATTGAAAATTGTAATCCATTTTGGAGTTATTATAATAAAAAAATTTAGTTTTTCATAGGCTTTATTACTTTGATATTTGCAATATGTCTATAAACCTTAAATCCCTTGAAATACTAAATAATGAAGTAAAAATAACCATATGCATTGCATACCATACATCATATTGCACATATTTCTTGCATTTATTGTGCATATCCAGGTGTCTTACCAAGCTTCTTTACTTCAAGCTGACTCATCACTACAATACTCGGGTTAATTTTAAGAAGAAGATGGATAATTTAGAACAAGAGAACCGTGAGCTGCGCAAAGAAGTTTCTGCTTTGAAGGTTGGCATGGCCAATCTGACTGCTCCGATGGAAGCTCTGGTGGCTGATCAGAATCATCCACCGAGTGTTCAACCTTAACCAACAAGGGCAACTACTGAAGCTCCGACCATTCCTGTATCTTCTACGTGCATCACCATTCCGGTTGTGCTATTTGTAGTACAAATATACAGGGTTGCGATAAGATAAGGGTTGATTTACAGGAGATGATGGATGAGGGCGTCATCCACATAATAAGGCCTAGGGCAGAGTATGAAGAGGAAGTGAATATGGATTCTGGATATCCTGGTGAATTCAGAATTTTTGATGTGGAGCATTTGAATGAGGACCTAGTGCAGTTGCACGTTACCTTCTGCCACACGACAGGTCAGGTGGAGCACCAATGTGGATCTTGCCTAGTTTGCTGTTGAGATCCCAAAGGATGTTCAATTGTGAAGGAGGGTGTTCAGTTGCTATTAGACAATGGAACTATCAAGATCACGGGTCAGAGGGATGATTATTATGAGGTTGGTATGGTTGAAGTTAGTTTAACGAAAGAAGAGTCAGAGGAAGAGTATACTTCTGCGGATGAGTATTTTTCTTCAGACGAAGATTTGCTTTCCAGAAATGACTTATTGATGGCTGGTTGTGTTGAAGAATGGGTAAACGTCATTGTGCCTTGTTATGGTGCACCCGCTCATTTTGAGGTGGAGTATCATAGCAAGCCAGTTGTTACCCCATTGGTAATTAGTTTTCCAGGTCATATCCCCTACAAGTCAGATAAGGTTGTGCCTTACAAATACAACGCTACAATCTTAGAAGATGGGGTGGAAAATTCCATCCAGCCAATTCTTGATGTTGCAAATATAGTTGAAAATAGCAGGGTGACCCGTAGCGGTCGTGTGTTTGCGCCGGTTTTTCAGAGAGATATTGCTGCTGGAAAGAAAATTGCTGAGAATGATGAACCTAAGAAGGCTACAGGAGAGACCAGTGGAGCTACGCTAGAGAAAGAAATGGATGATATTTTGAAGATAATTAAGATGAGCGACTACAAAATTATAGATCAGCTACTGCAGACTTCTTCAACAATATTTATCTTAGATTTATTGATGAACTCCTCTGCTCATAGAGACTCCCTGATGAGAGTACTGGACCAAGATTTTGTGGAGAGTGACATGCCAATAGATCAATTCAGCAGCGTAATTAGAAACATTACGTCATGTAATAACTTGAGTTTCTACGATGATGAATTACCAGATGAAGGGAGGAATCATAACCTGGCCCTTCATATATCTATGAACGGCAAGAATGATTCGCTATCCAATGTGCTAATTGATAATGGATCTACGTTAAATGTTATACCGAGGAGTACTCTCATGAAGTTGAAATACCAAGGAACACCTATGCGCCCGAGTGGCATCATTGTGAAAGCATTTGATGGGTCGAGGAAATCTGTCATCGGTGAAGTGGACTTACCCATCCATTTAGGACCACATTTGTTCCAGATAACCTTCCAGGTGATGAACATTATTCCCGCATATAGTTGTTTTCTAGGACGGCCATGGATACATGAAGCAGGGGCTATCACTTCAACTTTACATCAGAAGCTAAAATTTGTGCGTGAAGGGAAAGTAGTGATCATAAGTGGGGAGCAGGCTTTTTTGATATTTCATTTGTCCTCCTTCAGTATTGTAGAAGTGGATGAGGTTTCTGTTGGAACCCAGTTCCAAGCCCTATTTGTTGACAACATAAGGACAAATGAGAATTCCATGGTTTCGTTGAAGGACGCGCAGCAGGTTGTGTGCAATGGTCATAATGAAGTTTGGGGGCGAATTGTGGATTCACCTGTGAACAAGAACATAAATGGTTTAGGTTTCTCTCCGAAGAATGGCAGATTTGAAGGTTTGAAGTCAAAGTCTACTATGAGAAGTTATCGTGATATTTTCCGCAGCGGAGGTTACCTCCATCCAACTGATTCGGGAATTAATGTTGTCGAAGAAGATGAAGCAGAGTAGGAAATTCCGAATTATGTGACGCATGGAGTTAGGGTTCAGAACTGGATCACCATTGATATTCCCTCTTTCACATATATTTCAAAGTAATTTGATTTGATTAATCTTTTTTTCTTGAAAGGCTTTCACTCTGCCAAAGGTTGAGGTATTAATGTTGTAGGGCTTATCTGTTTTCTATGACTTTTAAGTTCATTAATAAAAGTTGACTTTGTTTTCCAAATTGTGTTTTTTATTTTTTGCTTTTTTATCTTGGAAATGGTAATAAAAAAACAAACCCTTTCAAAATAAATAGTAACTGAAATTCAATCTGCATGATCACTTGTTATATGTGTCAGTTTCTAAAAGCAATCATAAATCATATGTGCAGATTAATTAAAAAACCCGTTGAATACAATGACCCTGCACCCTCTCCCAACTTTAAATGTCCTTTGTTTGGGGCTGAAGAAGAAGATTATGATGAGATTCCCGAAGAGGTCTCACGGTTGCTTGAGCACGAGGAAAATACCATTCAACCATATAAAGAGCCTTTGGAAGTGATCAATTTGGGTCCAGAAGAAGATTCAAAGGAAGTCAAGATTGGAGCATCGTTGCATCCCTATGTGAAGAGAAGGTTGATTGAGTTGTTGTAAGAGTATGTGGATATTTTTGCTTGTTCTTACCAATATATGCCTGGTCTAGATACAGATATTATCGAGCATCGTTTTCCGTTGAAGCCAGAGTGTCCACCAGTTAAACCAAAGATGAGAAGAACTCACCCATATATGGCAGTAAAGATCAAAGAGGAGGTTCTAAAGCATATTAATGCTGGTTTTCTTGTGACATCAGTGTATCCTCAATGGATTGCCAATATTGTCCCAGTACCGAAAAAAGACGGAAAGGTCCGCATGTGCGTAGATTATAGAGATCTTAATAAAGTTAGTCCAAAAGATGATTTTCCATTGCGACACATTGATATGTTAGTGGATAGCACATCAAAATTCAAGGTATTCTCGTTCATGGACGGATTTTTCGGGTATAATCAAATAAGAATGGCTTCAGAGGACATGGAAAAAACAACATTTATCACACCCTGGGGAACATTCTTTTACAGAGTGATGCCCTTCGGGTTGAAGAACGCTGGTGCAACATACCAGAGGGCTATGACAACCCTATTCCATGATCTGATGCACAAGGAAATGGAAGTAAATGTTGATGATATGATTTCAAAATCCCATACTGAAGAAGGGCATATAGAAGATTTGTTGAAGTTTTTTCAGCATTTGAGGAAGTATCGTCTCCACTTGAATCCAAATAAATGCACCTTCGGTGTTTGATCGGGGAAGTTGTTGGGTTTCATTGTTAGCCAAAAAGGAATTGAAGTTGACCCTGATAAAGTCAAAGCAATTCAAGAAATTCTAGCACCAATAACTGAAAAGCAAGTCAGAGGTTTCCTCGGGCGTTTGAATTATATTTCCAGATTCATTTCCCACATGACTGCAACTTACAAACCGATCTTTAAGTTGTTAAAGAAAGATCACGGTTGTGTATGGACGGATGACTGCCAAAGGGAATTTGAGATTATTAAAGAATATCTGCTTGAACCTCCTATCTGGCTCCCTCCCGTAGAAGGAAGACCGTTGATTATGTATCTGACAGTGTTACATAAATCCATGGGTTGTATTTTGGGACAACAGGATGAAACTGGGAAGAAGGAGTTCTCCATTTATTATCTCAGTAAAAAATTCACTGATTATGAGTCGCGGTATTCCATGCTGGAAAAAACATAGTGTGCTTTGGCCTGGGCTGCAAAGCGTTTGCGGCATTATATGTTGAATCACACTACATGGTTGATCTCCAAAATGGATCCAATCAAGTACATTTTTGAAAAGCCTGCTCTTACTGAGAGAATTACTCGTTGGAAGATGTTGTTATCTGAATATGATATCGAATACCGCACTCAAAAGGCTATTAAAAGTAGTGTGTTGGCAGATTATCTTGCTCACCAACTAGTGGGAGATCACAAGTCTGCAAAATATGAATTCCCCGATGAGGATGTGATGACCCTGAAAGTGAAATATTGTGATGAACCATTACATGAGGAAAGTCCTGACCCTGAATCTTGTTGGAGTATGATATTTGATGGAGCTGTGAGTGCTTATGGTAAAGGAATTGGTGTTGTGATTGTCACTCATAATGGATCGCACATTCCTTTTACTGTAAGGTTAACATTTGATTGCACTAACAATATTGCAGAATATGAGGCTTGCATCATGGGTTTCGAAGAAGCTATTGATCTTAGAATTAAAATTCTCGATGTGTATGGTGATCCATCTTTGGTAATAAATCAGATTAAAGGAGAATGGGACCCTTGTCACTTTGGCTTGATCCCTTAGAAAGATTATGCTAAAAGAAGATTATTACCATTCTTTAATAAAGTTGAATTCCATCACATCCCTAGAGACGAAAATCAAATGGCGGATGCTCTAGAAACTCTGGCTTCTATGTACCAAGTGAATACTTGGAATGATATACCCCAAATTACGGTTCGACGGTTGTATACGCCTACTCATGTGTTTATAGAAGAGGAGGTAGCAGATGAAAAACCCTGGTATTATGATATCAAGCATTTTCTTCAAACTCAAGAATACCCGATTGGTGCATCGAAGAAAGATAGAAAGACATTGAGAAGATTGGAAAGCAGTTTCTTCCTCAGTAAAAATGTGTTATACAAGAGAAATTATGACATGGTCTTGCTCAGATGCGTGGATAGACACGAAGAAGACATGTTGATGCACAAGATTCATGAAGGTTCATTTGGCACTCATGCCAATGGACACTCAATTGCTAAAAAGATGCTAAGGGCAGGTTATCATTGGCTGACAATGGAATCTGATTGTTACAAATTTGCAAAGAAGTGCCATAAATGCCATATTTATGCAGACAAGGTCCATGTGCCTCCAACACTTCTCAATGTGATTTACTCCCCGTGGCCTTTCTCTATGTGGGGTATTGACATGATTGGGATGATAGAACCCAAAGCTTCAAATGGGCACCATTTTATCTTGGTAGAAATTGATTACTTCACCAAGTGGGTGGAGGCTGCTTCATATGCCAATGTTACAAAGCAGGTGGTTGTGCACTTCATTAAGAATAATCTTATATGCCGGTATGGTGTGCCGAGCAGAATCATCACTGACAATGGCTCGAATTTGAACAACAAGATGATGACAAAACTGTGTGAAGAATTCCAGATTGTCCATCACAATTCATATCCATACAGGCCAAAGATGAATGGGGATGTTGAAGCTACTAATAAGAATATCAAGAGAATTATCCAGAAGATGGTCGTTACTTATAAGGATTGGTATGAAATGCTTTCTTTTGCTCTGCATGGATATCAAACATCTGTCCGCCCTTCAACATGAGCAACCCCATTCTCCTTAGTATATGGAATGGAAGCCGTACTCCTGGTCGAGGTAGAAATTCCCTCGTTGCGTGTGATAATGGAAACCAAGTTGGCGGAGGCTGAATGGGTCCATAACAGGTTTGACCAATTAAATTTTATTGAGGAAAAGAGAATGATAGCTTTATGTCATGACAAGTTGTATCAGAGAAGAATAAAGAAAGCTTTTGATAAAAAGGTCAAACCTCGTGAATTCAGAGAAGGTGACCTCATGCTCAGGAAGATCATGTCTTTCAACATTGATTCTAGGGGAAAGTGGACTCCCAATTTTGAAGGCCCATATGTTGTCAAGAAAGCCTTCTCTGGTGGTGCATTAATTCTTGAAACTATGGATGGTGAGGATTTCCCACGTCCCATGAATGCTGACGCATTCAAGAAATACTTCGCCTAAAGAAATAAAAGAACAACTCGCTAAGTTGAAAACCCGAAAGGGAGGCTTAGGCAAAAAAGGAGCGTCTCGGTAGGCCGAAAACCCAAAAGGGCGGTCTAGGCAAAAATTAGAGACATAAACAGAATAAATTTCCCACTAATTTGAAAACCCTCAAGGGCAGCTTAGGCAAAAGCTAAGGATTTTCTTGGCAAGTAACTACGTCAGACAAGACTTGATCGTTGAAGCAACAATCTTCTCGGATCCTCACCATACTTCAACAAAAGCTGCTACTCAGGATTTCAAAAGTTGTTAGGGGGGATAGTGGTCATTGTATCTCAATGTATCTTTTCCATTATGTATTACCATTTCCCAAACATTGTAATCATCTATGGAGTCTCTCCATTCGCAGACTACCATTCTATTAATGAAATTCGAGCTTTTACCCAATTCTTTGTGTTTCTTATTTTATTTAGCTTGCAAAGACTCCATTTATTACTGATAATAATTTTCAAAGCAAAGAGATTAAATAACAAAATTGATTTTTCAAAAAAAAAAGGATTTTTACAATTTACTCTTACTTTGATATTTGTGATGAAACAATGACAACAAAAATGGTGATCCCAGGAATGGAAAAACTCCGGTTGTTTTGAGAAGTTTGGTTCCCCTCGGGAAAGCCTACTTGGGTTGTTTTCGCCGTATTGGGTTTATGGTTCCGGTATCCTCGGTCATGTTTGGATTTGTTTCTCGTCTTTTGAGTTTTCTTGATGTGAAGTTTCAATCTGCGTTTTGGTCCAGTGAAGTGGGTCTGAATTCCCCAACGAAGTTTGATTGTTTCGGTGTCAGTCTGCTTTATTTGAGACTGGTCTTACAATCTCTACTAGGCATGTTACTTTTGAAAAAAACACTGGTTTTCCCGATGAAGCCTGAAGAAGGATGTTCTACCCCGATATCTGTTTGATTTGTCCACCTCCCTGGATTATGTTTCTCCTTGGTAAAGTAAAAAGCAGGCAGTAGGTTTGGTTTCTGCAACCGGCCTTTACCTTTTATTCGAATGAACAATCTTGGTTGAAGCTTAGCCGAGTGTTGTTAGTGCCCGAGGCAGTTTTGCCTGGTTGTTCCCCATGTTGTGTGTCTGTTTTGTCAGCATGCACACAAAAACACTCATACATTCATACATGCATTATGCATAGTTATAATTGACAAATCATTGTTCATTGACATTTGTTAATATTGTTGTTGACATATTACCCTGTTTTGAAGAGATAAGTTACCCTCTTTTCATTAGAGCGTCGGTCTTAAGCAGAAAACACACACTCTTTCAATTTCTCTACTGAGTTGTCCCTCATAGAAGATTTTTGCTTTAAACCTTCTGATACAGTTCCTTGTTTGGACGAATCTTGTTTTCCATTTTGAGTTTATTTCTCAAAGGATATATCCTGGTTGACTGTTTCATTTCCAGTTTATTTCTGGTTTGGGTCTGTGGCTCCCCGACAATATTATTTACTTTGGAAATCTGGAAAACTCCAAGCTTTGGTTGGTGGATTTATTTTGCACAAGAAGACTTTATCCCCTTAGCAAGAATATCATGGAATCTCCCCAAGAAGTCATACCTCTTGCCCCAAAAAGTCATTTCTTTTTACAATCCTCTGTGACCGCAAATAGAAAGTTATCTTTATTTGAGACACCTCATGTATTATCCTTTCCAGGCGGAGTGCCTCGATTAAAGAAAAAGTTGAGACCCGTTCTAGGAGAAACACCAGAATCTTGGGTAAACTTGTTAACTTTTTTCTATCTTCAGTGAACATTGATAGTTCATCGTCAGTGAACGACGGTGATATGATATATTCTCTTTCTACCTTCAGTGAAAGTTGGTAGACCATCGACAGTGAACATCGATGTTTGTTATCTTTATGCCCTCTTCAGTGAACGTTGATAGTTCATCGTCAATGAACGAAGGTGATATGATATATTCTCTTTTTACCTTTAGTGAAAGTTGGTAGACCATCGGCAGTGAATGTTGGTGCTTGTTATCTTTTTGCTATCTTCAGTGAACGTTGATAGTCCATCGACAGTGAACGTTGGTGCTTATTTTCTTTTTGCTATCTCCAGTGAACGTTGATAGTTCATCGTCATTGAATGGTGGTGTTATGATATTTTCTTTTTTATATCTTCGGTGAACATTGATAGTTCATCGTTAGTGAACGAAGATGATATGATATATTCTCTTTCTACCTTCAGTGAAAGTTGGTAGACCATCGGCAGTGAACGCCGATGTTTGTTATCTTTTTGCTATCTTTAGTGAATGTTGGTAGTTCATCGTCAGTGAACGGCGGTGATTTGATATATTCTCTTTCTACCTTCAGTGAAAGTTGGTAGACCATCGGCAGTGAACATCGATGTTTGTTATCTTTCTCGCTGCCTTCAGTAAACTTCGGTAGCTTTACCTTTGGTAGAAGTTGTTATGTCCTATGACCATCCTCTCTGATTCAGTTCTTTTGGTCCACCAGTGATTTATTTTCCTGGTGGGGTTGCTCCTTTGTTTCTTTATTATTGTTACACCCCCAGTGTTATCTTTGCGTCTCTTTGGTCTAGTTAATATGTATTCATATGCATAAGCATTTGCATGGCATCTTAGGGACAAAAATAGGGTTTGTTTTATATTTAAGTATCTTCAATCGCGTCGACACAAAGATTTTTAACCTTCGTATCTCAGGATAGAAGAAACTTAAATAAGGGCAGCTGTTGTACCCCAATTTTCCCCCTAAGATCCCTTCATCATACCATGTTGAATCACTCACAATAAGGTCACACTAGGATTCTATGTTCCCCTCCATACTTTGAGTTTTGCTCCTTTTAAGGGATTACATAGCACCTGGACATATGTTCCTTTTGTGATCATTAATATTGTTTTGTTTTCTTCATTTAACTAATAAAATGCAATGTTGGGTTGTCTTGCTTGTTATACATGTAGGTGATGGGGAATGAGATTTAACAAATTACTCCATGGGTTCATGAGTTTATTTCCATGCCCTAGCCAATAAAAGCTTGAGAAGTTCAAACCTTGTCATTGAAGTTGTTTTGGAATAAATGGTATGGCAATATTTATTTTGTTTCACCACATTTCAAAGTTATCAAGATTTAATCAAAAGTACAAGGGGTTGATTGGAGAAGCTGTTATGTTTGGACAAGGCCTTGTTTATATTGGTCACAAGGGCATAGTTCTCTCAAATTTAAATATATGGAAGTGGTTTTGGTGGATAAGGGTTATCATTATCATCCTCAACAACTTCTATTCACAAAGGAAGAATATCGGTACAAGAAGTTTGTTCAAACCTGTCAAAGTTCTCCAAGGCATTTTCTTGATCTAGAAGCAAGGGTTTTGAACTTCAAAGGAATATATATTACTCATCTATTGGTATTTTTAAATGATTCCAAAGACATCCTTCTCTTCAAAGGTTTATCAACAAATCACTTCAAAATTTCCAAGGATTTTTCATGTGGAAGAAACTTGGTGAAGAAGAAAGATTACAAGTCATTCAGATGAATCCCCAATCTTCCATGTGTGACTTCAAATGATCATAACTTGGTCAATTTTTATCTCCTTGAACCCATTATTTTTCCATAATGATCTTTAAGATGTTAACTTTATTCCTTCTTTTATGTGAAAAGTGGGAAAGTCGATGGAGCTTGCCTTAAATATGCAAAAGATTATAGGTCATTTCATGATTTTTGGCCAACTTCAACAAGTCATAACTTTCTCAATTTTTGGAGATTTTGAGTGGTTCAAGTTTCAAAATGTTATTCAAGAGATCTACTTCATTCTATATTTTTTGTTCAAGAGCAAATTTCAAGTGGAAGGCCATGTTTGGATGAAAAATATTATAGGTCATTTTTAAAGAAGAATTTGAAATAGTTTATGTAGTCAGGAGAGCTGGTTGGCTTCCTGTGGTTGATGCATCCCAGAATTATCTTAGCCCATATTTTGTGATGATCCTTCAGATCCCTTATCTTGCTGGAGGGAAGACCCAGAGTGAAAATTTCTCTTGCAATTGAAGCAACATCAACACATCTTTCAGCCATGTCTATACACCTTACACCACCACCATTGTAACCTATCAGTCTTGAAATTAGGTCTTCAATAATTACTATCTTCTTCCTCATTACATACGAAGTGACTTGATGGTTGGAGGATGAAGCATGAATCCAGAATTCTTTCATAAGAATTGGAAACGTCGGACCTAGAAGACAGTCAAAATACCTGTTCCATCCTTGAGCATTAATTTCTTCAGAAAGATTGAAACCATTTTCTTGAAGACTTTCAAAATCCACAATCAGTTCTGAAAGAACTTCAAGGTTGCCAATGGGTATGAGAAGAGTTCTGAACGGTTATTCATATTGTTCCATAGATTCAGTTCTCTGAGTACTGGTATTTGGGACGCTTGAGGAAGCCATGTTCACACAAGAAATTTGAGAAGAAAATGAAAAGGTTTTGAAAGTACGAACAGAAAACAATTAGAGTGTATTGAGAGAGTAAAAGTGAAAGAGTGTAAAGAGTAAAACTTGTGTTTAAATAGATTTTTGAAAACATAAACTGCAAGAGAGAGAAATAATTAGTAATGATTATTAGCATTAATGACAGCTGATTTTAGGGGATTCAGAAAGATATTGGAACGGTTACCCATGACATGTGTCTCAATGCACCCAATCAGCGCTTTTGACCTTTCAGAAAAGTGAACGCGTGTTCAGCCTCAGAAGGTAGATTATGAATGGATGACAACTGTTTGCTTACGTGAACAACACACTTCTATCCTTGAAATGAAATGCTCAGATCTTCATGGATAGATTCTGATACAATCTGTACTTCTAAAAATCTGAAGGCAGGTTGATCAACAGTTCACAGAAAATAACCAAAATTCTGAAGGTTAAGATATGTAAATAAAACAGTTTATTCTGGGCAAAGCTTCATGCTGAGATGTTTCAGAATGAAGTTAAACCTATCTTCAGAAAGAGGTTTTATAAAGACATCAGCCCATTGATGGTCTGTGTAAATGAATTTTAAATTGAGAATCCCTTTCTGAATATAGTCCCTAATAAAATGATGTTTTATTTCTATATGCTTAGCCCTAGAATGCAAAATAGGATTTTTACTGAGACAAATAGCAGAAGTATTGTCACAGAGGATAGGGATGTTACTCTCAAATATATTGAAGTCCTCAAGTTGATTTTTCATCCAGAGCATTTGCGTGCTACATCCAGTTGCTGCTATGTATTCAGCTTCTGCTGTTGATAGAGCTATTGTGGATTGTCTTTTGTTGTACCATGAGATCAGATTTTCTCCCAGAAACTGGCAGCTTCCAGAAGTGCTTTTACGTTCTACTCTGTCTCCAGCAAAATCAGCATCACAATATCCTACTAAGCTGTAATCATTTGATTTTCTATAAAACAAACCCAGATTAGTAGTACCTTTCAGATACTTGAAAATTCTCTTAATTGCTGTTAAATGAGATTCTCTAGGATTTGATTAGAATCTAGCACAGATGCAAACACTGAATAGAATGTCAGGCCTTGAAGCCGTCAGATAGAGAAGTGAACCAATCATACCTCTGTAGACCTTTTATTTTACCTTTTTACTTACCTCTTCTTTTTCCAGAATGCACGTGGGATGCATTGGAATTCTTGAGGGCTTACATTCAGAGAGATCAAATTTCTTCAAAAGTTCTCTGACATATTTGCTCTAGTGAATGTAAGTTCCTTCTGGAGTTTGATTTATCTGAATGCCCAAAATGAATTTTAGCTCCCCCATTAGGCTCATCTCAAACTATGCTTGCATACATTTAGCAAACTCTCTTCCCAGAGAGGGTTTAGTGGATCCAAATAAGATGTCATCAACATAAATCTGACATACTAAAATGTCATTCTTAACTATCTGACAGAACAAGGTTGTGTCCACTTTCCCTCTGGTGAATTCCTTTTCTAACAGGAAGTTACTTAGTCTTTCATACCAAGCTCTGGGAGCTTGGTTCAGACCATAAAGTGACTTCTTTAGTTTGAAAACATATTATGGATTTTTGGAACTTTCAAAACCAGGGGGTTGGTGCACATATACCTCTTCATCAATATAGCCATTTAAGAATGCACTTTTGACATCCATCTGATACAGAGTGATGCCTTTATTGACAGCAACTGATATTAAAAGTCTGATAGATTCTAACTCGGCGACTGGAGCAAAGGTTTCTGTATAGTATATCCCCTCTTGCTGACTATAACCTTTTGCTACCAGTCGTGCTTTGTTTCTGATGACTTCACGTTGTTCGTTCAGTTTGTTTTTGAACACCCATTTTATACCAATGATGTTGAATCCTTTTGGTTTGGGAACCAGATCCCATACGTCATTTCTGGTGAATTGATTTAACTTCTCATGCATTGCCAGAATCCAGTCATTGTCTAGAACTGCTTCATCAATTGTTGTTGGTTCAATCAGAGAAACCAGTCCCATGAGAGACTCTTCAGAATTTCTGAAAGTAGATCTTGTTCTGATTGGATCTTCCTTCCTTCCTAAAATTGTTTCTTCTTGATGGTCAATGCTGCTTCTGGATGGTCTTTTCTGGAGTTGATCAACAGAAGATGTTGGATTGCTTGTAGTAACTCTTTTTGATGTTGAGGGAGTGTCTTTGTTGAGAGCCTCTGATGAGTTCTCTTCAGTACATGTGAGTTCAACTTCCATACCTGCAAGAAATTCATTCTGCTTTGACTTTTGAGAGTCAAGCTTATCATTAAACCGAACACTGCTTGACTCTTTAACAATCTGTGTTTCTGTATTGTATACTCTGTACACTCTTGAGCATTCAGAGTATCCTAACATAATACACTTTTGTGCTTTAGAGTCAAACTTGTTCAAATAATTTTTTGTATTCAAAATAAAACATGTACATCCAAATGGATGGAAATAAGAAATGTTGGGCTTTCTGTTCCTCCACAATTCATATGGAGTCTTTTCCAGAATATGTCTTATGGAGATTCTATTCTGAATGTAACACGCTGTGTTTATTTCCTCTGCCCAGAAGATCTTAGCAACGTTAGTCTCGTTGATCATGGTTCTAGCCATTTCTTGCAATGTTCTGTTCTTTCGTTCTACAACTCCATTTTGCTGGGGAGTTCTAGGAAAAGAGAAATCATGCAGAATGCCTTTTTCATTAAAAAATAATTCAAAATCTTTATTTTCAAATTCTCCACCATGATCACTTCTGACTTTGAAGATTCTAAGATCCTTTTCATTCTGAACTTGGTTGTAGAAGGTAACAAATAGAGTGTGACTCGTCCTCGTGTCTTAAGAACTTTACCCATGTCCATCTGCTATAGTCATCTATGATTACTAACCCATACTTCTTGCCACTGACTGCAACAGTTTTTACTGGTCCAAATAAGTCAATATGCAGAAGTTCTAATGGCTTAGAGGTGGAAACAACATTTTTGGATTTGAAAGCAGGTTTTGCAAATATGCCTTTCTGACATGCTTCACACAGAGCATCTGAATTGAACTTCAAGTTAGGAAGTCCTCTGACCAGATTGAATTTGTTAATCTGAGATATTCTTCTCATACTAACATGTCCCAATCATCTATGCCAGATCCATTGCTCATTGTTAACAGACAGTAGACATTTTACATTCTGACTTTTCAGTTCAGAATGTTTGATTTTATAAATGTTGTTTTTCTTCTTTCCATTAAATAGGATAGTCCCATATTTCTGACTAATAGCTTTACATGAATTTTGATTGAAGATTATACCATAACCATTATCACTTAATTTACTTATGGATAACAGGTTATGCATTAATCCATCAACTAATAAAACAATACATATAGAGGGAAGATTTCCATTACCTACTGTTCCAGAGCCAATGATCTTTCCTCTCTGATCGCCTCCAAAGCCTACTTGGCCTCCAGGATTAAATTCTAGGCTTTGGAACATATGCCTTCTTCCCGTCATGTGTCATGAGCAGCCAGAGTCCAGGTACCATGATTGGTGTCTTTGCTTTGCTGCTAAAGATATCTGCCACATGTATTATTTTATCCTTAGGTACCCACATTTTCTTGGGTCCTGATTTGTTAGTTTTACCAAAACTCTGGTTGAACTTTGGTTTGGCAGAATAATCACTACTTGTGTATTTTATGTCATGTGTGTGCCCATATATAAAGTGTGAATCAAGTGGAGTGTGTTTTATAACTAAGTCCATGGCATGTTTTGGTGTAGGTACCTTACCTTGATATCCTATCCCTTTTCTGCCATTTCTGCTAACTCCATAGATCATTGAAGCCATCTGGCTTCTGTCTATGTTTTTAGCAAGAAACTTATGAAAGCTGTGATCACACTCTTTGATGATCTCATCAGAATTGCTGGGAGTTTCAGGAAATGTTTCCTTCTGAGAGTTTTGCAACTGGTTTTCTAATTTTGAAATTTTCTTTTAACTCAAAATTCTCCAATTTGAGACTCTCAGTCTTAACAGAGTCAGAAGCAAGATTCCTTTTAAGGTTTCTTAATTTGAATCTGATCTGCCGATACCTTTCCAAAATTTCATCAAGGCTTTCAGCAAGTTCAGCCTTAGTAAAGTTTATAGTAAAGTCAGGGAATACCTCTTTAGTGTCTGATTCTAAATCTGAACCAGAAGTTTCACTGTATTCAGATACGTTTTCCATGAGAGCTATGTTTTCTCTTTCATCATCTGATTCTGAGTTAGCTTCAGATGTGTCATAATCACCCCATGTATCCATGATACTTTTCTTCTTTTCCTTGATAAACTTCTTTATGGGCTTTTCCTTCTGAAGCTTTTGGGCAGTCACTTTTGTAGTGCCCCTGCTCGTTACATTCATAGCAAATGATATCTTTGTTGTTTGGCTTTATGTATTCTGAAGAACCTTTAGATCTTCTGTGTCCAGAGGGGGATTCTGACCTTCTGTATCTGGAGGAAGATTCATTCTGATTTTCTGATCTTTTGGGATTCCTTAACTTCCTTTGCCTCTGCTTCCACAGTTGGTTCACGCTTCTGGACAGGAGAGACAGTTCGTCTTCTTCTGATGAGGATCCATCAGAGGTTTCTTCCACAGCCTACAAAACTTTGGAGTCAGATTTTCTGTTAGATTTTAAAGCTAATGGCTTACCTTACTTTTGAGGTTCATCTGCTTCTAGCTCTATCTCGTGACTTCTGAGGGAGCTGACAAGTTCCTCCAGAGAGATTTTGTTGAGATCTTTGGCTAGCTTAAGCGCTGTGACCGTTGGCCTCCACTATTTTGGCAAGCTTCTGATGATCTTCTTAACATGATCAGCAGTAGAATACCATTTGTCAAGAACTTTTAGACCAGCAACAAGAATTTGAATTCTTGAAAACATAGTTTCTATTGATTCACTATCTTCCATCTTGAATGCCTCATAATTCTGGATGAGCGCAAGGGCTTTGGTTTCTTTGACTTGAATGTTTCCTTCATGCCTCATTCTCAGAGAATCAAACATATATTTGGCAGTTTCTCTGTTTGATATTTTTTCATATTCTGAGTATGAGATGGCGTTGAGGAGAATTGTTCTGGCCTTGTGGTGGTTTCTGAATTCACGCTTTTGCTAATCAGACAACATTTTCCTTTCTATCTTCTGACCATGTCCATCCACTGGATGCGTGTATCCATCATTCACCATGTCCCACAGATCAGCATCATGGGCCAGAAAGAAACTCTCAATTCTGTCTTTCCAGTAATAAAAGTTCTCTCCATCAAAGACTAGAGGTTTGCCATTGAATCTGTCCATGTCTTCATTGTTGTCATTGCTGATGTTTTGACTTGGTCCTACCATAGCGTTTTTCTGACGCTGGATCTTGTACTGACACGGTTAAGTGTTTAAGCTCAGAACCAGGCGCTCTGATGCCAATTGAAGATGTGAAAAACAGAAGAAGGGGGGGTTGAATTGAAAAACTTGGATCAAAAACAGCTTAATGGCACAGTATTTTTATCCTTGTTCGTTTGATCTCAAACTACTCCAGTCCACCCGTCAAGGTGATTTCGCCTCTCTCCAACGAGGTCTTAATCCACTAATCTCAAAAGATTACAACAGCTACTTTAACAACTGTTAAAGTCTTCTTGAGTACAACCACAAACCGGTTAATCTCAAGGAAATATTTTACAAATAATTGAACAAGAATGTGTTATTGTTTTCTAACAAAACAGTTTATCACAACTTTGATAATTACACAGATTAAGCTTAGAATAGAATAAATTTGCTAGAGCTTGAATATGCATGGTTTTGGAATTCTCTGCAAATTGATGTGTGCGTACGTACATGCTTCTTTTTGCAAGCAGACTTATTTATATAGGTAAGGCAAAGACGTTGTCCATAAAGCAAGTTTAATGATAATAACACACTTTCCTTTTGTAGAAGATCTTGTCTGAAGAAATCCGTTGGCATTAATTCTGTCTTGAATGTACAGTAACGCATCCAAGTCTTCTTTTCTTAACTGCTGATGACGCTTCAGAGTATTGATGACTTGGTTTATATGTCTTTGTTTAGAATCAAAGTTTGTTGTCATTAAGCGCAGGTTCTAGTCACCAATCTTCAGCGTATGATCTGATAGCTTCAGCGTGAAATTCTTTATTGCTTATCTTCTGATGCTGATCCCATCAGAAGTTCTGCATATACAAAACATAATTTTGAGAAGCATATTTGTTCTTTGTATATATTTCTTTGTATTTATTTATTCTTTCTATTTGTTATCATCAAAATTCTAACCAAGGGTTGTAGAATCAAACTATGTTCTAACAATCTAATCATCAAGGCAAGCAAGAATGGGGGAATAAGTGGTTCTTAACCAAGGCAAGAAAGATGAGTGGCGTAGACTCTTAACCAAGATATCACATTATATAGGCAAGAGAAGACTGAGTGAATCCTCACAGGAAACTAGACACCTAACCAAGATATCACGTTATCGAGGTAGGAGATATATGGCAATAAAGATATCACATCAGAGTGTCAACATGCACGACACACGAGCTAATGACAAAGCATTGGGGATTGGTTACAGATCCCTGTATTCCACTTGACCGACTCGATAACAATAATAACATAATTCATAGCATTGACGCACGACGTGAGCTACGAATGACACATACTAGAAATGGGTGGGTCGATTGCAGACCCTCTGCTTACCTTGCCTTCTGTGAGGACTTAATAATTGTGAATGGGAATGGGACACCTCATCGAGGTATTTGGCACAAATGTAACCACACATAATGGTAAACACGCACAAGTAGGAATTTCATACTGCAGATATTTTAAACAGCAACTTGCTTCAAAGGGAATCCCAGAACATGCATCTCTAGTCCTAATTCTAATGGAATGAGAAAGCGATAAATCATGCATCTTTATTCCTAATTCTCATGGCATTAGAAAGCGATAAAGCATGCATCTCTATTCCTACTTCTCATGGAATCAGAAACAATTAAATAATGCAAGAGATAAAAGGAAATATATGAGAATACCAATCTAACAATACTTCATAGCTGTAATACAGTGGGAGAACTGACTTATTTTGGTTTTATCCAAATGTGTGGATAGCAAGAGTCGTCACTGACTTTTCTTTTATCCAATATTTAGGAAAGGTGAAAATAACAACAAAGACCTTTGATAGATTTTGAGTTTAGGGGGTAAGTTATGAAAAGGGAAGGTGTTAGCACCCTTTTTATCCGTAGTTATCTATGGGCTCTTAATTGCTTAACTCACTATGAAAACCTGCTTTGTGTGTGTGTGTGTGTAATTTTTTTGAAAATATTTTGAAATGCAAATGTAAGGCTAACTTTGTAATAATTCTTGTATCGGTCCTCAAGAATGTATACAAAGTATTTTTTTGAAAATATATGTTTTGAAAGTGATGTGTAAAAAATGTTTTGGAAAGGTTGTGAGCAAGCAATTAGGAGTTCTTACCCACTAATGTCTTTCTTGTTATTTTCCTTCCTCTTTGGAGATAGTACTATCCATACCATTAGTTGGTAGGTAGCCATATCTATTGGATATGAAGGGACAGGCATAGGGTCATCGTATGGTCATCGAAGGCAACATGTAAGGATACTTTAGCAATTGTATCGAAGGGACTCTCATCATTTACTCATTGGGACAAGATCATTTTTGTAGGAAAATTCGAAGGGTCATCAAGGGACTAAGATCTTTATTCGAAAAGGGATATCATGATTTGATCGAGGGTCTTTTGCTAAAATATCCCCACTTTCGAGGGACATGACCAAGTATCATAAGGAAACAAGAGAGGTTACCCTATAGGTGCAAATATGAAGAGTGCATTGATTCAATTATATTATCTTGAATATTAGGGTTTTCTATGTTCAGTTATTAGTCTTTCCATACAAACCCTGGTTACTAGCAATTAAATATGTACAGAAAAATAAAGTGCAAAATGTGAAGTGCGGAAATTAAACCTAAGCTATTATATCTTGTGAGCAGTTACATAATATGAAAAAAATGCAAGAAAGGATAAATCCACACTATTACAATTAAGAACGCAACCTATACACTTGATCTATGAATTTAAATAGCAAAAAAAAAAATGTTTTAAAAAAACGTTTAAAAGACCTAGAGTTTTTAGTATTAATATTTTTAGTATTTTATAGAAAATAATTAAAGTGATAATAATTAATAAAACCTAAATTCTAATTGATTTTTATATTTAAGAAAAAAAATGTTTATTTATTAATTAATTTAGTAAATTAAATATATAAGAAAAAATTAAGTACTAACTAAAACCCTAATCATAAAAGAAAAAAGATTAGGTTAGTTGATGGTTAATTAGAAATTAATTAATTAAGAAAAATAGGAAATTAGGTTTAGAAAATAGATAAAATTATGTTTAGAAAAATAGAAGGAAAAGAATGCATGGGGTGGGTGTTGAACCCACGCCCCTTAGCTTCATAGAAGCACCCCTTACCACCGAGCCAAGCTGCTTGTTGTGTTATGGAAATTGGAATTGATATATATATATATATATATATATATATATATATATATATATATATATATATATATATATATATATATATATATATATATATATATATATATATATATATATATATATATATATATATATATATATATATATATATATATATATATATATATAACCTGCGCGTTAGTTTGAAAAATAACAAAAAAAATATTTCAAGATGCACAGATCGAACACACGCCCTTTACATTATATGCCTCTGTCTCAACCAACTGAGTTGCGCTTCAATTTTGTTATATAATAGAAACCAATAAATATATAATAAACAAGTGAACCGGAGAAGCGCCACAGCCCTAGCTCCAATCGTGTTCTCTGGTGAAGTCAAATATCAATATGCAAAATAACACGCGTTAGAGATTAAGAGGGACCCTATCCCCCTAATTTGAACCTTGTGAATCCAATGGTGGCATTCTTTTTGTCTAACTCAACCTGTATAGTGTGATACAATCAAAATAAAGCAACACAATGTTTTAATGGTGATGGGGTATTCTGACATCATGGGCCTCATGCAAGGGATACAACCTGTGCTATTTTATCTTAGAAATACATTGAAAGTGTTATTCTAAATCAAAGCATCATAAATATTAAAATATGAATTTCACAACATATGCAAAATTGGTGATGTTTTGAATGCATGTTTTAGGCACATTTGATCATCAAGAATGATTGGAACTTAGCCTATGATACCTCAGGGATCGTTTTAAATGGTTACCTATCCTTGAGGATGGATGAAAACTTGAATTCGAGTTGAACCCTTTCCTTGCAAAATATCAATCTCAAAACCCTTGTTTTTTGGGCAGCCTTGCGGGTCTTTTTGGTCTAAACATGTAGTGTACTTATAGGAGAAAAGATAAGGTTAAATGGTGGGCTAGGACATCATGTGAAATCATATCTTTGATATTGTTTGTAAATAAGGTGAAATATTACAAAACCATGAAGATTTGATTCACAAATAATTCTAAACGATTTTTAGCATGAATTTGGGCCTCCAAAAGATTCAGATCACAAGCCTTTTATGCCTTATACATTTATTTAACATTTATTTGATTTAATTTTGAATTTAAAGGAACAAAAATCAAAATAAATGAAATTAAAATTAAAACGATTCATGAATGGACTTAGAGGTCTTCTAAGGTGTCATGAACATGTTTATACCTTAAAAGATAGGTCCATTAATCCAAAAATTCAAGTTTGCTCAAATTGAACTTCATGCATTTTCTCAAAATTGCTCAACTTGCACAAATCATATTTCACTCAATATTTATCATATGAAAGTGATTTGGGACTTTTTGTAAAGCTCAAGATGTTCCATACATTCTTCATGATGATCATTTTTCCATTTGAAGAGTTTAACTTGGTGTAAATTGCTTCAACAAAAAGTGTTATTTTGTTGACTTTTAAAATGACCTGTAATGTTTTGGACCATATCTCTTAAATGAAGCATTATTTGCCTTGAGTTTAGAGAGACAAAGTTTTAGAGAATCAAATTTCATTCAAAATGATCTTTGCTCAAGAATTATATATTGAAGTATGTGAAAGTTATGCTTGGTATAAACTACATCACCAAGCATATTACGCCATATAGAAATAATACAGTTCGTCTTCCATCACAACAGAAGCATCCACTTGGTGAGAAAGAGTCTGACAGTTTGAAAAATAGGAATTGAGAAGCTTCCACTTGGTGAGAAAGAGTCTGACAGTTTGAAAAATAGGAATTGGACTTCTGGAAGAGACGCCAGATAGGTTATGGGATTTATACTTAAACCCATTTACAATCTTCGATATCAAAACCGGGTGCTCCATAATAGGGGATATATCTAGCATGTGTATTGCAATCAGAAGAGATGTTTGTGGGAGGAAGACCCCAAAGATCAGAGCTTTACCAATTGAACTTCCACCAGGTGAGGAAATAACTGGATGTAATGCACTGGGATCACATCAACATGCTCATCATGCTTCTTTCGTATTTTCCTAAAAACTTCTCCCCATGAATTTACTTGGGGAATAAAGATTTACCGTTGTCGAACAGATCAGGGAACACAAGGCTGTGGAAAATGCCCCTGATTGAAAAGTCTGGTGCCCCGGTATGGCAACCACATCTGACATTAGTATGATGAACGAAGCACTAATATAGATCTCATAGTATATGGGAACCATCTTCTGATAAGATTTTCCAAGAGCTCAAGACTATGTAGCATTCCGCGGCTGAAAGAAATTCCCAAAAGGTGAGGAGAAGAGAGAACCTCTGTTATAGCAATAAGTGAAAGATTGTTGACATTATTATCAGAGCTTCCATGACCTGGCTTATCTGAGTCTTCAATCAATTATCTTCCTGCTTGAAGAGATTTCTGACCACGGGCCAAAGCTTGCATGTATACCACATGAAGTTATTCCATAACTGATCCCTGAACAAGTGCAGTAAGAAATCAAGTTGAACCTCTGAGGAAAACATCTGGTCTGAATAAGAATCCCTAATCTTTGATTACCTGCTATGAATGCATGAATATGCATGGGGTGCATGAATGAATGCCATGTCATGTTATATCATTTCCAAGGGATTTACATATTTTGATATTGATTTTACATGGGTAAAAGATGGAAAGGTTCAACACAAGGCTTCCAAGTATGATTCCTTAGAAATAATGGAACATGTATGTTAAGCATGTGGTTAACCATGTTATGTAAGCAAAGACATGGGATCAAAGGGGATCAAGGTTCCATCATTCCTGAATATGATTGTTGCACTGTTCTGAAACATATGAATGTTATCAGATCAAAGGTCCGACATAGCTTCCGCACATATAAGAACCAAGTACCCTGTAGATCTCCCATTGTATGAGATCAAGGCTTCTGGAACATCGGATACTATTGAGCCTTTTCTGAACATGCTGGGAATACCAAGATCGAAGGCTCGAATGAACCTCAAAGTAAATAAGTCAGGAACTCAGGAAATAAATTCGAGAACCATACGGCCACCAACAGAATATAGCATCTGCATAAGGTCGCTATCTGAGTAATTTACTGACAGAAATCCAAAACATAACCATTAGAACAAACAATCATTGTCTGAGCATAGTCACCATCTGAACATGAGTAACCATCTGAACATAGTCTCCATCTGTACCTGTGATAAAATATTCCCTCCCCACTCACAGGTGAAGACTAGGTCAGGGTAAGGCAATGGTAACTCATAATCGAGGGTACTCCTGAGAAACTATCGCCGTATCACCTACGTGAAAATGATAGCCCCTCGTTTGTACCTCATCTGAGGGTGGACGACATGGCATCGATAGTGAGACCTAAGTCAACTAGCCATTCTTGTTCCACTCTATTCCTAGGATTCCTATGGTATACAACTCTGGCCTGGGTATTGGGCCTTTTACCTC
Source organism: Vicia faba (assembly GCA_948472305.1). NCBI lineage: Eukaryota > Viridiplantae > Streptophyta > Magnoliopsida > Fabales > Fabaceae > Vicia > Vicia faba. The sequence goes on from OX451739.1 coordinate 691,430,595, forward strand.
ATAGTAACACCCACCCAATAAGAAGCAGATCCAATACAACAGTAGTATATGGAAGGAAGTAAAATGTAATGCATACATATGCTCAAGTATATAAAAAACGAGTGAATAAATAGAAAGCATAAAGAATAAACACCCAAAGAAAAAGAAACAAGAGCTAGGAGCGACTCCGGGATGGACCAACATTTGGTCAATCTGTCCCCAGTGAAGTCGCCAGCTGTAAAAACCGGCTAAAAATCATCAAACAATGAAGTCGCCATCAAACGTCTTTTATCCCACATGAAGGGAAACGTAAACATCGAGAAAACCTGAGAAGGGAGAAGTCACGGTCTTGCATCCGAGAGATCGGGTAAGGGAGTCTGTTACGCGAGGGGAAGGTATTAGCACCCCACGCGCCCGTAGTACTCTACGGTATCCACTCTTGTTATCTATCTTATGGGTGTGTTTAATCTATGCTTACTATTTACTACTACTAAAGGGAGAATGCATGTAGAAGAAAGGATAAAAGAATGTATGCAAAATAAAGTTGTAATCGCTTAGGCCCTACCCCAATGCCTACGTATCCTTTTTGAAGAATCAGAGCTACCGTAGTTCGGCTCACATGTTTTTGTTTGTTTTGTGTTTTTTATGGAAATTGTTAATTCCGCCTTCTGCCGTAACTCGACCTTGGGAGACTTATGTGTTGGCACATAAGTAAATTAATCATGTCCTTACCTGAAAAGAGTTTTTTAAAGAAAAGGTGCTCGAGCGCATAAAATGATTTGAATTGGTTTGTGTTTTATTACCTTGAAAAAGGGGTTTAAGTGTTGTTAGCATGTTTTTAATTTGCTAAGAAAAAGATTTTATTTTTAGATTCGAGGATGCAAAAAGGGAAGAAAAGAGTCCAAGGGAGACTAGCCTATATCTAACCTAATGTTATCATACAATGGTATCCCTACGTCAAGGATGAAAGGGGAAGTTTCTACCTAATGTTAGCATGCATGGTTTGGAACCTAAGGTCTAACTTGCATCCGAACAGAGCAAGAGCATCCTAAGGGAACATGGTATGTACAAGGATAAAGAAAACGAGCTAATAAACTCAAGAGAGCACACATAGAGAGATCCTATCTAAGTTAGCATTCCAAAGAAAGTCTAACAAAACTATCCTATAGGGAACATGCAATGAGAGTGAAGTCATGATCTCAATTTCTAAATTGAGTGACTCATCGATCAACAAGATATAAAGGAAAGCGATAAAATCCTATAGGGAGCATGCATTGAGAGCGAAGTCGTGATCTCAATTCCTAAATCGAGTGACTCATCGATCAACAAGAAAGTAAATAAACATAAGCACAACACATATAGAAAATGAAGTGCAGAATGCCTGTTACAGGTCTTTAAACAACGACTTTGAGCGCACGCTCTTTATTTCATACTTCTCATGGTATCTAGAAAAGAGATAAAGAAATATGATAAAATGCGGAAATGAGGATTAAAATAAAGTGGAGATGATACCGAACGGAGAAGGTTCGTTTCCTCTTCATAATCACACAAGAAATGAGAGAACTCTACAGAAGTTGTTCCGCACGAGTGATCAAAGAATTAACCTCCAATCATTCCCCATTTCCAAAGTTACATCAATATAATATCATAAAATCTTAGCTAAAAAATGATAATGAAAATGATTGTTAAATATAAAATAATAGAAAATAAAATTCTAAAGAAAAATCCTAAAGAATTCTAAAAATTTGCTACCATTTTATTTTATTTTATTTTTGTCATGCAATATTAACAAAAGCCAATAAAAAGAAATTGATAAAAATAAAAATGTAAAGAGTTCAGGAGGTGTATTGGATCCGCAGAGAATGTAGAAAGAAGGTTGTGGTGTGTGAGATCAATACGCCTAAGCGTGTGGAGCGCAAACAACAAATCCATCAGCATTGTCCAATTAACAAAACAAAGCCAAATTGAAAATTTTTAAAACTAAAAGGAGGCTATGCAGCGTCATATCGGTTAGATGCTGAGAGTCTAACCTAAGTCTTTTCCTCTCTTCCATGTGTTCAATCTCTTTCAGCCTTCTCAAGTGTGAATTCCGGCGAGCTGATACCGCCGACATCGCTTCTTCAACTTGTCACCTTCTTCATATAGACCAAGCCTGAAATCCCTTTATGAACCCGGACCCTTCATCAATTTCACACAAAGCTTATTCAATCATGCGGATCGAAGAATTAAAGAAAGAAAAACCTATTTGAAGCTTTTTCAATTCCAATAGAGTGACTACGAACTTCGGCGTATGTTTAGAAGTAACTCCGTCGATTCCCTTTTATCTTCTTCTGGCTCTCGATCCACCTCTTCTCTTCATTTCGTTTTCTCATTTTTCTTTTTCTGATTCATCTTGAAAAGAGAAAGTGATTTTTGTACCGCAAAATTTGCCCTCTCATTTTACTCAATACATGCTCCTAGAGATCCTCAATTTGCTCAAGGTTGCCCAAGAGTGGACCAGACAAACTCTCTCCTAAGGTAGTGTACCTGAAATTAGGGTTTCCATTTGCATCAAGATGATTGAACCAAAAAGGCCTCATATGCCCTCCATGGTGCTAATATGTTCTCAAGACCCTACATGTCAAGTTTCATGCCTTGCACAAGAAGTTTGCACAGTCAGTTGCTCAGATGCTTGAGAATCGACTGTATTAGGTAAAAAGTCAACTTTGACCCACATACAGTCAAATTTCCAGATTTTTGGTCAATATTAACATTTTGAAGTGACTTTCATCATTTTATCAAGGGTTGATCATGATTCCTAAAGGAATGCTCCAAATTCATCAAAACCCAAAAGTTGCTAAATTAGGGTTTCTTAGTAAAAGTCAACCCAACTTTGACAAAGCATAACATCCACATGCTTTATCAGAAATTTTCCATCCAAAGCTCATTTAGAATAGAATGCAATTCCCTACAATTCATCTTCATCCCACAAGTTCAAAATATGCACCCACAAAAAGATATGAATTTCTACATTATGGGTCCTTTTGAAAAGTCAACAAAAACACCTTTTGGGTCAAAGCTTCTTACATAAACATGGAAGACTAAATTGAGATGAGACCAAACAGGTTGCTTTGGGGACATCCTAATATTTCTAAAAAGTCCAAGAACACCTCTCTAGGCTTAAAATTGGAGGATATATGCCTTGTCAAAGTTGACCCTTTTTTGCAAAATTGCCAAAAGCCAAATGTTCTCAAAATTACATTTTTCCCAAATGGGCCTAACTTTTTATGCTTGCATCTCGCTTATAATGTGGCCCACGACTCAAATATTCACCCACACATTATTTGCTTCATTTTTCAATTTATTTTGATTTCTTATTAATTAAAAACTTAATTTAATCAAATAATTGATGAATAATAGTAAAGATATGATTTGATTTGGTTTTTGGACAGGTTGGCAATCAAATTATGCTTAATTATCAAGGCCAAAACGAATCAAGCATAATTGGTACAAGAAAGGGATGATTTGGCTCAAAATGGCAAGTTTACATGTAGCTTGAAAATCAAATAAAATATCTCATAATTGCAAAGATTCAATCCAATTTCACAACCCTAATTCATTCCTAGATATATATTGGACAAGAACAAAGCATGGGTCAAGGTTTTGCAGTCGTGAAAGTGAGAGAACAAAACTTCAAAATTTGCAAGAAAGTGGTAGATCATTCTTGGACCTAGAGGGAGATTCAAGCCATTCTAACACTACCAATAGACTACTGGACATCTCCAGAACGTGTCCCAACCAATTTTAGGCATTCTAACGCCTAGAAGCTCGAGTTACAGATCCACGGTTTGTACCTCTAAGCTTGAATCTTATTTCATGATTTACGCATAATTAATCATTATTAAACATAGCATTGTGTTTGTATTATCATTTAGGATGTTTTGGTTTACATAATTTTGTGTTTTGATTCTTGTATGCTTGAGTGTCATTGCTAGGGTTCAGCTTGCCATTTTAGGGTTTTCTTGCACAGGTTAAATTGGCCAACAAAAAGGGTACCATGATACTCGTGGCATCAAGACGAATCCATCCATGCAACTACCTTCAATTTATCATGCACTCTGATGATTTTTGAAACTCACAAGTTTATAGCTATGGCGATTTGTCTGTAGGTATAAGTTTTATATCTAACACGACGGATGAGGAAGAAGATGATGATATGTTCAGTCATCATTGGGCCATTCAAATAACTGGTGTGCATTTTGTTTTATTTCATTAATCCATTTATTTTTATATAATATTAATTGCTTTTGTTATACTAACAAAACAAAGCAGATGGCTCAGTGGTAAAGCGTGTTTGGTAATTGGTGGGAGGGCCTGGGTTTGATCCCAGGTCCCAGCAAATTTTATTTTTCAACTTTGTGCTTGTAGATTCTATACACCACCTTGCCAAGTGTCTTCCATGCACCTCACTGATCTATCCATTGGATCAATTGCTAGCCAAATCCAGCGCTCAAATCCAGGAGGAACTAGGATGCACCCTCAAGTCAATGCTACAAGGAATCCAATGCTGACCGGGCTTGAAGGGTTATTGGGCTTGGGAAATTCAGATTTGCACCCCCCATTTGCTAGCATACAGGCCCAATTTGCATTTTCTTTTCTATTTTCTTTTTTATTTCTTTTATTTGTCTTAATTAATTAACACAAAATTATTAAATTTCCTTTCTCAAATAAAAAACCACAAGTATACATAAAATCTTTTTTTTAATAAAAACATTTTATTTCTTAATTAATTTAGTTTAATTAACTTAGGGAAATTTATTCTCTTCTTATAATTAAAAATAATTAGACTTAGGGTTTGATTTGTACATAATTTAATTAATTTTCTATAAAAAATACACCAAAATCATTTTTTAATTAAAATACTTATTTTAATTAATTAGGTTAACTTAAATAATTTTTTTTCATAATTAAAAAGCAATTAGAAATTAGGGTTTTATTCAATTTTCAATTTCATTGTTTTCTCCAATAAAAAAATGTACAAAAATAATTTTTCTTTCAATTAGGGTTTAGGTTATTTTTCAACATCCCTCGTATTTAATTCGCCGCACATTTAATCATTTCTTTTCCATTATTTTTGTAATTGACAATGGTTTGTAATAGTTAAATTAGGGTTTTATTTACTGCTTTAATCCCCGATTTTTTGGTTATGTAATTAACCCCCATCCCCCGAAGCCTTGTAATAGCTAGATGTATGCTAGATAGGATTGTATGGCAAGAATATCTGAAATTAAAACGGCAGATCACCTAATGTGAAAAGATTAAATAACTGAAACAAATCATATGCACATATTCACTCCTAGGGTTTACCTCACTTCGGCTGCCTTCGGTAAACAATCATTAAGCATAGGAGATTTTAGTGGTTGCCCTCCTGTCTAAGACTTCAAAATGTCCCATTCGAATGTTTCCTCAAAAATGTTGCCTCGGAAAGATCTTAAGACTCTAGGGTTACTACTAAAGTTTTCTAACAATTTCTTTAGTGATTGTACTTGTCCCTTTCGAATGTTCCTTAAAACTCCTACGACGGTGTTACCTACTCCTTAATAGTAGGATAACATTGTCTAAAGGAAACAAGAACAAACAATCTTTTTTTGAGTAGGTAGAATCTTAAGTACTTGCTCAATAAAAACATTTCACACAAACACCTTTCAAAACAATTTTCAAAACAAAGTTTGTAACATCCTTTAGGACTGATACAAGGGTTATCACGAAGTAAAACATTTTCAAGACAAACACACACAAGCAATTTGAAAAATGAGCAAGTACTTAAGAGCCCGTGAAAAACCACGAATACAAAGGGTGCTAACACCTTCCCTTTCTATAATCTACCCCCCGTACTCAGAAACATCTCGAAAAAGGTTTTTTTGTTCTTTTTCCTTTTCCTTAGTTGGATGAAATAAAAGTCGGTGGCGACTCTTGCTTACCGCGACATTTTGTTAACAAAAAATGAAAACCAGTATTAACAGTCGGTTCTGCCACTGTATCACAGAACTGGTGACTGTGTTGGGGAAATAAGTGGGGTATACCTTAGGATCTAGGTCATTAAATTGTTTCTCTTTATTGTCTTGATTGCTTTACTTTTGAGGGTTTTTTTGGGGTTACTATAGATCCTACACCCGAATCTGGGGGCACTTTTAGGTAAACAGCAATAGATCGTGGAGACTGTATGGCGTAGACCGATATGGTTTAAGCGGTGGCTGTTTTGGTGTGGCACTTTGGTTGGTACCGGTATCCTTCGTGGGGAAACGAGGAGAATACGGGGCCACCGCATGGTGTCGTGAAGCACCAATGGACCTTAGAACCTTAGTTGAACAAACTTGGCCATTAGAAAGTAGTGAGATAGCCGGCCTCGGTGTAGAGCTAAGGATTGGTTGATACTCGATGCTACACTCATTGAGATCAGACTTTCGGGATATTTTGGCCGTAATAAAAGGTTGATTGAGCTGAGACAATACCTGATAAAGGATGGTCAGTGATATTGAGATCCTCTAGAACCCGGTTACTTTTTTAAGACAGGTTTTAAACCAACTAAACTTCTAGAGGGTATTACCTTTAACCTCATGCAGGCCTTAAACCTAAGGACTTTGTGTGATTTGACTGTGTTTGCTATACTTGTGTTTGTTATACATGTGGTTTCTCATGACATCATGCATCATAACATAGCATCCATTCTTATTGCACTAACCATTTCAAATACCAAGGGAATTTATCTTTGTTCTGTTTTGTAGATAATGGCTTTCGTTCGTAGGAACACTATCCGAATCAGCTTTGTGAAGATACCTTCCCAACTCAAAGAGCTAGCATCAAGGGTTTTTGAAACTTCTGCTTTCACTAAGAGACATGGTCGGCTTCTAAACCTTGTTACTTCAAACTTTGATAAAAAGATGATGAGTGTACTCTTTCAGTTCTTTGATCCCAAGGACGACTGCTTCACCTTTCCAGATTATCAATTGGTGCCTACCTTGGATGAATTCTCTCAGCTGTTGGATATACCCATTCTTGAACAGTTTCCCTTCACAGGTCTAGAAGAAGTTCCTAAGCCAAAAGTCATTGCCTCAGGGTTTTGAGATGACATGGATTTTCAGGGTTTTGAGGAGGTTTTGGATCTTCTGGTCTATGGGTTAGTCGTATTCCCTAATCAGGACTCATTCATAGATGTGAATGCTATCAAGATCTTCCTCTCCCGCAACCCTTTGGCAACATTGCTCGGAGATATTGTGCACACTCTCCATACTCGTACCATGAAGAGAAGAGGGATTCTTATGTGCTGCATACCGTTGTTGTCTAGGTGGTTTATTTCTCACCTCCCTAAGTCCACATTGAAGAATGAAGAAGGTTTGGGTTGGTCGTAAAGGATAATGTCACTCGCTCACATGGATATTCTTTGGTGTTCTCGAGCTATGGAAAACACTGTTATTATTGACCGCTGCGAGGAGTACCCTAATGTCCCATAACTTGGTATTAGAGGGGGTATAACCTACAATCCTTTTTTAGCTCTGTGACAATTTGGTCACGCTCGAAGGGATGGTCCCCATGAGTTACTTATTAAAGGCATTATATTCAACTATGAGGATGATGTTAAAGAGTATCGTCAGAGGTTCATACGAGCTTGGGGCATGGTAAACAGATATGGTGCCAAGGCTTTGGGGCCAAAGGCTTCCATTCCTATGGAACCTTACCTCCAATGGGTACGAGCTCATGCCCAGCAGCTTAGGATGCCCTATGTTCCGTTTTACCAGTGATTGTGGAACCCACTACTGAAGATGGCATTCCTTACACGGTTCTCTACCCTTATATTCCCACTGATCTCAGAGAGTTACAAAGGTCTTGGATTCAGTTAATGAAGGAACGAGATACTTACAGCGGTCAGTTCCATGCTCAGGAGAGGAAGGTTTTAGAGCTCATAAAGCAACTCCATGATGAAAAAGGACTGAATAACTATCTCAGCACCAAGATAAAGCATCCATGGGAATTTTGATTTATTTTCTAGTTTTAGATTTACTTTTAATTGTAACACCTAAAAGGCATTTGAACTTTAAATTTAGCTAATAAAATCTTCATTTATTTTGGTTTGCAAATTTAAATTTCCCGAAGTCTTTGATATCATTGCATACGCATCCCATTATCATACACATCATTACAGGTACCATTACAGGATTCTCATCTTCTTCGCTGTTTATTTCAGCACGAAATGTCTTCCGAGCAAACCATCAAGGACCTTCAGGCACAGAACTCCTAGTTCCATCAAATGTTCATTAGTTTGGCAAAAGGGTAGGAGGATCTGAAAGCCCTCATCCTGAAAGAGAAGAAGAAAAAGAAGAAGGTGGCCGGTATTCTGAATATGGGCAGAAGGTTTGGAGAGCGTTTCAGGCGACAAATCTATCTGACCTCTTCATCTAAGGAAGGGGAGAATCAAGAAGAAGATAAGGATCCCAGTCCTACAGTTTCTGACAATGATATTGATTACAATGAGGAGCAATATCCTCCTGCTGAGGATAGATACAAGTAGTTGGAAGATCGTCTGAGTGCCATGGAAGTTCAGAGGATACCTGGATTGGATTTCTAAGAATTGGGATTGGTGTCGGGGGTGGTTATCCTGCCGAAGTTCAAAGCTCCATCTTTTTCTAAGTATGATGGGGTGTCCTGCCTAAAGCTCCATCTCCGTTCTTATGTCAGAAAGATCCAGCCCCACACTGCTGATAGAAATCTGTGGGTTCATTTCTTTCAAGATAGTCTATCAGGGTCTCAGCTTGAATGGTTCTACCAACCAGAGAGAGCCAATATCCGAAATTGGGAAGATATGGTTGCTGCTTTCTACAAGCAGTATTAATACAACACCGACCTTGCTCCTACTCGTACTCAACTTCAGAGTATGTCCATGGGTGAAAGTGAAGGCTTTAAGGACTATGCACTAAAATGGAGAGACTTGGCTGGAAGAGTTCAACCCCTATTGTCTGATAGGAAGTTGGTTGATATGTTTCTGGGGACGCTATCTGGTCCATTTTTCAATCATTTAATCGGCAGCTCGTCAGCTGGCTTCACTGAGCTGATTTTAACTAGAGAGAGTACAAGCTGGGATCTGGACCTATAAGATATAGAAGGATGCCTCTTCAAGTTCGGTAAAGAAGCCTTTCACTGGTAAGAAGGAAGAATGTGCCATCTATAGCCCGAGGGGCCGAAACAGGGCTGAATATTGTCAGATAGTAAGTGCCATGATGATACCTAGACTTGTAGTTGCTTCACAATGCAACAACTAACAAAGGGTGGAAAGACCACAACGGCAGTTTACCTGCATCAATATGACATTGGCTAAAGTGTTACCTCATCTGCTGAGATCCAATTTGGAAACCCTGAAAGAGGCTCCCAAGAGTATAAATACTACATCTCCCCGATATAATCTGAATGCCCGGTGTTCCTATCATTCTGAGAGTCCTGGCCATGATACAAATGACTGCTGGGCTCTGAGGAACAAAGTACAAGACTTGATTGAAGCCAAGGAAATAGATTTTGATGCTCCGGAGAAGCCAAATGTCATAACGGCTCCCATGCCCAAGATCGATCATGGAGTTAATGTTGTTGACACTGATTTGTTTGTTACCTCTGTTGATGAAGTTTCTACTCCTCTCATGACTGTCAAGAAGAATTTTCTATTGGCCGTTTTATTTCCGGGTTGTGGTGAAGGTTGCCATATGTGTTCGTTTCTACCTTCTGGTTGCCATTTGCTGAAGTTAGGTGTTCAACGCCTGATGGATAGCAGAGATATTTTGTTCGAAAAGACTATAATTCCTGTTGTTCCAATTGAAGATGTCGCTATTATAGACATTTCCTCCAATCCTTCTAAGGTCTCCTCGAGAAGACCTGTTAGGATTACATCTGCTCCAAGAATTGCTCCGCTGATAATCAATGTTCCCGATCCTGTCCAGTATGTCTTGGACAAAGCTGTCCCATGGCATTATGGTGCCGATGTGTACTATCATGGCATCAAACATGATTTGAAATATGAAGAAGGTGATCCTGGTATTGGTAACATTATTGGAACCAGCAAAATCACCCGAAGTGGAAGGGTCTTCTCTCCCGAGATTTCCCCTAAGTTTGTGAACCAGCCTATTGTCATTCCATCTGTTGTTCCTGCTAGTACTTCAACTATTATTCCCGTTCTTACTCTAGTTATTACTCCTATCGATGAATCGTCTGATACCTGCGGCAAGGAAATTATAGGTGAGCCTGCCTGAACGGAGGCGCATAGGAAAATTGTTGTGGAAGCCTCTAACCAAGGAATGGAGGAAATACTGAAAATCATTAAGAAGAGTGACTACAATATGGTCGAGCAGTTGGGGCAGACCCCATCAAAGATATCCATGTTATCCCTGATGTTATGCTCTGAGGCCCATGCGAAGGCTTTGAATGCATTCCTCAAAACTGCGCATGTGCCGCAAGAGACTTCAACTGATGAGTTTAAAGATTGTGTGGCTAGCCTGTCTGTTGATAATGGGCTGGGTTTTTCAGATGCAGATTTGACACCAAAAGGAAGGAAGCATAATAATGCTCTGCATGTCTCGATTGAATACAGGGGCACCACTATGGCTCATGTGCTGGTAGATACTGGGTCTTCACTGAATGGCTTGCCTAAGAAGGCATTGGATCGGTTGGATTGCGAGGGTTTAACTCTAAATCCTAGTAACATGGTGGTAAGGGCTTTTGACGGATCCAAGAGAATGCTGAACGGGGAGGTGGACATCCCTGTCAAGGTGGGTTCTCAGACTTTTGGGTCCACTTTCTATGTGATGGATATCGGGCCGTCGTATTCTTGCTTGGTGGGTCGTCCTTGGATCCACGAGGCTGGGGAAGTCACTTCTACACTCCACCAAATGCTGAAGTATCTGGTAAAAGGGAAGATTGTCACTGTGCAGGGTGAAGAGGAGTATATGGTGAGCCACCTCAATTCCTTCCGCTACGTAGAGATGGACGGGGAATTCATAGAAACTCCTTGTCAGAACTTCGAAATGGTCCCTCAGATCTTGGCATCAACTGAAACTACTACCAACAAACCTCATTTGAAGATGGCTTCTCTCAAGGATGCCAAGGTTGTGGTTGAAGAAGGTTGGTGTGCCAATTGGGGTCAGCTCCCTGATTTCACTCACAAAATTGACAAATTTGGTGTGGGCTTTACTATAGGGGCTCAAAGGGCTATTCAACGCACTCGGGCTGGAATACCTTCCCTACACATCAATAATCGAGGAATTAATGCCATTGAAGACAGTGAGGAAGACACAGACATTGACAGCTGGATCTACCCGACTACAAGCGATGGACCGAGTAACTGGATGGCTAGGAACTTTATACCAGTTTCTTTTATTCCGCCGTAATTGACTTACTTGTTTTGATATTTGTAATAAATAATTTAATACTTTACGGCCTTGTGCCTTTCTCGAGGCACACTGGTTTTGTTTGTGAGGGCTATTATTTTTCACTTCGTATATCATTAATAAAGCATTGGACGTTTTCTTGCATACAAATTTTGCGCTCTCTGTTTTTTTTTCTTTTCTGTTTTTCAATTGATCAAAATAACTAATCTCTTACACACACTCACGTATCATAATGCAGATCCATATCCACTCTGAATCCCATTAATAACAGGTCTGCTATTGCCAGTTATGACTTCAAAAATCCGATCAACCAAGTCGAAGACGAAGGTGAGGATGATTGTAAGGTGCCTGGAGAACTTGCTAGACTATTACAGCAGGAAGAAAGGGCCATACAGCCTTATGAAGAGCCGGTTGAGATAATGAATTTGGGTACTGAGAAAAACATAAAAGAGGTTAAAATAGGTGCGAATCTGGAGCTTAGCGTCAAACAGAGGTTGATACAGATGTTGCACGACTATGTTGAGATCTTCGCCTGGTCCTATGAAGACATGACTAGTTTGGACGCTGCTATTGTGGTACATCGCCTGCCGACTAAAGAAGACTGTCCTCCGGTTAAACAGAAGGTCCACCGTATGCACCCTGAAATGTCAGAAAATCAAGGCAGATGTCACGAAGAAATTTGACGCAGGATTCTTAGTTGTCACTTCCTATCCACAGTGGGTTGCCAACGTTGTTCCGGTACCTAAGAAGGACGGTAAGGTACAAGTGTATGTTGATTACAAAGATCTGAACCGGGCAAGCCCCAAAGAGGACTTCCCACTTCCTTACATTGATGTTCTGGTTGACAATACCGCGCAACACAAAATCTTCTCCTTCATGGATGGTTTCTCTGGCTACAACCAGATCAAGATTTCTCCTGAAGACATGGAGAAGACAACTTTCGTTACACAATAAGGCACCTTCTGCTACCAGGAGATTCCTTTTGGGTTAAAGAATGTTAGGGCAACTTATCAGCATTCTATGGTTGCTTTGTTCCATGATATGATTCACCATGAGATTGAAGTCTATGTTGATGATATGATAGCGATGTCTCAGATTGAGGAAGAGCACCTTGATCATCTCCAACAATTGTTTGACAGGTTGAAGACATACAGGCTGAGGTTGAATCCGAACAAGTTTACCTTCGGGGATAGATCTGGTAAGCTTCTGGGTTTTGTCGTCAGTGACAAGGGTATTCAGGTAGACCCTGTGAAGGTAAAGGCCATACAAGAGATGTCGGTTCCCCACACAGAGAAGGAAGTTAGAGGTTTCTTGGGACGCCTGAATTACATCGCCAGGTTCATTTCACATCTGACTGCTACTTGTGAGCCAATCTTCAAGCTTCTGAAGAAAGATCAAGTGGTAAAGTGGAATGATGAATGCCATACCGCTTTCAAAAGAATCAAGGAATACCTTCAAGAACCTTCAATTCTGATGCCTCCAGTTGAAGAAAGACCTTTGATATTATACTTGACAGTGCTGGACAATTCAATGGGGTGTGTGCTAGGGAAGCATGACGAGTCTGGTCGAAAAGAGCACGCAATTTATTACCTTAGCAAAAAGTTTTCCGACTGTGAGACACGATACTCATTGCTCGAGAAAACTTGCTACGCTTTGGCATGGGCTGCTCGTCGACTGAGACAGTATATGCTGACTCACACTACCTTATTGATATCAAAGATAGATCCGATTAAGTATATTTTCGAGAAGCCCGCTCTATCCGGAAGGATAACAAGGTGGCATAAGATCTTAACTGAGTACGACATACAATATACAACCCAAAAAGCAATAAAGGGGAGTGTATTGGCTGATCATTTGGCTCATCAGGCCGTGGAAGACTACCAGTCCATGAATTTTGAGTTCCCGGATGAGAATATTATGTTGGTGATGGACTACGAAGAACCTGGACCAGATGAAGGACCTGAGGAAGGATCCTTATGGTCTATGTATTTTGATGGGGCCTCAAACGCACTGGGTAATGGTATTGGCGCCATAATCATATCTCTCAAGGGCTATCATACTCCGTTCACCGCCCGATTATATTTCAACTACACCAACAACATGGAGGAGTATGAAGCATGTATTATGGGTCTTCGAGCTGCTATCGACCTAAGGATCAAGTTCTTGAGCGTATTCGGGGATTACGCTTTGGTGATAAGTCAAATCAAAGGCGAGTGGGATACGAAGCACCCGAATCTCATTCCTTACAAGGAGTATGTACTGACATTGCTCCCACACTTTGAGGAGGTCACCTTTGAAAATTTCCCACGAGAGGAGAACTAGTTAGTGGACACGCTAGCTACCATGTCTTCTATGTTCAAAGTTAGGTGGGACAATGAAGCTCCCCAAATCACCATTGAGAGGTTGGATGAACCAACACACTGCTGCGAGATCGATACCGAAGAAGTGGCAGACAAACCCTGGTTTCACGAAGTCAAAAGGTATCTTGAGGCTCAAGAATATCCCGAAGGGGCATCTGTCAATGATAAGAAGTTTCTGAGAAGGTTCGCTGCAAAGTTCTTCCTCAGTAATGGAATCCTCTATAAACGCAACCATGACTCCACACTACTACGGTGTGTAGACAAGAATGAAGTCGAGAGGATCATGACAGATCTACATGAAGGCACCTTCGGAACCCATTCAAGTGGACATACCATGGCTAAGAAGATCATACGGGCAGGATATTATTGGTCCACTATGGAAGCCGATTGTTATCAGCACTCTCGAACTTGTCATAAATGCCAAGTCTACGCTGATAAGGTGTATGTGCCTCTTGTCCCCTTAAAAGTCTTGACAGCTCTGTGGCCCTTTTCAATGTGGGGCATCTACATGATCGAAGAAATCAGGCCCACCGCTTCTAATGGACATCACTTCATCCTAGTAGCCATTGATTACTTCACAAAGTGGGTTGAGGCAGCTTCCTTTGCTACAGTAACCAAGAACGTCGTAGCACGATTTATCCGACATAATCTGATCTGTCGATATGGTTTGCCAAAGAGAATTATCACTGAAAATGGTACGAATCTCAACAACATAATGATCAACGAGCTCTGCAAACAACTCAAGATATAATATCATAACTCTTCTTCCTACCGGCCGAAGATGAATGGCGCTATTGAAGAAGCTAACAAGAACAACAAGAAGATTGTACAGAAGATGACGGTGACATATAAAGACTGGCATGAGATGTTGCCATTCGCTCTTCATGGGTACCGTACCTCAGCACAGACGTCGACAGGGGCAACACCCTACTCTCTGGTATATGGCATGGAGGAAGTCCTACACATCGAAGTCCAACTAACTTCTCTCAAGATTATGAAGGATGCAGGTTTGAGCGAAGACGACTTGATCCAAACCCGACTTGATCAGCTAAATATAATAGATGAAAAGAGACTTATTGCTATTTGCCATGGTTAGACGTATCAAAAGCGAATGATCAGTGCTTTTAACAATAAAGTTAGGCGCCAAGAATATCAAGTCGGGGATCTAGTGATCAAACACATCATACTGCCGCAAGGTGATCCCAAGGGAAAATGGACCCCCATGTACGAAGGGCCATTTGTGGTTAAGAACAGTTTCTCGGGAGGAGCTATGATTCTAACCACCATGGATGGTGACGACCTTCCTCACCCTGTCAATGCAGACATAGTGAAAAGATACTACGCCTAATCAAAGACCCGCTAGGTTGACAAGCCTAGGCAAAAATAAAGGCTTCCCGACGAACCAAAAGGGTTTGGACAAAAGTAAGGGATGAAAATGAAAAAAATCTGTACACTCGGCAAGGCGAAAACCCGAAAGGGAGGCTTGGGCAAAAAAGGGTATCCTGGTGGATTGAAAAACCCGAAAGGGCAGTCCAGGAAAAAGTTAGGGATTGAAGCGTATCACTATGTCTCATTGCATCACCTTCTGGCCAGACTTCAATATCGACTATCAAGCTTAGACGGCGCCAACCAATCTGATCAACCTTCTGCCAAGTAGCAAAGTGATGAGACGCTTGGAGATATAAAGGCAATAACAGAGTTGTAACCCAATAGGGTCATTTCACATAGCTGTTTTTCTTTCTTTTACACAAATTGTATAATTTCTATTTTTTGGCGGCGTTCTCTTACTAGCGCGTCGGCCTCTTTGTACAAAAACGCATATTACAGGCCAACTTCAAAAATCAATACAAATCATTTTCACAAGAAACTTCAATTCATTTTTCTTTTTTCTATTTTATTTTGCAAGAACGTCCAATGATTTATTTTGATATATGCATTTGCAAATGATTGCTTCTCATAAATATTTACATAAGAAATAAAAGACAATTACTCGTAATTCCAGAAACAGGTAAAAAAGAAGAAGTGCCAAACCCTACAGTTACTTTGCCCAGCAGGTACCAGGACAGGGCCAGCTTGGGAACATAATTATTGGTACATACACTACCCCCATAGAGTAAAAGTATCCAAAGGCATTGATGTCAGCTTCCCCGAAAAAGGACATAATAGTCCCCAGCCAAGGTTCATAATTGTGGGCGAGTCAATAAATTTTATCCTCAAGCAGAGTTTATTTCTACTGATATAGAAGCTCAATCTCCAACAGAGCTCGTCATCTCCAGCAATGGAACTTCATACCCAGCTAAGTTTATTCCTCCAGATCAGCGGGTCTACCAACAAAGTATCTCTTCCCCTAAGTTTGGTCCCTGCAGAGTTATTCTCCATCATCTCTTCCCGGCGAAATATTTATAAATCTCCAGCAACCGTCAGGGATTTATTTTCCCAGACGCGGGCATACCCCAAAAGCATTTCATGAACATACATCATGACATACGCATACATATCATATACAACATAATCTCATTTATTTTGAGAACATCATTTCACCCTGCATTTCATGCATTGCATATAACTAAACCTGACATCTTTTCAGGAAAAGAGGATTAGCTTCAACAAATTCAGCAGTTATACAGATCACATCTACAAACACCAATGGAAACTCAGTTCTCGAAATAAAACAGGTCAACTAATCCATACTTTGAAGTAAACCTACTATCCAGGTTCCTTCTAACAACCCTACTATCCAGGCTTTCATATCGAAGTAACCCTACTATCTAGGTTACTTCTCATAGCCCCACTATCCAGGCTTTCATATTGAATTAAGCCTACTATCCATGTTCCTTCTCACAGCCCTACTATCCAGGCTTTCATATCGAAGTAACCCTACTATCCAGGTTCCTTCTCACGGCCCTACTATCCAGGCTTTCATATCGAAGTAACCCTACTATCCAGGTTCCTTCTCACATCCCTACTATCCAGGCTTTCATATCGAAGTAACCCTACTATCCAGGTTCCTTCTCACAGCCCTACTATCTAGGCTTTCATATCGAAGTAACCCTACTATCCAGGTTCCTTCTCACAGACCTATTATCCAGGCTTTCATATCGAAGTAACCCTACTATCCAGGTTCCTTCTCATAGCTCTACTATCAAGGCTTTCATATCGAAGTAACCTTACTATCCAGGTTCCTTCTCATAGCCCTACTATCCAGACTTTCATATCGAAGTAACCCTACTATCCAGGTTCCTTCTCACGTCCCTACTATCCGGGCTTTCATATCGAAGTAACCATATGACCCAGGTTCCTTCTCACAACCCTACTATTCGGGCTTTCATATCGAAGTAATCCTACTATCCAGGTTCCTTCCCACAACCCCACTATCTAGGATTTCATATCGAAGTAACCCTACTATCCAGGTTCCTTCTCACATCCCTACTATCCAGGCTTTCATATCGAAATAACCCTACTCTCCAGGTTCCTTCTCACAGACCCACTATCCAGGCTTTCATATCGAAGTAACCCTACTATCCAGGTTCCTTCTCACAGCCCTACTATCCAGGCTTTCATATCGAAGTAACCCTCCTATCCAGGTTCCTTCTCACAACCATACTATCCAGACTTTCATATCTAAGTAACCTTACTATCCAGGTTCCTTCTCGCATCCTTACTATCCAGCCTTTCATATCGAAGTAACCCTACTATCCAGGTTCCTTCTCACAGCCCTACTATCCAGGCTTTCATTTCGAAGAATCCCTACTATCCAGGTTCCTTATCACAACCCTACTATCCAGGCTTTCATGTCAAAGTAACCCTACTATCCAGGTTCCTTCTCACAGCCTTACTATCCAGGCATTCATATCGAAGTAACCTTACTATCCAGGTTCCTTCTCACAACCCTACTTTCCAGGCTTTCATATCGAAGTAATCCTACTATCTAAGTTCATTCTCACAGCCCCACTATACAGGCTTTCATATCGAAGTAACCCTACTATCCAGGTTCCTTCTCACAACCCTACTATCCAGGATTTTATATCGAAGTAACCTTACTATTTAGGTTCCTTCTTACAGCCCTACTATTCAAGCTTTCATTTCGAAGTAACCCTACTATCCAGGTTCCTTCTCACAACCTTACCATCCAGGTTTCTAGACAGCTGTCCACAACATCATAAGACAAAGACCTAATCAAACACGATTGGTTTCGCATTTCCCCAATAAGTCGTGGTGCAGCATATACCCTGACCTGATATGCAGTTCACTTTCGCTTCCTCAAGTTGGAGTTAATTCCCCAGTAGAGTAATGGACATGCGAAGCTCATATACTCTATTTCCCAAGACATAAATCAACATTCCCCGGTGAAGTCCTCCTTAAAGACAGGTGCATGAAGTCTCGTAAAGGAATCTCTTATGCGACCGATATCTTTTTTGGAAGGCATCTTTAAGCCCATCTCCGACAATTCTCTAACAACTTCCAAATGGAATCTATAAGCCCATTCTCGATATCACAAATCAAGTATTACTTCATGCGAGTGCAAATTTCTGGGCACTCTATTGTTCAATCATCTTCCACCTTCAGATCACGAAAGGCAGACAAGCCAATCTACATCCTGAGGTTTAAGAAGATTGAACAGGGGCACCTGTTGTACCCAAAAATTTTCCCTCTCATTTTACTCAATACATGCTCTTAGAGATCCTCAATTTGCTGAAGGTTTCCCAAGAGTGGACCAGACAAACTCTCTCCTAAGGCAGTGTACCTCAAATTAGGGTTTCCATTTGCATCAAGATGGGTGAACCACAAAGGCATCATATTCCATCCATGGTCCTAATATGTTCTTAACACCCTGCATGTCAAGTATCATACCTTGCACAAGAAGTTTGCTCAGTCAGTTGCTCAAATTCTTGATAATCGACTGTATTAGGTCAAAAGTCAACTGTGACCCACATACAGTCAAACTTCCAGATTTTTGGTCAACATTAACATTTTGAAGTATCTTTCATAATTTGATCATGGGTTGATCATGATTCTTCAAGGAATGCTCCAAATTCATCAAACCCCAAAAGTTACTAAATTAGGGTTTCTTAGTAAAAGTCAACCCAACTTTGACCAAGCATAACTTCCACATGCTTTATCAGAAATTTTTCATCCAAAGCTCATTATGAAGAGGATGAAATTCCCTACAATTTAAGTTTATCCCACAAGTTCAAAATATGCACCCACAAAAACATATGAATTTCTACATCATGGGTCCTTTTGAAAAGTCAACAAAAATACCTTTTGGGTCAAAGCTTCTTACATACACATGGAAGACTCAATTGAGATGAGACAAAAAAGGTTGCTTAGGGGACATCCTAAGATTTATAAAAAGTCAAAGAACACCTCTCTGGGGTTAAAATTGGAGGAGATATGCCTTGTCAAAGTTGACCCTTTTTTGCAAAATTGCCAAAAGTCTAATGTGCTCAAAATTACATTTTTTTGCCAAATGGGCCTAACTTTTTAATCTTGAACCTCACTTATAATGTGGTTCACGACTTAAATATTCACCCACACGATATTTGCTTCATTTTTCAAATATTTTTTTTATTAATTAAAAATTGAATTAAATCAAATAATTGATGAATAATAGTAAAGATATGATTTGATTTGGTTTTTGGACAGGTTGGCAATCAAAACGAATCAAGGCTAAAATGAATCAAGCATAATTTGTACAAGAAAGGGATGATTTGGCTCAAAATGGCAAGTTTACATGAAGCTTGAAAATCAAATCAAATCTCTCATAATTGCAAAGATTCAATCAAATTTCACAACCCTAATTCATTCCTAGATATATATTGGACAAGAACAAAGCATGGGACAAGGTTTTGCAGTCGTGAAAGTGAGAGAACAAAGCTTCAAAATTTGCAAGAAAGTGGTAGATCATTCTTGGACCTAGAGGGCGATTCAAGCCATTCTAACACTACCAATAGACTCCTGGACATCACCAGAACGTGTCCCAACCAATTGCAGGCATCCTAACGCCCATAAGCTCGAGTTACAGATCCACGGTTTACACCTCTAAGCTTGAATTTGATTTCAATATTTACGCATAATTAATCATTATTAAACATATCATTGTGTTTGTATTATCATTTGGGATGTTTTGGTTTACATAATTTCGTGTTTTGATGCTCGTATGCTTGAGTGCCTTTGCTAGGGTTTAGCTTGCCATTTTAGGGTTTTCTTGCACAGGTTAAATTGGCCAACAAAAAGGGTACCATGATATTCGTGGCATCAAGACGAATCGATCCACGCAGCTACCTTCAATTTATCATGCGTTCTGATGATTTTTGAAACCCTCAGGTTTATAGCAATGGCGATTTGTCTGTAGGTATAAGTTTTATACCTAACACGACAGATGAGGAAAAAGATGATGATGTGTTCAGTCATCATTGGGCCATTCAAATAACTGGCGCGCCTTTTGTTTTATTTAATTAATCCATTTATTTTTATATAATATTAATTGCTTTTGTTATACTAACAAAATAAAGAAGATGGCTTAGTGGTAAAGTGCGCTTGGTATTGGGTGGGAGGACCTGGGTTCGATCCCAGGTCCCAGCAAATTTTACTTTTCAACTTTATGCTTGCAGATTCTATACACCACCTTGCCAAGTGTCTTCCATGCACCTCACTGATCCAGCCATTGGATCCATTGCTAGCCAAATCTAGCGCTCAAATCCAAGAGGGACTATGATGCACCCTCAAGTCAACACTACAAGAAATCCAATGATGACCGGGCTTGAAGGGTTATTGGGCTTGGGAAATTCAGATTTGCACCCCGTACCCATTTGCTAGCATACATGCCCAATTTGCATTTTCTTTTTTATTTCCTTTTTTATTTCTTTAACTAATTTCTTTTATTTGTCTTAATTAATTAACACAAAATTATTAAATTTCCTTTCTCAAATAAAAAACCACAAAAATACATAAAATCTTTTTTTTTAATAAAAACATTTTATTTCTTAATTAATTTAGTTTAATTAACTTAGGGCAATTTAATCTCTTTTTATAATTAAAAATAATTAGAATTAGGGTTTGAATTGTACATAATTTAATTAATTTTCTTTAAAAAATACACCAAAATCATTTTTTCATTAAAATACTTATTTTAATTAATTAGGTTAACTTAAATACTTTTTTTTCATAATTAAAAAGCAATTAGAAATTAGGTTTTTATTCAATTTTCAATTTAATTTTTTTCTCCAATAAAAAAATGTACAAAATTCTTTTTTCTTTCAATTAGGGTTTAGGTTATTTTTCAAAATCCCTCGTATTTAATTCGCTGCGTATTTAATCATTTCTTTTCCATTATTTTTGTAACTGCCAATGGTTTGTAATAGTTAAATTAGGGTTTTATTTACTGCTTTAATCCTCGATATTTTGGTTATGTAATTAATCCCCATCCCCCGAAGCCTTGTAATAGCTAGGATTATTTTTTCGCACTTTTAAATTCTTGCAAATATTTAATTGTCTAGATGTATGCTAGATAGGATTGTATGGCAAGAATATCTGAAATTAAAACGGTAGATCACCTAATGTGCAAAGATTAAATAACTGAAACAAATCATATGCACATATTGACTCCTAGGATTTACCTCACTTCGGTTGCCTTCGGTAAAAAATCATTAAGCATAAGAGATTTTAGTGGTTGCCCTCCTGTTTAAGAGATCAAAATGTCCCATTCGAATTTTGCCTCGAAAAGATCTTAAGACTCTAGGGTTACTATTAAAGTTTTCTAACTATTGCTTTAGTGATTGTACTTGTCCCTTTCGAATGTCCCTTACAACTCCAACGATGGTGTTACCTACTCTTTAATAGTAGGATAGCATTGTCTAAAGGAAACGACAACAAACAATCTTTTTTCGAGTAGGTAGAATCTTAAGTACTTGCTCAATTCAATTTTTTCAGACAAACACCTTTCAAAACAATTTTCAAAACAAACTTCGTCACATCCTTGAGGACTGATACAAGGGTTATCACGAAGTAAAACATTTTCAAGACAAACACACACAGGCAATTTGAAAAATGAGCAAGTACCTAAGATCCCGTGGAAACCCATGGATAGAAAGGGTGCTAACACCTTCCCTTTCTATAATCTACCCCCCGTACTCATAAACATCTCGAAAAAGGTTTTTTCTGTTCTTTTTCCTTTTCCTTAGTTGGATGAAATAAAATTCGGTGCCGACTCTTGCTTACCGCGACATTTTGCAAACAAAAAACGCAAACCAGTATTAACAGTCGGTTCTACCACCGTACCACAATGATGATGGCAGTTACGGTGTTGGTGCAGAAGCGTTACGCTATTTTCGCAACTTTCGGTGATGAAGATACGAAGGTTATGAAGTTCGAAGATCCAGCGGAGTTCTAAGAATTCAAGATGATGCGATGAAGTTTTTTTAATCTGCGATGGTGAAGCGGAAAGATGAAGATGAGAGTGTTGATTGAATTTTGATTGTGAAGAGTCTTTGCGTGATGATGTGTTAATGGTGATGAAGATGCAGTAGTGCTTAAAGGGGAGCTTTATTGCGATGCAGTGGAAGTGATGAATGAAGAAGATGAGGTTGTTGATGAAGCCTTAAGAAGAACCGATGATGGTGATTGAAGATGATATCAGAAGCAACATATTGAGGAAGATAATAAAGTGGATTTGGTTATGGTGATGAAGAGTAAGCTAATAACATGATGAAGGTTTTGATAGAGATTCTTCAGAGAATGAAGAATTATGGAAGGTTTTCAATGAATGAAGAAGAGAAAAGATGGTGGAAGGTGTTTGGTGATTATTCTCAGGAGAATCAATAATTAATTGAATGAAGGTTAGTTCTCTCTGAATTTATGATAATCTATCGTAAATCATTCTCTCTGTCTCCATCCTCTCTCTGCAATCTGTTAATAACTTTCTGTTATATCATTTTTTTAGTTCTGTTAGGAAGCAGTTAGAAGAGGTTTAGGAAGTTAGTTAGGATGCAGGGTCTGCAATTCTGTTAGAACAGTTCTTTCTGTATTAGGTGGTTGTGTTAGTTATAGTTTTTGATAGAGTTCTATTTTTTCTGTTTCTAACAGTTAGTTCCTATTCTGATATAATGATTTGTTATTGATAGTTAGAATTCTAGGGAGTTGGTTGATTATGTTAAGAAGCTATCTCGGGTGAAAGGCCGAGTTGGAAAGATGAAAACTCTACAAAGTTAATTTTTTTATATGCTCCTGATTTTCTGTTAGTGATTGGCACGGTTTGGTGAGCATATAGTGAAATTTTATGTTGGACAGCTAGTTGAGGCAAAAATGGTTACTTAAAACTATTAAGAAAATGGTAGTTAGTAGGTTATTTTAATTCCTGGAGTTAACTTGTCGACGTTAGCGGTTAAGTGGAGGTCTGCAAGTTAGTTGTTGATGTTAATAAAAGTCAGTAATTAAAAATTAGTAAACATGTTAGGTTATGAAAAAAAATTGATAGTCAGTATAGGTACAATGATGTTAATATGTTGGTTTTAATAGTTAAGAGTTGGAAAAAGTTAGAAAATTATGTTATTTATCTGGAAAACAAAGAAGAAATCTCAGCTTCTCGATTACAAGAATCTGTTAGAGATCAATGTTGATGGCGAGATAGATGATGAACTGTTAATTTTGATTTATGATTTAATCCTTATCTTTGTACTGATTTTCCTTTGTGAGCAAATACAGGGCAGGTTTCATACCAATGTAAGACTGTTTAAATTGTGGTGTTTCTTCAACTGATGTAAGGTTATTTACTGGTCATGCGTGAATACAGAAGGGATACCACAAAGTTTCTTAAATGAAAACAATGATGAAGCCATGTTGAGCGAGGAAGGAAAGTCGTGAGGGAAGAATTTGGAGAAGGCATGGAGTTAAGGCAATGATTTTAAAGCCATGATGCAACTTAGAATTAGGAACAACATGATTAGGCATTGTATAGGTTTTGGTCGAAAGTATAGGCCTTTTTTGTGTGAATTTCTTTGGAATTGGAATGTATCTTGCTGTAATGTAACGAAATATTTGAACTTCCTTGTTGGACACTTGACTTTAAATCAACCTTTGACAAATCGTGACCTTAAAACTTTCTGGATGCCATTTGAACAAACTAGGAACTTTGGGCGAATGAATGTTGTTGAAGGAAGCGTGAATGAATGTACTTTCAATTGCATATTTTGCCAATTCAATTGAATCTTGAATAAAATCCATAAACGAAATCCTTGAATGGATGATGAATGAAGTTGTGAGCATGCTTGTATTGAAATGGTCTTGATCACCTGAATTTGGAAATTTGTATAAAACCAATGCTTGAAATTAACGCTCACACAAAATCAACTTGCATTATCAATGAATCATTAGTTCATTTCCACCTTCTAATCCGTACTAGACTTGTACGTTGAGCAACAAGTATTTGAAATAATGACACCCTGAGCACAATGGTCCTTCACACTCAACACCTTGTATTATGGTTCAACAGTGGTCTTAACAATCAATAAAGCCTTGAGGAAATCTGGATAATGAATATGGGAATACAGAAGATAGCCTTTACATGAAAATCCAATGATCCTCAGTTTAATATTAACAGAAGAAAACCCTGATTCTTAAGCCTTGAAGAAAGATTACAACTTGATGTTGGGAAGAAAGAATACCCCTATAGTTTGGCAATAAAGAAGTCCAGAGAATAAAACCATAGCTTCAAACAAATGATTGATGTAAACCAGTTGATTCAAGCTTGAATGAAGATGAGAACCTTAAAGCCAAACAACAACCCTAATTCTTCAAAATCCTTGATCCCGTGCCAAAAATTTATTGATTAACGATGCATGATACGTCGAATGACCTAATGTAGTGTATGCAGATGAAATGAAGAGTGCAAGATGTGTAAGCTAGATAAAAGCAAAGGGGTAGGACAAATTTGGGTTATTACAGTGATGACCACCAAACCTTGGAAAAGGGACATTCCAAGAATCCTATTGAGGAATCGCCATAAATCATGCAACCAGTTCCTATCCCTCTCAACGTCGACCCGGCCATGGAAACACTTCTTGCTGATATAAATTAGACCAACACCCTCATCCTTCAACATAATAAAAGGATATGGGCCTGGGAGAAAAGACGCTCCAGATCTCCTACTCGGAGAGCCCGAAGACGAAACTCGCCCAATACATCACCATCCAGGTGTGGTCCACCGCCGAGAAAGGAGAGGAGCAACGTTTCTTTATTCAAGAAACACAATCGCACACCTCCCCCCAGAGGTCAAGACTCCCCTTCATTCAAGAAGAGGAAGGACATCAGGCAAATCGACCGAGCTCGACTTCCCTCTGTCGAGTCGAAGCAGAAACGAAGGAGCCCCACCCCCCGACGAGACCGTGACGACCGGCAATGGAGAAACTATCACTCTCCTTCTCCATCTCCCATCAATAGTGAGGATGACGAGCCTTGTGGCCCTCTATCGAGAGAGATCACCGAAGCTCCTCTCCCTTTTGGTTTGGAGAAACCACCCACTCTAGGGACCAACGACAGAACAACAGACCCTGATGAGCACTTCGAGATCATCAATGTCCTCCTTGACTATAGAGGGATCAGAGGATCCATCAAATGCAGACTCTTCCCGACCACTCTGTGGAAAAGGGCGATGGCATGGTACAAAATTTTACCCAACGAATCCATTACCTCGTGGAAACAACTCGAGAGAATATTTTCAAGGCATTTCACTGCCTCCTGCCAACACCCTAAATAAGAAGCTTCACTCGAAGCAATCATACAAGGAATGGACAAGTCTCTACGTGCATATATTGAACGTGTAATATGGTGGTAGAACCGACTATTATACTGGTTTGGCGTTTTGTGTTTGCAAATGTTGCAGTAACTAAGAGTCTCCACCGACTTTTATTTTATCCAATTTAAGGAAAGGGCGAAAAGAACAGAAAAAACCTTTTCGAGAGTTTTCTCAGTAAGGGGGTTAGATAATGGAAATAGAAGGTGTTAGGATCCTTTCCATCCGTACTTATCTACGGGCTCTTAGATGCTTAGCTCATTTTTGAAATACCTTGTGCTTTGTGTTTTAAAAAAAAAGTATTTTGAAATGCCTTAGTGCAACAATTTTCTTTGTGATAACTCTTGTATATGTCCTCAAGAGTGTTGGCAAAGCAAATGTTTTTGAAAGTTGTTTTTGAAATGTGTAAGTGTGAAAAGTTTGTTTTATCTGAGAAAGCATCTAACAACTATCTACTCATACTCGAAAAGGTTTATTCTTTTCCTCCTATCCTTTAGACACTATTATGATATTATTAGTGAGTAGGTAGCCCTATCGTTAGATGTTTGAGGGACATTTGAAGGGACGTACAATCATAAAGGAAACATGTAGAGATGCTTTAGCAATTTTGTTTAGGGACTAGATCATTTGTAGGGTCATCGCGGGATTATGATCTTTTGATTTACGGATCTTAGCAAAACATCCCTGTCTCAAGCGACATGACTATTTTATTATCGAAGGCAACCAAAGTGGGTGTACCTTAGGGGTGCATATATGCAACTGATAAAATTCCGTTTGTTTATTTTTGTGATTAGGTTCGCTATCATTTTAGTTTTCCAGTCTTGTCAAGCAAGCCTAGTTACTAACAGTAGTACATACAGTAATTTAAAGTGCATAAATGTAAAGTACAGGAATGTAAATCGTACGCTATTACATGGTTTTGGGAGAGGTACATTATAGAAATGCGAAAAGTAAAATCCTAGTTACTATTACAAATTGGGAAGCAGTTACAATAAGATAAAAAAATGCGAAAGTAAATAAATGTGTAACCGAATTAAAAGGGACGTCTAAATCTTAAGGAAAAGAAATCTTTTTGTTTGTTTTGTTTTAATTTTTTGAGAAAAAAAAATGTTAAAGTAATTAATAATTGATTAAAAAAATTAGTTTTAATAGAAAAGGACTATAACCTAGTTTTTTTGTGATCTTTTGATTTGATGTTTGTTGTAAAGGGGAAAATAGTTAAGAGAAAATAAACAAAACAAAAAGTAAAAATACACGAAAAGTCATTTGATCCGGGGAAGGGGATTGCCCTTCGATCCAGGGATGGGGATTGCCCTTCAATCCAGGAAGGAGATTGTCCTTCGATCCAGGGAAGAATATGGGTTTTTCGATCCATAGGGGAATATCATTTTTTTCATCCAAGAAGGGATGCTTTGCTTTTCGATCCATGGGCGGATGCTTCCTTTTGATATGAATTTGCAAGACAAATATTAGCCAAATAATGATGTAGGACCTAGGTATTAAACCCAGGTTCTTCGATCCTGCACGCGTTGGTCTATTCAGGCTGGATCTATAACAAATGTTAGAAACAAAACAAATGCATACCTGGGTGTCGAACCCAGGTCCTTAATCTTGAATATAAATTAAATGAACTACAAATGTTAATATATCATGCAAATGTAAAGTTTGATCTTTTTACCAGTTCTTACCAACGGTGATGTATGAATTTGTAGCTTCAGGCGTGGGTACCGTTGTTTAAGGGTTGCTTAGATTTGGCACTTCTGGATGTGGATAGGCTTGTAATAGACTTTTGAGAGCCTCAGGAGAACAAATTTAGTATTTGTATGGACTGGGGGTACCTGCAACACTAGCTTCGAATTATATGATTTATTTATAATTTAGTATACTTTTTTGAGGCAGCGTATGCATGTATGAGCCAGTCTCCCCCCCTTTTTGGCCTGTATTGAAAATGGAAAAGGATAACCATTTAACTAGGCTTTTAAAGCCATGAGACAATAATCATACATATTAAAAGATTTCCTTTTTAAAAAAAATTCACACCTCTTTGGAATCTTGAATGAACCTGGACACCTTTTTCTTTCGAATGCCTTCCAGTGTTGCTCTTCGATTGGCCTAGAGTCTTGATTCGAAGTGTTCAAAAACCTCCTTATTAGAGCTTCTTCAATTGAGTCTATCTACTTACCCTAGCTGCTTGATTCAAACAACTTAAACAAAACTTCATTCTGGCCAAATGAAACCTCCTTTGTCACCACCTTCGAATGCCATTGCACAAGAGGCTTGGGCCTGGCCACATGTAAGACCAAGACTCGTCATAAGACAAGCTTGTATTCATTAACCATGTGTCCTTCTAATGGACCAATGAATGCTTCTTCGAAGGGATCTCATGAATGCGCCTTCGAAGTGACTAACATGCGTGTCGAAGTGTGAAAAACTATTTGAAAGGGGACCGTTACCCAGTCGAAGTTGGTACAAAGGCAGCCAAAGCAAGCATAAAAGGGACCATTTCCTAGTGAATCGAATCAGTTATGAAGGAGGTATTTTCCTTATGGGTCGAGGGAAGCTTTTTTCCTAGTGGATTGAAGGAAAATCTGAAGAAGCCTTGGCCTTGTATGCTGAAAGTAAGCTGAAAAAGGGCATTTTTCTTGTGAATCGAAGCATGTCTGAGACAACCCTTTGTCTTGTGAATCGAAGACTAGTAAAAGGGGCCTTTTTCCTTGTAAATAAAAGAAAAGCTGATGGGTCTTTGCCTTATGAAACCAAGGTAAGCATGAGGAAGTTTATGCCAAGTAGACCAAACACAAGCATGAAGAGGCATACGTGTGCTGATGACAAGCTGAAGGGGACTATTGCCAAGTGGAAGCTTTGTGAACTAAGCTTGATCAAAGGAGACTCAACGCCCAATCGAAGACTGTATGTAAGAGTTCACTACTGGTGAATCGAAACAAACTTGTAGGGGATTCTTGTCTTACACAATCAAAGCCTAGTGAACTTAACTTGATCGAAGGAAGCCCAACAACCAATCGAAGACTTGCGGACCAAAGCCTGATCGAAGGGTTTTAGATGCCCAATCAAAGCTCATTCAGATGCCAATCGAAAAACAAACTGCTCAGGCGCCATCTGAAAACACCTTGTCTCAAAGCCAATTGAAGACACCTTGTTTATCCTTAAAACAAAATTATTTTCTTTAGGCAAGTGTTTGTAACGACCCATGTAAGAGAAAAACATGGAAAACATGAGAGGGAAATTTTGGGGTACAACAGCTGCTCTTGTTCAATCTTCTTAAACCTAAGGATTTAGATTGGCTTTTCTGCCATTCGTGATTTGAAGGTGGAATGGGATTGAACACTTGAGTGCCCAGAAATTTGCACTCGCATGGAGTATCACTTATGGTTGATGGTGGCAAGAATGGGCTTACCGATTCCAATTGGAGAAGATGAAGGAGAGTCGTTGGAGATGGGCTTAAAGATGCCTTCCAAAGTAGATGCTGACTCCCTAAGAGGTCTCCTTATGGGGATTCTTGTTCCTACTGTATTAGGAGGACTCCGCTAGGGAATGTGGGTTTCTGTTGTTCTCCTATTTGAGGAAACTCTATGGGGAATAAAGTCTAGGAACTTAAGTTGTCCAAGGATCTGTTGAAGAGTTATCTCTAGAGAGATGAAAGTTTGTTGTATTCTGGTTGAAATCCAGGCTTCACAGTAACTTGCTGGGGATAATGGAATTATCCGTTACCTAAAAATGTATTAGAAAGAGCCAGTGTAAGGCTGTTACAGGATGAGTCCGTGTTAGTTTGCATTCGGAGATATATGAGAAAGAGCCTATGTAGGGATGTTTTAGGACTCGTCTGTGTTAGACTGCATCTGGATGATGATATGTAACCCCTGTAAGATTGCTTCGTCAGGTTGTGTAATAATTTTCCTGTCTGGTTTTAGGGGTTAATCTACAAACCAGTTGTTCACAGATAGTTATCATTTCTGGTTTCAGGTATTAATATGGAACTTTAAAATTGTCGGTCGCTGAGATAGTTGTCCTGGCTGGTTTCAGGTATTAATCTTTGACCTAAGAAATAAAGATAGTTTTCTTGGCTTGTTACAGGTATTAATCTCTAACCTGAGAAAGAAAGATAGTTTTCCTGGCTTGTTACAGGTATTAATCTCTAACCTGAGAAATAAATATAGTTTTGATGGCTTGTTACACGTGTTAATCTTCAATCTCCTTATGTAGATAGCTTTCCTGGCTTGTTACAGGTATTAACCTACAATCGGTCGTCCACCGATAGTTCTCCTAGCTTGTTACAAGTATTAATATGGAACTTGAAATTTGTCGGTCTTCGAGATAGTTGTCATGTCTTGTTACAAGTATTAATCTCTAACTTGAGAAAGAAAGATAGTTTTCCTGACTTGTTACAGGTATTAATCTTCAATCTCTTCATGTAGATAGTTCTCTTGGCTTGTTACAGGTATTAATCTATAGTCAATCGTCCACAGATAGTTCTCCTGGCTTGTTACAGGTATTAATCTGGAACTTGAAAATTGTCACATAGATAGTTCCCCGTCTGATTTCGAGCATTATTATGTGGCCTGTTGTATTTTTTGGTAAACCCGTCTTGCTTCGAGAGTTCATACCACTTTGTCGTGTAGATAGTTTCCCTGTCTGGTTTCGAGGATTAATCTTTGACCTGTTGTATAAGTTGATGGTGTTTTTCTGTCTGTTGATTTAACCTGAAAAGGTAAAATAGGTTTCATGCGATTTCATGATGTATGAATTGTATGATGCTCTCAAAATAAATGAGATAGTGATATATGCATTTGTGTTGCATATGATATGACGTTTGTAGAATGATGCATGAATGCAATGTAAGAATGTATCAGTTGTGCTATTGCAGTTTTGTTGAACCAGGGAAAATAAATCCCTGATTGTTATTAAGGGTGAAGAATGTAGGTCTTCAAATATGTTGAAGTTAAAACGTTGGGAGATGAACTTCTATTTTTAGATAAATAAACTCTGTTGGGGAAGGTAAAATCTGAACTGAACTCTTGCTAGAAGATAGTCTGAAATAAGTATCAGGATGACATTCGTCTCTGGATCGTACCTGAACCATTTCTAGAAGATGATCTGAATAAGTATCAGGATGACATCCGTCTCTGGATCGTACCTGAATTGTTTCTAGAAGATAGTATAGAATAAGTATCAGGATGACATCTGTCTCTGGATCGTACCTGAAATGCTTCTAGAAGATGATCTGAATAAGTATCTGGATGACATTTGTCTCTGGATCGTACCTGAACAGTTTCTAGATGAGAATCTGGAATAAGTTTCAGGATGACATCCGTCTCTGGATCGTACCTGAACCGTTTCTAGATGAGAATATGGAATAAGTGTTAGGATGACATCCGTCTCTGGATCGTAGCTGAACTGTTTCTAGACGAGAATCTGGAATAAGCATCACGATCACATCCGTCTCTTGATCGTACCTGAACCGTTTCTATATGAGAATATGGAATAAGCATCAGGATGACATATGTCTCTGGATTGTACCTGAACTATTTCTAGATGAGAATCTGGAATAAGCATCAGGATGACATCTGTCTCTGGATCATACCTGAACCGTTTCTAGATGAGAATCTGGAGTAAGTGTTAGGATGACATTCGTCTCTAGATCATACCTGCACCGTTTCTAGATAAGAATCAGGAGTAAGTGTCAGGATGAAATTTGTATCTGGATCGTACCTGAACCATTTCTAGATGAGAATCTGGAGTAAGTGTCACGATGACATCCGTCTCTGGATCGTACCTGAACCGTTTCTAGATGATGATATGAATAAGTATCAGGATGACATTTGTCTCTAAATCATACTTGAACCGTTTCTAGATGAGAATCTGGAATAAGTGTCAGGATGACATCCGTCTCTGGATCGTACCTGAACTGTTTCTAGAGGAGAATCCACTTTATTTAGAATGTTTCTGCTGGGAATTATTGTTTTGTTGTTTTGAGAAGAAATCCTTTGGGGAAGAAAAACTCTGTAATCTGTTTGGGGATTTTGTGAGGTCCTGCTGGGGAATCCTGAGAAGCTTGAAAACTTCACTGGGGAATTCTTAGATGTTGGAGCAATAATTGGAGATTCTTGCCCTGCCGAGGGTATGAGAACACCTGACATCAATAGGCTGCATGCTAAGAAAATGGCAGTGACCTTGTAGTAGAATGCCCTTACCTCTGTACCTGCTGGAGAAGGTATTTGTGGAGATTTTGTTGATGGTTTGAGTGTCATCCTAACTCCTGGGGTTTTGAGTAGATTTTAATCAGGGAGTATTCTACTGATAGACAAATGACAAGATGATGAGACGTAGTCGTACGCTTTAATCCCTAAATTTTTCCTGGACTGTCCTTTCAGATTTTCAATCTATCAGGATACCCTTTTTTTCCCAAGTCGCCTTTTCAGGTTTTCGACTTGCCGGGTGTACAATTTTTTTCATATATATATCCCTAATTATTTCCCAAACCCTTCTGGTTCGGCGAGATGCCCTTATTTTTTCCTAGCCCAACCAACCTAGCGGGTCTTTGTTTATGCATAGTATTTTACGACTATATCCATGTTCATCGGGTACGTAGAAATGTCACCGTCCTTAGTAGTAAGTGTTGCCACACTGCCAGAAGATGTTTGCTTTATTGCACATGATTCTTTGTTGGAATTCATGTCCAATGCCACAAGTGATTCAGATGGAGATATGCCCCTGGCTATTTGGAACTTTTGAGAAATTCCTCAAATCTTGGCTTGACTGCCCCATATCAGTTATACACCATGTCATGCCCCTTGATTATGAAAGGCCTGTTACTAGAAATGTATTTCCATCTGAGGTGATTCTATTCATTGAGAGGATTTCCGTTCATTGAATATCTATCGTGCAAATTTCGTTGTTGTCGAACAAATAGTCATATGCAAACAATGGTATTTTAAGAATGCAAAGCTTAGGTATGTCTTGAAGTTTGAAAATTCATTTTCTAGTAAAACAAAATTTTTTCTAAGAGTGTGATATCAACTCAGGATTTATAGCAAACCTTACACGAGTTAGGATACTTTTTGTAACAGTATGCTTTCGAACTAACCCATGCTTCAGCTAGGACTTTTAAGGTTTGTAACATGGCCTAGTTCACGGTTTAAGAAACAAAGGATAAAGGCTCAATTTTTATTTGTATCTAACCCATTCTTCGTGATGTTCTCCAATCCTATTATCGGCTAATTATGTGTTTAGATCCCAATTGAGTCTGGGATCATTTCCCTGATATTCTGGTGATGGTTCAGAAATTGAATGTTTGTTTGAGAAGGCAGTCATTTTTGTAACCTTTCCTTTTTTTGTTGTAGGACTTCTTTTTTGATTTTTTTATCCCTACGTTTGCCTGAACTGTTTCTTTTGTGATTATAGTCAGCGAGATGCCCCAATTTTTTTCTTAAGTCCCCTTCATAGGTCTTTGACTTAACGAGCTTTTATTTTGAGAGATAATGACTGTCTGTCTTGATGAATATGCAGAACCATCACCGTCTTCTGATTTAGAAGGACGTATTTGATGTTGTTCATTATGTATGAAGTGGGATATTTCAACTGAATGCGCATCTGAATTAACTGAGAAAACTACCCTGCCCCAAGTAATGATTAAGGGTTTTAATTTGTGGGAAAAGAAAAACTCCTACTTCTTAAGCTCAAAGGGGTTGACTAGGGATTATCTTCCTTATAACTCCACTGTTTAGGATTTGAAACAACGCATGTACATCATCAGCGGGGTCTGTTCAAAAGAATACTGTAGAGACTGTGGTATCGTTTCCGTCATCCTCTCTCTAAAAGCTTACAACTTCTAATCGTGAGTTGAATATCACAAACAGGAAGTAAAAGAACAGTTTAAGTATAGTGACAACGAATGAAATAATTCAAGACAAACATATGCAATTCATTGATGAAATAACAAAGTTTGGCATAAATAAATGTTCGAACAATCAAAAGAAAATTACAACTTGAAAATTCTAACAAATAAAATCCTCTTTGTTTGAAATTGTCACTTCAGATAGTGTGCCCTTGAGGAATGGAAGAAGAATTCCAGTTGACCATCTTGTGAAAATTCCAACGCTCCTTCATCGATCAGGTCTTGAATTTTATACTTCAACATCCAATAGTTATCAGTATCATGCCCAGGGCTGTTAGAGTGATATGCACATATTGCATCAGGATTGTAGTTAGGAGAAGATGTTTTGGGGTTTGGCAGAGGATCCTTCAATGTGACCAAATTCAACTTTAACATGTGTTTCAAGACTTGCAACATTGGTATGTTGAGTTTGGTGTATTTCCTATAGAATGCATCCCGCTTATGCCAATGACCCTGCCGTTGTTGGCGAGGTGGCAGATGGTTTCGTGACGTAGCAGCAATTTGGAAAGGTCTACTCTCCACCCAACCAACTTCTTGTCTCATCAAGGGCTGATTAATGACTTGATCCTCAGTCTCGACTGTTTGCCTCACACGGTTGCATCCGTCTTGATGAAGCTTACTGATGAGAAACCTCAATCCTTCTTGTTCCCGAGCTAAACTTTGGATAAGAGCCCCTTGATTACTAATTTGGATTCTCATTCGTTCCATTTTAGCTTGCAGTTGTTCCAACTGGTCATCCTTGTTGTTGTCAGGATGTTTCTTGGTCAGATTCCTGTTGAGGAGTTGTTTCAACTGTTCTTGTCCCTTGGATATGTTGAGGAACATTTCCATGAACTGAGCCTCTTGAGTTTGGAAATCTCTGTTGTTCTGTTTGAAATCCATTTTCCTTGATGAAATAAACAACGAAAACATGAGGGACCTGTACTGGAAGACCTGTTATGTAATGACATGCATGATGTGTAAATGTTTTCAAGGATCTCGTGGGGTAAACACAAGAAGATGTTAGGAGTTGAACTGCAACTTTGATTAAAGAACTTTTGTATCGTTAAAGGTCCTTCTACGAGAATCAAGCTCACCATATCGAGTGGGTCATAGCCCCTGACTCAAGTTATTATGTTATGGTCCTTTTGACGGCATTGGCTAGAGGAAGATAAATCCCCTTTCCCCTTGCTAGACGTCTGGTTTATCATAACCTGCATCACAGACCCTTGAGGCCCTTGAAATGGTTAAGGAGATGTTATGGTATGATGTTAAGTTGTGTATTCTATGCATCAAGAAAAGTGTAATATGATGAAGACAAGTGAGTCTTGCAAGAAGTTCATGTTAATGACTATAAACAACCCCTGAAAAGAGTTCAAGTTATTAGACGATGAAACCAAACAAATCACACAAGCAACCATAGGTTTCACACTTGCATGGAGTTTATAGGTAAGTACCCTCTTGAAATTTAGTTGGTTCAACCTGTCCTATCAATAGTAACCGGGTTATAGGGAATCTCAATATGACTGATTTTTCCCACAAGTTTCATTTCGATCGATAACTGACTTGGCACCAAAAAAAACTCGAGGAATCAAATCTCAATGAGTGTAGTATCGAGTATTAACCGACTTAGGACTATACCTAGGAAACCTATCTCACTACTTCCTAATGGCCAAGTTGTTCAATTAAAGGTTCTAAGGTCAGTTGATCCTTCATGAAACCATGCAGCAGCCCCGTATTCTCCTTGACTACTCAAGGGCTACCGATACCAACCAAAGTGTCACATCAACGTAGCTATCGCTTCAACCGTGTCAGTATACCACACATAGCCCCTGCAATCTATTCTTACTTACCTAAAAGGTGCTGCAGATCTGGGTGTAGGATCTATAGTAACAACCCAAACAAACCCTCTATGGATAAAGCATACGAAGAAAGCAATTAAAACAGTTTTAAAATGAACTAACTCTAAGGTAACTCAACTTTTTTTCCCCATCAGAGTCGCCAGTTCTGTGATGCGGTGGCAGAAGCAACTGTTATACCGGTTTTGCATTTTGTGTTTGCAAATGTTGCGGTAAGCAAGAGTCGCCACCGACTTTTCTTTTATGAAAATTAAGGAAAGGGTGAAAAGAATAGAAAAAGACCTTTTCGAGAGTTTTCTGAGTAAGACGGGTAGATTATGGAAAGGGAAGGTGTTAGAAACATTTCCATCTGTATTTTTATACGGGCTCTTAGATGCTTATCTCATTTTTGAAATACCTTGTGCTTTGTGTTTTAAAATTTTTTTTTGAAATGCCTTAGTGCGGCGATTTGCTTTGTGATAACTCTTGTGTAAAAAGGTTATTTTATTTGAGCAAGCATCTAACAACTATCTACTCGTGCTCAAATAGTTTTGTTCTTTTCTTTCTATCCTTTAGACAGTACTATCCTACTATTAGTGAGTAGGTAACCCTATTGTTGGATGTTTGAGGGACATTTAAAGGGACTTACAGTCATAAAGGAAACATGTAGAGATGCTTTAGCAATTTATTTAGGGAGTAGAACATTTACCGAAAGGCAACTGTAGGGTCATCGCGAGACTATGATCTTTTGATTTACGGGCCTTTACTAAAGTGTCCCTGTCTCGAGGGACATGACTTTTTTATTTCCAAATGCAACCAAAGTGGGCGTAGCTTAGAGGTGTATATGTGCAATTGATTCAATTCAGTTTTTTTTTATTAGGTTCGCTATCATTGTAATTTTTCAGTCTTGTCAAGCAAGCCTAGTTACTAACAATAGTATATACAGTAATTTAAAGTGCAGAAATGTAAAGTGCAATAATGTAAGTCCTACGCTATTACATGGCTTTGTGAGAGGTACATTATAGAAATACGAAAAGTAAAATCCTAGTTACTATTACAAACTGGGAAGCAGTTACAATAAGATAAAAAAATGCAAAAGTAAATAAATGCGCAAATGAATTAAAAGGGACGTCTAAATCCTAAGGAAAAGAAATCTTTTTGTTTTGTTTTTTTGAGAAAAAAATGTTAAAGTAATTAATAATTGATTAACAAAATTAATTTTAATAGAAAAGGACTAGAACCTAATTTTTTTGTGATATTTTGATTTGATGTTTGTTGTAAATGGGAAAACCATTAATAGAAAATAAACAAAACGGAAAGTAAAAATACACAAAAAGTCCTTTGATCCAGAGAAGGGGATTTCCCTTCGATCCAGGAAAGAGATTGTCCTTCGACCCATGGAAGAATGGGGGCTTTTCTGTCCAGAGGGGAATATGATTTTTCGATCCAAGAATGGATGCTTTGCTTTTCGATCCAGGGGTGGATGCTGCCTTTCGATTTGAATATGCAAGACTAATATTATCCAAATAAAGATGCAGGACCTGGATATTGAACCCAGGTCCTTCGATCCTGCGCGTGTTAGTCTATTCAGGCTAGATCTGCAACAAATGATAGAAACAAAACAAATGCAGACCTGGGTGTCGAACCCAGGTCCTTAATCTTAAATACAAATCGAATGAACTACAAGTGCTAATATATCATGCAAATGTAAATTTTGATCTTTTTACCAGTTCTTACCAACGGTGATGTATAAATTTGTAGCTTCAGGCGTGGGTACCCTTGTTTAAGCGTTTCTTCGATTTGGCACTTCGGGATGTGGATGGGCTTTGAAAAGACTTTTGGGAGCCTCAGGAGCACAAATTTAGTATTTGTATGGATTGGGAGTACCTGCAACACTAGCCTCGAATTATATGTTTTTTTTATAATTTAGTATACTTTTTTGAGGCAGCGTATGCATGTA
Source organism: Vicia faba (assembly GCA_948472305.1). Classification (NCBI taxonomy): domain Eukaryota; kingdom Viridiplantae; phylum Streptophyta; class Magnoliopsida; order Fabales; family Fabaceae; genus Vicia; species Vicia faba. Next base: position 691,467,813 of record OX451739.1, read on the forward strand.
TGAGCTAGTCCCCCCCCCCCCTTTTTCGTATGCTTTAGGCTTGTATTTATAGGGATGTGAGGGTGCATGAAAATGGAAAGAGACAACCATTTATCTAGGCTTTTAAATCAATGAGACAAGAATTAAACATATTAAAAGATTTACTTTTTTTGAAATATTCATGCCTCTTTGGAATCTTGAATGAACCTAGACACCTTTGTATTTCGAATGCCTTCCAGCGTTGATCTTTTATTGGCCTAGAGTCTTGATTCGAAGTGTTCATAAAACCTCCTTATTAGAGATTCTTCGATTGATTCTATCTACTTGCCATAGTTGCTTGATTCAAACTACTCAAACAAAAACTTCATTTTGACCAAACGAAACCTCTATTGCCACCACCTTTGAATGCCATTGCACAAGATGCTTGTTCCTGGCAACATGTAGGACCAAGACCCATCATAAGACAAGCTTGTATTCAGTAACCATGTGTCCTTTGAATGGACCAATGAATGCTTCTTCGAAGGGATCTCATGAATGAGCCTTCGAAGGGACCAACATGCATGTCGAAGTGTGAAAACTATTTTAAATGGGACCATTACTCAGTCGAAGCTAGCACAAAGGCAGCCAAAGATGTGGACGCAAGCATGAGGCAGGTCAAATCAAGCTTAAAAGAGGCCATCTCCTAGTGAATCAAATTAGGCATGAAGGAGGTATTTACCTTGTGGGTCGAAGGAAGCTTTTGGCTTAGTGGATTGAAGGCAAATCTGAAGAACACTTGGCCTTGTGTGCTGAAAGCAAGAAGAAAAGGGGCCTTTGTCTTGTTAATCGAAGCATGTCTGAGGCAAACCTTTGTCTTGTGAATTGAAGCATGTCTGAGGCAACCCTTTGTCTTGTGAATCGAAGCATGTCTGAGGCAACCCTTTGTCTTGTGAGTCGAAGACCAATAAAAGGAGCCTTTTGCCTTGTAGATCAAAGACAAGCTGATGGGTTTTTTCCTTGTGAAACCAAGGCAAGCATGAGGAAGTTTTTTTCTAGTAGAAAAAATACAAGCATGAGGAGGCATACATGTGCTGATGATAAGCTGAAGGTGCCTTTTTCCCAGTGGAAGCTTTGTGAACTAAGTTTGATCGTAGGAGACTCAGCGCCCTATCGAAGACTGTATGCAGGAGTTCACTGCTGGTGAATCGAAACAAACTTGTAGGGGATTCTTGTCTTACACAGTCGAAGCCTCGTGAACTTAACTTGATCGAAGGAAGCCTAGCGCCCAATCGAAGACTTGCAGACTAAAGCCTGATCGAAGGGTTTTAGATGCCTAATCGAAGCTCCTTGTCCACATGCCAATCTAAAAATAAACTGCTCATGCGCCAGTTGAAAACACCCTGTCTCAAATCCAATCGAAGACACCTTGTTTATCCTAAAAAAAAAGTTATTTTCTTTAGGAAAATGTTTGTAACCACCCATGTAAGAGGAAACCTTGGAAAACATGAGAGGGGAAATTTTGGGGTACAACAAAATGCTTTAACAAAGAAGCAGTCTAGGTCCCGAAAACGGAAAATATGAAGAAATAACTACTCGAGCGCGTTTCGTCCCCGCAACGACTTTGCCAAGGCTGTGGGCATAGAAACACCATCCACGCTCGATTCCCTTCTCCTAAAGTCCCAGGCGTACATACAGTACGGAGAGAAGGAAGCAGCCAACAGTGCCCGAGAATCCAAGTACATAGAGAGTTCCAAACCCTCAAAGAATGATGAACCCTTGACATCCCGTCAGGGGGAGAAGAAATGGGAAGACAGGTCCCGTGATCCTAAAGACTACAAGGGGTAGGCCGGTCATTTACACAACTACACCCCCCTAACAAACTCAAGGGAGCGTATTCCTTCCGAATGTGCTAATTTAAATTCAAGAAAGTCTGGGTGTGCTTCCCCTGACAAATATCGTCAAAGCAAGGAACCGACAAGAGAAAGTACTGCATGTTTCACAAAAGTCACGACCATAACATAGAGGAATGCATTCATCTCAAGGATGCAATCAAAATACTGATCAGAGACAGGCACCTCAAGCAGTATAAGAAAAAGGAGGCCACTCGTGATGAAGCACCAGAGGCCAAGAATGTCGAGGAAGGGAAGTGTAGCGGTAGAAATGTTTAAGACTAAACCATTGTATTGATAGACTTATACATAGAAAAATAAAAATCGCCACCGCACTTTATTGTTTCCAAAGGAATGGGAAAAGAGCGAGTAACCCAAAAAGAGGGGGAAAGATTCAAGGTAAGGGGGATGGTTATGCAAAGGGAAGGTATTAGCACCCTAAACATCTATGGTACTCCACATGAACCTCTTTGAAAAAATATGTACATTTTGGCTATAAAATGTTGTATGTTAGATAGATGATGGAGGTGAGAATAGAAATATTTTTTTATAATTTTTGCACCCGCCGCGGTTGCGAACCTTTAGTGCCTACGTACCAGCTTTCGTGCAATAGGGGATCAAGGTACATGTAGTTCACCTTTTTTTTTAAATTTTAAAACACAAGTGTGTTGGTTAATTTTATGAGATAAGACATCATCGTCATTGTCCGTGTGGAAAACATACTTACTACTCACAATCATGAGAAAGGAGAATTTACATCATCTCAAAGTGGAGGATATGGCTTGGATTTTAAAATCTATAATGCCTCACTCAACACCCAAATAGAAAATACCTCTCTTTACTACATATTATAGAAGTATAGTTGTTTGTATCACTAATAGGATTGACAAGAGTCCAATCTTTTGAGAAAAGTTTTAAAGTAAAAATCCAAAGTGACAAAATGGTTTGAAATGAGATTAGTTGACTTTTAGTCTTCTCACAAAAATATCAAGGTATTATTAAGTTATTTGGAGTGTATTTATGAAAAGATTTTGAAAATGCATGGACCTAGGTCCAATTTATTATGATAGTGGTTCATGTTTAAAAAAAATAAGAGATTTCAAAAGGAGGAAGAATATTTTTGAAATTAAAGAAGATGGTAGGAGAAGAAGAGACTATCCTAAAAGCATAAGGTAAAAGATAGTGATAAGAACCATCTAACCAACAAGAAGTCAATACTTGACATTATGAGTCAAGATAGAATTATAATTCTTTGGATTGAAAACAAACAAGAAAAGATACTAGATCTCTTGAGAGAACCAACTTCAAATGTATTAAGTCTTCTCAAAATTTGGGCAGAGTAACGGTTGTATACGGGTGAATTCCAGATTACAAACAAAGTATGTAATCACAATAACCTACACACAAAACAAAGAAACAACCCAATGTCTTGAGGTAAACCTCAAGAACTCCAGACAAATCATCAATTAAGATCACAAGGTCTCCATCATAGGCCAAGGTTTATAATCCTATGTCCAAGAAGTCCAATACTCCATAATTCCAAGGATAGTAACCAAATAGTCCAGATATCATTAAAGCTTTTTATGGTTCATGTTGATTATTATGTGTATTAAAAAAGAAAATAAAATCTCAAGTGAGCAAAATAAAAATAACAAGAATATAAATGATCAAGTGAACAAAATGAAAATGGCATGAAATGTAATGCTTAAAGTAAATGGTACATAAAGCATAAAAATAAAATCATAAAGTAAAAAATTTAATAATTAGTGGTTAGTTGGATAACCATCTAGAAACTTGCATTTGGAACTCATTAGAGGATTGGTAGAATCAAAGCCTCCACACAACAAGTTGCATTTGCTTTTTGTCAAGTATATCATCCATTTGGAATCCTCAAAAGTACCATTTAATGATCAACGATGTTTAAGTGATCCGCGTTGACCAAAAGTGTTGTAGATCCATTAGAGGATTGGTAGAACCAAAGCCTCCACACAATTAATCTCAAGGTTATTGGATCAAAGTGATCAAATCAACATACTTGTGCTTGTAAACATAGTTTGAGCCACGAATGATCATTTATTCGAATCGGGACAAAATTTAGCGCTATGTTAAGCAATCGTAAGTGGAGTTATATAAAAGTCGCGCCTATTTTGAGGCCGGTCAATAAAAATCTATGCAATATTTGTTTTGAGACATGATATAGAGGTCATGCTCCAATAACACTTAGTGCAATAAGAAAGGGATAAGATGAAGAGGGTTGGGGAAGAATATACAAACCATATTTGAATTAAAATTTAATCAAACTATTATTAAAATCATTCATCCATTTTTGTGGAGTTAGACTCAACATCATGGATCCAATGATGTTAATAAAGTTCATGATCAAAAATTCAACCCAAGATCAACTAGAAAATTATCACAAAATAATATTGCATTTAATATATATATTTAAAAAGGTTTTTAAATTGTTTTAAAATAGAAATAAAAGAGACAAATATCAATTATATTCAAATTAATCATGAAATAAAAAGTAATATCATAGAAAAATCTGAAAAGGACTCAAATATTTTTATAAAATTTTTGGTAATTTTTTAAAGTCAAAAACTATTTAAAAATTAAAATAAATGAGTAAAATAAACAAAAAATAATAAAATAAAATAACAAAGCCAGAAATAAAAATTAAATGAGGTCACCAATATTTGTCACAATATCATTGGATCATTCCATAATTTTTTCAGAATTTAAAAATGCATAAAAGTATTTTTAAACATTTAAAACAAATAAAATAAAGTGAAAATTTATAAAAAATATCAAAATACAATAAAATTGTGAAAAAATAAAAATCAGAAAGAGAAAAATCAAGAATATTTTTCATAATTGTTTCAGATTTTTTGAAATTTAAAACAATTAAATATAAAAATCAGAAAAGAAAAATAAAGTCAAAAATATGTTGACCATTGGATGAAAGTCAAAACGTGTTAGTAATCAAATCCAAGGGATCTGGCGCGCTGTGCATATCATGGTCATTAATGAATAAAGCATATAATCAAATATAAAATCAGATTTAAAAAAGAACAATTGGCACGCGATCATTGTTTGGAAGATGACACGTTGGTCATCTTCAACCTCCATCCAATGTGAATTGAAGGTCTCTCAAACTTTAAAATCAAAAGCTCAGACCTATGCCATTCGCTTTGTCTCTTCAAGACAAAGACAACCACACCCTCGCGACAAATTTATATAAACTATAGCTCAAGCAATTTGGAAAGAAAGTTTTGAAAAGAGATTTGAAATTTCATGGTCAAAACGTGTTTCCAGATAAAAGCAAGTGTTGTGACTAGTACCAGTGCAATGAGAGCTTCACAATGATATCAAAGTTTTGAAGAATTGATGGAGAAATCTACGTATTCAAGTTGAGTTGCAGAGCTCTGAAACTGGACTTCTATGGATAAATACAGGGCACGATTCTTGAAGGTAATTGTATGGTTAGCTTCAGGGAATATAAAGGAAGGTGAATTGATAGAAAAATTAGATTGAAAAAGTCTTGAACACTGATTTCGAAGTTACAGAAAATTGATTTATGGAGCAAGTTTGGCAGGGTGATTCTGGCTATTCAAGATTGAGGAAATGAATGAGGGACAACCCTCTATTTATAAGGAATCAAATGGAATGTTCAAGCGTGTGAAATGATGAAGTTTGGAGGGAAATCGTGTGAACCTAATACACGAGTAAGGTGTGATCTATTTTGCATAAAAACTCATCCAATCCTTATGTTTAAGGCTCTATTCCAATTTTGCAAGTTGGTTAAACATGCTTAGACCACAAACGCGTGCTAATTTGTTGTTTAGAAGCCAAGACACGAATTTCAAATTCTGACTTATGAAGAAACATCAGTTTCAAGTTACCAAGTTTAACTCAATGGCATTCCCAGCTCAAGGGGTCTTAGGGCATGATTCTTGATGCTTTAGAAAGATGAGATTACAAGCTTTGCAATGGGAAAAGAATGGAATCAAATGGATGTTTTAGCTGAAAGATCCAATGAGTCAAAGGTGGAAAAAAGTTGACTTTCCATACTTAGAAATATTTCAAGTTTTTCTTCAAAAGTGACCTATAATGTTTTGCATCTAAACTTAGCCTTCCACTTGGAATTTGCTCTTGACAAAAAAATATGGCATGAAATATACCTCTTAAATGAAATTTTGAAACTTTAACCATTCAAAATCGCCAAAAATTGAGAGAGTTATCAATTGTTGAAGTTGGCAAAAAAGCATGCAATGACCTATAATCATTTGTATCCTTAAGGAATCTTTCATCCATTTTCTCACTTTTCACATAAAAGAAGGAAAAAAGTGCACATCATCAAGATCATTTTGGAAAAATAGTGGGCTAAAGGTGATAAAAATTTACCAAGTTATGATCATTTGAAGTCACACCTGAGAAATTGGGGGTTCTTCTGGAGGAATTGTAATCTTTCTTCACCATCAAGCTTCTTACACATGAAAAACCATTGAAACTTTTGAAGTTATTTGTTAATAAACCTTTGAAGAGAAGGATGTCTTTGTAATCACTCAAAAATACCAAAAGATGAGCAAGATATACTTCTAGATCAAGAAAATGCTTTGAGGAACCTTGACAATTTTGAACAACCTTCTTGTACCAAAACCTCTGCTTTGTAAATAGAAGTTGTTAAGGATGATGACGAGAACTCATAGCCACCAAAACCACTTTGATATCTTGAGAAATGAGAGAAATATGCACTTGTGACCAATGGGAACAAAGCCTTGTCCAAATATGACAAATTATTCAATCAACCCCTTGTACCTTTGAATCAATCTTGATAACCTTAAAATGTGGTAAACCAAGATAAATATTTCCATGCCATTTCTTCAAAAATAACTTCAATGGTGATGTTTGAACTTCTCAAGCTTTATTGACTAGGGCATGGAAATAAACTCATGAACCCATGGATCAACTTGATAAGCCACATTTCCTTTACCTACATTATTAACAAGTAAGACAAACCAACATTGCATTTTATTAATTAAAAAGGAAAGTCAAAACAAAACATGCATAATCAAAAAAGAAAAACAAGTCAAGGTGCCTGGTGATTCCTCAAAGATCAAAGCTAAAGATAGGGAGGAGAACCAAAATCCCTAATGCAATCTTGTTGTGATTGAATCATTATGGTATGATGAAGGGATCTTAGGGGCAAAAATTGGGGTACAACAGGAAGAAATCCCTCGACCTCGACACCATTCTGGTTGCCTTGAGCATATTAGGGCTGGAAGACTTCTACTTTCTGGACATAGAGAATGTCCCCCTGTACTTCTCCACCCACTGTCCATGGGAATCCTTCCCCGAAGCCATGGTCATTTCCGGTGGAGGGTTCAACAGGCACACAATTGGATCGGTGAAGAGAAGGTTCAACCAACTCATCGAGGCCAACTCTGAGATGGACTCCACGCTCACCATATTTTGAGAAGGATCCCACCCCCTCGCATTCTACAGAGAAGAGTTATCGGGAGGAGCCTCGACTTCGAGCATCCAAATACTCGTGAGGGCTCAGATAGCTAGCTTTGACGTGCGTCGCATTTTGGTCGACCAGGGAAGTTTGGTGGACATCATGTACGCCAAACTGTTCAACATGTTACAACTGAACGAGAGCCGCCTAACCCCCTACGTGGGTTCTGATCTTCAAGGTTTCAACGGGCCCAACACGAAGCCATGGGGATGCATATAGATGATCGTCACTTTTGGGAGGGGGATAACAGCCAGAGCCATCAAAACCCAATTCTTGGTAGTAGACTGCCCATCTCTCTACCAATCTATATTCGGGAGACCCACTCTCGCTGAGCTCATCGCGTTCCCCTCCACTGTTCATCTCAAGATGAAATACTATGTCGTCGAGGGCTTGGTTTCCACTCTTCTCGAGGACAATCAAGCAGCCAGGAGGTACTTTGAAGCTTCTTCCAAGGGCTTCAGCTCCATTAACGCTCAACCTAGGACGACCACATGAACCACACTTCCCTCCAGCTCCAAGGAATCCAGGCCGCTGCCGAAAGTTAACACCATTGACCTCGACAATCTCTTTTCCACGGAAGACTGGGTCGAGCAGAGGAGGAGAGGGAAGGAGCTGATGGTCGAAGACAAAGAATCAACCTCCTCTGCTGGTCACAACGAACTCTCAAGCCACGCACAGACCATCCCGCACGGTGGCTTCGAGCTAGTTCCTCTCGGAGAAGACCCCACCAGGGGAGTGAGGATTGGAGCGGACCTCCCCAACTTGGAGAAGAGGCAACTCAAGGCTTTCCTAAGGGAAAATGCTGATATGTTCGCCTGGAGTGCAGCCGAGATGATCGATTTAGACCCTGAGGTCACATGCCATCACCTAACTATTTATCCTACCAACAAGGCGGTCACGCAGTGCAGAAGGAAGCAGTTGACTGACAAAGCAAAGGCTGCTGAATTAGCTGTTAAAGACCTCCTAGAGGCACACTTTATTTTTGAATCCCTGTACAGAACCTAGCTCTCTAATTTAGTCCTTGTTAAAAACTCTAATGGAAAATGGCGTATGTGCATTGACTATACTGATCTAAATCGGGCTTTCCCAAAAGATGCATATCCCCTCCACAATATTAACAAACTGGTCGAAAACTCGGCCGGTTTCAATCTACTATCATTCATGGAGGCATATTCTGGTTACAACGTAATGCCCTTCGGCCTAAAAAACGCAGGCGCTACTTACCAATGCATGTTGAACTAAGTCTTTCACGACAAGAGAGGTGACATTCTCGAAGTCTACATGGACAACATGATCGTCAAGTACACCAAAGAGCTCGACCATATCGCCCATCTAAAAAAGGTGACCCAGCAAGCTCGAAAATGTCGGATGTGATTCAATCAAGAAAAGTGCACCTTCGGCATACGGGCAGGAAAGTTCCTCGGATTCTATATAACGGAACAAGGCATCGAGGAAAACCCCGAAAAATGTCGGGCATTCTCCAAATTTCCGACGCTCACCTTGAAAAATCCATCCAAATCTTGAACGACATGCTCACTTCACTCTCCCAATTCGAGGCGAAATATGCCCAACACGCACTTCCTTTGTTCAAGCTACTGCGCAAGGAAGCCACCTTCGAATGGACGACCGAGTGAGAACAAGCCCTTGTTCATTTGAAAAGTTCACTCTCGCGGCCTACCGCCCTATCTCGGCCTGAGAAAGATGAAGTCTTCTACCTTTATCTTGCCATCGCCTCCGAAGCGATATGCGCACGCTGATAAGAGAAATCCAGGAAGGACAATGGCCCATTTATTTCACGAGCAAGGCCCGGAAGCAAGGTACCAACAAATTGAAAAAGTAGATCTGGCCCTTGTTACCGCAGCGAGGAGACTAAGACACTACTTCGTGGCCCACACGATAATGGTCCAGACGGATCAACCAATTAAACAACTGCTCGGAAGACAAGAAAACATGGCCGGAAGAATCTTCAAATGGTCCCTGGAACTCTATGAATTTGATATCCAATATGACAGTAGGAAATCACTTAAGGCTTAGGCCTTAGCCAACTTCATAGTGGAAATGACGTCGCCCGCAAGCCCCGACGGATCACGTCGTTGGACGATATTTGTCGGTGGTTCTTCCAGTTAAACTGGAAGTGATGTAGGCATCATACTGGAAAACAAAGAGGGGATCCTAGTCGAAGTCTCCCTCACTCTATATTTTCCTACCTCCAACAATCAGGCCAAATACGAGGCATTCCTCGCGGGTTTGCGATTCACCGGAGATCTGGGAGCCGAGCAAGTAAAAATCTTCACCGACTCCCAATTGGTTTCCTCTCATGTCCGAGGTGAATATCAGGTCAAAAACGACCAACTCGTCGAATATTGGGCCTTGGTCTAGGAGGAAAAAGGGAAGTTCAAATCGGTGGACGTGTAACACGTCCCCAACGAGCACAATGTCCATGCAGACGTCTTGTCCAAATTCACAAGCACAAAGAGAAATGGAGGAAATAAATCCGTAATATAGGAGATACTACCTCGACCAAGCACCCAACAACCATCTTCCACCCTAGGATTATTCGCCATCGGGGACAACGATTGTTGGATGACTCACATACACGGTTACCTCACTAAGGGAAAAATCCTCGATGATCCAAAAGAAGAGGTCGTCATCAGGCAGAGGACTTGCTCGTACATCTTGGTCGAAGGAAAACTTTACAGAAGAGGATTTTCCATTCCCCTCCTCAAGTGTATCGATCAAAGTGGAGCGGAATGCGTACTGCTCAAAATCTACAAAGGCATCGATAGTCAGCATTTGGGCGGAAGATCCCTTATAAGGAAAGCCTTGCAGGCAGGATACTATTGGCCCACCATGCAACACGATGCAAGAGAGCATGCGAAGAAATGCGATAAGTGCCAACGGCATGTAGACATGCATTTAGCTCCTCCTAGTGAACTTAAATCCATCTCCTCTCCCTGGCCCTTTGCCTGGTGGGGATTAGACCTCCTCGGCCCGTTCATGGTCGGAACCAATCAGAACAAATATCTAATAGTAGCGGTCGACTACTTCACCAAGTGGATAGAAGCCGAAGCCTTGGCCAAGATCACCGCCCAATACATCCTTTACTTCTACAAAATAAATATCCTGGCTTGTTTTGGCATCACACAAGCGATATTCACTAACAATGAGACCCAATTCACGGACCATACCTTCCATGAATTTGTCACCAAACTTGGCACGACCCAGCATTTCACCTCCGTCGAGCATCCCCAGACAAATGGCCAAGTCGAGGCCTCCAACAGGGTAAAACTCAGAGGTTTCAAGAAAAGGTTGGACGAAACCAAGAAATGATGGGTTGAAGAGTTACACAGGATGCTCTGGGCGTACCAAACAACCACACACTCGTCTACCGGGGAGTCTCCGATCTGACTAGCATACGGGACGGAGGCAGTTATCCCCATAGAAATCAAGGAACTTTCCAGGCGAACTGAGGCACCTCTCGACGAGGAGATGAATGACATCACCCTCAGGGAAGAAATAGATCTGGTGGAAGAAATCAGAACGGGGGCGACCTTACGAGAGGCCACACTCAAACAAAAAATAGCCACGCGCTAGGACGCCAAGGTCATACGTCGAGAGTTCGAGGTCGGCAGCCTTGTCTTAAAGAGAAATTGCAAAGAATCTCACGAAGGCAAGCTCGCAGCAAACTGAGAGGTCCTTATCACGTCTACACGAAAACGGGGATCAGAGCGTACTACTTAGAGGACTTACAAGGGGAACAACTCATTCAATCATGGAACACTGGAAAGCTAAAACAATACTACAGTTAAAAACACTGAGCAATCAGAAAGTTGGTCGACAAAGATAGACGCACCTAAGCCCGACCACGTGTGCACACCTAGGCACAAGCGTAGCACCCAAAGTATTAAGAAGGGGTGAGGCTCCGCTCAGTTGACAAGCGCGCCATCAGCCCGACATGGATAACTCGACTGAGCTGCATAGTCTTTGTGCCACGACAATAAAACACCTGACTTGCGACAGGATTTTCACGCCGCCGAACCCGGGTCCTTTGAAACGAGACCTGAGCTCTGGCCCTTTCCCGATATTCACCCTGGCCGTTTGAATGGTTTCCCTGCACCGACGAACATATAAAACGAGCATACCCCTGATACAAACTCCTAGGAAAATATGAAAGCCCTAACCAGGATAACTTATCGACAAGCATGCAAATAACAAAAGGTAAATATTCAAAGAAAAACGAAAAATGGCCGGAAAATAAATAAAGCGACCACTTGCGCCGAAATTGTGTGAAAATTACATAAGCGGGCAACAACCCGGGAGAATAAAAAATATTACAAAAATGGCACGCAGGCTGAAACAAATACACAATCACCCCTCGGCTTCTCCTTCGATATTAGGAGACAATTGAGCGGGACCCCCATCGGTTGATCGACAATATCCCTCAGGTAGTCGGGAACCAGAATTTGACTGTCAGCCACGTAGTTGTTAACTCCCATTCCCGAAGTGTTGAGCTCAACACCAGGATTCAACACACGCATCTGATTTACCTCGTTGTTGAAGCTCCCCTCAGAAACAGCCTGAGCATCATCCACGACCAGCTGGAAACGCGAAACTAATTCAGCCCGAGTCTTCAAGTCCTTGGTTTCCTATGGCTCGTTCTCAAAGGGCGCAATCTTGGAAGTCAAGGCCTCTACCTTCCCCTCAAGACTTTCCCTCTCATGCATAAGAGCGTTGCGCTTCTCGGAGAACTTCCCCGATTCTTCCTCGGCCAACTTTAGGGCTTTGTCTTTATCTACCAAGGCCTTCTCAGTCATTGCCAGCTTGGCCCGAAGATTGTTCATTTCTATCTCTTGAGATGAACTCTCCTCGGTGTACGCGATGTCTACCTCCAAGATCCGTATCAAACCACCCGCGTCTTGAGCTAGTGTCGCCTTCTTCTCCGGACTAATCGTTCCCTCGAGAAGGATAGATTCATCCCGAGGAAGACGGAGAGCTGCACCCTTGAAAAAAGAAATCTCCAGCCAACAAGGAGGCAGATCATATGTCCCTTTTCCCGTCTCCCCGGTAAGGTCAACGCTCCCCTCAGGTTGAGGTATCTCCGCCTTTGAGGAAATAGCAGCGGGAGACAGAGAAACTATGGCTTGAGGTGAGGATGATCCGCCCGACCCAAAAGCAGGAATTGGTCCAGCGCTAGTCTGTGCATCCTTCTTATTCTTTATCGCCCAAGCAGCAAGTGTCTTGGCCAGACGTTCTTGGGCAGGATACGTGTTTTCTGCAAAATAAACAAAAATAGAAAAGTCAGTAAAATGGGGAGTCAAACAAACAACGACCACACACTAGAAAAGAAAATATATACCCAGATATCTAACGGGATCCTCGCTTCCGAGGAGCTCCCTGGCATTTATGAAACCCGGCTCGAACACGGGCTTCCCGTTCCTATCCAGCACCGACCTACCTCCTTGACCGACTCGCTAGACCAGAGGGATTTGAGATACATACAAAGTCAGACTGGAGAAGCTCTCCAAGTCCTCATCTCGGAGCTCCCCCTCCCTCCAAACGTATGAGCTCAATTCTCGCTTGAAGTACCTGCTGGTCTGCTGAAAAGAGAACTTACAAATCAATACCGCAGTAGGCTCCCCTAGCCCGTTCATGCGAGGATTCCCATCCTTGTTAAGTGACGACACTGTCCTAAAAATGCTAAACATTGCCTTTGCCGAAGAGGGATGCACCAAGATATATTTGTCCTTAAAATAACGAACAAATTCCAGATAGGCCTTGAACAACTTCTCGTTTCCTTGTTTGAGGGAGACCCATCCCCACTTTCCATCGGTCCTACTACTCTGGATGTGAGAACAATAAAAAAACAATGGGATTGTGGCCCCTATATTCCGATAGTCGCACATGATATGGAACGCCCGCACGAACGCGATGTCGTTCGGATGCAACTGAGAAGGAGCCTCCTACAGATGTAGGAAAACAGATACCTCGAAGTCAGAGAAGGGAAGGTGGAGGCCTATCTCTCGAAAGACGATATCATACATCCGGATCCGTCTCCTATCATACCTCGAGCATATTCTGTTGTCCTTCCCCGGGATATACAACGACCACTCCCCCAGGGCCCCGTCCTCGTGAGTATATACATTAGTGAAAACTTCCTCCCCGTGCTCATAGAAATACGACCGCCACTCCCAAGGGTCTTTTGCAACCCATTCCCAAGGATTCTCCTCATCTCGAGGAGAAAATAAGCTACTGTGAACCACCGTAGACACCCTCGTGTCGGGCTCCCCCATTTGTTGATCCGTCTGGTCCGGAATGTCCCCAGAGACTTCTAAGATGCTCAATGAGCTGCTGGTCTCACTCGAAGAACTCCCTGAGGATTTTGTAGACTCGCTCGAAATAACAACCTCAGTATCATCGGCCATGGCACCTGAAAAGCAGGGGAAAATGATGAGCTCGGCTTTAATGCCAGAACTACCCTTCCACCACTAAACAAGCGACAGGGCGCTGGGGAACGAGGATCATATCCCTGACTAGAACCCTCGTTGGGGCACTTTAACAGGCACGGGTTGCAGAAAAAAATCCTAATCCCTAAATGGGCCACATACAACGCAACGCCAAACCTCTAAGGATCCCACGATGGCTCTGACGGTCATACGCCACGGGAATAACATCCACCGCCGTGAGTTTCTAATGATCTCCTTCCTAACGGAACCATAATCCTAACCGCATGCATCTCTAGAAAGTAAGAAGTGAAAATACGAAAAAGAAAAACAATAGCAGATCAAAAACTTACCAACAGAAGAAGAAGAGGTGAAACTGGATGACAACAAGTGGAGAACCTAAGCGAACAATGGTTGTCGACTATCGAGCTAATGCGAGCAGATGAAAGAGAAGGCGAATAATTATAAACACACTGTTCCCCTCGTATTTATAGCTGAAATATCCCGCGCATACAAAACACGCGACTGGGGAACCCTAGGGTCGTCATAATGACACCCTAGCCCTAGGTCATTATTGTGCCTCTTAGCCATCATGCTTTCCAAAACATGCTACCTCTGCAAATTCAAAATTCCTAACGGCCAACGCCTCACCTCCGCAGTAGACTCTCCCGTAAGACATGCCTCGTTATTCGAGCGAATGTCAAATTCATCACTCCTGTTCCAAGATACAACGACTTGGAGGGCTACTGATCTAGACTGGCATGACAGCTTGATTAGGCCCAGTCCAGGAGATCTCCATGGGTCGGGACCACCCAACCATAAACTAGATTACCTGCACGACTATCCCATGTTGGCAAACGACAACCATTTGACCTTACGAACAGGCGTTGGCCCATGATGATCGACGAGCACCCTCTCTGCCTGCCCAACACCAACCTCGTGCAAGCCACAAGGAACTGGCCAAAGTGATGCCCGTAACTAGTCCACTGCTCAGAACCAACGACTAGTTACAGACATATTCGGCTAGTGTGACCAAGTCCTAGCAATTACCTAATTTTCCGGACCCAGATATCAAGGAGGGAAATCGTGAACCAATGGCCACGCGCCAGGGGAATTATATAATCCCTCACACCTGTGAGGGTCAGGTATCTAATATTCACTACTCACTACCTGATATTTCTACTTGTACCTCCATGTTCCCGCTCTTACTTGATCGTTGGAGTGCATTGCAGGTACAACCCCCTTTTCTCCTCAACATACAACCCGACTGGAAATCATCCTCTGGCCACTCTCTAGGTTCTGATCAACCGTCAAGATCATGTACACTTTAACCTCTTTGTAAATCATATCATGGAATAGTGTGACCATAACCCTTTGATATGTTTCCCCTGCATTTTTGAGACCGAATGGCATTACTTTGTAGCAGAAAGTTCCCCAAGGTGTCATGAAAGTGGTCTTTTCCATGTCTTAGGGTGCCATTTTGATTTCGTTATAGCCTGAGAAACCATCCATGAATGAGAATATTGAGGCTTGAGCCATGTTGTCTACCAAAACATCTATGTGAGGTAACGGGAAATCGTCTTTCAGACTTGCTTTATTCAGACCTCGATAATCCACACACATGCATACCTTGCCACCCTTCTTTGGCATTGGCAAAATGTTATCTATCCATGGCGGATAATCTACCACTTCTAAGAACTATGCATCGAATTGTTTGAGAACCTCCTCTCTAATATTGCTAGACATGTCTGGACGAGTCCTTTTAAGCTTTTGCCTAACTGGATAACACCCTTCTTTCAGAGGTAGTCTATGCACCATAATGTCTGTATCTAATCCCGACATGTTCTTGTAGGACCAGGCAAATATATCCACGTACTCATGAAGTAGCTTGATCAACCTTTCTTTGACGCTTTTCTCTAACATTTCCCTTAGCTTGATTTCTTTCAGATCTTCCTCCGTGCCGAGGTTAATGGTCTCAATAGCCTCTTGATATGGTTGTATGTTATCGGCCTCTCCCTCTATTTCTATCTCCAATTCATTAAAAAGTTCAAGATCTTCATCACATTCCTCTTCAGCTTTGTTGATGGGAGCGTCAAAATCATATCGGATTGCAGCAGTAACATTATCAGTGGTTTTGGACATGGATCTGCACATTTATCATGTTTTGGTGCAAGTTTTAGTATATGAATTTTGAAGATGCACTTGAAAATAAAGTATTGCCATTTTTAAATTTAAGAGATAAATGCAAGAGAAAGACATAGATCTTAATTGAAAAATATATAATTTTTATTAATTGTGAATATTGCTTGAAAAAAAACGGGGTACCCTTACAAGCAACCTCTATGCCTTGGGCTTGACGTTGGTTCTTTCAAAAACAAAAAAAAATTACTTAGGAAAGAAAAAGATCTCGGGAATCTCCACGGTTGTTGAGCTCTTGAGTTCTTCTCCTTGGGCGCATTCTTGGATGAAGTCAGTTGCCCTTTTGGTGTTGACTTTGTCGGATATCATTGCCACATGCCTTCCATGTTCTATTACTTTATTGAAAAATGTCTCTTGGAGTGGAGGAAACCGTGTTTTACCTTTCAGAGTAGCTTTTGATAGTTTATAACCCAAACCAAAGCGATTCTTCTTCTCATGGATTTATGGGAGCTTTCGCCAGCCTTTTGAGGTACCACTTTCCATTGATGTTTGCAAATCCCTCCATGAGGTTACCGGATGCATATTTCTTTTGTTTACTAGTAAATTCACCATTGAAGAAACCTCTAAGACTTGGAATGGGATGGCTATACAGTCTTCGTCGGCACTGATATACTTCTATGATTCGATATGACTTACGAAGATGTCCTCTTCACCATCGATTATAATTAGCTTCCCTTACACTAAGAACTTCAACTTTTGATGTAAGGTCGAAGTGACTGCCCCTGTCGCATGAATCCAAGATCTCCCAAGTAAGAATGTGTACGCCAGTTTTATATCCATAACTTGGAAAGTGATATAGAAGATATGTGGCTCGATTTTGATTGGAAGGTTTGCCTCTTCGAATACCGAGCTTTGAGAACCGTCAAATGCTTTCACTATTGTAGAGCTTGGCCTTATCACAACACCGTCCAGCGTTAACTTTGTCAAACTTGATTTTGGTAACACGTTGAGGACGAAACCGGTATCGGTGAGTACCCTGGATATACTCGTAGTACCTATCTGAATAGAGATATATAGTGCTTTATTGTGAGCTCGGCCTTGCGACAGAGAATCATCATTATTGAAACCCAGATATGATCCAGATGTCAGGTTTGCTACCATATTGTCAAATTGATTTATGGTAATCTCCTCTGCAACGTGGGCTGAACTCAGTACCTTCATTAAAGAGTCTCGGTGCGCCTTAGAATTGATGAACAACGAGAGTATGGAAATTTTAGCCGGGGTCTGGTGAAGCTGATACACCACCCTTCTTTTTTTTTTCAAAAACTCCTCCGCCTCTTGATCAGTAGAATTTTTGCTTGAAGGTTATTTCTCTTAACTTGTTTCTAACACTGCTTTTCCCTTATCCTTTATTGATATCATATTTTTATTCTTTGACATCTCATCATTCTTCTTCGGTGGATCAGATCCGAAGACTCGACCACTGCGGGCCGTGCCCCCTGTCCCTACTATGTTTGAAATTGCAGGTCCTTGACTTAATGATGGCTCCTCTTCTTGTTTTGATCCATTAATATACAGGGCTGAATCGTAACTCCATGGTATTACTTTATTATTATCATAAGGGATAGGTGATGGCCCCTTAATTACCATTATGGCCTTCAGAACTGATGATATCTGCAAAGTCTTCTTCCGTGCTATCCTGGGGTTTCTTCCGATTCTCCCCATGGGATTACACGAGTATTTTTATTAAGGTTCGGACCTTGGCAAGGGATTACCAATGGCTTCTTTCCTTCAATTGCAGCTACATATTTTTCTTCAAAGTATGGCCTGAATTGGACTATCCCCTGGTCTATCAGCTTCTATAATGTTTTCTCGAAGGCTTCATTGTGTTCCAACAGGAACCCACACTCCAAAAGATATTCTTTCAACAAATTGTGTTCCAACAGGAACCCATAGTTGGTGACTACTTCAATCTCATTTATTGCTGGTCCACCATGTGGAGGCATGGGGTTTGATTTGATGTTAGGTTTCTCAAAAGTGATGTCCTGAGATTCTAACAAATCTTGAACTTTATTCTTGAACACCCAACATTGTTCTATGGTGTGTCCAAGAGAATTAGCATAATACTCGCATCCCGAATTGACATTACACTTTCACGCAAGTGGACCGACTTGAGGAGCTAGAGGTTTTAGCTCCACCAAGGATACCTTGACCAAGTGTTGTAATAACTGGCTGGGTGGCATATGGAGTGGATCAAAATTTCCTTGCGGCCTTTCAAATATGCCTTGTTGTTGTCCTTGTGGGGATCATTAATGGTTGTTGTGCCCTTGGTTGGGAGGCTACAACATTAATATCTCACTCTTTTCTTTTCGGGAAGTTAGGAGCATGTATTTTTTGTATTATAGGGGGTATTTGACGGTCCCCTGGTATTTTTCCACTCTTTGTTCCAGTCTTAATTATTTCCCCAATATTTACTAAGTCTGAGAATCCTCAAGAGATACTTCCTACCATCTTTTCATAGTATAACCCCTGCAAGGTTCCCATGAACATACCCACTAGCTCCTTCTCAATCAATGGTGGTTGCACTCGGGATGCCATCTCCCTCCATATCTGAGCGTATTCTTTGAAAGATTCTTCTTTCTTCTGAGACAGGTTCTAGAGTTGCATGCGAGTAGGCGCCATATTCAGGTTATATTTATAATTCTTTAACAAAGCATTAGCAAGATCTGCCCATGTTCGAACATGAACTCATTCCAACTGCATATACCAGTCTAGAGATGCCCCGCTTAAGCTATCTCGAAAAGTGTGAATCATCAACTTCTGATCATGGGCATGGGCATGCATCTTCCTGCAGTACATGCACATATGATTTCTCAAACAAGTGAGCCCTTTGTACTTTCCAAAATCAGGCACTTTGAACTTTGGCGGAATTACCACATCGGGAACTAGGCTCATTTCAAGAGCATCTACCTCGAAGGCGTCATAACCATTCACAAGTTTCAACCTTTCCTCCAGAGCCTTATATTGATTCTTCACCAGTGGATTATCAATAACATGAGTACCAGTCGTTTCTAAGGATGCCTGATTGACATCCTCTAGGTCGTGGTCTCTGTACTGCAGGTTCAAGTAGTTGTCTGCATTGTTGATTGTAATTTGTAGGGTACGTGATACACCTACTTTTGATGGAGGTGGGAAAAACCCTACATTCTTAGCTTGTCTTGTCTCTTGTCGGGCCATGACATACTTTTGGGGTCCGATTTCTGGCTCCTTTCTTAATTGGTGACCGCTTGATGCACCGATTGTTTGAGCTACTTCCTAGAAAGCTACCTTGGGAATGTGATCCTGTTTGTCAATGAAATTCTTCAAAGCTAGGAGAACTTGACTCAGGTCTCCTTCCATTGAACTTACATCGCCTTCGACTTGGTCGAGATCCTCCTTGAACACGGTCTGATTCTCTTCAATTTGTTATGTCGCTTTTTGTTGGTAGGCCCTTGTCAGATATGGAGGCCAAGGAGGTGGTGATCTTCTTCCACCAGTGGTTTAGCTGGAGAGATTTTGAAAAAAAGACGAGATTTGGTGGAAGAAGATCTTCTAGGTATTTATTGAAAGTAACATAATTCAGATATTGAAAGATATTACAACTTTAAACCAAAACTTGTTTGCATTAAAGTAAACAAAAGGGAAACAAATCTTCTAGGTGCGATTGAGGATGTCTGCTTTGAAACCATCAACCATTGCTCGACAAAGCTTGATAAAGTTTTCAACATCCTTAGGAAGAGAAACCATTACACTTTCTGCATATCTCAAACTATTAGGGATATCCTTAATGAGATTGTTGACTAGGAAAGTGAGCCTTTCATGTTTGTCCTTGTAATATCGATATTGTTGATAAATATGTGGCATTATCTTATGGTTATATCTCCCTGCTTAGGAGATCTTTGTATACTTATCTTCCCAATACATTTTTTCAGCCCTCATTTTTGTATAAAGCCTCCGTTGAATAAGGAAATCTCTTTGGAGGCCTTCTAGCTCTTAGCACACTTGCTCATATTCTTCAGTTCTCTGAGTCAAGACTCTTTCTGCCTTCATCCTTTCAAGTTGTTCCTTAATCTCTGATTCTTGACTGTCTTAAAGTCTGGTGGTTTGGTATTTCATCTGCTCTTCTTGATTTAAAGAAGCTTACGCCAAACTTTGGATCTGGGCTCTTAGGTCTTCCTCTAGCACCTTCTTGTCATGTGTTTCCTTTTCATACCATCTACTTAACCTCCCGATTTCAGTAGCAGCATCTTGTAACCTTTTGTTGTAGGAATCTAGATTGAAGGTCACACTCAAAAGTCCTTCAAACATATGCTTCTGTTTAAGGCTCTCCTTTTCCAATGCATTTTGATCTCTCTAAATCTGTTGGTCCTTTGACTCAAGTATGAGCTGCATTTGCTTCTTTTCTTTGGTCATATTGAGGAGGTTGAGTTCTAATTCTTCCTTTTCCCCCCGAGCTTGTATTAGGGCGCTTTTCAGATCGTTGATTTCTTCCAAGGAAAAAGGAGTGACCTCTGGGACCTCTGACATATACTCTGGATATATATCAAATGGCAACTTGATAATTTTCACCCTATACAGGACCCATCTAGTGTAGGGTTCCCTTTCTATGGCATTCTTCCTTTCAGCTTTCCTTTTATTAACCTTATTCCAAGCCCGAATAACCTTGTTGAGCAACCATTGGTCATATCTACCCATGTCATGAATGATCAATTATTTGAGTTGTTCGTCTGAAGGTTTATCTTCCAAAGGATACCCTAATTGCCGTAGGGCTAAGGTAGGGTACTAATTAATACATCCTCGATATCTGATGAACGGAACATTAGGAAAGTCCCTGCAGTTATAAGTAATATCACCAATATTCAACTTCCTTGGATACCAAAATACCAAATTAGCAGTGAGAGACCTTAACTTCTGAGGCCACTCGCGTCTGGTCATGTTTGGAATCATATAATCTTCTTTGTAAAGATGGGTCATGAACCATAAATACAAAAGTGGAATGCAACAATTTAAAGTGCCTCTTCTTTTTTTGTATAGTGTATGCAGTGTGTAATAAATGTCAGCAAGCAGAGCGGGAGTTTGATCCATATTGAAAACTTTCACACCCTAAAATATGCTAATAGCCGCAGGGTCAATATAGTCCAAAGTCTGTGGAAATAAAATTACACCAAATTCTAATAGGGGAAAATGGTTTTAATTTTTAATAGGGGAACTCACCATGATTTTAATCGTACGCCAACGTATCCTCTTAGGAGGAATCAGAGTACCAATTTGTAGTTCGCGTGGGTTTGTGTTTTTTTATGGATTTCAAAGATATTTTGAATTTTGTCGCATTTAAACCAGGTGTAGATATAGCAGAATTTTGGACTGAATGCGCGATTAGTCAAAATAAATTTAGAACTCTTTTGCAAAAATTGTTTATTAGATTAATTTATTGCAAAAATAAAATATTTAATATTTGTTAAGTATTTTTTAATTATATTAATTATAAAACTCTAATTAATGCATGATTAAAAAATTTAATGTAATATAATAATAAAAATATATACATGAACTTTTCAAAGAAAATAATATTAAGTTAATAATATAAATAATAAATGAAAAAATAATTTAAATATTAAAAATGATAATAATTATAATTTATAATAAAAAGAAAGAAATGAAAAATAAGAAAATATTTTATTAGTAATAAAAATTAGAAAATGAAAGTAATTTTACAAGAGGGTGTAATCTGAACTAAGAAGTAAAAGGTTCGTGTGTATATAGTGAAGGTCTGAATTCAGATATTTAATTTAGGCCCAGTTGGCCTGAGGGATGCGCTAGTAGTTTGGAAGTAAAAATCAGGGGGTTCATTGAAGAAACCGGGCCCATGTTCAGATATTGAACTGGGCCCAGCGGTGGGGGGATGCGTTGCTTCAAGGCCATCTAGTAAAATGACAAATGGGAGGCGTGGATAGAACTGGGCTAGGCCCATTACGCATTTTGAAAAGGGCCTGAATCACAGCGTGTGTGAGGGTACACGGGATAATGGTGGGACTTAGCCTTACGGCCGCTTGATACGAATCGTATAGAGAGATTTGAGGGAGCATGTTATTATAGTAAGCACGCGTACACTAGATTATAACAGAAACATAAGTTTGTTTTTTTACATCATAAAATAACATTTCATGTTCATTCACTCACTACCCTTTCCCTTCTCTCATGCTCTCTCTAATTCAACCCTTATCCCTTTCCCTTCTTACCCTAACCCAACATCACCATGGCGGCGCTTAAACCCTAACCTTCCACTAAAATTAAACCTTAACCATCCCCAAATAATAACAACAAACACAATAATTGAAAGCTAAGTTCCATTACCTCTGATCGCGGTTGTTCTTCTACATTGCTTTTCCGTTTCTGATCCCCTTCCTTCCTTTCTATTTGTAGGTAACGGTGGCTTTTGAGGGAGGAGTAATGGCGGCAGAGCTTTGAGAAGTCAGTACCTGTTTGTCGATTACATTATTTTCCAACAAATCTGCACAACGATAACTTTTGGGCCTCGTACTATCTAGCCTAATTATATTTTCATTGTAACCATGTTTTTATGTTTGATATAGCATTGGGCCTGAAACGGACCCTCTTCTCTTGACCCAACAATAATTTTTTCAAACATAATATTCACGTTTAAAAAATATCTTTTAATAAATAATTTACAAAAATATTTAATAAAATAATTGTAATAAAATAATGATAATGTTTCATAAAAATAGTAACAAAAATAAAACAATTTTCTCAAATTGAACCAAATGGGCCCAGACTGCATCCACTTGTCTGAGCCTAAAAATGAATTATTATGGGCTAAAACGCACACCCTCCTCTATTATTCAACAACTTAAAAACCAATATGGGCCAGCTAAAGAAAAGCCTTAATGGGCCTGTAATTTGAAATTGTACCCCTCTTTATTATTCAACCACCAAAACGAAATGGGCCAGTTGAATATGCCTAATGGGCTTGTCCCAAGAACTTACGCCCGACCTTATTACTAAAACAGCAAAAAACTTAATGGGCCTTTAACCCTTACTTAATAAAAATATTACCCCCTCTTTTTTGAAATAGCCTTTTTATTTTAGAATCTCATGGGCCATTGTCCAACATGCCTCGTAAATGGGCCAACGAATATATGGGTCTTTCTGATTTAGAAAGCCCCACTCCCTTTAATTAGGATACACCCCTCTGTTGATTTGAATTCTTAATAATGGGCCATTTTCCATTGAAACACTTTTCTTTCATTTTTAACTTCGAAAATCACACATTGATAAACTTAAATATAATCATGAAGGTAGGGAAAATTTGGGGTGCAACACTGAGATACGATCAAAATAAAGTAACGGTGTAATAATGGTCATGCGGTATTATGGAACCATGGGTGTTGTACCCCAAAATTTTCTCTCCCTTTTTCTTCAAGACATTCTCCTAGGGTTCTCAAATGATCAAGGTTGCTCAAGAATTGATCAGACAAATTCTCCTCCTAGGCAATGGGTCAAAAATTGGGTTTGTAAGCCTTAAGTGGTTTCCATGGTTTCTTATAGGTCTCCAAGAATTCCCATACCAAGTTTCATGCCTTGCATCAAAAGTTTGCTCTGTCAATTTCTCAGATGATTGAAAATCAACTGCGTTGGGTAAAAAATCAATTATGGTCAACATACAGTCAAACATTAAGATTTTTGGTCAACATCAAGATTTTGAAGTCATATTCATCATTTGATCAAGGGTTGATCATGATTCATTAAGGAAAACTCTCAAATCATCAAAAGTGAAAAGTTGCCAAATTAGGGTTTTCTTAGAAGAAGTCAAATAAACTTTGACCAAGCATAAATTTGACATGCTTCGTCAGTTTTTCCCAAACAAAAGCTCATTTAGAAAAAAATCCAGTTCTCTAAATGTTTGTCTCTCTAAGCTCAAGTCCAAAAAATGCTTCATTTGAGAGATATGGACCAATACATAATAGGTCATTTTAAAAGTCAATAAAAAGACACTTTTGTCAAGGCAACATACATAATGATAAAGTCTTCAAATGCAAAAACGGTCAACATAGAGATTGTACATGACATCTTGAGCTTTCTAAAAAGTATAAGATAACCTTCAAAAGATAAAAATTTAGAGAGTTATGACCAGTGCAATTTGGGAAATTTTGAGCAAATGCAAGAAGTTCAAATTGAGCAATTTTGATATTTTGGGCTAATGTGCCATTGTTTCAAAGTCAACACGTGTTTTACAACTTATAATGAACCTCACATCTTACCCGTGCACCCTTTGACCTTTTATTCCATTTTTTTATATTTTTATTCATTATTAATTCAAAATAAATTAAATATATGTCAAATGAATGGACTTAGGCGCATGGCTTTGGTCTCGGGCTAGATTTGAAGCCCAAAGAGCTCATGTACAACTAACAATTCGTGTGAGATCATGGAGGCATGATCTGGGATAAAAATAGAAACTTTTCATGCATGATTCAAAGAAAATCTTTTCATCGTGATGTACAAAGATTTATCTCATATATGTTGACCTAATTCCTTCCTCTATATTTACTCAACAAATTCAGACCAAAAGCACGCTTGCTGCCTCCTTGAAAAAACCCTAAAAAAACTCCCAAAATTTCAAAAATTAGGGCATAAAAAAACACTCCTTCCCAGCAAGTTTCAGTGGATTACAAGCACTCTATCAGCTCACAGGGACTTCCAGAAGTCATAACCAAACAACCTTGAAGATCGTAGCACCCCAGATCGCCGCAACCAATCATTGTCGGTTGATGGAATTTCCTTGAATCTAAACTTACATGCTGTAATACGGTGGGAGAACTGACTTGTGTGTTTTAGTTTTATTGCAAATGTTGCGGATAGTAAGAGTCACCACTGGATTTTATTTTATCCAATAAAGGAAAGGGTGAAAAGAACAGGAAAGACCTTTTGAGAATTTTCTTGAGTTCGGGGGGTAGGTTATGAAAAAGGAAGGTGTTAGGACCCTTTTAATCCGTAGTTATCTATAGGATGTTAATTGCTAGCTCACTTTTGAAAATGCTTTGTAAATGTGTTTGTGTTTGTTTGAATGTATTTTTGTAAAGTGCCTTCGTTTAGGCAAACTTTGTAATGATTCTCGTCTCTATAAGAATGTATACAAAGTGTTGACTTTTAAAAATATTTCATGAAAGTGTTGGTGTGTTTGAAAGATGGTTTATTTTGAAATGTTTGTGAGCAAGAAATTATGAGCAATATACCTACTCAAAAAGTCTATTCTTTTCCTCCTCCTTTAGATAGTGTTTATCTACCATTCATTGGTAGGAAGCCTTATCATTGGATGTGAGAGAGATGCATGGGTCATTGTACAGTCATAGAAGGAAACATTGTAGGATACCTTAGCAATTTTTTGCAAGGGACTAAGATCATGCACCGAAGGTTACATCGAAGGGTCATCGAGGGACTAAGACCTTGTAAGCGAGGGTCTTTGCTAAAGTATCCCATGTTCAAGGAACATGACTGTTTTATCCGAGGCAACAAATGTCGGTTAACCATAGAGGTGTATGTGTGCAAAGTGTATTGTTTTCATTTATTTTGTCTTGAATTAGGGTTGTCTATTTGTTTAATTTTAAGTCTTTCCATACAAACCCTAATTACTAGCAATAATAAGGAAAGCGATGAGTTGCATAATTTTAAATACACTACGCTATTACAGTAATTTTAGGGATGGGGAATACAAATTTACAAATGGGGATGAAAAGTAAAAAAATCCTAATTACTATTAGAAGGTTTTGACAATTACATAAATTGTAATGTAAAATAATAAAATGTATAAAAATGTAAAGAGAAAAGAGATTGTTTTTATGTCGAGTTTTTGATGGAAAAGGTTTTAATTAGACTAATTGATTTCAAAAGAAATTAATTAATTAAAATCCCAAAGTATAAGTTAATTTAATTAAAAGAGAAAATTAAAATAAAAAAAATGAAATAATGGGTCGGGGGTTAAAAAGTAAAAAAATAAGTGTGAGGAGGTAGTAAGAAAATGTTTTTGGTTTTAGGTCCCGAAAGATAGTTTTTAATTGAAACCAAAAAATAAAACAATAAAATAAAAGGTTATGGGCTTTCGTCGTTGTAAGCAGATCAGGGGGTGTGCTGCAGTAGAAAAAGGTTAAGCCCAAGGGTTAGTATTTCAGCAAAACAAAAACAAAGGTGGTGTAAGAACCTGGGTTTTGTTTGGGCTAGAGGGAAAAGCCCTGAATATTTGGTTATTGAAAACAAAATAATAAAAAGGGGGTGTGTAACTGGAGAGGAGTTGGGTTTGGAGATGGGCTTATGATTGTGCCTGTTTAACCATTATCAACAAATAAAATAACAAAACATAATATGTTAAATCATTTTTGTCACAACACTCTCTCTCTTAATTCATTCCATTCTCTCATTCTCTGATAGGTCTCTGTCGGAGACAAAAAATTGGCCACGTTGGAAATTACCTCCATGGAGGAGACGACGACAATGAAGCTCCGATCATGATATTTTTTACATCATTTGATTCCTCTCTCTTCTCTGATTACGCCTCTGCCTTTTGATTTTGCAGGAGATGAGGGAT
The DNA here is from genome assembly GCA_948472305.1 of Vicia faba. Taxonomy (NCBI): domain Eukaryota; kingdom Viridiplantae; phylum Streptophyta; class Magnoliopsida; order Fabales; family Fabaceae; genus Vicia; species Vicia faba. Next base: position 691,494,396 of record OX451739.1, read on the forward strand.
TCGGCCTAAATCTTGAGAGGGGTTTCTGAATACCCTAATTCCTAAAACAAACATAAATGCACATGGGAAGAGAAATCATGCATGAAGGGAAAGAAGAAAAGGTAAAGAGAGAAGAAGGAAGGAGAGTGACCTTAAATCTGTGAGTTATTCGCTTTGATTTTTTCTCTGATAAGGTTATCTGGCTTTATGTACTCATATCTTCCTCTTGCAATTTGTGTTTATTTCTTTGCAATTTATGAAAGGTTTTTAGGAAAATGATGAGAAAAACAAAAAAAGTTTGGGTTTGGTTTGGTGTCTGTGGTTAAGTTTTTGTATCTTATGTGAACTGTGGGCTCGGTTTATTGAAACGATTTTCAAGAGTTTGTGTATTGCTACAGCTCTGTCCCCCCCCACCCCCCCCCCCCCCTTTGTTGTATGAACTGTTGCCTCTTTTATATTGTGAATTTTCTTGCTTTATCTATGAAGGGTTTGGCATTGACTTGTTTTGTACCCTAAAATTTGCCCTCCCATATTTCTCAAGACATTGCAAGAAAAATCTCCAAGTTGCTCAAGATAGCTCAAGAGTTGGTCAGACAAGCTATCTCCTAAGACAGTCAACCCAAAATTAGGGTTTTGTGTTGCATTAAGATCCTTGAGTCCAAATGACCTCAAGTTCTCCCCAATGTCCTAATATGTTCACAATATCATCCATGTTAAATTTCAAGCCTTGTAGAGGAAGTTTGCTCAGTCAATTGCCCAAAGGTCCAAAAATCGATTGTGCTAGGGCAAAAGTCAACTGTGACCTACAAACAGTCAAACTTCAAGATTTTTTGTTAACATTCTCATTTTGAAGTACATTTCATTATTTGATCAATGGTTGATCATGATTATTCAAGGATTGCTCAAAATTCATCAAGATTCAAAAGTTGCTAAATTAGGGTTTTGCAAGAAAAGTCAACTCAACTTTGACCAAGCATAAATTTCTCATACTTTATGATAAATGACCCATCCAAAGCTCATTTTAAGAGGATGAAATTTCCTACAATCCATCTTCATACCCAAAGATCAAAAAATGCAATCACAAGAAGTTAAAAATTTGGACATTATAGGTCATTTTTGAAAATCAACAAAAACACCTTTTTTGTCAAAGCTTATAACTTGAGCATGGAATATCAAAATGAGATGAGACCAAAAGGGTTGGTTAGAGGACATCTCAAGCTTTCCAAAAAGTCAAAGAACACTTCCAAAAGTTCAAAATTGAAGACGTTATGCATTGTTGAAGTTGGACTTTTTTTGCAAAATTGCCAAAAGTCAACTATCCCCAAAACATTAAATTTTGTTAAATGGGCTCATTCTTTTCCACTTGATTTGAGCTTGCATAGTTACCCACATGCCCTAGCTTCAGCCATGTGCCCATATTTCACTTTTATTATTTAATTTGATTTTTAATTGAATTTATTCATTTTAAATCAAATAATATCATAAAAAATCCAAAGAATTAATAACTCATGATTTTCTGATTGTATTAGGCTTTGTTCACAGCTAGCATCACCATCAATTTCTTATCAAGCCAAATCATGTGCAAAAAGATCCAAATTAAAAAAAATTGGAAGGTTTTCAATGGAGATCAAATCACATTCATGTGCATTGATATGGAGTGATTTGGTCCATGTTTTTTACCCTAATGTAGTACACATTACATAAGCAAGCTAAAGCATACGAAATCAGGGTTAGAAACTATTGAGAGAGGCAGAACAAGAATTGAAAAATTCTCAAAAAAGTGGGAGATCAAAGTCCAAGTTAGAGACAGTTTCAGGACACGAGACTTGTCCCAATCGCTTCCTGGGCATTCACACGAGCTACCTGGATCAAAAGCAAGCATTTTCAGGCCTCTACAAGCACTGTAAGTCGCACAAAACACACCCCTGTTCTTGAAATCGATTTGACTTGTTCTTGCATCATTTGAAAAAACTATTGGCATATTTGTAATCACAAGAACATTTCCAAGCTTTTTGCATCATTTAATTTCATTTATATGGATTGTATTGCAATTCTCCATAGCTAGGTTTTGCTTGGAGTTTTTGGGCGTTTTTATTTCAGAAACAATTGAAGCACATAATGGACATGGTTGTGACCGGGAGGGTGAGACGAACACAACCATGCCCTTGGAACTTATTTTTGTGACCTGTACAGGATTTGGGAGATGGACATGCCTATAGCTATGGACTTTTGTCCGTTGGTATAGGTTTGTGACCTTTTAGCCACGGACGAGAGGTTGGGGATGATGCGTGGCGTCCCATCATTGGGCCATTCAAACCAAGCGGGTGTTTTTTATTATTTTTCTGGAAATTATTTCGTTTTCATATAATATTATTTGTTTATATTATAATAATAACTAAAGCAGTGTAGCATGGTGGCAAGCGTGTTAGTGAAATTTCCTTCAAGACCTGGGTTCGAATCCCAGGTCCTCCACTTTCTCAATAATTTTGCTTTCCAGGTATTCCCATACAGGCGCCTATATGCAGTCCACCATACTCCCTCATGCATCCAAGAGCCAGATGGCCAATGGCCAGATCAGATGGCTAGGGACTGAAGATCACCAAGGCACTAGTCAATGCATGCACACTGGATCCCAAAAAGTCAAAAAGGCCAGCACAATTGGGCCTTCAGAATTGCTCCTCACACCCCTTAATTCAGGCCCAATACTCCTCTCTTATTTTTTATTATTATTTATTTTAATTGTTTTAATTTTTCTAACCAATCAAAATTCTATTTTTTTTTATTAAATAAAATCACAAAAATATTTTTATTTCAACCAAGTTTTAAACTTTTATTTTTATTTTTATTAATAAGCACTAATTAATTAATTTAGGTTTTAATTAGAATAACTTTAACCTATTTTTGTAAATAACTAAAATTAATTAGATTTAATTAGGTTTTAATTACTAACTTAATCATTTTATTTTTCTTTCCTAAATAATCAAAAACTCCAAAAATAATTTATTTTTATTAATTAATTTATTTAATTTAATTTAGTAATTAATTTAGGACTTATTTCTTTATTAAAATAAAAACAACAAAAACCTAAAAAGATTTTTTCTTTAACCAAAAGGGTCAAAACCCTAGTCATGCGTCCGATTTAATCTGTGCCGCAATTTATTTTTCCTTATCCAATAATGTACCTGCTTCCGGATTGTAATAGTTAATTAGGACTATTTTGAAGATGTGAAAAACACAAGAAGGGGGGTTGAATTGTAAAACTTAAATCAAATGTGCAGACAACACTGTATTTTTATCCTGGTTCGTTTGATCTCAAACTACTCAAGTCCACCCGTCAAGTTGATTTCGCCTCTCTCCAACGAGGTCTTAATCCACTATATTCAATAGGATCACAACAGTCTACTTTAACAACTGTTAAAGCCTTCTTAAGTATAACCACAGACCGGTTTATCTCAAGGAAATTCTCTTATAGATAATTGAACAAAATGTGTGTTAATGTTTTCTAACAAAACTCTATATCACAACTGTGATAATACACAATATTAAGCTTGGAATAAAAACTGGATTGCTAATGCTTTTGAGTAGGCGTGGTTTGAAAGATTAGCAAAATGTATGAGTGCGTGCGTTTTTGTAGGCGTGTATATGCGTGCATCTTTTCTCACACAGACTTGTATATATAGCCAAGGCAAAGATACGTTGGTGTCCATAAATCACTTTCAATGATAATAACGTTCTTTCCTTTTTGAGAAGATCTTGTCTTGGATAAAGCCGTTGGTAATTAATCTATTCTTGAATGCTTAGAAACTCTTCAGAGTCTTCTTTATGATAATCAGAGTGTTCTTTGCTTTAGCTTATGCTGACGCTTCTGAGTGCTGATGACTTGATAAGGATCTTAATTAGAGTCAGAGTGTTTTATGCGCAGATTCTGGTCATCAGGCTTCAGTATATAATCTGGTAACTTCGGCGTGTAGCACATGATATTGATCTTCTGATGCTGACATATCTTCTGATGCTGATGTTGATACTGATCTTTTAATGCTTATTCCCTCAGAACTTCTGTAAACACAAAACATAATTTTAAGTAGCATATGTGTCTTATACAAAAATCTTACAATTTATTTGTTCTTGTATTTTGTTATCATAAAAACTCTAATTGAGGGTTGTAGAATTAAACTATGTTCTAACAATCTCCCCCTTTTTGATGATGACAAAAACCAGATTTTTTCAATTAAAATTAAGGAGTAAAAGGTATCAGAGATTAAAAATAAAGAATAAAAGATATCAGAGCAACGAAGAGAAAAAGTCCCCCTGAGTTGATTACAACCCTTTAATTCCATGAGACTTTGAGCATCCAGACTTTACTGTTTCTTTCGTCAGATTTTTGTACCTGTTCAAGCTTTTCAGAAGAAAGAAATTCAAATAGATAAGAATGTCAGAATGTTTGAGACTTATGTCTCAATAATCCGTTATTGAAAAATATCATTCTTTCTCCCCCTTTTTGTCAGTTATCAAAAAGCACAAATAATCAGAGTTAAAGAAATCAGAGCTAAAAATGCATTTATATTAAAAACAGAAGCAATGATAAGTTCAGAACATGTAAAATATTACAGATAAACAAGTTATAAAAATAGCAAGGAAATTTCTAAGAAGGAGGAGGAAGTCGTGTGAACAAGGCCTCCAACATGCTCTTGATTTGGGTGTTGGTTTCCTGGTGCTGAGTTAACATGTTCGCTATTGCATCAATTTTGGTGTCCTGCTTATCCATTCTTTCATTCATCAGCATATCACATCTTTTCAAGTCTTCAAGAGTCTGCCTGTCAAGGGAGGAAGCTTGAGGATCTTCAGAAACAGGTTACTTCTTAGAGCTTTCAGCAATATCTTCTTCTTGACCCAAGTCTTCAGATGGAATCATTTGTTCTTCTGACTCTGGTGTACGATGTTCAGACCAAGGAGCATTGTCCAGCGGGAGAACTTCTTCCTTAACAGCTTGCTCAGAACTGGACCTTCAATTTCTTTCAGCAGATTACTGAAGTTCTGTTGAGCTTGTCCATAGCTCTGTTCTTGCAGCTTAAAGGTTTCAGAGCATACCCATCTTCTGAACTTTGTCCAAAGGTAGGCAGAAGCAGCAGGGTCAACCAGTTCCAAACTCGCTTGTTTTAGAGAAGTGATCCACTTCTGTACTTCTGTTTCAAAGTTCAATATGCTGGAACCAACATCTGGATGTTTTGGTTTTTGGATAGCAGTTTTGTTGGTTATTGCAGCAAGGCGTTCAAGGACTGTTAAATCAATGACAGTCTTGCTGTGGTCGTCTGAATTATCTTTTGGTGAGGGAGTGGGAGAGTCAGGAATTATGATTGGACTTGATGGGGAATTTGGTGGAGTTAATTCTGGTGAAGAGGGAAGTTGAGGGATATTCACAATGGTACCAATGGGAAATTGAATGGCCAGAGGTACGGGTTCAGGGGATTCAGAGGGTTGAGCCTCAAAGGTTTGAGTCTCAGGTTGTGGAGATTGATCAGGTTGAGGAGAGGGTGGATTAATTTCTGGTTGTGGAGATGAAGGTAGTGGGATTTCTGGTTCTGGAGAGAGTGGAGTTTCTGGTTGTGGTTCTGTGTTTGGATTTGGATTTTCTGTTTCGAGAGCAGAAGTGTGTTGGTCTATATCAGAAAGAACTTTTTCAAGTTCTTGTTGGGTTTCAACAATATTTGGATTTTTTGGTTGGGAGAGATATCTTCTGAGGTTAAGGATTCAGAAGGGTCAAAATCAAAGTCAAAATAATCAAAAGTTTGAGGTGTGGGGTTTTCAGATGGAGTTGGAATTGGGATAGATGTTGATACAACAATTGAATCTAAAACAGTTACAGAAGAAGGATTACCTCTCTTCTTAGGAGTCTGCTGAGATGATCCTTCTGCAACAACTTTTCTTTTCTTTGTCTTCTTCAGAACAACCTCTGGAACCTTCTGCTGGAGATCTTGAATATTCAGATTTGGTGTTGTACCATCAGCCTTGCAAGCATCCAGATATCTCAGAATTATATCTAGTTTAGAGTCAATCTCTGAGAACAGAGGAAATTTGTCCAGAGGGACTCTTCTGCTGGAGATTGCATCAAAAGGAGTGACACTGGGCTCCTTCTTGATGTTCTCTATCAACTTCATTTTCTTCATATTTTTGGCATTCAGCTGTTTGCCAACAGTAGCTTCCAGAGTGCTGATTTCTTGAGCCTCTGTCAGATGATCAATCAGCCTATTCTCTGTAAGAATATCTGATATCAGTATTCCCAAGGGTATCCAATCCCTTTTTGTTCGCTCCTCTTCTCTTGTTTCTTTGACACTTGTTCTGAGATGGTTGAACAGCAGATGAGCTAGATTTATCTTGACCTTTTGAGAGATGAAATAGATCAGAAACTGCTGATCAATATTAATGTAATCAGGAGAGCTGGTAGGCTTCCTGTGGTTGAAGCAGCCCAGAATGATCTTGGCCCAAATTCTGTGTTTTTCCTTTAAATCCCTTATCTTGCCGGAGGGAAGCCCCAGAGTGAAAATTTCCCTTGCAATTAGGGATGCATCAGCACACCTTTCTGCCATATCAATGCAACGAACACCACCACTACTGTACCCTATTAAACGTGCAATGAGGTCTTCAGTGATAACAATCTTCTTCCCCATGATGTAAGACGTAACTTGATGATTTGAAGAAGAAGCGTGAATCCAAAATTCCTTTACCATAATAGGAAATGTTGGACCCACCAGTCTGTCAAAATACTTTTCCCAGCCTTGAGCTTTAACCTCTTCAGATAGATCAAACCCATTCTCCTTAAGACTGTTGAAATCCATGATTAATTCTGACAGAACTTCTAGGTTTTTGATTGGTGTTAGAAGCGTTCTGTAAGGTTCTTCGTATTGTTCAGATGAAACAGTTTTATGGGAACCTGAAGAAGGAATGCTGGAAGAAGCCATGTTCACACGAGGTTTTTGTGAAAAAGATTGAAAGGGTTTATTGAGAAAGTAAGAACACTGAAATCAGAAATATTTAGAGAAAATGAAAGTGACGGTAAAAGAGTGTAAATGGTGTGAAGTGTGTTAAAATAGATTTCTAAAAGGTTTTGAAAACATAAACGTCAAGAGAGAGAAATTAATAATGATTATTAGCATTTAATGATAGCTGATTTTAGGGGATTTCAGAAAGATATTTGGAACGGTTACCCATGACATGTGTCTTAATGCATCCAATCAGCGCTTTTGCCTTTTCAGAAACGTGAACGCGTGTTCAGCCTCAGAAAATGGCTGATGACTGGATGACACTTGTTTGCTTGAGTGAACAACACATTTATATCCTTGAAATGAAGCGCTCAGATCTTCATGGATAGATTCTGATACAATCTGCACTTCTAAAGTTCTGAAAGAAGATTGATCAGTAGTTCACAGAAAAATAAACAAAGTTCTGAAGGTTAATATATAGAATCAAAACAATTTCATTCTGGGCAGAGCTTCATGCTGAGATGTTTCAGAATGAAGTTGAACCTATCTTCAGAAAGTGGTTTTGTAAAAATATCAGCCCATTGATGGTCTGTGTTAAAAAATTTAAAATTTAAAATCCCTTTCTGAATATAGTCCCTAATAAAATGATGTTTTATTTCTATATGCTTAGCCCTAGAATGTAAAATTGGATTTTTACTAAGACAAATAGCAGAAGTATTGTCAAAGAAGATAGGAATGTTACTCTCAAATATCTGAAAGTCCTCAAGTTGACTTTTTATCCCGAGCATTTGTGTGCTGCATCCAGCTGCTGCTATGTATTCAGCTTCTGCTGTTGATAGAGCAATTATGGATTGTTTTTTGTTGGACCATGAGATCAGATTTTCTCCCAGAAACTGGAAGCTTCCAGAAGTGCTTTTACTCTCTACTCTGTCTCCAACAAAATCAGCATCACAGTATCCTACTAAGCTGTAATCACTTGATTTTCTATAAAACAAACCCATATTAGTAGTACCTTTCAGATACTTGAAAATTTGCTTAACTTATGTTAAGTGAGATTCTCTAAGATCAGATTGGAATCTAGCACAAATGCATACACTGAATAAAATGTCAGGCCTTGAAGTCGTCAGATATAGAAGAGAACCAATCATACCTCTGTAGACCTTCTGTTCTACCTTTTTGCTTACCTCTTCTCTTTCTAGACTGCACGTGGGATGCATTGGAATTTTTGATGGCTTACATTCTGAGAGATCAAATTTCTTCAGATGTTCTCTGACATATTTGCTCTGATGAATGTAAGTTCCTTCTGGGGTTTGATTGATCTGAATGCCCAGAAAGAATTTCAGTTCCCCCATTAGGCTCATCTCAAATTCTGTCTGCATACACTTAGCAAACTTTCTTCCGAGAGAAGGTTTAGTAGATCCAAATATGATATCATCAACATAAATTTAACATACTAAAATGTCATTCTTAACTGTCTTACATAATAAGGTTGTGTCCACTTTCCCTCTGGTGAATTCCTTTTCTAACAGGAAGTTACTTAGTCTTTCATACCAAGCTCTGGGAGCTTGTTTCAGACCATAGAGTGACTTCTTTAGTTGGAAAACATATTCTGGATTTTTTGAACTTTAAAAACCAGGGGGTTGGTGTACATATACCTCTTCTTCTATATAGCCATTTAAAAATGCACTCTTAACATCCATCTGATATAGAGTGATGCCTTTATTAACAGCAAATAAGATTAAGAGTCTGATAGATTCTAACCTAGCGACTGGAGCAAAGGTTTCTGTATAGTCTATCCCCTCTTGCTGACTATAACCTTGTGCTACCAATCGTGCTTTGTTTCTGATGACTTCACCTTGTTCATTCAGTTTGTTTCTGAACACCCATTTTGTTCCAATGACATTGAATCCTTTTGGTTTAGGAACTAGATCCCATACGTCATTTCTTGTGAATTGATTTAGCTCCTCTTGCATTGCTAGAATCCAATCATTGTCCAGAAGTGCTTCATCAATTGATGTTGGTTCAATTAGAGAAACCAGTCCCATGAGGGATTCTTCAGAGTTTCTGAAGCTAGCTCTTGTTCTGATTGGATCCTCCTTTCTTCCTAAGATTGTTTCTTCTGGGTGATCCATGCTGCTTCTGGGTGGTCTTTTCTGAAGTTGATCAACAGAAGGTGCTGGATTGCTTGCAGTGCCTCTTTCTGATGTTGAGGGAGTGTCTCTGTTAAGAGCTTCTGATGACTTGTCTTCAGTACCTGTGAATTCAACTTCCATACCTGCAAGGAATTCATTCTGCTTTGACTTTTGAGAGTCAAGCTTATCATAAAAACGAACACTGATTGATTCTTCCACAATCTGTGTTTCTGTATTGTATACTCTGTAACCTCTTGAGCGTTCAGAGTATCCTAACATAATACACTTTTGTGCTTTAGAGTCAAACTTGTTCAAATAATTGTTTGTATTCAAAATAAAGCATGTACATCCAAATGGATGAAAATAAGAAATGTTGGGCTTTCTGTTCTTCCACAATTCATATGGAGTCTTTTCCAGAATAGGTCTTATAGAGATTCTATTCTGAATATAACACGTTGTGTTTATTGCTTCTGCCCAGAAGATCTTAGCAACGTTAGTCTCGTTGATCATGGTTCTGGCCATTTCTTGCAATGTTCTGTTCTTTCATTCTACAACTCCATTTTGTTGGGGAGTTCTAGGACAAGAGAAATCATGCAGAATGCATTTGTCATTAAATAATGACTCAAAATCTTTGTTTTCAAACTCTCCACCATGATCACTTCTGACTTTGACGATTTTAAGATCCTCTTCATTCTGAACTTGGTTGCAGAAGGTGACAAACACAGAGTGTGACTCGTCCTTGTGTCTTAAGAACTTTACCCATGTCCATCTGCTATAGTCATCTACGATTACTAACCCATACTTCTTGCCACTGACTGAAGCAGTTTTAACTGGTCCAAATAAGTCAATGTACAGAAGTTCTAATGGCTTAGAGGTGGAAACAACGTTTTTAGATTTGAAAGCTGGTTTTGCAAACTTGCCTTTCTGACATGCTTCACACAGAGCATATGAATTGAACTTCAGGTTAGGAAGTCCTCTGACCAGATTGAGTTTGTTAATCTGAGATATTCTTCTCATGCTAACATGTCCCAATCTTCTGTGCCAGATCCATTGCTCGTTGTTAACAGACAGAAGACACTTTACATTCTGACTTTTTAGTTCAGAAAGTTTTATTTTATAAATGTTGTTTCTCCTCTTTCCATTAAATAGGATAGTCCCATCTTTCTGACTAACAGCTTTGCATGAATTTTGATTAAAGATTATATCATAACCGTTATCACTTAATTGACTTATGGATAACAGGTTATGCAGTAATCCATCTACTAATAAAACATTACTTATAGAGGAAATATTTCCATTACCTACAGTTCCAGAGCCAATGATTTTTCCTCTCTGATTGCCTCCAAAACCTACGTGGCCTCCAGGCTTAAGTTTCAGGCTTTGGAACATATGCCTTCTTCCCGTCATGTGTCGTGAGCAGCCAGAGTCCAGGTACCATGATTGGCGTTTCTGCTTTGCTGCTAAAGATATATGCCACATGTATTATTTTATCCTTAGGTACCCATATTTTCTTGGGTCCTGATTTGTTAGTTTTACCAAAACTCTGGTTGAATTTTGGTTTGACAGAATAATTACTACTTGTATATTTGATGTCATGTGTGTGCCCATATATAAAGTGTGAATCAAGTGAAGTGCGTTTTATAACTAAGTCCATGGCATTCTTTGGTATAGGTACCTTACCTTGGTATCCTATTCCTTTTCTGCCATTTCTGCTAACTCCATAGATCATTGAAGCCATTTTGCTTCTATCTATGTTTTTAGCTAGAAACTTCTGAAAGTTGTGATCATACTCCTTGATGATCTCATCAGCACTGCTGGAAGTTTCAGGGATTGTTTCCTTCTGAGAGTTTTGCAATAGATTTTCTAATTTTGAAATTTTATTTTTAACTCAGAATTCTCCAATTTGAGACTCTCAGTCTTATCAGAGTCAGAAGCAAGATTCCTTTTCAGGTTTCTGAATTTGACTCTGATCTGCTGATATCTTTCCATAATTTCATTAAGGCTTTCAGCTAGTTCAGCCTTAGTAAAGTTTATAGCAAAGTCAGGGAATACCTCTTCTGTATCTGATTCAGAGTACGACTCAAAAGCTTCACTGTCTTCTGTTATGTTTTCCATGAGAGCTATGTTTGCTCTTTCATCATCTGATTCTGAGTCAGCTTCAGATGTGTCAGAATCATCCCATGTAGCCATGAGACTTTTCTTCTTTTCCTTGCCAAACTTCTTTTTGGGCTTTTCCTTCTGAAGCTTTGGGAAATCACTTTTGTAGTGTCCTTGCTCGTTACATTCATAGCAGATGATGTCTTTGTTGTTTGGCTTTCTGCTTCCTGATGAGCCTTCAGATCTTTTGTGTCCAGAGGAGGATTCTGACCTTCTGTATCTGGAGAAAGATTCATTTTGATTCTCTAATCTTCTAGGATTCATGAACTTCCTTTGCCTCTGCTTCCATAATTGGTTCACCCTTCTGGAGAGGAGAGATAGTTCATCTTCTTCTGATGAAGACCCATCAGAGGTTTCTTCTACAGCCTGCAAAACCTTGGAGTCAGGTTTTCTGTTAGATTTTAAAGCTAATGGCTTACCTTGATTTTGAGGTTCATCTGCTTCTAGCTCTATCTCGTGACTTCTGAGGGAGCTGACAAGTTCCTCCAGAGAGATTTTGTTGAGATCCTTGGCTAGCTTAAGCGCTGTGACCATTGGCCTCCACTGTTTTGGCAAGCTTCTGATGATCTTCTTAACATGATCAGCAATGGAATACCCTGTGTCAAGAACTTTTAGACCAATAGCAAGAATTTGAAATCTTGAAAACATAGTCTCTATTGATTCAGTCTCTTCCATCTTGAATGCCTCATACTTTTGAATGAGCGCAAGAGCTTTGGATTCTTTGACTTGAATGTTGCCTTCATGCGTCATTCTCAGAGAGTCAAACATATTCTTTGCAGTGTCTCTGTTTGATATCTTTTCATATTCTGAATAAGAGATGGCGCTGAGAAGAATTGTTCTGGCCTTGTGATGATTTCTGAAATCACGCTTTTGCTGATCAGACATTGCTTTCCTGTCAATCTTCTGACCACTTCCATCCACTGGGTGCGTGTATCCATCAGTCACCATGTCCAATAGATCAACATCATGGGCCAGAAATAAACTTTCAATTCTGTCTTTCCAGTAGTCAAAGTTCTCTCCATCAAAGACTGGAGGTTTGCCACTGAATCTGTCTCTTTCTTCATTGTTGTCATTGCTGATGTTTTGATGTGGTCCTGCCATTGTGTTTTTCTAACGCTGGATCTTGTACTGACACAGTTAAGTCTTATAAGCTCAGAACCAGGCGCTCTGATGCCAATTGAAGATGTGAAAAACACAAGAAGGGGGGTTGAATTGTAAAACTTAAATCAAATGTACAGACAACACTGTATTTTTATCCTGGTTCGTTTGATCTCAAACTACTCCAGTCCACCCATCAAGGTGATTTCGCCTCTCTCCAACGAGGTCTTAATCCACTATATTCAATAGGATTACAACAGTCTACTTTAACAACTGTTAAAGCCTTCTTGAGTCTAATCACAAACCGGTTTATCTCAAGGAAATTCTCTTACAGATAATTGAACAAAATGTGTGTTAATGTTTTCTAACAAAACTCTATATCACAACTGTGATAATACACAATATTAAGCTTGGAATAAAAACTGGATTGCTAATTCTTTTGAGTAGGCGTGGTTTGAAAGCTTAGCAAAATGTATGAGTGCGTGCGTTTTCATAGGCGTGTATATGCGTGCATCTTTTCTCACACAGACTTGTATATATAGCCAAGGCAAAGATACGTTGGTGTCCATAAATCACTTTCAATGATAATAACGTTCTTTCCTTTTTGAGAAGATCTTGTCTTGGATAAAGCCGTTGGTAATTAATCTATTCTTGAATGCTTAGAAACGCTTCAGAGTCTTCTTTATGATAATCAGAGTGTTCTTTGCTTTAGCTTATGCTGACGCTTCTGAGTGCTGATGACTTGGTAACGATCTTGATCAGAGTCAGAGTGTTTTATGCGCAGATTCTGGTCATCAGACTTCAGTATATAATCTGGTAACTTCGGCGTGTAGCACATGATATTGATCTTCTGATGCTGACATATCTTTTGATGCTGATGTTGATACTGATCTTCTGATGCTTATTCCATCAGAACTTTTGTAAACACAAAACATAATTTTAAGTAGCATATGTGTCTTATACAAAAATCTTACAATTTATTTATTCTTGTATTTTGTTATAATCAAAACTCTAATTGAGGGTTGTAGAATCAAACTATGTTCTAACACATTTAATTACTTTTATCGCTTTATGTTATTTTTCAAAGGGTTTGTCTTTTGCGATGTAGATACCCGATGCCTTGTAATTTAAATTCCGCCTTTTATTTCTGCAAATTATAACTGTTAGATGTTTGATAATAGGGTTGCATGACAAGACTAAATGTTAATCTTAAAATCAAATTAGATCAGCTTTAACATGTACAAAGATAAAAATAACTGAAAACGACACACTCGCACATGCGCACTCTTAGGGTACACCCCACTTGGTTGCCTTCATACACGGTCATTGAGTATAGGTCACTTTAGAGGTCGCCCTCTTGTCTAAAAGATCATAGTCGCCTCAAAACGGTTCCCTCGGATATGATTGCCTCAAAAAAAATGATCTAGGACATTAGGGTTACCGCTAAGGCGTCCTAACATTGCTTTGGTGACCGTAAGTCCCTCATTCGAATTGACCCTCAAACTCCAACGATGGTGCTACCTACTCATCAATAGTAGGATAGCATTGTCTAAAGGAAATTAGCATAGAACGATTCTTTTTTCAAGTAGGTAGATGGTTCTTAAGTACTTGCTCTTTCAAAACAAAAACTCTTCACACTTACATTTTTCGAACAAAGTTTTCAAAAACACTTCATACGCTCTTGAGGACAGAAGCAAGAGTTAAATCGATGTTTCAAACAAAAACTTTTTTCAAACCCACAAGCACAAAGAAAACAATTTTGAAAACAATTGAGCAAGCACCTAAGAGCCCGTGGATAACCATGGATAGAAAGGGTGCTAACACCTTCCCTTTCTATAATTTACCCCCCGAACCCGAGAAACACCTCGAAAAAGGAATTTTTCTGTGCTTTTTTCCTTTCCTTGTTGGATAAAAATAAAATTCGATGGAGACTCTTTCTTACCGCGACATTTTGCGAACACGAAACGCAAAATGCAAACCAGCATTCCAAAAAACAGTCAGTTCTTCCCACCGTACCACAGAACTGGTGACTCTGCTGGGGAAATATTTATAAGTGGGGTGTACCTTAGGAATAGTTCATATTGTTTTCAATTGCTTGACTTGTATTCTTAATCTTTGTGGGTTGAATTGGAGTTACTATAGATCCTAACCCGGATCTGGGGAATACCCTTTAGGTAAGTAGCAATAAATTGTGAGGGAACTGTACGGCGTAGACCGATACGGTTGAAGTGGTAGCTACATTAGTGTGGCACTTTAGTATGTACTGATATCCCTTGTGGCGCAACGAGGAGAATATGGGTCTGCTAAAGGGTCATTAAGCACCAACTGACCTTAGCACCTTTAATTGACCAACTTGGCCATAGAACAGTAGAAGTATGCTACACTCATTGAGACTAAACTCTCGCGATGATTCCGGCTGAAAGAAAAGGTTTCTAAACTGGAATTATGACCGATCGAGGGTGGTCAGTGATATTGAGATCATCTAGAACCTGATTACTATTTTAGGACAGGTTTGAACCAACTAAACTGAAAGAGGGTAATACCTAAACTCCTTGCCAGCCTGAAATCTAAGGGCTATCTGTGTGACTTGTTTGCCCTCACCATGTTTGCTATTTGTGAATACTTGTGGTGTGTGTCTTATCATAACATCATGCATCATGACATTGCATGTATCTTGCATCAATACTAACCTATTTCAAAGACAGAGGGGATTCATCTTTGTTCTGTTTTATAGGTCATGGCACCCATGCGTAGAAACACTATTCGGATCAACTTTGTCCAGATTTCCACTCAGCTTAATGATTTGGTTGCAAAGATGCCATATACTTCTTCCTTTATCAGAAGACATGGTCACCTCCTGGGTTTGGTCACCTCAAAGATGGATGAACAGATGATGAGTGTCTTAGTCTAGTTCTTTGATCCACTGTACCATTGCTTTACTTTTCCGGACTACCAGTTGGTCCCTACCTTGGAAGAGTTCTCTGATCTACTGGGTATCTCCATTCTAGAGAAGACCCCGTTTACAGGTTGGGAGAAGATCCTTAGGCAGGAAGAGATTGCTTCAGCCCTTCATCTGACAAAGGCTGAGGTAATGTCTAACTGGGAAACTAGAAGTGGGACAAAAGGCTTCTTTACTAAATTCTTGGTTGATCGGGCTAATCAGTTTTGGGACAGTCTAGACTTTCAGGCATTTGAAGACATTCTGGCTCTTCTCATATATGGTTTGGTGTTGTTTCCTAACTCTGATTCCTTTGTTGACGTGAATGCGGTGAAGATCTTCATTTCCCGTAATCCGGTACCCACTCTCTTGGGTGACATTTTGCACTCTCTTTATGCCCGTACTGCTCGGAAGCGGAGAACCCTTATGTGTTGTGCACCATTGCTAGCGAGGTGGTTTATTTCTCACCTCCCCAAATTAGTTTTGAAGAACAGGGAAGGCATGGGTTGGGCCTATAGGGTTATGTCTCTCTCACAATGACATCATTTGGACTATCAAGGGTATGGAAGACGTGGCTATTATTGATTGCTGTGGGGATTACCCCAATGTTCCACTGCTAGGAACCCATGGAGGAATCACCTATAATCCATGTTTGGCCTTCCGTCAATTTAGGCGAGCTAGGAGGGAAGGACCTCATGAGTTACTGATGTCGAGCATTGTCTTTGACTTCCAAGGGGATAGTGACGAGCAACGCCGCAGGTTCATAAGAGCTTGGGATAGAGTACACAGGTCTGATCCACACAAGCTAGGTGCAAAAACTTCTCTTCCGATGGAGCCATATCTCCGATGGGTTCGAATCCGTGCCCAAAAGCTGGGAATGTCGTACAAAGTCGTCTTTCCTATAACTCTTGAGGTTGCTAATGAAGAAGGGGTTCCTCCTACCATCCTCCATCCATACATTCCTACTGACATTGGGGCATTAAAGAGATCGTGGATACAGCTGAGAGAAGAGCGGGATACTTACAGAGAGAAGTATCACGAGCAAGAGCAGAAGATCCAGAATTTGACAAGGCAATTGGAGAATGAGAAGATCCTCAATGACTATGTCCACACTGACAGGAAATGACCATGGGAGCATTGATTGTCTTTCAATTATTTCTAGTTTTGATTTATTTTTCAGTATTTCCTTTTTGTAACGCATTAAAGGCATCTGTTGAACATTTGAATTCAAAGTTTATCTAATAAAAATGTGTTTTATTTTTGTTTACGAATTTGAATCTCTAAAGTATTTGTAATCATATCATGCGCATTTCATTCCATGCACCTCATAACAGGTACCCTTACAGGTTTTCTCATCTTCTTCACTGTTTATTTCAGCACATCATGTCTGCTGAAACATCAACTAATCAAGCTATGAAGGCTCTACAAGCTCAAAACGCTCAATTTCAAGAGATGTTCATGAATTTGGCTAAGGGTCAGCAAGATCTAAAGACCCTTATCTTAAAGGATAAGAAGAAGAAGGAGAAGAAGAAGAAGACGGTCCTCCTGAACATGGGTCACAGGTTTGGAAACTGGCTACGAGATGAAGTCAATTTATCCCCCTCATATGGAGGGGGAGAAAACCAAGAAGAAAGGAGGGTTCCTATCCTTGTGGTATCTGACCACGAGACTGACTTTGACGAAGACCAGTATCCTCCTGCCGAGGATAGATATAAACAGCTTGAAGACCGGTTAAGTGCGGTGGAGATTCAGAAGGTCCCTGGGTTAGACTTTGGTGATCTAGGCTTGTCATCCAGGGTGATGATTCCCCACAAGTTCAAAGCACCAGCCTTTGCTAAGTACGACGGGGTTTCTTGCCGAAAGTTGCACCTCTGTTTGTATGTTAGAAAAATTCAGCCATACATCGCTGACAGGAACCTCTGGATCCACTTCTTTCAAGACAGTCTCTCAGGGACTCAACTTGAATGGTTTTACCAGCTGGAAGGAGCTAGTATCCGTAATTGGGAAGACTTGGCTGCTGCTTTCTACAAGTAATACCAATATAATGCCGACATCTCTCCCACGCGTACCCAACTTCAGGGTATGTCCATGGGTGCGGGCGAAGGTTTTAAAGATTACACTCAAAAGTGGAGGGACCTTGCTGGAAGAGTGCAACCACCCCTGGATGATAGGGAGCTAGTGGATATATTTTTACGGACCCTGTTTGGTCCGTATTTCAACCATCTGATTGGGAGTTCATCGTCCAGGTTTACAGAGTTGATTATGACCGGGGAAAGAATTGGGCTGGTATCAAATTCGGTAAAATACAGAAGGGTGCTTCATCAGGCGCCGAGAAGAAGCCTTTTAAGAAGGAATCCAGTGCTATTTACAGTTCAAAAAGCCATAATAGACCTGAACGCCGCCAAGCTGTTAATGCGGTTGTTATTTCAAGACCGACTATTTCCGCATAATGCAACAATCAGCCAAGGGCCGAGAGGCCGCGAAGACAATTCACTCAAATCAACATGACTTTATCCCACATTCTGTCGCAGTTATTGAAGACCAACTTGGTGATTCCGAAGGAAGCCCCGAAGAATCCCAATACAACATCAACGATGTACAACCCGAACACCCGTTGTGCTTTTCATTCTGATAGCCCGGGGCATGATACGAATGATTGTTGGGTCCTGAAGAATAAAGTACAGGATTTAATTGATGCTAAAGAGATTGAATTCGAAGCGCCAGGAAAGCCTAATGTCATAATGGGTCCTATGCCAAAACATGACGCGGGAGTGATTGCTATTGGGGATGATGATGATGAAGAGTTTGATATTGATAGATGGATTTACCCAACTACCGATGGTGGCCTGAGCAATTGGACATCAAAGGATTCTATGCCAATTTCTTATATTACCCAATAATGAGACTTTTGTTTTGTATTTGTAATAGACAATATTTTAAACTTTATGGCCTGGTGTCTTACCCGAGGCACCATGGCTTTGTTTGTGAGGGATTTATGTGTGTCATTTCCATATATCATTAATAAAAGCATTGGATGTTTTCTTGCATTTCAAATTTTGTGCTCCTTGTTTTTCTTTTTACCTTTCAAAACAGCTATTTTACACACACTCACATATACAGGTCTACATCCACTCTGGATCCCACTGATAACGACTCTGCTACTGCCAGTTATGACTTCGAAAGTCCGATCAACTTAGCCGAAGACGAAGGTGAAGATGATTGCGAAGTGGCTGGTGAACTTGCTAGACTATTACTTCAGGAATAGAGGGCCATACAACCACATGAAGAGCTAGTGGAAACAGTGAATCTGGGCTCAGAGGTAGACAAGAAAGAAGTCAAGATCGGTGCAAATCTGGAAGCTAGTGTTAAACAACGGTTGATTCAGATGCTGCATGACTACGTTGAGATCTTCTCCTGGTCTTATGAAGATATGCCTGGGTTGGATGCCGATATTGTGGTTCACTGATTGCCTACCAAGGAACAACTGTCCTCCAGTGAAACAGAAGGTTCTCCGAATGCGCCCAGAGATGTCTGAGAAAATAAAGGCTGGGGTGATGAAGCAGTTTGACATCGGTTTACTAGCAGTTACTCTTACCCACAGTGGGTGGCCAACGTGGTTCCTGTTCCGAAGAAGGATGGTAAAGTTCGAATGTGTGTTGACTATAGGGATCTGAACAGAGCGAGCCCTAAGGATGATTTCCCTCTGCCTCATATCAACGTTTTGGTTGACAACACCGCTCAGCATAAGGTCTTCTCCTTTATGGATGGTTTCTCCGGTTACAATCAAATTAAGATGGCTCCCGAAGATATGGAGAAGACAACCTTCGTTACTCAATGGGGTACCTTTTGCTACAAGGTCATGCCTTTTGGATTAAAGAATGCTGGGGAAATGTATCAGCGCACCATGGTCGCTTTGTTCCATGACATGATCCATCATGAGATTGAAGTATACGTCGATGACATGATTGCAAGATCCCAGACTAAGGAAGAACACCTTGACCATCTTCAGAAGCTATTTGACAGGTTGAAGTTGTACAAGCTGAGGATAAACCCGAACAAGTGCACCTTCGGGGTGAGATCTGGTAAGCTGCCGAGTTTCGTCGTAAGTGATAAGGGTATTCAAGTGGATCCTGCCAAGGTGAAGGCTATACAGGAAATGCCAGCTCCCCAAACAGAAAAATAAGTCAGAGGCTTTCTGGGACGTCTGAACTATATTGCCCGATTCATCTCGCACCTGACTGCTACTTGTGAGCCAATCTTCAAGTTGCTGAAGAAAGATCAAGTGGTAAGATGGAACGATAAATGTCAGGACGCTTTCAAAAGGATCAAAGAATATCTCCAAGAGCCACCTATTCTGATGCCTCCAGTTGAAGGTATACCTTTGATCTTATACATGGACAATACTCGATAATTCGATGGGGTGTGTGTTGGGGCAGCATGACGAGTCTGGCCAAAAAGAGCATGCTATTTACTACCTTAGCAAAAGTTTTACCGACTGCGAGACCCGATACTCGTTGCTTGAGAAAACTTGTTGCGCTTTGGCATGGGCTGCTCGTTGGCTGAGACAGTATATGCTGACTCACACTACTCTATTGATATCAAAGATGGATCCAATCAAGTATATCTTCGAAAAGCCTGCCTGGTCCGGAAGAATAGCAAGATGGCAGATGATTTTGACTGAGTATGACATCCAATATACGACCCAAAAGGCAATTAAGGGAAGTGTGTTGGAAGATCATTTGGCACATCAGGCAGTGGACGATTACCAGTCTATAAACTTTGAATTCCCGGATGAGAATATCATGTTGGTGACTGACTGTGAGACACCTAGACCGGATGAAGGACCTGAGGAAGGATCCCAATGGTCTATGTACTTTGATGGAGCTTCAAACGCTTTGGGTAATGGCATTGGCGCCGTGATCATATCTCCCAAAGGCTCTCATACTCCGTTTACCTCCTGACTATGTTTCAACTGCACCAACAACATGGCGGAGTATGAAGCATGCATTATAGGTCTTCGAGCATCAATTTACCTAAGGATAAAGTTCTTAAGTGTATTAGGATATTCCGCTCTCGTAATCAGTCAGATCAAAGGCGAGTGGGATACGAAACACCCTAATCTTATTCCTTACAAGGAGTATGTGTTGACGTTGCTTCCGCACTTCGAGGAGATAACTTTTGAACACTTCCCTAGAGAGGAGAATCAGTTAGCGGACGCGCTGGCTATGATGTCTTATATGTTCAAAGTCAATTGGGACAACAAGGCTCCCCAGATTATCATTGAAAGGTTGGACGAACCTGCACATTGCTGTGACATTGAGACTGAAGAAGTAGCAGATAAACCCTGGTTTCATGTGGTGAAGAGGTATCTTGAAACTCAGGAGTACCCCAAGGGTGCATCTGTTAATGACAAGAAGTTTCTGAGGAGGTTCGTGCCGAAGTTCTTCATCAGCAATGGTATTATTTACAAGCGTAGCTATGATTCGACCTTACTGCGTTGTGTGGATAAGAACGAAGCAGAGAGGATCATGATAGAGTTACATGAAGGTACTTTCCGAACTCATTCCAGTGGACATACCATGGCAAAGAAAATCCTATGGGCAGGATATTATTGGTCCATAATGGAAGCCGGTTGTTATCAACATTCTCGGACCTGTCACAAGTGCCAAGTCTATGCTGATAAAGTGCATATACCTCTAGTTCCTCTGAACGTCTTGATAGCTCTGTGGCCTTTTGCAATGTGGGGCATTGATATGATCGGCGAGATCAGACCTATGACATCCAACGGGCATCGTTTCATCCTGGTAGCTATTGATTACTTTATGAAGTGGGTTGAAGAAACTTCCTTTGCTACAATAACCAAGAACGTCGTGGCACGGTTTATTCGGCACAACTTGATCTGTCGGTATGGTGTAACAGAGAGGATCATTACGGACAATGGTACAAATCTCAACAATAAAATGATCACCGAGCTCTGCAAGCAGTTCAAAATACAACATCATAACTCTTCTCCCTACCGGCCGAAGATGAATGGGGCTGTAGAAGCGGATAATAAGAACATCAAGAAGATTGTGCAGAAGATGACGGTGACATACAAAGACTGGCACGAGATGTTCCGTTTGCTCTTCATGGGTACCGTACCTCAGCACGGACGTTAATAGGGGCAACACCCTATTCCTTGGTATATGGCATGGAGGCAGTCCTACCCATTGAAGTTTAGATACCCTCTCTTCGGATTATGAAGGATGCAGGTTTAAGCCAAGATGACTGGATCCATACCCGGCTTGATCAGCTGAACTTAATCAACGAAAAGAGACTTACTGCTATTTGTCATGGTCAAATGTATCAAAAGCGAATGATCAAGGCATTTAACCTGAAAATCAGACGACAAGAGTATGAAGTTGGGGATCTGGTATTCAAGCACATTATCTTACCTCAGGGTGATCCCATGGGCAAATGGACCCCTACTTATGAAGGGCCATTTGTGGTTAAGAACATTTTCTCAGGAGGAGCTATGATTCTAACCACCATGGATGGTGACGACCTTACTCACCCCGTCAATGCAGACATAGTGAAAAGATACTATGCATAATCAAAGACCCGCTAGGTCGACTGGCCTAGGAAAAAATAAGGGCTTCCCGGTGAACCAAAAGGGTTCGAGAAAAAATAAGGGATGAAAGTGAAAAAACTGTACACCTGGCAAGTCAAAAACCTGAAAAGGCGGCTTGGGCAAAAAAGGGTATCCCGGTGGATTGAAAACCCGAAAGGCCGGTCCAGGAAAAAATTAGGGATCAAAGCGTAACACTATGTCTCATTGGATCACCTTGCAACCAGACTTCGGTATCAACTGTCAAGCTCGGACGACACTAATCAATCTGATTTACCTTCAACCAAGTAGCAAGGGGATGAGATGCTCGAGGAAATAAGGACAATAGCAGAGTTGGAACCCAGTGGGATTATTCACATATCTATTTTGTTTAGTTTTTCACAAATTGTGTAAATTCTATTATTCGGCGGCATTCCCTTACTAGGACGTCAGCCAAACTTGTTGATTTGTTGGTTGGTATTGGACAAACTGAAAATTAAGATTTCAAGTTGGATGCTCAGGGTGTATTGAGGTTCCGAGATAGGATTTATATTCCCAATGTTGTGGATTTGAAGATAATGATATTGGAAGAAAGTCATAGTAGAAATTTGAGTATTCATCCCAGAGTGACCAAAATGTATCAAGATTTAAAGAAACTATTTTGTTGGTCGGGCATGAAGAGAGAGGTGGCTCAGTTTGTTTATGCTTGTTTGACTTGTCAGAAGTCTAAAGTAGAGCATCGGAAACCTGTAGAGTTGATGCAGCCGTTAGAGATTCCAGAATGGAAATGGGATAGCATTTCTATGGATTTCGTAATGGGGTCACCGAATACACCAAGAGGACACGATGCGATTTGGGTGATTGTTGATAGGCTTACAAAGTCAACTCACTTTATTCCTATTAACATCACTTATCCCGTATCGAAGTTGGCGAAAATTTATACGCATGTGATTGTGAGATTACATGGTATTCCTTTGTGTATTGTTCCGGATAGAGATCCGATGTTTACTTCTGAATTTTGGAAGAGCTTGCAAGAGGCTTTGGGTTCAAAGTTGAGGTTGAGTTCGGCCTATCATCCTCAAACTGATGGTCAGATGGAAAGGACGATTCAATCGTTGGAAGACTTGTTACGTGCTTGTATTATTGAACATGGTGGTTCATGGGATACATATCTTCCTTTGATTGAGTTTACTTATAACAATAGTTTTCATGCTAGTATTGGAATGACACCGTTCGAGGCTTTGTATGGTCGGAGGTGTAGAACTCCTTTGTGTTGGCATGAGTCGGGTGAAAGTGTGGTGCTTGGACCAAAATTGGTTAGAGAGACTACTGAGACAGTGAATATGATTAGAGAAAAGATGAGAATTTCTCAAATTCGACAAAAGAGTTATCATGATAAAAGGAGAAAAGACTTGGAATTTCAAGATGGTGATCATGTATTTTTGCGAGTTACTCCTACAACCGGCGTTGGGCGAGCATTGAAGTCGAAGAAGCTAACTCCTTGCTTTATTGGTCCTTAACAAATTACTAGTAAAGTGGGAAAAGTGGCTTATAGAGTGGCGTTACCGCCAAATCTTTCGAACTTGCATGATGTGTTCCATGAGTCGCAACTTCGGATGTATGTTCCGGATCCTTCACATGTGATTGAGATGGATGATATTCAAGTGCGAGACAACGCCCCATTTTATTTAATATTATATTATATTAATATTTTCGGGTTACCGATTGACATTTATTTTTGCGACGAGAATATTTAAATTAATTGTTATATCTGTTAATATATTCGGCGATGTTTTATTCGGACCGGTAATTATTTTATTCGGTCTGGTATTTATTTTGAGGGACTAGTAATTATTTTATTCGGTCCCGTATTTATTTTGAGGGACCGGTAATTATTTTATTCGGTCCGGTATTTATTTTGAGGGACCGGTAATTATTTTATTCGGTCCGGTATTTATTTTGAGGGACCGGTAATTATTTTATTTGGTCCGATATTTATTTTGAGGGACCGGTAATTATTTTATTCGGTCCGGTATTTATTTTGAGGGACCGGTAATTATTTTGTTCGGTCTAGTATTTATTTTGAGGGACCGGTAATTATTTTATTCGGTTCGGTATTTATTTTGAGGGACCGTTAATTATTTTGTTCGGTCCGATTTTTATTCCGTTCGGTTCGAAAAAATACTATTCGGATCGATATTTAATTATTCAGAGTTATTTTAATAATTTGTGTTAATAATATTATTTAGTATTATTAATAGCAAGACAAGTTGGGGTTGTAATTCCAAAATAAAGGGAATTAGGTGTACACCCTATGGTCTTAGTAGTAGAAACAAATAAAACCCACCATTTCCTTATTTTGTGTCATAACACTAAAACACACTTAGAGACATAGAGAGCTAAAGAGAGTCTTGGAAGAGAAGAAGAGGAGCAAGAATAAAGCTTGGATTTTGGGTTGGTTGAATCATCAAGAATCATTTCAAACATCTAAGGTAAGGGGTTTGATTTTCCAATGCTTTTAGTTAGGGTTTGATTTGGTATATTTTGATTTGGGATAAAATTTATGTTAGGGTTCTTGAGATTTGTTGAGATAAATTAGGAGAGTTAATTTAGGTGTTAGTGTTGTGGGATTATTGTTATGTTAATAGAAATTAAATTAGAAAAACTAAATTATATTAATTAAATTAAGTTTTGAAACTAAAATAAAATTATGCAGTATAGTTAAAACGAAAACTAGCAGTAAGTATAGAACATGAAGTACTAGTAGCAGTATATACATTAAAATGGAGTTTAGAAACTCGTAGCAGTATATACATTAAAATGGAGTTTAGAAACTAGTAGCAGTATATACATTAAAATGGAGTTTAGAAACTAGTAGCAGTATATACATTAAAAAGGAGTTTAGAAACTAACTAGAAGTATAGTTTGTAAAACTAAACTAACATTATAGAAATTAAGTTAAGTTTGTAAAACTAAAGTACTATGCAGTATATATTAAATATTTATATTAATTAAATACAAATATGACATAAGTTAGCCGATTTAATTTAAAACCCGATTATGTTCCGATTTCCTGATTTTGGCAATTTCGGCGACGGAGCAAGTTGCTCAAAATTTAACGAAAATTGACGTGCTACCTAATTTCGACGTGTAAAACGTCTTGGTGAGGTTAGTTTTTCAAGATTTCGAATTTTTTTGAAGCAACCCGAAATAGGCCAATTTACGGTTAATTTAAAATGGGTTGCGTTTTAGTCGGTTTAAGTCGCGTATGGACAATTCGATTGTGACGTTAATGATTATGATTGATGCCGATTATTATGAATGACTTTCGCGACGATTATTGATGTTTGACTATTTTTCCATGTTTGAAATTTAGTGAATTATTTGATAATGATGTGGTGTGATTAAATGTGATGATTGCGACGGTTTATTTATAATGAATACTTGATGATATGCGATGCGATGATATGTTTATCTTGATGTGGATGAATATGGCGACACGGGTTTTATACCAATTTTGATGTGCGATGATGATGTTTTATTGTGTCGTGTTTGTGATGTTGTGTTGTTGAGTCACATACATTGCATTGGCGACGAGGGCTTTTTTGCTAAGCCAAGAGGGCTTTTATGCCAAAGCGATGATGAGATTTTATGCCGAATGTCCCTAATTATAGACAAAGCGACGGGTACCACATGCATAACATAGTCGTGTCTCATGGAGTCGGTTATGTTTATTTTTGAGTCTTTTGGTGTTGAGTTTTATTTGATGGCTTATAATGAATTGCGATGTTATATGATACCTTGTTTTGTGATAATTTTTGTGTTGAACATAATGTGATTATGATGTGATAATTTCATGAAAATTATGCGATGGATATAACATGACGATAAAGCGACAATATGAGTTTATGGAAATGGAGTTTATGTCTTGTTTTGACATGATTATGGTGATTATGTGATGATATTAAAGTGTTGATCTTATACACTAAATGATGATTTTAAAGTATGTGAGATTTGATATTTGTTGACATATTCTTATTAACCTATATCATTTATGATTCCAAAATAATTTATATATTTTATCATGCCTTTAATTATATGTTTTGGAGTATCTCACCCTTTACTTGTTTCGCCGTTGCCTTTATATTGGTAACGTGCAGGTGATCCGCGAGGATGATGAGGATTAGCTCGAGTCTCTTTATTTTGAGTCGCTCTGCTCTGATAGTAGTAACACTCGAGACTTGGGCGACGTTATTATTTTGATGGATAATTTATGTATACTATCTTATGACTTTATGTATTGATGATAACATGATGATACATCCATTTTGTGAACACATCCGTTGTGCTGTGATTAGTCATATGTTTATATGATGATTTATGTTATGAATCGGTATATCCGACTTTTGATTTTGTGATATGCATTATAATGCAAAGTGATGAAAAACACGAATATGTGATACCTCAATTTATGTTTGGATGAAATTTTGAAACTCTGATTTTATTATTACTTACGAGGGGTAGAATTGGGGTGTTACAAGAATCCCATCCCGACCATTTCTTGCAAAGATATTTCGATAATAACCATTTTCGCCAATCCTCCCAGGGTCTCCACCAAAAGACACATCAGTATTACATCTGTTCCGAAGGTTACTCCGCTGATAATTACTATACCAGGGCCAATCCCATACTCCTCAGATAAAATTGTTCCTTAGAACTATGAGGGTGACGTCTACTATTACAGCGTCAAGCAAGATTGGCTGGCTGATGAAGACCAGGTTTTTGAGAAGGCTGACCCCGACATTGGCAACATAGTGGGAACCAGCAAAATAACCAGAAGTGGAAGAGTGTTCTCCCCTGAAATTTCTCCTTCGAAAGCTATTACTAGTCATGTGATCATTCCTACTTTCACTCATGTTGATACTACTACTACAATCCATGTGATTACCCCTACTGACAACCATATCACCGAGTCGACCGAGACTTGGAGCAAAGACATATTGTTTGAGCCTGTCCAGACGAAGGCACATTCGGTATCTATCCCAGAGGCTTACAAGCAAGAAATTGAAGAAAATTTGAAAATTATCAAGAAAAGCGACTACAACATGGTCGAACAGCTGGGGCAGACCCCTTTAAAGATCTCTATGTTAGCCTTGTTGTTATGCTCCTAAGCTCACACGAAGGCTTTGGTGAAATTCCTGAAAACTGCCCATGTGCCCCAGGAAACCTCTGCTGACCAATTTGAAGATTGTACGGCTAGTGTGACGGCTGATAACGACTTGGGATTTTATGATGCTAATTTGACTCCTAGAGGGAGGAAGCACAATGATGCGTTGGATGTCTCTGTCGAATGCAAGGGCACTACTTTGGCCCATGTCCTAATAGAACTGGTTCATCATTAAATGTGTTGCCTAAGAATGCTCTGGATAGACTACACTGTGAAGGTTTGACTTTGAAGCCCATCAATATTGTAGTGAGGGATTTTAATGGTTCAAAGAGAATGATGCATGGGGAGGTGGACGTCTCTATCAAGGTTCGTTCTCATACTTTCGACTCTACCTTCTATGTGATGGATATCAGGCCATCTTATTCTTGTTTTTTAGGCCGCCCTTGGATACATGGGGCTGGAGCTGTTACGTCCACTCTACATCAGATGATGACGTACCCGGTCAAAGGGAGAATTATCAATGTACACGGTGAAGAAGAATACATGGTCAGTCACCAGAATTCAGTCAGATATATGGAAATGGATGGTGAGTTCATCGAGACTCCATGCCAGAATTTCGAATACGTACCTCGGACTCTTGCTGCAACGAAAATTGTTACCAATATGCCGAAGATCACCAGACCTCCCTTGAATATGGCTTCTCTCAAGGATGCAAAAGCGGTTATCGAAGAAGGTGGGTCTACCATCTAGGGTCAGCTCCCTGATATTCCATACAAGTTTGATAAATTTGGTTTGGGTTTCTCTTTAGGGGATCAAATGGCTGTTCGACATGCTCGTGATGGAAGGCATCCCCTACGCATCAACAATCATGGGGTTACTGCTTTAGAAGACGGAGATGGTGACAATGACATGGACAACTGGATCTTCCCTACTACAAACGGTGGACCTAGTGACTGGACGAAAAAGGATTTTCTACCAATTACTTTTGTTCAGAAGTAATTGTCTTTCTTGTTTCTTGGATATGTAATAAACAATATAACTTTATAGCCACATATCTTAACCGAGGCACATCGATTTATTTGTGAGGGTTATCATGTTCTATTTTCATATGGCATTAATAAAGAGTTGGATGTTTATGAATACAAATTTCACACTCTCTGTTTTTCATTTCTACTTTTACTTTGTCTATATAGCTACGCTCTTACACACACTCACGTATCAAACTGCAGATCCATGTCCACTTTGGATCCCATTGCTAACAGTTCTGCTATCTCAAGTTATGACTTTGAAAATCTGATCAACCAAGCCGAAGACGAAGGTGAGGAAGATTGTGAGGTACCTGGAGAATTTTCTAGGCTGTTACATCAGGAAGAGAAAGCTATACAGACTCATGAAGAGCCAACTGAGACAATAAACATGGGCACAGAGGAAGACATAAAAGAAGTTAAGATCGGTGCAAATCTGGGGCTTAATGTCAAACAGCGGTTGATACAAATGTTGCATGATTATGTTGAGATCTTTGCATGGTCATATGAAGACATGCCAGGACTGGATACAAATATTGTGGTTCACCGTCTGCCAACTAAAGAAGATTACCCTCAGGTAAAGCAGAAGGTTTGTCGCATGCGTCCTGAAATGTCAAAGAAGTTCAAAGAAGAGGTTATGAAGCAGTTCAACGCTAGTTTCTTAGCTGTCACCTCTTATCCCTAATGGGTTGCCAACGTGGTTCTGGTGCCTAAAAAGGACGTAAGGTACGAATGTGTGTATACTAGAGAGATCTAAATAGGGCAAGCCCCAAATATGAATTTCCGCTCCCCCACATCGACGTTTTGGTTGACAACACCGTGCAACACAAAATATTTTCATTCATGGATGGTTTATCCGGTTATAATTAGATCAAGATGGCACCCGAAGATATGGAGAAGACAACCTTCATCACGCAATGGGGCACTTTCTACTACAAAGTGATGTGGTTTGGGTTAAAAAATGCTGGGGAAACCTATCAGCGAGCCATGGTAGCCTTGTTTCATGACATGATTCACCATGAGATATAGGTTTATGTGGATGACATGATAGCCAGGTCTCAAATCGAGGAAGAACACCTCGATCATCTACAAAAGTTGTTTGATAGGTTGAAGACGTACAAGCTGAGGTTGAATCCAAAGAAATGCACCTTCGAGGTAAGGTCTGGCAAACTGCTAGGTTTCATTGTCAGTGACAAGGGCATTCAGGTAGACCCTGCAAAAGTGAAGGCTATACAAGAAATTCTGGCTCCTCGCACTGAGAAGGAGGTCATAGGCTTTTTGGGATGACTAAATTACATTTCCAGGTTCATTTCCCATCTAACTGCTACTTGTGAGCCAATCTTCAAGCTTCTGAATATAGATCAAGTGGTAAAATGGAATGAGGAATTCCAGATTGCCTTTGAAAGAATCAAGGAATACCTTTAAGAACCACCAACTCTGATGCCTCCTATTGAAGGAAGACCTTTGATAATGTACTTAACAGTGTTAGATAATTCAACAGGGTGTGTGCTGGTGAAGCATGACGAGTTTGTTCGAAAAGAGCATGCAATATACTACCTTAGCAAAAAGTTTACCGACTGTGAAACAAGATACTCACTGCTCGAGAAGACTTGCTACTCTTTGGCATAGGCTGCTCGCCGAATGACACAATATATGTTGACCCATACTACTTTGTTGATATCTAAGATGGATCCAATCAAGTACCTCTTCGAGAAGCTCGCACTCTCCGGAAGAATAACAAGATGGCAAATGATCTTGACTGAATATGATATCCAATACACGACACAGAAAGCAATCAAGGGGAGTGTACTAGATGATCATTTGGCTCATCAAGCTATAGATGACTACCAGTCCATGAATTTTGAGTTCCCAGACGAGAATGTTATGCTAGTGACTGACTATGAAGAACCTGGACCGAATGAAGGACCTGAAGAAGGATCCCGATGGATTATGGTTTCTGATGATGCCTTAAACACACTCGACAATGGCATTGGTGCCGTAATTATATCTCTTGAAGGCTGTCATACTCCTTTCACCACCAGATTATGTTTCAATTGTACCAACAACATGGCGGAGTATGAAGCATACATCATGGGTCTCAAAGCTGCTATTGGTCTAAGAATCAAGTTCTTGAGCATTTTCAGGGATTTAGCCTTGGTAATAAGTCAAATCAAAGGGGAGTGGGACACGAAGCACCCGAATCTCATCCCTTATAAAGAACACGTGCTGACATTGCCTCCACACTTTGAAGAGGTCACCTTTGAAAATTTTCCACGAGAAGAGAATCAGTTAGCAGACGCGCTAGCTACCATGTCGTCTATGTTCAAGGTCAACTGGGACAATGAGGCTCCCTGAATCACTATTGAGAGGTTGGATGAACCACCATACTACTACGAGCTCGACACTGAAAGATTAGCAGACAAACCTTGGTTTCATGAAGTGAAAAGGTATCTCGAGGTTCAAGAATATCCCAAGGGGGCATCTGTCATTGATAAGAAGTTTCTGAGAAGGTTCGCCGCAAAGTTATTCCACAGTAATGGAATCCTCTACAAGCACAACCATGACTCTACGTTACTTCGGTGCATAGACAAGGGCGAAGCAAAGAGGATTATGGTAGATCTACACGAAGGTGCCTTTGGAACCCATTCTAGTTGATATACCATGGCTAAAAAGAACCTACGAGCAGGATACTATTGGTCCACTATGTAAGCAAACTGCTATCAGCATTCTCGAACTTGTAAAAAATGCTAGGTCTATGCTGATAAGGTGCATGTACCTCCCGTTCCTTTGATCGTCTTGACGGCTTCTTGGCCGTTTGAAATGTGGGGCGATGACATGATCGAAGAGATTAGACCTACTGCTTCCAACGGGCATCGCTTCATCCTGGTGGCCATTGATTACTTAATGAAATGGGTTGTAGTTTCCTCTTTTACTACTGTTACCAAGAACGTTGTGGCGCAGTTTATCAAGCATAAACTAATTTGTCGGTACGGTGTGCCAGAGAATCATAACTGATAATGGTACGAATCCCAACAACACGTTGATCACTGAACTCTGTAAACAGTTTAAGATCCAGAATCATAATTCTTCCCCTTACCGGCCGAAGATGAATAGCACTGTGGAGGCTGCTAACAAGAACATTAAGAAAATCATACAAAAGATGACAGTGACATACAAAGACTGGCATGAGATGTTACCATTTTCTCTTCATGGTTACCGCACCTCCGCACGAACATCGACAGGGGAAACACCCTACTCTCTGGTATATGTTATGGAGGTTGTCCTGTCTATTGAGGTCCAGATCCTCTCTCTGAGAATCATGAAGGATGTGGGTTTGAATGAAGACGATTGAATCCAGAATCGACTTGATCAACTAAATCTGATTGATGAGAAAAGGATTATTGATGTCTATCACGGTCAGATGTATAAAAAACGGATGATCAGGGCTTTCAACAAAAAGGTCAGACGCCAAGTATATCAAGTCGGGGATCTAGTGATCAAGTGCATCATACTACCGCTAGGTGATCCCATGGGCAAATGGACTCCCATATACGAAGGGCCATTTATGATCAAAAGCATATTTTTAGGAGGAGCCATGATTTTGAACAACATGGATGGTGACGACCTTTCTCACCCTGTTAATGCAGACATAGTAAAAGGATACTATGCATGAATAAATACCCGCTAGGTTGACTGGCCTAGGAAAAAATAAGGGCATCCCAGCGAACCAAAAGGGTTCGGGAAAAATTAGGGATGAAAACAAAATATTTTGTACACCCGGCAAGCCGAAAACCTGAAAAGGCGGTTTGGGCAAAAAAGGGTATCCCGGTGGACTGAAAACCTGAAAGGGCGGTCCAGGCAAAAGTTAGGGATTCGAAGCGTATCACTATGTCCCATTGGATCACCTTGCAACTAGACTTTGGTATCATTTATCAAGCTCAAATGGCATCGATCGGTCCAGTCAGCTTCATACAAGTAGCAAAGTGATGAGATGCTAGAAGACATAAGGGCAATAGCAAAATTGAAACTCAATGGGATTATTACACATAGCTGTTTTATTCTTTTTGTACACTACTTTGTATAGTCTTCATTCTCATGGCGGTGTTCTCCTACTAGAACGTCAACCTCTTTGTACACAACGCCTGTTATAGGCAAACTTCAGAAATCAATACAAATCGTTTCTTTGGAAATACAAAGTTGTTTGCTTTTTTTTTTCTCTTTTCTATTTGTTTTGCAAAAATGTCCAATGACTTATTCTTAACATATGCATTTTAATATGATTGCTATTCACAAATATTTGCATATGAAACAGAAAGACAGTTGCTCATGACTTAAGGAATGGGGAAAAGTCTATAAAACCATTTCAATCCTGACAAGTTACTCCTTCCAGCAGGTATAGGGGAAGAAACAGTTTTGCGACTAAGTCACCATTACATATGACCCCGTGACGTCTATGTTCCCCACAGAGTAGAGGTAACCAAGTTTTGATCTATGCTTCCCCAAACAGGAGTTACTTTCTCCAGCAAAGTTCCTTCAGAGAGCTGAAATCTATATTCCCCAGCAGAGTTTTATAATCGCAAATGGTTTATAAAACTTTCTCCCGAGTAGAGTTTATTTCTCTGACTGCGGAACCTCCTCTCGAGCAGAGTTTATTTCTCTTAATGCGGAAAATCAATGCCCAACAAAGTTTATTTCTCAAGCTACGTAAGTTCATCCCCCAATGGATTTTAGTTCTCCGAATTGGGAAAATCTTCCAGCAAAGCATCTCCTCTCTCAAACAGAGTTACTCCCCCGCAGAGTCATTCTCAGTCAGAGTCTCTCTCCGATAGAATATTCTCAAATAGAAAGGATTAATTCCCCAGCATAGTCATTCACCATCCTCATAGGAAATGAAGAATTCGGCTTCCCAATACTCCTCAGTAGTAGTCCGGGATTTATTTTCCTCGACTAAGAAGTACGGCAATAGCATCCCATATTCATACATCATGGCATACGCATACATATTACATACAACACAATCTCATTTATTTTGAGAACATCATCATAATGCATTTCATATATCATGACATTGCATACGACTAATTCTTTACCTTTCAGGGAAAAGATCAAATCAACAAGCTACGTCTAGCAAAGGGCTATTCCAGGATTTTCCTCAAAAATATGTCCTCATAAGATTTTCCCTGGGTCAGATAGGTCGACACTAAGATCTCTCTGATTACCGTTCCAGTGGGAGATATTCCAAGACTTTCATTTGGGTTAGTTGAATCGATGCTAAGATTCTCCTGATTATATGCCAGTCAAAGTTAACCCAAGATTTTACCTGGGTCAGATAGGTCGACACTAAGATCTCTCTAATTACCATTCCAGTGGAAGATATTCCAAGACTTTAGTCTAGGTAAGTTGAATCGATACTAAGATTCTCCTGATTACTATGCCAGTCAAGGTTATCCCAAGATTTTCCCAGGTTCAGACAGGTCGACACTAGGATCTCTCTGATTACTATTCCAGTTGAAGATGGTCCAAGACTTTCGTCTGGGTTAGTTGAATCGATACTAAGATTCTCCTGATTACTATGCCAGTCAAATTTAACCCAATATTTTCCCTGGGTCAGGCAGGTCGAAACTAAGATCTCTCTGATTACCACTCCATTTGAAGATATTCCAAGACTTTCGTCTAGGTCAGTGGAATCGATACTAAGATTCTCCTGATTACTATGCAAGTAAAAGTTAATCCGGGACCTTTCTATGGTTTAGTCAAATCGATAATAAGATTTCTATCCCAATTGAAGACAACTAGAAACCTTTCTATGGTCCAGTCAAATCGATATTAAGATTTCTATTCTAGTTAAAGAAGCTATGAAACTCAGAAACTGATCGGATAATAGTCAATCAACAATTCAAGATGTTGTGAAGCCTGGATCCTGACCAGATAACAGTTTAATCTCATCTCCCCAGTAAGTCGTTGTGAAGCCTGAAGCACGACCAAATAACAGTTAGCCTTATTATCCTCAGCAAGCCACTGTAAAGCCTGGATCCTGACCAGATAGCAGTTCACTTCCGTCTCTTCAATCAAGTGATGATTCCCCAGTAGAGTAACAGACAACTAAAGCTCCTAAAACTCTATGTTCCAAGACAGAGACCAACATTCCTTAGAGGAGTCCTCCACAATAACAGTCGTAGGAATTCCCACAAAGGGATATCTCATAAAATCATCATTGTTCTGGATGGCATCTTTAAGCCCATCTCTGACGACCCTCTATCACATTCTCTAGATGGCATCTTTAAGACCATCTCCGAAGATCTTCCATCATCTCTTCCAAATGGAATTGGTAAGCCCATTCCCGACATCATTAACTACCAGTATCATTTTAGACAAGTGCAAGTTTCTGCGCACTCTAGTGTTCAATCATCTTCCACCTTCTAATCACGAAATGCAGAACAACCAATATACATCCTCGGGTTTAAGAGAATTGAATAGGGGCAGCTGTTGTACCCTAAAATTTTCCCTCTCATTTCACTCAATACATTCCTCCAAAGATCTTGAATTGCTCAAGGTTGATTACGGATTAACCAGAAAAATTCCCCTCTTAAGACAATAAGCCTCAAACTAGAGTTTCAATTTCAAGAAAGATGGTTGAGTCCCAAGGGTCCCAAATGTCATCCATTTCCCTAATATGTCCCCAAGATCATCCATGTCAAGTTTCATGCCTTACACAACAAGTTTGCTCAGTCATTTGCTCAGATGCCTAGATATCAACTGTACTAGGTCAAAAGTCAATTATGGCCCAAATACAGTCAAACTTCAATATTTTTGGTCAACATCAACATTTTGAAGTAATCTCCATCATTTGATCAAGGTTTGATCATGATTCCTCAAGAAATGCTCATAACTCATCAAAAGTCAAAAATGGCAATTTAGGGATGCTAAAGGAAAAGTCAACCAAACTTTGACCAGACATAACTTTCTCATACTTTTTCAGAAATTTTCCAACCAAGGCTCACTTTGAAGAGAATCCAATTCCCTACAACTTCTCTTCAGTCCTAAAGGTTAAGAAATGCCTCAATAAAAAGAGTTTGAAGGTTGGAAGATCCAATTGATATGAACATGGAAGATCCAATTGATATGAATCCAAAAGGGTTGTTTAGAGGACATCCTAATAATTCTAAAAAGTCCAAGAACACCCTCTTAGGGTAAAAAATGAGAGAGATATGCATTGCTAAAGTTAACCGATTTTTGGAAATGTGCATGAAGTCAACATTGATCAAAATTGATTTTTTTTCCAGATCGGCCCATGTTTTTTTGCTTGAAACTTGTTCCTAAGATGGCCCACGACCCTTGAGCTTATCCACTTATTATTTTATTTTATTTATTATTTTTTTTTATTCATTTAAATAAAAATAAATCAATTTAAATAGTGGAATAATGAAATAAAATCGAAGATTTGATTTTATGAGCACATTATGAGTCTATAATAAGCTGGAAAATCAAGGATTTCGTGGAAGTGGTGATTGGAATAAAAATAGCAAGATTTGGCCTATTTTAGAAACAAAAAATACAAGATACAAATCAAATCTTTTCTCACTCAATCTTCAAGATTTAATTCAGTTTTGTTAACCTAATTCATTCTACTATATATGCATAACAAACCCTGATCATAAGAAGAGGAATTGGCCGTGTAGAACACACACAAGAATCTCAAAATTTTGACAAAAAAATTGGTGATCGAGTTTTGCTTTAGAGCGAGATTCAAGG
Source organism: Vicia faba (assembly GCA_948472305.1). Lineage (NCBI taxonomy): Eukaryota > Viridiplantae > Streptophyta > Magnoliopsida > Fabales > Fabaceae > Vicia > Vicia faba. The sequence goes on from OX451739.1 coordinate 691,530,207, forward strand.
CGTTTCAAAGATTGCAATCCACTCCTGGGCATATTTCGAAGCTATCTGGACCACTCTCACGCGTCAACACATCCAGAAATAGACTATACAAGTATCACAGTTTGCTCTTGTTCTTGAATTTGATTTCGACTATACACGCATGATAAACAAATTTCAAGTATGCATTTATGTTTGTGTGACCATTTAGAACATGTTGTGTGATTAATTGTGTGTTTTGATGTATATTTAACTGACTGCCATTGTTAGAGTTTGAAGGTTCGTTTTAAGTTTTTTCATTTCAGGCAAAATCAGGATAAAAAAAGAGTATCATTGTAATCACGAGATCAAACCCAGTTGATCTATATATTTGGTTTGAATTTATATTGCTTGGGGGAGATTTTAGAATTACGCGGGTCTTGTAGCAACGAACATGTCTGTGGGTAAAAGCCCTTGGTCTAAAACGACGGTCCAACAAGTAAGATGATTGCGTGTCAAAGCCTGATTGGTCAGTTTGAACTTGGTGCACGTTTTTGTTACATCTACTAACCATTATTCCATATTTTATATTTTGTTTGTTTATAATAAAAAATGAAGAGTTGGCTCAGTGCCAAAGGGAAAGGTCCTCAAAGCGCATGTGTAGGAAGTCAGGGGTTCGATCCCTATCTCCTACATATTATTTTTCTCACAATTTCTTTGCAGATTCACTGCTTCCTTTCCAAGTGTGCTCACTGTATGCCTGAAGAACATCACCCTTGGATCAATCAACACCCAGATCTAATGCTTCCAATGAAGCTCCCCACGGTGGACACTCCTTGCACAATCAAACTGGACCTCACGTTGCCTTGGGCCAACAAGATTCGGCTTGGGCAGGATTTCAGCAACACAACCCCCAATTTGGGTTCATACCCCCTCAGGCCCATTTCTTTTCTCTTTGATTTTACTATTTATTTTTTTTAATTAGTCTAATTGATTTTTATTTCAAATCATTTTTTTAATTAGAAAATAATCACAAAAAATAGGATTTAGTTTTTTTAATAAATTAATTTTTGCAAATTAATTGTTTTAATCAATTCTAATATTTTTCATTAATTATTATCAAGTAGAATTAGGTCAAAATCAAATATATATTTATAAAATCCCAAAAATATTTTTCAATGATCAAATTATATATTTAGGGTTTTAAACCTTTTTTTCTAGGTAATTCTCGCGCGTTATTATTTTGACGTACGATTAATTTTATTGTTGATGAAACTGCGTCCGATTTGTATTAGCTAATTAGGGTTTTTTATTTCCGCACTTTATTTTTTCAGTCATTCTTTATGTGTCTACACCAAAGCCCTGTAATAGCATAGGACCTTCTATCTTCTCGCTTTTATATTTTGTATATGCCTGTATATAAATTGCTAATAACCGAGGCGTGTATGCTTAATCAGTCAATCAGTAGATCACTAAAATGCAAGATAAAATATCTGAAATAGCACACTATTGCACACTTGCACCCCTAGGGTATCTCCCACTTTGGTTGCCTTCGAAAATGGTCATGTCCCTCGAACATAGGGATACTCTTAGCAAAGACCCTCAATTTAAAGTCATCATAAATATCATAGTCCCTAAATGTCCCTCGAGTTGCCTACGAGAAATGATCTTATGATGATAGTCCCTTCGAAATGATAAGGTATCCTTACATGTTGCCTTTAATGACCATTACGTCCCTTTCGATAGTCCCTCAAGATCCAACGACTAGGGTTACCTACTCACTAATAGTAGGATAACACGGTCTAAAGGAAAGGAGGAAAAAAATAGTCTTTTTTCGAGTAGGTAGATAATTGTTAGGTACTTTCTCAAACAAATTTTCACACCACACTTTCAAACACTTTTCAAACAATGTTTTCAAAACGCTTTATCACACTCTTGAGGACTGATACAAGAGTTACCATAAAGTGAATCGCTGCACTAAGGCATTTTTCAAAGTTTTTCAAACCACACTGACACAAGAAATTTTAAAAAATTAGCAAGTACCTAAGAGCCCGTAGAAAACTACGAATGGAAAGGGTGCTAACACCTTCCCTTCCCATTATATACCCCCCTTACTCAGAAATCTCGAAAAAAGGTCTTTTTCTGTTCTTTTCACCCTTTCCTTTGTTGGATAACAGAAAAGTCATTGGCGACTCTTGTTTATCGTGACATTTTAGAACAAAAAACACAAACCAGTATTAACTGTCGGTTCTGCCACTGTATCACAATGGGTATTAAAGCTGTTATTGAACTAAGATTCAAATTCCTGAGCGTATATGGGGATTCAGCCTTGGTAATCAGTCAGGCCAAGGGAGAATGGGATACGAAGCAGCTGAATCTTATCCCTTATCGAAAACATGTGCTAACTTTGATTCTGTACTTCGAAGAGATTACTTTTTAGCATATCCCAAGAGAAGATAATTAGTTGGTGGATGCATTAGATACCATGTCATCCATGTTCAAGGTCAGATGGGAGAATGAGGCTCCCATAATTACCATTGAAAGATTCGACGAACCGACACATTGCTACGAAATTGATACTGATGGAGTAGAAGAAAAACCTTGGTTTCATGAAGTAAAAAGGTACCTTGAAACTTAAGAATACCTTGAAGGGGAATCAATCAATGACAAGAAATTCCTACAGAGGTTCTCGGCTAAGTTCTTCTTGAGCAATGGGATTTTGTACAAGCGTAATTATGACTCAACTCTATTTCATTGTGTGGACAAGAAGGAAGCAGAGAAAATTATGGAGGATATCCATGAAGGCATTTTTGGTACTCACTCCAGCGGGCATACAATGGCTTAGAAGACTTTGAGAGCAGGTTACTATTGGTCGACTATGGAAACCGACTATCACCACCACTCGAGGACTTGTTATAAGTTCCAAATCTATGCTGATAAGGTTCATGTGCCTCAAGTTCCTTTAAATGTTTTGAATGCTCCGTGTCCATTTGTAATGTGGGGCATTGATATGATTGGAGAAATCAAGCCTACTGCTTCTAACGGACATCACTTCATTCTTGTCGCCATTGACTACTTCACAAAATGGGTTGAAGCAGCCTTGTTCGCCTCTGTTACTAAGAATGTGGTCGCCCAGTTCATAAAACATAATATTATCTGCCGGTATGGCATCCCCGAGAGAATCATCATGGACAATGGTACCAACCTAAACAACACTATGATCTCTGAACTCTGCACGTAGTTCAAGATCAAGCACCACAACTCTTTTCTGTATCCACCAAAGATGAATGGCCTAATGGAAGCCGCCAACAAGAATATTAAGAAGATCATACATAATATATTTGTGACTTACAAAGACTTGCACGAGATGTTACCATTTGATCTTCATGGCTATCGCACTTCAGCGTAAACATCAACCGGGGCAACCCCATTCTCTCTAGTCTATGGTATGGAAGTTTACCTACCTATCGAAGTTTAGATTCCTTCTCTAAGTAATATGAAAGATAAAGATTTTGGTGAAGACAAGTGGATTCAAACCCGGATACACCAGTTGAATCTGATTGACGAAAAGAGGCTTGCGACTATCTGTCACAGTCAGATGTATCAAAAACGTATGATCTAGGCATTCAACAAGATAATCAAGCATCGGGTATATCAGGCTGGTGAATTGGTAATAATGCACATCATTCTACCGCAAAGTGATCCTAGGGGCTAATGAACTCCCACCTATGAAGGCCCATTTATTGTCAAGAAAGTATTTTTTGGCGGTGCTATGTTACTGACCACCATGGACGGTGAAGATTTCTAACACCCTGTGAATGCAGACATAGTCAAAAAATAATACACATGAATACGACCCGCTAGGTTGACTGGCCTAGGCAAAAATAGGGGCATCACAGCGAACCAAAAGGGTTCGGGAAAATATTAGAAATATATGTAAAAGATTGTACACCCGACAAGTCGAAAACCTGAAAAGGCGGCTTGGGCAAGAAAGGGTATCACGGCGGATTGAAAACCCGAATGGGTGGTCCAGGCCAAAGTTAGGGATTAAAAGCATACGACTATGTCCCATTGGATCACTTACTACAAGCTTTGTTACCAAAGTCAAAAGTTATAATGGTATAGATCAGTTCAGTCAACTTCTTCCGACAGCAAGGGATGAGATGTTCGAAGACATAGGAGCAATAGGGGAGTTGGAACCCAATGAGATCATTTCCACATAGCTATATGTTGTTTTAACTTTGTATTATTTTCATTTCATGAAAACTTACTCTTACTAGGATTTATGTCTCTTTGTACAAAATCCACTGTTTATTGGCAAACTATCAATACAAACACACTCTAAAATTCAAAACTTTTGTTTTTTAATTTTTCTGTTTTGTTTTCAAAAACGTGCAATGACTAAAATTGAATGAACATATGCATATATGCACGATTATCTGTTAACAAATATATGCATAAGAATAGGAATAAGCATTTACTCAAGACTGTAGGAGTTAGGATAACGTCCAAGCCATCTACAAATCCACCTCCATGAGATTATCCCCATAGAGTAATCTTCACAAATTTATCTTCAACAAAGATACATTCCCCGCAATTTCCTCGGCAGATTGCACCAATGGATAAAAGAATATGATCTTTTTCCCCCGGAAATATCACCAACCTACGAAGTTCCAATCAGTACAGTTCATGGAAGTTCTTTTCTCCTGCTGAGTTTATTCCATCAAAACTGTAAAACCCCCTGCAAATTTCTTCTCTCTAGTAGAGCATGTTTCCTCAGCAGAGTATTTCTCCGTCAACAGAGTTTATTTCCCCAACATGGTTTATTTCCCCAACAGATTACAGTCCCCCCATCTTGAGTATATTCCTCAGATGGCTTCGAATCACCAGAAAAATTCCTCCCCCCAATGATGTCGCCACCATCCCTTTTATCCCCAGTCAGGGTATATAAGAATTAAATTCATCACACGAGTCGGAAGGTTATCCATCTCTTTTATCCCCAGTCAGGGTATATAAGAATTAAATTCCCCAGAGGAGTAAGAAGGTTTTCCATCTCTTTTATCCCCAGTCATCGTATATAATAATTAAACTCCCAAGATGAGTCGGAAGGTTATCCATCTCTTTTATCCCCAATCAGGGTATGTAAGAATTAAACTCCCTAGTAGAGCGATGAACAACTAATGTTCCTAAACTTTTCTCCCCAAATAGAAGTCAACATTTCTCAGTGGAATTTCCTCAAACAGTAAGCAGGAAAGATCAATCAATAGACAAACATCATCAACTACTTATATGACCCGACAGTCTTCTCAAAGGCTACATGTGACAAAGGGCTATTTCAGAAATTTCCTCATCTGATACTTCTTCCAGTTAAAGACGGATGCAAACATCTTTAGGCTCAGTTTAAATCAACCATAGATTTATTGTGATACTTCTTCTAGTTTAATTCGAGCGTAGACTTAGTCTAAATTCTAACAACAATTACTTTGGATGACATCTATAAGCCCATCTCTAACAACTCTCTATAACTTCTCCAAATGACATATTTAAGCCCATTCCCAGTATAATCAACCAACAACGTTATTCGTGCACTGGCAGACAAGCCAATCTAACTCTTCAGGTTTAAGAAGATTTAAAAGGGGCAGCTGTTGTACCACAAAATTTGCTCTCTCATTTTCTTGAAGACATTATCATGAGGTCCCCATTTACTTAAAGCTACTCAGGATAAAGGAAAAGAAGTTGTGGAAACAAGCCAAGAGAAAGAACCTCCGAGTAAGAATTTTACAGATTAAGAGGTTGAAGAGTTGTTGAAAATTATCAAGAAAAGTGACTATAGGCTGGTGGATCAATTACACCAAACCCCGACCAAGATTTCAATACTCTCGTTGCTCATCAATTCATAAGTGCACCAAGACTCTCTAATGAAGAGTCTAAGTTCTGCTCATGTTACAAAGGAGATTATACTAAATGAATTTGATGGGGTCATAGAGAATCTAACATCAAGATCACACTTAGGCTTCAATGACAGTGAGATGCCTCCACAAGGTAGAGCTCACAACAAGGGGTTTCATATTTCCATTCAGATAGGGACAACTAGCCTATATATGGTGCTCACTGATATTGGTTCTACCCTCAATGTACTACCAAAATCCAGTTTGATGAAGCTAACAATAGACAGCGTCGTTATAAGGCCATGTTTTGCGATAGTCAAAGCCTTCAATGTTTCACAAAGCATAGTGTTTGGAAAAGTGGATCTTCCTGTAAAGATCGCCCCGTAAATGCTCTACATTACTTTTCAGGTGATGGATATAGAACCAACATATACATGCCAGCTCGGGCGACCATGGATTCATGCAGCGGGGGCTGTTACCTTAACCCTGCATCAAAACTCGAAGTTGTCATCGAAAGAGAAGAGGATATCTTTGTAAGCCACTTGGAGTCCTACAGATATATCTGTATGGACGAAGACTTTGTTGAAACACCATTCTAGATCCTAGAAGCTGCTTAATTGGTAACCCTATTGGTGGAGAAAATCAAGAAACCAGAAACTACCTGGAACAACCGGTGGAAATATTATTGTGATAAAATCAATGAAGTCGTCATCGAACGTTTTTTATTCCATATGAAGGGAAAGTTAAACATTGAGTAAAACCGAGAAGGGTGAAATCACGATGAAACAACCGAGAGATACGGGTAAGAGAGTCAATTACGCGCGCGCGCGCGCGGGGTGGGGGGGGGGGGGTGCATGCAAACTAGATAAAAAGAGAAATCCAAAGAGGGGATGCATGCAAAAGAAAATACGGGGAAAGAAGGAAATATTTACAAAGTTTCACTCAGCTGAGCCCCATGACCATATGCCTACTTATCCCTTTTAAGGAATCAGAGCTCCATAGTTGGCTCAATAGTTTTTGTTTATTGTATGTTTTTTACCTTGAAAAACGGTTTTAAAAATAAAAGCGAGACGGTAAAATGAAGTTTGAATTGATTGGTGTTTTTACCTTGAAAAAGGATTTGAAAGCTATTAGATGTTTTATGCATTTTCCAAGAAAAAAGTTTTAGTTTTAAGGATGCAAAAGAAAGGAAAACATCTAAGTGAAACTATCTACCTTTAGCCATAATGTTATCATACAATGATGGTCCTACGGTTGAGTTTAAATGGGAAATCTATATCTACGCTAAGATGCATGGATTAAAACCTAATGTCTAATTTGTATAAAAAACGAAACAAGTAAATCCTAAGGGAGAATACAATGGTTCAAAACCTAAGGGAACATGGTATAAAAAATGATGAAAAAGCAAACAAGCAATGAACAAGCTCAAGAGAGCACACACATGTCATGAGCAGTGCACACTAGCTCAAGTCAAAGGCCTGACCAAGATATCGAATTATCGAGGTAGGTAAAAGGGGGGAAGTTCCAGATCATAGATATCTCCTCTAGGCAAGAAGGGGTCATGAAAGCTACTCTTAACCAAGGTATCACATCACCAAGGAAAGAAGTATAGAGCGGGGGAAGTGAATGTCCAAGGTAACAAAGAACCTAACCAAGATATGAAGAATCGAGGTAGGAGATAAAAGACAATATGAACAAACACAAAGCATCAACATCGTATGACGTGAGCTCAAGGCAAAATGTGGGGGATTGGTTACACATCCCTGTATCCCACTTGACCGACTCGATAACAAAAGTAGGAAGATTTGAAGAATCAACACACGATGTGAGCTATGAATGACAAAGACTAGAAATAGCAGGGTCAATTGTGGACCCTCTGCTCGCCTTGCCTCCTTTTGAGGACTTATCAATGGGTAACTAGAATGGGACACTACATCAAAGTCTTTGGGTACAAATGTAAACATGTGGAATGCCTACTTGAGGCAGGTATTTAAACAACCACAAACACAATTAGCAAACAAGTGCATAATGCCTTCTAAAAGTCTTTAAACAGCGACTTTGAGCGCACACACTTTTTTATCCTACATCTCATGATATCAGAAAGCGGTAAAATTTGGAAAGATAAATCGAAAGTAGTGTAATACCAAACAGATAAAATGTCTGTTATACAGCAAGCAAAAGCAGAAATACTCCGAAAAACATCGCGCAGGTTAGCATCAACAACAAAATAGTCAAAATATGTGTCGATCAATAAAGCTTAATGAGAATGTCTGGCATACACACATGCACACAAATTCAAAACCAGACAAAATGCACGCAGTGTATATTTTCTCATGAAATGAGAATAAAAGTAAGACCGTGTTGGAAGCTGTTGTACCCCAAAATTTGCCCTCACGTTTTTCCTCAAGAAATCACAGCTTCGGACGTTTCCTGATTTTTCAAACTGGCTCGAGAATCGGTCAGACAGATTTTTCTCGTCAGTCAGACAAAATTAGGGTTTTCATTGGTTTTCATGGCTCTAGAACAATTCAAACAGTTTGCTTAGGGTTTTGGTTGATTTTGGCTCAGTTTTGATCAGGCGAACGCTTCTTTGACATTAATCAAGAACTAGGGTTTTAGTGTGCGCATCCTCAAAAAGAATTAATTCTACAGTGTTTGTCAATTTATTCTGAGATGTGGAATGAAACATTTGGATTGAATTTGCAGTGTTGGATTGAAAAGACATTTGGGCAGTTGTTGTGATTGACTGTACTTTGCTTTGGATTGTTGAAGCACCAGGTTTATTAATCAATCAATGCTAAAACCAATGTTTATTTAATTGTTTATTTATTCTAAGTTAAGATAATTGGAATTTATTTCTAATTATTATAATTTTAGAATTATAAATAATAAAATAAATATTTGAAAAGGAGAAAAGGAATTAATTGATAAGAATTGGATTTTTATTCATCTTTTAAATATTCGTTACAATTGTTGTTTGAATACAGTTTTTGCAAGGTATTCATAATAATAAATGTTTACAAATGATTAAATTTGAAATAAAAATATCCTAATTTTTCTAAGTTTTCCTAAGTCTTCATCTTCCATCCCTTGCTCCCTCTGCTTCATTTGATTTTATCTGCAAAAAATAAGAAAAGAAGAAAAGTCAATTGAAGCAGATAAATAATTAAAAGCAGACAATTAAGTTGGGTTCATCATTAAAGGCAACGAACTGGAATCAGTTAGCCCTCTCTGCAAATCACGGGATTTATCCCGGTTCACAAAAAGGGATGAATAATGCTTGCTAAACATGAAGGCACAAAGTTGAAAAATGCACAAATTCAAAGTTTGTCAAAAAGTTGCATAGTCCAAAAGTTTCAAACTGAATGGTATAAACAAAGTCCAAATCCAAACTGAACTATGAAGTTCCAAATTCAAACTTTCCACAAGCTGCCAAAAAAAGCTGTCAAAGATATCAAAGTATCAAAAGGTACAAGATGCAGCACAAAGTATGGAAAAGAGAAGGCAAATATGCAGAGTTAAACTACATATGCAAGCAAGCATAGTTCATTTCATCATTTCCCAGTGTTGCCTTTTCAGAGCAAAGTACAAGCATAAACATTTTTTAATGCTTTGACTGTACTAGAGAGAGAGAGGAGAGAGTAAAGAAAGTACAGGTTTGCAGGCTTAGGCTTGAAGACAAAATATATAAAACAACGAATATACCAGCATATCAAGGGGGGCAGAGAAATATCAAAAGGAGAACTACAAAACTGTAAGACAAAAATATACAGAACTGCCCAGCCAAAACCCAAAAAACATTTTCAACGCTTTCACAAGCCCTGAACCTGCATAAACCGGCAATACTCACAAATGACAAAAGGCTAAGCCTAACCTGCACAAGCCTTTCAAAGTTTAACAGCCAAACCTATGTCAAAACCTCAAACTGATGCAAGCCTGAAGCTAGCCTCAACCAAAGCCTCAAAACCTGCCTGAAGCCTGAAAACATCAATCCAAAACATTCAAACCTTAACCACTGTCAAAAGCACAAACCTGTGAAGCCTTTCAAGCTAAAAACCTGCATAAACCAAGGCCTGTAACCTCAAACTATCCAGCCTAAAACCTGTCAAACCTTGAAGCAAATCTCAAGCTGATGCAAGCCTGAAGCAAGCCTCATCAAGCCTTAAACCAGTAAAATTTGCATTAAACTGTCAAGACTTTAAAACCAGACCTGCACAAAAGCCCTTTCAAAGCAAACAACTCAGAACATCAAACCTTCAAAGAACACCCAACCCACCAAACCCTCAGAACTCAAGGAGTTCATCATAGGGTTAATCAACAAGCAATTAAACCAAGCATACTCAGGCAACACAAGCCCTCAGAGTTTCCTCATCACTGGGTTATCGTAAAGGTACAAGGCATCAAGCATATTCAAGCATATTAAGCAGGCAACGAGGCAGAGAAAGAAGAGGGAAGGCTAGTCAAAAGCCAGTGTTTCAACAATAGCATTCAAAAGCAGCACATAGGAGCCCTCAGAGTGTCCTCATCATTGGGCCATTAAACAAACATACTAGGCAACATAGGCATACATAAGCAGAAGCGAAGAGAAGAAGAAAGAAGTGATATTAGAAGTAGGTTTTCAAGTTCATCATTAAACCCAGCAAAAGGCAAAAGACAAAGAGTACAGAGTACCAGGAAGCCAAGCTAGTGTCATCCTCGTAACCACCCCTCACCGTCAAAGCCTCCAAGCGCCTCTGCGTTCGCCTCCTCCTCCTCCGACAAGGTAGTATTTCTCCCTTCTTTTTCCTTCCATCACTTCAACAATAGCGATATAAAACCAAAGCACTTAATCAAAAAAAAAACAGCAAACCAGAACATGCAAGAAAGGGGAGTGAAACCCTAAACGCGTATAAAAAGACAACAAAAGGCAATTACCTTTTAATTTTCTTCACTGAACCAAGGAAGAAAGAAGGCGAAGGAGGCAGCTGGTGGCTCTAGGCGGAGGGTTGCGTCTCAGTGACCTGTACATTGAAGAAGATGAGGAGGAAGACGAAGTGAAGCGACGGTGCTGTAAACCCTAAAGCGTTCTCCAAATGAACAATAACTCACAACCCTAAAAAACAAACGTGAAACATTTGGGCCTTGCCCATTTCTGAAGTGCCTAAGCCCAAAGTATGTTCCTGATCACACCCCCCTCATGTCTATTCTGTTTGGGCCATAAGGCTCCCAAAGGCCCATTCAAATCTCCAAACCTTTTTTTAGAGTATAAAACATATTTTATTTTCTTTTGTTAATAAATTAGCATAACTTTTTTTTTACATCAAATTTTTTCTTTTTTATTACAAATTTATAGTTTTGAACACAATATATATATTTTCTCAATTTTAAAACATTTCTTTCAATTAAAATTCTTGTATAAATATACATATTAATACTAATTACTAATATATAAGAAATAAAACTTAAAATATTTTTTTATTTGTACATAATCACATCAATACATGATTTTTCTTTAAAATAAATACTTTCCTTTTCTTAAAATATTGTCTTTGTACATATTAAATAAAAAAAATATAAAGATACAAATTTAAATCAAATGTGGATAATAATACTTATTAAATCAAACATACTTAATTTATTAAATTCACAACTTGTAAATAATATACATGTACACTTACACCTACACAATACACTTTACATTTGAGACACATACAATTACTATTCTTATACATTGCTATACATTACATTTACACTTTGGTCGCAATTCGATTTGGTTGTAATTTATTGGACACTACATTCCTAAAGTCTCATCCCCATTTGTAAATTTGTACCCCCACTCCCGGATACTATTTGTAATAGCGTAGACTTTAAATTCTTGCAATTTACCACTTTCGAATTATACCATGGTTAGACCTAGGGTTTGCATGTACATAAAATCAAACGCTAGATAACCTAATACAAGACAAATACATGAAATCAATACACAATCACACTTGCACCCCCTAGGGTAATCCCACATGTTGCCTTCCAAAATGGGCCATGCTTGCACGTCAAGTTTCTTTGGCAAAACAATCAAATGATCATAAGTCCCTCGATGACGCTTTCGAAAGTCGCCTATCAAAATGATCAAGTCCCTTCAAGCAAATTGCCAAAGACACTTGGCACCATTGCATTCATGGTCCATACGATGACCCGCGCCCGTCCCAATCGCTTCCTAAATGCAAGATTGTCCACCAAATTCAATGGTGGAACAAAATTGTTAAAAGGGGTTGAAAACATGAGAAAAACCTTTGAGTATAATAGGGGTAGACAAAACTCTTAGTTACTTGAGATCAACTTGCAAAAACACTTGCCTCCTTTTCAAACCACACTTCACAAACACTTTCAAACAAACTTCCAAAAACATTTTGAAACATCTTTTCGAAAAGATACACACCGTTGTATATACTCAAACACGAGTCATTACAATGGTTGCCGAAACAAAGGCGTCTATTTCAAAAACATTTTCAAAACACACACACATACACCACAATTTCAAGAAATCAAAAATCAAGGCAAGTGATCTAAAAAACCAAGTAACTAAGAGCCCATGGATAACCATGGATGAAAAGGGTGCTAATACCTTCCCTTTTCATAATCTACCCCCCGAACCCACGAAACATCTCAAAAGGTTTTTGCTGTGCTTTTTAACCTTTCCTTTAGGATAAAATAAAAAGTCGGTGGCGACTCTTGCTCAACCGAACAAGTGCGAATACAAACGCAAAACTCAAGTCAGTTCTCCCACCGTATCACAGAACTGGCGACTCTGCTGGGGAATTACTCTGAAGTGGGGTTACCTTAGGGTTTAGATCACCTTTACTTTCATGCTTTGATTGACTTGATTGCTTTATCTTTTGGGTTCTTGTTTGGGTTTGTTGTAAATCCTACACCCGGATTCGGGGCACCTTCTTAGGTAAATAGCAAAAAATTTGTGAGGGAACTGTGCGGGGTATACCGACATGGTTGAAGCAGTAAGCTATGTTAGTGTGACATATTTGTGAGTACCGGTAACCCTTGAGTTCAATCAAGGAGAGTACGGGGCCGCTGAGTGATGTCGTGAAGCACTAACGAACTCTTAGAACCTTAATTGACCATCTTAGCCTTTTTTAGGAGTAGTGAGATGACCGACTTTGGTGCAGTCCGAAGTTGGTAGATACTCGATACTACACTCATTGAGGGTTGTTTTCTTGGAATATTTTGGTCGCCAGTTAAGTGGCTAAACCGAAACGATGAACACAGAAAACAATCCAATGATATTGAGCTCCTTAGAACCCGTTTTCTATTTTAGGACAGGATGAGACAACTAACTTCAAGAGGGTACTTACCTACAACCCCATGCAAGCCTGAACCTGAGGACTTGTTTGCTTTGTGTGAATATGGTTACCTGTATATATACTCACTTGCTTTTTGCATACATGTACATCATGACATCATACCATAGCATTTTCAGTAACCATTTCAAGGATCTCGAAGGTTCTTTTGATGCAGGGTTACGTTGAACCAGACGTCTACCAAAGGGCAAGAGGTTTTCTCATCTAAAAACAAATGCCAATCAAAGTTCAAGTGCAACAACTTGAATCAGTGGCTATGACCCACTTGACATGGTGAGCTTGATTCTCGTGGAAAGACATCCACCAGTGCAAGTTCTTCAGTCAAAGTTCAAGTGTAGCAACTTGAATCAGAGGCTATGACCCACTCGACATGGTGAGCTTGATTCTCGTGGAAAGACTTCCACCATTGCAAAGTTCTCCAATCAAAGATCGAAGTTCAACCTCTAACATTCTCTTGTGTTTACCCCAAGAGATCCTTGAAAACATTGCATATATATCACACATATCATTGCATAACAGGTTTCTCCCATACAGGTCTCCTTATTCTTCCTACTGTTTATTTCAGTAAGATGGATATAAAACAAACAATGAAAGATCTTCAAGCTCAAAATACTCAATTCCAACAAATGCTGCTGGCTATGGGTAAAGGGCAAGAGGATCTGACAGCTCTTCTTCTCGAAGACAAGAAGAAGAAGTCCAAGAAGGCAGTTCGCATCCTGAACTTGAGGAGAAGACCTAAGACCTAAGACCTTGCAACTCCATCCAACACAGGAGGTAGTCTTGAAGAAGACCACAATGTGGAGATTGTTGAAGAAGAAGCTGACTACTCCGAGGGGCAATATCCTCTCGTTGATGACAAATACAAGGAGTTGGAGGATCGCCTCAGTGCTATGGAGATCCAACAAATACCTGGCTTGGATCTAGGAGACATGGGCCTAGTTCCTGGATTGGTCATCCCTTCAAAGTTCAAAGTTCCTACATTTGCTCTGTACGACGGAATCTCTTTCCCTAAGATGAATCTAAAGTCTTATGTTCGCAAGATTCAACCATACACAGCTGATAAGAGGCTTTGGATCCATTTCTTCCAAGAAAGTCTGGTAGGGGCTCAACTCGAGTGGTTCTATCAATTGGAGAGTTCTCGCATCCACACATGGGAAGATATAGCCAGGGCTTTTTACGAACAGTATCAGTACAATGCTGAACTCGCACCAACTCGAGTGCAATTGCAGAGCATGACCATGGGTTCTGACGAGCGCTTCAAAGGGTATGCTCAAAAATGGAGAGATCTGGCTGGTAGGGTGCAACCCCCTTTAACTGACAGAGAGCTGATTGACATCTTCATGGGAACTTTGACAGGGCCTTTCTTCAAGCACTTAATTGGAAGCTCCTCAGCTGGGTTCACCGAGCTAATACTGACCGGCGAAAGGGTCGAAGCTGGCATCAAAAGTGGAAAGATCCAAGGAGCTACAACCTCTGATACTCGGATAATTCCCTACAACGGAAAGAAGGAGTCCAATGCCGCGAGCAGTCAAAAAGGTCGTCTTGACCAACATGTAGGGGCAGTCGTGATCTCTAACCCTACACTTGCCCAGCAAAGACAGGGGCATCAACATAAGGAGGTCGCACCTAAGAGGCAATTCACCAAGATCAACATGTCACTGTCTCAAGCACTGCAACACTTGTTGAAGAGGGATCTGATTACATTGAGGGCTCCTCTCTGGAGCCCAAACACTTCTGCTCCTACCTATCGCCCCAATGAAAGATGTGAATACCACTCTGATAGCCCAGGGCATGACACCAACAACTGTTGGCCTCTGAAGAACAAGATCCAAGACATGATCGATGCCAAGGAGATTGAGTTTGGTCCCCCAGAGACCTCAGCATGATCACTCCTCCTATGCCAAATCATTGAGATTGTGTTTGTTTCATTCTGAATTTTCAAAGTTGTAATCTTTTGTCATTCAAACAATTATCTTTTAATGTTAAACTCTGTTTCATTAATGCATTGCATATGTTTGTCTTGAATTCATCTATTCGTTTTCACTACTCTTATGCTTTTCTTTATGATATTTGACTCTTGATAAAAAGCTGCAAGCCTTTAGATGGAGGATGACGAAACAATACCATAATCTCATACAATATGCTTTTGAACAGACCTTGCTGATGATGTACATGCATTTCTTTCAATTCCCAAACACTGGAGTTATAAGGAAGATAATCCCTAGTCAACCCCTTCGAGCCAAATAAGTAGGAGTTTTCTGTTCTAAACAATCAAAACCTTTGATATAAACCTGGGGCAGGGTAGTATCTCAGTTAATTCAAATAAAATGCGCATTGAAGTCGCAAACTCTCAATTCGTAACACAACGAACGACGTCAAAGAAAAAGAAAAAGCATTCCTTTGGAATCAAAAGACAGGGTGGTTCCCCATCACATAGGAAGTCAATCTCTCAAAAGAGAAAAACCCACCAAGCCAAAACCTGTAAAGGAGGCTTAAGAAAGCTGGGGCATCCCGCTGATTGTAATCTCAAAAAACGGGAACAGTCAGGCAAAAGTTAGGGATAACAAATCAAAATCAAAATAGTGAGGTCATTACAAATCCTCAACAACATGAAAAATGTTGAAAAAGAAAAAGGATATGATGACTGTCTCCCCAAAATTCAACTGGTGAACCATCGCCTAAAAGTCGTTCCAAACTCAAAACAGAGTGCGACGCACAATTAACTGAACCTAGGATTGGAGAACATCGCGAAGAGCGGGTGGGTACAAATATACTTTGAGCCTTGATCCTTTGTTTCTTAAACCGTGAACCAGGCCATGTTACAACCCTTCAAAAGTCCTAATTGAAGCTTGGGTTAGTTCGAAAGCATACTGTTACAAAAGGTATCCTGACTCCTGTAAGGCTTTGCTCTAAATCTTGTGTTGACTTGTCTTATAAAAAGTTTTCTGCTAAGAAACGCATTTTTCAAAAACTTCGAGACAAACATAAACTTTGCATTAATTGAATATCACTGTTCGCATTTGACTATTTGTTTGACAGTGAAGAATTTCATACAGCGAATGTTCGGAGGAACGAAAACTCTCTCAGTGAACAAAATCACTTCAAAGGGATGACACTTCCAACAACAAATCTCCTATCAACAAGGGGCATGACATGTCACCATCCTATTAACCTGGGGAAGTCCAGTCAAGGTTCCAACAGATCTTTCAAAGTTCAGTTAACCTGGGGCAGTCCAGTCAAGATTTCAAGAAATCTCTCAATCCGCAGAGTAATCTGATTCAAAACTCCTTCATCACCACTTGGGGCATTCGAATGTCAAAAGTGTTCAACAAGTCCCTCTTCACCTCAGAAGATTGATATAGTTCAAGATGTGACCCAGATTTGGCGACATTCTATAACTCATTCAAATTTCCTTCATGATATAGTTCAATATGTGACCCAAGATTTGGCGACATTCTATAACTCATTCAGACTTTCATTCCAGATATAGTTCAAGATGTGACCCAGAGATGGCGACATTCTATAACTAATTCAGACTTTTCATTCATGATATAGTTCAAGATGTGACCCAGAGATGGCGACATTCTATAACTCATTCAGACTTTCATTCCAGATATAGTTCAAGATGTGACCCAGAGATGGCGACATTCTTTAACTCATTCAGACTTTTCATTCATGATATAGTTTAAGATGTGACCCAGAGATTGCGACATTCTATAATTTATTCAGACTTTTCATTCCAGATATAGTTCAAGATGTGACCCAGATTCGACGACATTCTATGACCCAAGTTTGGCGACATTCTACAACTCATTCAGATCTTCTTCCAGATATAGTTCAAGATGTGACCCAGATTCGGCGACATTCTATGACTCATTCAGATCTTCTTCCAGATATAGTTCAAGATGTGACCCAGATTCGGCGACATTCTATAACTCATTCAGATTTTCATTCCAGATATAGTTCAAGATGTGACCTAGATTTGGCGACATTCCTCAACTTATTCAGATTTTCATTCCAGATATAGTACAGATGTGACCCAGAGATGGCGACATTCAGTAACTTATTCCAGACCAACACCTACGGCAATCAGAAGATTCTTGCAATCCCCAGCCTGAGAACCTTCCGGAATCAAATTCCCCTCAGAATCAAGTTTCAATATCCCCAGCGGAGCTAAAACTTCCAACTATCAATCCCCAAGCAGATTGAAGACTCTCATTCTCAGTTCCCCACAGAATATTCAAATGTTCTCCAGTGAAGATCTCCTCAAAGACAAGAATTCCCCAGTAGATTGGCATACAACCCAAGCTTCTGATTTCCCCAACAGTGGTCCCAAGACTTCTCATTTTTAACAATCAAAGATTCTTGCCCTCCATAGCAGCAGCCAAGGATTTACTTTCCCCGGCAGCAGTCAAGATTCCTTTATCTTCAACCATCCAGGATTCATCTATCCTCAGCAAGACAGCTCATTAGCTTACATGTGCATTCATCACATTCATGTCATAAACATTAATGTCGCATACATTGCATCACGCATCATGACATTGCATACAACTAACTCTTTACCTTTTCAAGAAAGATCAGTCAACAAACTAGGACCATCATCTTCCGAGATTCTTTTCTAGAAATAGTTCAGATGTGACCCGAACATGGCGACATTCTGATACTTATTCCAGATTCACTCAGAGACAGTTCAGATGTGACCCAGACACGGCGACATTCTGATACTTATTCCAGATTCACTCAGAGACAGTACAGATGTGACCCAGACACGGCGACATTCTGATACTTGTTCCAGATTCATCCAGATGCAGTTTTACACAGACTCATCATCAGGAAACCCTACACCGGTTCCTCCTTCAGACTTCTGAAAATAGTTCACGGATTCTTCCCAACACCGGATGTTAATCTATCACTTGTTCAGATGCAACTTCTTCACGGACGCTTCCCAACAATGGATGCTACTTCAACCCCTGAAAACAGTTCACGGATTCTCCAGACACGGATGTCAATCTATTGCTGGCTCAGACCCCCAGTTCAGAGATGTTCCAAAACATGGATACCTTTCTGATACTCGTCCACTCACCATTGACATACAGTTCAACATTTCCAGATGGCATCTATAAGCCCATCCTCCTAACAAACATTTCTAAATGGCATCTTTAAGCCCATCACCAAATGGCATCTTTAAGCCCGTTCCCTCTACCATCACATCACCGAGTGCAAATTTTCTGGGCACTCTAGTGTCCAATCTCCTTTTACCCTCGAGTCGCAAAAGGCAAACTTGCCAATGTAACTCTTCAGGTCCAAGAAGATTGAACAGGGGCAACTATTGTACCCCAAAATTTGCCCTCGCATTTTTCCTCAAGAAATCACAGCTTCAGACGTTTCCTGATTTTTCAAACTGGCTCGAGAATCGGTCAGACATATTTTTCTCGTCAGTCAGACAAAATTAGGGTTTTCATTGGTTTTCATGGCTCTAGAACAATTCAAACAGTTTGCTTAGGGTTTTGGTTGATTTTGGCTCAGTTTTGATCAGGCGAACGCTTCTTTGACATTAATCAAGAACTAGGGTTTTGGTGTGCGCATCCTCAGAAAGAATTAATTCTACAGTGTTTGTCAATTTATTCTGAGATGTGGACTGAAACATTTGGATTGAATTTGCAGTGTTGGATTGAAAAGACATTTGGGCAGTTGTTGTGATTGACTGTACTTTGCTTTGGATTGTTGAAGTGCCAGGTTTATTAATCAATCAATGCTAAAACCAATGTGTATTTAATTGTTTATTTATTCTATGTTAAGATAATTGGAATTTATTTCTAATTATTATAATTTTAGAATTATAAATAATAAAATAAGTATTTGAAAAGGAGAAAAGGAATCAACTGATAAGAATTGGATTTTTATTCATCTTTTAAATATTCGTTACAATTGTTGTTTGAATACAGTATTTGCAAGGTATTCATAATAATAAATGTTTACAAATAATTAAATTTGAAATAAAAATATCCTAATTTTTCTAAGTTTTCCTAAGTCTTCATCTTCCATCC
Organism: Vicia faba; assembly: GCA_948472305.1. Lineage (NCBI taxonomy): Eukaryota > Viridiplantae > Streptophyta > Magnoliopsida > Fabales > Fabaceae > Vicia > Vicia faba. Next base: position 691,549,449 of record OX451739.1, read on the forward strand.
CTTGCTCCCTCTGCTTCATTTGATTTTATCTGCAAAAAATAAGAAAAGAAGAAAAGTCAATTGAAGCAGATAAATAATTAAAATCAGACAATTAATTTGGGCTCATCATTAAAGGCAACGGACTAGAATCAGTTAGCCCTCTCTGCAAATCACGGGATTTCTCCCGGTTCACAAAAAGGGATGAATAATGCTTGCTAAACATGAAGGCACAAAGTTGAAAAATTCACAAATTCAAAGTTTGTCAAAAAGATGCATAGTCCAAAAGTTTCAAACTGAATGGTATAAACAAAGTCCAAATCCAAACTGAACTATGAAGTTCCAAATTCAAACTTTACACAAGCTTCCAAAAAAAGCTGTCAAAGATATCAAAGTATCAAAAGGTACAAGATGCAGCACAAAGTATGGAAAAGAGAAGGCAAATATGCAGAGTTAAACTACATATGCAAGCAAGCATAGTTCATTTCATCATTTCCCAGTGTTGCCTTTTCAGAGCAAAGTACAAGCATAAACATTTTTTAATGCTTTGACTGTACTAGAGAGAGAGGAGAGAGTAAAGAAAGTACAGGTTTGCAGGCTTAGGCTTGAAGAGAAAATATATAAAAGAACGAATATACCAGCATATCAAAGGGGGCAGAGAAATATCAAAAGGAGAACCATAAAACTGTAAGACAAAAATATACAGAACTGCCCAACCAAAAGCCAAAAAACATTTTCAAAGCTTTCACAAGCCCTGAACCTGCATAAACCGGCAATACTCACAAATGACAAAAGGCTAAGCCTAACCTGCACAAGCCTTTCAAAGTTTAACAGCCAAACCTGTGTCAAAACCTCAAACTGATGCAAGCCTGAAGCTAGCCTCAACCAAAGCCTCAAAACCTGCCTGAAGCCTGAAAACATCAAGCCAAAACATTCAAACCTTAACCCCTGTCAAAAGCACAAACCTGTGAAGCCTTTCAAGCTAAAAACCTGCATAAACCAAGGCTTGTAACCTCAAACTATCCAGCCTAAAACCTGTCAAACCTTGAAGCAAATCTCAAGCTGATGCAAGCCTGAAGCAAGCCTCATCAAGCCTTAAACAAGTAAAATTTGCATTAAACTGTCAAGACTTTAAAACCAGACCTGCACAAAAGCCCTTTCAAAGCAAACAACTCAGAACATCAAACCTTCAAAGAACACCCAACCCACCAAACCCTCAGAACTCAAGGAGTTCATCATAGGGTTAATCAACAAGCAATTAAACCAAGCATACTCAGGCAACACAAGCCCTCAGAGTTTCCTCATCACTGGGTTATCGTACAGGTACAAGGCATCAAGCATATTCAAGCATATAAAGCAGGCAACGAGGCAGAGAAAGAAGAGGGAAAGCTAGTCAAAAGCCAGCGTTTCAACAATAACATTCAAAAGCAGCACATAGGAGCCCTCAGAGTGTCCTCATCATTGGGCCATTAAACAAACATACTAGGCAACGTAGGCATACATAAGCAGAAGCGAAGAGAAGAAGAAAGAAGTGATATTAGAATTAGGTTTTCAAGTTCATCATTAAACCCAGCAAAAGGAAAAAGACAAAGAGTACAGAGTACCAGGAAGCCAAGCTAGTGTCATCCTCGTAACCACCCCTCACCGTCATAGCCTCCAAGCGCCTCCGCGTTCGCCTCCTCCTCCGACAAGGTAGTATTTCTCCCTTCTTTTTCCTTCCATCACTTCAACAATAGCGATATAAAACCAAAGCACTTAATAAAAAAAACAGCAAACCAGAACATGCAAGAAAGGGGAGTGAAACCCTAAACGCGTATAAAAAGACAACAAAAGGCAATTACCTTTTAATTTGCTTCACTGAACCAAGGAAGAAAGAAGGCGAAGGAGGCAGCTGGTGGCTCTAGGCGGAGGGTTGCGTCTCAGTGACCTGTACATTGAAGAAGATGAGGAGGAAGACGAAGTGAAGCGACGGTGCTGTAAACCCTAAAGCATTCTCCAAATGAACAATAACTCACAACCCTAAAAAACAAACGTGAAACATTTGGGCCTTGCCCATTTCTGAAGTGCCTAAGCCCAAAGTATGTTCCTGATCACACCCCCCTCATGTCTATTCTGTTTGGGCCATAAGGCTCCCAAAGGCCCATTCAAATCTCCAAACCTTTTTTTTAGAGTATAAAACATATTTTATTTTCTTTTGTTAATAAATTAACATAACTTTTTTTTTACATCAAATTTTTTCTTTTTTATAACATATTTATAGTTTTGAACACAATATATATATTTTCTCAATTTTAAAACATTTCTTTCAATTAAAATTCTTGTATAAATATACATATTAATACTAATTACTAATATATAAGAAATAAAATTTAAAATATTTTTTTATTTGTACATAATCACATCAATACATGATTTATCTTTAAAATAAATACTTTCCTTTTCTTAAAATATTGTCTTTGTACATATTAAATAAAAAAATATAAAGATACAAATTTAAATCAAATGTGGATAATAATACTTTTTAAATCAAACATACTTAATTTATTAAATTCACAACTTGTAAATAATATACATGTACACTTACACCTACACAATACACTTTACATTTGATACACATACAATTACTATTCTTATACATTGCTATATGTTACATTTACACTTTGGTCGCAATTCGATTTGGTTGTAATTTATTGGACACTACATTCCTAAAGTCTCATCCCCATTTGTAAATTTGTAACCCCACTCCCGGATACTATTTGTAATAGCGTAGACTTTAAATTCTTGCAATTTACCACTTTCGAATTATACCGTGGTTAGACCTAGGGTTTGCATGTACATAAAATCAAACGCTAGATAACCTAATACAAGACAAATACATGAAATCAATACACAATCACACTTGCACCCCCTAGGGTAATCCCACATGTTGCCTTCCAAAATGGGCCATGCTTGCACGTCGAGTTTCTTTGGCAAAACAATCAAATGATCATAAGTCCCTCGATGACGCTTTCGAAAGTCGCCTATCAAAATGATCAAGTCCCTTCAAGCAAATTGCCAAAGACACTTGGCACCATTGCATTCATGGTCCATACGATGACCCGCGCCCGTCCCAAGCCCGTCCCAATCGCTTCCTAAACGCAAGATTTTCCACCAAATTCAATGGTGGAACAAAATTGTTAAAAGGGGTTGAAAACATAAGAAAAACCTTTGAGTACAATAGGGGTAGACAAAACTCTTAGTTACTTGAGATCAACTTGCAAAAACACTTGCCTCCTTTTCAAACCACACTTCACAAACACTTTCAAACAAACTTCCAAAAACATTTTGAAACATCTTTTCGAAAAGATACACACCGTTGTATATACTCAAACACGAGTCATTACAATGGTTGCCGAAACAAAGGCGTCTATTTCAAAAACATTTTCAAAACACACACACATACACCACAATTTCAAGCAATCAAAAATCAAGGCAAGTGATCTAAAAAACCAAGTAACTAAGAGCCCATGGATAACCATGGATGAAAAGGGTGCTAATACATTCCCTTTTCATAATCTACCCCCCGAACCCACGAAATATCTCAAAAGGTTTTTGCTGTGCTTTTTAACCTTTCCTTTAGGATAAAATAAAAAGTCGGTGGCGACTCTTGCTCAACCGAACAAGTGCGAATACAAACGCAAAACTCAAGTCAGTTCTCCCACTGTATCACAGAAGCGAATTCACAAATCAAATGCTTTTCAATCACATAACCAACACTTTAGTTACATGATTGAAAGCTCTCACAATGTACCTTGCACAAGTCAACAAACACATTAGTGATAACAAGAAACCGCAATCGGAGTTACGCATTCTCAACACAATTCAAATTATCATTAAATCATGAAGAAGTAGAAATTAATTTCACATTGGAAGTATAAACACAAGCTCCGGACAACATTGCATTACAAAAATGAGTGTGCAAAAATTCGGGACGGAATCGCATGTAAATCGCACGGTAGTCTCCAAACTTACCGAGAAGCTCACAAAAGTGTATACCGCAAATTAAATCACATTACAAGTGTAACTTACCATTTCAGGGAAGCAATACTGCAATAACATGAATTGTGAGGAAAAACGCACCGGAATCAAGGAGAATCAATCACAATGGTTCATGAATGAATAATAAAGTTTACACATGCATCAAATGAAAGTTAAAGCTCAACATACATATTATAACGAACTGAACAACACTATTTTCAAAATTTTGGTGCGCGAAATGTCGGAACAAAATCGTCTGGAAATTACACGGTTGCTTCCAAATGCACCAACAAACTCAAAAAGTATATGCCTCGAATTAATTCCAAACGCAAGTACCACTTCCATTACCGGGACAGTTGTGCACATCTTGAGTAAATTTAACAACGGAAACAAGTGCATAAAAGTGCTCAATAGTTCAAGTATTATCACTTATGATAAATGCACAAGTTATAAACAAAAGAAACACAATGGATGCCTTAAATCCAATCATAAACCAATATTCACGTGTTAATGTAATTTCCACCAATTTGAGGATTTAAATGTCAAAAAATTAAATCAATCAACAAATTGATATCGAATTACATTAACTCATGAAATTTCAACAAATTCTCATTAACTCAAGATTATGAAGTTAAACTATAAAAAATTAAACTCCAATTCTCAACATTATGTCACAACTTCTAAATCCAATTTTTAAGTCTCTTGACATCACAAATACAACTCTTCTTTAATTCAAGAATCAACAAAAAAACCACCAATTACAACAAGGCTCTAACCTATTCCACACTTTAACATCATCAAAAAATCAAATTCTAACTCCCAAAATTCAATTCTAATCAAGTATTACTTCTTAAGCATTTTATCGAACACCTTAACTACAATAATATATCTCAATCAAACTTCAAATTTTCAACTAAATTAATGTCCAATTCTTCAATTCACATTCAATATCAACACTTTAATTCAAAACTAAAATTAAAAAATTCAATTAAATTCAAGATTCAACTAAAGTAATTAGAAATTAAGAATGGGTGAATTACCAAAAGTAGTGAAGAGGAATTTAAATCGATGCCAGAAACGATTGGAGAAGAAGGAAGATTGGCGGAATTCGCCGGAAAATGGAGGGAGGATCATCGTGGTTGATCGGTTGAAAGTGAAGAGGATTTTAGTTTTTGATGATTTTTGATCATGAGATTGTTGAAGATTGTTGATGTTCTTGAGCAAAATTGAGAAAAATGGACTTTGATCCTTGAGAGAATAGAGAGAGATTTGTGAGGTGTTTTTGGGAGTGAATGAAGTTATGAGAGAAATTCTAATTTTTTGAATATAAACTCTCTCCAATTGGGTCTTCTATTTGAATTTGGGTTGGGCCTTATTTTGACAGTGTTAGAAAATTTAATGCACAACGCGATAAGAAAATGCCACATCATCATCGGTGCGAAATCTTGACTCGAGCTCAACATCAAAATCGAAGATTGAAAGATTTGTGAGGTTTGGCCAAAAGAACTGACTCAATCGGATAAATGACGATAAAGTTGTGATTTTTAAAGGTGCACCGACGTAGAGCCAACTTAGCTAATGCGGATTTTTCTCTGTTAATTTCACCATTCAGTTTGGAAAGAAAGCCACGAACAAAAATCCTCTTATCAAAATACGAACTCGGGGTCTGAAGAAAATTTGTAGCTGACATTATTTTTGAAATTTTGACGAAAGAATCGTCTTGAGATGATAAAATTAGAAGAAGTTATGATTTTTACAATATCGAAAAAATGGTGAATTAAAATTCTGGTTCAGCACAACAAATTTCCCTAGTAATCAATAATTTAGGGGATCTTCTGCAAAGAATAAGCTCTCGACCCGAACATATGAATCGAAGATAAAATTAAGACAAATTTTTCACCCAGAGAACAAATCAAAAACATCGATCCAGACGAAAGTTATGAATTTTGGAACTTCCAAAAAATAACGGTTCATCACAGTATTTTCACTATTTTTTCATCATTTAACTTCAAAGTACTCGCGCATTCGGAGATCTTCCTCACAAAATTGACATTCGAGCCGAAAATGAAAGTTGGAGGAAATAACAAGACGATTCAAATTCTCCAAGAGGTACTCAAATATGATACTCCAGTCAAAAGTTATGAATTTTAAGCGTTTGAAAACCATAGAAACATTAAATCCACTGTATATCGCAATCCAAGTATCTTGCGCTTTAGATAAACTTCCGCACAAAATTAGGCTTTGACATGAACAAATGAAATTAAGAAGAAATCAAGAAGGTCTAATGACTGAAGAATCAAGAAGGTTCTAAGACATCAAGAAGGTTCTAATGACTGAAGATATCTCTGTGGTTCAGCCAGGTGCTAATGCTGCTTTGAATGTAAATGGTTTGAATGTTAATGGTTACAATCGTAACCAGGGCCTACATTTCAATCATGGATAGTTTCCACCTCCACCTCTACCACTTTGACCATACTTCATTGTTAGAGGAATGTAGGGGCACCCATATGGAAGGGGTAACCCTCGGTATCAGGATCTAGAACTGGGCCAAAATGAGGATGTATGTTCTGTGATTGGTAGTGAAGCGAGTCTCTTTGTGGAAGACCCGAAATACCTTATGTTAGAGGAAAGGATGAAAGATGTTGAAGGTTTAAAGATGTTAGGTATGGATATCACTTACTTGGGGTTGGTATTAGGGGTGAGAATTCCACCGAAGTTTAAGGTCGCTGTCTTTGACAAATACACTGGTGCTACCTGCCCAAAAACTCACTTGAAAGTGTACTACTGAAAGATGTCGATTTATTCTAAAGATGAGAGGTTTCTTATGAACTTTTTCCATGATAGCTTATCTAGGGCATCATTGGAATGGTATATGCAACTTGAAAGGACTTACATTAGGAACTGGAGGGATTTAGTTGAAGCGGTTTTGAAGCATTATCAGTACAACATTGACAAGGCTCTAAATAGAACTCAGTTGCAGAGTTTGACACAAAATTCCAGTTTGACTTTCAAAGAATATGCTCAGAAGTGGCACGAACTCGCTGCATGGGTTCAGCCACCAATGATGGAGAGGGAAATGATTGACATGTTCACCAAAACTCTCCAGGGGAACTATCATGTAACTTGCAGTACATCTGCCAATTTCGCTGAAAGTGGCCTGAAGTCATGAAAGATTCAGTCAGTTAATTCCAATAATTCTGCGACTGGGAATGGGAAGAAAGTGTTCAGTGGTTACCCTAAAAATAAAGAAGGGGGAAACCAGTGTTGTCTATGCCCAAAGAGGCCAAAGAAGAGCCCAACACCAAGTCAATGTTGTAACAATATTCGCGGGTCAGCCACAACAACAGAAACAACAATAGCATCAACAACTTCAGATGCAATAGAATTCCCCTCGGCAACCAAGAAGGTTTGAACAAGTGCCAATGTCATATTCTGAACTTCTTCAGCGTCTGCTCCATCTCAAGTTAGTTACTCTGAGAAATATGTTTCCTCTAGCTGAGAGGCTTCCTGCAAATTACGATGCAAATTCTAGGTGCGAGTTCCACTCTGGTGGCGTAAGCCACACTATGGAAAATTGCGTGGCATTAAAATACAAGGTGCAAGATCTGTTGGATGCAAAATGTATCAAGTTTGACCCCGTTCTCGGGCCTAGCATCCTTTAGAATGCATTACCAACCCATGATGGGGTAAACATTCATGCTATTATGGATAACATGGAAGATTTAAATCTATTTATGGAATTTGGTAACAACTTCGTTGCCATTCGTGAAGGAGTACCTGATTAAGAGAGGTGTGTATCTGAGGTGTAATCCAGGATGTTGTGATTGTGAAATTCGACTTGAAGGTTGTGATAACTTGAAAATAGGGATTCAAACGTTAATCAATGAAGGAGAGCTCCAATTTGGTAAGATTGTGAAAGATAAGAAGAGTAAAGAGAAAGATATTGATGTAGTTTCCATGGCATACACTCCAGTTAATATTTATGCACCTGCTAAGCCTGTTCTTATGATGGTCACCTTACCTGTCCCCTTTCCCTATTCCAATGATAGAGCTGTAGCATGGCATTATGGTAGTAATGTTTACTATCATGGAGTTAAACAGGAAGAAAGTTCGTCTGAAGAAAAGTCATCGGTTCGAGATAGTTTGGATGTATTCAACTCCGCCGGTCTTGGAAGAATGATGAGAAGTGGAATGGTTTTCTCTCCACTGGATGTGCAACATAATGCAGATGCCTTGGTAAAAGCTAAGAGTAAGAAGGTGGTAGTAAATGCTCTGATTCCGACTCTAAGTCCTGACATGGCCAAATACATGGAGAAAATCATGAGATACATCATGAAAAGTGAATATCGTGTTATTGATCAACTAGGTCAAACTCTGGGAAAAATCTGTATTCTATCAATACTCCAAGACTCTGAGGCGCATCATAATTCTTTGATGAAATTGTTGAATACAAAATTCATTCCTCAAGTGTTTTTTGTCAATCAGTTTGAAAGTGTTTGTGGCAGTATCACTGCCAGTAATGGTTTGGGCTTCACAGATTTTGATCTTCCTCCCTAAGGAAGAAATTATAATAAGGAATTGCACATCTCGATGGAGTGTAAGGGAACAACGTTATCCCATGTGCTGGTGGACATGGGTTCGTCTTTGAATTTAATCCCTAAGTATGCATTAATGAAAATTGACTAATCAGGCCTTGAATTACGACCGAGTGATTTGGTGGTAAAAGCCTTTGATGGATCTTGGTTGTCAGTATTTGGGAGGTGGATCTGCCTATAAAGATCAGACTTCAAGTCCTCAATGCAACGTTTTTCATAATGGATATCCAGCCAACATACTGTTGCTTGTTAGGTCGCCCTTGGATACACAAGGCCGGGGCAGTGACCTCTACCCTGCACCCGAAGATGAAATATCATGTGAATGGGAAAACAATAAAAATTTGTGGTTAAGAGGAATACTTGGTGAGTCACCTGACTTCATTTCGTTATGTTGAGGTGGATGGAGAAGTACATGAGACTCCTTTTCAAAGTTTTGAAACCGTGCACATGGTTAAGACTCCTCGCTCTCAGAAGAAGAAACCTAAAACGTTCATGGCCTCTTTGAGAGATGTTCAGGAACTGGTTAAAAATGGTCACCCTGAAGGATGGGGTAGTGTGGTGGAGGCTATTCCGAAATTTAACAAGTTTTGTTTGGGCTTTAGCCCCAATAAACAGAGCATGGCTCCTAGAGCCCCAAGTTTGTCTACTCCTGTAAAGTTTGCAAGTTCTAGTATCAGTAATAATGGTCAAGTTCATGCATTCGGTGATGATGACAATGATTATGAAATTGATGAATGGATCCTCCCGAGTGTCCCAGGTGTGGAGCTCAACAACTAGACATCCAAGGATGTCATCCCAGTTACACTTGTTCAAGAGTAATATTTTTGTTTGTTTTCTTTATCATGAAATAATTCCTGCGTTATGCCCAAGGCATGGTAAATCATATGTAGGGCCACCATGTTTTCATTTCAATCTTTATCATTAAATAAATGACGTATTTTTTGCATTCAAAAATTTGGTCCATGTCTTTCTATTTTTATATTTTTAATAATAAAGAAATGGAAAAGTTTTTTGTTTTTATTTTTCTCATTCACGGTCTAAATGAACATTAAACATCAATCATGCAGATTTGATCCCACTTTTCTAACTGATCCCTTCAATAATGATTTTGCTATCACTCTTTATGACTTTGATAATCCGATCAACCAAGCCGAAGAAGAAGGTGAGGAAGATTGTAAACTCCCTGGAGAGTTAGCAAGGTTATTGTGGCAAGAAGAGAGGGTCATCCATCCGCACCAAGAGTCGATTGAGGTTGTGAATTTGAGAACCGAAGACAATGTGAAAGAGGTCAAGATATGGACTTCTCTAAAAGGTAGTGTCAAGTAGAGGTTAATTGAAATGCTCCATGAGTATGCTGACATCTTTGCTTGGTCTTATGAAGATATGCTCGGATTAGACACCGATATTGTGGTTCACAAGTTGCTGTAAAAAGAATAATGTCCTCCAGTTAAATATAAACTTCGAAGAACTCGTCCAAAGATGTCTAAAAAGATTAAGGAGGAAGTACAGAAGCAGCTTAATGCAAGGTTTTTGAATTTGATTTCGTATCCCCTATGGATTGCTAACATCATAGCAGTTCCCAAAAAGGATGGAAAAGTAAGAATGTGCATTGATTATAGGTACTTGAACAGAGAAAACCCTAAAGATGACTTTCCACTACCTCATATTGATGTCTTGGTTGACAATACAACTCATGCTAAGGCATTCTCATTAATGGATGGTTTTTCTTGCTACAATCAGATTAAGATGGCGCCATAAGACATGGAAAAGATAACTTTAATTACTCCATGGGTAACTTTCTGCTATAAGGTGATGCCTTTTGGTTTGAAGAACACAGGGGAAACATATCAGTGTGCAATGGTGATTCTCTTCCATGATATGATTCATAAAGAGATCAAAGTGTATGTTGATGATATGATTTTGAAATCTCAGACAGAAGAAGAACATCTTATTCATTTGTAGAAGTTGTTTGAAAGGCTGAGGAAATTCAGATTGAGGTGGAATCCCAACAAGTGCACCTTCGGGGTGAGATCTAGAAAGCTACTAGGATTTGATGTAAGTGAAAGAGGTATCGAGGTTGATCCGGAGAAAATAAAAGCAATACAATAAATGCCTGAACCAAGAACAGAAAAAGAAGTCAATAGTTTCTTGGGGAGATTAAACTACATTTCTAGATTTATTTCTCATCTTACGGTCACGTGTGAACCAATTTTCAAACTGTTAAGAAAATATCAAGTGGTCAGGTGGAATGACAATTTCCATGTGGCATTTGAAAAAATAAAAGAAAATATGTACGAACCTCCGATCCTAATGCCTCTGGTGGAGGGCAAGCCTTTAATCATGTATTTGTCAATACTTGATAATTCCATGGGTTGCATGCTCGGACAACATGACGAGATAGGAAAGAAAAAGCAAACAATTTATTACTTCAGAAAGAAGTTCACAGAATCCGAGTCGAGATACTCTTTGCTTGAGAAAACTTGTGGTGCACTGACTAGGCTGCTAAGTGCCTAAGATTGTATATGTTGATGCATACTACTTACTTGATATCCAAGATGGATCCCATAAAGTACATTTTGGAGAAGCCACCTCTCACAGGTAGAGTAGCCCGATGGTAGATAATTTTGGCTGAATATGATATCCAGTATACTACCCAAAAACCCATCAAGGGTAGTGTACTAGCGGATTATCTTGCTCACCAACCCGTGGACTACTATCAACCGATGAAATTTGAATTTCCAAACGAAGACATCATGTATATCAGGGATTCCAACATCCCTGACCCAGAAAAAGGACCCAAACCAGGATCCCGGTGGACGATGGTGTTCGATGGTACCTCAAATGCTCTAGGAAATTGTGTTGGAGCAATTAGCACTTCCCCTACAGGTTTTCATATTCAGTTCACTGCTCAAATTTGTTTTGATTATACCAATAACATGGTAGAATATAAAGCTTGTATCTATGGCATTGAAGATGCAATTGATATGAGAATCAAGTTCCTGAAGGTTTATGGAGATTCAGCTCTTGTTATAAGCCAGATTAACGGAGATTGGGAGACTCGTCATCAAAATCTTATTATGTATGGGGAGCATGTTATGAAGCCGATTTTGTACTTCGGGGAGATCGTGTTTCAGTATATGTCGAGGGTTTAAAATAATCCTGTTGATGCTTTGGTTTCTCTATCGTCCATGTTTAAAGTAAAGTGGGCTAATGAAGCGCCTTCGATTACTATCATGAGGTTGGATGAGCCAGTATTTTGCTTTGAGGCTGAAGTTGATGTGGATGGTAACCCATGGTTTCACGATATCAAGAGGTATGTTGAGGTTCAATAGTATCCTGAAGATGCGTTTGTTACAAACAAGATGTTTTTAAGGAAGTGGTCAGCCAAGTTTTTCCTTAGAAATGGTACATTGTACAGAAGAATTCATGATGGTATGTTACTCAGATGTGTAGACAAGAATGAAGCAGCAAAATTCATTGAATAAATGCATGAAGGTGTGTTTGGAACTCATTCTAGTGGTCACACCATGGATAAGAAGTTCTTGTGAGTTGGTTATTATTGGTCCACCACGGAGGACAATTTCTACAACCATGCCCAAATATGCTACAAGTGCCAAGTATATGCTGATAAAGTGCATGTTCCTCTTATTCCTTTGAACGTCTTGGCCTCTCCATGGCCTTTTGCAAAGTGGGGCATCGATATGATCAGGTGTATTGAGCCAACTGCTTCCAATGGTCATCACCTTATTTTGGTTGCCATTGATTACTTAACCAAGTGGGTCAAAGTTGCATCTTATGAAAATGTTACCAAGCAAGTGGTTGCTCGATTTATCAAGAAAAAAATTATCTTTCGTTATGGGATCCCTGAAAAGATCATTACTGATAATGGATCTAATCTTAATAACAAGATAATTAAAGAGCTATGTGAAACCTATAAGATCAAGCATCATAATTCTTCTGCATATTGTCCAAAGATGAATGGAGTTGTTGAAGAGACCAATAAAAGCATCAAGATGATTATGCAAAAGATGGTGGTAACCTACAAAGATTGGAATGAGATACTGCCTTTCGCTTTGCATGGCTACATACTTCAATGTGAACCTAGACTGAGGAAAACCCGTTCTTACTTGTCTATGGAACAAAATCAGTCTTGCCTATTGATGTTGAGATTCCCTTTCTCAGGATTATGAAAGATGTTGAGCTTGGTGAGGTTGAATGGGTTCATAATCGGTTGGATCAGTTGAACCTTATAGACAAGATAATACTAGTGGATGTGTGTCATGGTCAAGTGTACCAACAGATGATGAAAAAGGCATTTGACAAAAGGGTGTGCCCTAAGAGTTATAAGGTTGGTGACCTTGTGTTGAAGAGGATAATTCTGCCTCATGGTGATCCCAGGGGCAAGTGGACTCCTAATTATGAAGGACCATTTGTCATAATGAAAGTTTTCTCTAGCGGTGCCATTATACTTTGCATGAAAAGGAGTTGTTGAGTCGACGGCTCAGGCAAAAAAAGGGGCATCTTGGTGAACCAAAAAAACTGAATAAAAGGTTCGTGAAAAAATTAGGAATAAAAAAGAAGGATTGAAAATAATGAAAAATAAACGAGTACACCCGTTAGGTTGAAAACCCGAAAGGGGGGCTTAGGCAAGAAAAGGTGTCCCTGTGGATTGAAAACCCAAAAGGGCGATCTAGGAAAAGTTTGAGATTTGAAATCTAATGACTACGTCGACGTCAAATTTATCATTTCATCTTACTACTGCAGTTGGAAATCCTATAGAGTAGGAATCATTCCAATCATCTTCTACAGAAATAAAAGTGATGAGATGGTTGAGGTCATAAGAGTTATAGCAGGGTCGAAATTTGAGGGAGATTCGTTTTCACATTGCCATTCCTGTACTATTCTTTTGCTTTTCCTTTTGCAATTACCTCTTTCCAGAAATTGTTTCTTGATGTACTTACCTATTTACAGGCTAATTTACAATCAATAAAAGTTTATTTTCATTCAAAAGTTTGTTCTTTATTTTGTTTTTACTGTTTTGTTTTGAAAAAGACATCCAATTTGTGATAAATATTGCATTTAAATGTTTGGAGGTTTTACACATGATAAGAAACATTATAATTTTCTATAAGAACTTGTGTGGCTTGGTTGGCAAACAAAGTCGTCATGCTACACCTGGGGCATTTGGTGATTTGTTTTGCAGGAACTGTTGTTCACTCACTGCAAGTAACATACGACCAGAAAATGAAGAGTTGTCGAAGTTGTTATCAATGTGAAGTTCTTGGTGGGACGATTGTTTCCAAGACCAGATGTTTTTCCCATGTGAGGTCCGCCTTCTTGTTCAACAAAAGCTTAATTTGTTGAAAGTTTTCGAAGAACACTTTCCCCCGGGGAAGTGTATGAGTTTGTTTCTCTCCAGCATAATCCATATTTGAGTTCATCTTCAATGCGATGTATTCCCCAGTGAAAATGTGTGTAGTTGAAGGTTTTCCGCATGAAAAGTCCTCAGAGGTAATTAAGTGATGATTCCCAAGAGTAACCAACTCTTTTCAAGAACTCTCTTACGAATTATCCTCTTACATAAGTGAAGTACATGTTGGTGGATTTGATACAACGGTCCATATCTAAGGTATGGTCTACATCTTCTAAAGGTTCTTGTAAGAATCCTTTCCTCGGCTAACAGGAGGTTTCTTCATTTATCCCTGTGAAGTTGTTTGCTTTTATCCAGTGGATAGTGCATAAACCAGATACTCCTTAGCACTGAGTTCATCCTGTTTTGAGATTTCTCTTAATGCTTTTCTTGATTTATCCCCATGAAGTAGTTTGCGCTTCCACAAGAAAAGGGTGCGTAAGCTCGCCTTTCCCCGGTAAAGTCTACACCTGTTTTTGTTTACAGGAAGTATTTCTCCCAATTGAGCTTATATGTCAGTAAATACCTTGCAAGGTTTGTTTCATCAGTGTAGTTTGTATTAAGGAGATCTATTTTCAAGATTCCCTTATTCCTTAGTGGAGTGTGTATTAGCTTTTTCTCTTTGGTGGCAGAAGATTTTGCATCCATCCCCGGTGTAAGTCAAATTTCTAGAGTCTCTTTGGTCAAGAACTCTTTTCTCCCTAAATAAAGGTTTATTCCTTATTCAAGTTTAGAGTTTTTCTTCTCCCCAGTGGGTCACCGTATAAAGAATCCTTGGCTGGTAAGGTCAGATTGATAAAGATTTCTTGACAAAAATTTGTAAGTTCCTAATGAATGTTTGTAAAGACAAGCTTATTGATGAATGGACATTCATGAAGCAGATCCATTTGCCAACAAAAATTTCTTCGCACTCCCCAGTTAAGTCGCGTTGTAAAATCTTTCCTTTTCCCTAACAGAGGTTTTATGGAGAGTTACTTTAACGAAGATCTCATATATCCCCAAGAAGTTATTATTCATTGAGATCCAGTGGTTATTGGTATCTCTAGGTAGCATCCAACCTTCAGTGGCTTTGTTGCACCAGTGGACAGAGTATTTTGTCGCTCTCCAGTGAAGTTTTCAATTTACTTTTGCAAATACTATCAGAATGTAGCTTGTGGTTTTAGCTTTTTCCAATGTGTTATTCCTCAGTGAAACATCTAAACATGCATCATCGCATCGCATCCTCAAATGTTTATTGTTTCCATTAGTTTTGGAACATTACTCTATAAAAAAATAAAAAAATACATTGAATTATAAGCCAATTTCATTACCTCTTTCCCCAGTGAAAAGCTCAGCTTCTTGATATACCCGATGATTCATTAAACCCCACAGATATTCCCCGATATCCATGACAGGTTTTCTCAACATTTGAATTTTTATTATGGTTAAGTATGATACTTGTTACCTTCTTCAGAATATAGTGTTCTGGTGTTCTATAGAGTCTAGTGGTTACTAGCATTCTTCCGCTGAGTGGTCACTCGTTTACCTTGTTGCAATCCAGTTATTCCCTAGCATAACATTTTAGGTCTTGTGGTTATCAGTTTCTTTTAAGGTCAAGTTCGATACTTGTCACTTGATTTTGAATATAGAGTTATGGTATTCTTTAGAGCCTTATGGTCACTAGTTTTCTCTCAAGTCAAATGGTCATTTGTCTCTCTAATTCCTTGGTTAGGTTCAGTGGTTACTGGTTCTGCATGGTTTGAGGCTATCAAGTGTTCGCCTTGTTTTGGATTTAATGGTCATTGGTGTCCTGTTGAGTACTCTTAGCTCTAGTGGTCACTAGTCCTGTTTAAGCCAAGTGATCACTCTTTGCTTTGTTTGTGTTCCAGTTACTCCTTGTCACATTCTTTGTGTTACTCTTAAGGTCGAGTGGTCATTCATTACCTTCACTCGATCCCCAACATTTCGTCAATGTTCTAATGGTAGCGGTTCAGAAGGAATTGTCCCAGTCTGATCGAGACCAGTATGTACTTGTATTCTTCTTTTAGATCTAATGGTTATTGGTATATCCTCAAGACTAGTGGTTACTTGTATTCTTAGGTCAAGTTCAAAGGTCATTGACCATGTTTCTCGTGTCTAGTGGTTACTAGTCTTTTTAGGTTTCCTTTAGTGTTCACTATCCTTCTCCACCCGTAAATCAAATTTATTTGGTTCGAATACCATATAGGTACAAAAGTGAAATCACATGTGTTGATACACCTTCTCATAATTCAGAGTGCAAATTTTTGGGTTTATTTTTGTATTCAATCCTCTTCTACCTTGTCGCTGTAAAGGCTGACGCCAATCTCGCTTTAGGTTTAAGAAGATTGAATAGGGGCAATTGTTATACCCTAAAATTTACTCTCTTAATTTTAACCCTATTTGGCTTATATTTTATCATCATATACATACATGCATATCATTGGTTCTATGGTTATAGGATCAAGGCAGTTCTGTTAAGCTTCGACAGGTTACAGAAGACGTTTATTTTCTTAGTGAATGCACTTAGAGCGTCCTCATGGTTATGTAATCATTTTGCAACCAAGTTATCATTGTGACAAGTTCTCATGTATTGTAGTACGCCTCGAACTGTGAAGAAAATCAAGTGTTTCAGTCTATTTGAAATAATTTGAGCAGAAAAATAGTATTTCACAACGTAACTTCAAAAATTCATAATTTCTGCCTAGAGAAGTATTTTGGAATAATTCTTTGGCTTTAAGAACCATCTTGATGTTCTCTACAGTTTATATCTTCAGATCCAGAGCCAATTCTTTGAGGAAGATCTTTGAATATGCAAATATGTTGAAGTTTAAATTTGCTAGTCCACTGGTTTCGCGGATGATAAAAAATTAGTTAAGTTGAGACCAGAAAATTATATTTCAGTGGTTCTTTGAGCATTAGTTTATTCATGATGCCCTTTTCATTTCGTATGTTTGGGTTGCGAACCAATTCTTTGAAGAAGATTTTCAAAAGCGCAAATAACTTAAATCATGTTATACAATGGATTTGTTGTTTTGCTGGTTTTCAGTTGCTTAAAAATTCATAACTTCTGATCGAAAGATCATCATTGTGTGGCTCTTGGAGCATTTGAAATGTCTTGTTGTTTCCTTCAATATTCGTGTTCAGCTCAGAGGCTGATTGAGTGAGGAAAATCCACAAATGTGCGAACCCTATGAAGATATATATTGAAAATACGGTGAAAATAGTGTGTTGAACCGCTGTTTTTCGGATGATCAAAATTTCATAACTTTCACTCGGTTCATTGTCTTTGAGTGGTTATTTGGGTGTTAAATTTTTCTTGATTTTGTATTCAGTTTGTATGTTTGGGCCGGAAGTTAATTCTTTGTAGAAGATTTATGAAAGTTCGAATTACCTAAGAAAATTATACCCCGAAGTGGTTTTCTACGAGACTGTTTCTTGTCGTTGAGAAATTTATAACTTTGTCAATTTTTATCAGTTCAAGGTGATTCTCAAAGCGTGAGATCATAATGTTTGTTAACTATAACTTAGCTTCAGGTTCCAGGATCGGACCGTGTTCCGAAGGCTTTGATTTATGGCTTGCTTCCTAAATTGCGCATGAAAATAAGCTTAAATTTTCAACGCAGCAAAATAAGTCCACTGTTTCTCGCCATTAGAAAAATCATGACTCACTCGATTCTTGTCGTATAGGAGCGATTTTTTTTGGCACAACATCACAAATTCCGTTGCCAACGATTTTGTTTAAGGTTGCTCTTTAGGATTTCACACTTAACATCATGAGCTTGTGGCTTGTTTGCAAACAATACCCAAACTAAGGAGGAAAAATCTGCACAGTGAACTTTTTTATTGAGTTCTCGCTATTCAGAGAATCATAACTTGCTCAATTCTTATTGGATTGAGAGGATTCTTTCAGCATTGTGTCACAAATTTCGGTATCGACAACTTTGCTTTAAGTCGCACGTCAGGATTATGCACCGAGAGTCATGAGCTTGGTGGTTCGATGTCAATCATTACATGAAATAAGCAGAAAATATAGTTTTGGAGCCACTCCTATATATTTTCAATTTTCAAATTCATAATCAGTTTTCACAATCTAAACAAAAACTCCTCAAAAACTTTATATTCTCTCTCAACACTCCAAAGATAAAAGTCACAAAAAATCAAAAACTCTTTTGTCCCTCTCCAAGATTTCCGCCTCAAATCTCCTCCCTCCTCCTTTGATCCAACTACCAGCCAAGCCTCTTCCTTCCACCGGATTCCCGTGTTGTCGCTCCTCTCACCATAGTTCCCTCGCGCCGTCGTGTTCTCTCAGACTACCCCCTCCGCCAGATTTTCCGGCGTGATCTCTCCCTCTTGCTTGTCCGGCCATGGTACAAACACACTCCCTCCGACCAATTCCGCTGATTCCTCTATTCTCCTATTCGATATCTGTGTTTTGGTATTTCCTCAATTCTTTACTTAAATCAAT
This sequence comes from Vicia faba, assembly GCA_948472305.1. Taxonomy (NCBI): domain Eukaryota; kingdom Viridiplantae; phylum Streptophyta; class Magnoliopsida; order Fabales; family Fabaceae; genus Vicia; species Vicia faba. The sequence continues at coordinate 691,567,912 of OX451739.1, forward strand.
TATTTTTGTGCAATTCAATTATTGAATCTACTTGAATTTTAATATCTTGCATAAGTTAGTTTTAATTAACTTGAATTGGTGTTGTTTAACACAATTTGGATCTTGTTTTTTTTTTTTGAAAATAAATGATTATGTGAATTGAGATTAATGTGATTTTTTGAGATAATGTGATTCTTGAAGCTTAATCATGAATAAATAAGGAATTGGTAGATTATGTGTGGATAATTGTTTGAATCTCATATTTTGACGTGGTAATTGTTGTTGTTTGTTGAATTCTACGCGTCGAAAATTGATTTTACTCAAGAGTTTTTGTTTACGCGTCGAAATTGATTTGTGTTCAATTGTGTTGTGGTTTACGCATCATAATTTGTTTCTGATTCAATGTTTGTTGAAATTTGTTTAAACTCATGAATCAGAATCAAATTGTTAAGTGTTTACATGTTGTCAACGCATAATTAATTTCAGTTTTGGTACATGCAATTGTTGCTACTGGTACCGAATTTTTGGATACAATTAGTTTGGGAATTCCAATTGGTTTCTCGTGTATCGATGCTTGCATTTTGTGCCTTGAAACCCTTTTTTCGAACCGATTTTTAGCAAGATTCAATACTTGATACATGGCTTCCCAGAGTTCACGAGTGCGGTGCAATTATAGTTTTAATGGTAGTTCTATGCATAAGTCATTTTGTGGTGGTATGTGCTTGATACCAGTATCAATTTTGGTCAATTTTAAATCAATATTTTGTGCATTTCATTAAGTGATTCAATGGTGTCTGTAGCGATGAAAATAGAAGATTAAGCTATTGATTAACTTGACTCACAAAAGCAAGAGTCGCCACCGCGCTTTATTATTTCTAAGGGAAAAGGGAAAAGAGCGAAATAAAACCCTAAAAACATGCAATGTAAAATAAAAAGTAATACAATGCGTTTTTGAAAAGAGATCGAGAGTTCGGGGGTTGGTTATACAATGGGAAGGTATTAGCACCCAATGCATCTGCGGTACTCCGCAGGAACCTTTTGAAATATCTGTTTTTTGGTTAAAATTATTTGTTATATACAAGGGTGTATGTATCTACAACTATGTTTGCTTAAGGGGAAAAAATGAGTTTTTATTATTGCGTTCGTGAGGGTTTCGCGACCCTTTGCCTACGTATCATATGAAGGAATCAAAACACCGTAGTTCCTCTAGAAAAAAGTTGATTTGTTTGTGTTTTTTAGTGGGCGACATCATTCTAGCAATAGGCACGGCCGGTATCGCAGTAGAACGGAGATAATATGCCCTTGGGGGGAGTTTTGATTTGTTGAGTGTTTTTGTATGTTTCAAAGTATATTCAAGTAATGATTAAAGAGTGTTTTTGATTTTTTTGGTTTGTTTATTTGTTTATTTTATCTTGCCTAATTACTAGCATTTGTACAAAGTAAATAAAAATGCAGAAAGATAAAAACCTACGCTATTAAAAACATATCAAAAGGCATAAAAAATATGAAGGAAAAGAAAGAAGAAAAAAAGTAAGAAAACTGAGTGTATTTCGACCCAGGCAGTAGCACACTTCGACTAGCATTCTGTTGGCCTCCTTCGATTGGGGCTGGCATCAGTGAAGTCATGTCTTTCGATTGGGCCTTGATAGAGGCGAGGTCCTGTCCTTCGATTGGGGCTGGCATCAGTGAAGTCATGTCTTTCGATTGGGCCTTGATAGAGGCGAGGTCCTGTCCTTCGATTGGGCAAAGGAAGCAGCAAGTTGTATCCTTCGACAGGAAGTTCGCACTAGTGAGGTGTAACCTTCGATTGGGCAAAGGAAGCAGTGAGGTTTTGTCCTTCGATTGGCCTGGCAATCAGTGTGTGGCGAAGTCTTTTGATTCTACCTTGTTGCCTTCTTCGACTAGAGGTTGAAAGTAGGGGTGGAATGCCTTTCGATTGGACTTGATTTGCTTCCTGGTTGTCTCTTTCGTTTGACCTGGAGAAAGATGGTAGAAGCCAGAAGCTTCGTTTCCTGTTTCCTGTTTCTTTCATTTAAAACATTAAATGGCAGCATGGCCTGAGGCCATGCTAGTAAAACAGTTTAATAATTCAAGTTAGTTCAAGTAAACAGTAAGTAGAAACGAAAGAGGTAGTTCTGAAAGGTATGTTAAAAATGTGGAAACGAAAGGAACAGTATGTACATGCTTGAAACGAACAAAGGTATTATTTACATGTTATACTGGAAATGAAAAGTTCAAGGGTAAGAGTGACTTACCTGGCTTCAGGCTGGAACGTGTGATGTGCCTTGAGTGGTGGTTGCCTGGAGCGCTTCTGGATTCGAAGGGAGGGACCAGAGGTTTGGCCTATGATGCTGGATTCGAAAGAGGATAACAGGCGTGAGGTCCTTCCTGCTGGACTCGAATATGGGGTCACAGGCTGTGCTGGGAGCGGTGGATTTGAAGGAAAAGAAAAAGCAAGTGTGATTCTTCTTTGATTCTAAGGAGATTTAAGTGGTTGTTCTTCAGAATCGAAGGAGACTGAAGTGTGTGGATTCTGGGTTTGTTCTCACAAGTATTGAAGGGACTTGAGAGATTTTTGTGTTTGAGAAAGTTTTGGAGTTTTTTTGAGAATTTTACTGTGTTTGAGAACTTTGAGAGTTTCACTGTTTGAGAATTTTTGCAGAGGTTCGTCTGGCCCAAAGTCCTCTCTTTCCATGTTGTGAAGCCTTGTATTTATAGGCGAGTTTTGATGTGGTTTTGGAGGGAAAACAAAATGATTTGAACAGTTTGGGAATGCTGTTTCGATCCTTTCTTCTACGCAGCTCTTGTGCACTCCTTTTTGGGCAAGTACATGACTGTTGTAGCAGGCTCAGAAGTGTTTTGGAGCATAGTGGCAGGTTGGTGCAGGACTGTTGTAGCAGGCTCAATAGTGTTTGTTTCATGGCAGTACAGTGGTCCAACTTGTGAATCGAAAGAGACCATCTTGAAGGAAATCACATGTCCAGCTCGAAGCTTATGATTGAAGGGAGATTGTATTGCCCATTAAAGCTTGTGACTGAAGGAGACTACATTGCCCAATCGAAGCTTGTGTTCGAAGGAAGCAATGTTACTGAATCGAAGCATGTGGATCGAAACAACATATTGCCCAAACGAAATCTTGGGTTTGAAGGAAGCAATGTTACCCAATCGAAGCATGTTTGCAGGCAGTAAACTTGTCCAGATTCGAAAGAGGCATGCAGGCAGCACTTGTCCAAATTCGAAAGAGGCATGCAGGCAGCACTCTTGGTGAATCGAAATAGGCTTGCAGGTAGCACTTGTCCAATCGAAGCAGGCTGAATCGAAGGATACCTGTCAGCACATGAAATCAAACAAAAAAAACACACATTTTGTGCTTGGTTAGAAGTTAGTGATACATAAGAATGTTCAAAACACTTGACAATTTCTGCATAATCAATGCTAGAAGATGAGAGGTTAAAACCAACTGTATTTAGTGACTTTGACCTTTGTATAAAAATGCAAAAATGCAAATGGGATCTTAGGTCAAAAATTGGGGTACAACAACTGCCGCTATTTAAGTTTCTTCTATCTGGAGATATGAAGATTGGGATCTTCATTTCGACGAGATTGAAGGGACTTAAATATAAAATACATAATTTTTGGCCTTAAGATACCACAATTGTGTTTATAATATGATATGAATGCAATGCTCTGAATTTTATGGGGAATGACGCCATATGAGACAGACTATGCTGGAGAAACCAAGCACATTATACAGTAATCCCACAGGGGAAGAGGTTATAACTCCACTGGGGAAACAGTGCCATAGGCTTCAAATGAGAGACTCTTGAATGATTTACATCAGTACGAAGACTGGAAAAAGAAATGATTTACATCAGCACTGTGACTGGAAAAAGAAATGATTTACATCAGCACTGTGACTGGAAATAACATCTCTGACTTCTGAATTTTGCCAAAAATGGTAACACAATCCTTTTCTTAACCAAGATATCGCTTGAAAAGGATAAAATGCAAACTTCCCCATGGGACTTTTCCGAAAGGATGCCATTTGCTGAGTAGACATTATTGTTGGGGATACACAAGTTGCTCAACTAAAGAGGCTGCCACTTGCTGTCTTCCAAAAATACTATGACATACAAGCTGCTCAAATAAAGAAGCAGCCACTTGTTGTCTTCAAATAATATTAAAGCACACAAGCTGCTCATGAAGAGTCTGCCACTTGTTGCTTATAACCCACAAGCTGCTCATAAAGAAGCTGCCACTTGTTGTCTTCAAAAAATATTAAAGCACACAAGTTGCTCATAAAGAAGTTGCCACTTCCTGCTTATAACCCACAAGCTGCTCATAAAGAAGCTGCCACTTCCTGTCTTCAAAGAATATTAAAGCCCACAAGCTGCTCATGAAGAGTCCGCCACTTGTTGCTTATAACCCACAAGCTGCTCATAAAGAGCTGCCACTTGTTGTCTTCAAAGAACATTGAAGCACAGAAGCTACCCATGAAGAGTCCGCCACTTGCTTCTTATAACCCACAAGCTGCTCATAAAGAAGCTGCCACTTGTTGTCTTCAAAGAATATTAAAGCACACAAGCTTCTCATGAAGAGTCCGCCACTTATTGCCAATAACCCACAAGCTGCTCATAAAGAGACCGCCACTTGCTGTCTTCAAAGAATATCAAAGCACACAAGCTGCTCATAAAGAAGCTGCCACTTGCTGCTTATAACCCACAAGCTGCTCATAAAGAAGCTGCCACTTGCTGTCTTCAAAGAATATTAAAGCACACAAGCTGCTCATAAAGAAGCTGCCACTTGCTGCTTATAACCCACAAGCTGCTCATAAAGAAGCTGCCACTTGCTGTCTTCAAAGAATATTAAAGCACACAAGCTTCTCATAAAGAAGTTGTCACTTTCTGCTTATGACCCACAAGCTGCTCATAAAGAAGCTGCCACTTGTTGTCTTCAAATAATATTAAAGCACACAAGCTGCTCATGAAGAGTCTGCCACTTGTTGCCAATAACCCACAAGCTGCTCATAAAGAAGCTTCCACTTGCTGTCTTCGAAGAAAAATAACGTACAAGCTTCCCATGAAGAGACTGCCACTTGCCGTTTTCCAAAGAATAATAATCTACAAGCTGCCCATGAAGAGACTGCCACTTGCCATTTTCCGAAGAATATTAAAGCACACAAGCTGCTCATGAAGAGTCTGCCACTTGTTGCTTTCAAAGATATAATAACACATCATGAAGATATTACTGGAGGTGAGAATCAATAATTTCCTCAGGGATGGACAAACTGCTCATGAAGAGACCGCCATTTGTCATAAAGAAATTCAGAAATAATCAAACTGCTCAAATAAAGAGTAAGTCGCTTGTTGTCACGTCGATATTCCAGAAGAATGTTGTGATAACACTACTAGGGAATAGAGTTCATCTTCAATGGGGGAACCATGAATAAATCCTTCTTGAGGAGATCAAGTATTTACATTGCAAAATAAATGCACTCTCCATCTAGGTTTCACAGCCTAGAGATATCCACAGGGTATCGTTCACAGGAGACAAAGCTCAATTTAGGAATGAACTGGAGAGAAAACAGTCAAACAAGACTCCACCCAATGAGGAAACAACTCAAATGGGGATTTATCCTATCCAGAGATGGAAAAGGAAAGCTAAAGCAAGATTCTTCCATGAGAGTTAAATCAGTGGGGAATTAGAAAAGAGGCACACTTTCTGCTTAAATTGACACTCTATTTGGAAAGATCAAATACGCTATTTGAATAGACATGACCAAGGTATACGAACTCAAAGACATCAACAAATACAAATGTGCGTGCATGATGCAAGTGTGAATGAATAAATGAATGTCATGTATATGCTGACAAAACAGACAGGGGAGATAGACAAGAGATGATAAGACGTCCCAGTACAACCCGACACTCAGCTAATCTCAACAGGGTAGGAACATTACTGGAGATAAAAACAAAAGCCATCATTGGAGTAAAGTCCTTTTACAAGGCTTAAATCTCTCTGGAGAGGAAGATATTTTTCAGGTAGAAAACCCAAAGTCCAGTCTTCTATCGCAAACAATCCATTGAAAGGATAACGAATACAAACAATGCTTCATTTGGAAAAAAGTCTTGCTTAGCTGGAGATACTGGGAACACCACCCTCTGATAATGTGTGCAAAACATATCTTGACAAATTTGGATTTCCCCTGGGACTAATTTTGGATGCCCCAAGTTTACTGCTGATAAGCTGCGTGTTGCACGACAATTCTTGCGAATGACTTCACTTCTAAAATGCCCCAAGCTATATGGTTGATGAGGAGAAATCGTCTCAAGAGGATTTTACAAAAGACCTGGCATTCACCATGCTTTGGTGTCTTCAAACTCTTAGAGAGATTCATCAACTCTTGATGTGATTGCCCCAGATTGACTGTAGTTGGCACAACAAAGTCTTCAAATTTTGCCCCAAAAGAGTAAACAAGTTGGGAAAGCATTAACTGGGAGAAGCAACATGTCTGTGCTTAAGGTCTTCATGTGACATGCCCCTGGATATGATTTTTCCTTGAAATGATACTCCAATTACTCAATCATAGTTTCAGGCCTTAAAAGAATAAACTCATCACTAGTGCTTATATGTGAGCTTCCTTGATATCAAACAAATGTTTTGCAGTTAGAAAATTTTATTTATGAGAATGAAAATTCTAATGCAACAGTTATGTAAGTCTTGAAGATTTTGAAAAGATATCGCACAAATTTTGCGAGATAGAGCAACATTTATTTTTGTATAGGAAAAGCATATGATACCAACATAACTATTTAGAACATTCATGGGAGTCAGGAACACTATCTCATTGAAGTATGCTTTCCAAAATAACCTTGCTTCAATTAGGACTTTTGAAGGTTGTAACGTGGCCTGGTTCATGGTTTTTAGAAAAAAGATTTTTAAGGCTCAAAATTTATAGGTGCCCACCCATTCTTCATGATGTTCTCCAACCCTACGTTCAGTTAACTCAACATGAGTGTTCATCTCTCAAAAGGATTTTGTGACGGTTAAGGAAACGACGAGGCTTTTGGAGTAGAAACCACCCTTATGTCTTCGTGTTTGTAGTCACCAATTTGTTCTTTGCTGAGGACTTTTCTTTGTAGTCCTTTCTTTGCAATTTTATTTTCCCTAACTTTTGCCTGGACTAATTCGTTTGAATTGATAGTCCAGCGGGATGCCCTAATTTTTGCCTAAGCCGCACATTTTCATGTTTTTGACTTAGCAGGTTTTTTTCTTTTTTTCTTGATTTTTGATTTTTGAACAAAACAGGTGACATTAGTGTGTCTTAACTTGTTGATAGGATTGTGATTGCCTCATTTCTTGATGAATGAGGGATAACATTGTGTTTCCACATCCTCTATCTTCATTATACATGGAGGATAGCCCTCATAATTTCTCTTCATAAATATCTTCCTTATGAATTTTGAACACTCAATCAGATTAACTGAAAACTATCCTGCCCCAGGTTAAAATTTGAGGGTTTTTTCGTAAAGAAAAGAAACTCTTACTTCAAGGCTCAAAGGGGTTAGCATGCTTTTTTCGGCCAGACTTGTCATGCTGACTCAGCACACACCCAATTGAGTTGTCGAGTATTGTCATGTATAAGATCAGAGGTCTCCCTTCAACTGGTGGCATCAGAATAGGTGGCTCTTGGAGATACTCCTTGATCCTTTCGAAGGTGGCCTAGCATTCATCGTTCCAACGTACCACTTGATCTTTCTTCAGTAGCTTGAAGATTGACTCACAAGTAGCGATCAGGTGCGAGATGAATCAGGCAATGTAGTTCAACCGTCCCAGAAAGCCTCTGACTTCTTTCTCTGTTCTGGGAGCTGGCATTTCCTGTATAGCTTTCACCTTTGTAGGATCCACTTGAATACCTTTATCGCTTACGACGAAACCCAACAGCTTACCAGATCTCACACCGAAGGTGCACTTGTTTGGGTTTAACCTCAACTTGTACAACTTTAACCTGTCAAACAGATTCTGAAGGTGGTCAAGATGTTCCTCCTCAGTTTGGGACCTTGCAATCATATCGTCATCGTATACCTCAATCTCATGATGGATCATGTCATGAAACAAAGCAACCATGGCACGCTGATACGTTGCCCCAGCATTCTTCAATCCAAAAGGCATGACCTTGTAGCAAAAGGTTCCCCACTGAGTAACAAAGGTTGTCTTCTCCATGTATTCGGGGGCCATTTTAATCTGATTATAACCGGAGAAACCACCCATAAAGGAGAATACTTTGTGTTGAGCGGTGTTGTCAACCAGAACATCGATATGAGGTAGAGGGAAGTCGTCCTTGGGGCTTTCCCTGTTCAGATCCCTATAGTTAACACACATTCGAACCTTACCGTCCTTCTTCGGCACTGGAACCATGTTGGCCACCCACTGTGGGTAAGAAGTATCTGCTAGAAAATCGGCGTCAAACTGTTTCATAACTTCAGCCTTGATTTTCTCAGACATCTCTGGGCGCATTCGGCGGACCTTCTGTTTCACTGGAGGACAGTCTTCCTTGGTAGGTAGGTGATGAACCACAATATCAGTATCCAACCCAGGCATATCTTCATAAGACCAAGCAAAGATCTCAACATAGTCACACAACATCTGAATCAACCATTACTTCACACTAAGCTCCAGATTTGCACCGATCTTGACCTCTCTTTTGTCTATCTCTGTACCCAGATTCACTGATTCCACCGGCTCTTCATGTGGTTGTATAGCCCTCTCCTCTTGGAGTAACAGTCTTGCAAGTTCACCAGGCACTTCGCAATCATCTTCACCTTCGTCTTCGGCTAAGATGATCGGATTTTCGAAGTCATAACTGGCAATAGCAGAGTTGTTACCAGTGAGATCCAGAGTGGATGTAGACCTGTATATGTGAGTGTGTGTAAAATAGTTGTTTTGCAGTATATAATAAAGAAAAACAAGGAGCGCAAAATTTGAAATGCAAGAACGTCCAATTCTTTTATTAATGATATATGAAAATGACACACATAGAACCCTCACAAATGAAGCCACGGTGCCCCGGGTAAGACACCAGACCATAAAGTTTAAAACATTGTCTGTTACATATTCAAAACAAAAAGTTTCATTACTGGGTGATAACGGAAACGAGCATAGAATCATTCACTGTCCAGTTGCTTAATCCTCCATTGGCAGCCGGGTAGATCCAACTGTCGATATCAAACTCTTCATCACCGTCATCCCCGATAGCATTCACTCATGCATCTTGTTTAGGCTTTTCTGTTGCTCCGAACTCAATCTCCTTCGCATCGATCAAGTCTTGTACCTTGTTCTTCAAAGACCAACAATCATCTGTATTATGCCTCGGGCTATCAGAGTGAAAAGCACAACAGGCATTAGGGTTGTACTTCGGTGATGTCGTATTTGGATTCTTCGGGGCTTCCCTTGGAATCACTAGGTTGGTTTTCAGTAACTATTGCAGAATCTGAGACAAAGTCATGTTGAGACGGGTGAATTGCCTTCGAGGTTTCTCGTCCTTTTGTTGATTGTTGTGCTACGGAGCACCACCAGGTCTTGAAATAACAACCGCATTAACAGCTTGGCGGTGTTCAGGTCTATTCTGTCTTTTTGAACTGTAGACAACACTGGACTCTTTCTCAAAAGGCTTCTTCTTGGTGCTTGAAGAAGCACCCTTTTGCATCTTACCAGCCTTAATACCAGCCTCAATCCTTTCACCGGTCATAATTAGCTCTGTAAACCCAGACGAAGAGCTTCCAATTAGGTGGTTGAAAAATGGACCAGACAAGGTCCCCAGAAACATGTCCATAAGCTCCCGATCAGCCAAGGGTGGTTGTACTCTTCCGGCGAGGTCTCTCCACTTCTGAGCATAATCTTTGAATCCTTCACCTGTTCCCATTGACATACCCTAGAGTTGGGTACGCGTAGGAGCGAGGCCAGAGTTGTACTGGTACTGCCTGTAGAAAGCAGTAGCCAAATCTTCCCTACTGCGGATATTGGCTCCATCTAACTGGTAAAACCATTCAAGCTGAGTCCCTGAGAGACTGTCTTGAAAGAAGTGGATCCATAGGTTCTTATCAGCAGTGTACGGCTGAATCTTCCTTACATATGACCGGAGATGCAGCTTTGGACAAGAAACTCTGTCATACTTAGCAAAGGCTGGTGCCTTGAACTTATGGGGAATCACCACCCCAGATGATAGACCCAGATCACCAAAGTCCAGACCAGGAACTTTCTGAACTTCCATCGCACTCAATCGGTCTTCCAGTTGTTTGTACCTATCCTCGGTCGGAGGATACTGGTCTTCATCGAAGTCTGTCTCATTGTCGGAAACCACAGGGCTAGGAGCCCTCCTTTCCTCTTGACTATCTTTCCATCCAGATGAGGTGGTCAGATCAACTTCATCCCGTAGCCTATTTCCAAACCTGTGACCTGTGTTAAACAGGACTGTCCTCTTATTCTTCTTCTTCCCTTTCAGAATCAGGGTCTTCAGATCTTGCTGACCCTTAGCTAGATTCATGAAAAACTCTTGGAATTGGGCATTCTGGGCCTGTAGGGCCTTGATTGCTTGCTCAGTTGAAGGTTTAGCAGACATGATGAGTGCTGAAATAAACAGTGAAGAAGATAAGAGACCTGTAACAGGTACCTGCTATGAAGTGCATGGGATGAAATGCGTATGACATGCTTTCAAAGACAATCGAGAGATTCAAATTTGTAAACAAGAAATGAAACACACTTTTATTAGATAAACATGAAATTCAAATTGTTCAACAAATTGCCTTTAAGGCGTTACAAGAAAGGAAATACTGATAAGTAAATAAAAAATGGAAAGGAAATAATCAAAGGACAATCAGTGCTCCCATGGTCTCTTCTTGTCGGTGCGGACATAGTCATTGAGAATCCGCTCGTTCTCCAGCTGCCTAGTCAACCTCTGGATCTTTTGCTCTTGCTCATTGAACATTTCTCGGTAAGCATCCTGTTCTTCTCTCAGCTACATCCAAGACCTTTTCAGTGCCCCAATGTCAGTGGGCATGTAATGCTGGAGGATGGTAGGAAGAACCCCCTCTTCCTTAGCAACTTCGACAATGATAGGCGAGACGACTTCATACGGCATACCCAGCTTTTGGGCACGGATACAGACCCATCTGAGATATGGCTCCATTGGAAGTGAAGTCTTTGGACCCATCTCATGTGGATCAGATCTGTGAACTCTATCCCAGGCCCTTATGAATCTGCGGCGTTGCTCGTCGCTATCCCCTTGAAAGTCAAAGATGATACTATGCATTAACAGCTCATGAGGTCCTTCTCTTCTGGCTCTCCCAAACAGACGTAAGGCCAAGCATGGATTGTAAGAAATTCCTCCATGGGTTCCTATCAGTGGAACATTGGGGTATTCCCCACAACGATCAATAATGGCCACCTCGTCCATACCCTTAATAGTCCAAATGATGTCATTGTGAGAGAGAGACATAACCCTATAAGCCCAGCCCATGCCTTCTTTGTTCTTCAGAACTGATTTGGCAAAGTGAGAAATAAACAACTTGCCAACAATGGAGCACAGCACATCAAGGTTCCCAGCTTCCGAGCGGTACGGGCATAAAGCTGATGAAGAATGTCACCCAAGAGAGTGGGTACAAGATTACCAGAGATGAAGATTTTTATCGTATTCACATCAACAAAGGAGTCAGAGTTAGGAAACAATACCAAGCCATATATCAGAAGAGCCAGAATATCTTCGAATGCCTAGAAGTCTAGACTATCCCAGAAATGATTAGCCTTACCAACCAAGAACTTAGTCAGAAAGCCCTTTGCTCCACTACGAGTTTCCCAATTAGCCATTACCTCATCCTTTGTCATATGAAGGGCTGAAGCAATCTCTTTCGGCCTAAGAATCTTCTCTCAACCAGTAAATGGGGTCTGCTCCAAAATAGAGATACCGAGCAGCTCAGAGAACTCTTCTGTGGTGGGAACCAACTTGTAGTCTTGGAAAGTAAAGAAATGGTACAACGGATCATAGAATTGGACCAAAACACTCATCATCTGCTCGTCCAATTTGGAGGTGACCAAACTGAGAAGATACCCATGTCTTTTGATGAAGGAGGTAGTATCAGGCATCTTTGCAACCAACTCTTTAAGCAAGGTGGGAACCTGGAAAAAGTTGATCCGGATGGTATTCCTACCCATGGGCATCATGACCTACAAAACAGAACAAAGATGAATCCCTCCTGTCTTTGAAATAGGTTAGTCCAATGCAAGATGTATGCAATGTTATGATGTCATGATGTCATGATAGTAAGCACACCACAACTATCCACAAATAGAAAACATGGTAAAGCCATACAAGTCACACAGAGAGCCCTTAGATTTCAGGCTGGCAAGGAGCTTAGGTACTCCCCTCTTTCAGTTCAGTTGGTTTAAACCTGTCCTAAAAATAGTAACCGGGTTCTAGAGGATCTCAATATCACTGACTATCCTCAATCGGTCATAATTCCAGTTTAGCAACCTTTTCTTGCGGCCGGAATCATCGCGAGAGTTTAGTCTCAATGAGTGTAGCATACTGCTACTATTCTATGGTCAAGTTGGTCAATTTAAAGGTTCTAAGGTAAGTTGGTGCTTAATGACCCCTTAGAAAACCCATATTCTCCTCGTTCCAACACAAGGGATATCGGTACAGACTAAAGTGCCACACTAACGTAGCTACTGCTTCAACTGTATCGGTCTACACCGTACAATTCTCTCAAAGTTTATTGCTACTTACCTAAAGGGTATCCCCAGATCCGGGTTAGGGTCTATAGTAACTCTGATACAACCCACAAAGATAAAGCATACAAAGCAAACAATTGAAAACACAATGATCTAATCCTAAGGTACAGCCCACTAGTTTATCCCCAGTAGAGTCGCCAGTTCTGTGATACGGTGGTAGAGAACTGTCTGTTTTTGGAATGCTGGTTCGCGTTTTGCGTTTGTTTTTGCAAAATTTCGCGGTAAGCAAGAGTCGCCACCGTCTTTTATTTTATCCAACAAGGAAAGGAAAAAAAGCACAGAAAAATTCCTTTTTCGAGATGTTTCTCGGGTGCGGGGGGTAGATTATAGAAAGGGAAGGTGTTAGCACCCTTTCTATCCATGGTTATTCACGGGCTCTTAGGTACTTGCTCAAAGTGTTTTCAAAATTTTCTTTTCTTTGTGTTTGTGGGTTTGAAAGAAGTATTTGTTTGAAAGGTGTAAGTGCGAAAAGTTTTGTTTTGTTTTGAGAGAGAAAGTACTTAAGAACCATCTACCTACTCAAAAAAGGAATCAATCTGTACTAATGTCCTTTAGACAATGCTATCCCACCATTGATGAGTAGGCAGCATCGTCGTTGGAGTTTTAAGGGTCAATTCGATTAAGGGACGTATGGTCACTAAAGCAATGTTAGGACGCCTTAGCGGTAACCCTAATGTCTTAGATCATTTTTCCGAGGCAACCGTTTCGAGGAAACTATGATCTTTGGACAAGAGGGCGACCTCTAAAACTTCATATACTTAATGACCACGTTACGAAGGCAACCAAGCGAGGTGTTCCCTAAGATTGCGCATGTGCGAGTGTGTTATTTTCAGTTAGTTTGTCTTTGTACATGCCAATGGTTATCTATGTTGATTTTAGGTTTAACATTTGATCTTGTCATGCATTCCCTATTATCAAACATCTAACAGTTTATAAGTTGTGGAAATTAAATTGCGGAAATTAAAACTAACTATTACAAGGCGTCGGGTATTTACATCGCCAAAAGCAACCCTTGAAATTAAAATGCGGAAAATAAATAAAGCGATAAAATAATTAAAGTCCTAATAAACTATTACATTCCAGGAAACAGATACAATAATGAATAAAATGGATCGCATGCGGGAAATTAAATCGGGTGCATTCTAGGGTTTTGACCCTTTGATTATTAAAGAAAAGATTTTTTTTTTGGTTTATTTTGAATTAAAAGAAATTAAATTAGGTTAAGCATTAAGTTAATAAATTAATTAATTAATAAAAATATTTTTGGGTTTTTGAGTATTTAAAGAAATAAAAATCAATTAATCAAAGTTAGTAAAACCTAATTATCTAAATTAATTTTAATTATTGCAAAAGATATTAAAGTTATTTCCTAATTAAACTAAATCAATTAAATTAATTTATTTAACAAAAATAAAATACTGGAAATTAATTTTAATAATGAAAATATTTTTGGTTTTTAATTTTATTAAGAAAAAGGTTTTAATTGGTTAGTTAAAATAAAAATAATAATAATAAATAAATAAAAGAAATAAGAAATAGAAGTAGAAATACTCAGGGGGGTTTTGGGCCCAAACTGGAGGTGAGAATGGTAATTTCTAAGGCCCAATTGACTTGGCCTGGCTGACTTTCCTGATCCTCCGCGTGCCCTCTGACTTGATCCCACCATAGGCCTTCATTGTGGACCACCAGATCTGGCCTGATGCCATCTGGAAGATGATTGGGTGATGGTGTATGGTGAACCACACGTTTGGTTGTGTAGTGAATAACCTGAAGAAAAATATTACAAAGCTTTTGGGGGACATGGGATTCGAACCCAAGTCCTGTGAGTCACTGGACAGCGCCTCCACCACTTAACCACTATGCTTCAGTTGTCATTATATTGGGTAATAATAATAATATTGGAAATTAAATAAATGCCAGAAAATATTAAAAAAAATAAAGCGCGAAGTTTGAATCAGCGAATGGGAGGGGGGCACGTCTTCATCTTCCTCGTTGAAACCTGGATATTTACCTGCGGATTTATATCCACAGCTAAATCCGTATGTCTGTCCTATAATTAGTTCTAGGCTATGAAAACACAATCCAAGACCATGGTCATGTTAGTCTTCCTCTACTGATTACATCCATGTCCATTAATTGAACTGATTTTGCCTGAAAACGAAATACCTAAAATACAAAAACCAGGAACCCTAGATTCGGCTAGGGGGATATAGGCTATATCAATACAATTGGCTAATGCGGAAAGCTTGCAAATTGAACAAGGATCATGAATATGCAAAGATTTTGTCAAAAAATGCAAGAATATGGAGTTGCGATTTCAAATGAAATGAAGTTTTCAGAAAGACTTACAGGGCTTTAGGGCGCGTATGGAGATTGATTTTGGGTTGGTTCTGCTTCAAGGATCGTCCAACAATTGATTCACGTTGAGTTTTGGTGTTGAAACTGCCTCTATGCACGATTTCAGTTTCAAGCTTTTTTGCCAATTTTTTCAAGTTTGCTTTTGGTGTTCTTGCAGCCTCTAACCCATGAATTCGTACCCTTTGGCTTGTATATGTAATGAGCAATGCATTAGGTCAACAATTTTGGATTGAATCCTTGTGTATTATGGCTTGGAGATTTGATTTGATTCACCATTGATAACCTTCCAATTTTGTCCAAAATCCATCTTTTTGTTCATGATATGGTGAGATATGAATTTGATGCTGACCATGATGATAATTAAGACCTATAACAATCAAAAAGATCCTAAGTGATCAATATTTGGATTTTATTTGATTTAATTTGATTAAAAATTAAATAATTCAATAAAAAATCAAATAAAATAATAAAAAAGAAATGTGATCTCAAGGATGAAGATAGGACACGTGTGGAGTGTGACAAGATCAAATCAAGTGGAAAAGAATGGACCCATTTGACAAAATTTGAAGTTTTGGGGATAGTTGACTTTTGGCAATTTTTTAAAAATGCCCAACTTCAACAATGCATAACTTCTTCAATTTTGAACTTTTGGAAGTGTTCTTGGATTTTTTAGAAATATTGAGATGTCCTCTAACCAACCCATTTTGTCTCATCTCATTTTGATATTCCATGCTCAAGTTATAAGCTTTGGCATAAAAGGTGTTTTTGTTGACTTTCAAAAATGACCTATAATGTCCAAATTTGTAAATTTTTGTGAGTGCATTTCATGATCTTTGGGTATGAATATGGTTTGTAGGAAATTTCATCCTCTTCAAAATGAGCTTTGGATGGGTCGTTTCTCATAAAGTATGAGAAAGTTATGCTTGGTCAAAGTTGAGTTGACTTTTCCAACAAAACCCTAATTAACAACTTTTGAGCCTTGATGAATTATGATAAAACCTTGATCAAATGATGAAATATACTTCAAAATGAGAATTTTGACAAAAAATATTGAAGTTTGACTATTTACAGGTCACAGTTGACTTTTGCCCTAGCATAGTCGATTTTTGGATCTCTTAAACAATTGACTGACCAAACTTCCTCTGCAAGGCTTGAAATTTGACATGGATGAACTTGAGAAAATATTAGGACATTTGGGAGCACTTGAGGTCATTTTGACTCAAGGATCTTGATTAAACATAAAACCCTAATTTGAGGTTGATTGCCTTAGGAGATGACTTGACTGTCCAACTCTTAAGCAATCTTGAGCAACTTGGAGATTTTTCTTGAAATGTTTTGGGAAATATGAGAGGAAAAATTTTGGGGTACAACAATTTGGATTGTTTTTCTTTGCAATTTAATCTTTATTTAATTTTTGATGCAAATACTTGATTCTGATTATGCCTTCTTGTTTTTACTAACATGTTTTTTGACTTTTACAAGGCATTTCAAGAGAGCTTTCAATCATTTAATAAATTATTTTACTCATCTGAAAAGAATTTGTATTCCACTTTCTTTGTGTATTCGATTTCACTTCCAACCGATTGATTTTGATTCTCATTCTATGAGATATGTACATCGCTTCTGTTTTTTTTATGGATGTGAATTTTCGTGCAAGTGTACTATTTGTTATGCATATGTATCTGATGCACATTTTACATGTGATTTATTTTCACATTGTCAATACTTTGGCATCTATTATGAGCGCCCGATCTTTAACTGTTTTGTTAGTTGATGCTAGCTTTCACAAAGTTTTGCAAATTCTCTACTTTACTTGCTTGCTACGAACTCTTGTTCGTTTTTTATTATTCTGATTTTGGTTTAATTTTCCGCATTGTCTTTTCCTTTCCTTGCCATGAGAAGTAGGAATAGAGATGCATGACTGGGAGTCTCTAATTTAGGTGGGAAATCTGTTTAAAGTCCTCAAAGGAGGCGATGTTTGTTTTAATCAAAGACCTCAATGAGGAAATGTTTGTATTTGTTGTGTGCAAAAGAACCAAAAAGGGGCAAGTTGTTGTTTAAAGACCTCGACGAAGGCATTGATTCAAGTCCTCAAAGAAGGAAATTCCCCTCTCTTTACTATTTGTGCATGATATCGATTCAATAAATGGAATAGAGGGCCCTAACTCGGCCCCCATGCTTTCTTGTTTGTGTCGTTCTTAGCTCGTGTTATACATTGATGCTCTGACCATGCCTATTCTTGTTTATTGAGTCAAATAAAGTGGAAAAGAGTTCGTAACCTACCCCCACGCTTTTTCATTCATTTCGATGATGTTAGCTCACATTTCTTTAAATGTTGATGCTTCGAGTTGTTACTCGATGTCAGTGCTCGAGAAAATCAAGTAGAAAGAGTTCCTTACTCCCACTTTGAGATCCATTGGACTCTTTGTTTGTTTCTAGCTCACATTCGATTTTGTTTTGGCTTTGGCTCGACTTTGTTTGATTGCACTTGTTCTTGTGCTTTTCTTTACACCTTTGTATGTTCCCTTAGGATTCACTTGTTTCATTTCCGATGCAAGTTAGACATTAGGATCGTAATCCACGTATGCTAACTTAGGTAATGTTTCGCTTTCAAACTCAACCATATGATCAATCATTGTATAATATAAATCTGGTACCAACTATTTTGGCTAACACTTATTTTGATATTTACTCCAGGCATGGTAAAAAAGGAGTTGTGGTTTGCTGTTTTTCGTTGTTGTACAAGTAGCTCATGTATCAGTTACCAACTAAAGGACCGTTCGTGGATGCTCAGAGTACTCGTACGTGGGCATCAAAGATCATAATTATTATTTCTTTTAACATAACTTTATATAGACTCAGAGTTGACAGTGCTGCAGTGATTACAAGTTGTGGGGGTTTCTCCAATGTCCCACTCATGGGTACGCATGGGATGATCAACTATAACCCTGTTCTTGCCTTACGCCAGCTAGGGTATTGCCATGTGAAGTTTTCCTAAAAGCAGTGAAATCAAGAAATCTTTGTTTTGCAAGAAGGGAGAAGATCCTGAAATGCTACAAAATGTAGAGATTGCTAGGGCTAAAGTTTTCAGAAAGGGGAAAGATTTCTTCAGGAAGAAATAGCTGATAGCTTTCAAACCTTATGTTGATTGGGTCAAGGAGAGAGCAAGAACACTCATTTTACTGTTCTTAAGGGAAGACCCTTTGTACCTGCAGCATGACGAGTTCCATTAGGAGGTTCCTAAGAAGCGTTTCTACCAAGTGCAAAATGAGAATCAACACCTTCATATAAATATGGAAGCTAAGGAAATAGGGCTATTCTTCTTAAGGGAAGAGAAGAAAGAGTTAACTCGAAATCTCAAAGCTCACAATGGAACAAGTACTTCTAGAAATAGGTCTAGAGCTGAAGACGATTCTATTTCTGTTGATGATCGCAAAAGAATTGTTGCTACGATTGAAAAGAAATACAAGAAGAAGTTTCAAGACCGTGGTATCCTTAGAGGATCCAAGGCTGATGTAGAGAAGAGATAAGAAGCCAAAGTCAAAGTTCTAGAGAAGAAACTTCTAGATAAAGGCACCCAGTTGAAAGAAGAGAGCACCCATAGGCTCGTAATAGAGGCCTATCTAAAGGGGCGTGGTATTCAACTAGCACAGGCCGTCGAAGAAATTATAAGGCTCAAGAGCCAGATGGGAAGATGATGTTTTCCAGCTAATAAGAGCTTGATGCTTAATTGTTGTTTCATTTTGTTGTATAAACCACCCCCAGGCTTGTTGGTTGGGGTTTTATCTTCTCTATCATATTATGACTGTTTGTCTTATATGAACTTAGTTTGACTTAAAGTTTTATGCTTGAAAGAATAGTTGTTGCCATTATGTGATCTCTCGATTATTTGCTTATATTCTTTATCATGTTGTCTGTTATTTTTGATAATTGACAAAATTCTCGAATTCCCTGGAAATGATAAAACATTGCACGCATAATCATGCATTCATTTATATCATATCATAACAGGTGGTTCTCGTAGGTTTTCTCACGTTTGATCTGGTTCTTTTCAAAGATTGCTACTTCAAACTCTCACTGATACAAAACCAGTAGTAATTCAAAAAGACATATGGAACAAATCCGAGCCGATGTTGCTGCTATGGGTTTCAGGATGGACACTTGTGTCGAACAACTAATGGAGATCATCCAGAATATAGCCCATTAACAAGAAGAAATGAGAAACTTAATTATGAGGCCTGCTGAGACTACAGATGAAACGGTTGAAACTGTGATCACTCCTCAAGGAAATAACGATAGTCCAGGCGGTCAAAATTTGAATGGTAATCCAGGTGGTCAGAATCTGATTTGTAATCCAGGTGCTCAAAATCTGAATGCAAATGATGGTTTTAATCTTCTTAATTGTCCTGCTATTAACCTTGGTAATCCTGCTGGTAATAATCAAGGTGTTCTAGTGATTCAAGTTATGGGAAATTAGCCTCCGCACACTCCTAATCGTCATAATAATGAGCAACCTTTTGGTCATCCAAGACCTGTTTGCATACCTGTTCAACAACTTGAAGAGGATAACTATGAGGACAGGATTTCTAATGCTGTGGAACCTACAAAAGCCGATAAAAAGTTTCGTATGCTAGAGGAGCGTGTGCAAGCTTTTGAGAACTAAGGTCACATGGGCCTTGATATGTATGATTCCTTCAAATTTTAAGCATTGGAATTTATGAAGTATAAAGGCACCGCCTACCCAAGGACACATGTCAAGTCCTACTACGGGAGGATGTCAACGTACTATGATGATGAAAAGCTACTCATGAACTTCTTTTAAGATAGTCTGTCTGGTGGAACGTTAGAATGGTATATGCAACTTGAGAGCAAACATATATGTACTTGGAGAGAGCTAGCTGAAGCTTTCGTCGAATATTGCCGATACAACTCTGACATGGCGCCTACAAGAACTCAATTATAGAATTTGTCGCAGAAGAAAAATGGGCCATTTAAGGAATACGTACAAAGGTAGCGCAAAATGGCAGCCAGGGTCTAGACGCTAATGATGAAAAGAGAAATAGTAGACATGTTTACCAGCACCCTGCAGGGGAACTACTATTTTACTAGTAGTACATCCGATACTTTTGCTGAATTGGTAACCTACGGGGAAAGAATTGAAGTTAGAATTAAGATCGGAAATATTTAGAAGGATGTCTCTAGAACTAACATTGGTAATGCAAAGAAATATTTTGGTGGCTACCAAAAGAAGAAAGAAGGTGAAGTCAGTGCACTCTATGCGAGAAGGGGTAAAGGAAGGGCTCATCAGGAGTATGATCATTAAATTATTGCTGTGACAATCTCGACTACTACACCTCAGCGACAAGCGTATATGCCTAGGAATGGCAATCAACAGGTAAAAGGCAACCCCCTAGAAAGATGGGCACACTTCCCTTGTCTTACGTTGAGTTAGTACCTCAGTTAGTCGACCTAAAGTTGGTTGAGAAGCATACCTTGCATATTAATCTTGAAATGTTGCCATCAATCTTTGGTGCTAATGCCCGATATTAGTTCCATTCTGGCACGTAGCGGTATACCATTGAGAAATATATAATGTTTAAACACAAAGTACAAAACTTGCTGGATTTTGAGGCTATCCATTTTGGGCCAGTGCTAACGGCCAATATTCTTAAGCAACCTTTGCCACCTCATGGGGGCGCCAAGGTCAATTCCATTATTAAAGAAGAAATCCTAAATCTTGTTATGGATGTAAACACGCTGATTACACTATCATTTGTGAAAGAGCAGTTGTCGAAGAAGGGCATATTATTGGGTTATGGCATCGACTACAAAGATTGCTTGATTTAGCCAAATGGTTGTAAATGTTTGAAAGATGAAATTTAGAGGTTGATCACTAAAGGAACTCTTCAGTTTGACCATGTGGTTTTTTAGCCTAAGTTTGAAGAGGATGAGGTTGATATGACTATTATTCCCTTAAAGTCCAAGACAATTCATGTGCCTATAATAATTATGATTCCAACTAAGTCATCACCACTGACCATCACTTTCCCTAGTCCAGTGCCATATGTCAGTGATAAGATGGTACCCTGGAATTACGACGGTGACTTTTACTATTATGGTCAGAAGCATGTTATCAATAAGCTTGAGGAAATTAAATCTGAGGAAGAAAAGCCTGAATTTCATGACATTTTCAATCAAAGCAGGATTACCCGAAGTGGTCGAATTTTCTCTCCACTTGACTGGCCATAAATTAGTACAGACACCTTGGCTAAGGTTAAGGGAAAGAAGATTATGGTGAATGGTGGAAAGCCAGTACATAATTCGCCCGTCCTGCCTTTGGATGAAAATTTAGCCAAAGATGTCGCAGAGTTAATAAAATATATAAATAGTGATTATAAGATAATCAATTAGTTGAGTCAGACACCTTCAAAATTTTAAATTTTTGCTTTACTTCGAGATTCGGAATCTCACAAAAATACGTTAATGAAGTTATTGGGGACCTTATTTGTTCCTTAGGAAATTTCAGTGAATCAATTTGAAGGAATCATGGCTAGCATCTCTGTGAGCAATGGGCTAGGTTTCACAGACTTCTATTTACCTCCCGAGGGGAGGAAGCATAACAAGGTGATGCACATCTCAGTGGAAATTGCAAAGACTACCTTATCCCATGTGCTGGTTGACACAGGATCATGCCTCAATGTTATGCCAAAGTCTGCTCTCATGATGTTGGACTACAAATAGGTTATGTTGAGGCCAAGCAATTTGGTGGTTAAGGCATTCGACAGGTCAAAGATAACAATATTTGGTGAGGTTGATTTGCTTATAAAAATAGGTCCTCAGATCTTCAACATGACATTCTTTATCATGGATATCAATCATTCCTACTACTACTTGCTAGGGCACCCGTGGATCCATGGGGCCAACATTGTAACTTCTACTTTGCATTAAAAGTTGAAATTTCTGGTTAATCAGAAAGTGGTCACAATTTATGGTGAAGAGAACTATATTGTTAGCTATCTTAGTACCTTTTGGTATATTTAAATTGAGTGTGAGATATGGGATAATCCGATCCAATCATTTTGAAACTATGCAAGTTGTCAAGACTCCTCATTAAGAGGATAAAAAGCCAGAGGTCTCCATGGCATCTTACCGACAAGCTCAAGTAGTTGAAGAATCAGGACACCCTGAAGGCTGGGGCAGAGTGTTGGATCTCCCTATGCATAAATGTAAGAAGGGTTTAGGCTTCATGGCTAGACGAAGCGTGTCGACTATTATTCTAAAGATTCAAGGTATTCCCCCTCCAATTAAATTCGTCAGTGGTGGTATAATCCATGAAGAAGCTCATGCTGTGAGTGAGGAAGGTGATAGTGATTATGAAATGGAAAAATGGATTTGTCCTACTATTCTAGGACAAGAGACTTCCAATTGGTTTGCTGAGGGAGTCGTCACAATCACTCGCTATGAAGAGTAATTTTCTTTTGTTTTTATCATGCAATAATTCCTATGTCCTGTCCAAGACGTAGTAGTGATTATGTTGTAGGGCCACAATGTTTTTGATTTCAAAATTATCATCAATATAGGATGTCTTTTTACATTCAAATATTTCACTCCTTGTCTTTCTCATTATTTTTCAAAAACATGGTTATGTGTTTTTATTTTTCTTTTTAAATCTTAAACAAATAAATAAAATCATAATCATGAAGATATGGTCTCCCATTAATCTTGTATTTTTTTGAAAATGATTCTTCTATGGATTATTATTACTTTGAAAATCCAATCTATAAAAGTTGATGAAGAAGCTGAAGAAGATTGTGAACTTCCTGAAGAGCTAGCCACATTGTTAAGGCAAGAGGAAAAGGTCTTCATCCGCACCAAGAGAATGTAGAAGTGATCGACTTGGGTACCGAGGAAGTCCAAAAAGAAGTCAAAATTAGAGATGCATTAGAAGATAGTGTCATGCAAATATTGATTGAAATGCTCCGAGAGTATGTTGACATCTTTGCATGGTCTCCTGAAGACATTCCTGGGCTTGATACAAATATTGTCGTGCACAAGTTATCGCTTAAAGAAGATTATCCTCTGGTCAAACAAAATCTTCAAAGAACTCATCCCAAGATGTCTAAAAATATTAAAGAGGAGGTTTATAAATAGTTTGATGTGGGTTTCTTAAAGGTCATGT
This sequence comes from Vicia faba, assembly GCA_948472305.1. Classification (NCBI taxonomy): domain Eukaryota; kingdom Viridiplantae; phylum Streptophyta; class Magnoliopsida; order Fabales; family Fabaceae; genus Vicia; species Vicia faba. Next base: position 691,591,214 of record OX451739.1, read on the forward strand.
CTTACCCTCTATGGATTGCAAATATTGTGACGGTGCCTAAGAAAGATGGAAAAGTAAGAATGTGTGTGGATTATAGGGACTTTAACAGAGCCAGCCCTAAAGATGATTTTATGCTCCCTTATAATGATATTCTAGTTGACAATACGGCTTAAGCTAAAGTGTTTTCCTTCATGGATGGTTTCTTTGACTACAATCAAATAAAGATGGAACTAGAAGATATGGAGGAGAGTACTTTTATTACACCTTAGGGGAAATTTTGTTACAAAGTGATGCCCTTTGTTTTTAAGAATGCAGGGGATACGTATCAGCACCCAATGGTGACTCTCTTTCATGATATGATACATAAAGATATTGAAGTATACATTGACGATATGATTGCCAAGTCCCATACGGAAGAGGAACATCTTGACCATTTGCTAAATGTGTTTAAAAGGTTAAGGAAATTCAGGCTGAGGCTGAACCCTAACAAGTGCATCTTCAGAGTGTGATCAGGGAAGTTATTGGGCTTCATAGTAAGCGAAAAAGGAATTGAGGTTGATCCTACCATAATAAAAGTGATTCAATAAATGCCTGAGTCGAGAACAGAAAATGAGGTTTGTGTTTTCTTGGGGAGGTTGATCTATATTGCTAGATTCATCTCTCATCTTACAGCCACTTGTGAACCAATATTCAAGTTGTTGAGAAAAGATCAAACAGACAGGTGGAATGATAATTTCCAAGCGGAATTTGATAAAATAAAAGAGTATTTGCAGGAACCTCCAATTCTCTCACCTCCATTGGAAGGTAGACCGTTGATAATGTATCTAACTGTGTTGGAAAACTCCATGGGTTGTGTACTCGCTCAACATTACGAGATTGGTAGGAAAGATCAAGTTATCTACTACCTGAGCAAGAAGTTCACTGATTGTGAGTCGAGATATTCATTTCTAGAAAATATTTGTTGTGCACTCGTGTGGGGAGCAAAGCGTCTCAGACCATACATGCTGACTCTACTACTCTCTTAGTATCCAAGATGAATCCAATCAAGTACATTTTTGAAAATCCAGCTATCACATGAAGAGTATCATGTACACTACCCAAAAAGCTATTAAAAGGTAGTGTATTGGCAGATTATCTTGCTCACCAGCCTGTGGAAGAAGACTATCATCCAATGAAGTTTGAGTTTCCAGATGAAGACATCATGTACATATGGGAATGTAATATTCTTGACCTAAAGGAAGGACCTGAATCAGGATCCCAATGGACTATGGTGTTTGATGGTGCCTAAAATGCATTAAGTTATGGTGTCGATGTTGTTATTACTTCTCCAGAAGGTTTTCATACTCCTCTCACTGCTAGAATTTGCTTTGATTGTACCAATAACATGGTTGACTATGAAGCTTGTATTTTTGGGCTAGAAGCTGTTATTGATTTGCGAATCAATATATTAGAAGTATATGGGGATTTTCTCTTGTAATCATTCAGATCAACGAATATTGGGAGACTCATCACCTGAATTTGATTTCGTATCGTGAGCATGTTATGGAGTTGATCCTGTATTTTGAAGATGTTACTTTCAATCATATCCCAATATAACAGAATAACTTGGCAGATGCTTTGGCTACTCTGTCATCCATGTTTAAAGTCAGATGGACAAACGAAACCCCCTCTATTACCATCTTGAGGTTGGATGAGCCAGCGTTTTGTTCCAAAATAGAAGAAGGGGATGATGAGAAACCATGATTTTATGATATCAAAAGGTATCTTGAAACAAAATAATATATAGAGGATGCTTTTGTCATAGATCAGAAGACTCTGCAGAAGTATTCAGACAAAATTTTCCTCAATGGAGGTGTTCTATACAAGAGAAACTATGACTATATTTTGCTCAGATGCATGGATAGACACAAAGCAAACAAGATCATAAAATAAATTCATGAAGGGTCCTTCGGGATGCATTCCAGTGGGCATACCATGGCCAACAAAATCTTGAGCACATGTTATTATTAGTCTACCATGGAAAATGATTGTTACAATCATTTCAGAATACGTTGCAAATGTCAGATTTATGCCAACAAAATGCATGTGCCGCCCAATCCACGAAATGCTTTAACTTCTCCTTGGCTCTTTGCAATATGGGGTATTGACATGATTGGCTAGATTGAATTGACTTCTTCCAATGGACATCGCTTTTTTCTAGTTTCCATTGATTAATTCATAAAGTGGGTCGATGCAACATCTTATGCCAATGTCACCAAGAAAATGGTTACTCGTTTCATCAAGCATAATATCATTTGTCATTATGGTATTCTCGAAAATATCATTACTGATAATGGGTTGAATCTCAACAATAAGATGATCAAAGAGTTGTGCGAAAGCTTCAAGATAAAGCATCACAATTGTTCTCCATATCGTCCTAAGATGAATGGTGTTATTGAGGCAGCAAACAAGAATATTACGAAGATTGTGCAGAATACGGTTAAGACCTATAAGGATTGGCATGAGATATTGCCATTTTATTTGCATGGTTATTTCACTTCGGTGCGTATTTCTACCGGGGAAACCCCATTCTCTCTGGTATACGGCATGGGAGCAGTCCTTGGAAGTAGAGATTCCTTCTTTAAGGATTATGATAGATGTACAATTGGATGAAGCTGAATGGGTTCAGAATAGACTTGATCAGTTGAATCTCAATTACGAGAAGATATTAACTGCTATTTGTCACGGGAAGATATACCATAAGAGGATGAAGAAAGTTTTTGACAAGAACGTGCGTCCTTGGAATTTCCAAGCTGTTGAAGAGGATCTTGCCTCCCAAAAATATAGATGCAAGGGGAAAATGGGCTCCTAATTATGAAGGATCATATGTTGTGAAGAAAAACTTCTCGGGAGGAGACATGGTGCTCCCAACTATGGATGAAGAGGATTTCCCTCACCCTGTCAATGTAGAAGTAGTTAAAAAATACTCCACATAAATAGACCCGTTGAGTCGACAACTCAGACAAAAAATGGCGTCCATGCGAACTAAAAACAAACTAATTAATAATGGTTCGGGCAAAAATTAGGGATAAAAGAACAAAAGAATGAAAAAGAAAATTTAGTACACCCGCTAAGTCAAAAAATTGAAAAGGTGACTTAGGAATAAATGGGTATCCCGGTGGATTGAAAACCCAAAAAGGGCGACCCAAGAATTAGTTAGGGATTCAAAGCGAATGACTACGGTCTGCGTTGCATTTATGCTATCATTCTTTACTACAACTGGTTTTCTTGGAAGGATAAAGGAACCACTCTAATCAACTTTTTCATAAAGAAAGATATTAAGGAGCTTCGAGGTTATAAGAGTCATAGGAGAGTCAGTGCACGATGAGTTCTCCTTCACATTGCCATCTGTGTATTCTCCTTTGTATGCTTTGTACGTGATTACCTCTTTTTAGGAAGTGCTTCCTAATGTGAATGCCTATTTACAGGCCAATCAATCAACAAAATTATCTTTATCCAAATTATGCCTCTTGGTTTTTACTTTTAATGTTTTGTTTGCAAAAGACGTCCAACATTTTTTATAAACTTTAAATTTAAAATAATTAAAGATTTATAGCACATGATATAAATATCTAAAATTTCTTGAAGTTTTGGGTGTCTTGGATGATGGCTAAGGTTTCCATTCCATACCTGGAACATTTTGTTGTGTTTATATTGTTGCAGGTATTTTTTTTTCATTTTTGGAATGAGAATAAGGCCAATTTGGTTCGTTAAAAACATGAGGGTCTTAAAGGTCGAGGATTTCTACAAACATAATCCCTTATCTCCAATGAAGGTGTCCTCCTATTTAGACAAAGCATTGATCCCCAGCGCAGTTTGTTCCTTTCAAGGCTTCTTGGAAAAAATCGCTTTATTTTTTTGACCGGAGATTCTTTATATATCCCCGTGAAGTTGACATATACTTTCCTAATGAGGTTGGCACTTGCCTTCCCCATGAAGTTTTCATATTTCTCCTTAGTGCGGTTTGCCATTGTTAATGTTTCTTGAAAATATTTTTGTTTACATGTGGGAGATTCTGGTTTGTATCCGCATGAAAGAGGTTGTTATGTCCGGTGGAGCAATCTCTTTTCCCAGTAAAATCCTGGTTGACATAAATCCTAAAAGGATGGCTTCCCCAGTGTAGTTTATACCGACAAGATTGTTATTAAGAGCTTTTTGGTTCCCCATTAGAAGATGTGGCATTCCCCTTAGTCTGAGCCAAGTTTTGAGGATTTTCTTAATCGACATTCCTCTTCTCCCCGGTGAAGCAAGTTTTGTTTTCCTCAGTTAAGACTGGTGGTGAAGAAAATTGTGCAAAATCTTGTTCCCCAGTGAGGAGCATACATGGGAGTGCTGGTCTGAACTCTTGTTATCCCCAGTGATAGAAGATTGTTGAGATATTCCCCAGTGGAGTTTTGGATCCTCAAATTTCTAGTTCAAAAATTATTTCATCTTTCCCGAGTGAAGATTTATATCCCTAGCGGTGAAGTCTCCAGTGCGATCTAATTTTGGTTTTCTTTTGATCCCAGAACTCTCATTACCCCCAGTAAAAGTTATCTTCATCAAGAAACTCTACGAGAGAAAGTTTCCATTTTCAGCGAAGTTCTCCTCATCCTGACTAGATACAAGGGATCTATTCGACATGAAGTTGAGAGTTTGGCATGATTTTAAGATTTTCTATGGACTGCAATTTATTTTTTCCGTATTCCTCCCAAGAGTTTACTTATCCAGTGACATCAATCCCTGGAAGTTGATGTTTCAAATTTGCAATCTCCCAATGAAGTTCCGATTACTATTCTCTACAGAGGAACGAATATGCAAGGATAATTGTTCAAAAGTTCCTTATCTTCCTGGAAGTCGATTATTGATATGTTTTCCTTAATGAGATACTAAACATGCATCATTACATTGCATCTACCAAAACACGTAGCATTTCCATTGTATGGAGCATTACGCTATAAAATTTCAAACATGCATTGAAGTATAAGTTGATTATGCTATGAACATGACATAATAAGATGTTATGTACCTGAAGCTGAATAATCGTCATGGTTTTATTTCCCGAGATGTTTTCTCCAACTGACATGTTTCCAGATGTTTCACTAGCAGAGTCTGTCATATCACTATCCCTAGTAAGTCCACCTCCGATTGGTGTACTTTCTCTAGGAGTCTAACTGCGGCCATTCTACTTTCCCTTGTGATTTCACTTTTTATAGTAAGTGTTCTCAGTTGATATTTCGAGTTCACTTTTGATTCAAGTGTCCTCTGTCAAATATCTTTGTATGTGTCCAATATCCTTACCGGGTATGTATATTTGAGTTCGCCTTTGATGCAGGTGTTCTCTGTTAGAGTCTGTTTTGGTCAGTCTCTTCTTGATGTGTGTTAAATATTCTTATCGAACATGTGTCATTGATGCCTTTGAGCTTTCCTTTTATGAAATCGTTATATGTCTGGTATGTTTGTGTTCGCATTTGATTCAGGTGTTCTTCGTGGAATTCTATATGCGGTTAGTCTTCTTTCTCACCTTTGAGTTTGCTTTTGATGCAAGTGTTCTTTGTTCGATGCCTCTGAGCTCACTTTTGAAGCAAGTATTCTCTGTCTGGTATCTTTGAGTTTGCTTTAATTCAGGTATTCTCTGTGGAAGTTTATATGTGGTTAGTCTTATTTATCCCCTTTGAGTTAACTTTTGATGTCAGTGTACTCTGTCTCATGCCTTTGAGCTCGCTTTTGATGAAAGTCTCGAAGCATTAATAAGATATTTTCAAACCCAAATCATTTACTTAATAGGTTGTAGTAGATATATGAAGTCTGCGATATAACTTGTTGCGTTAGTCTCGAACCAGCAATAAGTTATCTACTATGTACGATATAGTTCATTGTGTTAGTCTCAAAGTTGCAATGAGTTATCAAACTTGTGATATTTATCCCCTAGGTTGTGATAAATAGCCAAAATCTATGTTGTAGCTTACTATGTTAGTCTCGAAGCGTTAGTAAGTTAATTTTCGAACTTATGTTATTTACCCTCTATGTCGTGGTAAAAATGAAATAACTATGATTTAACTTATTGCATAACTCTCAAGGAAGCAATAAGTTATCCATTTTTCAAACATATGCTATTTACCTCCTAGGTTATGGTAAATGTGCGAAACCTACGATTGTTTCTTTATTTATTTCAGTATCCAAAATCCTTTTTAAAAACAAAAATTTAAGTACATGGTCAAATCCTTCGATTCGAATGTGCGAGATCTTTGTATTATCATACCCTTAATCGAAGCGCAATTAAATAGAGGCAGTTGTCATACCCCAAAATTTCCCTACTAATAAATATAGTTTATTTAATCATGTTTTCCATTAAATTTTTGGCGTTTCTATAATTTGGTTTAAAATTATGAAACTAACATTGATTTTTTCTAAGAGGGGGTGTTTATTTATTATTTCTTTATAAAAGAGGTATGGGCTTCAAAAATTATCAAATAAATCTAATAAGCTCATTTAAGGGGTTGATAAGTTTATTAAGGGAAGGGTGTAGTAATATGTGGGAAGGGACAACTGGGCATATTCACCACTCTCGGTGAGAATGATCTGCTGAATACTCATTGACCAGTGTAAGATTTGTGGATACCTGATGAGAATGATCTGGCGTATACTCATCGCATATCAAAGATATGTGAATGTTTTATGGCAATGATCTAGCGTATACTCATCGTGTATTGATGAAATGTGAATGTTCAATGGGAATGATCTGGCGTATACTCATCTAGTATCAAAGAAATGTGAATGTTCGATCGAAATTATATGGCATATACTCATCGCGTATTAAGGAAATGTGAATGTTCAATGGGAATGATTTTGCGTATACTCATCGCGTTTTAGGGAAATGTGAATGTTCGATGGAAATGATTTGGCGTATACTCATCGTGTATTGAGGAAATGTGAATATTCGATGGGAATGATCTGGTGTATACTCATCGTGTATTGAGGAAATATGAATCTTTGATGGAAATGATCTGGCGTATACTCATCATGTATTGAGGAAATGTGAGTATTTTGATCTAGTGTATACTCGTCGTGACACGGGTAAAAACATTTCTCTAGTAGGTAATCACCAGACGTTGATTGTGATGAGTTATGATGCCATGTAGGCAATAACCTTAGGCCCTCGCTGATGGGCTGGAACAACCATAGTAATCGGTTGTATTAGTAAGTACATATTGGTCGTTGTATTTGGTTGGTTGTGTACCTAATGTCATTTCATTGGTTAGTCAAAGGACTTCCAATGATGGTACTACCTGTTTTTTGTATGTTTACACCCAACCGTGAGGAAACCCCTGGGTTCTTGGTGAAACCGTTTATTTTTATGTACCATGTAGAATTGAGTGAACCCCTAAGATAGGGAGGCTCACTGAGATTTATTAATCTCACCCCAATATTCTTATTATTTTTCAGGCAGAGGTTTTAGTAGACGAATTGTTAGATGGTCAGTTTGGAAGACTACAAACGAACAGATGGCAAGAAGACCTTTGAAGATGCTATCTTTCTATTGTGCAATTCTTGAAAACAAGCTTCTTGTATACATTCTGATATTGTATAGTATTGTATTCAGTTTTAATATCTTGTCTTTTCCAGTTATATGAATGCTTTGTTGTACCATTTTTAGCATTCCTGCATATTATTCTAGACACATATGAACGGGGTGTTAAAGTTGGTATCAGAGTAGGTTGATCCTTCTCCCTACCATGAAACATTACTAGCAAGTCTCTTCTCCATCACATGTGTCTGTTGCTAGCCTGATTTTCACCATAGTAGTATTCAGTCGTTGTGCTTGATCACCTCAGTGAATGCATATGCGATGGATAGGATGATGGTGAAGTCACCATGAGGATGCGTCAAATTCGAAGCGACTAGAAATGGTTCGGTTGAAGCCTATTAAGTTGGGACAATATTGAGATTATTGAGTATGAATGTAGCGTTCGACATGAAATAGTTGATAACTCAATTTTTGTAGTGAGATTTAAGACAACTGGGAATTCCGAAGATTTATATTGGATGAAGTGAAACTTTCTCTGGATCCCGGCAGTGGAGGAAATTCACGAGGCACTTGAGTAGGATTATGATAAGGGAATTATGAGATAGAGCGGAGTTTGAAAATATTAGGAATTCACAGCTCGATCTTGGTGCCAGTGGCGAATATGACTTGAGAACCTGTCGGGCAAAAGGCCTTGGAGAATTTAAACAAATGATTCATATCTTTTCTGGCCGAGTAGTAGTTGTGATGACACGGCACTACACTCTGACTCATTTTGGTATATCAAAAGTTAGGTGCGAATTACCCCGTAAAGGATTGATAGAAGGACTAGAAGTGGTAATCTCTAACTGGGAAGATATTAGATACCCAATTAGAGGAGAAACCACTGTATATTCGTTCTTTATAATCTGCGACTAAGCCCTAGAACTACGCTAGGCGGCAACTGAGTGAGTAAAAACATGAGATATGAAAACCTAAGTATTCGCTAGTTATGATTCGTCTAACCCCAGGTAAGTCCATAGAACTACGACTGGTGTTGGGTAATTAGATGAATGGAAGCTAGTGTCTATCTAGAACCTCAGAAGGATGATTGCAGTTGTATTGGTTGTTTGGAAATCAAGGTGTAATTCTAATTTTTCCCTCGTGAAACACATATCTAAATTCTGATGAGATATGTGTTGTAAGGACCTACATGTTTCTCTTAATAATAGAGAACTATCCAAGAAGGCAATAGTAAGATGAATCAAGTTCTGATACTACACCAATGAGGACCCTGAGTAGACGTGGCCATGTGGGTGATATTATATAATACCTTGTAGATGTTTCCTGTCCATGAAGCGATAAATGGTTGAGTGTGCATGAGTACTAGAGGCGGAGCTGATGTATGGTTATCATATTCTGGAAGGTACGTAGTGCCACTATTCTTTAATGTTGGTAATCAATGTTATAATAAATGAAGCATATCTTGAGTTAGCTCAATATAAGATGTGTCTCGACGAGTATCTATAGATTCCTAAAAGTCAAGCAATGTCAGTATCGGTAAGTAGAGACACAATGACTTTGGGACATCGAGAAATTTCAAAGGAAAATGTCAAGGCACGAAGTATGATTCCTTGCATTATGGTTGTGCTCTAGACATAAAAAATGTTGCATTGGTGAATGCAACCGAGAAAGTTAGTTTAATGACAATTCAAAAAACAAAAAGGCTTGGTTATGAGACGCTTCTAGCAGTTTCAACTGGGAAACTGAATTTGCATCAGAGTGAGAGGATCCTGAGATTGTGCAGGTATGGGACTACATGATTAAAGGATGGTTATGAGGATTTATTGATACTACTTATACTAACATTATGCATCTCTTTTTTTTAGTAGTTTATTCCGTAGAAACTCCACAGTTAAGTGTGCTTGACTTGGAGTAGTACGGTGATAGGTCACATTCTGGGGAATTCCCGAAACGCATATGAGTATGAATAAGACATGCTGGGAGAACTTGTATTGGTTTGTAGGGATAGTCAGGGATCCCAAAGACAATTTGGGACATTACAAGCGGAATTAGACGACTACATGGATGAAGTGTGACCGCGAAAGGATTATTGCATCAGTTAAGTCACTTGAGTAGATAGAGGTGTTGTCACACTAAGAACATGAAGTTGGAAGATTAGAAGGGAACTATGGAAAAGGTTGTCAGTGTAATCATAACATTTGTACAATGTGGAAGTCTACATAGTAAAGCATAGTCCCATTCTTTGAGTGTCCAACTTTAGACATTCAGAAAGTGAAACACGTAATTCAGTTATGCTCAATGGACCTAATCGGGCTGAGGGAACCACTAGCAAGCGAATTATGGGGATTTCTCAATCTTGAGAAGTAATCTTTGTTGGGTTTTCTTAAGACTCTTGTACATATCGTGAGTTCGAAAAATTCATGAACATTATGTTTCCCATTCATTTCCTTTGAATGTTTGGATGTGTTTTCCTTCTATGACTTGATATGATTTTATGCGACTGTTGTACCCCAAAATTTTCCCTCTCATATTTCTCAAAACATTGCAAGAAAAATCTCCAAGTGGCTCAAGTTTGCTCAAGAGTTGGACAGTCAAGCTATCTCCTAAGGCAATCAACCCCAAATTAGGGTTTCACATTGAATCAAGATTATTGATTCCAAATGACCTCAGGTGCTCCCCAATGTCCTAATATGCTCTCAAGACCATTCATGTCAAGTTTCAAGCCTTGCAGAGGAAGTTTGCTCAGTCAATTGCTCAAAGGTCCAAAAATCGACTATGTTAGGGCAAAAGTCAACTATGACCTATAAACAGTCAAACTTCAAGATTTTTTGTCAACATTCTCATTTTGAAGGATATTTCATCATTTCATCAAGTTTTGATCATGATTCATCAAGGATTGCTCAAAATTCATCAAGACTCAAAAGTTGCTAAATTAGGGTTTTGTAGGAAAAGTCAACTCAACTTTGACCAAGCATAACTTTCTCATACTTTGAGATATGGCCCATACAAAGCGCATTTTTAAGAGGATGAAATTTAATACATTCCATCTTCATATCCCAAGATCATAAAATGCACTCACAAGAAGTTACAAATTTGGACATTATAGGTCATTTTTGAAAGTCAACAAAAACAACTTTTTTGCCAAAGCTTATAACTTGAGCATGGAATATCAAAATGATATGAGACCAAAAGGGTTGGTTAGAGGACATCTCAAACTTTCTAAAAAGACCAATAACACCTCCAAAAGTTAAAAATTGAAGAAGTTATGCATTGTTGAAGTTGGGCATTTTTGCAAAATTGCGAAAAGTCAACTATCCCCAAAACTTCAAATATTGTCAAATGGGCCCATTCTTTTCCACTTGCTTTGAGCTTGCATAGTTGCCCACGTGTCATAGCTCCAGCCTTGAGCCCACATAATATTTTTATTATTTAATTTGATTTTTTATTGAATTTATTCATTTTTAATCAATTTAAATCATATAAAATCCAAACTTTGATTACCTAAGATCTTTTTGGTTGTTTCAGGTCTTTATTATCATCATGATCATCATCAAAATTCGTATAAAGCATATCATGTACAAAAAGATGGAGATTTGGCAAATTTGGAAAGGTTTAAAGGGTGAATCAAATCAAATCCCAAAGCATTGATGGGATAAGATTCAATCCAAAATTGTTACCCTAACACATTCCATACTACATAAACATGCCAAAGGAAATGTGAATAGAGGTTGGAGGCTGCAAGCATAGACAAAACAAAACTTGAAAAAAGTGGTAAAAAGCTTGAGATCAAAATCGTGCCTAGAGGTGTTTTCAGAAGCCAAGAAGCATCCCAATCGATTCCTGGACGTTTACTGAGGCGAAACCAATCCAAAGCAGGCTTCCATACACGCCCAAACACGCTGTAAGCATCACGTTACCTAACTCTGTATTTGAATTCGTAAATCATCATTCTTGCATCCTTTGTACAAATTACTTGCATATTCGTAATCCTCACAATGTCTCTAAGCTTTTTGCATTATTCAATTTTGTTTATATGACCTATACCGTGAGATGCCATAGCTAGGGTTTCTTGGTCGTTTTTGGGTGTTTTTATTTCAGGGATAATTGGCCACCAAGAAGGGCATGGTTAGGACCGGGAGGTCAAGACGAGCACAACCATGCCCTTAGAATTCATTTTTATGGCCTACAATAGATTTTGGAGGAGGCACGACTTGTAGCGACGACTTGTGTCCGTAGCTATAAGTTTTACAGGTTTTTAGCTACGGACGAGGGTTGAAAATGATGCGTGGCAAGGCGTGGTTCACCCATTCAAATGTGGCACGCATTGTTTTGTCTTTTCTGGCATATAATTCGTTTTCTTTTATTATTATTATTATGTATATTATTAACAATGAAAACCAAACAGCCTAGTGGCAAGGCAAGCTGGCAATCACCATCAGGACCTGGGTTCGAATCCCAGGTCCTCCAAATTTCTCAATATTTTTTTTCTTCAGGTAATCACATGCATAGTCCAAGCGTGCAACTCACCATATACCTTCACATATCAAAGTGACAGATGGCCCAAGGCCAAATATGGTGATCCAGGAGTGAGGGTCTATCATAGATCCAGTCAACGCGCACACACCAAATTCAGGAAGGTCAACAAGGCCAACATGTTATTGGGCCTCAGATTGCTTCTCAAACACCCAGAATCAGGCCCATACCCCCTCTCTCTCTATTTTAATTATGTTGTTTTAATTGTTTATTTTATTATTGTAGTTGTTTAGGTATTGGCTTGCATTTTTGGTAAAACCCAAGTGTATGTGTGAATGTCATGACTGATGTCATAACATTCTAATTTAGTTTGTACTGATTCATTAGGTACCTTTGCAGAAAAATATTGTCATTCAGGTACTGATGTTTATAAGTGTGTATCTGAGCATTTTGTAAAATGATCACATTTTCCTAAATCAGTAGTCAGGTTTCTCAGATGTCATAACAGATGTTAAGACATCCTGTTCTGAACTAACAGGTATGCAGGTTGGTTAAATTCTGAGTTTTTTCAGGAAAATAACTCAGTCTTTCCAGAACAGAATCCTGCGTTTTCTTTGGGTTAACCTAGCTCAACCCTAACCTGGTTAATAAATCCCTGTGACCTGGTCTTAAGGTCAAACGGAATTAACCCTAGGTTTTTGTGGAAACCCTAACTGAAGTTGCAGCTGCTATATATTCAACAGAGCTGCTGTTTTGCAAGTAATCCCTTTTTGGTCAGAAGATCATTTGTAAAATGTATAGGTTTAATTATTGTACTCCAAGCAATTATCATTGTGATAAGTGACTTGGAATAGGTTTTTAATTGTAAGGGTTGTGTAGCACTCAAAGCTTTGAAGCAAGAGTGTTTGAATGTTTCTTGACTAAAGCTGTGAAGCAGAGTCAAGTTAAGTTTGTGTATCACTCAAAGCTGTGAAGCAAGAGTGGTTGTGTTGCTTGATTAAAAAGCTGTGAAGCTTAATCAAGTGTATGTTTTTTTGAAGAGTGTCTTCATCAATTCATTAGTCAAATTGTTTTATGTATCACTGCTGTGATTGAGGGGGAGTGAGTAGGAACTCAGGTTTAAGTTGTACTTAGATTGAAATTGCATTGGGTAGGTCTTAAGTGAAGGAGATAAACTGGTTGGTTTATTCCTGAATTAACATCTCTTATAGTGGATTTCCTCCCTGGCTTGGTAGCCCCCAGAGTAGGTGTTATTGCACACTGAACTGGGTAAACAATTGACTGTGTTCTTTACTGTTTTTGTATTTACTGTCTTATAGAAAGTCAGATACGGTGTCATAACATTAAACGTGACATTGAGTATCTGCAGCCAGAATTTCAATTGGCATCAGAGCAGGCACCCTGCCTGTATTACTGGGTGAGATCTAGGGATATCACTTTCTGGAACTATGGACAAAGAAGGAGTTTTTGGAAATAGACCACCCATTCTGGATGGAACTAATTATGACTACTGGAAACCTCGTATGATTGCCTTCTTAAAATCTCTGGACAAAAATGCTTGGAGAGCTGCTGACAAAGGATGGATCCATCCCACCATAACTGAGAAAGATGGGACAATCAGTCTGAAGCCTGAGGAAGATTGGAGTAAAGAAGAAGATGAGTTAGCCCTGGGAAATTCCAAAGCTTTAAATGCCTTGTTCAATGGAATTGATAGAAACATTTTCAGACTAGTACATCAATATGAACTGGCCAAGGAAGTTTGGGACACTCTCAGAACTACTCATGAGGGCACTTCCAAAGTAAAAATGTCAAGGCTTCAGATGTTGACTACCAAGTTTGAGAATCTAAAAATGATGGAAGATGAAACCATTCATGAGTTTCACATGAACATCTTGGAGATTTCCAACACCTCAGGAGCACTGGGAGAAAAGATGTCAGAAGAAAAACTGGTGAGGAAGATTCTCAGATCCTTGCCTAAAAGATTTGCAATGAAGGTAACTGCCATAGAGGAAGCCCAGGACATCAGCAAGTTGAAAGTGGATGAACTTATTGGGTCTCTTCAGACGTTTGAGATGGGGATCACTGATAATGGTGACAAGAAGAACAAAAGCATAGCACTTGTGTCCAACACTGATGTTGAAGAAAATATTTCAGAAGCTATAGCCATGCTTGGAAGACAGTTCAACAAACTCATCAAAAGGATAGATCCAAAGTCAAGGTCTAATGTTCATAACATTCCCTCTGACATTGACAGTTCCAGCAGAAGACCAAGGTCAGAAGAGAAGGGAAATCAAGGCAGAGGAATTCAATGCCATGGTTGTGAAGGATATGGGCATATTCGAGCTGAATGTCCTACCTTTCTTAAGAAACAAAAGAAAGGAATGACTGTTACTTGGTCTGACTGTGATTCAGAAAGTAATTCTGAAGAAGAATCTGCCAAACTAGTTACTGCTTTAACTGGTGTTTGTACCTCTGAAAGTGACATCAGTGATGAAGAGGTGACTTTTGAAGAACTGGCTGATACTTACAAGAAACTGTGTATCAGAAGTACTGAAGTCTGTGTGCAGAATGAGAAACAATCAAAACTCATCATAAAGCTGGAGGCTGAAAAAAGAGCAAACCTTGAAACTATAAGTCATCTAGAAGGAGAAGTTCAATTGCTGAACTCACAACTGAATCAACTGACCAAATCTGTCAAGATGCTGACAAATGGAACTGACAAATTGGAAGAGATCCTTCAGGTTGGACAAAATATGGGAAATAAATATGGACTAGGATTTATGGAAGCAAAGAAATCTGGTACTGATAAGAAAATGTCAAAACAGATGTCTCAACACAACTCTCAACATCAGGAACAGAGACATATGAAGAAAAGGTACCAAAGATGGAGATGTCATCATTGTGGGAGATATGGCCACATAAATCCCTTCTGCTTCAGATTGCATGGATACCCTAATCAGAACTCAGGTGTCAAACCTAAGTCTAAAAAGGTACCACATGCTCCTAAATGGAAGAAAAAGGCTACTGCCCTGATAGCCCACACTTCCCTGAGGGTCTCTGCAAAGGAAGACTGGTACTTTGACAGTGGATGTTCCAGACACATGACTGGAATCAAGAACCTCCTCAATAATGTTAAGCCTCACACCACCAGTTTTGTGACCTTTGGAGATGGTGCTAAAGGTGAAATCAAAGGAGTTGGTGATTTGGACTGCCCTGGAGTTCCAAGTCTGAATGAAGTACTGCTGGTGAAAGGGCTGACCGCTAATCTCATTAGTATCAGTCAATTGTGTGATCTAGGATTCAAGGTCAATTTCTCAAAATCTGAATGTCTTGTAATCAATGACAAACAAGAGATAGTAATGAAAGGAGTCAGATCCAAAGACAACTGTTACTTGTGGGAGCCTGAGAACACTAATTTCTCATCTGTGTGTTCCATTGCAAAAGAAGAAAAAGAGGTGAAACTGTGGCACCAAAAACTTGGCCATCTTCATCTAAGGGGTATGAAGAGGATTATCTCCTTGGAGGCAGTCAGAGGGACTCCAAGACTGCAAATTGATGAAGAAAGAGTTTGTGGTGAATGTCAGGTTGGTAAGCAGACTAGGATGTCACATCCAAAGTCAAGACATCTGACCACCTCTAAGGTTCTAGAACTCCTTCATATGGATCTGATGGGACCAATACAAGTAGAGAGTCTTGGTGGAAAACGATATGCCTATGTGGTTGTGGATGATTTTTCCAGATTCACCTGGATTAATTTCATTAGGGAAAAATCAGATGTATTTGAAGTTTTTAAAGAATTGTGCAAAAGAATTCAAAGAGAGAAGGAAGGATGTATTGTCAGAATCAGAAGTGATCATGGCAAGGAATTTGAAAACAGCAAGTTTGATGATTTCTGTTCTTCAGAAGGAATCAGTCATGAGTTTTCCTCTCCTATAACACCTCAGCAAAATGGAGTTGTGGAAAGAAAAAACAGGACCATACAGGAATCTGCCAGAGCAATGTTACATGCCAAAAGACTTCCTATGTATTTTTGGGCTGAAGCTATGAATACAGCCTGCTATGTTCATAACAGGGTCACCTTGAGAAAGGGAACCTCATCCACCATATATGAACTCTGGAAAGGAAGAAAACCAACTGTGAAGTACTTCCATGTGTTTGGCAGCAAATGCTATATTCTGGCTGATCGTGAACAAAGAAGAAAACTGGACCCTAAAAGTGATGAAGGCATATTTCTAAGATACTCCTCAAACAGCAGAGCTTATAGAGTATTCAATTCCAGAACCAAAACCATGATGGAATCAATAAATGTTATAATTGATGATTATCATGAAGAAATAGATGTTCCTTGTACTGTTGAGACATTCTTTGAGACCTCAACCCAACAGAATGATCTACCCAACTCCACCACAACAGAATCTGAATCAAAGGAAGCTAGCAAGATCCCTTCCATCAGAATTCAGAAGGATCATCCAAAAGAACTCATCATAGGAGATCCCAACAGTGGAGTCACTACAAGATCTAGAGAAATCATCTCAAACTCTTGTTTTGTATCCAAAATGGAACCAAGAAATGTCAAGGAAGCTTTAACTGATGAATACTGGATTGGTGCAATGCAAGATGAACTGAACCAATTCAAGCAACATGAAGTTTGGGAACTGGTTCCTAGACCTGAAGGAACTAACATCATTGGGACAAAATGGATTTTCAAGAACAAGTCAGATGCTGAAGGAGTTGTCACCAGAAATAAGGCAAGACTTGTTGCTCAAGGATACACCCAGGTTGAAGGGGTTGATTTTGATGAAACCTTTGCACCTGTAGCCAGGCTGGAATCAATCAGACTCCTATTGTCAATTGCTTGTATTCTGAAGTTCAAGTTATTTTAGATGGATGTGAAAAGTTCCTTTCTAAATGGGTACTTAAATGAGGAAGCTTATGTGGAACAACCTAAAGGCTTTGTGGATCCAACCCACCCTGATCATGTCTACAAATTGAGAAAAGCTCTATATGGCCTGAAACAAGCTCCTAGAGAATGGTATGACAGGTTAACAAAGTTTCTCTCAAACAAAGGCTACATAAAAGGAGGCTTGGACAAAACTCTCTTTGTCAAAACTGAAGGAGGGAAGTTGATGGTTGCCCAAATATATGTTGATGACATAGTGTTTGGAGGAATGTCAGAACACATGGTTAAACACTTTGCTAACCAGATGCAGGCTGAATTCGAAATGAGTCTCATCGGAGAACTAACTTATTTTCTTGGACTGCAAGTCTCACAGATGGAGGACTCAATCTTCTTATCTCAAAGCAAGTATGCTAGGAACATTGTAAAGAAGTTTGGTATGGAGAATGCAAGTCACAAAAGGACTCCTACTCCTACTCATCTAAAGCTTTCCAAAGATTCAAGTGGGGTTAAGGTGGATCAAAGTCTATACAGAAGCATGATAGGAAGCTTGTTGTACTTAACTGCCAGCAGACCTGATATTGCCTTTGCAGTTGGAGTTTGTGCAAGATACCAAGCTGATCCCAAAGTCAGTCATATCAACAAAGTAAAGAGAATTTTGAAGTATGTGAGTGGAACTTACAACTATGGGTTGATGTATTCTCATGGCTGTGAACCAGCTCTGACTGGCTTCTGTGATGCTGATTGGGCTGGTAGTGCTGATGATAGAAAAAGCACCTCTGGAGGATGTTTCTTCTTGGGAAATAATCTGGTTTCCTGGTTCAGCAAGAAACAAAACTGTGTGTCTCTTTCTACTGCTGAAGCTGAATACATTGCAGCTGGTAGTAGCTTCTCTCAAATGATCTGGATGAAACAGATGCTCACTGAGTATAATGTCACACAAGATGTTATGACATTGTACTGTGACAATCTGAGTACAATCAACATTTCCAAGAATCCCATTCAGCATAGTAGGACCAAACATATTGACATACGACATCACTTTATCAGAGACCTTGTAGAAGAGAAGACAATCAAATTGGAACATGTTGCCACTGAGCTACAGCTGGCTGACATTTTTACCAAGGCTCTTGATGCAAATCAATTTGAAAACTTGAGGGGTAAGTTGGGTATTTGCCAACATGAGGAATTGTAGCAATTAACTTTGCTTAAAACAAGGATTAAAGGAGTTGTGCTTGTTCTGATTGGGTTAAAATTATATTTTCCCATTTCTTTCAATTCTTTTAAGAAGTTGAATAGGCACTCCTTTTATTCCTTCCCCTCTCGTCTCCTCATCAAAACCCAGTCTCTCAATCAGAATTTTCTCTTCAGTTGCTGTTGGTCCTCTAAGACTGTCAAAATGTCTCAAACACCATCATCATCCAATACGACTATTTCAACCTCTTCCTCTGATCAAGATTCTAGGACAATCTCTTCCTGTCTGGACTCTGAAGTCTTGGAGATCTCTTCTCGTAGAAAAGTGGGAACTAACCCCACCAAGGTCAAAGAGTTGAAAATAAGACATGCAGGAAAGTCCCAAGCTTCTGCCTCTGGTAATCCATCTCATCCTTCTTCTTCAGTTCCCCCTAAAATTGCAAATAGGGAAGGGTCAGCCTATGTTAATCAAGAAATAGCAAAAATTGTTTCAAGAATTCTGAACGAGAACCACTCAGTTCCTGGCATTTCTGTTCCTTTGAATCAAGAAAGTTCAAATGCTGAAACAAATCCAGATGTCTCTAAGGATGTTGAGACATCAGACAAAGAGAAGAATGCTGACATTGCTCACAAGAAAAGGAAGAAGCCTGAATCCTTTGAGTCTGATGACAGTGCTTAAAGGTTGATTGCTGTTTGGTGGTGTTGCTGGTTGGTGCTGATATCTGGTGGAGTTTGGAAGTGTGTTCAGTTTTTTTTCTGCTTTGGATAACTGTATAATCTTTATGAACATGTATATTTGGCCCATTTGTGGCTAAAGAGGGGGAGAATATTTTGGTACTTACTTAATTAGTACTTGCTCAATTAGACATTCTATTGTTCTGCAGTCATTTCTTTCTGCTGCTATCTATCTCTGATTGCTTAGGGTCTTTAGCCAAAAATCTGCCAAAGGGGGAGTTTGTAGTTGTTTAGGTATTGGCTTGCATTTTTGGTAAAACCCAAGTGTATGTGTGAATGTCATGACTGATGTCATAACATTCTAGTTTAGTTTGTACTGATTCATTAGGTACCTTTGCAGAAAAATATTGTCATTCAGGTACTGATGTTTATAAGTGTGTATCTGAGCATTTTGCAAAATGATCACATTTTCCTAAATCAGTAGTCAGGTTTCTCAGATGTCACAACAGATGTTAAGACATCCTGTTCTGAAATAACAGGTATGCAGGTTGGTTAAATTCTGAGTTTTTTCAGGAAAATAACTCAGTCTTTCCAGAACAGAATCCTGCGTTTTCTTTGGGTTAACCTAGCTCAACCCTAACCTGGTTAATAAAGCCCTGTGACCTGGTCTTAAGGTCAAACGGAATTAACCCTAGGTTTTTGTGGAAACCCTAACTGAAGTTGCAGCTGCTATATATTCAACAGAGCTGCTGTTTTGCAAGTAATCCCTTTTTGGTCAGAATATCATTTGTAAACTGTATAGGTTTAATTATTGTACTCCAAGCAATTATCATTGTGATAAGTGACTTGGAATAGGTTTTTAATTGTAAGGGTTGTGTAGCACTCAAAGCTTTGAAGCAAGAGTGTTTGAATGTTTCTTGACTAAAGCTGTGAAGCAGAGTCAAGTTAAGTTTGTGTATCACTCAAAGCTGTGAAGCAAGAGTGGTTGTGTTGCTTGATTAAAAAGCTGTGAAGCTTAATCAAGTGTATGTTTTTTTGAAGAGTGTCTTCATCAATTCATTAGTCAAATTGTTTTATGTATCACTGCTGTGATTGAGGGGGAGTGAGTAGGAACTCAAGTTTAAGTTGTACTTAGATTGAAATTGCATTGGGTAGGTCTTAAGTGAAGGAGATAAACTGGTTGGTTTATTCCTGAATTAACATCTCTTATAGTGGATTTCCTCCCTGGCTTGGTAGCCCCCAGAGTAGGTGTTGTTGCACACTGAACTGGGTAAACAATTGACTGTGTTCTTTACTGTTTTTGTATTTACTGTCTTATAGAAAGTCAGATACGGTGTCATAACATTAAACGTGACATTGAGTATCTTCAGCCAGAATTTCAATTATTTTCATTTAATTACTAACCAATTAAAACTCTTCTTTTTTATAAAATAAAAAAAAAACACAAAATATTTTCTTTATCAAATTAAATTCTAATTTTTATTTTTATTAATAAGCATTAATTAATTCATTTATAATTTTAATTAGAATAACTTTCACATTTTTGTAAATAATTAAAATTCAATTAGATTTAATTAGGTTTTTTACTAACATTAATTTATTTTATTTTCTTTCTTTAAATACCAAAAACCCAAAAATAATTTATTTTATTAATTAATTAATTAATTTGATTTAGTAATTAACTTAGGTTGATTTCTTTCTTAATTCAAAAACAACAAAAAAAGTAGTTTCCTTTAAACAAAAAGGGTTAAAACCCTAGAACTTTGCGCTCGATTTAATTCCCCGCACGCGTTTGCTTATTTTTATCATATTGATGTACTTGCCTCCGGTTTGTAATGGTAAATAGGACCTTTTATTATTTTTTATCGCTTTATTTAATTTTAAAGGGTTTGTATTTGGCGATGTAAATACCCGACGCCTTGTAATTTAAATTCCGCAATTTATTTCCCGCAAATTATAATTGTTAGATGTTTGATAATAGGATGGCATGACAAGACTGAGTATTTTAACCTAAAATCAACATAGATCACCATTAACATGTACAAAGATAAAAAAAACTGAAAACAACACACTCACACATGTGCACTCTTAGGGTACACCCCACTTGGTTGCCTTCGTACACGGTCATTGAGTACATGTTGTTTTAGAGGTCGCCCTCTTGTCTAAAGATCATAGCCACCTCAAAACCGTTGCCTCGGATATTGTTGCCTCAAACAAATGATATAAGACATCAGGGTTACCGCTAAGGCGTCCTAACATTGCTTTGGTGACCGTAAGTCCCGCATTCGAATTGACCCTCAAACTCCAACGATGGTGTTACCTACTCATTAATAGTGGGATAGAACTGTCTAAAGGAAGATAGCATAGAACGGTTCCTTTTTTCGAGTAGGTAGATGGTTCTTAGATACTTGCTCTTTTAAAAAATAAAAAAAAACTCTTCACACTTACACTTTATGAACAAAGTTTTCAAAAACACTTCATACGCTCTTGAGGACAGAAGAAAAAGTTAAATTGAAGTTTTAAAAACAAAAACTTTTTCAAACCCACAAGCACAAAGAAAACAATTTTGAAAACATATGAGCAAGTACCTAACAGCCCGTGGATAACCACAGATAGAAAGGGTGCTAACACCTTCCCTTTCTATAATCTACCCCCCGAACCCGAGAAATATCTCAAAAAAAGGATTTTTCGGTGCTTTTTTCCTTTCCTTGTTGGATAAAATAAAAGACGGTGGAGACTCTTGCTTACCGCGACATTTTGCAAACATAAACGCAAAACACAAACCAGCATTCCAAAAAAACAGTCAGTTCTTCCCACTGTATCACAGAACTGGCGACTCTGTTGGGGATATCTTGTAAGTGGGGTGTACCTTAGGAATAGTTCATATTGTTTTCAATTGCTTGACTTGCATGCTTTATATTTGTGGGTTGAATCGGAGTTACAATAGATCCTAACCCGGATCTGGGGGAATACCCTTTAGGTAAGTAGCAATAAACTGTGAGGGAACTGTACGACATAGACCGATACAATTGAAGCAGTAGCTACGTTGGTGTGGCACTTTAGTATGTACCGATATCCCTTGTGGCGCAACGAGGAGAATATGGGTCTGTTAAGGGGTCATTAAGAACCAACTGACCTTAGAACCTTTAAATTGACCAACTTGGCCATAGAGCAGTAGCAGTATGCTACACTCATTGAGACTAAACTCTTGCGATGATTCCGGCTGCAAGAAAAGGTTGCTAAACTGGAATTATGACCGATCGAGGGTAGTCAATGATATTGAGATCCTCTAGAACCCGATTACTATTTTTTAGGACAGGTTTAAACCAACTGAACTGAAACAGGGTAGTACCTAAGCTCCTTGCCAGCCTGAAATCTAAGGGCTCTCTGTGTGTCTTGTGTGCCTTTACCATGTTTGCTATTTATGGATACTTGTGGTGTGATTTCTATCATGACATCATGACATCATGACATTGCATGCATCTTGCATTGGAATAACCTATTTTAAAGACATGAGGGATTCATCTTTGTTCTGTTTTGTAGGTCATGGCACCCATCCGTAGAAACACCATCCGGATCAACTTTGTCCAGATTCCCACTCTGCTTAAAGAATTGGTTGCAAAGATGCCAGATACTACCTCCTTCATCAGAAGACATGGGCACCTTCTTGGTTTAGTCACCTCCAAGATGGATGAACAGATGATGGGAGTCTTAGTCCAGTTCTTTGATCCACTGTACCATTGCTTTACTTTTCCAGACTCCCAGTTGGTCCCTACCTTGGAAGAGTTCTCTGATCTGCTTGGTATCCCTATTCTGGAGCAGACCCCGTTTATAGGTTAGGAGAAGATCCTTATGCCAGAAGAGATTGCTTCAGCCCTTCATCTGACAAAGGCTGAGGTAATGTCTAATTGGGAGACTCGTGGTGGAGCAAAGGGCTTTTTGACTAAATTCTTGGTTGGTAAAGCTAATCAGTTCTGGGACAGTCTAGACTTCCAGGCATTTGAAGACATTTTGGCTCTTCTGATATATGGCTTGGTATTGTTTCCTAACTCTGATTCCTTTGTTGACGTGAATGCAGTAAAGATCTTCATATCCGGTAATCATGTGCCCACTCTCTTGGGTGACATTCTTCATTCTCTTTATGCTCGTACTGCTCAGAGGCGAGGAACCCTTATGTGCTGTGCTCCGTTGTTGGCGAGGTGGTTTATTTCTCACCTCCCCAAATCAGTCTTAAAGAGCAAGGAAGGCATGGGCTGGGCCTACAAGATTATGTCTCTCTCTCTCATAATGACATCATTTGGACTATTAAGGGTATGGACGATGTGGCTATTATTGATCGCTGTGGGGAATACCCCAATGTTCCACTAATAGGAACCAATGGAGGGATCAGTTATAATTTGTGCTTGGCCTTACGTCAGTTTGGGAGAGCTAGAAGGGAAGGACCTCATGAGTTGCTAATGCCTAGTATTGTCTTTTATTTCCAAGGAGATAGTGACGAGCAACACCGCAGATTCATAAGAGCTTGGGATAGGGTATACAGGTCTGATCCACACGAGCTTGGTGCGAAGACTTCTCTACCAATGGAACCATATCTCTGATGGGTCCGTATCCGTGCCCAAAAGCTGGGAATGCCCTACGAAGCTGTCTTGCCTATCATTGTTGAAGTTGCTGATGAGGAAGGGGTTCCTCATACCATCCTACACCCTTACATGCCTATTGACATTGGGGCATTGAAGAGGTCCTGGATGCAGCTGAGGGAAGAACGGGATACTTATCGAGAAAAGTATCACGAACAAGAGCAGAAGATTCATAAGTTGACTAGGAAGCTGGAGAACGAGCGAATCCTTAATGATTATGTCCGCACTGACAAGAAACGACCATGGGAGAATTGATGGTCTTTTTGATCATTTCTATTTTTTGATTTACTTTTCAGTTTTTCTTTCTTGTAATGCCTTAAAGGCATCTGTTGAACAATTGAATTTCAAGTTTATCTAATAAAAGTGTGTTTCATTTTTTGTTTACAAATTTGAATCTCTCGATGTCTTTGAAATCATATCATACGCATTTCATTCCATGCACCCCATAACAGGTACCCTTACAGGTTTTTCTCATCTTCTTCGCTTTTTATTTCAGCATCATGTCTTTTGAACCATCAACTGAACAAGCAATCAAGGCTCTACAGGCTCAAAACGCCCAGTTCCAAGAATTGTTCATGAATCTGGCTAAGGGTCAGCAAGATCTGAAGACCCTTATCTTGAAAGAGAAGAAGAAGAAGAAGAAGAAGAAGAAGAACACGGTCCTATTCAATATGGGTCACAGATTCGGAAACGATTTGCGAGAAGAGGTTGATTTGACCCCCTCATCTGGAAGGAAAGATAATCAGGAAGAAAGGAGGGCTCCTAGCCCTGTGGTTTCAGACAACGAGAACCACTTCGATGAAGACCAGTATCCTCCGGCCAAGGATAGATACAAACAACTGGAAGATCGTTTGAATGCGATGGAAGTTCAAAAAGTGCCTGGCCTGGACTTTGGAGACTTGGGTCTGTCATCTGGTGTGGTAATTCCCCACAAATTCAAAGCACCAGCCTTTGCTAAGTACGACGGGGTTTCTTTCCCAAAACTGCACCTCCGTTTGTATGTTAGGAAGATTCAGTCGTACACCACTGACAAGAATCTCTGGATCCACTTCTTTCAAGATAGTCTTTCAGGGACTCAGCTTGAATGGTTTTACCAGTTAGAAGGAGCTAGTATCCGTAATTGGGAAGATTTGGCTGTTGTTTTCTACAAGCAGTACCAATACAACACCGACCTCGCTCCTACGCGTACCCAACTCCAAGGTATGTCTATGGGTGCGGGTGAAGGTTTCAAAGATTACGCTCAAAAGTGGAGGGACCTTGCTGGAAGAGTGCAATCACCCTTGGCTGATAGGGAACTAGTGCATATGTTTCTGGGGACCTTGTCTGGTCCGTATTTTAACCATATGATTGGAAGTTCTTCGTCCGGGTTTACAGAGCTGATTATGACCGCGGAAAGAATTGAGGCTGGTATCAAATCCGGTAAAATATAGAAAGGTGCTTCATTGGGCACCGAGAAGAAGCCTTTTAAGAAAGAGTCGAGTGCTGTTTACAATTCAAAAAGCCAAAATAGACCTGAACACCGCAAAGTTGTTAATGCGGTGGTTATTTCAAGACCTGCTGTTGCTCCTCAGCACAACAATCAGTCAAGGGCCGAGAGACCTCAAAGACAATTCACTCAGCTCAACATGACTTTATCCTAGATTCTGCCGCAGTTATTAAAGACTAGTCTAGTGATTCCAAGGGAGGCCCCGAAGAATCCAAATATAACATCACCGAAGTACAACCCTAGTGCCCGCTCTGCCTTTCACTCTGATAGCCTGGGGCATGATACAGATGATTGTTGCGTTTTGAATAATAAGGTACATGACTTAATTGATGCTAAGGAGATCGAGTACGAAGCACCTGAAAGACCTAATGTTGTGACTGCTCCTATGCCCAGGCATGGAGTGAATGCTATAAATGAAGACTCGTTTGTGGTTTATGTGAACGATATTGTTACCCCTTTGATGACTGTAAAGAAGAACCTCTTGTTAGCCGGTTTATTTTCGGGTTGTGACTAAGGTTGCCGTATGTGTTCTGTTCTACCTACCGGTTGCCATCTTTTGAAGTCAGGTGTCCAACGCCTGATGGATAATAAAGAAATTCTGTTTGAGAAGACTGTTGTTCCATTAGTTAGTACTGAAGAAGTTGCTATAATCACCATTTTCGACAATTCTTCCAAGGCTTCCTCGAGAAAGCCTGTTAGAATTACATCTGTTCCAAGAATCGCACCATTGATCATCACTGTTCCTGGGCCTATCCCCTATACATCCAATAAAGTTGTCCCGTGGCATTATGGGGATGACGTATACTATCACGGAGTTAAGCAAGACTTGAGTGCTGAAGAGGCTGATACTGACATCAGCAATATTGTGGGATCTAGTAAAGTCACCCGTAGTGGAAGGCTTTTCTCCCCCGAGATCTCTCCACCAGTTGTTCGGAAACATGTTGTTATTACACCTTCCAGTGTACCTGCTTCTATTCCTGTTCAAGTTCCCGTTCTTACCCCTGTTGCTGAGTTCTCTGACACTCGGGGCAAAGAGATCACCGGTGAGCCTGCCCAGACGGAGGCGCCGAAGACGATTACTGTTGAAGCTTTTAGACAAGAGATGGAGGAAATTTTGAAAATCATCAAAAAGAGCGACTACAATGTAGTCGAGCAACTGGGGCATACCCCATCCAAAATCTCTATGTTGACTCTATTGATATGCTCAGAAGCCCATGCCAAGGCTCTGATTGCTTTCCTGAAGACTGCACACGTACCGCAAGAGACATCAGCTGATCAGTTTAAAGATTGCATGGCTAGTCTGACGGTTGATAATGGGTTGGGTTTCTCTGACGCCGACTTGACTGCTAAGGGGAAGAATCACAATGACGCCCTGCATGTCTCCATTGAATGCAGGGGCACTACTCTTGCTCATGTATTGGTGGACACTGGATCTTCTTTGAACATTTTGCCTAAGAAAGCTCTAGACCGGTTGGACTGTGAGGGTTTAGAGTTGAAGCCAATTAACATTGTTGTTAGGACCTTTGATGGGTCAAAGAGAATGGTACATGGAGAAGTGGATATTCCAGTGAAGGTTGGTTCTCAGATCTTTGCGTCTACTTTTTATGTGATGGACATTCGGCCATCCTATTCTTGTTTTCTGGGTCGCCCATGTATCCACAAAGCTGGGGAAGTCACTTCTACGCTCCACCAGATGCTGAAATACCCAGTCAAAGGGAAAATTGTGACGGTACAAGGAGAGGAAGAATACATGGTGAGCCACCTTAACTCTTTCCGATATGTAGAGATGGATGGGGAATTCATTGAGACCCCGTTCCAACATTTTGAAGAGGTTCCCCAGACACTGGCATCAGCTGAGGCTGTTGTTGAAGATCCTCCTATGAAGATGGCTTCCTTTAAGGATGCCCGGGCTGTTGTTGAGAAAGGTGGGTGTGCAAATTGGGGCCAACTCCCTGATTTTGCACATAAGACTAACAAATTTGGTTTGGGTTTCACTGCAGAAGCTCAAAGGGCTGTTTGGAGTGCACGGATCGGAAAACCTCCCCTGTTTATCAACAATTCAGGAGTAAACGCCATTGAAGACGATGTTGAAGAGTCTGAATTCGACAGTTGGACCTATCCTACTACTGATGGTGGACTAAGCAACTGGACAACAAAGGACTTCATCCCAATTTCTTTTGTTACCCAGTAATGAGACTTTTGTTTTGTATTTGTAACAAACAATGTTTTAAACTTTACGGCCCGGTGTCTTACCCGGGGCACCATGGCTTCATTTGTGAGGGCTTTATGTGTGTCATCTACATATATCATTAATAAAAGCATTGGATGTTTCTTGCATTTCAAATTTTGCGCTCCTTATTTTTCTTTTATTACATATTGACGTTCTAGTCGACAACACCGCACATCATAAGGTCTTCTCCTTCATGGATGGTTTCTCCGATTATAATCAGATTAAAATGGCTCTCGAAGACATGGAGAAGACAACCTTTGTTACTCAATGGGGTACCTTTTGCTACAAAGTCATGCCTTTTGGATTGAAAAATGTTGGGGCAATGTATCAGCGCGCCATGGTCGCCTTGTTCCATGACATGATCCATCATAAGATTGAGGTATACATCGACGACATGATTGCAAGGTCCCAGACTGAAGAAGAACATCTGGACCACCTTCAAAAGCTATTTGACAGGTTGAAGTTGTACAAGCTAAGGTTAAACCCGAACAAGTGCACATTCGGGGTGAGATCTGGTAAGCTGCTACATTTTGTCGTAAGTGATAAAGGTATTCAGGTGGATCCTGCAAAGGTGAAGGCTATACAGGAAATGCCAGCTCCCCGAACAGAAAAAGAAGTCAGAGGCTTTCTGCGACGTCTGAACTACATTTCCCGATTCATCTCGCACCTGACTGCTACTTGTGAGCCAATCTTCAAATTACTGAAGAAAGATCAAGTGGTACGTTGGAACGATGAATTCCAGGACGCTTTCGAAAGGATTAAAGAGTATCTCCAAGAGCCACCTATTCTGATGTTGCCAGTTGAAGGGAGACCTTTGATCTTATACTTGACAGTACTCGACAACTCAATGGGTGTGTGCTGGGTCAGCATGACGAGTCTGGCCGAAAAGAGCATGTTATTTATTACCTTAGCAAAAAGTTTACCGACTGTGAGACCCGATACTCGTTGCTCGAGAAAACTTGTTGCGCTTTGGAATGGGCTGCTCGCTGGCTGAGACAGTATATGCTGACTCACACTACTCTATTGATATCAAAGATGGATCCAATCAAGTATATCTTCGAAAAGCCTGCCTTGTCCGGAAGAATAGCAAGATGGAAGGTGATCCTGACTGAGCATGACATCCAGTATACGAACCAAAAGGCAATCAAGGGAAGTGTGTTGGAAGATCATTTGGCACCTCAAGCAGTAGATAATTACCAGTCTATGAACTTTGAATTCCCATACGAGAGTATCATGATAGTAACTGACTGTGAGACACCTGGACCGGATGAAGGACCTGAGGAAGGATCCCGATGGTCTATGTACTTTGACGGAGCTTCAAACGCTTTAGGTAATGGTATTGGCGTCGTGATTATATCTCCTAAAGGATCTCATACTTCATTCATCGCCCGACTATGTTTCAACTGCACCAACAATATGGCGGAGTATGAAGCATGCATTATGGGTCTTTGAGCAGCAATTAACCTAAGGATTAAGTTCTTAAGTGTTTTCGGAGATTCCGCTCTCGTGATCAGTCAGATCAAAGGCGAGTGGGATACAAAACACCCAAACCTTATTCCTTACAAGGACTATGTATTTATGTTGCTTCCAATTTCGAAGAGATAACCTTTGAACACTTCCCTAAAGAGGAGAATCAGTTGGCGGATGCGTTAGCTACGATGTCTTCTATGTTCAAGGTTAATTGGGACAACGAAACTCCCCAGATTATCATTGAAAGATTGGATGAACCTGCACATTGGTGTGACATTGATACTGAATAGGTAGCAGATAAACCCTGGTTTCATGAGGTGAAGAGATACCTTAAGGCTCATGAATACCCCGAGGGTGCATCTGTTAATGATAAGAAGTTTCTGAGGAGGTTCGCGGCAAAGTTCTTCATCAGCAATGGCATTATTTACAAGCGTAACCATGATTTAACCTTACTGCGATGTGTGGATAAGAATGAAGCATAAAGGATCATGGCAGAGTTGCATGAAGGTACTTTCGGGACTCATTCTAGTGGACACACCATGGCGAAGAAAATCCTACGGGCAGGACATTATTGGTCCACTATGGAAGCCGACTGTTATCAGCATTCTCGGACCTGTCACAAGTGCCAAATCTATGCTGATAAGGTGCACATACCTCCAGTACCTCTGAACATCTTGACAGCTCCGTGGCCTTTTGCAATGTGGGGAATTGATATGATTGGCGAGATTAGACCTACAACGTCCAACGGGCATCGTTTCATCCTAGTAGCAATTGATTACTTTACGAAGTGGGTTGAAGAAGCTTCCTTTGCTACTGTAACCAAGAACGTCGTGGCACGGTTCATTCGGCACAATCTGATCTGTCGATACGGTGTACCAGAAAGGATCATTACGGACAATGGTACCAATCTCAACAATAAAATAATCACCGAGCTCTGTAAGCAGTTCAAGATACAACATCACAACTCTTCTCCCTACCGGCCGAAGATGAATGGGGCTGTCGAAGCGGCTAATAAGAACATTAAGAAGATTATGCAGAAGATGACAGTGACGTACAAAGACTGGCACGAGATGTTTCCTTTTTCTCTTCATGGGTAACGTACCTCAGCGCGGACGTCGACAGGGGCAACACCCTATTCCTTGGTATATGGTATGGAGGCAGTCTTGCCCATTGAAGTTCAGATACCCTCTCTTCGGATTATGAAGGATGCAGGTTTGAACGAAGATGATTGGATTCAGACCCGACTCGATCAACTGAACTTAATCGACGAAAAAAGACTTACTGCTATTTGTCATGGTCAGACGTATCAAAAACGGATGATCAAGGCATTTAACAAGAAAGTTAGACGACAAGAGTATCAAGTTGGGGATCTAGTGATCAAGCGCATTGTCCTACCTCAAGGTGATCCCAGGGGAAAATGGACCCCTACTTACGAAGGGCCATTTGTGGTTAAGAACCTTTTCTCTGGAGGAGCTATGATTCTAACCACCATGGATGGTGACGACCTTCCTCACCCCGTCAATGCAGACATAGTGAAAAGATACTACGCATAATCAAAGACACGCTAGGTCGACTGGCCTAGGCAAAAATAAGGGCTTCCCGGCGAACCAAAAGGGTTCGGGAAAAAATAAGGGAGAAAAATGAAAAAATATGTACACCCGGCAAGTCGAAAACCTGAAAAAGCGGCTTGGGCAAAAAAGGGTACCCCGGTGGACTGAAAACCCGAAAGGGCGGTCCAGGCAAAAGTTAGGGATCAAAGTGTAACACTATGTCTTATTGAATCACCTTGCATCCAGACTTCGGTATCGACTATCAAGCTCAGACGGCACTAATCAATCTGATATACCATCAACCAAGTAGCAAAGTGATGAGATGCTCAAGGACATAAAGGCAATAGCAGATTTGGAACCCAGTGGGATCGTTCACATAGCTGTTTTATTTTCTTTTCACAAATTGTATAAATTCTATTTGTTCGGCAGCGTTCTCTTACTAGGACGTCAGCCTCTTGTACAAAAACGCCTATTCACGGGCCAAACTTCAAAATCAATACAATTCATTTTCAGACAAATTTCAAACTATTTTTCCTTTATCTGCTTTGTTTTGCAAAGAACGTCCAATGTTCATTTTTGATATATGCATTGGACATTAATTGCTACTCATAAATATTTACATGCTAAACAAAAGACGATTACTGGTAATATCAGAAACAGGGGCAAGAAGAATTGTCCAAGCTGTACGAATGCTTTATCCACCTGGTACAAGGTAGATTCAGCTGAAGAATATGGTTGAGATGCATTCACTCCCCGCAGAGTAAGACAATAATGATAGCTCTCCCCAGTTGAGACTTGCAATTGTGAATGAATGAATCAGTAATATTCTCCCCCAAGCAGAGTTTATCTACCATCAACGCTGAAAAGGCTTAATATCCCCGACAGTCTTAATATTCCCCAACGGAGTATAAGAATATTCCCCGGCAGAATACAAGATGTCTCGAGTGGATTTAAAATTTTCCCAGCGTAGTCTGAAAAAAAGCTTCCCCAGTGGAGTTGAAGAATCATCCCCAGTAGACTCTGGAAGTTCGTCCCCGGCGGAGTATAAAAATAAATATCCCCAGCCGAGTTCAAAGGAAGATTGTCCTCAGAAAAGCTCAAAGGATTATCCCCATTAGAGTCTAAAAGGTTATCCCCAGTGAAGTCGCAACTGAAAGATCATCTCCAGCAGAGTTCTTTCCTTTCACAAACAGGAATTCAATCCCCAAGAGGATTCAGTATTACCAACAACGATAATTCCTCCCCAACAGAATTTTTCAGTGGAATCCTCAGCAGACCATCTCTTCCCCCACAGAGTAATCTCCTAATCAGTTTATTCCCCAACAGAGTTATCCTCTCCTGCAGGTTTATTCTCGCAATCATCTTCATTCGCTATCCCTAGCGGAAATGAAGAATCAAATTCTATTCTCCAGCAGCTATCTGGGATTTATTTTCCCCAGCTAAAACATTACATTTCCATACATCATGGTACATGCATATACGCATCATATAACACAATCTCATTTACTTTGAGAACATCATTGCTTGATATATATCATGCATTGCATACGAATGACCTTTACCTTTCAAGAAAGATGCGGTTAAGTTCTCAGCTATGTCGAAGACCTGACCGGTTCTTAAATCTCAACTGAATTATTCTCGGTAGAATTATAGATAAGGTTCTCAATCTCGACAATTTTCCTCCATCGTAGTGTGGACAAGTTCTAAAATCTCAACAGAATTATC
Source organism: Vicia faba (assembly GCA_948472305.1). Lineage (NCBI taxonomy): Eukaryota > Viridiplantae > Streptophyta > Magnoliopsida > Fabales > Fabaceae > Vicia > Vicia faba. The sequence continues at coordinate 691,623,076 of OX451739.1, forward strand.
CTCCATTGAAGACCAGACAGTCCTAGATCTTGATGAAGATGTTTCCCTCAGTCGAAGACCTGACCGGTTCTTAAATCTCAACTGAATTATTCTCGGTTAAATTACATATAAGGTTCTAAATCTCGACAATTTCCTCCGTCGTAGTGTGGACGAGTTCTAAAATATCAACAGAATTATACTCCGTTGAAGACCAGACAGTCCTAGATCTTGATGAAGATGTTTCCCTCAGTCGAAGACATGACCGGTTCTTAAATCTCAACTGAATTATTCTCGGGTGAATTACATATAAGGTTTTAAATCTCGACAATTTCCTCCGTCGTAGTGTGGACGAGTTCTAAAATCTCAACAGAATTATACTCCGTTGAAGACTAGACAGTCCTAGATCTTGATGAAGATGTTTCCCTTAGTCGAAGACCTAACCGGTTCTTAAATCTCAACTGAATTATTCTCGGTTGAATTACAGATAAGGTTCTCAATCTCGACCATTTCCTCCGTCGTAGTGTGGACGAGTTCTAAAATCTCAACAGAATTATACTCCGTTGAAGACCAGACAGTCCTCGATCTTGATGAAGATGTTTCCCTCAGTCGAAGACCGGACCGGTTCTTAAATCTCAACTGAATTATTCTCGGTTGAATTACAGATAAGGTTCTCAATCTCAGTAATTTTCCTCCGTCGTAGTGTCGACGAGTTCTAAAACCTCAACAGAATTATACTTCGTTGAAGACCAGACAGTCCTAGATCTTGATGAAGTTGTTTCCCTCGGTCGAAGACCTGATCGGTTCTTAAATCTCAACTGAATTATTCTCTGTTGAATTACATATAAGTTTCTAAATCTCGACAATTTTCCTCCGTCGTAGTGTGGACGAGTTCTAAAATCTCAACAGAATTATACTCCGTTGAAGACTAGACAGTCCTAGATCTTGATGAAGATGTTTCCCTCAGTCGAAGACCTGACCGGTTCTTAAATCTCAACTAAATTATTCTCGGTTGAACTACAGATAAGGTTCTAAATCTTGTCAAATTTCCCCCAATTGAATTACGGACAAGTTCTTAAAACCCAGCAGAGATGTTCTCTCAGTTGGAGTACAGGCAAGTTCCTAAATATCAACAAGATCATACTTCCCCAGCGGAATCTTCCACAATAACAGATATGCAAGTTCTCGCTAAGGAATCTCTTATGCGATCGACGCTCCTCCAGATGGCATCTTTAAGCCCATCCTCCTACCAGTAATCTCCAAATGGCATCTGTAAGCCCATCCCCGACATCACCAAGGCTGACACTACTTCATGCGAGTGCAAATTTCTGGGCACTCTAGTGTTCAATCATCTTCAACCTTCGGATCACGAAAGGCACGAAAGCCAATCTACATCCTCAGGTTTAAGAAGATTGAACAGGGGCAGATGTTGTACCCCAAAATTTTCCCTCTCATATTTCTCAAAACATTGCAAGAAAAATCTCCAAGTGGCTCAAGTTTGCTCAAGAGTTGGACAGTCAAGCTATCTCCTAAGGCAGTCAACCCCAAATGAGGGTTTCACATTGCATAAAGATCCTTGATTCAAAATGACCTCAGGTGTTCCCCAATGTCCTAATATGCTCTAAAGACCATCCATGTGAAGTTTCAAGCCTTGCAGAGGAAGTTTTCTCAATCAATTGCTCAAAGGTCCAAAAATCGACTGTGCTAGGGCAAAAGTCAAATGTGACCTATAAACAGTCAAACTTCAATATTGTTTGTAAACATTATCATTTTGAAGGATATTTCATCATTTGATCAAGGTTTTATCATGATTCATCAAGGATTGCTCAAAATTCATCAAGACTCAAAAGTTGCTTAATTAGGGTTTTGTAAGAAAAGTCAACTCAACTTTGACCAGTCATAACTTTCTCATACTTTATGAGAAATGACCCGTCAAAATCTCATTTTGAAGAGGATGAAATTTCCTACAATCCATATTCATACCCCAAGATGAGAAAATGCACTCACAGGAAGTTACAAATTTGGACATTATAGGTCATTTTGAAAGTCAACAAAAACACCTTTTTTTTCCTAAGCTTATAACATGAGCATGGAATATAAAAAAGCGATGATACCGAAAGGTTTGGTTAGAGGAAATCTCAAGCTTTCTATAAAGTCCAAGAACACCTCCAAAAGTTCAATATTGAAGAAGTTATGCATTGTTGAAATTGGGCATTTTTGCAAAATTGCCAAAAGTCAACTACCCCGAAACTTCAAATTTTGTCAAATGGGCCCATTCTTTTCCACTTGCTTTGAGCTTGCATAGTTGCCCACGTGTCATAGCTTCATCCTTGAGCCCACATTCTATTTTTATTATTTAATTTGATTTTTTATTGAATTTATTCATTTTTAATCAATTTGAGTAGGTAGATGGTTCTTAGATACTTGCTCTTTTAAAAAACCAAAAAAACTCTTCACACTTACACTTTTCGAACAAAGTTTTCAAAAACACTTCATACGCTCTTGAGGACAGAAGCAACAGTTAAATCGAAGTTTTCAAAACAAAAACTTTTTCAAACCCACAAGCACAAAGAAAAAAATTTTGAAAACATATGAGCAAGTACCTAAGAGCCCGTGGATAACCACGGATAGAAAGGGTGCTAACACCTTCCCTTTCTATAATCTACCCCCCGAACCCGAGAAATATCTCGAAAAAAGGATTTTTTTGTGCTTTTTTCCTTTCCTTGTTGGATAAAATAAAAGACGGTGGCGACTCTTGCTTACCGCGACATTTTGCAAACATAAACGCAAAACGCAAACCAGCATTCCAAAAAACAGTCAGTTCTTCCCACCGTATCACAGCAACGTATGCCTGAATCAGAGTAGACCTGAATGACAGATAGAATCACTTATGACTGATTTGTGCTTTTTACCGACCTGATGCTCTTGGTTAATCACCAAGGACGTGAATGTGTACACTACATAACGGAGATAACTTACTTCTGGACTCCTCATGCGTGGGTACAAATCTACAGATTGTTTGTGGCTGTTGTGTCAGGCCTTGTGCTGATTGTTTGTGGTTTTATGCGGGTTATGTTTTCTTGATATCAATTCTTGCGGATATGTCTTATACACTTGATAGCGTGTATAGAGACTTTGTTGATGAGTGCAGGTTAACTGTCAGAATTCACCCTTCATCGATGGAATGCTCTATCAAGTTGTTAGATATCAAGAATATGGTTGTAGAATTGTATACTCTCATGGTTCTCGGTGGTAGTGTTTCCATCAAAACTAGAAAAAAATGGGTAGACTTGGAAGAAGTTAATTTAGGCATCTGTAAATTAGAAGTTAGGACTAAGGGGTTAAACAAACATTTGTGTGGCGCTGTGTGGAATCAAGTGGCATGTGTTGAGCAAGGATGAGTTTTAAAAAAATTAGGGATGAGGAATATCTAGACAAAATTGATTACCATGAATCCTAAGGCTACCCAGATTCGATGTGAATAACTCAAGGTCAGGAACCTTGAACAAATTATATCTCAAGTATGTTAGGACAAGATTTCCGGAGAGACGTGTTGTGTGATAACTAAATTAACAGACAATGTTTTTAGTACGCAAGCTTATCGAAAAGTTGAGTTAATTTATTTTTGGATGGAACAATATTCATGCGGATTCTAAAGTTTAACCAAAGGAGAATTTAAGGAACATTCGTCACATAAGTTGGAGATGTGAGGAACCTGTTGTCATGATTATTGGAAGGAATTCAAGGGCAAAATATATTCAAGGGGGGAGAGAATGTAACATCCCTAGTTCTCTAAGTGTGAGAATGTGTATAATTAGAGTTATCAAGAGGAATGAATGGAATAGTTAGAATTCAAAGGAGTAGTTAGAAACTAACAAAAGGGTATGGGAGTAAATACCACTTTGTTAAGGGGAAATATAGGCATATAGGAGAAAGTATAACATAGAAGTAAAGGGTTGTTTGGCTAGAGATCAGAATTGAAGAGGAAAGACTTAGAAGCAAGAGAGATAGAAGACGAAATACATGATCAAATCCATTTTCGTATCCCATGGTGCAGCTCCTCTATATAGGTAATAACTTTCTACGAACAACTCAGATTTGAGAAATTCTTGAAGTTCTGGAAATCTTACGAAATTCCCTTCATTTTGATATATACTTTCATGATCATAGCTTTTGTATTGAAGGAGAAAATCGAGTTTGAAGTTGGAGTAATCTTGCTGAAAATGGGAAAAGGTGAGCTACGAGATTATTGAGTTGGAGGTGAAATTATGGTCAACATCGGAGTGCAAGTGCAATATATTCATCCTTCTAAACTCTGATTGATGCAAAGTGAGTCTCATTAGATTAGAGACTTGGGGGAAATATGTTGTGAGGATTATTTTGGGATAAGGCTTTTGGGCCAAGATGTCCATAATAATCCATGTTCATGCATGATTCTGAATCTATTCTTATACTAACATATACATGCATCCTTAATCCGACCTATATGTTACTAAATTCCATTGCATGTGAAGATTTTTGGGTAAGGGACCCAAAATCGTACTGTTGTTATTTCTGATTTTTCTCTGCTCTGTGAAGTCCACTTAGCAAACTCTGTATTCGCGTAACGAACTGTCTGGTTAACAAGAAGGTATCTTATTTTTTATTCGCTTAGCGAATTTTTTCACTTAGTGAAGTATCCTTCGCTACTAAGCTCGTGTAGCAACGGTCTGGGACCGAAGGAAAATAATTGAATGAATTACTCGCTACCAATTCACTTAACAAATCAGGAACTCACTAGAGGTTCACGTAGCAAAATGTGCCTTTCTAAATTGACTGAAGCTACAGACTTCATTCACAGGAGCTCGCTACTTGCTCGCTTAGCAAAGCGAGGCTTATCTACTAGTTCTCTTAGCGAACTTGACATGACAGAACCATATGATTTTTCCCTGTAGTGCATATTTGTTCCAAATTCAGGAATAGGGTGCCTTGTCTAATGGTTTATGGTTTACCAGATGATTCTGACATGTATGTTTATCGGATATGTTCATGGATCTTCTGTACGCCCAAGTATCTTTGTGATGAATTTAATTATATGATGTTTCTGAAATTCAGGTTTGAATTTGTTGTACCCCAAAATTTGCCCTCTCATTTTAGCAAGATTTCCCCTCACAAGACTCTTTGGACTCTAGACAGGACTAGGGTTTACTCAGCTGAAGACATCTCCTTGCACTAATCACCTGAAATTAGGGTTTGAGTTTGCACAAGGAATTTTTCACTTCTAATTCCCCATGTGACTTTCATACTTCATATTGGACTTATAATATTCCTCATACCAAGTTTCAAGCTTTGAATCAAATTTTTGCCCAATCAATTGGACATATGACCTAGAAATCAGCTATATTGGGGAAAAAGTCAACTGTGGCCAATTTACAGTCAAACCTCATAATTGTTTATCCACATAAACAACATAAACTCATATGAACCATTTGATCAAGTTTTTACCACAACTCCTCAAGAAATTTGATCAGATCATCAAAAGGGCAAAATGGTCATTTTTAAGGTTTTGACTGTATATGGGCAATTTCTGATTTTTAACCTAGCCAATGGCAAATTGGGTTCAAGTATGGATTCAAGGAATCAATGGCATCATCTTGACCTAATCACAAGGTTCAAAAGATCTCAAAAGCATTGGATTGATAGATGAATTTTCCAGTCAACTGATCAAAAATCAATTGTACACTGAAAAGTCAAACTTTGACTTTTTGGTCAAAATCAAGTGCCAAGGGTCATTTTTCATCAAGATGTGTCAAAATATGAAACTTTTTCACTAAGAAACCTAATTTTGCAAATTAGGGTTTAAGATTGAAAAATTTCATAACTTAGAATTTTTCTAAGTTATGAAATTTTCTTATTTTTTCCCAACTTTGCCCAACATTTTCACTATGATGAAATTGGATTAAAACAAAAATTCCAACATGAAAGTTGTAGTCCTCCACAAAATATACAATGTTGATTCACAAAGTTTTCCCAAAGGATGCTTGGATCTCAAGTTATTATTTTAGGAATAAGGGTCCATGAAAATTTTTGACCTATCTTCAGGGCAATTTTTCACCTAGTTCCAATTGGAATTTCAAAATTAATTTCAATAATGGATTGTAGAGCATGTTACAAGCTTTCCAAAATTTCCAAGAACTCTCCAAAATCATTTATGGTTAGGGAGAATCGAAGGTTTGAATTTGGCAAAAAGTCACTTTGATCCATGGCATTTTTCATGTTGCTACAAATTGCAAATTCTATCCAGCCTTACTTGTACTTGCTCACAGTTCTTTAAACCCTACCACACTCAAAAATTGAATGCAAACTCAATTTTTAACGCATTATTTTGATCAATGGAGGTTTACACAAGGGTTTAATCCATTTTTGGCAAAAAGGCAACAATGTTATTTTCATAAAGCACAACTTTATGTCAACTTGTTTCCCTTGAGCCTTGAACCCATCTCTTTGCAGCAAACAAGATCTATAAACTTAGGCAAAGGTACAACAATCTTGTACATGCTTGAAGCTAGCCTGTACAGGCCTACCTTTTGTCATTTCACACTTTTCTTAAAAGCCAAGTCAACTTGCAAAAACAAAGAGAACTCTTGTATCTAACAAAACCAACTCTTGTAACCATTCAAAACAACTTTTGCATCACATTGAGCCAGAAACACGAGCTATCCAGTCCCAAACACCATTGAACATCAAAACACCAAAAACTTGCAAAACAGGGTGTTGTACCCTAAATTTTCCCCCTAACTTTTTTAGTCGCACTTTCATACCATATTTTTTCATTTTGGTCACAATCATTAATAAATAGCTTCATTCATCACATTTGCATCCTATCTTTAAGTTTTCTCTTGTGTTGTTAACTAACTTCTAATCAAAATACAAAAAATATTTGTCTTTGTCTTTGCATATTTGTGTTTTGTAGGTACCAAGTCGAAGCATCTGACCAATAAGGATTTCTGGTATCATTTTCCTAAAATCTCTATTTGCAAAGAAAAAGAATTAAAAATTTTCATTTTTTCACTGATGCAATCGATTTCTCTTAGAGTGCAATCGATTACACATAGTGCATTTTGTGCCATTTTTAAAAAAAAGATATTGTGCAAATCGATTTGCACTATAGTGCAATCGATTGCACAGCGTGAAAATTTGAAAAAAATAAACAATTTTTAAACTTGTCATATTTTTGGCTCCAATTTTCCTTCATTTTTTAAAGATGTATCATTAATTCAAATTTTAGTGCCAATCTTTCATTTTTAAGAAGAATTATCATTAATTCAAATTTTGGCTCTAATATTTGAAAGAATCATCATTAATTCAAATTTTGGCTCCAAGAATCAATTACCAAATTACCACTAATCCCAATCCTAAACTCTATAAATAGAGCCCTCATCTCATTCAAATTTCAAGCTTTTGATAGCCAAATCCACCTTGCTAAAAAATCTCTCAATTCTCTCCATCTACAAAATTCACTCAAAGCTCCATTTTCAAAAAGTTAGTAAGCTTTGCATTGAAGCTTACTAATCTTTTAGCTAAACCTTCATCCAAACACTTTTTCTCCATCAATTCTCTACATCCAAGCTTGGTCAATTGATTCTTGTGGTTGAATTGAAGCAAATTCTTGAAGTTGTTTTGATAATTCTCTAGATCTACCTTTGGTAAGTTGGATAATTCATCTTTCACAATGTGAACTCTTTGTGATCTTTGGGATTGATTCTTTGAGCATTATTTTGTGATTTCAATGGTGTTATTTTCTCATAATTTGATGGAATTTTCGTGCTCAAGTGGATTCATGATCATAAGGTGTTTGATGGAAAGTTTGAACAAGAAATTCCCCTTTTAAAATGTTGTTTTTGCTACTGAAACTGTGTGCAATCGATTTGCACTGTAGTGCAATCGATTGCACAGAAGCAATTTTGCATAATTTTTAGAAAACTGTACTGTGTAAATCGATTTACACAATAGTGCAATCGATTTACACAGGGACATAATGCACTTTTTGCCTTATTTTGGGGAAGCTTTGATCCAAAATGCTTTTTCTACTCACTCGTTTTGATTGTTGGTTTGGATTGCAATTTTAAATGTCCAATTTGTCTTTAAACTCAATGGACTTTGTGGTGTAGATGAAGTTTGATAAATGTTCATCAATTCAAATCTACCTAAGAGTGAATTATTTAATTCATTTTTGGTGCTTTGGATTAATGATATGTTTAGTGCTTTAATCCATCTAGAGGAGTGGTTGAATTTAAAGATGAAAGAATTTTGAAATGGTGATCCAAATTAGCTTATCATTTCCCTCCCTCTTCATCTTATCCCTTTCTTTTTTTAATTGTGCTACATGATAAGGGATGGTGATCTCTATATCATTTATCCAAACATGAAGTACATAGATTGCTATTGACCGGCCTCAAAATAGGTGTGACTTCTACATTAGTCCACTTACGATTGCTTAACATAGCGCTAAATTTTGTCCCGATTCGAATAAATGATCATTCGTGGCCCAAACTTATGATTGAAAGCCCAAGTATGTTAATTTGATCTCTTTGATCCAATAACCTTGAGATTCATTGTGTGGAGGCTTTGGTTCTACCAATCCTCTAATGGATCTACAACACCTTTGGTCAATGCGGATCACTTAAACATCATTGATCATTACATGTTGCCTTGTGAGAATTCCAAAATGGATGATATACTTGACAAAAAGCAAATGCAACTTGTTGTGTGGAGGCTTTGGTTCTACCAATCCTCTAATGAGTTCCAAATGCAAGTTTCAAGATGGTCATCTAACTAACCACTAATTACTAACAATTAACTTTACTTTACGCTTTTATTTTCATGCTTTATGTAGCATTTACTTTTAGCATTGTACATTTCATTCTATTTTCATCTTTGATCACTTGAGAATTTACTTTTATGTCATTTTTATTTTGCTCACTTGAGCTTTTATTTCTTTTTAAAGACACCTAATAATCAACATGAACCATAAAAATCATTAATGATACTTGGACTACATGGTTACTATCCTTTGCATTATGGAGTGATGGACTTCTTGGACTTAGGATTAGAGACCTTGGCCTATCTTGGAGACTATGTGACTTTTTTTGATATTTTGTCTGGAGTTCTTGAGGTTTACCTCAAGACATTGGGTTGTTTGTTTGTTTTTTATGCAGGTTATTGTGATTACATACTTTGTTTGTAATCTGGAATTCACCCGTATACAGCTGTTACTCTGTCCAATTTTTGCAAAGACTAAATACACTTGAAGTTTGATTCTCTCAAGAGGTCTAGTATCTTTGCTTGCTTGATTTCAATCCAAAGAATGTGAATTCTACATTGGCTTATAATGTCAAGTATCGGCTTCATGTTGGTTAGACGGTTCTCTCTCTTAGCTTTTACCTTATGCTTTAGGACAGTCCCTTCATCTCCTCACATCTTCTTTAATTTTAAAAACCTTCTCATCTTCTTTCAAAATCTTCTTTGTTTTTAAACTCGAACCGCTTTCATAATAAACCTCGACTTTGTCGAGTGCCTTTTCTTTTAAAAATTTCTTTTCTTTAAACAAACTTCAATACACTTAATCATACTTTGACATTTTTTTCTTCAAAATTAACAAAACACTTCAAATCATTCAAACTCTTTTGTGCTCCCAAGCACCTTTTCCATTCAAAACTTTTTTTCAAGGTGAGACATGATTCATTGATAGTCGAGAAACATTCTCCTATCCCTATGGTTATAAAGGTATCGACTTTTCCACTTGAGTACTAGAGGCATTCTCAAACCCTCACTCTTATTGACGCAGGGTCCATCTTTCTTACACCTTGTGGGCGTTAGTCGAGATTTCTCTCCTAACAATGACGACTTGTCTCCTTGTTTAAAAACAATCAACAAACAAGTCTTTTCTAGATGAACTACGTGTACCCTGATCCCCTATTGCACGAAACGTGGTACGTAGGCACTAAAGGTTCGCAACCGCGGCGGGTGCAAAAATCATAAATATATTTCTTTTCTCACCTCCACCATCCATTTTATATACAACACATTTTTATAGCCAAAATATACAGATTTTTCAAAGAGGTTCTTGCGGAGTACCGTAGATGTTTATGGTGCTAATACCTTCCCTTTGCATAACCAACACCCTTACCTTGAATCTTTCCCCCTCTTTTTGGGTTATTCGCTCTTTTCCCATTCCTTTAGAAACAATAAAGCGCAGTGGCGATTTTTATTTTGATTTGTATAAAGTCTAGTCAATCCAATGGCTTAGTCTTGCACATTTCTACCGCTACAGAAAAAATGGCGACTTCACTGGGGAAAGATTAACCTCTTGCTGGTCCATCCCTAAGTGGGTTAAGCCTATCTTTGTTTATATCTGTATATGTGCTATTGTGTTTATGTGTTATATTTTGTATATATGTTTATCTTGCTGGTCCATCCCTAAGTGGATTTTCCTGGTTTACAGGGTGCTTGGGGATTTCTTATAAGTCCTATACCCGGACTAGGGCAAACTTAAGATAGGACGGGCGGTACAGTCATGTTAACTTTGAGGGAGTAATCCCAAAAAAGGAGGCATGAGATCCCCCACTCAATGGAGGCCCCTTTGACTGTAGTATCTTTTACCGAGTAATCGGGAAGACGTATTGCTTTCGACCTGGGAGCCTGCTGAAGTTGAGGACCGTAGATTACCTAACCCATCTTGGCCTTTTAGGTGTAGTGCGGAAGCTATGACAGATTAATCCGGAAATAGTTGTCACGCGATACTACGCTCGGACGAGTCTTTCCTAAGAATATTGCTAATTACCGAGTTAATCGGGACGTTGGTAATATCCAAAGGAAGGATGTAGAATATGGGAACCTCTTAGAACCTTGTTCGGCAGATGATAACAGTTAGTCCATACCTTATGGGTTGTACCTTTGACTCCAGGCTCGTGACTCTGAACCGTGTGATCTTGTTACTGTGCAGTGCATTGCATAACATTGCATATCATTTGCATCCTCTGCATCATTCTGCATACATCCAGGTTGATCAGGATCTTATTCCCAGTTGTTTCTTCCTTCCAGTTAGTCATCTACCGTCAAGCTGATTCCTCAACATAACTACGGGACTAGAGCTGCTGTCAGATTGAGAATGGAAAACCAAGAGCAACACAACATGGAAGTCAGAATGGAAATCGACGAGTTAAAGTCAGGCATGGCCAAACTTACTGAGATGATGCAAGTCCTAATTTCCAGAGGAGATCCACCTCTAAGGACTGTGATATCTGAAATCCCAACTATTGTTGTTGACACTCAACCTATCCAGCATACATCTACTTCATGGCCAGAGTTTGGGTTACCTCAGAATTACTCTCCACCTGTTGTAAATACTTCAATGGTTGGTCAGTCTTCCCGAGCAGTCTTTCAAGCACCAGTTTTCACTGAACCTCATCCAATCGTTCATACTGCTTTTCTTCAACCTGCTGCATAAGCTGCTTTTGGGAATCCTCTCTTTGAGCACCATGCTGCCAGTCCTCGAAGTGTGAGTCAAGGAGACTTCGGTGAGTTTGAAGATTTCAAAGAACAGTATCAAACTTTGGAGAAGAGACTCAGAGCTATGGAAGGAAATGAGTTCTTCAGTGTTGATGCTAACAATATGTGCTTGGTTTCTGATCTGGTTATGCCTGCAAAGTTCAAGACTCCCGAGTTTGAGAAATATAAGGGGCACACTTGTCCAAGAAGTCATTTGGTGATGTACTTTCAAAAGATGTCTGCTTACATAAAGAATGACAAGCTGCTTAGCCATTGTTTCCAAGACAGTCTGAGTGGAGCTTCATTGAAATGGTATATGGGACTTGAGAAAGTTCGTATCCAATGCTTCCAAGATCTTGTTGATGCTTTCATAAAGTAATACAAATACAACCTTGACATGGCACCTGATCGTCGCCAACTACAAAATATGTTTAAGAATGAGAAAGAATCTTTCAAGGAGTATGCTCAACGATGGAGAGAACTGGAATCTCAAGTTGAACCACCTCTGGAAGAGAAAGACATAACTGGTTTGTTCATGGATACTTTTCCCATTTCTTTTGGGAGAAGATGATTGGTAGTGTGTCCTCCAGCTTCACAGATCTGGTGACTATTGGCCAGAGATTAAAAGAAGGAATCAAGAATGGTAAAGTGTCTAAAGTTGCTGAATCTTCTAATGGTGCAAAGAAATACCTTGGGAACTTTCAGAAGAAGAAAGAGGTAGAAGCCAATGTTGTCTCGACTGAGAGAAGAGGACCTCGCTGTAGGCCTCAATACACTGATCAACCATAAGTAGCGGTTGTTACTCCTGCGGTCAATTCTCAACCAGTTCATGTCCCTCAACGACAAAATATTGCGCAGAATCAGAATCGGAATAGGGCTCAGTTTGATCCCATCCCTATGACGTACACTGAATTGTACCCTGCATTAGTGCAGAAGGGATTGATTACAACTAGGCCTCTGATTCCTCGAAATCCTCCTCCAGCCGGGTTCAGATCTGACCTTCACTGTGAGTTTCATCAAGGAGCTGCCGGTCATGATTTAGAAAGTTGTTATGCTTTGAAAAACAGAGTGCAAGAATTGGTGAAAACCAATTTTCTTACTTTCAAAGAGGCAGGTCCTAATGTCATCAACAATCCTTTTCCAAAACAAAGTGGCTGAAGACTGAGTCAGGATACCCTCAAGTCACCTCCTAAAGCCAGTGTTTTAGACAGGACAACTCATCCTTGTTGCTGATTAGTCATTAAGCCATGTTTCTTTCTGTTTGCATTTGTCCCTTGTCTATGTTAAAATTGTTGCTTTCAAATTCTGTTTGTACTTTCATGTTAATGCTAATGAAAAGAGCATTGCAATATTTTGATTCAAATCATTTTTCATTTACTGCTTTCAAATATATTTCTCTTGTTTACTCCCTTTATCAAGATTTTGTTTACGCAAAGATTTGAGGGAGGATGATGAAAACGAAATACCCATAATTGTTGCTTGTATGCTTTCGAATAAAACTTTGCTGAGGATATACATGCATTGTTTCAACTCCCAAACACTGGATAAATAAGGAAGTTAATCCCTCGTTCACCCCTTTGATCCTAGAAGTTGGAGTTTCTTTCTATACAGAAAAACCCGCAATCTTAACCCGGGGATGGGTAGTTCTCAGTTAATCTGGTTGTGCATTCAATTACAAGAGAAATCATGCAAGACACCTTTCAACAAAGGTCGCGATCAAGCTTTCCTTTGCACACAACAAGAAGTTTCAAAGATGCTCTCAAACAATAACTGACGAAGATGGTTCCCCGTAATCATTGAGCAAGGAAGTCATTATCTTTCCAAAAAAAGGAAAAATGAAATGAAAATAAAAATCAACAGAAAAATCCCGCTAAGTCAAAACCTATGAAGGAGACTTAAGCAAAAACTGGGGCATCCCACTGACTGTAATCTCAAATGAAACAGTTCAGGCAAAAACTGGGGCATCCCGTTGACTGTAATCTCAAAGGAAACAATTCAGGAAAAAGTTGGGAATAATAAATCCAATCAGAAGAGGTCTTCAAATCCTCAAAATTCTCCACCAGAGTTGACAAAAGTCCTCAAAACAACAAAAAGATGTAAGAAGAAATGACTGTCATTCTCAAGAATCCTTTAGTTTCTGAGCCATCGTCATTGCTGCCATCAGTGCAATTCCAAAATCTCTTGGAACCTGAATGCATATTTTGAATTAATTGAACGTAGGGCTGAAGAACATCACGAAGATTGGGTTGGATACAAAAAAACTTTGAGCCTTTATCCTTTATTTCTTAAACAGTGAACCCGACCACGTTACAACCCTTAAAAGACCTAATTGAAGCCAGGTTTCTTTTGAAAGCATACTACAGCAAGGTTGCGTAAACTGACTCCTATGATCTTTTGTGAATCATTTGTTTTGGTTTCATACCTTTTTTTTCACTTTAAAAGTATAAACCACTGTGTTTTAACCAGTGATGCACTTTCTATACACCAATAACATCATTTCAAAAATTATTTTGGATTCAAAACTTTTGCATGAACTTTGCGTTAAAAATACCTTGTTTGAATAAACAATTTTTCTGGAAAACAAGCTTTCCTCATCATGGAATTTCAAACAACTGAGAAACTTGGTCAGTGACCCTATCAGGGGCAAGTATCTTCCAGATCCTGTTGTGAATCAGTTCAAGATATACTACTTAATGCAAGTTTTCTCATAATTGGCCAGCCAGGAAATCATTTTCAAGACTCATACAGGGGCATTTATTTACAACAATTATCTCAAGAGCTGAAGCCATGATCGGTTTATCTCCAATAGTCATTGCGGAGCTGAAGCCGTGATCAGCTTATTTCCAGCAACTTTCGACTGAAGCCATGAGCAGTTTATCTTCAACAGTCAGCTAATTTGGGACAAGTCCCCAAGTAGCTCTCCATATCCTTCTTCAGAAGATCATCAGTTCAACACAGTTTTCAAGGGTGACAAATTTGGGCGCAAGATTTTTTTTCTTCTTTCCAATCAAATTTGGCAGAGTTCTCCGTGTTGAGGAATCAAACTTCCAAACTATTCTCCACAAAAGAGTCAAACGCCATTGTCATAAACGTCGGCATTACATGCATAAATCATTCACATATGATGCATAACAAAATTCACACATAATGCATAACAAGAGTGTTTCATCCTTATTTTCATTTTCCAAGGTCTTATTGCAGTTGACATGTCACCTTGAGATTAAAGTCCAACTTACTTGGCACCTACCAAAGCAAACATCAGTTTGAGTTGTTTCTCTTTTTTCATCCAAAGCCAGTATTGGATGTTGTTACCTTTTTCTTCATTCAAAGCCAGTATTGAATGTCAAGATCCCTTTCACTCATTCAAAGCCAGTATTTGATGTTGTGATTGTTTCTCTCGTCTAAAGCCATTATTAGACGTTGAGCTTTTCTTTCATTCAAAGCCAATATTGAATGTCAATATCTCTTTCACTCATTCAAAGCCAATATTGAATGTCAATATCTCTTTCACTCATTCAAAGCCAGTATTGGATGTTGTGATATTTTCTCTCGTCTAAAGCCAGTATTAGACGTTGAGCTTTTCTTTCATTCAAAGCCAATATTGAATGTCAGGATCTTTTGTTTCCATCCAAAGCCAGTATTGGATATTTTGAGCTTTTCTTTCATTCAAAGCCAGTATTGAATGTCAGGATCTTTTGTTTCCATCCAAAGCCAGTATTGGATATTTTGAGCTTTTCTTTCATTCAAAGCCAGTATTGAATATCAGGATCTTTTGTTTCCATCCAAAGCCAGTATTGGATATTATGATTGCTTCTCTCGTCTAAAGCCATTATTAGACGTTGAGTTTTCCCTTTATTCAAAGTCAGTATGGGATGTCGTGTTTCTTTTCCGTTCAGCGTCTTTCCTGGACGACTCTGATGTAGCTTCAGATTTGGTCTCATCCCACATCTAATGTTCTTCTAGATGCTCCTGATTGCCTTTTCTAGAGAGTTTCTCGCCTCATTCAATGCCATTCTTGGATGTCGCTGCCTGCCTTCTCGAGTTTTATCTCTTTTTCCAAGTATTGATGGTTACTCTTTGTCTCCCTGACAGATATCCAGAAGTATCTTGTTGTTCCCCGGCGTGTCTTTCCACGTCATTTCATCTGAACTACCACAAATTTCCAGTTTCGAGTCTTTCCATGTTCCCACAGAGTCTGTCTCATCTCATACATCATTCAAAAAATATATATGTCAAAAAAAAAGAGTCCATGCATTCATTCATTCATAACATATGTTATCATCTCATCGCATTTGGGACAAAATCCAGGTCTGTTTGTATTTAATTACCTTCCGCCTATCTGGCTAAAAGATAATTAAATAGGGGCAACTGTTGTACCCTAAATTTTACCCCTAACTTTTTCAGTCGCACTTTCATACCATATTTTGTCATTTTGGTCACAATCATTAATAAATAGCTTCATTCATCACATTTTCATCCTATCTTTATGTTTGCTCTTGTGTTGTTAACTAACTTCTAATCAAAATACAAAAAATATTTGTCTTTGTCTTTTCATATTTGTGTTTTGTAGGTACCAAGTCGAAGCATCTGACAAATAAGTATTTCTGGTATCATTTTCCTAAAATCTCTATTTGAAAAGAAAAATAATTAAAATTTTTCATTTTTTTCACTGATGCAATCGATTGCTCTTAGAGTGCAATCGATTGCACATAGTGCATTTTGCGCCATTTTTGAAAAAAAGACACTGTGCAAATCGATTTGCACTATAGTGCAATCGATTGCACAGCGTGAAAATTTGAAAAAAATAAACAATTTTTAAACTTGTAAAATTTTTGGCTCCAATTTTCCTTCATTTTTTAAAGATGTATCATTAATTCAAATTTTAGTGCCAATCTTTCATTTTTAAGAAGAATATCATTAATTCAAATTTCGGCTCTAATATTTGAAAGAATTATCATTAATTCAAATTTTGGCTCCAAGAATCAATTACCAAATTACCACTAATCCCAATCCTAAACTCTATAAATAGAGCCCTCATCTCATTCAAATTTCAAGCTTTTGATAGCCAAATCCACCTTGCTAAAAAATCTCTCAATTCTCTCCATCTACCAAATTCACTCAAAGCTCCATTTTCAAAAAGTTAGTAAGATTTGCATTGAAGGTTACTAATCTTTGAGCTAAACCTTCATCCAAACACTTTTTCTCCATCAATTATCTACATCCAAGCTTGGTCAATTGATTCTTGTGGTTGAATTGAAGCAAATTCTTTAAGTTGTTTTGATAATTCTCTAGATCTACCTTTGGTAAGTTGGATAATTCATCTTTCACAATGTGATCTCTTGGTGATCTTTGGGATTGATTCTTTGAGCATTATTTTGTGATTTCAATGGTGTTATTTTCTCATAATTTGATGGAATTTTCGTGCTCAAGTGGATCCATGATCATAAGGTGTTTGATGGAATGTTTGAACAAGAAATTCCCCTTTTAAAATGTTGTTTTTGCTACTGAAACTGTGTGCAATCGATTTGCACTGTAGTGCAATCGATTGCACAGAAGCAATTTTGCACAATTTTTAGAAAACGGTATTGTGTAAATCGATTTACACAATAGTGCAATCAATTTACACAGGGACAGAATGCACTTTTTGCCTTGTTTTGGGGCAGCTTTGATCCAAAATGCTTTTTCTACTCACTCCTTTTGATTGTTGGTTTGGATTGCAATTTTAAATGTCCAATTTGTCTTTAAACTCAATGGACTTTGTGGTGTAGATGAAGTTGGATAAATGTTCATCAATTAAAATCTACCTAAGAGTGAATTATTTAATTCATTTTTGGTGCTTTGGATTAATAATATGTTTTGTGCTTTAATCCATCTAGAGGAGTGGTTGAATTTAAAGATGAAAGAATTTTGAAATGGTGATCCAAATTAGCTTATCATTTCCCTCCCTCTTCATATTATCCCTTTCTTTTTTTAATTGTGCTACATGATAAGGGATGGTGATCTCTATATCATTTATCCAAACATGAAGTACATAGATTGCTATTGACCGACCTCAAAATAGGTGTGACTTATACATAAGTCCACTTCCGATTGCTTAACATAGCGCTAAATTTTGTCCCGATTCGAATAAATGATCATTCGTGGCCCAAACTTTTGATTGCAAGCCCAAGTATGTTAATTTGATCTCTTTGATCCAATAACCTTGAAATTCATTATGTGGAGGCTTTGGTTCTATAAATCCTCTAATGGATCTACAACGCCTTTGGTCAACGCGGATCACTTAAACATCGTTGATCATTACATGTTGCCTTGTGAGAATTCCAAAATGGATGATATACTTGACAAAAAGCAAATGCAACTTTTTGTGTGGAGGCTTTGGTTCTACCAATCCTCTAATGAGTTACAAATGCAAGTTTCAAGATGGTCATCCAACTAACCACTAATTACTAACAATTAACTTTACTTTACGCTTTTATTTTCATGCTTTATGTACCATTTACTTTTAGCATTGTACATTTCATGCTATTTTCATTTTTGCTCACTTGAGCATTTACTTTTATGTCATTTTTATTTTGCTCACTTAAGCTTTTCTTTCTTTTTAAAGACACCTAATAATCAACATGAACCATAAAAATCATTAATGATACTTGGACTACATGGTTACTATCCTTTGCATTATGGAGTGATGGACTTCTTGACTTAGGATTAGAGACCTTGGCCTATCTTGGAGACTTTGTGACTTTATTTGATATTTTGTCTGGAGTTCTTGAGGTTTACCTCAAGACATTGGGTTGTTTGTTTGTTTTGTGTGCAGGTTATTGTGATTACATACTTTGTTTGTAATCTGGAATTCACCCGTATACAGCCTTTGCTCTGCCCAATTTTTGCAAAGACTAAATACACTTGAAGTTTGATTCTCTCAAGAGGTCTAGTATCTTTGCTTGCTTGGTTTCAATCCAAACAATGTGAATTCTACATTGGCTTATAATGTAAAGTATCGGCTTTATGTTGGTTAGACGGTTCTCTCTCTTAGATTTTACCTTATGCTTTAGGATAGTCCCTTCATCTCCTCCCATCTTCTTTAATTTTAAAAACCTTCTCATCTTCTTTCAAAATCTTCTTTGTTTTTAAACTCGAACCGCTTTCATAATAAACCTCGACTTTGTCGAGTGCCTTTTCTTTTAAAAATTCCTTTTCTTTAAACAAACTTCAATACAATTAATCATACTTTGACATTTTTTTCTTCAAAATTAACAAAACACTTCAACTCATTCAAACTCTTTTGTGCGCCCAAGCACCTTTTCCATTCAAAACTTTTTTTCAAGGTGAGACATGATTCATGTTAGAACAAAGTTTGAATATACTACCCTATATTTAAGTTTTGATGATAACAAAGTGAAAAGATATAGTATTTATAAGTTTCATGTATGAACTATCTGCTGCCTAAAATTATTATGTTCTGACTTGCAGATACTCTGATTAATATAAGCAAGATCACATCTATTCAGCATCATAACTTGATTTCAGACACCAGCATCAGAAGCTGCCATATCAGAATGTCAAAATCAGATGATCAACTCACGTACATGCTGAAGCCTGATGAACAAGACTGCGCTCAACACTCTGATAAAGAAACACAACAGTTCATCAGCAGCGAAGCAGAGTCAGAATGAGCCAAGCCAGAACTTGCATTAAGTAAGCAACAATACTGTGCATTGAAAGCAAATTAATTCCAACAGCCTCATTCCAGACAAGATCTGCTCAATAAGGAAAGTTTGTTATTAGCATTGAATCAAGAATATTGCATTCAACGTTCATCATCTCAGTGCTATATAAACAAGACTTTGAAGATTGAAATGGCTAATGCTCTCCAAATCTCTACACGCACAAAAGCTAATTATAATCTTCTTTATCTCAGTTTTGCTAAACCATACACTCTGATATTCTTGTTTAGCAATCTAGTTTCTAAGCTTCAATTTGTGTATACATCACAGTTGTGATACAGTTTTGTAGAAAACATCCACACTTAGTTTTATCTCTTTGTAAGAAAGTGTTACCTTGACAAACCGAGTTGTGGTTTGAATCAAGAAGGCTTTAGTAGTTGTTAAAGCAGTCTGTAATATTCAGTTGAATATAGTGGATTAAGACCTCGTTGGAGAGAGGCGAAATCACCTTGACGGGTGGACTGGAGTAGTTTGAGATTAAACGAACCAGGATAAAAATATCTTGTTCATTGCATTAGTTTTCAGTTTTACAATTCAACCCCCCCCCCCCCCTTCTTGTGTTTTTCACCACTTCAATTGGTATCAGAGCTCTTGGTTCTGAGCTAAAACACTTAACCGTGTTAGTACAAGATCCAGCGTCAGAAAAACACAATGGCAGAAAACAATTCTCACATCAGCAATGACAACAATGAGGACAGAGACAGATTCAGTGGCAAACCTCCAGTCTTTGATGGAGAAAACTTTGATTACTGGAAAGACAGAATTGAAAGCTTCTTTCTGGCTCATGATGTTGATCTGTGGGATATGGTGACAGATGGATACACGCACCCTGTGAATGCAAGTGGTCAGAAGATTGATAGAAAAACAATGTCTGATCAACAAAAGCGTGACTTCAAGAATCACCACAAGGCCAGAACCATCCTCCTCAGCGCCATCTCCTATACTGAGTATGAAAAGATCTCCAACAGAGACACAGCAAAGAATATTTTTGACTCACTCAGAATGACGCATGAGGGCAACGTTCAGGTCAAAGAAACAAAAGCTCTGGCGCTCATTCAGAAGTATGAGGCGTTCAAAATGGAAGAATCTGAATCCATTGAAACCATGTTCTCTAGATTCCAGATTCTGGTAGCTGGTCTCAAAGTTCTGGACATAGGATACTCTACTGCTGACCATGTCAAGAAAATCATCAAAAGTTTACCCAAGCAGTGGAGACCTATGGTTACAGCTCTGAAGCTAGCTAAAGATCTCAACAAAATCACTCTGGAGGAACTTATCAGCTCCCTCAGAAGTCATGAGATAGAGCTAGAAGCTGATGAGCCTCAGAAGCAAGGTAAGCCTTTAGCATTAAAATCTAACAGAAAATTTGAGTCTAAAGTTTTGCAGGCAGTTGAAGAAACATCTGATGGATCCTCATCAGAAGAAGACGAACTCTCCCTTCTCTCCAGAAGAGTAAATCAACTGTGGAAGCAAAGACAAAGGAAGTTTAGGAATCCCAGAAGATCTGATTAGAACGAGTCTTCTTCCAGATACAGAAGGACAGATTCTTCCTCTGGATATAGAAGATCTGAAGGCTCCTCCAGTAGCAAAAAGCCAAACACCAAAGACATCATCTGCTATGAGTGCAATGAGCAAGGACACTATAAGAGTGACTGCCCAAAGCTTCAGAGGGAAAAGCCCAAAAAGAAGTTAGGAAGAGAGAAGAAGAAAAGTCTCATGGCTACATGGGATGACTCTGACTCGTCTGAAGCTGACTCAGAATCAGATGATGAAAGGGCAAACATAGCTCTCATGGCTAACATTTCAGAAGATAGTGAAGCTTATGAATCAGACTCAGAATCAGACACTGAAGAGGTATTTCCTAACTTTGCTGTTAACTTTACAAAGGCTGAACTTGCTGAAAGCCTTAATGAGATTCTGGAACGTTATCAGCAAATTAGAGCTAAATTCAGAGACCTGAAAAGGAATCTTGAATCTGACTCTAATAAGACTGAGAGTCTCAAATTGGAAAATTCTGAGCTGAGAAATAAGATTTCAAAATTAGAAAACACTTTACAAAACTCTCAGAAGGAACCAATTTCTGAAACTCCCAGCAACGCTGATGAGATCATCAAGGAGTATGATCACAGTTTCCAGAAGTTCCTAGCTAAAAGCATAGATAGAAGCATAATGGCTTCAATGATCTATGGAGTTAGCAGAAACGGCAGGAAAGGAATAGGATACCAAGGTAAGGTTCCTACACCAAAGAATGTCATGGACTTAACCATTAAACACACTCCTCTGAATTCACATTTTGTATATGGTCACACACATGATATCAAATACACTAGCAGTAAGC
The DNA here is from genome assembly GCA_948472305.1 of Vicia faba. Taxonomy (NCBI): domain Eukaryota; kingdom Viridiplantae; phylum Streptophyta; class Magnoliopsida; order Fabales; family Fabaceae; genus Vicia; species Vicia faba. The sequence goes on from OX451739.1 coordinate 691,644,643, forward strand.
ACTCTGTGAAACCAAAATTCAACTAGAGTTTTGGTAAAACTAACAAATCAGGACCCAAGAAAATCTGGGTACCTAAGGATAAAATAATACATGTTGCAGATATCTTTAGCAGCAAGTCAGAAACACCAGTCATGGTACCTGGACTCTGGCTGCTCACGACACATGACGGGAAGAAGGCATATGTTCCAAAGCCTGGAACTTAAGCCTGGAGGCCACGTTGGCTTTGGAGGCAATCAGAGGGGAAAGATAATTGGCTCTGGAACTGTAGGTAATGGAAATCTTCCCTCTATTAATAATGTTCTGCTAGTAGATGGATTGATGCATAATCTGTTATCCATAAGTCAATTAAGTGATAACGGTTATGATATAATCTTTAATCAAAAATCATGTAAAGCTGTTAGTCAGAAAGATGGGACTATCCTGTTTAATGGTAAGAGGAAAAACAACATTTACAAAATCAAACTTTCTGAACTAAAGAGTCAGAATGTAAAATGTCTTCTGTCTGTTAACAACGAGCAGTGGATCTGGCACAGAAGATTGGGACATGTTAGTATGAGAAGAATATCTCAGATTAACAAACTCAATCTGGTCAGAGGACTTCCTAATTTGAAGTTCAATTCAGATGCTCTGTGTGAAGCATGTCAGAAAGGCAAATTTGCAAAACCTTCTTTTAAATCCAAAAATGTTGTTTCTACCTCTAAGCCATTAGAACTTCTGCACATTGACTTATTTGGACCAGTTAAAACTGCTTCAGTCAGTGGTAAGAAGTATGGGTTAGTAATCGTAGATGACTATAGCAGATGGACATGGGTAAAGTTCTTAAGACACAAGGACGAGTCACACTCTGTGTTTGTTACCTTCTGTAACCAAGTTCAGAATGAAAAGGATCTTAGAATCGTTAAAGTCAGAAGTGATCATGGTGGAGAATTTGAAAACAAAGACTTTGAGTCATTCTTTAATGACAGAGGCATTCTGCATGATTTCTCTTGTCCTAGAACTCCCCAACAAAATGGAGTTGTAGAACGAAAGAACAGAACATTGCAAGAAATGGCCAGAACCATGATCAATGAGACAAACGTTGCTAAGACTTTCTGGACAGAGGCAATAAACACAGCGTGCTACATTCAGAATAGAATCTCAATAAGACCTATTCTGGAAAAGACTCCATATGAATTGTGGAAGAACAGAAAGCCCAACATTTCATATTTTCATCCATTTGGATGTACTTGCTTTATATTAAATACAAAGAATTATTTGAACAAGTTTGACTCTAAAGCACAGAAGTGTATTATGTTAGGATACTCTGAACGCTCAAGAGGGTACAGAGTATACAATACAGAAACACAGATTGTGGAAGAATCAATCAGTGTTTGTTTTGATGATAAGCTTGACTCTGAAAAGTCAAAGCAAAATGAAGTTTTTGTAGGTATAGAAATTGAATTTGCAGGTTCTGAAGACAAGTCATCAGAAGCTCTCAACACAGACATTCCTTCAACGTCTGAAAGGAGCACTGCTAGCAATCCTACAACAGCTGCTGATCAACCTCAGAAGAGATTACCCAGAAGTAGCTTGGATCACCCAGAAGAGACTATCCTAGGAAGAAAGGAAGATCCAATCAGAACAAGAGCAAGCTTCAGAAACTCTGAAGAATTTCTTATGGGACTTGTGTCTCTGATTGAACCTTCTTCTATTGATGAAGCACTTCTGGATAATGACTGGATTCTGGCAATGCAAGAAGAGCTGAATCAATTCACCAGAAACGACGTATGGGATCTCGTTCCCAGACCAAAGGGATTCAACGTCATTGGAACAAGATGGGTGTTCAGAAACAAGCTAAATGAACAAGGTGAAGTCATCAGAAACAAGGCACGACTGGTTGCACAATGTTATAGTCAGCAAGAGGGGATAGACTATACAGAAACCTTTGCCCCAGTCGCCAGGTTAGAATCTATCAGACTTTTAATTTCATTTGCTGTTAATAGAGGCATCACTCTGTATCAGATGGGTGTCAAAAGTGCATTCTTAAATGGTTATATAGAAGAAGAAGTGTATGTACACCAACCCCCAGGTTTTGAAAATACAAAACATCCAGAACATGTTTTCAAACTAAAGAAGTCACTGTATGGTCTGAAACAAGCTCCCAGAGCTTGGTATGAAAGGCTAAGTAACTTTCTGCTGGAAAATGAATTCACCAGAGGGAAGGTAGACACTACTCTCTTCTGTAAATCAGTTAAGAGTGACATCTTAGTTTGTCAAATTTATGTTGATGATATTATTTTTGGTTCTACTAATCCTTCTCTTGGAAGAAAATTTGCTAAGTGTATGCAGGAAGAATTTGAGATGAGCCTCATGGGGGAACTGAAATTCTTTCTAGGAATTCAGATCAATCAAACTCCAGAAGGAACTTACATTCATCAGAGCAAATACATCAGAGATCTTCTGAAGAAATTTGACCTCTCAGAATGTAAGCCATCAAAGATTCCAATGCATCCCACGTGCATTCTGGAAAGAGAACAGGTAAGCAAAAATGTAGAACAGAAAGTCTACAGAGGTATGATTGGTTCTCTCCTCTATCTGACTGCTTCAAGACCTGACATATTATTCAGTGTTTGTATCTGTGCTAGATTCCAATCAGATCCTAGAGAATCTCACTTAACAGCTGTTAAGCGAATTTTCAAGTATCTGAAAGGTACTACTAATCTGGGTTTGTTTTATAGAAAATCTAGTGATTACAGCTTAGTAGGCTACTATGATGCTGATTTTGCTGGAGACAGAGTGGAACGTAAAAGTACTTCTGGACGCTGCCAGTTTCTGGGAGAAAATCTGTTCTCTTGGTCCAGCAAAAGGCAATCAACAATTTCTCTGTCAAAAGCAGAAGCTAAGTACATAGCAGCAGCAGGATGTAGCACACAAATGCTCTGGATGAAAAGTCAGCTTGAAGACTTCCAGATTTTTGAGAGTAACATTCCTATACTTTGTGATAATACTTCTGCTATTTGCTTAAGTAAGAATCCCATTTTACATTCTAGAGCTAAGCATATAGAAATAAAACATCACTTCATTAGGGACTATATTCAGAAAGGTATTTTGAACTTAAAATTTATAGATACAGACCATCAATGGGCTGATATCTTTACTAAACCCCTTTCAGAAGATAGGTTTAATTTCATTCTGAAACATCTCAGCATGAAAGTGTGTCCAGAGTGAAAATGTTTTAATTCCATATATTTACCTTCAGAATGTAATTGTTTTACTGTGAACTTCTGATCAATCTCCTTTCAGAAAGATAGAACATGCAGATTATATCAGATGCAAGTCTAAAGATCTGAGAGTCTAAGCTCAAAGACAGACGTGCTGATCACTACATCAAACAAGTGTCATCCAATCATCAGCATATCTCTGAAGCAGAACGCGTGCACGCTTCTGAGAAGGCAAAGCGCTGATTGGGTGCATTGAGACACATGTCTGGTAACCGTTTTTAAGTATCTTTCTCAAATCCCCCAAAATCAGCAAGCATTTAATGAAAAGTAATCATGCTTTTAAAATGCAATCATGATTTTTCTCTCTCTTAAAAAACGTTTATCTTTTCAAAACAGTTTTGAAAACTCTATTTAAGCACATTAATCTCTCATTCTCATTCTTTACGCTTTCTCACTAATACTCAAGCATTTTCTGCATATTTCTGTGTTCATCTCTTGCAACCTATTTTCCTCAGTTTATTCTCAAAACCCTTTTAGTGTGAACATGGCAACCTCCAACAGCGCTTCTGCAGGTCCTCAGAAGAAAGCATCATCTGAGCAATATCAAGTGCCATTCAGAACTCTCCTCACTCCTGTGAAGAATCTTGAAGTGCTTTCTGAATTAATCATTGATTTTGAAAGCTTGAAGGAGAACGGTTTTGACCTAACTGAAGAAGTTAAGGCTCAGAAGTGGGAACGGTATTTCGACAGGTTTGTTGGACCAACATTCCCAATGCTAGTCAAGGAATTCTGGATTCACGCCAAGGCTTCAACACATCTAGTCACCTCCTTTGTTTTGGGGAAGAAGATTGTGATCACTGAGGATCACATTGCAAGGCTAATCGGTCACAGTGGCGGTGGCGTCCGTTGTATGGACATGGCTGAAAGATGTGCTGATGTAGGTGTGATAGCTGCAAGGATTTTCACTCTTGGGGTGCCCAGCAGCAAGATTAAAGATCTGAAGGATCATTACAGAGTGTGGGCTAAGATAATTCTGGGATGCTTCAACCACAGGAAACAAACCAGTTCTCCTGATTACATAAATGTGGATCAGCAGTTTCTGATCTACTTTATTGATCAGAAGGTAAAGATCAATCTGGCTCACTTCCTTTTCAACCACCTCAGAACAAGTGTGAAGGAAACAAGGGAAGAAGAAAGAACCAAGAGGGATTGGATACCTTTTGGAAGGTTGATATCAGATATTCTGACAGAGAATAGGCTGATTGAACATCTGATAGAAGCTCAAGAGCTAAGCACTATTGAACCAACAATTGGGAAACCTCTGAATGCAAAGAACTTGAAGAAGATGAAGCTGATAGAGAATATTCAGAAGGAACCCAGAGCCACTTCTATTGCTGATATCTCCAGCAGAAGAGTGCCTCTGAGTAACTTTCCGTTATTTTCTGAAATTGAATCCAAACCAGAGGTGATTCTCAGGTACTTGGATGCGTGCAAGGCAGATGGTATAGATCCAAAGCTAAATATCAGAGATCTGCATCAACCTCAACCAGAAGTGACTCTGAAGAAGACGAATAAGAGGAAGGCACCATCAGAAGGATCATCCCAGCAGACGCCCAGAAAAAGAGGTAATTCATCTATTGCTCCTGTTTTAAATTCTTCTACTATTCCAGCATCTATTCCTCCTCAAACCTCTCATAGAATCTCAATCCCCATCCCTACCATAGATGAAACCGTACAAGAAGAGGACCCTTCTGAGGCATTAAAACTCAGAAGACCCAGAACCAAACATCCCAAACAACCAACAATTTCAACAACATCAGCAATTGACCAAGTGCTGTCTGACATTGATCAACACACCTCTGATCAACCAAACTCTGAACCACAAACTGTTCCTCCTCCACAACCAGAACAACAGCAATCTGCTGAAGAACCAGAAATTAATCCACCATCACCTCATACAGAGTTTCACCACTCTGAAACTCCTTCTCCTCAACCATCTGAACCTCATTCACCTCAACCATCACCTCTGGCAATCCAGCTGCCATGTGGAACAACTGTTATCATGCCCCAGTTACCATCCTCACCAGAATCTACACCACCAAATACTCCCAAAACACCACCCAGTCCAATCATAATCTCTGATACTGATACTCCATCTCCAAAACAAACAGCTGCTCAGAAAACCTCCGAAAACCCCAGCAGGACTTTCATAGACTTAACCAGTCTTGACCGTCTTGCTGATCTGAAACACAAAATTGCCATCCCAAAACCAAAGCAACCAGATGTTGGCTCTGGTATTATGAATTTTGAAACAGGTGTGCTGCAATGGATTGCTTCTTTGAAGCAAGTCTGTCCTGGAATGATTGACCCAGCTGCTTCTGATCAGCTCTGGTCACAATTCAGACTTTGGGTACGTGCTGAAGCCCTCAAGTTGCAGGATATCAACTATGAGAAGGCACAACAGAACTTCAGCAAGCTGCTGAAGGAAGTTGAAAGTCAGCTGCCTCAGGAAGCTGTGCTCCCTCTGGACAGTGAACCTTGGTCTGAGAAACAGCAAGCTGCAAAGGTGCAATCAGAAGAAGACAAGACCATTCAAGCTGAAGAAAGTCAAGCAGAGGATGTTGCTGAAAGTTCTCAGAAGCCTCCTGCTTCTGATGCTTCTCAAGCTGCCTTGGACAGGCAGACTCTGGAAGAACTAAGGCTGAATGACATGTGTCTGCAGCAGCGGATGGATGAAAGCGATCAGAAGATGAAAGAGAGAATGGATGTGCAGGATAGCAAGATTGACACTGTTGTCAGCATGGTGCACAAGCAAAATGAGACTGCTGAAAAGATCCAAGCCATGCTGGAGAACCTGTTCACACGCTTGCCTCCTCAACCTTAGTCTCTTTTTTCATTCATGACCTTTTTCATGTTTTCCTTGATTTTCTGATGTACTGTTTGAATATGTTTTGTAATATTTTCTTGTTTTGATTCTGAACTCTCTCAATATGATTAGTTTTTTTGATCTTAATTGTTTTAAGCACATCACCTACACTTTTTGATTGCTGACAAAAAGAGGGAGAACAAGAATGATATTTTAATCAATAACGGCTAACTAGACAGAAATTCTCAAACATTCTAACTCTATTACTTGAAAATGTTTTTCTGTTTTGCTTAAAGTCTACAGGTACAAGGAAGCTCCTGGACACTCTGAAGACTAGAAGCTCTGAAGATCTGATCACCATGAAGTTCTGATCCGCTCTGATATTCTGATCCAAAGCAAAGCTCTGACAAGAAAAGCTCTGAAGCTCTGCTCTGACATAAAGCTTCTGATAAGTCAAAGACTCTGATACTCTGATGTTCAAAGAAAGGCAAAAAGATCTGATCCTGAAGAACACGTGTAATCAAAGGGAAGTAATAAACTCAGGGGGAGTATCTCTCAACTCTGATATCTCTTTACTCCTTATCCTTTTACTTCGTATTCTGATACATATTCCAGATACCTTTTCACGTTATTTTCATTTAAAATATCTAGTTTTTGTCATCATCAAAAAGGGGGAGATTGTTAGAACAAAGTTTGAATCTACTACCCTATATTTAAGTTTTGATGATAACAAAGTGAAAAGATATAGTATTTATAAGTTTCATGTATGAACTATCTGCTGCCTAAAATTATTATGTTCTGACTTGCAGATACTCTGATTGATATAAGCAAGATCACATCTATTCAGCATCAGAACTTGATTTCAGACACCAGCATCAGAAGTTGCCATATCAGAATGTCAAAATCAGATGATCAACTCACGTACATGCTGAAGCCTGATGAACAAGACTGCGCTCAACACTCTGATAAAGAAACACAACAGTTCATCAGCAGCGAAGCAGAGTCAGAATGAGCCAAGCCAAAACTTGCATTAAGTAAGCAACGGTACTGTGCATTGAAAGCAAATTAATTCCAACAGCCTCATTCCAGACAAGATCTGCTCAATAAGGAAAGTTTGTTATTAGCATTGAATCAAGAATATTGCATTCAACGTTCATCATCTCAGTGCTATATAAACAAGACTTTGAAGATTGAAATGGCTAATGCTCTCCAAATCTCTACACGCACAAAAGCTAATTATAATCTTCTTTATCTCAGTTTTGCTAAACCATACACTCTGATATTCTTGTTTAGCAATCTAGTTTCTAAGCTTCAATTTGTGTATACATCACAGTTGTGATACAGTTTTGTAGAAAACATCCACACTTAGTTTTATCTCTTTGTAAGAAAGTGTTACCTTGACAAACCGAGTTGTGGTTTGAATCAAGAAGGCTTTATCAGTTGTTAAAGCAGTCTGTAATATTCAGTTGAATATAGTGGATTAAGACCTCGTTGGAGAGAGGCGAAATCACCTTGACGGGTGGACTGGAGTAGTTTGAGATCAAACGAACCAGGATAAAAATATCTTGTTCATTGCATTAGTTTTCAGTTTTACAATTCAACCCCTCCTTCTTGTGTTTTTCACCACTTCAATTCATTGATAGTCGAGCAACATTCTCCTATCCCTATGGTTATAAAGGTGTCAACTTTTCCACTTGAGTACTAGAGGCGTTCTCAAACCCTCACTCTTGTTGACGCAGGGTCCATCTTTCTTACACCTTGTGGGCGTTATTCGAGATTTCTCTCCTAACAATGACGACTTGTCTCCTTGTTTAAAAACAATCAACAAACAAGTCTTTTCTAGATGAACTACGTGTACCCTGATCCCGTATTGCACGAAAGGTGGTACGTAGGCACTAAAGGTTCGCAACCGCAGCAGGTGCAAAAATCATAAAAATATTTCTTTTCTCACCTCCACCATCCATTTTATATACAACACATTTTAATAGCCAAAATATACAGATTTTTCAAAGAGGTTCTTGCGGAGTACCATAGATGTTTAGGGTGCTAATACCTTCCCTTTGCATAACCAGCCCCCTTACCTTAAATCTTTCCCCCTCTTTTTGGATTATTCGCTCTTTTCCCATTCCTTTGGAAACAATAAAGCGCGGTGGCGATTTTTATTTTGATTTGTATAAAGTCTAGTCAATCCAATGGCTTAGTCTTGCACATTTCTACTGCTACACAGGGCAGTCCCTGCAGTTTCAACTCCATCTCACAAACCACTCGTGCGTTTTGCCCTAAACCTCTTCCAATACACTCCATATAACCCACCTAAGCTCTCCCAACCATTGGCCAGTGACTGTAACTCCATTTACACCCTTCACCATTTCTGAATTCTGTTTGTGCAAATTGACTTCTACAAGCTTGTTCAAGCAAGTACAAAGCCAACTAAGCATTGGGGAAGGTCAGAGGAAGTTCAGGCAAGCTCACAAGCATCTCAAGCCTCCTTGAAAATCCCTACATTGCCATACTCGTGTTCAACTGAAGTAGAGCACGTATGCAGGATTTCCAGTTTGAACATACAGGCGCGTGTTTTTGTTTGTCACAAGGTTGAAGATGAAGCAAGTGGGTTGGGCCTGTGTTGGTCCATGCTTTTTGCACCTCTGATTTGCTTCTCACACCCCCTTGGCCAATTTAAACTATTTTTGTATATTTTTCATTTCTTTTTTTCATTTCTGACTTTATTTTAATTTCCTAAACTTTAAAAGTTACCAATAATATTTTATTTAATTTTCACATTTTATTTTATTATTTTTATTATTTTTTAGAAATTGAAATAATTATTAAATATTATACACTTTTATTTTCTTTAATAAAAACTTGTAAATAATATATAAAAAAAACATTATATTTTATTTTTAGTATTTATATACTTAAATAATATTTTCTCACATTATTTTTATTTTTTAAACATTTGTATATATTTTATTTATTTTATTGTACATAAATAAATAATACATAATATATATATACTTTCTTAAAACAAATTAGAGTTTCCACCCTTAATAAAAATAACCATTTATTTTCTTATTTTTAATGCATTAAATAGTTTATTTTTACATATATAAAAATAACAGAAAAACATGTTTGTTGCATATTTATAATATATTGCATATTTATTTGATTGCCCATTTAAATATTGTCAATTTATTATTTAAACAAAGAATTCAATTTGGTTGTAATAATCTTAGGGTTTTAATTTCTTGCAAATAATCCCCTATTCAAAATTGTACCCCCTCCCTCTATCAATGTTGTAATAGCTTAGATTACTTTTACGCATTTATTGCTTTCAAATATGCATGATAGAGATTAGGGTTTGTATGAAATATCCAAAAGCAAACAAATATCTAGACCTAATACAAAGACAAAAATGCATGAAAATGACAACACAATGCACACAAGCACCCCTAAGGTTTCATCCACTTGTTGCCTTTAAAATGGACATGGTATGCATGTTAGGTGTCTTGGCAAAACAAAATCAAAACAAAAAGATCATAGTCCCTCGATGATGCTATCTTGGTTGCCTGTACAAAATGATCTAGTCCCTCAAAAAATTGCTAAAGATACTTAGCACTATTTCTATCATGGTCAATACGATGACCCGCGCCTGTCCCGTTTAACATCCAAACACAAGTTTGTTTACCAAATGCAATGGTAAAAAAACAATGTGAAAGGGTTAAAAATGTGTAGGAAAGATCTTTGAGTAGATAGGATAGACAACTCTTAGTTACTTGATCAAAACTTGCAAACATCCTTGCTAATTTCAAAACACACAATTTCAAAACATTTTCCCAAAACAAACTTTCAAACATTGAAACATTTTTTTAAAAGACAAAACACCTTTGTATACATTCCAACAAGAATCATTACAAAGGTTGCCACAACGATGGCCTCTTTTCAAAATACTTTCCAAACCATACACAAAGCACCATTTCAAACAATTGGATAAGCAAAGCAAGTGATCTAAACAAGTAACTAAGAGCCCATGGGAAACCATGGATGAAGAGGGTGCTAGAACCTTCCATTTTCATAATCTACCCCCCGAATAGAAGAAAACATATCAAAGGTATTTCTTGTGCTTCTTGACCTTTCCTTTGGATAAATAAAAAGTTGGTGGCGACTCTTGCTAAACCGAAACATTTATGAACACAAACGCAAAACCTCAAGTCAGTTCTCCCACCGTATCACAGAACTGGCGACTCTACTGGGGAAGATTATAAAATTGGGGTTACCTTAGGGTTTCAAATCACCTTTACATGCTTATCTTGATTGACTTGATTGCTTTACATTTTGGTTCTATTTTTTGGGTTTGAAATCCTCTACCCGTATTTGGGAAACATTCATAGGTACATAGCAATACCTTGTGGAAACTGTGCGGGGTATACCGACATGGTTGAAGCAATAGCTATATTAGTGCGACATATTTGTGGGTACCGGTAGCCTTTGAGTTAATCAAAGAGAATATGGGGCCGCTGAGTGATGTCATGAAGCACTAATGGACTTTTAGAACCTTTACTTGACCATCTTGGCCTTTTTAGGGGTAATGAGATGACCGGCTTTGGTGCAGTCCGAAGTTGGTAGATACTCAATACTACACTCATTGAGGGTTGTTTTCTTGGAATATTTCGGTCGCCAGTAAAGTGGCTAAACTGAAACAATAAACACAGAAAATAATCCAGTGATATTGAGCTCCTTAGAACCCGGTTACTATTTATAGGACAGGTTGAGCCAACTAAACTTCCAGAGGGTACTTACCTATGAAACCCCATGCAAGCCTGAAACTAGGATCTTGTGTGATTTGTTTGTACATATATACTTGTGTATAACATCATAAACATCATGAAGCATCATATGCATCCACTAACCATTTCAAGGGTTTGGATCTTCATCTTTGTTCCTATTTTGTAGGTAATGGATTCACTCCGCAGAAAAACAATCCAGGTCAACCTTGTGAGAATTCCTCCTCAACTCAAGGAGCTTCCTTCCAAGATTCCAGAGAATTCTCCCTTCACTGAAAGACATGGTAGACTTCTCAACTTGGTCAACTCCAACATAGAGGAAGACATGGTGAAAGTTCTCTTCCAGTTCTTTGACCCTCTATACCACTGCTTCACATTTCTTGGTTACCAGCTTGTGCCTGCTTTGGAGGAATTTTCTCAACTCCTGAGGATTCCTATTCTCCATCAACTACCCTATAACGGTATGTAAAGAGAGCCAAAGCCTGAAGATGTTGCTCAAGCCTTACACTTGCAACCATCTGATATCAAAGGTCAATGGGAAACCAGAAGTGGTGTCAAGGGTTTCTTGGAAAAGTTTCTGTTTGAGAAGGCACGAGACTGCTGGAATTCTCTAGATCTGCAAGCTTTTGAGGAGACTGTAGCACTTCTCATCTATGGGTTGGTCTTGTTCCAAAACCCTGATCAGCTTATAGATGTGAATGCTGTCAAGATTTTCATATCTCGGAATCCTGTGCCTACATTTCTTGGGGACATCCTCCACTCATTTTACACACGAACAATGAGGAAAAGAGGTGTTCTCATGTGTTGTACTCCTCTTCTAGTAAGGTGGTTTATTTCTCACCTTCCCCAGTCAGTCTTGAAGAATGAGCAAGGCTTGAGGTGGTCACAACGGTTGATAACTCTTACACATTCTGATGTTCATTGGTGTTCTCGGTCCAGAGAAAATGTCATCATCATTGATCGTTGTGGGGAATTCCCTAATGTCCCATTACTTGGCATTAGGGGAGGAATTACCTATAACCCCTGCTTGGCTCTGAGACAATTAGGGTATGCCTGAAGGGATGACCCTCAGGACAATGATGCTCAAGGACTCCGACAAAGGTTCATCAGAGCTTGGAGGATGCCTAACAAGGTAGACAGTAAGACACTGGGACACAAGAATTCCATCCCCCTTGAGCCTTACCTCAAGTGGGTACGAACCCGCGCCCAGAGTCTTATGATGCCTTACCCCTACATTCTCCTGGTGATCAAAGAGCCTGTTATGGAAGGAGAGGTTCCATACACCCTCCTACATCCTGACATGCCAACATCATTGGAAGATTTGCAAAGGAGTTGGATACAGCTCAAGGGAGAATGCAATACTTTTGAAGCCCAATTATACACCAGTGAGAACAAGGTTTTGGAACTTACTCGTCAACTCCACGAAGAGAAGACTCTCAACACCTACATAGCACCAAAGAGGATGCGCAACGTCTTTTTACATTAGAATTTTGTATTATTTTTCCCATGGGGTATTTATGTACTAACAAATTCTTCTTATTAATATGACGTGTGTTCGTTTTGTTTGTAACAAATTTGAATTTCTGAATCCTTGAATGCATTACATGAATACACATCATTCATCATATGCATAAGCAGGTCTTCACACCAGGTTTCCTTATCTCTCTGCTGTTTATTTCAGCAAGATGGATATAGAGCAGACGGTCAAAGACCTACAAGCGCAGAATTCACAATTCCAACAACTCCTTATGACCTTGGCAAAGGGTCAGGAGGATCTTAAAGCACTGCTGTAAAAGGAATAAGAGAAGAAGAAAAAGAAGAGAGTTGGAGTGGAAACCATGGGTAGAAGATTTGAGAACCAAGCTAGAAGGGTCCTGGATTTCCCCTCAACATCTGATGAAGGGGTTGGTAAAGGTAAAGGAACTGCCGTGCAATCTGAGTTTGAGGAAAAAGATGAAGAAGAGGATGAAGATTTTTCCTAGCAGTAGTACCCACCTGCAGATGACAAGTATAAGAATATGTAAGAACGTCTGGCAGCAATGGAGGTGCAAAGATGCATCTGCGGTATTACGTCAAAAAGATCCAACCACATTCTTCTGATAAAGACCTGTGGGTTCATTTATTCAAGGACAGTCTTTTTTAGACACAGTTAGATTGGTTTTACCAGCTAGAGAAGTCTGATGTACACAACTGGGAGGATTTGTCTGCCGCCTTCTACAGACAATATCAATGTAATGCGGATTTAGCACCAACCCGTACTCAATTACAGAGTATGGGTATGGTCTCTAATGAAGGCTTTAAAGAGTATGCCCAGAAATGGAGAGACTTAGCTGGAAGGGTGCAGTCACCATTGTCTGAGAGGGAACTTGTTGATCTGTTTTTGGGGACCCTGTCAGGTCCATTCTTTAATCACTTGATCGGAAGTCATCTGCGGGGTTCACCGAGTTAATTTTGACTGGTGAAAGAGTTAAAGCTGGAATCAAGAGCAGAAAAATTCAAAAGGATGCATCTGCTTCCGCTGCTATCAAGAAGACCTTTCCTGCAAAGAAAGAGGTATCAGCTGTCTATTCTCATAGAAGTCAATGAAGAGTTGAGCGCCGGCCAGCGGTGGGGGCTGTAATGATTCAGAAGTCTGTGGATGCTCAGCCTAGAAACAATCAGTCCAGAACCAACCAAGCAAGGGTGGAAAGGCCTGCACGATAATTCACCCGAATCAACATGACACCTGCTCAGGTTCTCCCTTATCTGTTGAAGTTAAACCTTGCAAGTTTGAAAGAAGCGCCAAAGAATCCGAATACATCCTCTCCTTAATACCATTCAAATGCGAAGTGTGCTTATCATTCAGATAGCCTGGGGCATGACACCAACAATTGTTGGGCCATCAAAAATAAAATCCAAGACTTAATAGATGCCAAAGAGGTGGAATTTGACGCCCCTGAAAAGCCTAACGTGATATCTGCTCCAATGCCAAAACATGGTCACAATATCCATGTTGTTGAAAAAGATCCTTTTGTGGCTACTGTTGATGATCTGATGACTTCGTTACCGATAATCAAGATGAATCTGTTGAAAGCCGGGATTTTCCCAGGCTGTGAAAAATATTGTTACCTTTGTTCGTCCTTACAATCCGACTGTCCGCTGTTAAAGTTAGGCGTCCAACGCCTAATGGATAATCAAGAAATCCTCTTTGAGAAAACTCCTGTTATACCGTCTCTTGTCAAAGATGTTGCTATAATTACCATTTCCACCAATCTTTCCAAGGTCTCCAAAAGACCTGTTAAGATTACATCCGATCCAAAGTTTGTACCTTTGAAGATAACTATGTCGGGGCCTATCCCATACAAGTCCAACAAATCAATACCGTGGAATTATGGAGGAGAGATCTTCTACCATGGTGTTAAGCAGATTGAATCAGTTGAAGAAAGTTCCGATGAAGAGACTCCTGACATAGGAAATATTGCTGGGATGAGTAAAATCACCCGCAGCGGAAGAATTTTCTCTCCGGAGATTGCTTCTCCAAGGGCAATCTTTGGACCCTCATGTGCTCCTAAGGCTACTCCTGTGCCGGTCAAAATATTTGTGCGAACTCCAGTTATTGAAGAAATTGTTACTCCCGTAGTTGTACCCTCTTCTATTGCTGCTGATAAAGGTAAGGGGGTCCAAGAAGCGCCCGTCAAGACGAGGGCTCAGCCTTTGGTCATCCCCGAGACCACTCAGAAAGAAATGGAAGAGATTTTGAAAATAATCAAGAGAAGTGATTATAATGTTGTTGAGCAACTAGGGAAAACCCCTTCAAAAATATCTATGATGGCCTTGTTGCTCTTCTCAGAAGCTCATGCCAAAGCTTTAATCAAATTCTTGAAGACGGCCCATGTGCCCCAGGAAACTTCCGCGGACCAGTTCCAGGAATGTGTAGCTAGCCTAACAGCAGACAACGGTCTTGGGTTCTTCGACGTTGATCTAACAATCAAAGGGAGAAAACATAATGATTCCCTGTATGTTTCGTTGGAATGTAGAGGGACTAATCTGGCGCACATTCTGGTGGACACTGGTTCATCGCTGAACGTCTTACCGAAGAAGGCATTGGATAGGCTAGATTGTGAAGGTATGACTTTGAAGCCCAGCAACATTGTTGTCAGAGCCTTTGATGGTTCTAAACGGATGGTCCACGGGGAGGTGGACATCCCAATTAAAGTGGGTACTGAAACCTTCAATTCCATATTCTATGTCATGGACATCCGTCCCTCCTACTCTTGCTTGTTGGGAAGACCTTGGATTCATCATGCTGGAGCCGTTACATCTACTTTGCATCAGAAGCTTAAGTACCATGTCCAGGGGAAAATTGTGATAGTTCACGGTGAGGAGGAATACATGATAAGCCATCTTAATTATTTCCGCTATGTGGAATTGGATGGTGAATTCATCGAAACCCCCTTTCAGCATTTTGAGGAGTTAGCTCAGGAAATTGCAGCAGTGCCTTCTGTACCTGTCATTACCAAACCTGTGTCCCGAGTGTCATCCCTTAAAGATGCGAAGGTTGTGATTGAGGAAGGAGGAAGCACAATATGGGGTCAGCTGCCAGATCTTCCTTACAAGACAGATAAATTCGGCTTGGGTTTCACTGCTGCTAGTCAGAAGGCTGTGCGTTGCTCCCGAGTTGGAGGACCGCCATTGAAGATCACCCATCATGGAGTTCATGCTTTGGAGGATGGTGAAGAGGAGAGCAATTTTGAAGACAGGATCTTTCCAACTGTTGAAGGAGGATAAAGCAATTGGGAGGCAAAGGACTTTATTCCCATTACTTTCATCAATCAGTAATTTATCTTTCGAACATTTTTGTTGGTTTGTAATAATTCCTAAACAATTCGTACACTTTTAACCATGTGCCTTACCCGAGGTACATCGGTCCATTTGTAAGGGTTTGATTTTTCATCTTCATATGCCATTTTTATGAATCATGGGCGTTTTCATATATAAACTTTTGTGTTCATTTTCTTTCTTTTTACATTTTATTTGTTTAAAGGTGGCTATCCCTTACACCCACCCACACTTACCAATGCAGGTACCCTTCCATTCCGGATTCCATGGGTAACAATTCTGTTATGGCCTTCAGTGACTCTGAAGATCTGGTCAATCATGCCGAATACGAAGGTGATGAAGACTGTGAAGTGCCGGGAGAGTTGGCTAGACTTCTACAACAGGAAGAAAGGGCTATTCTACCTCACGAGGAGTTGTTAGAGACTATCAACTTGGGAACAGAGGAAGACAGAAAAGAAGTTAAAGTGGGTGCCAACCTGGAGCCAAGTGTCAAAGAGCGCTTAGTTCAGTTGTTGAATGAATATGTTGAGATCTTCGCCTGGTCCTATGAAGACATGCCGGGACTCGATACAGATATTGTGGTTCACCATCTCCCTACAAGAGAAGACTGTCCACTAATTAAGCAAAAAGTTCGCCGAATGAGACCCGATATGTCTGAAAAGATCAAAGCTGAAGTGATGAAGCAGTTCAATGCTGGATTTCTTGCTGTTACTTCCTATCCATAATGGGTTGCTAACATTGTGCCCATGCCCAAGAAGGACGGAAAAGTCAGAATGTGCGTGGATTACAGAGACTTAAACAGGGCTAGCCCTAAAGATGACTTTCCACTACCACACATTGACATCTTGGTAGACAATACAGCTCAACATAAGGTATTTTCTTTCATGGATGGATTTTCAGGGTACAACCAGATCAAAATGGCCCCCGAAGACATGGAGAAAACTACCTTTGTTACACAGTGGGGTACCTTCTGCTATAAAGTGATGCCATTCAGACTGAAGAATGTCGGGGCAACCTATCAGTGTGCCATGGTAGCTTTGTTTCATGACATGATACATCATGAGATTGAAGTCTACGTAGACGACATGATAGCCCGTTCACAAATGGAAGAAGAACACCTCGACCATGTGCAAAAGCTTTTTGTCAGATTGAAAGAGTACAAGCTCAGACTGAACCCTAACAAGTGCACTTTCAGAGTCAGGTCTGGTAAACTTTTGGGTTTCATCATTAGTAACAAAGGCATCGAGGTTGATCCTGCCAAAGTCAAAGCTATACAAGAAATGCCTTCCCCTCGCACTGAGAAGGAGGTCAGAGGTTTCTTGGGACGCCTAAACTATATTGCAAGGTTCATTTCTCACCTAACCTCAACCTGTGAACCAATCTTCAAGCTGATGAAGAAAGATCAGGTGGTTAAATGGAATGATGACTGTCAAGTTGCTTTCAATAAAATCAAGGAGTATTTGCTGGAACCTCCTATCTTGATGCCACCCGTCGAAGGAAGGTCGTTAATCATGTATTTGACCGTCCTGGAGAATTTAATTGGGTGCGTACTGGGCCAACATGACGAGTCTGGCCGAAAAGAGCATGCCATTTATTACCTTAGCAAAAAGTTTATCGACTATGAGACCCGCTACTCACTGCTCGAGAAAACTTGCTACGCTTTGGTATGGGCTGCTCGCCGGTAAAGGCAGTATATGTTGACACATACCACTTTGCTGATCTCTAAGATGGATCCGATCAAGTACATCTTTGAGAAGCTTGCTCTATCCGGAAGAATCGCTAGATGGCAGATGATACTCACCGAATATGATATACAGTACACGACCCAAAAATCTATAAAGGGGAGTGTACTAGCCGATCATCTGGCCCATCAAGCTGTCTAAGATTACCAACCCATGAGATTCGACTTCCCTGACGAGGATATCATGACTTTGAGCAACATTGAAGAAAGCAGACCATATGACGGACCTGAACAAGGATCCCGATGGACCCTGTACTTTGACGGTGCCTCCAACGCACTTGGGAACAGTATCGGCGTTGTACTTATCTCTCCAGAAGGTTTCCATACACCTTTCACTACCAGACTCTGTTTCAGTTGCACCAACAACATAGCCGAGTATGAAGCTTGAATCTTTGGTCTCAAGGCTGCTATTGACTTGGGGATCAAATCATTGGTTGTATTTGGGGATTCATCTTTGGTTATCAGTCAAATAAAAGGAGAGTGAGATACTAAACATCCAAACCTCATCCCTTACAAAGAACAAGTCCTGACATTGTTACCACATTTCAAGCAGATTACCTTCGAGCACTTCCCGCGAGAAGAAAATCAACTAGCAGATACGCTAGCAACAATGTCATCCATGTTTAAACTTAACTGGGATAATGAGGCTCCCCAAATCACCATCGAGCGAATGGACGAACCTGCTCATTGTCACGGGATTAATACCGAAGAAGTAGTGGACCTACCTTGGTTTCACGAAGTCAAAAGGTATCTCGAGACTCGAGAATACCCTAAAGGAGCTTCAGTCAATGACAAAAAGTTCTTGAGGAGATTCTCTGCCAAGTTCTTCCTGAGCAATGGTATCCTATACAAGCGCAATCATGATTGCATTCTGCTTTGTTGTATGGACAAGGTTGAAGCTGAGCAGATCATGGCTGAACTACAAAATGGTACATTTGGCACCCACTCGAGTGGACATACGATGGCTAAGAAGATTCTACGGGTAGGCTATTACTGGTCTACCATGGAAGCTGATTGTCATCAACATTGTCGTACTTGTCACAAATTCCAAATCTATGTTGACAAGGTACATATACCTCTGGTTCCTCTCAATGTCTTAACAGCTCCTTGGCCATTCGCGATGTGGGGAATCGACATGATTGGAGAGATCAAGCCTACGACATCCAATGGACACCGTTTCATCCTGGTGGCCATTGATTACTTTACCAAGTGGGTCGAAGCAGCTTCCTTTGCCTCCGTTACAAAGAATGTGGTTGCTCGCTTCATAAAGCAGAACCTCATTTTCAGGTATGGTATCCCTGACAGGATTATCACTGATAACGGTATAAACCTGAACAACACTATGATCACTGCCTTGTGCAAGCAGTTCCAGATTCAACATCACAATTCATCTCCCTATCGGCCTAAGATGAACGGTGTTGTCGAAGCTGCGAACAAAAATATCAAGAAGATCATTCAAAAGATGACAGTCACCTACAAAGACTGGCATGAGATGTTACCGTTTGCTCTGCACGGATACCATACCACAACACGAACATCAACGGGGGCAACACCCTATTCTTTGGTATACGACATGGAAGTTGTTTTACCCATCTAGGTTAAGATTCTCTCTTTGGGAATCATGAAGGATGCTGATTTGAGTGAAGACGATTGGATTCAGACCCGGCTTGATCAACTTAACTTGATTGACGAAAAGCGACTCACTGCTATTTTCCATGGTTAGGCGTATCAGAAACGAATGATCAAGGCTTTCAACAAGAATGTTAGACGCCATGTATATCAAGTCGGGGATCTTGTAATCAAGCGGATCATCTTGCCCCAAAGTGATCCCAGGGGCAAATGGACTCCTACCTATGAAGGACCATTTGTGATCAAAAACATATTTTCTGGTGGGGCAATGATCCTAACCACCATGGATGGTGATGACCTGCCGCACCCTGCAAACGCATACATAGTCAAAAGATACTACGCATAAACGACCCGAAAAGTTGAAAACCCAAAAGGGCAACTTGGGAAAAAATGGGCATCCCGGTGAACCGAAAACCCGAAAGGGAGATTCAGGCAAAAAATAGGGATAAAATAATAAAAAAACTGTACACCCGGCAAGTTGAAAACCCGGAAGGGCTACTTGGGCAAAAAAGGGTTTCCCGGTGGACTGAAAACCCGAAAGGGCGGTCCAGGAAAAATTTAAGGAATTAAAGCGTATGACTATGTATCATCGGATCACTTTAAGAATAATCTCTTCACCAAGACAAGCTCCTGGCTTCTGATCAATCCAATCATCTTCGGACGAAGCAGCGAATGGACAAGATATCCAGAGTTACGAAGGTTATAGCAGAATAGGAACCCCATGGAATTTTTACACATAGTCATCTTTCTTTGTATAAATTTTTCTCATATTTATGACAACATTCTCTTACTAGAATGTTTGTCTCCTTTGTACAAAATACTTACACAAAGTTAATACAAAGATACTTCAAATTGCAGAAAACTATTTTCCTTTTCTTTTCTTTACACTTGTGTTTTATTTGAAAATGTCCAATGGTTTATTAAATAAGCATATGCATTTGAATATAATCATTGTTTACAAATAAACGAAATATGGAAGAATAATTATTGACAGGTTGAAAGGATATGAAAACGTCTTTAGGCTATTCCAAGAGAAATCCCCTGCCGCACATCATCTGGATCCCTAGCGGAACTACAACCTTGAAATACATTATCCCTATCAGAATTAAATCTCCCCGCCAGAGTCTAGTCTTCAAAATCCCAATCCCCAGTGGAGTCATATTTCAAATCCTTAATTTCCCATCAGAGTTATGTTTGCAAACTCCCAATCCCCAGTGGAGCAAAACTTTGGGTCATAAATCCCCAGTAAAGATGAAACCTTCTTCCCCAATGGAGTCAAATTTCCAACTATCAATCCATAGCAGAAACCATCCAATTTTCTCCAGATTCCCCAACAAGTTGTCTTAAAATCTGAGAATCAATCAGATAACAGTTAACTTTTATCCCAACCTCCGGATAATTCCCCAGTAGATTGGGATACAACCCAAACTCTTGAATTTTCTTCAAACAGGAATAAACCTCTTCCCCAAAGTCTTGAACTTACCATCCAGCAGTATAGGTACTCCCCAACAGAATGAAGATTCTCATTCTTAGCTCCCCAGTTTGAAGTCCCCAGGGATTTATTTTCCCCAAGCAGGTTCCCTAAGAAAGTCGTGAAGGATTCCCACATCCCCGCAGAAGCTGTCAAAGTTCTTGTTAATCACCACTAGTCGCCAAGGGTTTTCTATCCCCAACAGTGGTCCAAAGATTTCTCACCCTCAGCAGTCAAATACTTTGAAATCCCCGCAACAGTCAAGGATTTTATTATCTCCAGCTATCAAGGATTTATTTTCCTCAGCAAGGCAGCTAATCGGCTTACATGCGCATACATTACATTCATATATCATAAACATTGATAAAAGACATTTTATTGCATCATACATTCCATGCAACATAACTTTATGTTTTAGCTAACATTTTACCCCTTTCAGGATAAGATTAAAAGCTATCTCTAACGAATATTTAGATTTCAGATACAGTACGGATACACCCCAGATACGGAGGTCATTCTTTTACTCATTCAGAATTCAAGAATCAGATACATACTAGATACGCTCCAGACACGGAAGTCATTCTATTTCTCATTCAGATTCAACTATCAACTTCAAGTCCAGATACACTCCAGATACGGAAGTCATTATGTCACTTATTAAGATCCCAGTTACAGTACGGATACACTCCTAACACGGATGTCATTCTGCTACTCATACAGATCTCAATTTCGGATACAGTCCAGATACGCTCCAGACACGGTAGCCATTCTGTCACTCATTCAAACCTATTCCCCAACCCAGAGATGCTCCAGACACGGATGTGTTTCTGTCGCTTATTCAGATTTCAGATTTCAGATACAATACAGATACACTCCAGACACGACAATCATTCTGTTATTCATTCAAGAATCAAATACAATTACATCTCGGATATGCTCCCGACACGGACGCCATTCCATTGCTCATACAGATCTAATCTCCAGATACAACTCAGATACATTCCAGACACGAATACCATTATGATGTTCATTCACCTGATTTTCAACAAACATCCTTGGGTGGCATCTTTAAGCCCATCTCCAACAAGATTCAATCATCTCCAAATGGCATCTTTAAGCCCATTTCCTCAAACACAGTGTGACAAGTGCAAATTTACAAGCACTCTAGTGTCCAATCCTCTTTTACCTTCGAGTCACGAAAGGCAAACTCGCCAATCTAACTCTTCAGGTTCAAGAAGATTGAACAGGGGCAGCTTTTGTACCCCAAAATTTTCCCTCTCATTTTACCAAGATTTCCCCTCAAAAGACTCTTTGGACTCCAGATAGGACTAGGGTTTACTCTGCTCAAGACATCACCTTGCACTGATGACCTGAAATTAGGGTTTGAGTTTGCACAAGGAATTTTGGACTTATAATGCCCCATGTGACTTTCATACTTCATATTGGACTTATAAGATTTCACATACCAAGTTTCAAGCTTTGAATCAAATTTTTGCCCAGTCAATTGGACAATTGACCTAGAAATCAGTTGTGTTGGGGAAAAAGTCAACTGTGGTCAATTTACAGTCAAACCTCATAATTTTTATCCACATTAACAATATAAACTCATATGAACCATTTGATCAAGTTTGGACCACAACTCCTCAAGAAATTTGATCAGATCATCAAAAGGGTAAAATGGTTATTTTTAGGGTTTTGACTGTATATGGGCAATTTCTGATTTTTAACCTAGCCAGTGGCAAATTGGGTTCAAGTATGGATTCAAGGAATCAATGGCATCATCTTTACCTAATCATAAGGTTCAAAATATCTCAAAAGCATTGGATTGACAGATGAATTTTCTAGTCAACGAATCAAAAATCAACTGTACACTGAAAAGTCAATCTTTGACTTTTTGGTCAAAATCAAGTGCCAAGGGTCATTTTTCATCAAGATGTGTCAAAACATGAAACTTGTTCACTAAGAAACCTAATTTTTCAAATTAGGGTTTAAGATTGAAAAATTTCATAACTTAGAATTTTTCTAAGTTATGAAATTTTCTTATTTTTTCCCAACTTTGCCCAACATTTTCACCATGATGAAATTGAATTCAAATAAAACTTTCAACATGAAAGTTGTAGTCCTCCACAAAATCTACAACTTTTTTTCACAAAGTTTTCCCAAAGGATTCTTTGATCTCAAGTTATGATTTTTGGAATAAGGGTCCATGAAACTTTTAACTTAGTGAAATTTTGCCCTAGTTTAGGCAGGATTTGGACCTATCTCCAGGGAAATTTTTCACCTAGTTACAATTGGAATTTCAAAATGCATTTCAAATATGGATTATAGAGCATGTTAAAAGCTTTCCAAAATGTCAAAGAACTCTCCAAAATCATTTATTGTTAGGGAGAATCGAAGGTTTGAATTTGGCAAAAAGTCACTTTGATCCATGGCATTTTTCATGTTGCTACAAATTGCAAATTCTATCCAGCCTTACTTGTACTTGCTCACAGGTGTTTAAACCCTTCCACACTCAAAAATTGAATGCAAACTCTATGTTTTAAGGCATTATTCTGATCAATAGAGGTTTACACAAGGGTTTAATCCATTTTTGGCAAAAAGGCAAAAATGCTATTTTCATAAAGCACAACTTTATGTCAACTTGTTTCCCTTGAGCCTTGAACCCATCTCTTTGCAGCAAACAAGCTCAATAAACTTAGGAAAAGGTAAAAAAATCTTGTGCATGCTTGAAGCTAGCCTGTACAGGTCTGCCTTTTGTCATTTCACACTTTTCTTAAAATCCAAGTCAACTTGCAAAAACAAAGAGAACTCTTGTATCTGATAAAACCAACTCTTGTAACCATTCAAAACAACTTTTGCATATCACATTAAGCTAGAAACACGAGCTATCCAGTCCCCAAACACCCTTGAACATCAAAACACCAAAAACTTGCAAAACAGGGCAGTCCCTGCAGTTTCACCTCCATCTCACAAACCACTCGTACGTTTTGCCCCAAACCTCTTCCAATACACTCCATATAACCCACCTAAGCTCTCCCAACCATTGGCCAGTGACTGTAACTCTATTTACACCCTTCACATTTCTGAATTCTGTTTGTGTAGGTGGACTTCTACAAGCTTTTTCAAGCAAGTACAAAGCCAAGTAAGCATGGGGGAAGGTCAGAGGAAGTTCAGACAAGCTCACAAGCATCTGAGGCCTCCTTGAAAATCCCTACATTGCCATACTCGTGGTCAACTGAAGCAGAGCATGTATGCAGGATTTCCAGTTTGAACATACAGGCGCACGTTTTTGTTTGTCACAAGGTTGAAGATGAAGCAAGTGGGTTGGGTCTGTGTTGTTCCATGCTTTTTGCACCTCTGATTTGCTTCTCACACCCCCTTGGCCCATTTAATCTATTTTTGTATATTTTTCATTTCTTTTTTTAGTTTCTGACTTTATTTTATTTTTCTAAACTTTTAAAATTACCAAAAATATTTTATTTAGTTTTCACATTTTATTATATTATTTTTATTATTTTTTAGACATAGAAATAATTATTAAATATTATACACTTTTATTTTCTTTAATAAAAACATGTAAATAATATATAAAAAAAACATTACATTTTAATTTTAGTATTTATATACTTAAATAATATTTTCTCACATTATTTTTATTTTTTAAATATTTGTATATATTTTATTTATTTTATTGTACATAAATAAATAATACATTATATATATATATATATATATATATATATATATATATATATATATATATATATATATATATATATATATATATATATATATATATATATATATATATTTATATATATATATACTTTCTTAAAACAAATTAGGGTTTCCACCCTTAATAAAAATAACCTTTTATTTTCTTATTTTTAATGCATTAAATAGTTTATTTTTACATATATAAAAATATTACAAAAACATTTTTTTTGTATATTTATAATATATTGCATATTTATTTGATTGCCCATTTAAGTATTATCAATTTATTATTTGAACAAAGAATTCAATTTGGTTGTAATAATCTTAGGGTTTTAATTTCTTGCAAATAATCCCCTATTCAAAATTGTATCCCCCTCCCCCTATCCATGTACTAATAGCTTAGATTACTTTTACGCATTTATTGATTTCAAATATGCATGATAGAGATTAGGGTTTGTATGAAATATCCAAAAGCAAACAAATAGCTAGACCTAATACAAAGACAAAAATGCATGAAAATGACAACACAATGCACACAAGCACCCCTAGGGTTTCATCCACTTGTTGCCTTTAAAATGGCCATGGTATGCATGTTAGGTGTCTTGGAAAAACAAAATCAAAACAAAAAGATCATAGTTCCTCGATGACGCTATCTTAGTTGCCTGTACAAAATGATCTAGTCCCTCAAAAAATTGCTAAAGATACTTAGCACAATTGCTATCATGGTCAATACGATGACTCGCGCCTGTCCCGTTTAACATCCAAACACAAGTTTGTTTACCAAATGCACTGGTAAAACAATAATGTGAAAGGTTTAAAAATGTGTAGGAAAGATCTTTGAGTAGATAGGGTAGACAACTCTTAGTTACTTGATCAAAACTTGCAAACATCCTTGCTAATTTCAAAACACACAATTTCAAAACATTTTCCCAAAACAAACTTTCAAACATTGAAACATTTTTTTAAAAGACAAAACACCTTTGTATACATTCAAACAAGAATCATTACAATGGTTGCCACAACGATGGCCTCTTTTTAAAATACTTTCCAAACCACACACAAAGCACCATTTCAAACAATTGGATAAGCAAAGCAAGTGATCTAAACAAGTAACTAAGAGCCCATGGAAAACCATCGATGAAAAGGGTGCTAGCACCTTCCCTTTTCATAATCTACCCCCCGAACCCAAGAAAACATCTCAAAGGTCTTTCCTGTGCTTTTTGACCTTTCCTTTGGATAAATAAAAAGTCAGTGGCGACTCTTGCTAAACCGAAACATTTGCGAACACAAATGAAAAACCTCAATTCAGTTCTCCCACTGTATCACAGACTTCTAGATACATTTGGTTCTGTTGTGGCTTCATGCCAAATATTCTACATATCCTACTGTTTTGGCTTTACCATGATTCCTGTGTTGGTACTTGATGGGAATGATTTGATGTATACTTATCATAGTATCGAGTGATTCTAGACATGCGACAGGAATGATCTGGTGTATACTCATTGTGCATGCTGTACTGTCTTAGCATCCTATTATCCTTCCTCCATGAGAATGATCTGGTGTGCTCTTATTGATCAGTGTACAGTGTGCTAGTATTTAAATGGGAATGATCTGGTGTATACTAATTGCATATTGGAGTTGTATACTCCTTGAATGGGATGAGATTAATGGTATACTTATGTGTTTTCTTGCATTAGACCTCCCCCAAAGAGAATGATCTGGTGTATACTCACTAGTGGGAAGCGACATCTGGGCATATTCACCGCTCTCGATGAGAATGATCTGGTGAATACTCATTAACCGGTGTAAGATATCTAGATACCCGATGAGAATGATCTGGTGTATACTAATCGCAGATCAAAGAAATGTGAATGTTCGATGGAAATGATCTGGCGTATACTCATCGTGTATTGAGGAAATGTGACTGTTTGATGGGAATGATCTGGCATATACTCATCGCGTATCAAATAAATGTGAATGTTCAATGGGAATGATATGGCTTATACTCATCGTGTATTGAGGAAATGTGAATGTTAGATGGGAATGATCTGGCGTATACTCATCACGTGTTAAGGAAATGTGAATGTTAGACCGGAATGATCTGGCATATACTCATCGTGTATTGCGTAAATGTGAATATTCAATTGGAATGATCTGGCGTATACTCATCGTGTATTGAGGAAATATGAATGTTCAATGGGAATGATCCGGCATATACTCATCGTGTATTAAGGAAATGTGAGTTTTCGGTGGGAATGACGTCGTGACACCGGGAAAAACATTTCTCTAGTAGGTAATCACCATACGTTGATTATGATGAAGTTATGATGCCATGTAGGAAATAACCTTAGGCCCTCACCGAATAGATGGAACAACCATAGTAATCAGTTCTATTATTAAGTATATATTGGTCATTATATTTTGTTGGTTGTGTGCCTAATGTTATTTCGTTGGTTAGTCAAGGGACTTCTAATGATCGTACTACCTCTTTTTTATATGTTTACACCTAGACATAAGGAAACCCTCGGGTTCTCGGTGAATATGATTATTCGTATGTACCATGTAGAACTGAGTGAACCCCTAAGATAAGGAGGCTCACTGAGATTTAGTAATCTCACCCCAATCTTCTTATTATTTTTCAGGCACAGGTTTTAGTAGACAAATTGCTAGATGGTCAGTTTGGAAGACTGCAAACGAACAGATGGCAGGAAGACCTTTGAAGATGTTATCTTTCCGCTGTGAAATTCTTGAAGACCTTTGAAAAAATAGTGAGATGGATGAAGTTCGGATACTACACCAATTAAGACCTTTAGTGGACGTAGCCATCTGGGTGATATTAGCTAATACCTTGTAGATATTTCCTGTCCATGAAGCGATAAGTGGTTGAGTGCGCATGAGTACTAGAGGCGGAGCTGATGTGTGGTTTTCATATTCTGGAAGGTAAGTAGTGCCACTAATCTTTAACGTTAGTAATAAATGTTATAATAAATGAAGAATATCTTAATTTATCTCAATATAAGATGTTTCTCGAGAAGTATCTGTAGATTCTAAAAAGTGAAGCAATGTCAGTCTCAGTAAGCAGAGACACATTAACTTTGGGACGCCAAGAAATTTCAAAGGAAAATGTTGAGGCACGAAGTATGATTCCTTCCATTGTGGTTGTGCTCTATATATCAGAAATTTTGCATTGGTGAATGAAATCGAGAAAGTTAGTTTGATGACAGTTTAAAAAACAACGAGGCTTGGTTATGAGATGCTCGTAGTAGCTTCAACTGGGAAACTGAATTTGCATCAGAGTGAGAGGATATTGAGATTGTGCATGTATGGGACTACATGATTAAAGGAGGCTTATAAGGATTTATTGATACTACCTATACTAACAATATGCATCTTTTTTTCCAATAGTCTATTTCATAGGAACTCCATAGCTAAGTGTGCTTGACTTGGAGTAGTACTGTGATGGGTCACATTCTAGGGAATTCCCGAAACGCGTATGAGTGAGAACAAGCCATGCTGATAGAACTTGTATTGTTTGTAGGGATACTCAGGGATCCCAAAGGTAATCTGGGACATTACAAGCGACATTAGATGGCTACATGGATGAAGTGTGACCGTGAAAGTATACTTCCATCAGTTAAGTCACTTGAGTAGATAGAGGTGTTGCCACACTAAGAACATGAAGTTAGATGTTTAGAAGGGAACTATGGAAAACGTTGGCAGTGTAATTGTGGCTGTTGTACAATGTGGATGTCTATAGAGTAAGGCATAGTCCCATTCTGTGAGTGTCCAACTTTAGACGTTCAGAAACTGAAGCACATAATCCAGTTGTCCTCAATGGAAGTAACCGGACTGAAGGAACCACTAGCGACTGGATTATGAGAATTTCACAACCTCGAGAAGTAATATTTGTTGGGTATGTTTAAGACTCTTGCACATATCGTGACTTGGACCAATGCATGAACTTTGTGTTTCCCGTTCATTTTGTTTGAATGTCCGGATGTGTTTACCTTATGTGACTTGATATGATTTTATGTGACATATGCCTCAATCGGAGTAGACCTGACTGACAGATAGTATCATCAATGATTGATTTGTGCTTTTTACCGACCTGATGCTCTTGGTTACTCACCAAGGATGTGAATGTGTACGCTACGTAGCGGGGATATATTATTCCTGGACTCATCATGCGTGGGTACAAATCGGCAGATTGTTTGTGGCCGTTGTGCCAGGACTTGTGCCAATTGTTTATGGCTTTATGTCGGTTATGTTTTTTGATGTCAATTCTTGCAGATATGTCGTATACACTTGATAACGTGTATAGAGACTTTATTGATGAGCGCATGTTAACCGTCAAAATTCACCCTTCATTGACGGAATATTCTGTCAAGTTGTCAGATATCAAGAATGTGGTTTTTGAATTGTATACTCTTATGGTTCTCTGTTGTAGTGTTACCATTAAAACTGGAAAAAAAAAGGTGTAGAGTGGGAACAAGTCAATTTAAGCATCTGTAAATTAGAAGTTAGGATCTAGGGGTTCAACAAACATCCGTGTGACGCTGTGTAGAATCAAGTGGCATGTGTTAAACCAGGATGAGTTTGGAAAACATTAGGGATGAGGAATATCCATACATAATTTATTACCTTGAATCTTGAGGCTATCCAGATTCGATGTGAATAAGTCAAGGTCAAAAACCTTAAACATATTATTTCTCAAGTATGATAGGACAAGATGTCAGGAGAGACGTGTTTTGTGATGACTAAGATAATAGTCAAGATTATTAGTACGCAAGCGTATCGAAAAGTTCAGTTAATTTATTTTTGGATGGAACAATATTCGGGCGAATTCACAAGGTTTAACCAAAGGAGAATGTAAAGAACATTCGTCCCCTAAGTTGGATATGTGACGAACTTGTTGTCATGATTATTAGAAGGAATTCGAGGGTGAATTTTATTCAAGGGGGAGAGAATGTAGTATCCCTAGTTTTCTAAGTGTGAGAATGTGTATAATTAGAGTTATTAAGAGGAATGAATGGAATGGTTAGAATTCAAAGGAATAGTTAGAAACTAACTAAGTGGTATGGGAGTAAATACCACTTAGTTAAGGGGTAATTTAGGCATAGAGGAGAAAGTATAACATATAAGTAAAGGATTGTTTAGCTAGAGATCAGAATTGGAGAGGAAAGACTTAGAAGCAAGAGAGATAGAAGAAGGAATACATGATCAAACCCATTTTGGGATCCCATGGTGCAACTCCACTAAAAAGCTAATAGCTTTCTTCTCATAACTCGGATTTGAGAAATTCTTAAAGTTCAGGAAATCTTACGAGATTCCCTTAATTTTGATATGTAATTTCGTGATCATAGCTTTTATATTGAAGGAGAAAATCGAGTTTGAAGTTTGAGTGATCTTGCTTAAAATGAGAAAAGATGAGCTATGAGATTATTGAGCTTGGAGGTGAAATTATGGTCAAGAGGGAAGTGAAAGAGAAGTATATTCATCCTTCTAACCTCTAATTGATACAAAGTGAGTCTCATTAGATTAGAGACTTGGGGAAAATATGTTGTGGGGATTATTTTGTGATAAGGCCTTTGAGCCAAGATGTCCATAATATTCCATGTTCATGCATGATTCTGATTCTATTCTTATAATAACATATACATGCATCCTTAATCCGACTTGTATGTTACTAAATTCCATTGGATGTGAAGATTTTTGTGTGAGGTACTCAAAATTATATTGTTGTTATTTCTGATTTTTCTCTGCTCTATGAAGTTCGCTTAGCGAACTCTATATTCCCGTAGCGAATTGTCTGGTTAATAAGAAGGTATGTTCTTCTGTATTCGCTTAGCGAATTTTGTTCGGTTAGAGAAGTAGCCTTCGCTAGTAATCTCGCGTAGCGAAGGTCTGGGGCTGAAGGAAAATAATTGAATGAATTACTCGGTACTAGTTCACTTAGCGAATTAGGCACTCGCTGGAGGTTCACGTAGTGAACAATGCCTTTCTAAATTGATTGAAGCTACTGACTCCATTCGCTGGATCTTACTACTAGCTAGCTTAGATAATCGAGGCTTCCCTACCAGTTTGCTTAGCGAACTTGGTGTGACAAAACCATTTGAATTTTCCCTGTAGTGCAGATTTGTTGAGAGTTCAAGAATAGGGTGCCTTATCTGATACTTTGTGGTTTACCAGATGATTCCGATATGTATCTTTATTGGATATGTTCATGGACGTCCCGTACGCCAAAGCATGTTTGCAATGAAGTGAATTATATGATGTTTCCTCTATTCAAGTTTAACTTTTAGATACGTTTGGTTATGCTGTGGCATCATGGTGAATATTATAGATATCCTACTATTGTGGCTTTGCCTTGCCATGATTCCTTTGTTGGTACTTGATGGGAATGATCTGGTGTATGGTTATCATAGTATCGAGCGATTATGGACTTTCAATGGGAATGGACTAGTGCATACTCATTGTTCATTTCTTACTGTATATGCATCCTATTGTCCTTCCCAATTGGAATGATCTGGTGTATTCTCATTGATCGGTGTACTGATAACACGAAAAGATATAACATTTTCCGCCCGATTTACATAGATTAAATTTCTGATTCTTCGATTATTATGTCACATTTTATCCCTTTTTGTATTTTTTGAAACATATTTTAGGTACTTAGCTTTTGCAAGGCTTAAATAAGAAAAGGAAGAAAATTAATGGAAATTGAAGAAGAAATGGCTATTAAACAGCAAAACGCAGCATTTCTGTAAACAGAAGCGTTTCGCCCGCCACAAGATGTTACGACTGGGACTAGTTTGATTTTTCTTCCCCTCGACATGTCTCACGTTACGACTGGGACATATGTTCATTATATCCCCACGTCACAATACACACCACGCTCTCCAAGATCCAAGAAGTTACGAACCTTTCGCCACTTAAGCGTAATAAACGCATGTTCACCTGGATTTTGTCAACGCTTCAGGAACGAGAATCATGGGAAGTTACCTATTTTTCCTCAACTAAATGGACACTATATATGGAAGCAGTTGCCAAAAATTTAAGATCTCTCTCCCTCACGCTCGATTTCTCTCTGGCACTTAGAACAATTACACAGTATTGTTATTTTCAATTTTACTTTCCTTGTTGATCATTATTTTATTGTATTCCATTTGATATTTTCAAGTTATATTTACAGCATTACTTTCCACTTTTCGTAGTATTCCGTAAGCAATAAAAATCCTACCATCAATGCAGTATTTTTCCACATCGGAGAAATACTGCAACACTAGTTTGTTTCCATACTTCCGGAATTTACTTAGGATTACTTAAATTTAATTCAAGTTATTTTAACTACAAGTCAATCCTGCCGGCTTGTGGAAGACACACATTTTTTGGAATTAATCGCTTTAGAATTCACCTTCAGGTTCTTATTTTAATAAGCATAATTTATTTATTCCCTACCATGCATGCGTTGTTAAATTTATGTTTTAATTTTATGTTGTTCTGCAATAATATTATTTATGGCTAGATTCCCTGAAACCGGTATGTAAAGCTTGACCGAAAGGATTCGGTAATTAATTGGAATTATTACTTTTACAAAAAAATAATTTTCTGGTTTTAATTTCCAATTGAATATTTAATTGTTTTTGTACGAAACTAAGAGACAATCTATGGTTGAAATCAGCAGAGCAGAAGTTTGAGGTTTTAACCAGATAGTGGTTATTAAAACATTGATTTTAAAAACAGCAGAAGCGCTTTAAAGTTAATTGGACCTTATTTATTTTCAAAAAATACTTTTGAGTTTTAAATGAAACAGCGGAAGAGCTCATTTCGAGCTTAACTTATATGATCTGATTCAATAGAACGAAAGTTTGAGGCGAGGGCTTTTAAACAAAACAGTTCCACCAAAACTGTGTTTTAATACTAAAAACCAATGCCAATGATTTACTGAATCCCTTAAGTTAACAAAATACATACTGGTGTCCCTTTATTAATCATTATATTTTAGTTAATTCCCGATCAAACCCGAAAACCCAATTTTATAATTAGCCTTATCTTTACATAGTAACCCTAAGATAACAGTATTTTTGACCATCAGTCCTTGTGGGCTCGATATCTTTTAAAACTAGGCAATACGTTGTGCACTTGCAGTCACTACACCCGATAGACTCATAATGTCGCAATCATGTTTTTGGCTTCGTTTTCGGGGACTGAATTAGTCAAATGTTGTAAATCCCTTGTTACGCAGTATAGACAAAGGCGACCAATTTTATTTTCTATTTTAACCATCGATTATATGCCAAGTACTCATTCTAAATACCAGGAATTAGAACAACCAACCGACGAAGTCGAGCATTTTGTTAGTAAAAGACGTCGAATCCGAGAATACCAGGCCAAGTACAATCTTCCCGAGACCAATCTTCCTAAGTTTTCTCTTCCTGGCCCAAAAATGGCCGAAGGACCCCAAAATCTCCCTTTAAAGGATTATGCTGCCCCATCACAAGAGGAACCCCACAACAGTATTATTGCTCCCATTATCCCACATAATGATTTCGAGTTAAAGCCTTCGCTTTTGCATGTTGTTCAACAAAACCAATTTTCAGGATATCCTACAGACGATCCAAATCTTTATTTATCCGTATATGTGCAGTACGCATACATAGTGAAAGCAAATGGAGTCAGCCCTGGAGCAATAAGACTATGTCTTTTTCCTTTCTCATTAAGAGATAGAGCTAGAGCATTCCACCAGTCTCTACCATCCAAATCTGTTACAACGTGGAATAAATTGAAGAAAGTTTTCCTAGCGCGGTATTTTCCGCCAAGTAAATGAGCTATGCTAAGAGCCAATATTAATGGCTTTAAACAAAAGGAAAGAGAATATCTTTTTGAAGCATGGGAAAGATACAAAGACATGTTACGACTCTGTTTGCATCACGATCTAGAAGAATGGCTGATCATCTGCACCTTTTACAATGGTCTCTTGTACAACACAAGACTAAAAATTGATGCAGCTGCTAGAGGTGCACTGATGGATAAACCATACCATGATGCCTATCAACTTATCAAAAGTATGGCTCAAAATCATTATCAGTGGTAAAGCGATAGAACCGTGATGGAGAAATCTCAAACGAAAGGCGATATGCATTAAGTTAGTAGCTTAGACCAAGTTAATGCTAAGGTAGAATCCCTTACCCAAAAGATAGAAAGCTTGACCACAACTCCCGCAAGCACCGTGGCTGCAGTAACTCCAACCTGTGATCTATGCGGACTTCACATGCATAACGCACCCGAATGTCAACTTTTAACTGGACTATTGGTTGATGAAGTAAATTATGCTCAAGGAAACCCTTTTGTTAATAACTATAACCCTGCTTGGAAGAACCATCCGAACTTTTCATACAAAAGCAATAATGCTTTGTACGCACCAGGGAAAGCTCCTACTACATCTCCAAGATTTCAGAAATCCACCCAAAATGTCCCAAAAATTCCAAATATCCCTAGGAAGTCCAACATCGAAATCACGATAGAAAGCTTTGTAGCCAACCAAGCTCAAACTAACAAAGATTTCATGAATCAAAACATTCACACCAGTGAAAAGATTAAGCAATTGACTAATAAGATTGATGCTCTTGCCACATACAATAAAATGTTAGAAATACAAATTTCCCAAGTGGCTCAACAACAAGAAGCTACAGCTACTCCAGTTGGAACTTTTCCTAGACAACCCCAACCAAATCTTAAGGGAAACGCTAATTCCATAACACTTAG
This sequence comes from Vicia faba, assembly GCA_948472305.1. NCBI lineage: Eukaryota > Viridiplantae > Streptophyta > Magnoliopsida > Fabales > Fabaceae > Vicia > Vicia faba. The sequence continues at coordinate 691,678,631 of OX451739.1, forward strand.
GAGTGGGACAAAACTAGGCGGACCAACTGAACCTAGAATCGAGAACCCAGCCATGTACAAAAAATGTGGAAAATGAATTGAGAAAGAAGCTGAACTAAAGGAAGTAGAAAAAGAAGGTGACGAAGAGACCGTAGAAAAAGAAGAACCTTATGTTCCTCTGCCACCCGATAAACCACCTATTCCATATCCTCAAATACTTGTTATGTCTAAAAACATAGGGCAATTCAAGAAATTCGTTGAACTTCTTAAACAACATAACATTATCATACCTTTTACAGAAGTTATCACACAAATTCCATCCTACGCTAAATTTCTTAAAGAAATATTATCCAATAATAAAAAACTTGAGGATAACAAAATTGTATTGCTCACTGCTGAGTGTAGTGTTATAATACAAAACAACATGCCTCCTAAACTTAAAGACCTAGGTAGTTTTTCCATACCTTGCGTAATCAGAAATTTTGTCATAGACAAAGCACTATGCGATTTAGGAGCCAGTATTAGTTTAATGCTATTATCAATTTGCAAGAAACTCAACATGGGAGAAATAAGACCAACATGAATGTCCGTACAATTAGCAGATTGATCAGTGCAATTTCCTTTAGGTATGTTAGAAAATGTCCCTTTCCATATAGGACAATTCTATATCCCCACTGATTTTATAATCATAGACATTAAAGAAGACTCCAATATTCCTATCATATTAGGCAGACCATTCCTAGCCACTGCAAGAGCCATAATAGATGTTATAAATGGAAAACTGACTTTCGAAGTTGGATAAGACAAAGTTGAATTCATCTAGTCTAAATTTCTTATGGCACCAGCCATCGACGATTCATGTTGTTTCCTGGATGAAATTGATAAATGCGTGAAAGAATTGGATAAACAACAAACTAATTATTCATAAGTATTAAAGATTCCCATAACCCCGATTCTCGAAGACGATAATTAGCGCCCTGAATATCAAGATGAAAATCTGAGTAAATTCCTAGCCCTCACTCCTGACCCTATACCCTGTCAAAAGAAGCCTGTCATAGAACCCAAAATGCTACCAAAAGACTTAAGATATGAATTCCTAGACACAGAACTTGAACGACCAGTTATAGTCAACGCAGACTAGGACAAATAGAAACTGAAAAATTATTACATGTCATAAGAAAATACCCAACCGCTTTATGTTATAACATATCAAATCTAAAAGGAATAAGCCCTTCTATCTGCATGCATTGTATTATGCTGGAGGAAGACTGTAAAACCTCTAGGGAACATCAAAGGAGAATAAATCCCATTCTTAGAGATATAGTTAAAAAGGAAGTAGAAAAGATACTAGAAGCAGGAATCATATACCTAATATCCGACAGTAATTGGGTTAGCCCAGTACATGTCGTACCTAAGAAGGGTGGTGTTACGGTTGTTAGCAACACTAAAGGAGAATCTGTAGCGCAACGAACTCACACCGGGTGGAGAATGTGCATCGACTATAGAAAGTTAAACAAAGCCACTCGTAAATATCACTTTCCTTTACCCTTCATTGATCAAATGCTTGAACGACTAGCTAAACACTGTCACTTATTCTATTTAGACGATTATTCCCGATTTTTCCAAATTCTTATCCATCCTGACGACCAAGAAAAAATGACTTTCACCTGTCCTTATGGTACGTTCTCCTATAGAGGAATACCATTTGGATTATGCAATGCCCCTGCAACATTCCAGAGATGTATGATGTTCATCTTCTCTGAATTTCTAGATGGCATGATGGAAGTTTTTATGGATGACTTCTCTATTTGTGGAGAAAGTTTTTAAGGATGTTTATCGAACCTTGAAATGGTACTAGAAAGATGTGTAAGCGTCAATCTCGTGTTAAACTAGGAAAAATTCCACTTCATGGTCCGACAAGGAATTATCTTAGGGCATATAGTATCCTATAAGGGAATTGAAGTAGATAAAGCAAAGATCGAAGTTATTGAAAATCTTCAACCACCCAAAACTGTTAGAGAAATAAGAAGTTTTCTAGGACACGCTGGTTTCTATCGATGTTTCATTAAATACTTCTCTAAAATAACCAAACCTCTATCGATGTTTCATTTAGACACGTTTACAACTCTAAAAAAGGCATTAATTTTGGCACTTATTATGCAACCTCCTGATTGGAATAAACCATTCGAGATAATGTGTGATGCCAGTGACTATGTCGTAGGCGCAGTCCTAGGACAAAGAAAGGATGAAAAGCTTCAAGCGATCTACTATACAAGTAGAACCTTAGATCCTGCGCAGACGGATTATGCCACCATTGAAAAAGAATTGTTAGTTGTTGTGTTTCCTTTAGATAAATTTCTTTCCTACTTAGTAGGAGCACGAATAATTATCTATACTGACCATGTTACAATTCGGTACCTCTTGAGTAAGAAAGACGCCAAACCAAGATTACTAAGGTGGATCTTACTTCTAAAAGAATTTGATTTAGAAATAAAAGACAAGAGAGGAACGGAGAATGTAGTAGCTGACAACCTATCCAGAATAGAAGGCATCAATCCAGATCATATTCCCATCACTGATGATTTTCCTTATGAACGCCTTGTAGCCCAATTAGAATTAGACAATATTATAACCGAGTACCCTGTAACTTATGATGACAAGAACACAACCGAAATTATGGAAGCAATATGCACCACAACCATACTACTATGGTACGCCGGTTTAGTCAACTACTTGGCTGCTAGAGTGCTTGCACCTAATATGTTTTATCAACAAAAGAAGAATTCTTTTATGACCTTAAACATTATTATTGGGATGAGCCTCTGCTTTTCAAAATAGGCGCCGATGGTATTTCCAGTTGATGTGTACCCGAAAATGAAATCGAAAACATAATTTTCCACTGTCATGCCGCTCCCCATGGGGGACATGCAAGTACATCAAATACTTGCGCTAAGATATTACAATATGGCCTCTATTGGCCTATTCTTTGAAAAGATGTCCATATCGCGGTTAATAATTGCGACCAATACCGACACACTGGAAACATCTCTAGACGCGATGAGATGCCTCCAAAGGGCATTCTAGAAGTTGAAGTCTTTGATATGGGGAATCGATTTAATGGGACCCTTCCTTTCTTCCTTTGGAAATCACTACATACTAGTTGTTGTCCATTATGTCTCGAAATGAATCGAGGCTATAACCTCTACAACAAATGACGCGCGAGTAGTAGGCAAGCTTTTCAAGAACATAATCTTTCCAAGATTCGGTATTCCGAGACTCGTCATCAGTGACGGTGGCTCCCATTTCATTTCCAAAATCCTAGAAAAATTATTAGAAAATAATGGAGTCTGACATCGTGTCGCAACACTTTATCATCCACAAACAAGTGGGCAAGTAGAGGTCTCCAACAGAGAAATTAAGCAAATCTTAGAAAAAACTGTAGCAACCTCTAGGAAATACTGGTCATCTAAGTTACATGATGCTTTATGGGCATATAGGACAACATATAAAACTCCAATTGGAACCACACCATATAAACTAGTCTATGGGAAATCACGTCATCTGCCGGTAGAAATAGAACATAAAGCTTATTGGGCCATTAAGACCATTAATTTAAATTACACCACTGCGGGTGAGAAAAGAATTTTGGATATCCATGAACTAGAAGAACTTAGACTAAACGCTTATGAAAATGCTCGGATATATAAAGAGAGAATAATAAATTGGCACGATAAACAAATATCTAGAAAATAATTCGATGAGGGCGATATAGTTCTCCAGATTTATTATAGACTTAAATTATTCATGGGAGAACTTCCCTCTAGATGGTCTAGTCCATTCGAAGTCACTAAGGTTTTTCGAAATGGTGCAATAGAAATAAAAGGAATGAGTTACAAATCGTTCATTGTAAATGGACAACGCTTAAAACAATATCATAGCCTAGATAATAAGGAATATTACACAGCAATTAGACTAGATGAACTTCCATCCCATTAGTTAGACTAATACCCATGTTATGTCGAGCTTACGACTTTAAACAACGCGCTTCTTAAGAGAGAACCCAACTTTGAGTCTTTTTTTTTTGCTTATTTTCACTTTTCTTTTCTTGCTTTTATTATTATTGATGTTAAAAATCTGCAGTATTGTTTCTTTAATTTTCCCGCTACTCACTTAATGGTAACTGTGAACCTACTTCAGGCGAACTTTCTGATTAGCTAGTTACACTAACATGATGAATCCAGTTGATATGATGGGCATTATATTTAGAGGAAGAAATCAGCGGAGGAGGTTTGAGTCACTTTCTGATAGGGAGATAGGATTAAGTACAAACCCCAACGGACCAACCATGATCACCTTAGGGATTCGGGATAGTGTTCTATTTTATTGAGCCAAATAGGATGGGATACATCTGCTTTGACGAAATTACAGGAATTAGTAACCCTGAGCCTGAGGACATGCATTATGAAACCATCCACAACCCAGCTTTAAGATATTTCCACAAAATCCTAGCCCACACCCTTTTTGGTAAAGCAGAAAACATTACCACTGTTTCTAGAGCTGGGCTTTTTATCATGTTCTGTGCTTCACAAAACCGCCCCATAAATGGAGCTACATATATGCTACCAAACTTTCACCATCTTGCGAGAGCGCTACATGAACCCATTCTCATAGGTGGCTTAGTGACCATGATAGCTAATGTTATCGGGTTAAGACAACAATTGATAAAGCTTGTCCCTCAGGGTAGATTTCAACCTATGAATATAAATTTTGTTCAATAGGGGTATCATCGAAAACCTAGGCTCAGGTAACTTCGAACTACTCATTAACAATCAGTTAATGCCACTTTTTACCCTACCTGACCCTAGGACAAGCAAACATGACCGAAATAACTGGTTATATAATTGGGACGCACCACACATGTCACCACCACCCACTCCTGATGTAACGCCCCGTTTTATTTTAATATTATATTATATTAATATTTTTGAATTACCGTTGACGTTTATTTTTGCGACGAGAATATTTAAATTAACCGTTATATCTGTTAATATATTCGGAGACATTTTATTCGGACCGGTATTTATTTTGAGGGACCGTTAATTATTTTATTCGGTTCGGTATTTATTTTGAGGGACCGGTAATTATTTTGTTCGGTCTGATTTTTAATCCGTTCGGTTCGGTAAAATATTATTCGGACCGATATTTAATTATTTGGATTTATTTTAATTATTTTGGGTTAGTAAGACTAGTGGAGGATAGTATGGTAATTTCATGTTGTCTTAAGACCAAAATCCAAACAAAGGCATTATTTGTTGTTTTATGAGTGATAGAAGTATCATAACATTAAAACACATAGAGAGAGAGAGAGAACAAGAGAAAGAGGTCTTAGAAGAGAAGAGGAGCAAGAGCTAGCTTGGGTTTTGGGTTGGAAGAACAAGAATCATTTCAAACATTTAAGGTAAGGGGTTTGATTTTCCAATGCTTATAGTTAGGGTTTGATTTGGTATATTTTGATTTGGGATAAAATTAATGTTAGGGTTTTTGAGTTTTGTTGAGGATTTTTGATAGAAATTAGAAGAGTTAATTAGGTGTTGTTGTTGTTGAATTAGTATTAGGTTAGTTAAATTGGAATTAAAAATAAAATAGAGATTATATTAATTAAATTAAGTTTTGAAAACTAAAAACAAATTATGCAGTAAGTATATTATTGGAAGTTAAGCTTCTAAAGCCAAGTTTTAGCAGTATGCACTAATAAGATGAAGTTAGAAAACTAATAAACTAGCTGTACTAATAAGATGAAGTTAGAAAACTAATAAACTAGCAGTACTAATAAGATGAAGTTAGAAAACTAATAAGCTAGCAGTAGAACTTATAAATAGTATAACTTATAAACTAAGCTAGAAGTAGAGTTAAGTTAATAGAAAATGAAAAGATGCAGTATGGAATTAACCCAAATGGCAGTATTCCATTGAAATGAAGTTTTAGTTTAGTAGCAGTAAAGTAACAGTATGCAATTGAAATGAAATTTTAGAAACTAAAGTAAAATAGAAGTAAGTTTAGAAATTATTTAATTTATGTTTTATTTTTTTTATTTTCTTTATTTAATATATTAAATATTTATATTAATTAAATAAAAATATGACATAAGTTAGCCGATTTAATTTGGAACCCAATTATGTTCCGATTTCCCCGATTTCAGCAATTTCAGCGACGGAGCAAGTTGCTCCGAATTTAACGAAAATTGACGTGCTAGCTAATTTTGATGTGTAGGACGTCGTGGTGAGGTTAGTTTTTCGAGATTACGAGTTTTTAACAGAGCAACCCGAAATAAGTCAATTTATGGTTAAGTTAAACCGGGTTGCGTTTTAGTCGGTTTAAGTCACGTATGGACAATCCGATTGCGACGTTAATAATTATAATTGATGCCTATTATTATGAATGACTTTCGCGACGATTATTGATGTTTAACTATTTTTCCGTGTTTGAAATTTAGTGAACTATTTGATAATGATGTGGTGTGATTAAACATGATGTTTGCGACGGTTTATTTATAATGAATACTTGATGATATGCGATGCGATGATATGTTTATCTTGATGTGGATGAATATGGCGACGTGGGTTTTATACCAATTTTGATGTGCGGTGATGATGTTTTGTTGTGTCGTGTTTGTGATGTCGTGTTCTCGATTCACATACATTGCATTGGCGACGAGGGCTATTATGCCAAGCGACGAGGGCTTTTATGCCAAAGCGACGATGGGCTTTTATGCCGAATATCCCTAATTATGGACAAAGCGACGGGTACCACGTGCATAACATAGTCGTGTCTCATGGAGTCAGTTATGTTTATTTTTAAGTCTTTTAGCGTTGAGCTTTATTTGATGGCTTATAATGTATTAGGATGTTATATGATACCTTGTTTTGTGATGATTTTTGTGTTGAACATAAAGTGATTATAATGTGATAATTTCATGAAAATTATGCGATGGATATAACATGACGGTAAAGCGACGATATGAGTTTATGGCGATGGAGTTTATGTCTTGTTTTGACATGATTATGGTGATTATGTGATGATATTAAAGTGTTGATCTTGTACACTAAATGATGATTTTAAAGTATGTGAGATTTGATATTTGTTGACATATTCTTATTAATCTATATCATTTATGATTCCCAAACTATTTATATATTTTATCATGCCTTTAATTATATGTTTTGGAGTATCTCACCCTTTACTTGTTTCGCCGTTGCCTTTATATTGGTAATGTGCAGGTGATGCGCAAGGATGATGAGGATTAACTCGAGTCTCTTTATTTTGAGTCGCTCTGCTCTGATAGTAGTAACACTCGGGATTTGGGCGACGTTATTATTTTGATAGGATAATTTATGTATACTATCCTATGACTTTATGTATTGATTATAACATGATGATACATACATTTTGTGAACACATCCGCTGTGTTGTGATTAGTCATATGTTTATATGATGATTTATGTTATGAATCGATTAATCCGACTTTTGATTTTGTGATGTGCATTATAATGCAAAGTGATGAAAAACACGATTATGTGATACCTCAATTTATGTTTGGATGAAATTTTGAAACTCTGATTTTATTATTAATTACGAGGGGTAGAATTGGGGTGTTACATTAGTGGTATCAGAGCAGGTCGGTCTGTCCGACCAAGTTGTTGAGTTTGTTGTTGTCTAACAATCAAGTATTGTTATTTGTTGATTCTAATCCTTGTTTTGTTGTGAGCAGAAGTTGTTATGGCTGGAAGGAACGCTGGTAGGAATGATGAGGCTCTTGCTGCTGCTATACAGGCAATGGCTCAGGCTTTCCAAAACCCGTTGAATGATGACGAGAACACTATGTCTCGTAGTTTGGCAACCTTCCCAAGAGAGGATCCTCCTACTTTCCAAGGAAAGTATGATCCCGAAGGTGCTTTGGCGTGGCTGAAAGAGATTGAAAGAATCTTCTGTGTGATGGATTTCACTCCTGTGCAAAGGATTCGTTATGGTACTCATAAACTAAGTGTGAAGCGGATGACTGGTGGGTTGAAACCCGTCAGAGGATTGAGATTGCTGATGAGGAAGTGACATGGGAAGTTTTCTGAAGGGAATTCATGAGGAAGTATTACCCGAAAGATGTTCGGGGAAAGAAGGAGATAGAGTTTCTTGAATTAAAGAAAGGAAGCATGTCTATCACTGTTTATGCTGCAAGGTTCACTATGTTGGCCAAGTTCTATCCGCATTATGATGGGCCGAATGGAGAGTTCTCTAAATGCATCATGTTTGAAAATGGTTTGTGTCCTGAGATTAAGAAAGCTGTTGGTTATCAGAAAATCCGTGTCTTTCCAGATTTGATTGGTAGTTGTAGGATCTTTGAAGAGGACAGTAATGCTCATTATAAGATTATGTCTGATAAGAGAAACAAAGGTCAGCAAAGCCGTGGATAAACCGTGTGATGCTCCAGCTGGTAAAGGGAAACAAAAAGTGTTACAAGGGCGAAGAACTAGTGGGGGAGATGCTCCTGCTAGTATTGTTTGTTACAAGTGTGGGAAACCTGGCCACAAAAGTAATGTTTATCAAAGCAATGTTAGAGCTAAGAAGAATGAGGTGAGATGTTTCTGATGTGGAGAAGTGGGCCATATGACTCGCGATTGTAGACATAAGGATGCGGTATGTTTTAATTATGGCGAGTGAGGTCACATTAGTGCTCAATATAAGAAGCCTAAGAGGACTCAATGAGCAGGAAAGGTGTTTTCTTTGTCGGGTGCTCCGACGGCAAACGAGGATGGTCTTGTTCGAGGTACTAGTTTCATTAATAGCTTTCCTCTTATTACTATTATTGATACTGGTGCTACTCACTGTTTTATTGCGGTTGATTGTGTAAAGAGATTGGGTCTCACTTTGTCGTCTCTAGATAGAGATATGGTGGTAGAAGTTCCGGCTAAGGGAACAGTTACTACTTCTTTTGTGTGTGCAAGTTGCCCTTTATCAATCTTTGAAAGAGACTTTGTGGTGGATCTTGTTTGTTTACCGCTTGTCGGGTTGGACGTGGTTTTAGGTATGGACTAGTTAAAAGCTAATTATGACCATATCAATTGCTATGACAACACTGTAAGGTTTTCTTCCTCAGTAGAAGAAGAAAAATCTATGTTGGTGTCAACGAAGCAGTTGAATGAGTTCATGAAGGATGAGGTGTTGGTTTTCTTGTTGATGGCGACTATTTCTGTGGAGAGTCAAGTTGTGATAGCAATCTTTCCGGTGGTGTGCGATTTTCCTGAATTATTCCCTGATGAGATTCCTAGTGCACCTCCAGAAAGAGAAGTTGAATTTTCTGTGGATCTTGTCCCTGGTACCAGACCTATCTCTATTGCACCATACAGGATGTCCGCATCTGAGTTAGCAGAATTGAAGAGCCAATTAGAAGATTTGCTCGAGAAGAAGTTTGTTAGGCCTAGTGTGTCGCCATGGGGTGCTCCTGTGCTATTGGTGATGAAGAAAGACGATAGCATGAGACTTTGTATTGATTATCGTTAGTTGAATAAAGTGACTATCAAGAATAGGTGTCCACTTCCTAGAATTGATGATTTGATGGACCGATTTGTTGGCGCTCGCATGTTTTGTAAGATTGATTTGAGATCAGGTTACCATCAAATAAGGGTGAAAGAAGAAGATGTTCAGAAAACTGCTTTCAGGACGAGGTATGGACATTACGAATATTTGGTGATGCCTTTCGGTGTCACTAATGCACCGGGAGTATTCATGGAGTACATGAATCGTATTTTCCATCCTTACTTGGATCATTTCGTGGTTGTTTTCATTGATGATATCCCGGTTTATTCTAAATCGAAAGAAGAGCACACAGAACATTTGTGCATCGTGTTGGAATTTCTGAAAGAGAAGAAGCTTTATGCTAAGTTGTCAAAGTGAGAGTTCTGGTTAAATGAAGTGAGCTTTTTGGGGCATTTCATTTCTGGTGATGGCATTGTTGTAGATCCTTCTAAAGTTGATGATGTGTTGAGATGGGAAACTCCTAAGTCTGTTACTGAGATTAGAATTTTCTTAGGATTGGCTGGTTACTATAGAAGGTTCATTGAAGGTTTTTCTAAGTTGGCGCTCCCTTTAACAAAGTTGACTTGTAAAGGAGCTGTGTTTGTGTGGGATGTCAAGTGTGAAGGAAGTTTTACGGAATTGAAGAAAAGGTTGACAATAGCTCCGATCTTAATTCTACCTAATCCTGAAGAACTGTTTGTTGTTTATTGTGATGCTTCTAAGATGGGTTTAGGTGGTGTACTTATGCAAAATGGAAAAGTGGTTGCTTATGCTTCTAGACAATTGAAGATTCATCAGAAGAATTATCCTATGCACGATTTGGATCTTGCAGCGGTTGTTTTTGTGCTTAAGATTTGGAGGCAATATCTTTATGGTTCTAGATTTGAAGTATTTAGTGACCATAAAAGTTTGAAGTACTTGTTCGATCAGAAAGAGCTTAATATGATACAAAGACGGTGGCTTGAATTGTTGAAAGATTATGATTTTGGATTGAATTACCATCCTGGTAAAGCTAATGTGGTGGCTGATGCTTTAAGTCGAAAAACTTTGCATATGTCACTTTTGATGGTGAAAGAGTTGGAATTGATTGAGCAATTTAGAGATATGACTCTTGTAGTAGAAGTGACGCCGAAGAGTGTTATCTTGGGAATGTTAAAGATCAATAATGATTTCCTTGATAGTGTTAGAGAAGCTCAGAAGCTTGATGTGAAACTTGTTGATTTGTTGGTTGGTATTGGACAAACTGAAAATGAAGATTTCAAGTTGGATGCTCAGGGTGTATTGAGGTTCCGAGATAGGATTTGTATTCTCGATGATATGGATTTGAAGAGAATGATATTGGAAGAAAGTCATAGAAGTAATTTGAGTATTCATCCCGGAGAGACCAAAATGTATCAAGATTTAAAGAAACTATTTTGGTGGTCGGGCATGAAGAGAGAGGTGGCTCAGTTTGTTTATGCTTGTATGACTTGTCAGAAGTCTAAAGTGGAGCATCAGAAACCTGCAGGGTTGATGCAACTATTAGAGATTCTAGAATGGAAACGGGATAGCATTTATATGTATTTCATAACGGGGTTACCGAATACACCAAAAGGACACGATGCGATTTGGGTGATTGTTGATAGGCTTACGAAGTCGACTCACTTTATTCCTATTAACATCACTTATCCCGTAGCGAAATTGCAGAAATTTATACGCATGTGATTGTGAGATTACATGGTATTCCTTTGTGTATTGTTTCAGATAGAGATCTGAGGTTTACTTCTGAATTTTGGAAGAGCTTGCAAGAGGCTTTGGGTTCAAAGTTGAGGTTGAGTTCGGCTTATCATCCTCAAACCAATGGTCAGACGGAAAGGACGATTCAATCGTTGGAAGACACATTACGTGCTTGTATTCTTGAACATGGTGGTTCATGGGATACATACCTTCATTTGATTGAGTTTACTTATAACAATAGTTTTCATGCTAGTATTGGAATGGCACCGTTCGAGGCTTTGTATGGTCGGAGGTGTAGAACTTCTTTGTGTTGGAATGAGTCGGGTGAAAGTGTGGTGCTTGGTCCAGAATTGGTTAGAGAGACTACTGAGACGGTGAAGATGATTAGAGAAAAGATGAGAATTTCTCAAAGTCGACAAAAGAGTTATCACGATAAAAGGAGAAAAGACTTGGAATTTCATGATGGTGATCATGTATTTTTGCGAGTTACTCCTACAACCGGCGTTGGGCGAGCATTGAAGTCGAAGAAGATAACTCCTCGCTTTATTGGTCCTTACCAGATTACTAGTAAAGTGGGAAAAGTGGCTTATAGAGTGGCGTTACCGCCAAATCTTTCAAACTTGCATGATGTGTTCCATGTGTCGCAACTTCGGAAGTATGCTTTGGATCCTTCGCATGTGATTGAGTTGGATGATATTCAAGTGCGAGACAATCTGACGGTGGAGACGATTCCATTAAGGATCGAAGATCGTGAGATGAAGTCTCTTCGTGGCAAAGAGATCCCCTTGGTTAAAGTTGTTTGGATAGGAGCAGCTGGTGAAAGTGCGACGTAGGAGTTAGAAAGCAAGATGCGGGATTCCTATCCTGAGCTTTTCGAGTCAGATAATTTCGAGGACAAAACTTTTTTAAGTGGGGGAGAGTTGTAACGCCCCGTTTTATTTTAATATTATATTATATTAATATTTTATAATTACCGTTTGACATTTATTTTTGCGACGAGAATATTTAAATTAATTGTTATATCTGTTAATATATTCGGTGATGTTTTATTCGGACCGGTAATTATTTTATTCGGTCCGGTATTTATTTTGAGGGACCGTTTATTATTTTATTCAGTCCGGTATTTATTTTGAGGTCCCGGTAATTATTTTGTTCGGTCCGGTTTTTATTCGGTTCGGTTGTAAAATATTATTCGGACCGATATTTAATTATTTGGAGTTATTTTAATTATTTTTGGTTAGTAAGACTAGTGGAGGGTAGTATGGTAATTTCATGTTTTCTTAAGACCAAAATCCAAACAAAGGTATTAGTTGTTGTTTTCTGAGAGATAGAAGTATCATAACATTAAAACACATAGAGAGAGAGAGAGAGAGCAAGAGAAAGAGGTCTTAGAAGAGAAGAGGAGCAAGAGCTAGCTTGGGTTTTGGGTTGGAAGAACAAGAATCATTTCAAACATTTAAGGTAAGGGGTTTGATTTTCCAATGCTTATAGTTAGGGTTTGATTTGGTATATTTTGATTTGGGATAAAATTGATGTTAGGGTTTTTGAGTTTGTTAAGGATTTGTGATAGAAATTAGAAGAGTTAATTAGGTGTTGTTGTTGTTGAATTAGTATTAGGTTAGTTAAATTGGAATTAAAAAGAAAATAGAGATTATATTAATTAAATTAAGTTTTGAAAACTAAAAACAAATTTTGCAGTAAGTATATTATTGGAAGTTAAGCTTTTAAAGCCATGTTTTAGCAGTATGCACTAATAAGATGAAGTTAGAAAACTATTAAACTAGCAGTACTAATAAGATGAAGTTAGAAGACTAATAAACTAGCAGTACTAATAAGATGAAGTTAGAAAACTAATAAACTAGCAGTACTAATAAGATGAAGTTAGAAAACTAATAAACTAGCAGTTGAACTTATAAATAGTATAACTTATAAACTAAGCTAGCAGTAGAGTTAAGTTAATAGAAAACGAAAAGATGCGGTATGGAATTAACGCAAATGGCAGTATTCCATTGAAATGAAGTTTTAGTTTAGTAGAAGTAAAGTAACAGTATGCAATTGAAATGAAGTTTTAGAAACTAAAGTAAAATAGCAGTAAGTTTAGAAATTATTTAATTTAAGTTTTGTTTTTTTTTCATTTTCTTAATTTAATATATTAAATATTTATATTAATTAAATACTAATATGAAATAAGTTAGCCGATTTAATTTGGAACCCGATTATGTTCTGATTTCCCCGATTTCGGCAATTTCGGCGACGAAGCAAGTTGCTCCGAATTTAACAAAAATTGACGTGCTAGCTAATTTTGATGTGTAGAACGTCGTGGTGAGGTTAGTTTTTCGAGATTACGAGTTTTTAATGGAGTGACCCGAAATAAGTCAATTTACGGTTAAGTTGAACTGGGTTGCGTTTTAGTCGGTTTAAGTCACGTATGGACAATCTGATTGCGATGTTAACGATTATAATTGATGCCGATTATCATGAATGACTTTCGCGACAATTATTGATGTTTAACTATTTTTCTGTGTTTGAAATTTAGTGAATTATTTGATAATGATGTGGTGTGATTAAACATGATGTTTGCGATGGTTTATTTATAATGAATACTTGATGATATGCGATGCGATGATATGTTTATCTTGATGTGGATGAATATGGCGACGTGGGTTTTATACCAATTTTGATGTGCGATGATGATATTTTGTTGTGTCGTGTTTGTGATGTCGTGTTGTCGAGTCACATACATTGCATTGGTGACAAGGGCTTTTATGCCAAGCGACGAGGGCTTTTATGCCAAAGCGACGTTGGGCTTTTATGCCGAATGTCCCTAATTATGGACAAAGAGACGGGTACCACATGCATAACATAGTCGTGTCTCATGGAGTCGGTTATGTTTATCTTTGAGTCTTTTGGCGTTGAGCTTTACTTGATGGCTTATAAGGAATTGCGATGTTATATGATGCCTTGTTTTGTGATGATTTTTATGTTGAACATAAAGTGATTATGGTGTGATAATTTCATGAAAATTATGCGATGGATATAACATGACGGTAAAGCGACGATATGAGTTTATGGCAATGGAGTTTATGTCTTGTTTTAACATGATTATGGTGATTATATGATGATATTAAAGTGTTGATATTGTACACTAAATGATGATTTTAATGTATGTGAGATTTGATATTTGTTGACATATTCTTATTAATCTATATCATTTATGATTCCAAAACTATTTATATATTTTATCATGCCTTTAATTATATGTTTTGGAGTATCTTACCCTTTACTTGTCTCGCCGTTGCGTTTATATTGGTAATGTGCAGGTGGTCCGCGAGGATGATGAGGATTAACTCGAGTCTCTTTATTTTGAGTCGCTCTCCTCTGATAGTATTAACACTCGGGATTTGGGCGACGTTATTATTTTGATAGGATAGTTTATGTATAATATCCTATGACTTTATGTATTGATGATAACATGATGATACGTACATTTTGTGAACACATCCGTTGTGCTGTGATTAGTCATATGTTTATATGATGATTTATGTTATGAATCGGTATATCCGACTTTTGATTTTGTGATGTGCATTATAATGCAAAGTGATGAAAAACACGATTATGTGATACCCCAATTTATGTTTAGATGAAATTTTGAAACTCTGATTTTATTATTAATTACGAGGGGTAGAATTGGGGTGTTACACCTGAGACTCCCTTGATTTACGACCATCTTGATGCTTTTCTATTCGATGAGGATATTGACCCTGACACCCCACTCTTTTACCACGACTTCCCATCTCCAAAACAAATTGGCTCAAACTTCCCCAACTCTCCAATTGTTTCTCCGTCTCCCGTATTTCAACCTGTTGCCACTTTAACTGCCATCCAATCATAAATTGATTTGTTAAAGGACGAGCTTGTTATTCTGCGGATTGACTTCCATTTCATTATGGATACGGTAGTCGAACAACTGGATTATATTTATCAGCATCTTTTCTTTGCATCGCTTCACCGACATGGCTGATTTACCAGACGTACTACATTATTTTTTTTCCTTTTCACATTTAAACATTGAGGTCAATGTTTTGTTTAAGTTTGGAGGGAAGTTTTATTAGATTTTCATTTATTTTTTTGACACTTTGTTCTTACAATTTTTGGAATTCTATTTTTCAGTATTTTTGGAATTTTATTTTTCAATTCAGTTTTATCATGAGTTTTATTTATTTCATTTATTTAATGAATTAGTATCATATTTACGTGTGTATATATATATATATATATATATATATATATATATATATATATATATATATATATATATATATATATATATATATATATATATATATATATATATATATATATATATATATATATATATATATATATATGCTTAAAGACTTCTATATTATGTATTCATATATATTTTATGTAAAGTATTGAAATGATATAATGCATAAAAATATTCAGACGCATGTTGTTTTCCACTCAAGCGTGATTCCCATCATGCTTCACATAACCCAGTCCCGCTCGCCACATTTGCGTGACGCTCGACACACACGGAAGAACAAAAGTGTTCCTGTATTCTTACAAACACCCTCGTAGAACCCTTCTTTCTTCCATTTTCTTGAACCGCTGTTCACAATACATTGAACATATTTCCTATTTCTCTTCCCCATTATCATTGACATAAAAATCCACTAAACCCCACTTAATTACATCGTTATATATCTCTATAGACCATCTCTAAACCATCTCCAAACCAATTACCAATTCAAAATCCCCAATCTGTCACACAAACTTTCACCCATCTTCCTTCCTTGCTTCAACAATGGCACGAAGAAATTCCAGACCTGAACCAGATCTTTCTGGCATTACATTTCGCAACACAAGCTGGAGAGCACCAAAGGGCTCAGTACCTCAGGTTCTATCAACGCTTCGTCGTACCGGCACGATATGTGGATACTCAGTTCCTCCAAAAATTAGGAATGCTCGATAGCGTCTAGTGGTTACTCCATCACTCTGACTTAGCGTTCATCAACACGGAGAACCTCCCAACATACGAGTCGCTAACCTTGGAATTTCTGAGCTCGGTTTCATACAACCTGTCGTGTGACAAGAATGAGCACCTATCCGATTCCACCACTTTTAGAATGTTCAACAATGAATATTCCTTAAGTCAATCCACTCTAAGTTCCTTCTTCCAATTTCCTATCGAAGGGATGGCACGCCAATGAATTCCAGAAGACCTTGATTGGGCATCTACAAGTTTTGTGCTTTGGAAAGTTCTTACCAATGAGGAACCGAACAATTAGGAAGGACTTTATGCCTCATCCATCCATAATCCCGCAGTAAGGTACTTCCATCGTGTCATCTCCAATATAATTATTGAAAGAATGAACAACAACAAAGTTAATTCTAAAGAGTTGTTCCTCATATATTGAATTTTCAAACCCAACCAAAGGATCAATTTAAGCACCTTCCTCCTATCAAATATCCATTCCTTGTGCGCCAGAGGATCTACGCCTTTATGCATTTGAGGGATAGTAACCTCTATAGCACTAGGCCTTCAACTCGAAGACAACGTTGCAAATTTTCCATCACTACCTCCCACGTTCATTGACATTGGAAACTGTCGGACTAACCACTTGATTAAGGTCAGAAGAGATGGTAGGTACAATCTCATGGTGCATAACAAGGTATTTCCAAGTATCATTTTGCCATACTTTGTGCTTACTAATGTTACAAACTTGTCTAAGTGGTTTTATGACCTTGATGGTCTTGCACCTGGAGATAATGCGCGAAGGAACCAGGGGAATGTCCAAGCGGGTGAAATGGAGCAAGAAATGTAACAAGGAAACACTGAACAACAACCTCTTCTTGAAAACGTGGCAAGCACATCCACTAGGCTCAAGAGAAGAACAGAAAGAGTAGCGACCTCAAATGATGACATTATGGCTGCCATAATGGAACAGGATGAGAAAATGCAGGCTATGCAAAATAACCAAAATGCAATGATGCAAATTATGCTGGTCATGAAAACTCAACAACAAGAATATGACGAAATAAATGAGCGCCAGACTACAAGATTAAATGAGGAAATGGCGGCCTTGACTGTGCACATGAATGGTTTTCAGGATTATATATACCATGTAGATATGCCCCATCCTCCGGGTACACGTGGACAAGCACGAGGACAAGGAAGAGGACGGGATAACGAACAAGAATAGATTGATTTTGTTTCTCATCCCGTTTCCTTTTTGTTTTTAAAGCATTGAGACATTGTTTGTTTCAAGCTTAGGGGAGTTAGTTAGTTTAGAAACTCTTTGTTTCTTTCTAAGTAGGTTTTTCTTTCATTTCCATTTGTAATAAAAAACATCATTGTATTTTCGAGTTCATTTATGCAATTTTTCTGTTGTTATCTAATTTCCCATTTTCTTGATCCATAACAAAAAAAAATTGTTAGTTACCTGCATAATCTGACACATTCTAAGAATATATAGGTTGCTCACCTTTAAAAAGATATATGAGAAACTTTGCGTGAAACATAAATACAATAGATACAGTCGTAACACTCTAAATCCCCAGATTGCACTAGATCAATTTCAGTATCCTTTATACCAAAACCTTAACCTTTAGCTTCAAAGTAGCCCTGTGTAGTTTATCTAGCAGTCAGCACCATCTTAGATACAAACTTTGTAGGGAGTTGATGAATATAAGTGAATGATCCACTATATTTAAAAGATACATGCTTTGCTGTAAGAAAATAGGGAATGCACCAATTAAGTTAGGCGACCCTCACACGGTCTCTTAAACCAACGGATGTAATACGTACGTGATATAACATAAAAACATGTTTTCAGTTGGTTTAGAGGTGTCTGGTACTGAACTTGGTAGGGAGGACTACGGTCCGATCCCCCACAACTTGGAATTTTGTGAATTAAAGGACGTTACCACATTCATGTTCCAGAACCTCATGCTTAAAAGGATCATAGTCACTAACTGGATACTCTATTATGTGCGTGTGAAGATAAAGGGCTTAATGTGGTCGTGCTAGAATGAAAACGGGTAAAATTTAGCAAAAAGAATTAGGTTGAGTTATAATAGCATGGCTGAAATTGGTCTACACAATAAGGGAAGTTTAGTGTTATTACTGTATCTTTTGTGTTATGTTGAGGTTACGTTTCCGCAAAACTTTGGCAGCCTCTTGTGATTCGAATTGCATCATGAAATTGCATTTAACTTGAGCCTTATTAGTTTTTATACTTACTTTATTGCTTGAAGACAAGCAAAGGTTCAAGTTACGGGAGTTTGATAACACGAAAAGATATAGCATTTTCTGCCCAATTTACATAGATTAAATTTCCGATTCTTCGATTATTATGTCACATTTTATCCCTTTTTGTAGTTTTTGAAACATATTTAAGGTACTTAGAATTTGCAAGGCATAAATAAGATAAGGAAGAAAAATAATGGAAAAATGAAGAAGAAATGGCTATGAAACAGCAAAATGCAGCATTTCTATAAACGGAAGCGTGCCGCCCGCCACAAGATGTTACGACCAGGACATGTTTGATTCATGTGCCCCTCGGCATGTCTCACGTTACGACTGGGACGGGTGTTCATTATATGCCCCACATCACGATACACACCACGCTCACCACGATCCAAGAAGTTACAAACTTTCTCCATCAAAGCGTAATAAAAGCATGTTCACCTGGATTTTCTCCATGCTTTAAGAACGAGAATCATGGGAAGTTACCTATTTTTCCTCAACTAAATATGGAAGCAGTTACCAAAAATTGAAGCTCTCTCTCCCTCATGCTCGATTTCTCTTTGGCACTTTGAACAATTACACAGTATTATTATTTTCAATTTTACTTTCCCCGTTCAACATTATTTTATTGTATTCCATTTGATATTTTCTAGTTATATTTCCAGCATTACTTTTCCAATTTTCGTAGTATTCCGTAAGCAATTAAAATCATACCATCAAAGCAGTAATTTTCCACATCGGAGAAATACTATAACACTAGTTTGTTTCAAGACTTCCAGAATTTGCTTAGGATTACTTAAATTTAATTCAAGTTATTTTTACTACAAGTCAATCCTGTCGGCTTGTGGAGGACATGCATTGTTTGAAATTAATCGCTTTGTTATTCACCTTATGGTTCTTCTGTTAATAAGTATAATTTATTTATTCCCTACCATGCATGCATTGTTGAACTTACATTTTAATTTTAGGCTGTTCCGCAATAATATTATGTTTGGCTAGATTCCTTAATACCGGTATGTATAGCTTGACCGAAAGGAATCGGTAATTAATTGGTATTGTTATTTTTACAAAAAAATTACTTTTCTGGTTTTAATTTCCAATTGAATATTTAATTGTTTTTTAGTTTTAAATGAAATATCGGAAGCGCTCATTTCGAGCTTAACTGATATGATCTGATTCAATAGAACGGAAGTTTGAGACGAGGGTTTTTAAACGAATAGTTCCACCAAAATCGTGTTTTAATACTAAAAAAATTCCAATGATTTATTGAACCCTTTAAGTTGATGAGATACATATCAGTATCCCGTTATTAATTATTAAATTTTAGTTAATTCTCGATCAAACCTGAAAACTCAATTTTATAATTAGCCTTAGCTTTACATAGTAACCCTTAGATAATAGTAGTTTGACCATTTGTCCTTGTGGGTTCATATCTTTTAAAACTACGCGATAGGCTGTTGTTGTACCCCAAAATTTGCCCTCCCATATTCTTCAAGATTTTCCAAGATCAAGGTTCAAAATCTCTCAAGGGTTGCACAGTCCAATTGCCTCCTAACACAGTCCAAATTAGGGTTTTTGTTCTCACAAAGAAATTGAAGTTTTCAAGGATCCAATCAAGTCCCATATTCCTACATACATTGTCAAGCATCCATATGTCAAGTTTCAAGACTCACAGCACCAAATTGCACAATCAAAAACCCTAAATGCTCCACAGTCAACTGCAGGGGCAAAATGGTCATTTGACAGTCTAAAGTCAAAAATTTTGGTCAACATCTTATTTTGAAGCCACAAACATCATTCGATCAATTCTTGATCATGATTCTCAAAGCATGGCTCAAAAAGTCTCAAGATGCAAAAGTTTCCATTTTTGGACAGTTGTAAAAGTCAACTGCAAATTGACCAGGGCATAACTTCTTCATGGTTTATCAGAAAAATCCCATCCAAAGCTCATTTTGAAGAGAATGACATTTCCTACAACTTATCTTCACACTTCAAGTCCAAGAAATGCTCTCACAAAAAGTTATCAATTTCAACATTATAGGTCATTTTCAAAAGTCAACAAAAAGACACTTTAAGTCAAAGACCATAACTTGAGATTGGTAAATCAAAATGACATGGGACCAAAGACATTGGTTAGAGGACTTCAAGGCCTTTCCAAAATGTCCAAGAACATGTTCATAGCTTCAAAATTGAGCAAGATATGCCTTGTAGAAGTTGGGACATTTTTGGGAATTTTGAAAAGTCAACTTTGCACAAAAGGCTTCAAAAATGCTAATGGGCCTCAAATTCTTCCATGAATCATTACCCAAAGGCTATGCACGACCCATTGACCTCAAAGGGATGTATTTTCTTATTTTTGATTAATTATTTGAATTTTTAATCTTATTAATTCATTTAATTAAATTTAATTATGAGAAAAATATTAAACAATGGTTTTAAATCTTTTTTGTGCAGCAAATATGTCCATTATGAGCTAAATATTTCGTGCATCAATCAACAAGGCCAAATCTTCCATAATTGGCATGATTTTCATGGCAAAAAGATTGGAAAAGATATGGAGAAAATCAAATATTGAAAACATTAATACATGGACTTTGGGCTTGTTTTCTTAAACTAATTTGCTTCATGTACATAGGCACAATTCAAACCTAAGGCATTAGACACAAAAGCTGCTCAGAAAAGAGAGAACCAATTTGCATTTTTTCATTAAAAAACTTGAACACTGAAATCATAGGTACAAGGCAATTCAAGGTCTAAAAGCTTGTCCATTACGTTCCTGACATTGCTAGGAACGTGTTGCAATCAAGAACCAATCTCCATACTCCAAGAATTGGTAGAACAACATTGCGCTTTTCATGAATATGGCCATAATCGTTTTTTCATTTACATGCATTATTCATGAGTTTTAATTGTTGATTCTTGCTAACAATGATGTTCTGAAGCTATTGGCAATATTTGATTGAACTAACGATGCGTGTATCAGGATCCACCATTGTTGAAACCTAGGGTTTCAGAAGCTCTAAATTGGGGCTTTACACATGCTGTAAAATCAGACCTTAAAACCTATGCCATTGAAATCGTGACATCCAAACGAAACGAACCATGACCTCGCGCCCTTTTTATGTTTGTCTATGTGCTAATCGCTATTTTTTCAGGCTTCATTTAGTGGGGGTTTAAAACCCCCACTATTTGTTTATGTTGCAGGCATAAAAACGAAGAAGACGCATGTGTGTCATCTGATGGTTGGACAATTCAAATACTGGCGCGTGATTTTGGTTCATACCATTAACGCTTTGTTTTCTATTACAATAATTACGTTCCACTAACATTACAAAGAAACGCGTTGGCTCAACTGGTGGCTGAGGTGTCCTGCAGGTACTGGGACCTGGGTTCGATTCCCAAGTCCCCCCATATACTTAATAATTTTTGTTGTAACGTGTTCATGTGTAGCATGCTCTCAACGTCCTTCCATGCACACACACGCCCAGGCTTGCCACATATTCATGATGATCCATCTGAAGGCTATGAATGGAGGTCCATCGTGTACACTTAGTCAACCACATGCATTCAAACTGGAAAAGTCAACAAGGCTTTGATTTCAGTGGGCCAAATTACTTTATAAAAACCTCCCAAATGGGCCAGACACCCCAAATGTTTGCATTATATTTTCTAACTTCCTTTTCTTTTCTTCTTTTTATTTTAATTGTTTTAATTGTTTTATTTAATTCACAAAAATAATTTTCATAATATAAAAATTAGAAATCAAAAATTGTAATATATTTAATAATATTTAACTCACTATTAATTTATTTTGTAAATAAACTTTAATAATTAATTTAGTTTAATTTAGGGTTTTCAATTTTAATCTTTTCTTAAATAAATAAAATAGGTAGAATTAGGGTTTCTAACTTTTTTTTATCTTTTTTTTTTAATAAATAATTTTCTCATCATTATTATCATTATTAATTACTAAATATTCTGTAAATAAATATGTACATTAATTAATTAGTAAATTAGGTTAAACTTCAATATTTTTCTTTAATAATTAAAAATATTTAGAACTAGGGTTTCCTTCTAATTTTAATTCTTTTCTTATTTCATTAAATACCAAAAACCTAAAAAACACTTCTTTTCTTTAATTTAATAATTAATTAGACTTTTAATTTAATTTAATTTCAAAAGGGTCCAACGCCCTCGAACGTTCTATTTTTATTCTTTTCGCACGTTATTTTATTTCCTTTCCGAATATTATGTAATTGCTCAAGCCATGTAATAGTAGCTAGGTTTTACTTTCCGCATCTTTTATTAGAACGAGTCTTTGTAATTTGGCGATGTATAGACCCGCGCCTTGTAATAGTGTAGGATTTATCTTTCCGCATTTAAATTTCCGCACTCTTAAACTGCTAACTTGCATGAAAGAATGAATGACTAATTAAAAATAATGCGTAGCTCACCATGCCATGAACAAAGAGAAATATTAAACTGAAAACAACACACAAATTCACACACCACTCTTAGGGTACGCCTCACTGTTGCCTTACCTTCGAAATGTGGTCGTCGAGTATAGGACGTTTTAGTAAGTCCTTATGTCCATGACATGATCCAGTTGCCTCGGAATGGTTGCCTCGGATTAAAAAGGATCAATGGCATAAGGGTAGCTTCTAAGGTGTCCTGCTGTTGCTATGGTGACCACACTGTCCCTACAAATGAATTGACCCGAACACCTCCAACGGTGGTGCTACCTACCTCTCAATGGTGGGATGGCACTATCTAAAGGACTCTTACACAGCCTAATTCCTTAGGGTAGGTAGATGACTCATAGATACTTGCTCTATTCAAAAACAAATCAAAACTCTTTTCACACCGACACTTTCAAAAAGCTTTCAAAACAATTTTTCAAACACTCTTGAGGACTGATACAAGAGTCGATCTGAAATCTTTAAACGAAACTTTTTCAAACTCACTCACATTTGAAAAGCAAACACATTTTGAAAACACAAATGAGCAAGTATCTAAGAGCCCATGGATAGCCATGGATAGAAAGGGTGCTAACACCTTCCCTTTCTATAAATCTACCTCCCGAACCGAGAAACTATCTCATAAGGAATTTTGCTGTGCTTTTGTCCTGTCCATGTTGGAGAAAATAAAAGACGGTGGCGACTCTTGCTTCCGCGACATTTCGCGAACCAGCGTTAAACAGTCAGTTCCAGATCTACCGATCACAGAACTGGAAACTCTACTGGGGAAATACTTAAAGTGAGGTGTACCTTAGGATAGCTCAGACTTATGTTTTCAATTGCTGTGTTTGTTTACTTTATTATTGTGGGCTGCATCGGAGTTACATAGATCCTAACCCAGATCTGGGGATACCCTGTTAGGTAGCATAACCTGTGAGGGACCTGTCTGGCGTAGACCGACACGGGTGAAGAAGTGGCTACGTTGGTGTGGCGCCTTGGTCTGTACCGATATCCCTTGTGTCGCAACGAGGAGAATATGGGTCTTCTGAGGAGTCATTAAGCACCAACCGACCTTAGAACCTTAAATGACCCAACTTGGCCAATAGAACAGTAGCAGTATGCTACGCCCATTGAGGCTAAACTCTCGTGATGGTTCTGGCCGCAAGAAAAGATTGCGATGCTGGAGTTATGACCGATTGAGGGTAGTCAGTGATATTGGGATCCTCTAGAACCCGGTTACTTCTGATAGGACAGGTCTTAAACAACAAACTGAAAGAGGGTAATACCTAGACCCCATGCTGGCCTAAACTCTAAGGGCTTGTCTTGTGTGACTTGTGTGCCTTATCATGTTTTCCTTTGTGAATATTTGTGGTATGCTTTATCATAACATCATGCCATCATAAACATTGCATGCATCCTGCATAAGGACTGACCATTTCAAAGACAAGAGGGTTTCACATTTGCTTTGTTTTGTAGGACATCATGATGCCTATGCGAAGGAACACTATTCGGTTCAATTTTGTTCACCCACCTGAGTTGCTTGAAGAGTTGGTTAGCAGAATTCCAAATACTACTTCCTTCATCCAGAGGCATGGTTCTCTTCTCAGTTTAGTCACGGCAAAGTGGGACCAACAACTGATGAGTGTCCTGACACAGTTTTATGATCCCTTGTACAACTGTTTCACCTTTCAAGACTTCCAGCTGGTCCCTACCCTGGAAGAGTTCTCTGATTTGCTTGGTATCCCTATCTTGGATCAGACTCCCTTCACTGGTTTGGAAAAGACTCTTAGGCTTGAGGAGATTGTTGCAGCTCTTCTATTGACCCACAAAGAGGTAATGGACAACTGGGTGACTAGAAGCAAAGTTAAGGGTTTCTTGGCTAAGTTTCTGGTTGGTAAGGCTAACAGTTTCTGGAATGACTTGGACTTTAGGGCGTATGAAGACATTCTGGCTCTCTTAATCTATGGTCTAGTCTTGTTTCCTAATCCTGATAACTTCATTAACGTCACTGCCATAAGGATCTTCATGTCTCGGAACCCTGTGCCCACTCTCTTGGGTGATATCCTGCAACAACTTTATGCTCGTACTGCCCGAAGACGAGGAACTCTGTGGTGTTGTATTCCTTTGTTAGTGAGGTGGTTTATTTCGCACCTCCCTAAGTTCATGCTGAAGAACAAAGAAGGAAGAGGTTGGGCTCATAGGTTAATGTCTCTCACTGATAAGGACATCACTTGGACCCTCAGAGGTTTGGATGAGGTAGCTGTTATTGATCGTTGCGGAGAATATCCTAATGTTCCTCTGATTGGTACCCAAGGAGGAATCTCTTATAATCCATGTCTAGCTCTCCGTCAGTTTGGAAGAGACAGAAGAGCAGGGCCTCATGAGATGTTGGTGCCTCACATCAGTTTTGAGTTTCAGGTAGATAGTGACGAGCTGCGTCGTAGGTTCATCAAGGCTTGGGACAGAATTCACAAAGCTGACCCACAAGAATTGGGACCAAAGACTTCTCTACCTATGGAAGCCTACTACAAATGGGTCCACATCCGTGCTCAGAAGTTAGGAATGCCATATGAAGCTGTCAGACCCATCATTCTTGAGCATCCTGATAGAGATGGGGTTCCTCCAACAGTTCTCCCTCCACAGATACCTATTGATCTTGATACACTAAAGAGGTCTTGGGCGCAACTGCGAGAAGAACGGGATTCTTAACGGGAAAAGTTCAACGAGCAGGAATTGAAGATCCAAAAGCTGACAAAGCAGTTGGAGAACGAGCGAGCCTTGAATGACTACATCCGTACTGAGAAGAGGAGACCCTGGGATCAATGATGAACTTTGGATATTCTTTTACAGTTTTATTTCCCTTTTCAGTATTTTCATTTTATGTAACGCCTAAGGGCAACCTGTTGAACAATTTAAATTTCAAAGTTGAATCTAATGAAGTGTGCTCCTTTTTGTTTACAAAGTTGAATCCTGATTGTCTTTGAAAACATAAATCATACGCATTCCATTCATCATATGCATCACAGGTACTCTTCTTTTCAGGTTGCTTAATGTTCTTCGCTGTTTATTTCAGCATCATGAACCCTGAATCATCTACCGAGCAGTCCATCAAGGCCCTCCAGGCTCAGAATGCCCAATTCCAAGAGCTGATCATGAGTTTGGCCCAAGGTCAGAAGGAACTGAAGGCCCTGCTGGTCAAGAAGAAGAAGAAGAGAACTGTACTATTCAACACTGGCCGGAGGTTTGGTAACGCACTGCAGAATGAGGTTGATTAAGCTGGTTCTCCTGTTGGAAAAGGCAGTCCCCAGGGGGGGAGAGTTCCTAGTTCGGTGGTCTCTGACAACGAGACTGATTTTAATGAGGAGCAGTATCCTCCAGCTGAAGACAAGTACAAGCAGTTGGAAGACCGCCTGAATGCCATGGAAATTCAACAGGGGCCTGGTTTGGATTTCGGAGACTTGGGTCTATCTTCTGGCGTGGTAATCCCACATAAGTTCAAAGCACCATCTTTCGCGAAGTATGACGGGGCGTCCTGCCCTAAGTTATATCTCAGATCTTATGTGCGGAAGATTCAGCCGTATACTGTGGATAAGAACTTGTGGATCCACTTCTTCCAGGAGAGTCTTTCAGGGACTCATCTCGAATGGTTCTATCAGCTGGATGGAACCAAGGTTCGTAACTGGGAGGAGTTGGCTACTGCTTTTTACAAGCAGTATCAGTATAATGTCGACCTCGCTCCTACACGTACCCAACTCCAGGGTATGTCGCTAGGATCGGGAGAAGGTTTTAAAGAGTATGCGCAGAAGTGGAGGGACCTGGATGGCAGGGTGCAGCCACCATTGACCGACCGTGAATTAGTGGATATGTTCTTCGGGACCCTATCCGGGCCGTTCTTCAATCATCTCATTGGAAATTCATCTGCAGGGTTCACAGACCTCATCCTGACTGGGGAAAGGATAGAGGCTGGTATGAAATCAGGGAAAATTCAGAAAGGTGCGTCCTCAAGTTCGGAGAAGAAACCTTTTAAAAAGGAGGCCAGTGCTGTGTATGGGCCTAGAAGGCAGAATAAACCAGAACACCGCCAAGCTGTCAACGCGGTGGTAATTGCTAAGCCTGCTGCCGCTCCTCGGCAACCTAACCAACCAAGGGGTGAGAGACCTAGAAGAGAATACACTCAGCTGAGTATGACCTTGTCACAGATTTTGCCGCAATTTCTATCGACCAACTTGGTAACCATCAGAGAGGCTCCGAAGGTGGTGAACACCGCATCTCCGAAGTATAATCCCAATGCCCGCTGTGCTTATCATTCTGATAGCCCGGGGCATTCTACTGATGATTGTTGGGCCCTAAGAAATAAGGTTCAGAACCTTATCGATGCCAAGGAAATACAATTTGAGGCGCCCGAAAGGCCTAACGTTGTGACTGCTCCTATGCCCCAGCATGGAGTAAATGCTATTGAGGAAGACTTGTATGCCGTTTCTGTGGATGATGTTGCTACCCCTTTGTGGACTGTTAAGAGGAACCTGTTGCTATTCGGTTTATTTCCGGGTTGCAGCAAGGGTTGCCTTCTGTGTGTTGTTTCCCCTACTGGTTGTCCGTTACTGAAATCAGGCATCCAAAGCCTGATGGATAGCAAGGAGATTTTGTTCAAGAAGACCGCTGTTCCTTTTGTTCCTGTTGAAGAGGTATATGTCGTCACAATTTTCAATAATCCTACCAAGGCTCCCCCGAGGAAGCCAGTCAAAATCATGTCTGTTGCACCCATTATTATTACTGTTCCGGGGCCCCTCCCCTATGAATCTAACAAGGCTGTCCCATGGCACTATGGGGCAGATGTATATGTACTTGGAGTAAAGTAGGAGTTCAACACCGGTACCAGTATCAGCAATATCACCGGTCCAGCTAAAGTAACTCGCAATATCACCGGTCCAGCAATATCACCAGTATCAGCAATAAAGAAAAGTGATTTCAACGTTGTAGAACAGCTGGGGCACACCCCCTCTAAAATCTCCATGTTATCACTGCTGCTGTGTTCAGAGGCTCACGCCAAAGCTCTGATTGCTTTCTTAAAGACAGCCCACGTACCCCAAGAGACGTCTGCTGACCAGTTCACCGACTGTGTGGCCAACCTAACCGCTGATAATGGCCTGGGTTTCTCTGATGCCGATCTGACAGCAAAGGGGAAGAACCATAATGACGCCCTGCATGTCTCCATTGAATGCAGGGGCACTACTCTTGCTCATGTGCTGGTTGACACAGGTTCTTCATTAAACGTGCTGCCCAAGAAGGCTCTGGATAGGCTGGATTGTGAAGGTCTGGAGCTCAAACCAAGTAACATTGTTGTCCGGGCCTTTGACGGGTCCAAAAGAATGGTACATGGTGAGGTGGACATCCCAATCAGGGTTGGGTCACAGGTATTTGATTCAAAATTCTATGTGATGGACATCCATCCGTCCTATTCTTGTTTGCTGGGTCGCCCGTGGATCCACAAGGCTGGAGCTGTGACCTCCACGTTGCATCAGAAGCTCAAGTACCCGGTCAGGGGGAAGATCGTAACGGTGCAAGGGGAAGAGGAGTACATGGTCAGCCACCTCAACTCCTTCAGATACGTAGAAATGGATGGGGAGTTCATTGAAACCCCCTTTCAACATTTTGAGGAAGTGCCACAAACCTTGGCAGCAGCAGAAGCAGTGGATGAAGAGGTTTCTCCTTTGAAGATGGCCTCCTTAAAGGACGCTCGGGCTGTGATCGAAAGAGGTGAATGTGCAAACTGGGGCAAGCTCCCTGATCTTACTCCTAAGACTAACAAGTTTGGGCTGGGTTTCACCACAGAAGCTCAGAAAGCAGTGCGCAAGGCGAGAATTGGAAGACCTCCTGTGCTCATCACCCACTCAGAAGTGAATGCTATTGGAGAGGAAGACGAAGTGGAAGAGTCAGAGTTCGATAGCTGGATCTACCCGACGACCGACGGTGGATTGACCAATTGGACTGCTAAAGACTTTACACCCATAACTTTTGTTCCCCAGTAATGAACTTCTTTGTTTTGGATTTGTAATAAACAATAATTTGAAACTATATGGCCCGGTGTCTTACCCGGGGCACCGTGGTTTTGTTTATGAGGGCTTTTGTTTGTCATTGTCATATATCATAAATAAAAGCATTGGACGTTTTTCACATTTCAAATTTTGCGCTCCTTTTCTTTCCTTTCTTTACATATTGCAAAACAGCTGTATTTACACACACACTCACTCATACAGGTTTCAATCCACTCTGGATCTCACTGGTAACGACTCTGCTACTGCCAGTTATGACTTCGAAAATCCGATCAACTTAGCCGAAGACGAAGGTGAAGATGATTGCGAAGTGCCTGGTGAACTTGCAAGACTGTTACAACAGGAAGAGAGGGCAATTCAACCCCATGAAGAGCCAGTGGAAATAATAAACTTGGGTACTGAAGAAGACAAGAAAGGGGTAAAGATTGGTGCCAACCTAGAGCTCAGCGTGAAGCAACGGTTGACTCAGATGCTGCATGACTATATGGAGATCTTTTCCTGGTCCTACGAAGATATGCCCGGATTAGATACCGACATTGTGGTCCATCACTTACCAACTAAAGAAGATTGCCCTCCAGTTAAGCAAAAGGTCCGCCGTATGCGTCCAGAGATGTCTGAGAAGATTAAAGCCGAGGTTATGAAGCAGTTTGATGCCGGGTTTCTTGCAGTGACTTCTTACCCTCAGTGGGTAGCTAATGTGGTGCCGGTACCTAAGAAGGACGACAAGGTCAGAATGTGTGTCGATTACAGGGATCTGAACAGGGCCAGCCCCAAAGATGACTTCCCTCTACCTCACATTGATGTCCTTGTTGATAATACAGCTCAGCATAAAGTGTTCTCTTTTATGGATGGTTTTTCAGGCTACAATCAGATCAAGATGGCTCCTGAAGACATGGAAAAGACTACATTTGTTACTCAGTGGGGCACCTTCTGCTACAAAGTCATGCCTTTTGGACTAAAGAATGCTGGGGCAACCTACCAACGTGCCATGGTTGCTTTATTTCATGACATGATCCATCATGAAATAGAAGTGTATGTTGACGACATGATCGCTAGGTCCCAGACTGAGGAAGAACACCTTGATCATCTACAGAAACTGTTTGACCGTTTGAAACTGTACAAGCTGAGGTTGAACCCGAACAAGTGCACCTTCGGGGTAAGATCTGGAAAGTTTCTAGGCTTCGTGGTAAGTGACAAGGGAATTCAAGTGGACCCTGCTAAGGTCAAAGCCATTCAAGAGATGCCAGTTCCTAAGACAGAGAAGGAAGTCAGAGGCTTTCTAGGACGTCTGAATTACATTGCTCGGTTCGTCTCACACCTAACTGCTACCTGTGAACCAATCTTCAAGCTGCTGAAGAAAGATCAGGTAGTACGTTGGAATGATGAATGTCAGGCTGCTTTTGACAGAATCAAAGAATATCTCCAAGAACCACCCATCCTTATGCCACCAGTTGAAGGGAGACCTTTGATACTTTACCTGACAGTGCTTGATAATTCAATGGGGTGTGTGCTGGGGCAGCATGACGAGTCTGGCCGAAAAGAGCATGCAATTTATTACCTTAGCAAAAAGTTTACCAACTGTGAGACCCGATACTCACTGCTTGAGAAAACTTGCTGCGCTTTGGTATGGGCTGCTCGCCGGCTGAGACAGTATATGCTGACTCACACTACCTTGTTGATCTCAAAAATGGATCCTATAAAGTACATATTCGAAAAGCCTGCTCTGTCTGGGAGAATTGCGAGATGGCAGATGATCTTGACGGAATACGACATTCAGTACACGACCCAAAAAGCCATCAAGGGAAGTGTATTGGAAGACCACTTAGCACATCAAGCTGTAGATGACTACCAATCAATGAACTTCGAGTTTCCGGATGAAAGCATTATGATAGTAACTGACTGTGAAGTACCTGGACCGGATGAAGGACCTGAACCAGGATCCCGATGGTCTATGCATTTTGACGGAGCATCCAACGCTTTGGGAAATGGTATTGGCGCCATCATCATATCTCCACAAGGTACTCATACTCCACTCACCGCCCGGCTGTGTTTCAACTGTACCAACAACATGGCGGAGTATGAGGCGTGTATCATGGGTCTTCAAGCTGCGATCGACCTGAGGATCAAATTTCTGAGTGTCTTCGGAGATTCCGCTCTTGTGATCAATCAGATCAAAGGAGAGTGGGATACGAAACATCCAAACTTGATTCCTTACAGAGAATGTGTGTTGACCCTGATCCCCCACTTCACAGAGATAACATTTGAGCACTTTCTAAGAGAAGAGAATCAGTTGGCGGACGCGTTAGCTACAATGTCTTCAATGTTCAAGGTCAAATGGGATAATGAGGCTCCCCGGATCATCATCTGGAAACTGGACGAGCCGGCATACTGTTGTGATCTCGAAACTGAATTGGTGACTGAGAAGCCTTGGTACCACGAAGTGAAGAGACATCTGGAAACTCAGGAATACCCTGAAGGCGCATCTATCAACGATAAGAAATTCCTGAGAAGATTCGCAGCCAAATTCTTCCTTAGCAACGGCATCTTGTACAAGCGAAACCATGATTCAACCTTACTGCGTTGTGTGGATAAAACTGAAGCAGAAAGAATCATGGAAGAACTACATGAAGGGACCTTTGGTACACATTCCAGTGGACACACTATGGCTAAGAAAATCCTACGGGCAGGATACTATTGGTCCACAATGGAAGCTGACTGCTACCAACATTCCAGGACATGCCACAAGTGCCAGATTTATGCAGACAAGGTGCATGTTCCTCCGGTCCCCCTGAATGTTCTGACTGCGCCTTGGCCGTTTGCAATGTGGGGCATAGACATGATCGGCGAGATTAAACCTACGGCATCTAATGGACATCGCTTCATCCTAGTGGCAATTGATTACTTCACGAAGTGGGTTGAGGCAGCATCCTATGCTACGGTAACCAAGACTGTTGTAGCACGGTTCATTCGGCATAACCTGATCTGTCGGTACGGCGTCCCTGAGAGAATTATTACAGACAACGGTACCAATCTAAACAATAAGATGATCGCTGAGCTCTGCGAACAGTTCAAGATACAGCACCACAACTCTTCTCCTTATAGACCGAAGATGAATGGGGCTGTAGAAGCAGCGAATAAGAACATCAAGAAGATCGTGCAGAAGATGACAGTAACTTATAAAGATTGGCACGAGATGTTACCGTTCGCTCTACATGGGTACCGTACCTCAGCCAGGACGTCAACCGGGGCAACTCCTTTCTCTCTGGTTTATGGTATGGAGGCAGTCTTTCCAATCGAAGTGCAAATACCCTCTCTCCGGATAATGAAGGATGCAAATCTGAACGAAGATGATTGGATCCAGACACGACTTGATCAGCTCAACCTTATTGATGAAAAGAGACTTGCTGCTATCTGTCATGGTCAAACGTATCAGAAACGGATGATCAGGGCATTTAACAAAAAGGTCAGACCACAAGAATATCGAGTCGGGGATCTGGTAATCAAGCGAATCATCCTTCCTCAGAATGATCCAAGGGGCAAATGGACCCCTACGTACGAAGGGCCATTTGTGGTTAAGCATGTGTTCTCAGGAGGAGCAATGATATTAACCAATATGGATGGTGACGACCTTCCTCACCCCGCCAATGCAGACATAGTAAAAAAATATTACGCATGAAAGACCCGCTAGGCTGACATGCCTAGGCAAAAATCAGGGCTTCCCGTCGAACCAAAAGGGTTCGGGCAAAATGAAGGGATGAAAATGGAAAAATCTGTACACCCGGCAAGTCGAAAACCTGAAAGGGCGGCTTGGGCAAAAATGGATATCCCGGTGGACTGAAAACCCGAAAGGGCGGTCCAGGCAAAAATTAGGGATAAAAGCGTAATGCTATGTCTCATTGATCACTTTGCATCCAGAATCCGGTATCTACATCAAGATCAGACGGCATCGATCAGTCAGCTTCACCTTCAACCAAGGTCATCAAGTGATGAGACGCTCGGAGTTATAAAGGCAATAGCAGAGTTGAAACCCAGTGGATCATTCATTTCACACAGCTGTTTTATTTTCTTTTGTACAAAATTTGTATAAACCCTTTTTTGCTCGGTGGCGTTCTCTTATTAGGACGTCAGCCTCTTGTATACAAAACGCCTATTCACAGGCCACTCAAAAATCAATACAAATATACTTTTCAGTTAAAATGTGCCTTTTGTTTTTTCCTTTTCTGTTTTGTTTTGCGAAGAACGTCCAAGGTTCAATTTGTGATATATGCATTGACAATAATTTGCTAGCTCATAAATATTTGCATACGAAACAAAGAATTAATTACAGGGGACATTAGAAACAGGGGCAATAAGGAGTTGTCTAGGCAATCTAATTGTTCTATCCTCCAAAGTACCAAGGTAGGTTCAGCTAAAGAACATAACCAGGCATCTTAAATTCCCCAGAGAGTGAGACAACAAGCAGTATACTCTCCTCAAGCAAAACAGTTATCAACCTTAAGGAAGTTGGGTGTCCTCCCGCAGATCTCAACATTCCCCAGCAGCATATATTCTTAACAAGCATCCCCGGCAGTCTTGGTCTAAAGATTGTTCCCCGGCGGCATACATCAACATTCAAAGGAATCACTTCCCCAACATGTCAAAACTCCCCAGGAGAGTCCAATTAGTTTCCCCAGGAAAGTTGGAATTCAGATCCCCCCAAGCAGTAAGCTTATCCCCAGTAAATTCTGGAAGCTTATCCTTCGCAGAGCACGAACGCGTCGTCCGGCTTGATTTAAAGAGTTATTTCCCTAACAGGATATAACTGGGTTATCCTCAGCCAAAAGCCACGGAAAGAGTGTCGTCGACAAAGTCTTCCTATCCCCAGCAAACTATTATCAACACTCAGCAAAGCATTTCTCTCCCCACAGAGTATTGCTTCCCAGCATGGTCGCTAGAGTATCTTTTCTCCCCGCAGAATCCTCCATTTGCCAAGTTTACTCCACAACGGAGTTACCTTCTCCTACCGGTATTCTTGCAGTTATCATCCCCAGCGGAAGCAAAATCTATCCCTCAACATCAGCCCAGGATATGACTTTCCGGCACCCGTCAAGGATTCACTTTCCTAGACAAAATCATACATAAAACATCACATACATCATTATAACATGCATAGACACATCATATCATTTATATTGAGAACATCATTGCTTGATCCATATCATGGCTTGCATATGACTGACTTTTACCTTTCAGGAAAGATGCAGTTTAAATTCTCAATCACATTCCAAGACCTTGTCCGGTTCAGTTAAATCGACCCTAAGATTTTCCTGATGCTTATCCAGTCAAAGGCCTTCTCTGGTTCAGTCAGATCGACCCTAAGATCTCCCTGATGCTTATCCAGTTGAAGATATTCCAAGACCTTGTCCGGTTCAGTTAAATCGACCCTAAGATTTTCCTGATGCTTATCCAGTCAAAGGCCTTCTCTGGTTCAGTCAGATCGACCCTAAGATCTCCCTGATGCTTATCTAGTTGAAGATATTCCAAGACCTTGTCCGGTTCAGTTAAATCGACCCTAAGATTTTCCTGATGCTTATCCAGTCAAAGGCCTTCTCTGGTTCAGTCAGATCGACCCTAAGATCTCCCTGATGCTTATCCAGTTGAAGATATTCCAAGACCTTGTCCGGTTCAGTTAAATCGACCCTAAGATTTTCCTGATGCTTATCCAGTCAAAGGCCTTCTCTGGTTCAGTCAGATCGACCCTAAGATCTCCCTGATGCTTATCCAGTTGAAGATATTCCAAGACCTTGTCCGGTTCAGTTAAATCGACCCTAAGATTTTCCTGATTCTTACCCAGTCAAAGGCCTCTCTGGTTCAGTCAGATCGACCCTAAGATCTCCCTGATTCTTATCCCAGTAGAAGACACCCAAGATTTTTCTCAACAAGCATTGTTGAAGTTAAAGACACCCAAGATTTTTCTCAAGGAGCGTTGTTGAAGTTAAAGTCGCCCAAGGTTCTCTTACCATTCATGCTAAGGTAGTAACCATCCCTGGTTCTTTCATCGTCGTTTGAAGCTCCAGACTCAGCTCCTGTAACCAGTCAGGACACATCTATACCAGGCATCTAAAAATCAGCTCCTGCAACGTGTCAGGTACTCATTTTCTGTTTTGCAGGTATACAGGTTCTCGCCAAGGAATCTCTTACGCAATCAAACATCTAGATGGCATCTATAAGCCCATTCCACCATCACTGCCACTATGTGAGCGCAAATTTCTGGGCACTCTAGTGTCCAATCATCTTCTACCCTCGGATTACGAAAGGCACGTCCGCCAATCTGCATCCTCAGGTCTAAGAAGATTGAACAGGGGCAACTGTTGTACCCCAAAATTTGCCCTCCCATATTCTTCAAGAAATTGCCAAGCCAAGTCACAAAATTCCCCAAGGGTTGCACAGTCCAAGGGCCTCCTAAACAGTCAAAATTAGGGTTTTAAGTCTGATCAAGA
This sequence comes from Vicia faba, assembly GCA_948472305.1. Classification (NCBI taxonomy): domain Eukaryota; kingdom Viridiplantae; phylum Streptophyta; class Magnoliopsida; order Fabales; family Fabaceae; genus Vicia; species Vicia faba. The sequence continues at coordinate 691,714,155 of OX451739.1, forward strand.
AAAGGAAGTGTTCAAAGGCTCAATCAAGTCTCATATGCTTACAAACATGGTCAAGCATCCTCATATCAAGTTTCAAGGCATTCAGCTCAAAATTGCACAGTCAAAACCCTAAATTGCACTACAATCAACTGTATGGGCAAAATGGTCATTTGACAGTCAAAAGTTCAAATTTTTGGTCAACATATCATTTTGAAGCCACAAACATCATTTGATCAATGCTTGATCATGATTCTCAAAATTTGGCTCAGAAAATCATCAAGATGCAAAAGTTTCCTTATTTGGACAGTTGAAAAAGTCAACTGAAATTGACCAGGGCATAACTTTCACATGGATTATCAGAAAAATGCCATCCAAAGCTCATTTTGAAGATAAAGACATTTCCTACAACTCATCTTCATACTTCAAGTCCAAGAAATGCTCTCACAAAAAGTTATCAATTTCAACATTATAGGTCATTTTCAAAAGTCAACAAAAAGGGACTTTAAGTCAAAGGCCATAACTTGAGATTGGAAAATCAAAATGACATGGGACCAAAGGCATTGGTTAAAGGACTCAAAGACCTTTCCAAAATGTCCAAGAACATGAGGAAAGCTTAAAAATTGAGCAAGTTATGCATTGGAGAAGTTGGGAAATTTTTGTGAAATGGCAAAAGTCAACTATCCTTGAAACTTCAATTTTTGACAAAAGGGCCCACTTTCTTCCACTTGATTCAGCCTTGTCATGCCACACACGTGTCCCATGATTAATTTCAAGATCAAACATTGATTTTTCTATTTTATTTAATTTTTGATAATTTAATTCATTTTAAATCTTTAAAAATTCAAATAAAATTTAAAAATCAATGGAATAGTGTCATTTGAATTGGAATAGCTTCCATATATCATGTGCCAGCTCACAAACTCATACTAGGGTTAGGTTGTACACCAAATCTTGGTTTTGCTTAAAAAAGGGAAAGTTTGTTAATGGTGAAAGACCTAAGACTAATTCTCTCATGGGCATGGATCAAGGCCAACTAATGACCTAATTCCCTTCCCTCATAAGTGCTGAGTCAAAACCTAATGCCCACACACTGAATGCTGCACAGGAGACACCATTGCCAACTTGAAAAAATTGTCCATAAAACTCAAAACTGAAATCCTTGTTGGTGGTTGATTCAAGTCCTAATATTGATTCTAAAAGCTTCCTTGTGGTCCCCTTAACGCATTCCAATCATTAACATCCATCAAAACGCCCAGAATTGGTACCATGGATTCAAGCTGTGTCAAACAAAATGCATAATCGTATCTTCACATTCAGACATTTTCATTATGTTTTTTCTATGCATTCATGTTAACTAACGTATTCTGAAGCTAATCATGTAGTTTAATTTCGTTTTCATGCCATATTTGGAGATTTGCCATTGACAACTGTTAGGGTTTACAGAAGCTTGAAATTGGGGTTTCTCAAATTAGGAAAAATCAGGACTCCAGACCACCACCATTGCAATCAGCAGACTTAGACGAAGAAGAAGCCATGGTCGCGATTAATTTATGAGTTGTATAGCGCTAGTCGCTATTTTCTCTAAAGCAACCTTGAACCACGCTTAAGAAACCGTTGCCATATGGTTTTGTTTTCAGGGAAGGTGGAGAAGACGATTACATGTCACACGCTGACTGGCTCATTTAAATTCGCGCGCGTTCTCCAGCCTTCATCCACTTTTGTTTTATATTGTTTATTTGATAATATATATTAAATGTGATTAAAGTGGTTCAGTGGCAGGTATCTATGCATGCAACGTCCAAGACCTGGGTTCGAACCCCAGGTCTGTGTAAATTTCAATATTATTTTTCATTCACAAATCCCATGCAGCGCTTAATGACCAGATGTACCATGCACCTCTAGATCAAGTGTGACACGTCTCCCTGATGACCAGATCAATGGCCCAGATCCAAGGAGTATGATGAACTCCAGTCAACGCTGAAGCAGGCTAGCAAAAAAGTCAAAGATGGACCAAAGCTTAATGGGCCAGCATTCTAAGGCCTATACCTCACAATTGGGACTGATACCCCCTGGTTTGCAATTTCCTTTTTATTTATTTTGTTTTTTTCAATTCTTATTTTTATTGTTTTAATTTAATAAATTATTTTTACCATATATATAAAAATATCACAAAAAATCAGAAAAGATGACAAATATAATAAATATTTAATTTAATTATTTTTATAAATAAATTAACATGTAAATTAACTTAGTATTAATTTAGGTTGCAATTTTAATTCTTTTCATAATAAGATGTAAAAAAAACATAGAATTTAGGTTTAATTGATAATTGTTATTCCTTTTAATTTTTCCTTTTTTATAATAATATTATTCATTCTATTTTCATAGTTAAATTGTACATAAAAGAATTTAGGATTTAATTTAGGTTAATTTAACATTTTCATAATAACTAAAAATAATTAGAATTAGGGTTTGACATTTTATTTTAATTATAATTAATTCTCTTTTTCCATTAAATCTTAAAAAACACAAAATACCAAAAAACATTTTCATTTAATCTTAATTTTAATTATTAATTAATTTAATTTGCAAAAGGGTCCAACGCCCTCGTTTCAATAATTCTTATTTAATTGCGCATATTTATTCTATTCCGTTTAAATAATTATGTATCTCTCCGAAAGCGTTGTAACTTGAACTTTTCGCACTTTTATTTGCTTTATTTACTTTCTGTCAAATCGGGTCCGGTTTAATTTTGGCGATGTGGACCCGCGCCATTTGTAATAGTCTTAGATTTACTTTTTCCCGCAAATATTAAACTGTTAAATAAGCATGCAAGAATGAATGTCCCTAATAAAATCAAGCGTAGATCACTTTAACATGACAAAAGACAAATACAAATGAAAACGACACACGAATCGCACACACCACCCCTAGGGTACGCCTCACTGTTGCCTTGCCTCGAAAGGTGATCGTCGAGTAGAGGATGTCTTAGTAAGTCCTCATGATCCGGGAACCTGGCATGAGGGTAGCTTCTAAGGTGTCTTCCCATTGCTCCGGTGATCACCATGTCCCTACAAACTCGAATTGACCCGAACACCTCCAACGGTGGTGCTACCTACCTCTCAATGGTGGGATGGCACTACTTTAAAGGACATTTACACAGACGAATTCCTTAGGGTAGGTAGACGACTCATGGATACTTGCTCTCTTCAAAGCAAACTGAAATCTTTTCACACCAACACATTTTCAAAAGCTTTCAAAGCAAATTTTTCAAACACTCTGACATACGAGTCGAACTGAAATTTTTCAAAGAAACTTTTTAAACCCACAGTTGAAAAGCAAACAAACAATTTTGAAAACACATTGAGCAAGTATCTAAGAGCCCATGGATAACCATGGATAGAAAGGGTGCTAACACCTTCCCTTTCTATAACCTACCTCCCGAACCGAGAGCAATCTCTTTAAGGAATTTTTCTGTGCTTTTGTCCTTTCCATTTGGAGAAAATAAAAGACGGTGGCGCCTCTTGCTTCCGCGACATTTCGCGAACCAGCGTTAAATAGTCAGTTCCAGATCCACCGATCACAGGAGACCTCTAATACTATACCTGACAGTACTTGACAGCTCAATGGGTTGTGTGCTGGGGCAGCATGACGAGTCTGGCCGAAAAGAGCACGCCATTTATTACCTTAGCAAAAAGTTTACCGACTGTGAGACCCGATACTCACTGCTCGAGAAATCTTGCTGCGCTTTGGTATGGGCTGCTCGCCGGCTGAGACAGTATATGCTGACTCACACTACTCTATTGATTTCAAAAATGGATCCAATAAAGTACATATTCGAAAAGCCTGCTCTGTATGGGAGAATAGCAAGATGGCAAATGATCTTGACAGAATACGACATCCAGTACACGACTCAGAAAGCTATCAAAGGAAGTGTATTGGCAGACCATTTGGCACACCAGGCAGTGAACGACTACCAGTCAATGAACTTCGAGTTTCCAGACGAGAGCATCATGATAGTGACTGATTGTGAAGTACCTGGACCGGATGAAGGACCTGAGGAAGGACCCCGATGGTGTATGCACTTTGATGGAGCCTCTAACGCTTTGGGTAACGGCATCGACGCTGTGATCATATCCCCTCAAGGCACTCATACTCCACTTACTGCCCGGTTATGTTTCAACTGCACCAACAACATGGCGGAGTATGAGGCATGCATCATGGGTCTTCAAGCTGCGATTGACTTAAGGATCAAGTTTTTGAGTGTCTTCGGAGATTCGGCTCTCGTGATCAATCAGATTAAAGGCGAGTGGGATACGAAACATCCGAATCTTATTCCTTACAGAGAATGTGTGTTGACGTTGATCCCCCATTTCACAGAGATTACTTTTGAACACTTTCTAAGAGGGGAGAATCAGTTGGCGGACGCGCTAGCTACGATGTCTTCTATGTTCAAAGTCAAGTGGGACAATGAGGCTCCCCGGATCATTATCTGGAAACTGGACGAACCGGCATACTGTTGTGATCTTGAGGCTGAGGTGGTAACTGAAAAACCCTGGTATCATGAAGTGAAGAGATACTTGGAAGCTCAAGAATACCCTGAAGGTGCATCTGTCAATGACAAGAAGTTTTTGAGAAGGTTCGCCGCGAAGTTCTTCCTCAGCAACGACATTCTATACAAGCGAAACCATGATTCGACCTTACTGCGTTGTGTGGATAGAACTGAAGCAGAAAGGATCATGGCAGAGCTACATGAAGGTACCTTCGGAACACATTCCAGTGGACACACCATGGCAAAGAAAATCCTTCGGGCAGGATATTTCTGGTCCACGATGGAAGCTGACTGTTACCAACATTCTCGGACATGTCATAAGTGCCAGATATATGCAGATAAGGTGCACGTTCCCCCAGTTCCTCTGAATGTCCTGACTGCACCTTGGCATTTTGCAATGTGGGGCATAGATATGATCGGCGAGATTAAACCTATAGCATCCAACGGGCATCGCTTCATCCTGGTGGCGATCGATTACTTTACAAAGTGGGTTGAAGCAGCATCCTATGCTACAGTAACCAAGAATGTCGTGGCACGGTTCATTCGGCATAACCTGATCTGTCGATACGGCGTCCCGGAAAGGATCATTACGGACAACGGTACCAATCTTAATAACAAGATGATCACTGAGCTCTGCGAGCAATTCAAGATACAGCACCACAAATCTTCTCCTTACCGACCGAAGATGAATGGGGCTGTAGAAGCAGCGAATAAGAATATTAAAAAGATTGTGCAGAAGATGATAGTGACCTATAAAGATTGGCATGAGATGTTACCGTTCGCTCTTCACGGGTACCGTACCTCATCAAGAACGTCAACCGGGGCAACTCCTTTTTCCTTGGTCTACGGCATGGAGGCAGTCTTACCGATTGAAGTGCAGATACCCTCTCTCCGGATAATGAAGGATGCAGATCTGAGCGAAGATGACTGGATCCAGACTCGACTTGATCAGTTGAACCTAATTGACGAAAAGAGACTCGCTGCTATATGTCATGGTCAAATGTACCAAAAACGGATGATCAGGGCATTTAACAAAAAGGTCAGACCACAAGAGTATCAAGTTGGGGATCTGGTAATCAAACGCATCATCCTTCCTCAGAGTGATCCCAGGGGCAAATGGACCCCTACGTACGAAGGGCCATTTGTGGTTAAACATGTGTTCTCAGGAGGAGCCATGATTCTAACCACTATGGATGGTGACGATCTTCCTCACCCCGCCAATGCAGACATAGTAAAAAGATACTACGCATGATAAAAGACCCGCTAGGTTGTCATACCTAGGCAAAAATTAGGGCTTCCCGGAGAACCAAAAGGGTTCGGGCAAAATGAGGGATGAAATGAAAAAATCTGTACACCCGGCAAGCCGAAAACCTGAAAAGGCGGCTTGGGCAAAAATGGGTATCCCGGTGGACTGAAAACCCGAAAGGGCGGTCCAGGAAAAAGTTAGGGATAAAGCATAATACTATGTCTCATTGGATCACCTTGCATCCAGAATCCGGTATCAACCTCAGGTTCAGACGGCATCGACCAATCAGCTTCATCGTCAACTGAGCAGCAAAGTGATGAGACGCTCGAAGATATAAAGGCGATAGCAGAGTTGAAACCAAGTGGGATTATTCTTTTCACATAGTTGTTTTGTTTGTACAAATTGTATAAACTCTGTTGTTCGGCGGCGTTCTCTCACTAGGACGTCAGCCTCTTGTACATAAACGCCTATTTACAGGCAGATTCAAAAATCAATACAAATTCACTTTTCAGACAAATTTCCAGTTGTTTTTCCTTTTTCTGTTTTGTTTTGCGAAGAACGTCCAAGGTTCAATTTTTGATATATGCATTTGACACTAATTGCTAACTCATGAATATTTGCATACGAAACAAAAGGATTAATTACAGGTAACATTAGAAACAGGGGCAATAATGAGTTGTCTAAGCAATCTAATTTCTTTGTCCACCAAGGTACCAAGGTAAGTTCAGCTGAAGAACGTAACCAAGATATCTTAATTCCCCAGAGAGTGAGCCAGCAAGTCAGCAATACTCTCCCCAAGCAGAGTTAGTCTACTGTCAGCCTTAAGGAAGTTGGATTATCCCTAGCAGATCTCAATATTCCTCAGTGGAGTATACAAACATTCTTAACAAGCATCCCCGGCAGTCTTGATCTAAGATTGTTCCCCGGCGGTATACCAGACATCCAGTGGAGCCACTTCCCCAGTACATCTCAAAAAAAAAATTTTCCCCAGGAGAGTCCAGTCCAGAAGTTCCCCCAGGAAAGTGGAATCCATCTCCCCAGCAGGAAGCTTATCCCCAGTAGATTCTGGAAGCTTGTCCCCTGCAGAGCACGAACGCGTCTCCCGGCTTTATTCAGAAGGTTATTTCCCCACCAGGATATAACTGGGTTATCCTCAGCCAATAACCACGGAAATATCGTCCCCGACGAAGTCTCCCTATTCCCCAGCGGAGTTCATCAATTCCTTCAACATAACTCAACAACGGTATCCCCAGCGGAGTTATCACCAATCTCAGCAAAGTATCTCTTTCCCCACAGAGTTCACTCCCCATAGAGTTCACTCCCCGCAGAGTAATCTATTCGCCAGGTTTATTCCCCAACAGAGTCATTTTCTCCTACCGGTATTCTTGCAACCATCATCCCTAGCAGAAACAACGAAGCTCTATTCCTCAACATCATCCCAGGATTCAACTTCCCGGCATTCGTCAAGGATTTATTTTCCTAGACGAAAATACATTTCATAAACATCACATCTTCATACATTATAGCATGCACATACGCATCATGAACATACAATCACATTCATTCTGAGAACATCACGCAGGTCATACATCATGACATCACATACAACTGACATTTTGTCTTTTCAGGACAAAGGTTAATACAAAGATGATTACTATCAACGGTCACAACTAAAGATCTGATTCCTGTATCTTGCCAGGGTGTATCTGTTGATGACTAATTCTAGACTCGATTCCTGTATCTTGCCAGGGCACGTCTGAAGAGTTCGAGGATCTGATTCCTGTATCTTGCCAGGGTGTATCTGTTGATGACTAACATTACCAGACTCGATTCCTGTATCTTGCCAGGGCACGTCTGAAGAGTTCGAGGATCCGATTCCTGTATCTTGCCAGGGTGTATCTGTTGACGACTAACATTACCAGACTCGATTCCTGTATCTTGCCAGGGCACGTCTGAAGAGTTCGAAGATCCGATGCCTGTATCTTGCCAGGGTGTATCTGTTGACGACTAACATTTCCAGACTCGATTCCTGTATCTGGCCAGGGCACGTCTGAAGAGTTCGAATATCCGATTCCTGTATCTTGCCAGGGTGTATCTGTTGACGACTAACATTACCAGACTCGATTCCTGTATCTTTCCAGGGCACGTCTGAAGAGTTTAAAGATTCGATTCCTGTATCTGGCCAGGGCACATCTACATAAATAGTTTGAAGATTAACTCATGTAACAGGACAGGTAATTATTTTCTTTCTCAGGTACGCAAGTTCTCGCTAAGGAATCTCTTACGCGATCGACATCCAGATGGCATCTATAAGCCCATCCTCCTATTCATCAGCCTCCAAATGGCATTTGTAAGCCCATTCCCACCATCATACTGCTGACACTCTACTATGTGAGTGCAAATTTCTGGGCACTCTAGTGTTCAATCATCTTCCACCTTCAGATTACGAAAGGCACGCCAGCCAATCTACATCCTCAGGTCTAAGAAGATTGAACAGGGGCAACTGTTGTACCCCAAAATTTGCCCTCCAATATTCTTCAAGATTTGCCAAGATCAAGGTTCAAAATCTCTCAAGGGTTGCACAGTCCAATTGCCTCCTAACACAGTCCAAATTAGGGTTTTTGTTCTGACAAAGAAATTGAAGTTTTCAAGGGTCCAATCAAGTCCCATATGCCTACATACATTGTCAAGCATCCATATGTCAAGTTTCAAGACTCATAGCACCAAATTGCACAGTCAAAAACCCTAAATGCTCCACAGTCAACTGCAGGGGCAAAATGGTCATTTGACAGTCAACAGTCAAAATTTTTGGACAACATCTTATTTTGAAGCCACAAACATCATTTGATCAATTCTTGATCATGATTCTCAAAGCATGGCTCAAAAAAGTCTCAAGATGCAAAAGTTTCCATTTTTGGACAGTTGAAAAAGTCAAATGCAAATTGACCAGGGCATAACTTCTTCATGGTTTATCAGAAAAATCCCATCCAAATCTCATTTTGAAGATAATGACATTTCCTACAACTTATCTTCACACTTCAAGTCCAAGAAATGCTCTCACAAAAAGTTATCAATTTCAACATTATAGGTCATTTTCAAAAGTCAACAAAAAGACACTTTAAGTCAAAGACCATAACTTGAGATTGGTAAATCAAAATGACATGGGACCAAAGACATTGGTTAGAGGACTTCTAGACCTTTCCAAAATGTCCAAGAACATGTTCATAGCGTCAAAATTGAGCAAGATATGCCTTGTAGAAGTTGGGAAATTTTTGGGAATTTTGAAAAGTCAACTTTGCACAAAAGGCTTCAAAAATGCTAATGGGCCTCAAATTCTTCCATGAATCATTACCCAAAGGCTATGCACGACCCATTGACCTCAAAGGGATGTATTTTCTTATTTTTGATTAATTATTTGAATTTTTAATCTTATTAATTCATTTAATTAAATTTATTTATGAGAAAAATATTAAACAATGGTTTTAAATCTTTTTTGTGCAGCAAATATGTCCATTATGAGCTAAATATTTCGTGCATCAATCAACAAGGCCAAATATTCCATAATTGGCATGATTTTCATGGCAAAAAGATTGGAAAAGATATGGAGAAAATCAAATATTGAAAACATTAATACATGGACTTTGGGCTTGTTTTCATAACCTAATTTGCTTCATGTACATAGGCACAACTCAAACCTAAGGCATTAGACACGAAAGCTGCTCAGAAAAGAGAGAACCAATTTGCAATTTTTCATTAAAAAACTTGAACACTGAAATCATAGGTACAAGGCGATTCAAGGTCTAAAAGCTTGTCCATTACGTTCCTGACATTGCTAGGAACGTGTTGCAATCAAGAACCAATCTCCATACTCCAAGAATTGGTAGAACAGCATTGCGCTTTTCATGAATATGGCCATAATCGTTTTTTAATTTACATGCATTATTCATGATTTTTAATTGTTGATTCTTGCTAACATTGATGTTCTGAAGCTATTGGCAATATTTGATTGAACTAACGATGCGTGTATCAGGATCCACCATTGTTGAAACCTAGGGTTTTAGAAGCTCTAAATTGGGGCTTTACACATGCTAAAAAATCAGACCTTAAAACCTATGCCATTGAAATCGTGACATCCAAACGAAACGAACCATGACCTCGCGCCCTTTTTATGTTTGTCTATGTGCTAATCGCTATTTTTTCAGGCTTCATTTAGTGGGGGTTTAAAACCCCCGCTATTTGTTTATGTTGCAGGCATAAAAACGAAGAAGACGCATGTGTGTCATCTGATGGTTGGACAATTTAAATACTGGCGCGTGATTTTGGTTCATACCATTAACGCTTTGTTTTCTATTATAATAATTACGTTCCACTAACATTACAAAGAAACGTGTTGGCTCAACTGGTGGCTGAGGTGTCCTGCAGGTACTGGGACCTGGGTTCGATTCCCAGGTCCCCCCATATACTTAATAATTTTTGTTGTAACGTGTTCATGTGCAACATGCTCTCAACGTCCTACCATGCACACACACGCCCAGGCTTGCCACATATTCATGATGATCCATCTGAAGGCTATGAATGGAGGTCCATCGTGTACACTCAGTCAACCACATGCATTCAAACTGGAAAAGTCAACAAGGCTTTGATTTCAGTGGGCCAAATTACTTTACAAAAACCTCCCAAATGGGCCAGACACCCCCAATGTTTGCATTATATTTTCTAACTTCCTTTTCTTTTCTTCTTTTTATTTTAATTGTTTTATTTAATTCACAAAAATAATTTTCATAATATAAAAATCAAAAATCAAAAATTGTAATATATTTAGTAATATTTAACTCACTATTAATTTATTTTGTAAATAAACTTTAATAATTAATTTAGTTTAATTTAGGGTTTTCAATTTTAATCTTTTCTTAAATAAATAAAATAGGTAGAATTAGGGTTTCTAACTTATTTTTATCTTTTTTTTTAATAAATAATTTTCTCATCATTATTATCATTATTAATTACTAAATATTCTGTAAATAAATATGTACATTAATTAATTAGTAAATTAGGTTAAACTTCAATATTTTTCTTTAATAATTAAAAATATTTAGAACTAGGGTTTCCTTCTAATTTTAATTCTTTTCTTATTTCATTAAATACCAAAAACCTAAAAAACACTACTTTTCTTTAATTTAATAATTAATTAGACTTTTAATTTTATTTAATTTCAAAAGGGTCCAACGCCCTCGAACGTTCTATTTTTATTCTTTTCGCATGTTATTTTATTTCCTTTCCGAATATTATGTAATTGCTGAAGCCATGTAATAGTAGCTAGGTTTTACTTTCTGCATCTTTTATTAGAACGGGTCTTTGTAATTTGGCGATGTATAGACCCGCGCCTTGTAATAGCGTAGGATTTATCTTTCTGCATTTAAATTTCCGCACTCTTAAACTGCTAACTTGCATGAAAGAATGAATGACTAATTAAAAACAATGCGTAGCTCACCATGCCATGAACAAAGAGAAATATTAAACTGAAAACAACACACAAATTCACACACCACTCTTAGGGTACGCCTCACTGTTGCCTTACCTTCGAAACGTGGTCGTGGAGTATAGGACGTTTTAGTAAGTCCTTATGTCCATGACATGATCCAGTTGCCTCGGAATGGTTGCCTCGAATTAAAAAGGATCAATGGCATAAGGGTAGCTTCTAAGGTGTCCTGTTGTTGCTCTAGTGACCACACTGTCCCTACAAATGAATTGACCCGAACACCTCCAACGGTGGTGCTACCTACCTCTCAATGGTGGGATGGCACTATCTAAAGGACTCTTACACAGCCTAATTCCTTAGGGTAGGTGGATGACTCATAGATACTTGCTCTATTCAAAAACAAATCAAAACTCTTTTCACACCGACACTTTCAAAAAGCTTTCAAAACAATTTTTCAAACACTCTTGAGGACTGATACAAGAGTCGATCTGAAATCTTTAAACGAAACTTTTTCAAACTCACTCACATTTGAAAAGCAAACACATTTTGAAAACACAAATGAGCAAGTATCTAAGAGCCCATGGATAACCATGGATAGAAAGGGTGCTAACACCTTCCCTTTCTATAAATCTACCTCCCGAACCGAGAAATTATCTCATAAGGAATTTTGCTGTGCTTTTGTCCTGTCCATGTTGGAGAAAATAAAAGACGGTGGCGACTCTTGCTTCCGCGACATTTCGCGAACCAGCGTTAAACAGTCAGTTCCAGATCCACCGATCACAGCTGTGTACTTGCAGTCACTACACCCGATAGACTCATAAAGTCGCGATCATGTACAATGTGCTAATATTGCAATGGGAAGATCTGGTGTATACTCATTGCTTATCTGAGGTGTATACTCTGTGGACGGGATGGGACTAATGGTATACTTATGTGTTTTCTTGCGTTAGACCTCACCTAATGAGAATGATCTGGTGTATACTCACTAGTCGGAAGGGAGAACTGGGCATATTTACCACTCTCAATGAGAATGATTTGGTGAATACTCATTGACCAGTGTAAGATATATGGATACGCGATGAGAATGATCTTGTGTATAATCATCGCGTATCAAAGAAATGAGAAAGTTTGATGGGAAATATCTGGCGTATACTCATTTTGTATTGAGAAAATGTGAATGTTCGATGGGAATGATCTGGCGTATACTCATCGCGTATCAAAGAAATGTGAATTTTTATGGGAATGATCTAGCGTATACTCATCGTGTATTGAGGAGATCTGAATGTTCGATAGGAATGATCTGGCGTATACTCATCGCGTATCAAAGAAATGTGAAGGTTTGATGGGAATGATCTGGCGTATACTCATCGTGTATTGAGGAAATGTGAATGTTTGATGGGAATGATATGGCGTATACTCATTGTGTATTGAGGAAATGTGAATGTCCGATGGGAATGATCTGGCGTATACTCATCATGTATTGAGGAAATGTGAATGTTAAATAGGAATGATCATGCGTATATTAATCGTGTATTTAGGAAATATGAATGATCAATGGGAACGATCTGGCATATACTCATCGTGCATTGAGGAAATGTGAGTGTTCGGTGGGAATTATCTTGTGCATACTCATTGTGACACGGGGAAAAACATTTCTCTAGTAGGTAATCACCAGAAGTTAATTATGATGAGACTATGATGCCATGTAGGCAATATCCTTAGGCTCACTAAGATTTAGTTATCTCACCCCAATCTTCTTCTTATTTTTCAGGCACAGGTTTTAGTAGACGAGTTGCTAGATGGTTAGTTTAGAAGACTGTAGACGAACAGATGGCAGGAAGACCTTTGAATATGCTATCTTTCCACTCTGCAATTCTTGAATACAAGCTTATTGTATATGTTCTGATACTATATTATATTGTATTCGGTTTTAATTTCTTGTCTTTTCCAGTTATATGTATGTTTCCCTGTACCATTTTTAGCATTCCTGCATATTATTCTACACACATATGTACGGGGTGTTACAATTGGTTTTTATTTTTATGAAAAAATGCGTTTAAAAAAATTATAATTTATGCGGTACAGGAGGGGAAGTGTTAAGAACATGTTCCTCGTTGGGGGGTGGGAGACCAAATGTTATAACGCATGTAACGCCGGTCGCGAAATGCCTTTAACCTCGACTACCCAGGCGAGGTAACGAAGGGCGACATGAATTGTTGGCACTTAACACATCGATGTTTAAAACACCGAGGTTATTATTTAAAAGTTCATGGGTTCGATCCCTAGGAACTACATATTTTTATTTTCAACACTTTGTTATGTGCTTCATATTCCTATTGGTTTTATTTATAATCTGAGATAATAAGATATTCATTTACCTCAGTTTTATGTAATAACCGAGGGGTTCATAATGAAGCTTTTTACCTATATTTATCAATTTAACTATCATGTGTCATTATTTGCTTGTATATCATTTTCACGGGCCTGTATCATATCATTATATATCTATGAACCTGTCAATATCATTTTTTACAGAGACTACAAAATATGTAACAAAATTGGAATATATCATATCATTTTAAACCAAATGTGTAAATTTACATTGTTATCATCAAGAAAGAATACACTCATTTGACATGATCATATATGCACATGAAAATAACATAACCTCTTTTCATATACAAAATAAGATTATAGCCACCAAGAAAAACTATTATTGTGGTTGTCGAGCTTCATAATGAGATAAGAAGACACTAGCTCAACGTGATCGGATGACATCATTATCTTCTTTTGAGTATGGTTTTTGGATCATAAGCTCCTACAATTAGAACAAAATTTAAACTATGATAAGCTACAAACAACAACATAAACTTAAGAAGTATACATATGTATATTTATATGGATTAAGGTAATACCTTATTCTTCATTCATCCTTGTGTAATGCCTCCAGAGACAATATGAAGCATATATCTCATAACATAATATCCACAAGAATGGTGGTCGGTTTTTTCGCCACTACAAATAATTTTCATTTATTCATGTCACACTGATACACACAAATAATATAATGTCAAAAAGCACAAGTAATATACTTACTCTTTGGTAAACAGAGAATGGCTTCTTACCAATTAGATCTCTTTTGCGCGCATTAAATTCCTCCATTGCTCTACAAACACCGGTTAAAATTAAACATGAATAAACACTTTTCAATTCTAAAGTTAAATTTGATATTAAATATAATACCACTTACACATCCAAAGCTTTAGTCGCGGGTTCGGGCAGTCCAGAGTACAACGAGCAACACACAACTATAGTATTTTTCTTGGAACATATAATAAGTAGTTGTCAACACTACGCCATATAAGGGAATATAGAATGCTTATTTTTGCCATAGACATTGCTTATAAGCGCTGCCTATTCCTGCGCTGCTATAACCATAGGCAACACTTTTTGTCTATGTGAAAGCGCTACTTAATGTAGACCTTAAACAACGCTTTATTGAATAAGAGCTTTATAAAGGCCCATATAGGCAGCGCTTTTAACATTGTAAGCGCTTTCTATAGTGTACCTATAGCAGCACTTTCACTTTAGGCAGCGCTTTCTGAAGTCCCCTTTTAGGTAGCGCTTGTTATTTCATAAGCACTTTCATTAACTCAAACTTATATATACTCAAAATTCTCATCAATGAAAGTGTCACAATACCTTATAAAATTCTCATCTCAATAATGTTTTGACACCAATCCTCCTTAATTTCGTCCAAATGATCTTTCGAATAAGTAGAAGGCTTGTATTCATCAAAGTACTACATAATATAACATAATATGATTTATTTAAAACTAATTAATTAGATGAAATGTGTTAAATATATTAAAATAAATTATAAGTTAGAAACTCATACCATGGTTGGAATCTCTATTTGATTCAAAAGAATAATTTAATTCATAAACCTCAACATGAAATAACCGCAATCTATACCATTACACTGACGAGGACACTACACATGGAAAATATACAAATATATATCATCTCGTATAATTTAACTTGTTTGATCAAGTAGCATAACTAATATAATCAAAATTATGAAAATATACCTGCACTTTAATCCATGTAATATTTTTTGCCTTACTCTTTGGTACTTGAATATTTCTTTGTGATCTAAAAATTTGTATAACCCTAACAAAATATAAACGAAGATTTAGAACAATCTCACATAAAAAATAAATAAGTATACAAATGATGTTTTAGAACAATCTAACTTACGTATCAACCATCTGAAACTTCTCATAATCAAACACCCAAATGTGCTCGATAACCCGAAAATATGAAATATTTGCATATTTGGGGCTTAAGTTATTCATACTTGAAATGTGAATTGCTTCAACTAAAACAGTGACACCACTATTTTGCATAGCACTTCTATTATCTTGTTCTTTGGTATAAAATGCGTATCCATTAATTGCGTATGCGCTATAATAAAACACGAGCAAACTCATACCATATGCTAAACATCTCAACCTTTATGTTATTTAAGCGGGATCTAAGTCAAACTTTGAATAAATATGATCTTTGAACCATTGTATAAAACTTTGATTGTGCTCTCGTACTATCCAATTTTCATTTCTATTCGAATTTAAACCCCGTAATACATCCTTGTGCATTTCAACATACGACTCAACCTCATTGTCATTATGCAGAACATATAAATGCACTTGATCCTGTTCAACCCTTGATATTGTCATAATTTTGTTTCTGATTATATTTTTTCCTTCCTTCCTTTTGATAATATGAGATTTGGGTAGTCCAATGGATTGAACATTGGTAAAATATTTAGTACAAAACTCAACCACTTATTCAACAATGTATCTTTCAACCATACAACCCTCTGGACGACTTCGATTTTTCACGTACCCTTTTAATATTTTCATATAACGCTCAACACGGTAAAACCATCTCATATAAGCTGGTCAACACAATTGTGTCTCTTTCACAAGATGAACAACAAGATGTACCATAATGTCAAAAAATGAGGGAGGAAAATATATTTCAAGCTCACACAAAGTAATAATTATTTATTTTTGCAATATTGGTAAGATCTCAGGATCGATCACCTTACTACAAATTGACCTGAAGAAAAAACACAATTTAGTTATGGCGCTTCTTACTTTTTCTAGAAAAATAGAACGTATACCTATTAGTATAAAAGCTCCATTATAACATGGAAATCACGTGTCTTTAAACTCTTTAACTTGATGTCTTTCACAGACACAAGTCTTCTAATATCTGAAGAGTAACCTTCTAGAACTTTAACTTCACTTAGAAACTTACACTATTTTTTCTCCTTTCTAGATAAAGTATAAGCAACAGGCGGAAAATATGTTCGTGTTCCTTTCTTCATGGGTCCTAATTCAATTCTTATTCCCATTTGTATCCAGTCCTTTCTTGCTTTAAGGTCATCCTTAGACTTACCTTATATAACGAGTAACGTGCCAATAACACTTTCAAATACATTTTTTTCAATATGCATAACATCAAGAAAATGTCTTACATACAACGACTTCCAATACGGAAATTCAAAAAAAATTAACCTCTTCTTCCACCCACCTTTGAAAAGCTTATATGAAAAAGGCTTGTCAAACTGGGTACTCATATCTTTCCCCTTTCCAAAAACTTGGTCACATGTCAATGTAGGTGGAACTCTATCAGGTTTTGGATTTCCATTGAATGCCTTTCTCCACCCACAATAATGATGATTAGAATTTAAGAATCTACGATGACCAAGAAATACATTCTTTTGAAAAAATTCGAATTGCTTCCAATTTTTGTGTTCTTCACAAATAGGACACGCTTTTTGACCTTTACTGTTATACCCTGATAGATTTCCATATGCTGGAAAATCATTAATTATGCCAAATAACATCGCCCTCAAATTGAAACTTTCTTTCCTATATCTATCATAAATCTCCACACCATTCTCCCACAAAATATTTAAATCTTTGATTAATGGTTTCAAGTAAACGTCTATGTCATTCCCTGGTTGTTTAGGTCCAAAAATTAACATAGATAACATCATGTACTTGCGCTTCATACATAGCCATGGAGGTAGGTTATAAATCATAATAATCACATGCTATATGGTATGTGAGATACTTTGAAGACAATGAAGATTCATTCCATCAGTAGATAATGCCAAGCAAAGGTTTCATGCTACTCCTCTAAAATTAAGATAATCATTATCAATTTTCGACCACTGTGGTGAATCTGCCGGATGTCGAAACTTTTCATCAATAATTCTTTCATCTGCATGCCAAGTCAAGTGTCTTGCATCGGTTTCTCTATGAAACATGCATCTAAGTCTCAGAATTATAGGAAAATACCATAAGACTTTTGCCAGAGACAATTTTTTCTTATATCGAGATAAACCGCATTTAGGGCTCTCATTTAACGATGCATATTCATTAAGAAACAAAATGAATTCATTTAGGAAAGCATGTATTTTATCATAGCTCATGCCAATAGAGCACAAATTTGTTTTTGCCTCATATGTTCGATTAGGAAGAACATTATCCTCCGGAAGCATATCTCTCATAATGGCTAAAAACTCTATGAAACTTTTATCCGACCATCCTTCGCCCGCCTTTAAGTTTTACAACTTTAATACCGCATACAGTCTTGTGAATTTAGTGAAACCTTTATACAATGGTTTCTCTGCATTTCTTACCAACCTATCAAACATTTTGGGACAATCCTGAAGATCTCCTTCAAGTGCTTCTGCAATCTCTTCGACTCGATCACAATCGTATGTATCTGTGTCATTGTCATCTGAAGCATATGTCATACTATCCCTCAGTTTAACATTCTCTTTACTTTTCTCACCATGGAATATCCAACATGTGTAACTTCGATCTATTCCGCGCCTCAATAAATGCGATTGCAACCCAATTTGGTCAACCTGACCCACAAAACAACAACTTAAGTAAGGAAATTTCATTCGATTGGCGTCTTTGGCGTGTTCAACAACAAACTTAACGAATTCCAATACCCCATTCTCGTACTCTTTAGAAAATCGATTGGCAGACATCCATTTTTTATCCATGGTCTTACTATTAAGTAAGCTAAACAAAAACAATACTTAAAGAAAAAGGACATAGTCTAAAAAGCTTAATACCAATTACGCATATTCATCGAAAATAAAAATACTATAATTATTCAAGCAACTATAGCAAATTAAAAGAACAACTAAATACCTGTAGAGAAGTCAGCAACTACTGAAACCACACAGTGTAATATTCTTGGAAACACTAAGAAACTCCACTCTTCACAAGTAACCTATATAAATGATCAATTAATTTCATTATAATAAAAAAATCTATAGAATAAGAATTACATTAGAATACTTATACAATATTAAACATATATGTATACACCATTAAATAATTACTAATATTATTTTTAACATATATTTTACTAATAAAACAATTTAAACTAATAAAACAACATTAAATAATCACTAATATTTATACACCATACATCAAGAATATTTATATTATCGAGGACCGACAAAAATCATGACTAATATTTATATCTATATTATCATTAATATTTATACACCATCAAGAATATATATTATCCTTTCTATTATATATTATCACTAATATTTATATTATCGTTTCAACTTTACAGTATCATCAAATAATCACTTATATTATTAACTTTACACCATCAACTATGAGTTCTTTCAATTTCAATTTCAACTCTATGTGAAGTGCTTTCAATTTCAACACTATAAGTGTTATTACGAAAACCTGTCAAACCAAAATTTATAGCTCGATTAATTGTATAGAAATATATTTTCTCTCAATTAATACATGAAATATTCATTGTGACATTTACACAAACACCATACGTGCGAAACTCATTGTGACATTTTCACAAACACCTTACATGCAAAAACCACATGCCACATAAAACACAACATAATGCAACATTATCAACACTAAATCGACACTATCAACACTATCAACTAAACCAAATGAAACATTATATATCAACATTATCAAATATATCAAAAATCATACCTAGAGGAGGAAAGGACCTTGGTTATGAATGGAAGAAAGGATGAAACGGTCTTGAATGGAAGAAGGATGAGAACCTTAAAGAAAGGATGAAATGATTTTCATTTAGAATCAAACGAAAAAAGTGGAACTTAAGGAAGCGGGTTCATATTGTATTGGGCGTAGGGTTAGTGAAAATGGTGTTATGAAAATAATAACATTATTGTGATATTGGGCGTGTTTTTTTATTATTTTATAACAGGACTTTAGGCAGTTCTTTCAAAAGCGCTGCGTAAGGCCACCCTTAGCCAGCGCTTCTAGTAGAAAGCGCTGCTTAATCTCCCCCCCCCCTCCCCTTTAGGAAGCACTTTTACAAAGTACTGCGTAAGCCCACCCTTTAGGCAGCGCTTTTAAAAAGCGCTCTGTAAGTCCACCCTTTAGGCAGTGCTTCTCCAAAGCGCTACAGTACCTACCCCCTTTAACAATGCTTTATCAAACCATATTCACCCTTTTTAGGAAGCACTTTCACAAAGCGCTGCGTAAGCCCACCCTTTAGGCAGCACTTCAGTACCTACCCCCTTTAGCAGCACTTTATCAAACAACATTCACCCCCTTTAGGCAGCACCTTCACCAAGCGCTGCGTAAGCCCACCCTTTAGGAAGCGCTTTTAAAAAGGCTTCTAACACCCCACTTTAGTAACGCATTATCAAACCACATTCACCCCCTTAGCCAGAGTTTTTTAGAAAAGTGTTGTCTAAGGTATACGACCGAATTCCTGTGTTTTTAAAATGGACTTTTAGTAGTGCTTTTGATAAGAAGCACTGCCTTAGGTGTGCTGTCTAATCTTATTTTTGGCGTAGTGCAATGTCAGCTTCATAAACATTCAGAATAATTAATAATATGGATAAAATTGATTTATAAATAAAAACAAAAATTAATATATATTTACTCACAGTAAAATGAGGCCACATAATAATATTTGATGTTCCCTTTCTCCATCAACTTCTCTTGTAAGTAAATATTGATTTTGTGTCCTGGCGAATCTTGAGTAAGAGCAATCCTCACAACATCTAAGATACAATACTTGTTTAGAAGCTTCCTTTTAACACATACATCATGAATGTACCTGCAAGGTCAAATCTTTATGTTAAAGTACAAGAAAGTATGAATATAAATAGAACTCAACATAAAACTATACGTACGAGCTCCATATTTGCAATACTAAATGTTCTAGTTCCTCATCTCCCTTAAAACATTCATGTATAAATTTATTGTTAAGTATAAAGCACTATCGTGGATCATGGCTTAATTTAATACTCGTGCATGTCGTTTCAAGACTCGACATCATAATATCTAATCTCTAAATGCTATCTGGATTTGGACGTGAGGATTCAACACTGCCTTAGTTGGTAAAACTAAGTGTCGCGCTTGTACCTCCCATAACATTCTCAACTACATTATCTCGAATTTTTGACTGATTTGAATTTGTGTGGCTGAATATACCCAATGAACTCAATTTTCGAATCATAAAAACAACATAATTACATTCCATAATTGAAATATACATAAAATAATAAAAACAACATACAACTTATACATCAAGAACATCGCGAGTACACTTCTCGGACACCTTCTCCTCCTTCATCCTTTATCTCTCCTTTTGCTCCTTCTAGACACTCTCCGGCACCATATGCAATAACTTCTCTCTCTCCTCCTTCAAGAACTTCTTCTGCACCATCTGCAACAACCTCTTTATCTTCTTCTCCAGGACCTTCTCCTGCACCGTATGCAACTAGCTCTCTCTATCATCCTCAAAGAACTTATAATGGTCCTCCTACCTCTTCTCCCTTTCATTCCCCAACTTGATAACAACAATCTCTTCAATGTCTCTCTTACTAATTTTCTATCTAGATGATTTAGAGTGTCCGAAATATACCTTGAAGCCGATGCCTCTACCAAGACCACAGACACACCTAGGATGCTCTCTGGTTCCAATCGCTTCTACCAAGATGTCATGAAAATGTTGTGAAGTAAAGAGACCGACTTTAGTTTTGATCTGGACTGGGCCTGCACTTGCCCCACAGTTGAGAGGCCCAACCCAACACCCTTGTATAAGGCCTAAAGGCAAGCAACCCAAGCTAGGGACTGTTAGGAAACTCCCCACGCATCCGTCGAGGAACGTGGCCCATGTATCTGCATCACTGTCATCTTAACTGCCCTCCAGGAATCACTGGTCCAACCCCTATTCTCATGGAGCAGTTGACCAGGGGGAGTCCACTTGCTGGACTCCATACACACGTAAGCCTTGGCAATGTTCATTATTGGGCCTCATCATGGCCTAACAATGGGGACCTTGGCCTAGTGCTGGGGGCTATAAATACTCTCTCATTTGAGAGAGCAGGTATTCATTCTCATACTCATAATAAAATTTGCTTGAACTCTCCCTGAAACTTACTTTAGCATCGGAGTGTCTTGCAGGTACCCCCCAATCTCTCTTTCAACCTCAGCTCAATGTAAGGCCTTGACGATCACTCTGGTCCGGTACGATCATTGGCGCCGTCTGTGGAAAACTAGCTTCCCCGTCTTCATTTACATTATACAAAAGCAACTCCAAATTCTTGATTGTCATGGACGACCTAGCTGCCAACAACATCTTAGACGCCCATCTCGCTGACCCCAACAACAATGTCATCGAACACATGGGTAACAACAACAACAATGGGAAAGATGGCGGCATGGACGGTATCATGAAGAATTACAGAGACTGCATGACTTCCTCATCCTCATCACTCACTAAACCATACGAGGGCACCCAACCTCCCCCCCCCAGAACTATAATTCGAACGCTTTCTAGGAGGTCCCCATCCCTCCTACACTGATGCCACGACCTAGACTGTGTTCGCAGCAATTAACCAGAAGAATTACCTAATCTTCACGCAAGGTGAGCGACTAAGGGTGCTCTAGGAATCTCGTCGAGCCCATAGAAGAAATAGGAGGCCCGACTCCACTTCTCCTCGTCAGGATGAAGACCTTCTTCAATCTCCCCTATGGAATCACAAACAGGACAGATTGCATAGCCTTTCTCGAGGCCAAGGACAATGCTATGACTGATACTACAACCGGTCTCCTTCCTACTCCTCCTACAGGAGCGACAAAGACAACCCCCGCGGTCCTTTATCACAAGCAATCACGGAGGCACCCATTCCTAAAGGAATGGAGAAGCCTCCCCAACTGAAGGAGTATGATGGAATTACTGACCTAGTCGACCACATCAACGGGTTCGAAGAAATGATCAACTATCATAACATCGGGGGACCGATCAAGTGTCGGTTGTTCCCCACAACATTGAGGAAAACTGTTATGGATTGGTATAAATATCTCCCCCCAGGGTCAATCACCTCCTGGAGGAATTTGAAAAACCAGTTCACCAGCTCCTTTACAGCGTCTCGTCTACACCCGAAGACTGAGGCTGCCCTCGAAGTTATCATCCAAAGAAGTGACGAGACCCTTAGAGAGTTCATAGATCGGTTCAATCACGAGGCCATCCAGGTCCCCTATACCGATCACATGAAACAATATCTTCTCGAGAGGGGACTCCTCCCGGGCACAGAGTTCATGAATTCCATTGGCATTAAACCACCCCAGACATTCGATGCTCTCCTTGAAATGGCTAGGGCCTACATGGACTACGAGGAGAGGGAAGCGGCCAACAAAGCCCGTGACCCAAGAAACTGCGGACCAACCAATTCCCTGCGACACCAGGACACAACCCCTCCTTGATGAACATGCAAGAAGATGAGGGATGACAAACCACGGGATCCCCGTGATCATAGAGGACCCGCAGGCAGGCCGATTCACCGAATACACTCTGCTAACAGCTTCTTACGAGCGCGTCTTGGAGGAGTATGCTAATAATGACTTCAAGGACGGCGACAACAAACATCCTCGTTTTTACCCTGCAAAGCCTGGGGCTGACATGAGAAAATACTATCAATACCACCGGAGCCACGAACATCTGACTGAATATTGCGTCCATCTAAGAGACGCCATTGAAACACCCATCAAGGGTGGAAGGCTCAGGCAATATCTCCGCAATGACACTGCTCGCCGGGATTCCCGCGAAACAAGAGAGGTCAAGGAAGACACCCGACCATCAGACGAAACGGCCCCCATCCAAATAGCCTTCTCCGTTACAAGGCCGGAGGACTTCTACGTCTCTAACATACACGAAGAAGAACCTTTGTATATGCACTGTAGGTGGGAAATATTCCCCTCCGCCATGGTTATAACTAGCGGGGGGTTCAACAGAATTTCCATTAAAAGCAAAGAGGAAGCTTGACGACCTAGTCGATGCAACTTTGACTCAAGCGGTGACGTTCGAGAAGG
Source organism: Vicia faba (assembly GCA_948472305.1). Classification (NCBI taxonomy): domain Eukaryota; kingdom Viridiplantae; phylum Streptophyta; class Magnoliopsida; order Fabales; family Fabaceae; genus Vicia; species Vicia faba. Next base: position 691,737,848 of record OX451739.1, read on the forward strand.
TCAATGGAAGATCAGAGCCGACCACAGTCTACCTAGAAGAGTTTCTCGGAGGGGCCCCTAACTCTAGAATCCCTCTTCTGGTAAGGACAAGAATGGCTAATTTCGGCGTTCATCATGTCTTGGTCGACGTTGGGAGTTCCGTCAATGTTATGTACAACCATCTCTTCGAAACCTTACAGCTCGACGACACCCACCTTACACCATATGTGGGGTCCGACCTACAGGGCTTCAATGGCTCGACCTCTAAACCATGGGGGTATGTAGAGCTCTTCGTTACCTTTGGGGAGGAAACCACCACCCGCAAGTGAAGGTGAGATTTCTGGTCATCGACTGCCCGTCTCTCTACAACTATATCCTAGGGAGACCAACACTGGCCGAATTAACCGATGACCCCTCCACCGTCCATCTAAAGATGAAATTCTACACGAGGAGGGGACGCGTCGCCACCATCCACGGTGACCTCTCAGCTTCCCGAAGATGTTTCAATGTAGCTTCAAAGGGACAGAGTACAGCCGAAATCGGGGCCCGACCTGCTAAGAGAGCTACTACTTCTCTACTTGAACCATAACCTGTCAAGACAGAAGAACAAAGAGCTCCTCCCAAGGTCGACTCCATCTCACTGGACACTCGCTTCAAGATGATGAAGCGCCCAACGGCGAATTGGAACTCCTCCGACCAATCCCAGATGGAGACTTCGAGTTCGTCCCCCACGGTGAAGACCCTCCCAAAGGCGTGAAGATCAGCACCAGACTCCCCAACCTGGCGAGGAAGCATATCGAAAATTGTTTGAGAGAGAATGCTGACCTATTCGTATGGAGCACCACGGAGATGCCCGGACTCGACCTCGAGGTCTCCTATCACCACCTGGCCATTGATCCAGCCGCTAGGGCAATAGTACAATGTAGACGTAGGCAGTCTCCCGAGAAAGCGGAGGCTGCTGAAAATGTTGTAAAAGTCCTCCTAGAGGCTAATTTTATTTCTGAGGTCCGGTATTCAACCTTGCTCTCAAATGTTGTACTTGTTAAGAAAAATAATGGAAAATGGAGAATGTGTGTTGACTATACTGATCTTAATCGCCCATGTCCTAAAAACGCTTTTCCTTTTCCTAATATTGACATGATGGTCGATAATTCAGCCAGCTATAAAATTTTATCGTTTATGGATGCTTAGTCGGCCTACAACCAAATCCCAATGGCGATGAGCAACAAGCATTACACTGCTTTCATGACCAGCTCGAGAAATTACTACTATAACATAATGCCCTTCGGCTTGAAAAACGCAGAGGCAACGTACCAGTGGATGATGAATAAAGTCTTCCGCAACGAGATTGGGTATATGCTCGAGGTATACATGGACGACATGATCATCAAATCACGAGCAGCCACCGACCATGTTGCCCTCCTTAAAAAGGTCTTCACCCAAGAGAGACAATGTAGAATGAGGTTCAACCCTGAGAAATGCACTTTTGGGGTTAAGGCGGGCAAGTTTCTCGATTTTTATCTAATAGAACAGGGAATTAAGGCCAACCACGACAAATTACATGAATTTTCCGAGTTTTCTACACCTAATTCGAAGAAATCCATACAAGTCCTGAACGGAATGCTCAGCAAACTCTCTCGTTTAGTGGTGAAGTCCGTGCAACACACTCTTCCATTATTCAAACTTCTACGCAAAGAGGTAGCCTTCGAGTGGACCGAGGAATGCGATAAAGTCCTCCACCATCTCAATAAAATCCTTTCACGGCCTCCCATACTATCACGACTTGCAGACGGAGAAACCTTGTTCCTTTTCCTGGCCGTCTCCGCCAAGGCCGTGAGCGCGACCCTCATCTGCGAGACTCCTTATGGGAAAAAAAGTGTATTTCATGAGCAAAGAACTTCATGGAACCGAGGTAATGTATCAATAGATCGAGAAAGTGGCCTTGGCCCTCGTCAATGCGGCGAGGAGGCTTAGATATTACTTCCTGGCACACACAATCATCATACGGATAGCTCAACCCGTAACACAACTCCTATGTCGACTAGACATGGCAGGTCTAATGCTAAAATGGTCCTTGGAGCTCCCGAAGTCTGACATACAGTACAAGAGAAGGAAGGCCCTTAAGTCCCAAGCATTGGCCGATTTTGTCGTAGAGATGACCGTCCATGACCACCTATAGGGAAAAAGCACAAATGCACCATGTTTATGGATGGAGCTTCCAGCTCGAAAAGAAGCGGTGTCAGAATCCTCCTCGAAAATGAGAAGGGAATCGTGATTGAACACCCCCTCACCCTTTCTTTTCCGACGTTGAACAATCAGGCTGAGTACGAGGCACTTCTTGCAGGGTTACGACTGGCCGAGGATTTGGGTGCCCAAGAGATACAGATTTTCACTGACTCCCAACTTGTCGCATCTCAAGTTCAAGGGGGATACCAGGATAAGAAAGACAGCCTCATCAAATATTTAAACCTGGTCAGAGAACATATGAAAAGGTTTGACCAGGAAGAAATCACGCACGTGCAACGTGAACAAAACACGCGGGCCGACATACTTTCAAAACTCGCAAGCACAAAGAAGAAAGGAGGGAACAAATATGTCATCTAAGAATCCCTTTCTCGCCCGAGAATTGAAAAGACAATTATGCCACCCGAGGTAAATTCCATCGGGGACAACTCATGTTGGACGACCCTGGTGTTCATCTTTATGACAAAATGGGAACTTCCCGTGGATCAAAGAGAGGCAGCCGCGACCAAACGATGAGCATGTTCATACGTGGTACTTGAAAAAAAGCTTTACCGTTGGGAATTCTCCATCCCACTTTTAAAATGTGTCGAGGAGTCCACAATCCCCAAGATCCTGCGAGAACACATGGGCAGAAGATCCCTAACACAAAAGGCGCTGCGAGCAGGTTACTACTGGTTGACCATGCAACAAGATGCCGAGGAGCACCTCAAGAAATGCGACAAGTTCTAGAGCCACACAGACATGAACCTCTCTCCTCCGCACGAGATAACCACATTATCTTCCCCATGGCCATTCGCTTGGTGGGGAATGGACATCCTCGGGCCTTTTGTGCCAGGGACTTACCAAAAAAAATTCCTTATCGTGGTCGTCGACTATTTCACGAAATGGATAGAGGCTGAAGCTCTAGCAAAAATCACTTCACACAACATCCTCCATTTCTACAAATGAAATGTGTTGGCTCGATTCGGGATACTACAAGCGATTGTCACTAACAATGGAACCCAATTCATCGACCAAGGTTTCCAAAGCGTCATTGTCAAACTCGGCACCAAGCAACACTAAACCTCAGTCAACAACCCCCAAACTAATGGGAAAGATGAGACGGCGAATAGGTTCACCTTACGAGGTCTCAAACAATGGATGAACGAGGCCAAAAGAGGATGGGTCAAGAAACTCCACAGATTCATATGGGCGTACCGAACAACACCCCACTCGACGACGGGAGAGAATGTGTTACGTCTGACCTATGGCACAAAAGCTGTTGTGATACGGTGGGAGAACTGACTTGAGTGTTTGTGTTTGTGTTCACAAATGTTGCGATTTAGCAAGAGTCGCCATCGACTTTTCTTTTATCCAAAAAGGAAAGGTGAAAAAGCACAGGAAAGACCTTTAGAGATGTTTTTGAGTCCGGGGGGTAGATTATGAAAATGGAAGGTATTAGCACCCTTTTCATCCATGGTTTTCCATGGGCTCTTAGTTACTTGCTAGATCACTTTCTTTTGTTTGAATGTGTGCTTGTGGTGTGGTTTTTGAAAGTATTTTGAAAATGTAACTTTGTAATGATTCTCGTTTCTATAAGAATGCGTACAAAGTTTTGTTTTGAAAATAGTTCAAAGAGGTGTTTGTGCGATGTTTTTTTAAAAGTGATTTTGAAAAGGGTTTTCTTTGTAATGGCTCTCATTTCTATAAGAATGCGTACAAAGTGTTATCTTTTGAAAATGTTTCAAATGGAAGTGTGAGTGTACAAAATGTTTTTTTTGTGAGCAAGCGAGCAACTAGGAGAAAATCTACCTACTCAAAAGGTCTTAGATGTGATTTTCCTCCTCCTTTATATGTTGCTATCTTACCATTGATTTGGTAAGAAGCGCCATCGTTGGATGTGAAGGGATGGGCGCGGGTCATCGTATAGTCATGATAGCAATGTTGTGAGGTGTCTTAACATTTCTTTTTGAGGGACTAAGATCATTTTGAAAGGAAACATTTATAGCGTCATCGAGGGACTTTGATCTTGTATTTCGATTATTTTTGTTGAGACACCCCACATGCATAACATAACCATTTTTTAGGCAACAAGTGGAGTTAACCTTAAGGGGGCATGTGTGAATAGTGTGTTTGATTTGCATGCATTTAATATTTGATTAGGTTATCTACTTGTTGATTTTATCTCTTGCCATACACACCTTAATTACTAGCATTTACATTTGAAAGCGATAAATTGCAGAAATGTAAAGTCCTACGCTATTACAATATTTAGGAGATGGGGGTACATATGTACGAATGGGGATTTCAAGTAAAAATAAGTCCTAAGTTACTATTACAACCATATTGAAATTTACAATATAAGAAAGAAATGGACTTGTTTAGAAAATGTTTTTGTCTTAAGGAAATAATTAAAAGGAAAATATTTTTATGTTTTTTTTATGTTAATAAAAAAAGAGTTAATAATAAAAATGATGAAAAAGAAAATAAATGAAAGATAGAAACAGTGTTGCTGCAAGAAAAACAATAAGGATCAGAAGTTCCGGAGTCATGAGCGCTGTGACTCAACAGGAAACGTCAGTGGGTATCGGAAGTTCTGAGTTGGTACACTCTTAGGTCATGCAAGACACGTTAGAGAATAAACACAGAAGTTCTAGATTGCTATGTGCTGAACTTATGAATGTTAGAACAGTGAGAAAACCTCATAAGCTCTGTGCGTGTCTAAACAGTAGGAAGAACTCAGAAGTTCTTTATGGTTCTAAGACAGTGAAAGAACAATCAGTAGTTCAGTATGTTATCAGTGCATGAAAATCAGAAGTTCTAAATGTTAAAACAGTGAGTGAACATCAGAAGTTCAGTGTGTTTAAACAGTGAGGAGAACTCATAAGTTCTGTGTTGTGCTAAAGCTTTGAGTGTACATCAGAAATTTAGTGTGTTATCAGCATGTAAGAATCAGAAGTTCAGTGTGTGTCGACCGTAATAAAAAATCATAGAAGTTATGTGTGTTAAAATAGTGAAGAGAACTCATAAGTTCTGTATCCTTAAATAGTGAGAAAATCCTAGAAGTTCTGTATGTTAACATGGTGAGTGAAAAACAGAAGTTCTGCGTTACATTTTGACTTTTAATCAGCACACCAGCAATTCATTTAATTCTTATTAAACATCAAATCAGAAGGATAATAGCACAATAGTTTATAGAAGTTCAAATCCTAAATCTGAGTCTATCCCTAATCAAGAAGTTTTGATCCATAGTTTTCCTATTCATGTAATGATATGTACAACATTAATACTATGATATTTACATGTTAATGATGTTCAGAATGAAAAACAAGCAAAGTCAGAAAGACTTACCTTGAACCTGGAACATGGGCTCGGAGCTTTGGGTTACTGCCTCTGCATGTTCCGAGTCAGCGAGAGACACGGAACATTGGTTGTGTTCTTTGATTTATAGAGGAGGAACAAAAGGTTTTGCTTTGGATTTGCGAAGGTTTTCCCTGTTTCCTCTTCTCTCTTTTGGCCAATCTCTCTCCAAAAGCCAGCCCCTTGAACGTGTGATGGAGCAAAGTATACTTTTGAACATGTTCTGACCAAAGAGCAATGCTTCTGACCAAAGAGCAACGCTTCTGCATGTTCTGATTGAAGCGTTATGTTCTAGACCGTGTTTTCAACTTCTGACTGCACTTGCATAAAGGCTGGCTCAGAAGTTCTGAAGTATCATATTCTCTAGACACTTAGAAAATTTTCTAAATGTTTAGAAAATTTGATTTTTTCAAAGTAACTTCTGACTTCTGATTTTTGATGAACCAATTTCATGCCTTAATGAAATATTATTCTTGGAACTTGATTTTGATTTAAGAGTCAAAGTTTGACTTTTTCATTGTGCTTTTGACCATTTTTCCCTTATGGAGGATTTCCTTGAAAAGTGATGATTCAAGACTTGGGACTTGATAGAAGCAAAACTGTGAGTCAAGGATGAATCTTTGAGAAATGGGAGGGCAAATTTTAGGGTACAATAGTTGCTCCTGTTAAATCTTCTTAAACCTGAGGATACAGATTGGTTGATCTTCCTTTCGTGATCTGAAGGCAGTAGATGATTGAACACTATAGTGCCCAGAAATTTGCACTCGCACGAAGTAATACTGATTGGTAATGTCAGGACTGGGCTTACAGATGGAATTTGGAAGGCAATGATAAATCATAGGAGATGGGCTTAAAGATTCCATCCAAAAAAGATTGGTTGCATAAGAGATTCCTGGTTGAAAATTCTTGTACCTGCTATCAAGGGGGACTTTGCCAGGGAATGTTGATTTATGCACTGGGAAGTAAAGTCTAGGAGCTTTTGGTTGTCCATTACTCTACTGGGGAATTAACTCTTGATTGAAGAGGTGAAAGTAGACTATATACCTGGTCAGGGTCCAGGATATACATTAACTTGCTGGGGAAATATGAAATCGATCTTATTTGATCGGGTCCAGGCTTTACAGTGTTGTAACCTGTTGTTTGGAGATAAGGGAGAAGGAACCTGGATAGTAGGGTTACTTCGGAATGAGAGCCTGGATAGTAGGACTTGTGAGAAGGAACCTGGATAGTAGGGTTACTTCGAAATGAAAGCCTAGATAGTAGGGCTGTGAGAAGGAACCTGGATGGTAGAGTTACTTTGAAATGAAAGTCTAGATAGTAGGGCTATGAGAAGGAACTTGGATAGTAGGTTTACTTAGAAATGAAAGCCTGGATAGTAGGGCTGTGAGAATGAACCTGGATAGTAGGGTTACTTCGAAACGAAAGCCTGGATAGAAGGGTTGTGAGAAGGAACCTGGATAGTAGGGTTACTTCGAAATGAAAGCCTGGATAGTAGGGTTGTGTGAAGGAACCTGGATAGTAGGGTTACTTCGAAATGAAAGCCCGGATAGTAGGGCTGTGATAAGGAACTTGGATAGTAGGGTTACTTAGGAATGAAAGCCTTGATAGTAGGGCTGGATAGTATGGTTACTTCGAAATGAAAGCCTGGATAGTAGGGTTGTGAGAAGGAACCTGAATAGTAGGGTTACTTTGAAATGAAAGCCTGGATAGTAGGGTTGTGAGAAGGAACCTGGATACTAGGGTTACTTCGGAATGAAAGCCTGGATAGTAGGGTTGTAAGAAGGAACCTGGATGGTAGGGTTACTTCGGAAATAATGCCTGTATAGTAGGGCTGTGAGAAGGAACCTGGATAGTAGGGTTACGTCGGAATGAAAGCCTGGATAATAGGGCTGTGAGAAAGAACATGGATAGTAGGGTTACTTCGGAATGAAAGCCTGGATAGTAGGGAAGTGAGAAGGAACCTGGATAATATGGTTACTTCGAAATGAAAGCATGGATAGTAGGGAAGTGAGAAGGAACCTGGATAATAGGGTTACTTCGAAATGAAAGCCTGGATAGTAGAGCTGTGAGAAGGAACTTGGATGGTAGGGTTACCTCGAAATGAAAGCCTGGATAATAGGGCTTGAGAAGGAACTTGGATAGTAGGGTTACTTTGGAATGAAAGCCTAGATAGTAGGGCTGTGAGAAGGAACCTAGATAGTAGGGTATTGAGAAGGAACCTGGATGGTATGGTTAATTCGAAATGAAAGCCTGGATAGTATGGCTGTGAGAAGGAACCTGGAAGGTAGGGTTACTTCAAAATGAAAGCCTGGATAGTAGGGCTTGAGAAGGAAGCTGGGTAGTAGGGTTACTTCGTTTGATCATGTAGATTAGTGGACCCATTTGGTTTCGAGAACTGATTTTCTCTTGGTTTCCTGCATATATGACATGTATAACTGCTGGAATTGTTTGTGATAACTGTCTTTCCTGAAAAGATAACAGGGTTAGTTATATGCGATGCATGAATTTCTTTTTGGGATGATGTTCTCAAAATAAATGAGATTATGATGCATGCGATATGTATGCGCTTGTCATGATGTATGAACACGAAATGCTATTGTGACACGTCCGAGTTTGGGAAAATAAATCCCTGACTGCTGTTGAAGAGTAGGTGAGTCTTTAAACTTTTCTTAGAATATTTCCACCAAGGATTCTTGTTTTGTTAAGGAGAACTCCGCCGGGGAAAGTTGAGAACTCTGTTGGATAGTGTTGATTCCTGCTTGGGAAACGAGTTCTGGAGTCTCAATTGTCTGTTGCTCTACTGGGGAGTCAAAGTTGAGCTAATATCTGGTTGGGTCCAGGTTTCACAGTAACTTGCAGGGGATTGTAGAGTACTCTACTGGGGAAATGGGGTTGTGGTCCTTTGATTTGTAGTAGTTGTAAAGGCAAACTCAAACTGGGGAATCTGTAGTTTGTTAGGAAAATAAACCCTGTTGCCGGTCTGCTAGAGAGGTGACAACTTCGTTGGGGAAAGTCCTCGAGGACTCTTAAGATTGTCTCAGCTGGGGAAAGGGTTTTAGAGGTTAAACTATGGTTGGGGAATCATCCTATGAGAAGGATTGTTGGGGAGACTTGTCATTGCCCCTAGCAGTAAATGTCTGTGGTATTTCCAAAAATGTTTGATTGTATGTAACCCTTTGCTGAGATTGACGTTTAATGCCCCAAGTGACGGAGATGGAGACCTGGCCCTAGTTACTCTGCATTTCTTGAGAGATTTCTTGGAAGCTTAATTGGACTTCCCTAGGTGTGCTGGATAGTGACATGTCATGTCCCCTTGTTGATAAGAGATTTTTTATGGGAGGCATCTTCCTACTTGAAGTGATTTTGTTCACCGAGAAAGCTTTCATTCACTGGATATTCGTCGTGTGAATTTCTCCACTATCAAACAAATATCCATATGCAAACAGTAATATTCAAGTAATGCAAAGTTTATGTTTGTCTTGAAATTTTTGAAAAGGCGTTTTTAGCAAGTAAAGAAGTTTGTAATTCAACTCTGGATTTTGAGTAAAGCCTTACAGGAGTCAGGATACCTTTTGTAACAATATGCTTTCGAACTAACACATGCTTCAATTAGGACTTTTGAAGGGTTGTAACGTGGATTGGTTCATGGTTTACGAAACAAAGGATAAAGGCTCAAAGTATATTTGTACCCACCCGCTCTTCGTGATGTTCTTCAGTCCTAAACTCAGTTAATTGTGCGTTTGAACTCCAATTGAGTCTGGAATGACATTTTGGTGATGGTTCATACAAGTTAAGTTTGTCGGAAGGCAGTCATTTTTGCAACATTTTTCATGTTGTCGAGGATTTATAGTGACATCTTTCTTTTGATTTGTTATCCCTAATTTTTGCCTGACTGTTCCTGTTTTGAGACTACTGTCAGTGGGATGCCCCAGTTTTCTTAAGTCTCCTTTGTAGGTTTTGACTTATTGGGCTTTTCTTTTTGAGAGATAATGACTGCCTATGTGATAGGGAACCATCACCGTCTTTTGATCCCAGAGTAATGTTTCTTGACATCATTTGTTGTATTACGAGATGAGTTTTTGCGATTTTGAACGCGCATTTAAATTAACTGAGAGACTACCCTGCCCCAGGTTTTGATTAAAGATTTTAATTTGGGTTAAAACAGAAAACTTCTACTTCTTTGGCTCGAAGGGGTTGACTAGGGATTATCTTCCTTATAACTCCAGTGTTTAGGATTTTAAAAAAACGCTTGTACATCTTCAGCAAGGTCTGTTCAAAAGCATAATGTATGAGATTATGGCATTTTTTTCATCATCCTCCCTCTAAAGGCTTGTAACTTTTAGCAAGAGTTGAATGTCATAAAGAGAGTTAAAAGCATAGTTTAAATGTAAGGAAAACAAATTGATTGATTCAAGACAAGCATATGCAATGCATTAATGAAACAAAGTTTGACATTAATAGATAATTGTTTGAATAACAAAAGAGAAATTACAACTTGAAAATTCAAAATGAACATAAGCCTCTTTGTTTGAACTTGTAACTTTAGGAGGTAAGCCTTTGAGGAACCGCAGAAGAACTCAGTTTGGCCATCTTGTGTGAATTCCATAATTCCTTAATCGATCAGGTCTTGGATCTTATTTTTCAAACCCCAAAAGTCATTCGTATCATGCCCAGGATTATTGGAGTGGTATGCACATAATGCATTGGGATGATAGCTAGGAGCAGAGGTATTGGGATTCCAAGGAGGATCCCTTGGTGTGATCAGCTTCGACTTCAGCAAATGTTGTAACGCTTGAGAAAAAGGCATGTTTATGTTGGTAAATTATCTTTTGGGCTTGCCTTGCCTTTGCTGATTTTCTGGTTGATGTTGATGAAGTTGTTGTTGGGCTCGTGACGTGGAAGAAAATTGGGAAGGTCTTCCGGCTTCTTGTCTCATGGGAGGCTGAGCAGTGACTTGATTTCCAATTCCGAATGTTTTCCCCATATGGTTGCAGCCGTCTTGAAGAAGTTGGTTGACAAGAACATTTAGCTATTCTTGTCCTTGTGCCAGATTTTGGGTAAGAGCCATCTAGCCCACAAGATGTCCCATCATTTGGACCCTCATTATGGCTTTTTCTGTTTGTAGCCTTTCCAACTGATCATCCTTTGTGCCCTCCGGATTCCCTATGACCATGACCCTTGTGAGGGGAGCTTTCACCTCTTCTTGCCCATTGGACAGGTTCAAGAACATTTCTTGTAGTTGAGCGTTTTGAATCTGAATACTCTTGATGGTCTGTTCTAGGGCCATCTCTATTGAAATAAACAGTAGGAAGATAAGGAAACCTGTATGGGATAAACTTGTCATGATATGATGCATGATATGTGGATGCATGTTTTCAAGGATCTCGCGGGGTAAATGTTAGTAGTCACTTACAACTTTGGTTGGAGTAATTTGTATCAGTGGATGTCTTTCCACGAGAATTAAGCTTACCATATCAAGTGGGTCAGAGCCCTTGACTCAAGTTTGTTGTACTTGATCTTTGACGGAGTTTGATCATAGGAAAATAAATCCTCTTGTCCCTTGATAGACAAATGGTTCAACGTGACCCGACATCATAGGCCCTTGAGATCCTTGTAATGCTATTGAAAATGCTTCTGGTATGATGTTATGATGTATATGTACAAATATGTGAGGTGAGTACCCTCTTGAAGTTTAGTTGGCTCAACCTGTCCTAGTTAATAGTAACCGGGTTCTAAGGGTTCTCAATATCACTGACCTTTCCCTTAGGCATTGTCTCAGCACAATCAATATTTTCTTGATAGATTTCTTGGAATCTTAACTGGACTGCCCCAGGTGTGCTGGATAGTGACATGTGATGTCTCCTTGTTGATAGGAGATTTGTTATGGGTGGCGTCTTCCTACTTGAATTGATTTTGTTCACTGAGAAAGCTTTCATTCACTGGATATTCGTTGTGTGAATTTCTCCACTGTCAAACAAATAACCATATGCAAACAGTGATATTCAAGTAATGCAAAGTTTATGTTTGTCTTGAAATTTTTGAAAATGCGTTTTTAGCAAGTAAAGAAGTTTATAATTCAACTCTGGATTTTGAGTAAAGCCTTACAGGAGTCAGGATACCTTTTGTAACAGTATGATTTCGAACTAACCCATGCTTCAATTAGGAATTTTGAAGGGTTTTAATGTGCCTTGGTTCACGGTTTAAGAAACAAAGGATAAAGGTTCAAAGTATATTTGTACCCACCCGCTCTTCGTGATGTTCTTCAGTCCTAAACTCAGTTAATTGTGCATTTGAACTCCAATTGAGTCTGGAATGACGTTTTGGTGATGGTTCAGACAAGTTAAGTTTGTCGGAAGGCAGTGATTTTTGCAACATTTTTCATGTTGTCGAGGATTTGTAGTGACCTCTTTCTTTTTATTTTTTATCCCTAATTTTTGCCTGATTGTTCCTATTTTGAGACTACATTCAGCGGGATACCCGAGTTTTCTTAAGTCTCCTTTGTAGGTTTTGACTTAGTGGGCTTTTCTTTTTGAGAGATAATGACTTCCTATGTGATAGGGAACCATCACCGTCTTTTGATCCCAGAGGAATGTTTATTGACTTCATTAGTTGTATTACGAGATGAGAGTTTGCTATTTTTAACGGGCATTTGAATTAACTGAGACTACCCTGCCCCAGGTTTTGATTAAAGATTTCAATTTATGTTAAAACAGAAAACTTCTACTTATTTGGCTCGAAGGGGTTGACTAGGGATTATCTTCCTTATAACTCCAGTGTTTAGGATTTAAAACAAAACGTTTGTACATCGTCAGCAAGGTCTGTTCAAAAGCATATTGTATGAGATTATTGCATTTTTTTCATCATCCTCCCTCAAAAGGCTTGTAAATTTTAGCAAGAGTTGAATGTCATAAAGAGAGTTAAAAGCATAATTTAAATGTAATGAAAACGAATGGATTGATTCAAGACAAGCATATGCAATGCATTAATGAAACAAAGTTTGACATTAATAGATAATTGTTTGAATAACAAAAGAGAAATTACAACTTGAAAATTCAAAATGAATAGAAGAATATTTGTTTGAACTTGTAACTTTAGGAGGTGAGCCTTTGAGGAATGGCAAAAGAACTCATTCTGGCCATCTTGTGTGAATTCCAGCATTCCTTCATCGATCAGGTCTTGGATCTTATTTTTCAAAGCCCAACTGTCATTCGTATCATGACCAACATTATTGGAGTGGTATGCACATAATGCATTGGGATGATAGCTAAGAGCAGAGGTATTGGGATTCCAAGGAGGATCCCTTGACGTGATCAGCTTCGACTTCAGCAGATGTTGTAACGATTGAGACAATGGCATGTTTATGTTGGTAAACTGTCTTTTGGGCTTGCCTTTGCTGATTTTCCGGTTGATGTTGATGAAATCGTTGTTGGGCTCGTGACGTGGAATAAAATTAAGAAGGTCTTCCGGCTTCTTGTCTCATGGGAGGCTGAGCAATGACTTGATTTCCAATTCTAATTTTTTCCCCATACGGTTGCAACCTTCTTGAAGAAGTTGGTTGAGAAGAACTTTCAGCTCTTCTTGTCCTTGTGCCAGATTTTAGATAAGAGCCATCTGGCCCACCAACTGTCCCATCATTTGGACCCTCATTATGGCTATTTCAGTTTGTAGCCTTTCTAACTGATCATCCTTTGTGCCCTCCGGATTCCATATGACCATGCCCCTTGTGAGGAGATCTTTCACCTCTTCTTGCCCCTTGGACAGGTTCAAGAACATCTCTTGTAGTTGAGCGTTTTGAATCTGAATACTCTTGATGGTCTGTTCTAGGGCCATCTCTACTGAAATAAACAGTAGGAAGATAAGGAAACCTGTATGGGAAAAACTTGTAATGATATGATGCATGATATGTGGATGCATGTTTTCAAGGATCTCGCGGGGTAAATGTTAGTAGTCACTTACAACTTTGGTTGGAGAAATTTGTATCGGTGGATGTCTTTCCACGAGAATTAAGCTCACCATATCAAGTGGGTCATAGCCCTTGACTCAAGTTTGTTGTACTTGATCTTTGACGGCGTTTGGTCAGAGGAAAATAAATCCTCTTGTCCCTTGATAGACATCTGGTTCAACGTGACCCTGCATCATAGGCTATTGAGATCCTTGAAATGCTATTGAAAATGCTTACAGTATGGTGTAATGATTTTATGTACAAATATGTTGTGGCAAGCAAAACAATAAGGATCAGAAGTTCCGGAGTCAGGAGCGCTATGACTCAACAGGAAACGTCAGTGGGTATCAGAAGTTATGAGTTGGTACACTCTGAGGTCCTTCAAGACACGTTAGAGAAAAAAAACTGAAGTTCTGGATTGCTATGTGCTGAACTTCTGAATGTTAGAACAATGAGAAAACCTCAGAAACTCTATGCGTGTCAAAACAGTAGGAAGAACTCAGAAGTTTTGTATGGTGCTAAGACAGTGAATGAACAATCAGCAGTTCAACATGTTATCAGCGCATGAAAATCAGAAGTTCTAAGTGTTAAAATAGTGAGTGAACATCAGAAGTTCAATGTGTTTAAACAGTGAGGAGAACTAAGAAGTTCTGTGTTGTGCTAAAGTTGTGAGTCTACATCAGAAGTTCAGTGCGTTATCAGCATGTAAGAATTAGAAGTTCAGTGTGTGTTGACAGTGAGAAAAAATCATAGAAGTTCTGTGTGTTAAAATATTGAAGAGAACTCAGAAGTTCTGCGTGCTTAATCAGTGAGAAAATCCTAGAAGTTCTGTATGTTAACATGGTGAGTGAAAAACATATGTTTTGTGTTACATTTTGACTTTTAATCAGCACACCAGCAATTCATTTAATTCTTATTAAAGAGAAAATCATAAGGATAATAGCACAACAGTTTATAGAAGTTCTAATCCTAAATATGAGTCTATCCCTAATCAAGAAGTTCTGATCCATAGTTTTCCTATTCATGTAATGATATGTACAACATTAATACTATGACATTTACATGTTAATGATGTTCAGAATGAAAAACAAGCAAAGTCAGAAAGACTTACCTTGAACCTAGAACGTGGGCTTGGAGCTTTGGGTTGCTGCCTCTGGATGTTCTGAGTTAGCAAGAGAGACGGAACAATGGTTGTGTTCTTTGATTCAAAGAGGAGGAAGAAAAGGTTTTGCTTTGGATTTACGAAGGTTTTCCCTGTTTCCTCTTCTCTCTTTTGGCCAATCTCTCTCCAAAAGCCAGCCCCTTGAACGTGTGATGGAGCAAAGTATTTATAGATTGATTTGTTGTGGTTTTGAGGGGAAAAACAAAAGGGATTAAAACCTTTTTGGTATATTGTTCCATTGCTTTTTAGTCCTAGTTTTCGTATGCCAATTTGATGCAAGTATGGGGTTTGAGAAAGTGAAGACGTGGACTGGGTCAGCAGCAATTTGGAGCATTGTGGCAGCTGGTTGCAGGACTGTGCCATAGTAGGACAACAAGTCACTTAAACGAGGGTTTGGGATTTGGTGATGTTCTGATTGCAGAAGATCGGAAACGTAACCTTCAAATGCTGAAGGGGAATCTTCTGACCAGAGCGTTGAACATAACCTTCATATGCTGAAGAATCATGTTCTTACCAAAGAGAAATGCTTCTGACCAAAGAGTAACGCTTCTGCATGTTCTGATTGAAGCGTTATGTTCTGACCAAAGAGAAACGCTTCTACATGTTCTGATTGAAGCGTCATATTCTAACCAAAGAGCAACGCTTCTGCATGTTCTGATTGAAGCGTTATGTTCTAAACCGTGTTTGCAACTTCTGACTAAACTTGTTATGAACCGTGTTTGCAATTTCATTAAGGCAACTTCTGACTGTTTGGGGGTACAACAGTTTCCCCTGTTCAATCTTCTTAAACCTGAGGATGCAAATTGGTTGATCTGCCTTTCGTGATCTAAAGGCGAAAGATGATTGGACACTAGAGTGCCCAGAAATTTGCACTCGCATGAAGTAATACTGATTGGTGATGTCAGGACTCGGCTTACAGATGCCATTTTGAAGGCGGCGAGAAATCATAGGATGTGGGCTTAAAGATGCCATCCAGAAAAGATTGGTTGCATAAGAGATTCCTGGGTGAAAATTCTTGTACTTGTTATCAAGGGGGACTTTGCCGGGGAATGTTGATTTATACAATGGGAAGTAAAGTCTAGGAGCTTTTAGTTGTCCATTACTCTACTGGGGAATTAACTCTTGATTGAAGAGGTGAAAGTAGACTATATACCTAGTGAGGGTCTAGGCTGTACAGTAACTTGCTGGGGAAATGTGAAATCGATAGTATTTGATCGGGTCCAGGCTTTACAGTGTTGTAACCTGTTGTTTGTAGATAAGGGAGAAGGAACCTGGATAGTAGGGTTACTTCAGAATGAGAGCCTGGATAGTAGGGCTTGTGGGAAGGAACCTGGATAGTAGGGTTACTTCGAAATGAAAGCCTGGATAGTAGGGCTGTGAGAAGGAACCTGGATGGTAGGGTTACTTCGGAATTAATGCATGTATAGTAGGGGTATGAGAAGGAACCTGGATAGTAGGGTTACATCGGAATGAAAGCCTGGATAATAGGGTTGTGAGAAAGAACATGGATAGTAGGGTTACTTCGGAATGAAAGCCTGGATAATAGGGCTGTGAGAAGGATCATGGATAGTAGGGTTACTTCAGAATGAAAGCATGGATAGGAGGGCAGTGAGAAGGAACCTGGATAATAGGGTTACTTCGAAATGAAAGCCTAGATAGTAGAGTTGTGAGAAGGAACCTGGATGGTAGGGTTACCTCGAAATGAAAGCCTGGATAATAGGGCTTGAGAAGGAACCTGGATAGTAGGGTTACTTTGGAATGAAAGCCTAGAAAGTAGGGTTGTGAAAAGGAACCTGGATAGTAGGGTATTGAGAAGGAACCTGGATGGTAGGGTTAATTAGAAATGAAAGCCTGGATAGTAGGGCTGTAAGAAGGAACCTGGATGGTAGGGTTACTTTGAAATGAAAGCCTGGATAATAGGGCTTGAGAAGGAACCTGGGTAGTAGGGTTACTTCGTTTGATCATGTAGATTAGTGGACCCATTTGGTTTCGGGAACTGATTTTCTCTTGGTTTCCTTCATATATGACATGTATAACTGTTGTACCCCAATTTTTTCCCCTAAGATTCCTCTATCATATCATATCAACTCGATCATAACAAGATCACATTAGGGTTGTTTCTTCCTCTTTTTCTATCTCCTATCTTTAAGTTTGCTATTGAGGAATCTCCAAGCACCTTGGTTGTGTATTTTGTATATGTGTTGATTGACTAACTTCTAGTCAAAATACAAAAAAAAATATTTGTCTTTGTCTTTGTATGTTTTTGTTTTGTAGGTACCAAGTCGAAGCATCTGACAAATAAGGATTTCTGGTATCATTTTCCTAAAATCTCTATTTTCAAAGAAAAAGAATTAAAAAAATTCATTTTTTTCACTGATGCAATCGATTTCTCTTAGGGTGCAATCGATTGCATATAGTGTATTTTGCGCCATTTTTGAAAAAAATACACTGTGCAATCGATTTGCACTGTAGTGCAATCGATTGCACAACGTGAAAAAAAAACCAGCATTTTAAACTTGTCAAGTTTTGGCTCCAATTTTCCTTCACTTTTGAAAGATGTATCATTAATTCAAATTTTAGTGCCAATCTTTCATTTTTAAAAAGAATTATCATTAATTCAAATTTTGGCTCTAATATTTGAAAGAATTATCATTAATTCAAATTTTGGCTCTAATTTTTGAAAGAGTTATCATTAATTCAAATTTTGGCTCCAAGAATCAATTACCAAATTACCACTAATCCTAATCCTAAAACTCTATAAGTAGAGCTCTCATTTCATTCAAATTTCAAGCTTTTGATAGCCAAGTCCACCTTGCTAAAAAATATCTCAATTCTCTCCATCTTCAAAATTCACTCAAAGCTCCATTTTCAAAAAGTTAGTAAGCTTTGCATTGAAGCTTACTAATCTTTGAGCTAAACCTTCATCCAAACACTTTTTCTCCATCAATTCTCTACATCCAAGCTTGGTCAATTGATTCTTGTGGTTGAATTGAAGCAAATTCTTGAAGTTGTTTTGATAATTCTCTAGATCTACCTTTGGTAAGTTGGATAATTCATCTTTCACAATGTGATCTCTTGTTGATTTTTGGGTTTGATTCTTTGAGCATTATTTTGTGATTCCATTGGTGTTATTTTCTCATAATATGATGGAATTTTCTTGCTCAATTGGATCCATGATCATAAGGTGTTTGATGGAAAGTTTGAACAAGAAATTGCCCTTTTAAAATGTTGTTTTTGCTATTGTTACTGTGTGCAATCGATTTGCACTAAGTGTAAATCGATTGCACAGAAGCAATTTCACGCGAATTTTTGAAAATTGTACTATGTAAATCGATTTACATAGTAGTGTAAATTGATTTACACCAGGACAGAATGCATTTTTTGCCTTGTTTTGGGGCAGCTTTGATCCAAAATGCTTTTTCTACTCACTCCTTTTGATTGTTGGTTTGGATTGCAATTTTAAATATCCAATTTGTCTTTAAACTCAATGGACTTTGTGATGTAGATGAAGTTGGATAAATGTTCATCAATTCAAATCTACCTAAGAGGGAATTATTTAATTCATTTTTGGTGCTTTGGATTAATGATATGTTCACTGCTTTAATCCATCTAGAGGAGTGGTTAAATTTAAAGATGAAAGAATTTTGAAATGGTGATCCAAATTAGCTTATCATTTCCCTCCCTATTCTTCTTATCCCTTTATTTTTTAATTGTGCTACATGTTAAGGGATGGTGATCTCTATATCATTTATCCAAACATGAAGTACATAGATTGCTATTGACCGGCCTCAAAATAGGTGTGACTTCTACATAAGTCCACTTACGATTGCTTAACATAACGCTAAATTTTGTCCGGATCCGAATAAATGATCATTCATGCCCCAAACTTATGATTGCAAGCCCAAGTATGTTAATTTTATCTCTTTGATCCAATAACCTTGAGATTCATTGTGTGGAGGATTTGGTTCTACCAATCCTCTAATGGATCTACAACACCTTTGGTCAACGCGGATCACTTAAACATCGTTGATCATTACATGTTGCCTTGTGAGAATTCCAAAATCGATGATATACTTGACAAAAAGCAAATGTAACTTGTTGTGTGGAGGCTTTGGTTCTACCAATCATCTAATGATTTCCAAATGCAAGTTTCAAGATGGTCATCCAACTAACCACTAATTACTAACAATTAACTTTACTTTACGCTTTTATTTTCATGCTTTATGAACCATTTACTTTTAGCATTTTACATTTCATGTTATTTTTATCTTTGCTCACTTGAGCATTTACTTTTATGTCATTTTTATTTTGCTCACTTGAGCTTTTCTTTCTTTTTAAAGACACCTAATAATCAACATGAACCATAAAAATCATTAATGATACTTGGACTACATGGTTACTATCCTTTGCATTATGGAGTTATGGACTTCTTGAACTTAGGATTAGAGACCTTGGCCTATCTTGGAGACTTTGTGACTTTATTTGATATTTTGTCTGGAGTTCTTGAGGTTTACCTCAAGACATTGTGTTGTTTGTTTGTTTTGTGTGCAGGTTATTGAGATTACGATCTTTGTTTGTAATCTGGAATTCACCCGTATACAGCCGTTACTCTGCCCAATTTTTGCGAAGACTTAAAACACTTGAAGTTTGGTTCTCTCATGAGGTCTAGTATCTTTGCTTGCTTGGTTTCAATCCGAAGAATGGGAATTCTATATTGAATCATAATGTCAAGTATTGACTTCTTGTTGGTTAGATGGTTCTTATCCCTAGCTTTTACCTTATGCTGTAGGATAGCCTCTTCTTCTTCTCCCATCTTCTTTAATTTCAAAAATCTTCTCCCTCCTTTAAAAAAAAACTCTTCTTGTTTTGAAACTTGAAACATTTTCATAATAAACTTGGACTTAGGTCCATGCATCTTCGAAACATTTTCATAAATAAATTTCAATCAATTTAATAATACCTTGAACTTTTTTTTGTGAGAAGACTAAAGTCAATCAATCTCATTTCAAACTATTTTGCCACTTTGGCTTTTATCTTTAAACTTTTCTCAAAAGATTAGACTCTTGTCAATCCTTGTAGTGATGCAAACAACTATACTTCTACAATATGTAGTGAAGTGAGATATTTTCCACTTGGGTGTTGAGTGAGGCATTGTTGATTTTAAAATCCAAGCCATATCCTCCACTTTGAGATGATGCAAATTCTCCTTTCTCATGATTGTGGGTAGTAAGTATGTTTTTCACACGGACAATTGCGATGATGTCTTATCTCATAAAATCAACCAACACACTTGTGTTTCAAATTTTTTAAAAGATGAACTTCGGGTACCCTGATCCCCTATTGCACGAAAGGTGGTACGTAGGCAATAAAGGTTCGCAACCGCGGCGGGTGCAAAAATCATAAAAATATTTCTTTTCTCACCTCCACCATCCATTTTTTATATAACACATTTTTATAGCCAAAATATATAGATTTTACAAAGAGGTTCCTGCGGAGTACCGTAGATGTTTAGGGTGCTAATACATTCCCTTTGCATAACCAACCCCCTTACCTTGAATCTTTCCCTCTCTTTTTGGGTTATTCGCTCTTTTCCCATTCCTTTGGAAACAATGAAGCGCGGTGGCAATTTTTATTTTGATTTGTATAAAGTCTAGTCAATCCAATGGCTTAGTCTTGCACATTTCTACCGCTATAGAAAAAATGGCGACTTCAACTGGGGAAAGATTGACCTCTTGCTGGTCCATCTCTAAGTGGGTTGAGCCTATCTTTGTTTATATCTGTATATGTGCTATTTTTGTTTATGTGTTATATTTTATAAATATGTTTGTCTTGATTTTCCTGGTTTACAGGGTGCTTGGTGATTACTCATAAGTCCTATACCCGAACTTGGGAAAACTTTAAGATAGGACGGGCGGTATAGTCATGTTAACTTTGAGGGAGTAGTCCCAAAAAAGGAGGCATGAGATCCCCACTCAGTGGAGGCCCCTTTGACTGTAGTGTCGTTTACCGAGTAATCGGGAAGACTTACTGCTTTCGACCTTGGAGCCTTCCGAAGCTGAGGACCGTAGATTGCCTAACCCCTCTTGGCCTTTTAGGTGTAGTGCGGAAGCTATAATGGAGTAATCCAGAAGTAGTTGTCACGCGATACTACGCTCGGACGAGTCTTTCTTGAGAATATTACTAATTACCGAGTTAATCGGGAAGTTGGTAATATCCGAAGGAAGGATGTAGACTCTGAGAACCTCTATAACCTTGTTCGGCAGGTGATAACTTTTTAGACCAATACCTTATGGGTAGTACCTTCGACCTAATGCTCGTGACGTTGAACCTATGAACCCTATATGTGTAATCTTGTGTGTGATTGTTGCATCATGCATCCATGCACTTATAAGCATCTTTTGAAAAAAAACAATATTTCAAGGGATTTAAAGGTTGACTATTTGTGAATATCTCAGGTACTTTTAAACCATGGATTCTGGAAAGAAAAACAAAAGCCTTATTACTTGGATGTTGGCAACGTGTCTATAAACCATAAATCCCTTGAAATATTAAATAAAATAAAACCATGTGCATTGCATATCATGCATCATATTGCACATATTTCTTGCATTTGTTACGCATATCCAGGTGTCTTACCCAGCTTATTTACTTCACTCAACAAGCTGACTCATCACTACAACACTCGGGCTAATTTCAAAGAGAAGATGGAAAACATTAAGAAAGAGATCTTTGAACTCCACAAAGAGGTAACTACTCTGAAGGCTAGCATGGAGTATCTAACTGCTATGGTTAAAACTTTGGTTGTTGCCCAAGTCAATCCTTCTAGGGAGGAAGAAGAGATGGAAAAGGTCTTCACAGAAACTCTGAGATCATTCTTTCATGAGAAGATCATGGTCAATGCACCCTGTGATTTCCCTGAAAAAGTAAATGCGGGAGTGCCTCCAAAAGAGGATGTCCAAAAGGGGTGTTCATCTGAAGATGGTGTCTCAGCTAGTGGTGTGAAGAAGTTTGATAATAACTTTTCTAAGAAGAGAACCAGAGGAAGAAACAATTATCGTCAGAATCAACATGTTCCTCCTGTCATCCTTGTGTTCAACTTACCTCTTGTTGTTCCAGTTTGTCAACAGAATCAGCAAGTTCCTGATTAGAGAAAAAATCAGTTTGATCCAATCCCAATGACCTATACAGAATTGTTTCCCATCCTGATGCAGAGAAATTTGGTTCAGATTCGACTTCCACCAAAGTCCCTGAGAAGATGTCGTGGTACTACAAAGCTGATTTGACTTGTGCCTTTCATCAGGGAGCCCCGGGGCATAGCATTAAAAATTGTTATCCATTGAAAATTGAAGTTCAGAAATTGGTCCGGAGTGGTATCTTGTCGTTTAAGGATATTTGTCTTGAAGTTCAAGTCAAGTCTTTGCCGAAGGATAAAGGTGATTGAAGAATTCCCTGGAGTTTAAGGATGATTAGCCTTCTCAATTTATTAGCATTTTTACTGCTTTCTCATTTGTAATTTTTCTTATTTATCATTGCAATGTTTGCATGTAAGAACTTGTTTGCATTTGAATGTTTAATCTTAATACAATGAGTATGTTTGTCTTGAATAAATTCATTTGTTTCACTCGTATTTGTTTTCAATTTTAAGTTGCCTTATGATACCAACTTGTTACCCATTCTCTTGCCTAGGAAGAGATTGGGAGGAGGATGATGATATTAAAACGCAAATTTTCTAGTTGTATGCTTTTGGATAAAACCCTGTTGACGATGTACAGGCATTGTTTCAAATCCTCAAACACCCGAGATATAAGGGAGTGAAACCCTCGTTAACCCCTTTGAGCCTTGAAGTAGGAGTTTCTTTTTCTATTCAGAAAAAACCCTCATTTTTTTAAAACCCGGGCAAGGTAGTGTTCAGTTAATCTGATTGAGTATTCAAATCTCATCAAGAGTGCGCATCTAAGGATACAATAATGGTTATCCTTCAAGAGGTTGAGGGAATTCAAAACCGCAATGTTTAACCTCCACATATCAGTAGTGTGCATCAAAAGAAGATGTTATCCCAATGGGTATCTCTCACATATCAGGGAATCAGCAGATGACGATACAACAATGGGTATCTTTCATCTACCCAGAAATAGGGCAATCACAATTCTTCCAACAAGTCACAAATGACTCGAAGTCACGCGACATGTTCAAAAAAGATGAGATGAATAAAAAAATTATGATGAAAAAGAAAGAGACAAAAAGCCCCGCTAAGTCGGAACTTGAAAAAACAAGTCGCTTAGGCAAAAGTCAGGGCATCCTGTTGCACTTCGAAGTAAAAATCAAAAGGAATTTGTCCAGAAGGCAAGAAAGAAATGGAAAGCCTGAAATGCGATAGAGGATTACAAGAAATCCTCAGCAAAGAACAGAGTCGCGTGACAAGAAACCCAAAAGAAGCAAGAATGAGTGACTTGCTGTCCAAATAAAACTTTGTTTAATTCCTCAACCGTCTCGAAATTTCTTTTGAGAGATGAATGTTCGTGTCAAGTTAACTGAACTTAGGACTGAAGAACATCATGAAGGGGGTGGGCACCAAATATTTTTGAGCCTTAAATCTTTTTTCTAAAACCGTGAACCAGACCACGTTACAACCCTCAAAAGTCCTAATTGAAACAGGGTTTATTTCGAAAGCATACTCCAATGAGATAGTGTTTCCTGACTCCCATTAATTTTGCTAAATTATTGTGATTGGTATCATATTGCTTTTGTTGTCTTTTGTACAAAAATCCATGTCGCATCCTAACTAGTGATTTTCTCACAAGGTTTTGCGACATCTTTTCAAATAAAATCTTCAAGACTTACATAATTTTTGCATTAGATTTTTCATTCTTAGAATAAACATTTTTTGCTTGTAAAACAACTGCTTGATATCATGAAAGTTTACATTTGAGTATCAGCAAAAGGCATGTTGTCGGGAAGAGTTGTGGAGCAAAGAGGATGTAACATTCAGCAAATCTAGGGTAGTTACGTCAAGATTCGAAAAATCTATGAAATCCATTTGATCAGAAAGGTTATCTTAAAAGCATGCAGCCAAGGGCAAGTTACGAAAGTTACTTTGATCAGCATGGTAAGCTTGAGACACCATATTGGTTTCCAAGGGCATATTCAGATTTGATCAAGATAGTTACTATGTCTAACCCAAGATGAGAACCTTCCTCAAGTTGTGTTATGATGTTGGGTTCATAATCCCATTTTTTCCAGTCTTGCTGCAGACTTCTCCAGCTGAGTGTGATTCTTTACTCAGTCAGGTGGTGATCAAACGGAGATTAAAAAGACATATGAAGCCTTTGCTCATTTGATGGAGTTCTTTCTCCCTTTTTATTGATATAGAATCTCTTGTAGAGTAGTGCTTTCTCTTGTTACGACATTATTGTTGTTATGTGCTTCTCAAGTAGCTAGACAAGGGCAGTATATTTTCTAAGAGGTGTTGAGACAACTGTCAAGTTTTTGGGTTTTCTCTCACCAAGTGTTGAGTTTGATTTAAAATCCCCATAATTTTGAATTCTTACTGTACTGTTAACTTCTTGGTTCCCCAGGAAGGTTCTCTCAGGTCATTTTCGTTGGTATGCGCGTGATTGTTGTATATTGAAGACGATACCAGTGGGTGTAAGGTACAATATTTGGTTTGTGATCCTATTATCCCCGGCCAAGTCTCGGTTCGCTTTTAATTTTGGGTTTGCATGGTCAGAAGCCTCTGTCCCAGATTCCCCAGCGATGTTTTCCCTCATATGATGAAAGATTTTATTCCCTCGGTGTGCTAAGATATCGCTCTTTTTGCAGTATTGGCATTAGTGTTGACTTCTTGATTTCCTAGGAAGACTATACCAAGGCATCTTTTGTTGGAACAGGTTTGTATGATATGAAGACTCAATCCAATATTTTCTAGTGAAGGCCTCGTTTATTTAATAGAAGTCCTTTCTCCCCAAAGAAGTTGGTGCAATAATTACTCTTGAAGAACGTATCTCCGGTTTCCCCAATGGAGCACATATCTCCACTTTCCCCAGTGAAGAACATATCTCCGGTTTCCCCAGTGGAGAACGTATCTTGGTTTCCCCTCGATGATGTGGTTTTGGCCTCCCCATTGAAGTCAGCATGAAGTCCCCAGTAGATGTCTCGATGATGAAGCATTGTCTTCCCCTAGTGAAGTCCGTATGTTTTCCTTCCTTCAAAGTAGGCCTGAATTCCCCAGTGAATGTTTTGACAATTTGGTTTCCATCTGCCTTATTCAAGATCAGTTTTGCAATACCCAGTAGAAGTACAAACCGTGAAAACTTTTGTTTCCCCATTAAAGTCTGTGTGCTATTCCCCAGGAAGGTTATCCCAGGGCATCTCTTGTTGGAATGAGTTTTCATGATGAAAAGTTTTCAATCCGCAGTTTTTTCTCTAGGGAAGTGGATCTGAATCCCCCAGTGAGGTTTGATTGTCTCGGTGTCAGTCTGCTTTATTTGAGGCTGATCTTGCAATCTCCAGTAGATATGTTGCTTTTGAAAAACTGGTTCCTCCGATGAAACCGGAAGAAAGATGTAATATACCAGTATCTGTTTGATTCAGCTACATCTGAATTACGTTTCTCCTCAGTGAAGTTAGGACATGCAATAGGTTTGGTTTCCGCAGTTGCTGTTACCTTTCTTGGATTGGTCTTTCTGGTTGAAGTTTAGCCCAATGTTGTTGGTACCTGAGGCGGTTTTGATTGTTTGTACTGATTATGTATCCTTTTACCAGCATATGCACGATATCACTCATACATTCATACATACATCATACATAGTTGTATTTAGCAAATCATTGCTCATTTGCATTCATTAATTTTATTTTGTTGACATATTACCCTGTTTTACAGAGTTGTGTTATCCTCTCTCCAATAGAGTGTCGGCCTTAAGCAGAAAGTATACATTCTTTTAACTTACCCATTGAGTTATCCCTCGTGGAAGATTTTTGCTTCAACCTTCCTGTACAGCTCTTTGTCTGGATGGATTTGATGTTCCCTCTTGAGTTTGTTTCTCAAAGGATGTATTATGGTTGCCTGTGTCATTCCAGTTCATTTGGGGTTTGAATCTGTGATCCCCAACGATATTATTCACTTTGGATTTCCGAGAACTTTGAGTTTTGGTTTGTGCATTTATTTTGCACGAGAAGACTTTATCTCCTCAACAGGAATAACGTGGAATTTCCCCAGGAAGCCATATTTCTATCCCCAGGAATTCATATCTCTTTCCCCAGGAAATCATATCTCTTTCCCCAGGAAGCCATATCTCTTTCCCCAGGAAGTCATATTGCTATCCCCAGGAAGTCATATTGTTATCCCCAGAAAGTCATTTCTCTTTGCAACTCCCTTTGACAATGAATGGAAGTCTCTTTATTTGAGATAAGCTTACATATTACACTTTCCAGGCAGAGTGCCTTGGTTAAAGAAGAAGTTGAGACCCGTTCTAGGTGAAATACCAGAATTTTGGGGAAAACTTATCTTTTACTTTTTACCTTCAACTATTAAGTTGGTAGTTTACCGTCATCTGTGAGTCGGTATATCTTTATCTTCTACCTTCAACTATTGAGTTGGTATTTCACTATCATCTGTGAGTTGGCATATCTTTTTCTTCTACCTTCAACTATTAAGTTGGTAGTTTACCGTCATCTGTGAGTCGGCATATCTTTTTCTTCTACCTTCAACTATTGAGTTGGTAGTTTACCGTCATCTGTGAGTCGGTATATTTTCTCTCTACCTTCAACTATTGAGTTGGTAGTTTATCGTCATTTGGGAGCCGGTATCTTATTACCTTTTACCTTCATCTATTGAGTTGGTATTTTACCGTCATCTGTGAGTCGGTATATCTTTATCTTCTACCTTCAACTATTGAGTTGGTAGTTCAGCGTCATCTGTGAATCGGTATCTTTTTGATCTTCTACCTTCAACTGTTGAGTTGGTATTTCACCGTCATCTGTGATCCGTTATCTTCTTTCTTTTCTACCTTCATCTATTGATTTGGTAGTTCACAGTTATCTGTCGATCGTTATCATTCTTTACTTTTTCCTTAATATTTGAGCTGATCCTACTATATCTCTTCTTTGGGTCTAACACCAATAGAGTCTTGTCTTTTGTTCACCAGCGATTTATTTTCCTGGTGGGGTTGCTCCTTTGTTTCTTCATTTTTGTGGCATCCCCAGTGTTACTTTGCGTCTCTTTTGTTCCGTTCATATGCATTCATAATCATAAGCATTGCATGGCATCTTAGAGACAAAAATAGGGCTTGTTTTATATTTAAGTATCTCCAATCGCGTCGACACGAAGATTTTTAACCTTCGTATCTCCAGATAGAAGACACTTAAATAAGGGCAGCTGTTGTACCCCAATTTTTCCCCCTAAGACTCCTCTATCATATCATATCAACTTGATCATAACAAGATCACATTAGGGTTGTTTCTTCCTCTTTTTCTATCTCCTATCTTTAAGTTTGCTATTGAGGAATCTCCAAGTACCTTGGTTGTGTATTTTGTATATGTGTTGATTGACTAACTTCTAATCAAAATACAAAAAAATATTTGTCTTTGTCTTTGTATGTTTTTGTTTTGTAGGTACCAAGTCGAAGCATCTGACAAATAAGGATTTCTGGTATCATTTTCCTAAAATCTTTATTTTCAAAGAAAAAGAATTAATAAAATTCATTTTTTTCACTGATGCAATCGATTGCTCTTAGGGTGCAACCGATTGCACATAGTGTATTTTGCGCCATTTTTGAAAAAAATACACTGTGCAATCGATTTGCACTGTAGTGCAATCGATTGCACAGCGTGAAAAAAAAATCAGCATTTTAAACTTGTCAAATTTTGGCTCCAATTTTCCTTCACTTTTGAAAGATGTATCATTAATTCAAATTTTAGTGCCAATCTTTCATTTTTAAAAAGAATTATCATTAATTCAAATTTTGGCTGTAATATTTGAAAGAATTATCATTAATTCAAATTTTGGCTCTAATTTTTGAAAGAGTTATCATTAATTCAAATTTTGGCTCCAAGAATCAATTACCAAATTACCACTAACTCCAATCCTAAAACTCTATAAATAGAGCTCTCATTTCATTCAAATTTCAAGCTTTTGATAGCCAAGTCCACTTTGCTAAAAAATATCTCAATTCTCTCCATCTACCAAATTCACTCAAAGCTCCATTTTCAAAAAGTCAGTAAGCTTTGCATTGAAGCTTACTAATCTTTGAGCTAAACCTTCATCCAAACACTTTTTCTCCATCAATTCTCTACATCCAAGCTTGGTCAATTGATTCTTGTGGTTGAATTGAAGCAAATTCTTGAAGTTGTTTTGATAATTCTCTAGATCTACCTTTGGTAAGTTGGATAATTCATCTTTCACAATGTGATCTCTTGTTGATCTTTGGGTTTTATTCTTTGAGCATTGTTTTGTGATTCCATTGGTGTTATTTTCTCATAATTTGATGGAACTTTCGTGCTCAATTGGATCCATTATCATAACGTGTTTGATGGAAAGTTTGAACAATAAATTGCCCTTTTAAAATGTTGTTTTTGCTATTGTTACTGTGTGCAATCGATTTGCACTAAGTGTAAATCGATTACACAAAAGCAATTTCACGCGAATTTTTGAAAACTGTATTGTGTAAATCGATTTACATAGTAGTGTAAATCGATTTACACCAGGACAGAATGCATTTTTTGCCTTGTTTTGGGGCAGCTTTGATCCAAAATGCTTTTTCTACTCACTCCTTTTGATTGTTGGTTTGGATTGCAATTTTAAATGTCCAATTTGTCTTTAAACTCAATGGACTTTGTGATGTAGATGAAGTTGGATAAATGTTCATCAATTCAAATCTACCTAAGAGTGAATTATTTAATTCATTTTTGGTGCTTTGGATTAATGATATGTTTAGTGCTTTAATCCATCTAGAGGAGTGGTTGAATTTAAAGATGAAAGAATTTTGAAATGGTGATCCAAATTAGCTTATCATTTGCCTCCCTCTTCATCTTATCCCTTTCTTTTTTAATTGTGCTACATGTTAAGGGATGGTGATCTCTATATCATTTATCCAAACATGAAGTACATAGATTGCTATTGACCGGCCTCAAAATAGGTGTGACTTCTACATAAGTCCACTTACGATTGCTTAACATAGCACTAAATTTTGTCCCGATTCGAATATGTCCCGATTGCTTAACATAAGTCCAAGTATGTTAATTTGATCTCTTTGATCCAATAACCTTGAGATTCATTGTGTGGAGGCTTTGGTTCTACCAATCCTCTAATGGATCTACAACACCTTTGGTCAACGCGGATCACTTAAACATCGTTGATCATTACATGTTTCCTTGTGAGAATTCCAAAATGGATGATATACTTGAAAAAAAGCAAATGCAACTTGTTGTGTGGAGGCTTTGGTTCTACCAATCATCTAATGATTTCCAAATGCAAGTTTCAAGATGGTCATCCAACTAACCACTAATTACTAACAATTAACTTTACTTTATGCTTTTAGTTTCATGCTTTATGTACCATTTACTTTTAGCATTTTACATTTCATGCTATTTTCATCTTTGCTCACTTGAGCATTTACTTTTATGTCATTTTTATTTTGCTCACTTGAGCTTTTCTTTCTTTTTAAAGACACCTAATAATCAACATGAACCATAAAAATCATTAATGATACTTGGACTACATGGTTACTATCCTTTGCATTATGGAGTGATGTACTTCTTGGACTTAGGATTAGAGACCTTGGCCTATCTTGGAGACTTTGTGACTTTATTTGATATTTTGTCTGGAGTTCTTGAGGTTTACCTCAAGACATTGGGTTGTTTGTTTTTTTTGTGTGCAGGTTATTGAGATTACGATCTTTGTTTGTAATCTGGAATTCACCCGTATACAGCTGTTACTCTGCCCAATTTTTGCGAAGACTTAAAACACTTGAAGTTTGGTTCTCTCAAGAGGTCTAGTATCTTTGCTTGCTTGGTTTCAATCCGAAGAATGGGAATTCTATATTTACTCATAATGTCAAGTATTGGCTTCTTGTTGGTTAGATGGTTCTTATCCCTAGCTTTTACCTTATGCTTTAGGATAGCCTCTTCTTCTCCTCCCATCTTCTTTAATTTCAAAAATCTTTTCCCTCCTTTAAAAAAAACTCTTCTTGTTTTGAAACTTGAAACATTTTCATAATAAACTTGGACTTAGGTCCATGCATCTTCGAAACATTTTCATAAATAAATTTCAATCAATTTAATAATACCTTGACCTTTTTTTGTGAGAAGAGTAAAGTCAATCAATCTCATTTCAAACCATTTTGCCACTTTGGCTTTTATCTTTAAACTTTTCTCAAAAGATTAGACTCTTGTCAATCCTTGTAGTGATGCAAACAACTATACTTCTACAATATGTAGTGAAGTGAGATATTTTCCACTTGGGTGTTGAGTGAGGCATTGTTGATTTTAAAATCCAAGCCATATCCTCCACTTTGAGATGATGCAAATTCTCCTTTCTCATGATTGTGGGTAGTAAGTATGTTTTTCACACGGACAATTGCGATGATGTCTTATCTCATAAAATCAACCAACACACTTGTGTTTCAAATTTTTTAAAAGATGAATTACGTGTACCCTGATCCCCTATTGCACGAAAGGTGGTACGTAGGCACTAAAGGTTCGCAACCGCGGCGGGTGCAAAAATCATAAAAATATTTCTTTTCTCACCTCCACCATCCATTTTTTATATAACACATTTTTATAGCCAAAATATACAGATTTTACAAAGAGGTTCCTGCGGAGTACCGTAGATGTTTAGGGTGCTAATACCTTCCCTTTGCATAACCAACCCCCTTACCCAGAATCTTTCCCTCTCTTTTGGGGTTATTCTCTCTTTTCCCATTCCTTTGGAAACAATAAAGCGCGGTGGCGATTTTTATTTTGATTTGTATAAAGTCTAGTCAATCCAATGGCTTAGTCTTGCCCATTTCTACCGCTACAATAACTGTTGGAATTGTTTGTGATAATTGTTTTTCCTGAAAAGATAACAGGGTTAGTTATATGCGACGCATGAATTTCTTTTTGGGATGATGTTCTCAAAATAAATGAGATTATGATGCATGCGATATGTATGCGCATGTCATGATGTATGAACACGAAATGCTATTGTGACACGTCCGAGTTTGGGAAAATAAATCCCTGACTGCTGTTGAAGATTAGGTGAGTCTTCAAACTTTTCTTAGAATATTTCAACCAAGAATTCCTGTTTTGTTAAGGAGAACTCCGCTGGGGAAAGTTGAGAACTTTGTTGGAGAGTGTTGATTCCTGCTTGGGAAAAGAGTTATGGAGTCTCAGTTGTTTGTTGCTCTATTGGGGAGTCAAAGTTGAACTAATATCTCGTTGGGTCCAGGTTTCACAGTAACTTGCAGGGGATTGTAGAGTACTCTACTGTGGAAAGGGGGTTGTGGTCCTTTGATTTGTAGTAGTTGGAAAGGCAAACTCAAACTGGGGAGTCTGTAGTTTGTTAGGAAAATAAACCATGTTTCCAGTTTGCTAGAGAGGTGACAACTTTGCTGGGGAAAGTCCTCGAGGACTCTTGAGATTGTCTCAGATTGGGAAAGGTTTTTAGAGGTTAAACTATGGATGGGGAATCATCCTATGAGAAGGATTGTTGGGGAGACTTGTCATTGCCCTTAGCAGTAAATGTTTGTGGTATTTCCAAAAATGTTTGATTGTATGTAACCCTTTGCTGAGATTAACGTTCAATGCCCCAAGTGACGGAGATGGAGACCTGACCCTGGTTACTCTGCATTTCTTGAGAGATTTCTTAGAAGCTTAACTAGACTGCCCCAGGTGTGCTGGATAGTGACATGTCATGTCCCCTTGTTGATAGGAGATTTGTTATGGGAGGTGTCTTCCTATATGAAGTGATTTTGTTCACCGAGAAAGATTTCATTCACTGGATATTCATCGTGTGAATTTCTCCACTGTCAAACAAATAGCCATATTCAAATAGTAATATTCAAGTAATGCAAAGTTTATGTTTGTCTTGAAATTTTTGAAAATGCATTTTTAGCAAGTAAAGAAGTTTGTAATTCAACTCTGGATTTTGAGTAAAGCCTTACAAGAGTCAGGATACCTTTTGTAACAGTATGCTTTCGAACTAACCCATGCTTCAATTAGGACTTTTGAAGGGTTGTAACGTGCATTAGTTCATGGTTTAAGAAACAAAGGATAAAGGCTCAAAGTATATTTGTACCCACTCGCTCTTTGTGATGTTCTTCAGTCCTAAACTCAGTTAATTGTGCATTTGAACTCCAATTGAGTCTGGAATGACGTTTTGGTGATGGTTCATACAAGTTAAGTTTGTCGGAAGGCAATCATTTTTGCAACATTTTCCATGTTGTCGAGGATTTGTAGTGACCTCTTTCTTTTAATTTGTTATCCCTAATTTTTGCCTGACTGTTCCTGTTTTGAGACTACAGTCAGCGGGATGCCCCAGTTTTCTTAAGTCTCCTTTGTAGGTTTTGACTTACTGGGCTTTTCTTTTTGAGAGATAATGATTGCCTATGTGATAGGGAACCATCACCGTCTTTTGATCCCAGAGGAATGTTTCTTGACATCATTCATTGTATTACGAGATGAGATTTTGCAATTTTGAATGCGCATTTAAATTAACTGAGAGACTACCCTGCCCAAGGTTTTGATTAAAGATTTTAATTTGTGTTAAAACATAAAACTTCTACTTCTTTGGCTCGAAGGGGTTGACTAGGGATTATCTTCCTTATAACTCCAGTGTTTAGCATTTTTTTTAAAAACGCTTGTACATCTTCAGCAAGGTCTGTTCAAAAGCATAATGTATGAGATTATGGCATTGTTTTCGTCATCCCCCCTCTAAAGGCTTGTAAATTTTAGCAAGAGTTGAATGTCAAAAAGAGAGTTAAAAGCATAGTTTAAATGTAAGGAAAACGAATGGATTGATTCAAGACAAGCATATGCAATGCATTAATGAAACAAAGTTTGACATTAATAGATAATTGTTTGAATAACAAAAGAGAAATTACAACTTGAAAATTCAAAATGAACAGAAGCCTCTTTGTTTGAACTTGTCACTTTAGGAGGTGAGCCTTTGAGGAACGGTAAAAGAACTCAGTTTGGCCATCTTGTGTGAATTCCAGCATTCCTTCGTCGACCAGGTCTTGGATCTTATTTTTCAAAGCCCAGCAGTCATTCGTATCAAGCCCAGGATTATTGGAGTGGTATGCACATAATGCATTGGGATGAAAGCTAGGAGCAGAGGTTTTGGGATTCCAAGGAGGATCCCTTGGCGTGATCAGCTTTGACTTCAGAAGATGTTGTAACGCTTGAGAAAAAGGCATTTTTATGTTGGTAAACTGTCTTTTGGGCTTGCCTTGCCTTTGCTGATTTTCCGGTTGATGTTGATGAAGTCGTTGTTGGGCTCGTGACGTGGAAGAAAATTGGGAAGGTCTTCCGACTTCTTGTCTCATGGGAGGCTGAGCAGTGACTTGATTTCCAATTCTGAATGTTTTCCCCATATGGTTGCAGCCGTCTTGAAGAAGTTGGTTGACAAGAACATTTAGCTCTTCTTGTCCTTGTGCCAGATTTTGGGTAAGAGCCATCTGGCCTACAAGATGTCCCATCATTTGGACCCTCATTATGGCGATTTATGTTTGTAGCCTTTCGAACTGATCATCCTTTGTGCCCTCCGGATTCCCTATGACCATGCCCCTTGTGATGGGAGCATTCACCTCTTCTTGCCCATTTGACAGGTTCAAGAACATCTCTTGTAGTTTAGCGTTTTGAATCTGAATACTCTTGATGGTCTGTTCTAGGGCCATCTCTACTGAAATAAACAGTAGGAAGATAAGGAAACCTGTATGGGAGAAACTTGTCATGATATGATGCATGATATTTGGATGCATGTTTTCAAGGATCTCGCGAGGTAAATGTTAGTAGTCACTTACAACTTTGGTTGGAGAAATTTGTATCGGTGGATGTCTTTCCACGAGAATTAAGCTCACCATATCAAGTGGGTCATAGCCCTTGACTCAAGTTTGTTGTACTTGATCTTTGACGGTGTTTGATCATAGGAAAATTAATCCTCTTGTCCCTTGATAGACATCTGGTTCAACGTGACCCTGCATCATAGGCCCTCGAGATCCTTGTAATGCTATTGAAAATGCTTCTGGTATGATGTTATGATGTATATATACAAATATGTGAGTGAGTACCCTCTTGAAGTTTAGTTGTCTCAACCTGTCCTAGTTAATAGTAACCGAGTTCTAAGGGTTCTCAATATCACTGACCTTTCCCTTAGGCATTGTCTCAGCATAATCAATCTTTTCTTGCAGCCGAGATATCCCAAAAGTCTGGTCTCAATGAGTGTAGCATCGAGTATCAACCAATTTTCAGCTCTACACCGAAACCCATTATCTCTCTACGTCCTAATGGCCAAGTTGGTCAAGTAAGGTTCTAAGTTCAGTTAGTGCTTCATGACGTCGCTCAGCGGCCCCGTATTCTCCTCGTTTCAAGACAAGGGATACCGGTACCAACAAATGCGTCACACTAACATAGCTATTGTTTCAACCATATCGGTCTATGTCGTACAGTTTCCACAATCTATTGCTACTTACCTAAAAAGGTGCCCCAGATCCGGGTGGAGGATCAAAGCGAGCCCAAACAAAGAACCAAAATGTAAAGCATGCAAATCAAACAATGTAAGCAAGTAAATGTGATCTATCCCTAAGGTAACCCCACTTTTATCGAGTCCCCAGCAGAGTCGCCAATTCTGTGATACGGTGGGAGAACTGACTTGAGTGTTTGCGTTTGTGTTTGCAAATGTTGCGGTTTAGCAAGAGTCACCACCGACTTTTCTTTTATCCAAAAAGGAAAGGTGAAAAAGCACAGGAAAGACCTTTAGAGATGTTTTTGAGTTCGGGGGGTAGATTATGAAAAGGGAAGGTATTAACACCCTTTTCATCCATGGTTTTCCATGGGATCTTAGTTACTCGCTAGATCACTTACTTTTGTTTGAATGTGTGCTTGTGGTGTGGTTTTTGAAAGTATTTTGAAAATGTAACTTTGTAATGATTCTCGTTTCTATAAGAATGCGTACAAAGTTTTGTTTTGAAAATAGTTCAAAGAGGTGTTTGTGGGATGTGTTTTTGAAACTGATTTTGAAAAGGATTTTCTTTGTAATGGCTCTCGTTTCTATAAGAATGCTTACAAAGTGTTATCTTTTAAAAATGTTTCAAATGAAAGTGTGAGTGTATAAAATGTTTCTGTTGTGAGCAAGAGAGCAACTAGGAGCAAATCTACCTACTCAAAAGGTCTTAGATGTGCTTTTCCTCCTCCTTTAGATGTTGCTATCTTACCATTTATTTGGTAAGAAGCCCCATCGTTGGATGTGAAGGGACGGGCACGGGTCATCGTATATTCATGATAGCAATGTTGTGAGGTGTCTTAGCGTTTCTTTTTGAGGGACTAAGATCATTTTGAAAGGAAAAATTGATAGCATCATCGAGGGACCATGATCTTGTATTTCGATTGTTTTTGCTAAGACACCCCACATGCATAATATAACCATTTTTTAGGAAACAAGTGGAGTTAACCTCAAGGGTGCATGTGTGAATAGTGTGTTTGATTTGCATGCATTTAATCTTTGATTAGGGTTATCTACTTGTTGATTTTATCTCTTGCCATACACACCTTAATTACTAGCATTTACATTTGAAAGCAATTAATTGCAGAAATGTAAAGTCCTACGCTATTACAATATTTAGGGGATGGGGGTACATATGTACGAATGGGGATTGCAAGTAAAAATAAGTCCTAAGTTACTAATACAACCATATTAAAATGTACAATATAAGAAATAAATGGACTTGTTTAGAAAATGTTTTTGTCTTAAGGAAATAAATTAAAAGGAAAACATTTTTATGTTTTTTTTATGTTAATAAAAAAAGAGTTAATATTAAAAATGATGAAAAAGAAAATAAATGAAAGATAGAAACAGTGCTGCTGCAAGCAAAACAATAAGGTTCAGAAGTTTCGGAGTCGGGAGCGCTATGACTCAGAAGGAAACGTCAGTGGGTATCAGAAGTTCTGAGTTGGTACACTATGAGGTCCTGCAAGACACGTTAGAGAAAAAACACATAAGTTCTAGATTGCTATGTGCTGAACTTCTGAATGTTAGAATAGTGAGAAAACCTCAGAAGCTCTGTGTGTGTCAAAACAATAGGAAGAACTCAGAAGTTATGTAAGGTGCTAAGACAGTGAATGAACAATCAGTAGTTCAACATGTTATCAGCACATGAAAATCAGAAGTTCTAAGTGTTAAAACAGTGAGTGAACATCAGAAGTTCAGTATGTTTAAACAGTGAGGAGAACTCAGAAGTTTTGCGTTGTGCTAAAGCTGTGAGTGTACATCAGATGTTCAGTGTGTTATCAGCATGTAAGAATCAGAAGTTCAGTGTGTGTTGACAGTGAGAAAAAATCATACAAGTTCTGTGTGTTAAAACAGTGAAGAGAACTCCGAAGTTCTGCGTGCTTAAACAGTGAGAAAATCCTAGAAGTTCTGTATGTTAACATGGTGAGTGAAAACATAAGTTCTGTGTTACATTTTGACTTTTAATCAGCACACCAGCAATTCATTTAATTCTTATTAAACAGCAAATCATACGAATAATAGCACAACAGTTTATAGAAGTTCTAATCCTAAATCTGAGTCTATCCTTAATCAAGAAGTTCATATCCATAGTTTTCCTATTCATGTAATGATATGTACAAAATTAATACTATGATATTTACATGTTAATGATGTTCAGAATGAAAAACAAGCAAAGTCAGAAAGACTTACCTTAAACCTGGAACGTGGGCTTGGAGCTTTGGGTTGCTGCCTCTGGATGTTCTGAGTCACCAAGAGAGACGGAACAGTGGTTATGTTCTTTGATTCAAAGAGGAGGAACAAAAGGTTTTGCTTTGGATTTGCGAAGTTTTTCCCTGTTTCCTCTTCTCTCTTTTGGCCAATCTCTCTCCAAAAGCCAGCCCCTTGAACGTGTGATGGGGCAAAGTATTTATAGATGGATTTGTTGTGGTTTTGGGGGGGAAACAAAAGGGATTCAAACCTTTTTGGTATATTTTTCCATTTATTTTGAGTCATAGTTTTCGTATGCCAATTTGATGCAAGTATGGTGTTTGAGAAAGTGCAGGCGTGGACTGGGTCAGCAACAATTTGGAGCGTTTTGGAAGCTGGTTGCAGGACTGTGCCATAGCAGGGTAGCAGGTTACGTAAACGAGGGTTTGGTATTTTGTGATGTTCTGATTGCAGAAGATCCGAAACGTAACCTCCAAATGCTGAAGGGGTATCTTCTGACCAGAGCGTTGAATATAACCTTCATATGCTAAAGAAATATGTTCTGACCAAAGAGCAACACTTCTGACCAAAGAGCAACGCTTCTGCATGTCCTGGTTAAAGCGTTATGTTCTGACCAAAGAGCAACGCTTCTGCATGTTCTGATTGAAGCGTCATGTTCTGACCAAAGAGCAACACTTCTGCATGTTCCAATTGAAGCGTTATGTTCTGGACCGTGTTTGCAAATTGTGATTGCACTCGTATAGAGGCTGGCTTAGAAGTTCTGAAGTATCATATTCTCTAGACACTTAGGCAATTTTCTAAATGTTTAGAAAAATTGATTTTTTCAAAGTAACTTTTGACTTCTGATTTTTGATGACCAATTTCATGCCTTAATGAAATATGATTCTTGGAACTTGATTTTGATTTAAGAGTCAAAGTTTGACTTTTTCAGTGTGCGTTTGACCATTTTACCCTTATGGATGATTTCCTTGAAAAGTGATGATTCAAGACTTGGGACTTGATAGAAGAAAAACTGAGAGTCCAGGATGAGTCTTTGAGAAATTGGGGGGGGGGGGGGGGAATTTTGGGGTACAACAGCTGCCATCCCCGTAAAAATCTTGGAACCTTCTAAAAGAACTGAGGCCCCTCTAGACTAGGAACTAAATGACAAGGCCGTAACAGAAGAGCTCGACCTAGTCGAGGAAATCCATTCAAGAGATGCTCTTCACGAGGCTACACAAACAACAAATAGCTCTTCGCCATGACAACAAAATCAAAAAGCACGAATTCCATCTCGGCAGCCTAGTCCTGTGGAGAAATAAAAAAGATTCTCGCAAAGAGAAGCTGGCCGTAAACTGGGAAGGACCATACCACGTCCACAGAGCTACGGGAATCGAGGCTTACTACCTCGAACACCTAAATGGAAAACAACTACCTCGACCATGGAATGCCACAAAACTGAAACAATATTACAGCTAAGTCTTTATCCTGCTACAGGCATTGGCAGTCGACAAGTCCTCTCTGATTGACTATAGGATGATCTCGACCTTGTGGGCTTGTTAAGCTACGAACATTGCCTCCAAATATCAATGACGACGGGTTGCTGTTCATTTGTCAAGCAGAACCTTAGCCGGATAGGGACACCTCAACCGAGCTTTATTGTCGAAGTACCCAACAGAAAGAACACTCAGCTCGCGGTGGGAAGTTCACGCCACGAGCTTAAGATCCCGACCGCGACATTGAACTCGTCGGATCCCTACTCCATTTCCTTGACAAATTCGATATGTGTTGATCACAAACAAGGTCGAGCATTAATCTCCAACCTTAGAAATACTAATTGTCATACATTAAGAATGTAAAAAACAATGACATGCAATTATTTATAAACAAGTAGGCATAAAAGAAAAATGAAGGCATTCATGAACGCCGACCATGAAGGCCGACATTGTTTAAATAATTACAAAATTAGGCACAATGGCCACAAATCTAAAATAAATCAATAACGGGCACACAGACCCTAAAAACAATCAAATTTTGTCCTCCCCGTCATTATTCTCGGGAGGATAGAAGATTTTCCCATCAATCACTTGGGTTAAAGAACACGCTCCTTCGACCGCAAGCTCGACCCCTGGGTTCTGAATCCTTAATTTCTCAATGATCGTGTTGAAACCATAGTCGAGGGTGTCCATGACGTCTTGCTCGAGCACCCAGATAGGCGCAATTAGCTCTGCTCAGGATGCCATGCCCTTCTCTGCGTCGGTCTCTTCTTCAGTTGGGGCTGTGATCCCTTCCAACTCTTTTGTTTGGGCAACCAGGGGCTCGTTCTCTTTGGTTACCACCTCCAGTTGGGGCCGCAGCTCAATCAGATCCTTGAGAAGTCGAACTTGGGCCTCGAACTTTGACTCGTTATTTAGGATGTCGCACTTTAATTTCTCATTCTTGGTGTTTTACGGTGGGAGAACTGACTTGAGGTTTTGTGTTTGTGTTCGCACTTGTGCGGTTTAGCAAGAGTTGCCACCAACTTTTTATTTTATCCAAAGGAAAGGTCAAAAAGCACAAGAAAGACCTTTGAGATGTTTTCTAGGGTTCGGGGGGTAGATTATGAAAAGGGAAGGTGCTAA
The DNA here is from genome assembly GCA_948472305.1 of Vicia faba. Classification (NCBI taxonomy): domain Eukaryota; kingdom Viridiplantae; phylum Streptophyta; class Magnoliopsida; order Fabales; family Fabaceae; genus Vicia; species Vicia faba. The sequence continues at coordinate 691,777,024 of OX451739.1, forward strand.
CCCCTTTTCATCCATGGTTTTCCATGAGCTCTTAGTTACTTGTTTTAGATAACTTGCTTTTGCTTTTCAATTGTTTGAAATGGTGCTTTGTGTGTGTGGTTTTGAAAATGTTTTGAAAAGAGGCCTTGTCTAGGCAACCTTTGTAAAAATTCTTTTTTGAATGTTTTACAAAGGTGTTTGTCTTTTGAAAAGATGTTTCAATGTTTGAAAGTTTGTTTTGGGAAATTGTTTTGAAATGTGTTGAGTGCTTGAAATTAGCAAGGATGTTTTGCAAGTTGATTAAGTACCTAGGAGTTGTCTACCCTAACTCAAAGATCTTTGCTACACATTTTTAACCCTTTGACATTGTTGTTTTACCATTTTATTTGGAAAACAACCTTGTGTTTGGATGTTAAACGGGACAGGCGCGGGTCATCGTATACAAACATTGAAAGCAACTTATGAGACACTCTAGCAATTTTGTAAGGGACGAGATCATTTTATCGAAGGCAACATCGAGGGTCATCGAGGGACTACGATCTTTGTTTATCGAAGGGTCATTTGCTAGAGTGTCACATATTTGAGGGACATGATTGTGTTTCCGAGGCAACAAGCGAGGTTACCCTAGAGGTGCACGTGTGAGAAGTGTGTTGATTTCAAGTTATTTGTTCTTGGATTAGGTCATCTAGCGATTGATTTTTTAATCTTGCCATACATGCCTAATTACTATACAATATATAGAAAGCAATAAATTGCGGGAATTAAAAGTCTAAGCTATTACAAAAGTATCCGGGAATGGGGGTACAATTACTACAAATGGGGATGAATCACATAAAAATAACAATGTCCAAATATTACAACCAAATCGAATTATTGTGCGATTCAATATAAAGCTATGACAAATTATGAAATAAAGTAATCAATAAAGTATGAAGTGCATGTATTTACTTGAAAAATAAAATTTATTCTAAAAAAGAAATGATTTAAACTAAAAAAATATCTTTATTATTACTCTTTTGTATTTTTTTAATAATTTTGAAAGAAACGTTTAAAGAAAGAAAATTAACTAAACTAATTCTTTATTTTTTTTACTTTTATTAATCAATTAAAAAAAGGTTTAAAGAAAGCAAACTAATTAAATTAAATTTTTTGATGTTTTTATTATTAGTAACAAATTAATAAAGATAAAAGAAATGATAAAAAGAAATAATTTCAAGACTTAAATTAAACTAAAGAAAATGTTTTCTTTTTTTTTGTTTTAAAAATTATAATTAGTAAATTTATAAGGAAACAAAGCAAAAATGGGCTTTAAAGAATATTGTGAGGTGTTGGGCCCAAATAAAAAGAAAAAGGCCAGGATGGAGGGGGTGCGAGCCAGCAATTGCATGGGCTTTTGGTTGTTTGAAACGGAGTGGCCCAAAACAAACTTAAGCTTGCTTAATTTTTCTGATTAGGGTTTTGTGAAAAGTTTAGGGTTCGTGTTCTGCACTCACAACGGCGCCGTTACTCCTTCGTTCTTTCCCTCATTCATCTTTCTCATTCATCTTCCTCACTCTATCGTCCCTATCGCTTTTAATTCATGAAGAAAATGCTTTTATTTTTATTTTCTGGGAATCCCTAATTTCAGAAATGGAATAAAGGGTTTGAAACGCGCTCTTCTGGTCATCCACCAACCTCACGTTGCCGGAGCACTCTCACTCTCATATCCTCTCAATGATCAGTGATTTTGCTTTAAAACGGTATGGTTCGTTTTTTAGGTTTAACAGTTTCATAGATTCACATGCTTTGTTCATGTTTAGTTTGTTTAACCTATTGTGTTATATGTCTGAGATACAGTAAATGATACTAGGGCGAAAACATACCTGTTGGCGATGGTTGGATAGTGAGAGGGAAGTGACGGTGCTCCTTGGCGGCCGGAGAGTGAGGTGGAAGAAATGATGAAGAAAGCGTGCTATCTGGTAATCTTTTCTTTCCTTTGACTAAATGATGTTGATGCTGCTTCTGAAACTTTGTTTTGTTGTTGGTTGATGATGATTTCTGAAACTTTGTTTGTTATTGAAATGGTTTCAATTTATGGTTGTATTGAACATGATTTGTGACAGTGGAAACTTGGTTTTGGTAGTTTGGTATGATTTTATGGTTATGGTGATTGGAGATTGATGGCCCTGTTTCTTGTTGTTTGAGTTGTTGAAGGTTGTTGGATTTGAAATGAGATACAGGTTTTGGAAATTGTTTTCTTGGTTATGCCCTGTTTCAAAATGGTTTTTCAGTTTAGAAGTTTGAAAATTGTTTTTGATGGTTTTGTTATTGTTCTGCAATTTTGGGATGATTTTTTTGTGGTTTGATAATAGGTTTGGAGGTTGTTTGTAACTGTGTGGACTTGGATATTTTGAAGCTTGGTTCTGCATGTTCTTTTTGAAATGTTTGGTAGGTTTTGAAGGATTTGAGTTACTGAGTTCTGCATGTTTTGGGTTTTGGATGTTTGTTTGCACAGGTTTGGAGTTTTTGTTTACAGTTTGGCTGTTTGTGAGAGGTTTTGTGTATTTGTTTTGGTTGGAACTGAGTTCTGTAGGTTTTTGGCTTGGGTTAACAGGTTAGGAGATTTGTTGTTTGAAACTGTTATACAGTTTTGAAATGTTCATGTTTGTTTGACAATTTTGTTAGGCTTTTGTTAACAGGTTGGGAGTTTTTTGGTTTGAGGTACACAAGTTTGGAACTTTTTTGAGTTTGACAAGCTTTGTGAATGTTTTGCAGCTTGGTGGACTTTTCGAAAAGAGTTGCCAGTTTTTTTTTAATGTTTGACAAACTGTCTTTTTTTCTTCTTGCAGTTTGATGGTATTATACCCTTTTGTCTTTTATTTTGTAACTTGTGACAGTTTTGTGGGCAGGATGGCAAAGTTGTACCTTTCACCAATTTAGGTGATATCTCTCCGCTCTCTCCACTCTCAATGATAAAGCATAAATGCTTTTTTTCCTTTTTTCTGAAAAGTTTTCCAAACTTTTGGAAAATGATAAAAAGCTTTTGCAGCAAGCTTTGCTTGTTGTTTGGTTTACCATACAGTTTTCTTATTTGCCTGTTGTGCTACTGTCTGCATTTGTACTTTCTTCTTCTATTTGTATGCTACTTTGCCATGTTGTTGTGCTAGCTTGCTTGTATTGCTGCATTGTCCAATTTGTATTTGGCTTGCTTGTAATTTGCGCGCCTACTGCTGCTACTGTCTAGCTTGCTGCATTGTTTGGCCTGCTTGTAATTTGCGCGCCTTCTGCTGCTACTGTCTATTTTGCTTGTATTGCTGCATTGTCCAATTTAGTTTGGCTTTATTTAGTTTGCCTTGTTGCATTGTTTGGACATCATGCTGCAGTTGGACCATTTTCTTTGCATTCTTTAGCTTGCATTTTTTTCTCTTTGTGAACCAAGAAGAGTAATCTTCTTGTGATTTGCAAAGAGAAAAATAAAAACGTGATAAAATGAAAATAGCCCCTCTGATTCCAAACGGAAAACTTTAATGATGAACATTTTTCTTTCTTTTTTTTTTGAAAATTCTTGCTTATGCACAATCAACTGTGCTAATCTTTTTTTTTGTCTTTCTTTCATGTGAGCGCAAGTTGGAAGTTGGCAAAGCAGAGAAAGTCAGAGACTTTGTAGCAAACGTGGAAGCAATGGAAGCTTAGGCTTTGATTTTTCTTTGTAACTTAGAGAGATTTTTAATCAGTTGTAGTAATTTATTTTTCAAGTACGATAAGTTGTAAAAACCTAAAGCATATGAATAATAAATTATTTTTTGTAACAACATTTGAAATAAATGAAGAAAGTCTTTATGAGATAATATGATATCCAATAAAGTCCATTACTGTTAGTAACTTGTAATTCTCTCTTTATGTCTTCACTGATTCTTTAAGATTCCTGATTAAAATAACTGAAACTGCATTCCAATAATTCCAATCCAGATAACTTAAACTCCAAGTTATCCAATAATTCTGTAATCTCGTAACCTTGCAACAATATTCCAATCAAAATATGCACTGTGTATTCCAATAAACAAGCAAATGTTTATTCCCTGAACGAGCAAATCTTTTGAAAAGACGCATTTTAACTGGTTAACCTGGATCAAACAAATGCTGCCTTTTCAGTAAATTTGAGAGAGCATGAAAATATGTGACAGCCAATTGACTTTATGAGAATTCAGTTTCTTCTGAGAAATGCGAGGAAAACCCTAATTCTTGATTTACTGCCACAGGAGAAAATTTGTCTGATCGATCCCTGAGCCAATGTTGAATATTTGAATAAACCCTAGGGTTGTGTTTTTTCTGTGAAAAAAAGGGAGGGAAAATTTTGGGGTACAACAGCTGCCCATGTTCAATCTTCTTGAACCTGAAGAGTTAGATCGACGAGTTTGTCGTTCGCGACTCGAAGGTAAAAGATGATTAGACACTTAGAGTGCCCATAAATTTACACTCGTCAAAGTATAGTTGAGGGAATGGGCTTAAAGATTCCATTTGATGATGTGACAGAATCTTGTCGGAGATGGGCTTAAAGATGCCATCCAAGAATGTTTTTTGAATTGTATGTTATAAGTCGAAAGAATGAGTATCAGAAAGGTATCCGTGTATGGAACGTCTCTGGGCCGGGGGTCTGAATAAGCAATAGAATAGCATCTGTGTTTGGAGCATCTATAAACTGTTTTCATGATCCTTGAATTTTGAATAAGAAATAGATTAGCATCCGTGTCTAGAGCATCCATAAAATGTTTTCATGAGCTGAATCTGAACAAGCGATAGATTAGTATCCATGTCTGGAGCATCCGTAAACTGTTTTCATGATCCTTGAATTTGAATAAGCAATAGATTAGCATCTGTGTTTGGAGCATCCGTAATTTGTTTTCTTGAGCTGAATCTGAACAAGCGATAGATTAGCATCCGTGTTTGGAGCATCCGTAAACTTTTTTCATGATCCTATACTGGTAGCTTGTTAATCTTATCCTGAAAAGGGTAAAATATTAGCTGAAACACAAAGTTATGTTGCATGAAATGTATGATGCAATATATGTGTTTTGTCAATGTTTATGATATATGATTGTAATGTAGCTGTCTTGCTGAGGAAAATAAATCCTTGATAGTTTGTGATAATAAAATCTTTGGCTGCTGTCAGGGAAAATAAATCCTTGACTACTGCTGGAGATTCAAAATCTATGACTGCTGAAGATGAGATATCTTGGCTGACTGCTTGGGGATAGAGAATCCTTGGCAACTTGTGGGGATTATACGATGAGAATCCTTACTCGACTGGGGAATAAGGGAAACTCTAGAGATCTCTACCGAGAATCACACAAAGTAAAACCTTGGTCTGCTGGAGAATAAGGAAGACTTTGATGGCTTCTGCAGAGAAATGAGAATCTTCAATTTTCTAGGGGAATTAAAAATTCTGATGAATTCATGCTGAGAGTAAAGAAGGCTCTAGCAACTTCACCGGGGAATCAAGAATAAGAATCTTCAATCCGTTGGGGAGTGAAAAAACTTTGTGGGGAATAGCTATACTGCTGGAGAGTAAGCTATCCTGCTGGGGAGATCAGGAATTTGGGGTGTATGCCAATCTACTGGGGAATTATCCTAGATTGGGGATAAGAAAAAAGTTAATTGTTATCTGGTTGGTTCTCAGACCTTAAGACATCTTGCTGGAGAATCCGGAGACGCTGAACGGTTTCCGTTGTGGATTGATAGTTTGACTCCGTTGGGGAAGACGGTTTTAAGATAACTGTCTGAGGAATTATCTGGTTTTAAAGCGACTCTCCGAGGAATTTTAAAGGTTGAAGACTTGACTCCATTGGGGAAGAAAGTTTCATCTTCACCCAGGATCTGTAATTCAAAGTTTTGGCTCCGCTGGGATTGGGAGTTTGAAGACTTTACTCTGACGGGGATTGTGAATTTTAACTCCGCTGGGGATATGTATTCCAAGGTTTTAGCTCTGTTGGTGATCCGGATGATGTACTGCAGGGGATTTCTCCTAGAATAGCCTAAATACATTTTCCTATACTTTCAAACTATCAGTTTATTCAAATGCATATGCTCATTTTAATAAATCATTGGACGTTTTCAAATAAAACACAAGTGTAAAAAGAAAGGAAAGGCAAATAGTTCTCTGCACTTTGAAGTATCTTTGTATTAACTTTGTGTAAGTATTTTGTACAAAGGAGACATACATCCTAGTAAGAGAATGTTGTCCTAAAAAATGAGAAAAACTTATACAAAGAAAGGTGGCTATGTGTAAAATTTCCATGGGGTTCCTATTCTGATATAGCCTTCGTAACTCAGAACAACTTGTCAATTCGTTGCTTCGTCCGACGATGATTGCGTTGATCAGAAGCCTGGAGTTTTTCTGTGAAGAGATTGGCCTTAAAGTGATCCAACGAGACATAGTCATACGCTTTAATTCCCTAACTTTTTCCTGGGTCGCCCTTTCGGGTTTTCAATCCACCGAGAAACCCTTTTTTGCCCAAGTCGCCCTTTCGGGTTTTCAAATTGCCGGGTGTACAAATTTTTTTGTTTATCCCTAAATTTTGCTTGAACCGCCCTTTCGGGTTTTCGATTCACCGGGATGCCCATTTTTGCCCAAGTCGCCCTTTCGGGTTTTCAACTTTCCAGGTCGTTTATGCGTAGTATCTTTTGACTGTCTGCGTTCGCAGGGTGCGGCAAGTCGTCACCGTCCATGGTGGTGAGGATCATTGCCCCACCAGAAAATATGTTTTTGATCATAAATGGTCCTTCGTAGGTAGGAGTCCACTTGCCCCTGGGATCACTTTGCGGCAAGATGATCCGCTTGACTACAAGATCTCCGACTTGATATACCTGGCGTCTTACTTTCTTGTTGAAAGCCTTGATCATCCGTTTTTGATACGTCTGACCATGGCAAACAGCAGTAAGTCGCTTCTTGTCAATCAAGTTAAGTTGATCAAGCCGGGTCTGAATCCAATCGTCTTCACTCAAACCAGCATCCTTCATGATTCTCAAGGAGGGAATCTGAACCTCGATAGGTAAAACAGCTTCCATGCCGTATACCAAAGAAAAGAGGGTTTCCCCAGTTGAAGTATGCGTTGTGGTATGGTACCCGTGTAGAGCAAACGGTAACATCTCATACCAGTCCTTGTAGGTGACTGTCATCTTTTGAATGATCTTCTTGATATTTTTGTTTGCAGCTTCGACGATACTGTTCATCTTTGGCCGATAGGGAGATGAATTGTGATGTTGAATCTGTAACTGCTCGCACAGAGCGGTGATTATAGTATTATTCAGGTTTGTACCGTTGTCCATGATGATCCTGTCGGGGATACCATATCGGCATATGAGGTTCTACTTGATGAAGCGGGCAACCACATTCTTTGTAACGGAGGCGAAGGAAGCTGCTTCGACCCACTTGGTAAAGTAATCAATGGCCACCAGGATGAAACGGTGTCCATTGGATGTTGTAGGCTTGATCTCTCCAATCATGTCGATTCCCCACATTGCGAAAGGCCAAGGAGCTGTTAGGACATTGAGAGGAACTGGAGGTATGTGTACCTTGTCAGCAAAGATCTGGAATTTGTGACAAGTACGAGAATGTTGATGACAATCAGCTTCCATGGTAGACCAGTAGTAGCGGGCCCGTAGAATCTTCTTAGCCACCGTATGACCGCTCGAGTGGGTGCCGAATGTACCATTATGTAGTTCAGCCATGATCTGCTCAGCTTCAACCTTATCCACACAACAGAGCAGGACGCAATCATGATTGCGCTTGTATAGGATACCATTGCTCAGGAAGAACTTGGCAGAGAATCTCCTTAAGAACTTTTTGTCGTTGACTGAAGCTCCTTCAGGGTATTCTCGAGTCTCGAGATACCTTTTGACTTCGTGAAACCAAGGTCGGTCCACTATTTCTTTGGTATTAATCTCATGACAATGTGCAGGTTCATCCATCCGTTCAATGGTGATTTGGGGAGCCTCATTATCCCAGTTAAGTTTAAACATGGAAGACATTGTAGCTAGAGCATCCGCTAGCTGATTTTCTTCTCGCGGGAAGTGCTCGAAGGTAATCTGCTCGAAATGAGGTAACAATGTCAGGACATGTTCTTTTTAAGGGATGAGGTTAGGATGTTTAGTATCCCACTCTCCTTTGATTTGACTGATAACTAAAGCTGAGTCCCCAAATACAATGAAAGATTTGATTCCCAAGTCAATAGCAGCCTTGAGACCAAAGATACAAGCTTCATACTCGGCCATGTTGTTGGTATAGCTGAAGTAGAGTCTGGTGGTGAAAGGTGTATGGAAACCTTGTGGAGAGATGAGCACAGTACTGATACCGTTTCCAAATGCATTAGAGGCACCATCAAAGTACAGAGTCCATCGGGATCCTTGTTCAGGTCCGCCATACAGCCCGTTACCTTCAATGTTGTCCAATGTCATAATGTCCTCGTCAGGGAAGTCAAACTTCATGGATTTGTAATCTTCGACGGCTTGATGAGCTAGATGGTCAGCTAGTACACTCCCCTTTATAGCTTTTTGGGTCGTGTACTGTATGTCGTATTCGGTCAGGATCATCTGCCATCCAGTGATTCTTCAAGATAAAGCAGGCTTTTCGAAGATATACTTGATTGGATCCATCTTAGATATTAGTAAAGTGGTATGTGTCAACATATACTGCCTTAGCCGACGAGCAGCCCATACCAAAGCGCAGCAAGTTTTCTCGAGCAGTGAGTAGCGGGTCTCACAGTCGGTAAACTTTTTACTAAGGTAATAAATGGCATACTCTTTTCGGCCAGACTCGTCATGTTGGCCCAATACGCACCCCATTGAATTATCCAAAACAGTCAGGTACATGATTAGCGGTCTTCCTTCGATGGGAGGCATTAAGATAGGAGGTTTTAACAAATACTCCTTGATTTTATTGAAAGCAACTTGACTCTCATCATTCCATTTAACCATCTGATCTTTCTTCAACAGCTTGAATATTGGCTCGCAGGTAGATATTAGGTGAGAAATGAACCTTGCAATGTAGTTTAGGCGTCCCAAGAAACCTCTGATCTCCTTCTCAGTGCGAGGGGCAGGCATTTCTTGTATAGCTTTGACTTTGGCAGGATCAACCTCGATGCCTTTGTTATTGACGATGAAACCCAAGAGTTTACCGGACCTGACTCTGAAAGTGCACTTGTTAGGGTTCAATCTGAGCTTGTACTCCTTCAACCTGACGAACAGCTTTTGTAAGTGGTCGAGGTGTTCTTCTTATGTTTGTGAACGGGCTATCATGTCGTCTACGTAGACTTCAATCTAATGATGTATCATGTCATGGAACAAAGCTACCATGGCTCGCTGATAGGTTGCTCCGACATTCTTCAGTTCGAATGGCATCACTTTATAGCAGAAGGTACCCCACTGTGTAAAAAAAGTAGTTTTCTCCATGTCTTCAGGGGCCATTTTGATCTGGTTGTACCCTGAAAATCCATCCATGAAAGAAAATACCTTATGCTGAGCTGTATTGTCAACCAAGATGTCAATGTGCGGTAGTGGAAAGTCATCTTTAGGGCTAGCCTTGTTTAAGTCTCTAATCCACGCACATTCTCACTTTGAGGTCCTTTTTAGGCACGGGAACAATGTTAGCAACCCACTGCGGATAGGAATTACAGCAAGAAACCCAGCATTGAACTGCTTCATCACTTCGGCTTTGATCTTTTCAGACATATCGGGCCTCATTCGGTGAACTTTCTGTTTGATTGGTGGACAGTCTTCTCTTGTAGGGAGACGGTGAACCACAATATCTGTATCGAGTCCCGACATGTCTTCATAGGACCAGGCAAAGATCTCAACATCTTCATTCAACAGCTGAACTAAACGCTCTTTGACACTTGGCTCAAGGTTGGCCCCCACTCTGACTTCTTTTTTGTCTTCATCAGAACCCAAGTTGATTGTCTCTAACAGCTCTTCATGGGGCAGAATAGCCCTTTCTTCCTGTTGTATAAGTCTAGCCAACTCTCTCGGCACTTCACAGTCTTCATCACCTTCGTATTCGGCATGATTGACCAGATCTTTAGGGTCACTAAAGGCCATAGCAGAATTGTTACCCATGGAATCTGGAATGGAAGGGTACCTGCATTTTATGAGTGTGGGTGTGTGTAAGGGATAGCCACGTTTAAACAAATAAAATGTAAAAAGAAAGAGAATGAACACAAAAGTTTATATATGAAAACGTCCATGATTCATTAAAAATGGCATATGAAGATGAAAAATCAAACCCTTACAAATGGACCTATATGCCTCGGGTAAGGCACAAGGGAAAAGTGTATGAATTGTATAAGAATTATTACAGACCAACAGAAAATGTTCGAAAGATAAATTACTGATTTATGAAAGTAATGGGAACGAAGTCTTTCACCTCCCAGTTGTTCAGCCCTCCTTCAACAGTTGGAAATATCCAATCTTCAAAATTTCTCTCCTCTTCACCATCCTCTAAAGCATGAACTCCATGATGGGTGATCTTCAATGGCGGCCCTCCAGCCCGGGAGCGGCGCACAGCCTTTTGAGCAGAAGCAATGAAACCCAAGCCGAATTTATCTGTTTTGTAAGGAAAATCTGGCAGCTGACCCCGTACTGTGCTTCCTCCTTCTTAAATCACAGCCTTCGCATCTTTGAGGGACGACATCTGGGACCTAGGTTTGGTAATGATGGGTACAGAAGTCATTGGCTTGGCTGACGCAACTTCAGGAGAAACCTCTTTAAAGTGATGAAAGGGGGGTCTCGATGAATTCACCATCTAATTCAACATAGCGGAATGGATTTAGATGGCTTATCATATACTCCTCCTCGCCATGAACTGTTATAATTTTCCCCTGGACTGGGTACTTGAGCATTTGGTTCAAAGAAGAAGTGATTGCCTCAACGTTGTGGATCCAGGGTCTTCCCAACAAGCAAGAGTATGAGGGACGGATGTCCATCACGTAAAATGTGGAGTTAAAAGTTTTAGTACCCACTTTAATCGGGATGTCCACCTCCCCGTGGACCATCAGTTTAGAACCATCAAAGGCTCTGACAATGATGTTGTTGGGCTTCAAAGTTAAACCTTCACAGTCTAATCTGTCCAATGCTTTCTTAGGCAAGACATTTAAAGACGGCCCAATATCAACTAGAACGTGAGCAAGAGTAGTCCCTCTGCATTCCACCAAGACTTGCAGCGCGTCATTATGCTTTCTCCCTTTAGATGTTAAATCGGCATCGGAGAAGCCAAGACCGTTGTCGGCTGTTAGGCTAGCTACACACTCCTGAAACTGGTCCACAGAGGTTTCCTGAGGCACGTGGGCCGTCTTCAAGAATTTGATCAAAGCTTTGGCATGAGCTTCGGAACAGAGCAGCAAGGCCAGCATAGAGATTTTTGAAGGGGTTTGCCCCAGTTGTTCTACGACATCATAATCGCTTTTCTTAATTATTTTTAAAATCTCCTCCATTTCCTTTTGAGTGGTCTCGGGGATGACCAAAGGCTGAGACCTCGTCCTGACGGGCGCTTCTTGGATCCCCTTACCTTTATCAGCAGCAACAGCAGAGGGCACAACTACGGGAGTAACAATTTCTTTAATAACTGGAGTTTGCACAGATATGTTGATTGGCACAGGAGTAACCTTTGGAGTATTTGAGGGTCCGAAGATTGCCCTTGGAGGAGCAATCTCCGGAGATAAAATTCTTCCGCTGCGGGTGATTTTACTCGTCCCAGCAATATTTCCTATGTAACGAGTCTCTTCATTGGAACTTTCTTCAACTGATTCAATCTGCTTAACACCGTGGTAGAAGATCTCTCCTCCATAATTCCACGGTATTGATTTGTTAGACTTGTATGGGATAGGCCCCGGCATAGTTATCTTCAGAGGTACAATCTTTGGATCGGGTGTAATCTTAACAGGTCTTTTGGAGACCTTGGAAAGGTTGGTGGAAATGGTAATTATAGCAACATCTTTGACAGGAGTTGGAGTAACAAGAGTTTTCTCAAAGAGGATTTCTTGATTATCCATTAGGCGTTGGATGCCTAACTTCAACAATGGACAGTCGAATTGTAAGGACGAACAAAGGTAGCAATCTTTTCCACAGCCTGAGAAAATCCCGACTTTCAACAGATTCATCTTGATTATTGGCAACAGAGTCATCAAATCATCAACAACAGCAACATACAGATCCTCTTCAATAGCATGGGCATTGTAACCATGCTTTGGCATTGGGGCATAGATCACATTCGGATTTTCAGGCGTGTCAAATTCCACTTCCTTAGCGTCAATTAAATCCTGGATCTTATTCTTGAGGGCCCAACAATCGTTGGTGTCATGCCCCACGCTATCTGAATGATAAGCACACTTGGTGTTGGGATGGTAATGTGGAGAAGTTGTATTTGTATTCTTTGGTGCCTCTCTTAAACTCATAAGGTTTATCTTCAGGATATGGGGGAGAACCTGAGCAGGTGTCATGTTTATCCGGGAATATTGCCGTGTAGGCCTTTCTACCCTTTGCTGGTTGGTTCTAGGTTGACTGTTTCGAGGTTGATCAGCTGCAGACTTCTGAATCATTACGGCCCCCACTGCTGGCCGGCGCTCAACTCTTCCTTGACCTCTTTGGGAGTAAACAGCTGATACATATTTCTTTGCTAGAAAAGGCTTTTTAACGGCAGCGGTAGCAGATGTATCTTTTTGAATTTTACCGCTCTTGATTCCAACTTCAAATCTTTCACCAGTCAGAATTAACTCGGTGAATCCTGCAGACGAACTTCCTATCAAGTGATTAAAGAAAGGACCTGACAGAGTCCCCAAAAACATATCAACAAGCTCTCTTTCAGACAATGGTGGCTGCACCCTTCCAGCCAAGTCCCTCCATTTCTGGGCATACTCCTTAAAGCCTTCATTGGAGACCATACCCATACTCTGTAATTGAGTACGAGTAGGTGCTAAGTCCGTATTATATTGATATTGTCTGTAGAAGGCAGCAGCCAAATCCTCCCAATTGTGCATATCAGACCTCTCAAGCTGGTAGAACTAATCCAATTGCGTACCCGACAAACTATCTTGAAAAAAGTGGACCCATAGGTCCTTGTCAGAAGAATGAGGTTGAATTTTTTTGACGTAAGACCGTAGGTGCATCTTTGGGCAAGACAATCCATCGTACTTAGCAAACAGAGGAAATTTAAACTTGGGGGGATGATAATCCCAGGAACCAACCCTAACTCTTCGAAATCCAGCCCAGGCACTCTTTGCACTTCCATGGCTGCCAGACGCTCTTCCAGATTCTTGTACTTGTCATCTGCAGGAGGATACTATTGTTCAGAATAGTCTTGATCCTCCTCTTCTTCTTCTTCAGCCTCAGACTCAGATGGTACTGCAGATCCCTTTCCTTTACCTACCCATTCGTCAGATGTTGAGGGGAAATCCAGGACCCTTCTAGTTTGACCTTCAAATCTTCTACCCAAAGTAGCCACACCAACTCTTTTCTTTTTCTTCTTTTTCTCCTTTTCCTTCTCTAACAGTGCTTTAAGATCCTCCTGACCCTTTGCCAAGGTCATGAGGAGTTGTTGGAACCGTGAATTCTGCGCTTGTAGGTCTTTGAATGTCTGCTCTATATCCATGTTGCTGAAATAAACAGCAGAGAGATAACGAAACCTAGTGTGAAGACCTATTTATGCATATGATAATATGTATTCATGTATTGCATTCAAGGATTCAAAAATTCAAATTTGTTGTAAACAAAAAGAACACACGTCATATTAATAACATAGAATTTGCTAGTACATCAATGCCCCATGGGCAAAATAATACAAAAATCTAAGGTAAAAAGACTTTGCGCATCCTCTTTGGCGCAATTTAGGTGTTGAGAGTCTGCTCTTTGTGGAGTCATCGAGTAAGTTCCAAAACCTTCTTCTCACTGGCGTAGAAGCTGGCTTTAAAAGTGTTCTATTCTTCCTTGAGTTATATCCAACTCTTTTGCAGATCTTCCAATGATGTCGGCATGTCAGGACGTAGGAGGGTGTATGGAACCTCTCCTTCCATAACAGGCTCTTTGATCACTGGGAGAATGTAGGGGTAAGGCATCATAAGACTCTGGGTGCGGGTTCATACCCATTTGAGGTAAGGCTCAAGAGGGATATAATTCTTGTGTCCCAAAGTCTTATTGTCCACCTTGTTGGGCTTCATCCAAGGACGGATAAACCTTTGTCAAAGTCCTTGAGCGTCATTGCCGAAGTCTAAAATCAAATTCGGAATCATCATGTCATGAGGGCCATATCTTCGGGCATACCCAAACTGTCTCAGAGGCAAACAGGGGTTGTAGGTAATGCCTCCCCTAATTCCAAGTAGTGGGACATTAGGGAATTCCCCATAATGATCAATGATGATGACATTTTCTCTGGACCGAGAACACCAATGAACATCAGAATGTGTAAGAGTCATCAATCGTTGTGACCACCTCAAGCCTTGTTCATTCTTCAAGACTGACTGGGGAAGGTGAGAAATAAACCACCTTGCTAGAAGAGGAGTACAACACATGAGAACACCTCTTTTCCTCATTTTTCGTGTGTGAAATGAGTGGAGGATATCCTTAACTAATGTAGGCACAGGATTCCGAGATATGAAAATCTTGACAGCATTCACATCTATAAGCTGATCAGGGTTTGGGAACAAGACCAACCCATAGATGAGAAGTGCTACAATCTCCTCAAAAGCTTGCAGATCTAGATAATTCCAGCAGTCTTGTGCCTTCTTAAACAGAAACTTTGCCAAGAAACCCTTGACACCACTTCTGGTTTCCCAATAACATATGATATCAGATGGTTGCAAGTGTAAGGCTTGAGCAACAACTTCAGGCTTTGGCTCTCTTTCCATACTGTTGTGGGGTAGTTGATGGAGAATAGGAATCCTCAGGAGTTGAGAAAATTCCTCCAAAGTAGGCACTAGTTGGTAATCAGGAAATGTGAAGCAGTGGTGTAGGGGGTCAAAGAACTGGGAGAGAACTTTCACCATGTCTTCTTCTATGTTGGAGTTGACCAAGTTGACCATGTCTTTCAGTGAAGGGAGAATTCTCTGGAATCTTGGAAGTAAGATCCTTGAGTTGATGAGGGATTCTCACAAGGTTGACCTGAATTGTTTTCCTGCGGAGTGATTCCATTACCTATAAAACAGGAACAAAGATGAAGATCCAAACCCTTGAAATGGTTAGTGGATGCATATGATGCTTCATGATGTTCATGATGTATGCACAAATGTATGTAAAAACAAATCACATAAGATCCTAGTTTCAGGCTTGCATGGGGTTTCATAAGTAAGTACCCCCTTGATGTTAGTTGGCTCAACCTGTCCTCTAAATAGTAACCGGGTTCTAAGGAACTCAATATCATTGGATTATTTTCTGTATTCATTGTTTCAGTTTAGCCACTTTACTGGCGACCGAAATATTCCAAGAAAATAACCCTCAATGAGTGTAGTATCGAGTATCTACCAACTTTGGACTGCACCAAAGTTGGTCATCTCACTACCCCTAAAAAGGCCAAGATGGTCAAGTAAAGGTTCTAAAAGTCCATTAGTGCTTCATGACATCACTCAGTGGCCCCGTATTCTCTTTGATTGACTCAAAGGCTACCGGTACCCACAAATATGTCGCACTAATATAGTTATTGCTTCAACCATGTCGGTATACCACGCACAGTTTCCATAACGTATTTCTATTTACCTATGAATGTTTCCCAAATCCGGGTAGAGGATTTCAAACCCAAACAATAGAACCAAATGTAAAGCAATCAAAGTAAACAAAGTAAGCATGTAAAGGTGATCTAAACCCTAAGGTAACCCCACTTTAATTTAAATCCCCAGCAGAGTCGCCAGTTCTGTGATATAGTGGGAGAACTGACTTGAGGTTTTGCATTTGTGTTCGCACTTGTGCGGTTTAGCAAGAGTCGCCACCGAATTTTTATTTTATCCAAAGGAAAGGTCAAAAAGCACATGAAAGACCTTTGAGATGTTTTCTTGGGTTCGGGGGGTAGATTATGAAAAGGGAAGGTGCTAGCACCCTTTTCATCCATGGTTTTCCATGGGCTCTTAGTTACTTGTTTTAGATCACTTGCTTTTGCTTTTCAATTGTTTGAAATGGTGCTTTGTGTGTGTGGTTTTGAAAATGTTTTGAAAAGAGGCCTTGTCTAGGAAACCTTTGTAACAATTCTTGTTTGAATGTTTTACAAAGGTGTTTGTCTTTTGAAAAGATGTTTCAATGTTTGAAAGTTTGTTTTGGGAAATTGTTTTGAAATGTGTTGAGTGCTTGAAATTAGCAAGGATGTTTTGCAAGTTGATCAAGTAACTTGGAGTTGTCTACCCTAACTCAAAGATCTTTCCTACACATTTTTAACCCTTTCACATTGTTGTTTTACCATTGTATTTGGTAAACAACCTTGTGTTTTGATGTTAAATGGGACAGGTGCGGGTCATCGTATCCAATCATTGAAAGCAACTTATGAGATGCTCTAGCAATTTTGTAAGGGACGAGATCGTTTTATCGAAGGAAACATCAAGGGTCATCGAGGGACTACTATCTTTGTTTATCGAAGGGTCATTTGCTAGAGTGTCGCATATTCGAGGGACATGATTATGTTTCCGAGGCAACAAGCGAGGTTACCCTAGAGGTGCACTTGTGAGAAGTGTGTTGATTTCAAGTTATTTGTTCTTGGATTAGGTCATCTAGCGATTGATTTTTGAATCTTGCCATACATGCCTAATTACTATACAGTATATAGAAAGCAATAAATTGCGGGAATTAAAAGTCTAAGCTATTACAAAAGTATCCGGGAATGGGGGTACAATTACTACAAATGGGGATGAATCACATAAGAATAACAATGTCCAAATATTACAACCAAATCGAATTGTTGTGCGATTCAATATAAAGCTATGACAAATTATGAAATAAAGTAATCAATAAAGTATGAAGTGCGTGTATTTACTTGAAAAATAAAATTTATTCTAAAAAAGAAATGATTTAAACTAAAAAAAGATCTTTATTATTACTCTTTTGTATTTTTTTAATAATTTTGAAAGAAACGTTTAAAGAAAGAAAATTAACTAAACTAATACTTTATTTTTTTTGTACTTTTATTAATCAATTAAAAAAAGGTTTAAAGAAAGCAAACTAATTAAATTAAATTTTTTGATGTTTTTATTATTAGTAATAAATTAATAAAGATAAAAGAAATGATAAAAAGAAATAACTTCAAGACTTAAATTAAACTAAAGAAAATGTTTTTTTTTTGTTTAAAAAATTCTAATTAGTAAATTTATAAGGAAACAAAGCAAAAATGGGCTTTAAAGAATATTGTGAGGTGTTGGGCCCAAATAAAAAGAAATAAGGCCAGGATGGAGGGGGGTGCGAGCCAGCAATTGCATGGGATTTTGGTTGTTTGAAACGGAGTGGCCCAAAACAAACTTAAGATTGATTAATTTTTCTGATTAGGGTTTTGTGAAAAGTTTAGGGTTCGTGTTCTGCGCTCACAGCGGTGCCGTTACTCCTTCGTTCTTTCCCTCATTCATCTTTCTCATTCATTTTCCTCACTCTATCGTCCCTATCGCTTTTGTTTCATGAAGAAAATGCTTTTTTTCTTTTCTGGGAATCCCTAATTTCTGAAATAGAAAAAAGTGTTTGAAATGCGCTCTTCTTATCTTCAACTAACCTCACGTTGCCGGGGCACTCTCACTCTCACATCCTCTCAATGATCAGTGATTTTGCTATAAAATGGTATGGTTCATTTTTTATTTTAATAGTTTCATAGATTCGCATGCTTTGTTCATGTTAAGTTTGTTTAACCTATTGTGTTATATGTCTGAGATGCAGTAAATGATACTAGGGCAAAAACATACATGTTGGCGATGGTTGGATAGTAAGAGGGAACTGAAGGTGCTCCTTGGCGGCCGGAGGAGTGAGGTGGAAGAAATTATGAGGAAAGAGTGCTATCTGGTAATCTTTTCTTTACTTTGACTAAATGATGATGATCCTGCTTCTGAAACTTTGTTTTGTTGTTGGTTGATGATGATTTCTGAAACTTTGTTTGTTGTTGAAATGTTTTCAATTTGTTGTTGTATTGAACATGATTTGTGACAGTGGAAACTTAGTTTTGATAGTTTGGTATGATTTTGTGGTTATGGTGATTGGAGATTGATGGCCCTGTTTCTTGTTGTTTGAGTTGTTGAAGGTTGTTGGCTTTGAAATGAGATACATGTTTTGGAAACTATTTTTCTTGGTTATGCCCTGTTTGAAAATGGTTTTTCAGTTTAGAAGTTTGAAAATTGTTTTTGATGGTTTTGTTATTGTTCTGCAATTTTGGGATGATTTTTTTGTGGTTTGATAATAGGTTTGGAGGTTGTTTGTAATTGTGTGGACTTAGACATTTTGCAGCTTGGTTCTGCAAGTTTTTTTTGAAATGTTTGGCAGGTTTTAAAGGATTTGAGTTACTGAGTTCTGCAGGTTTTGGGTTTTGGCTGTTTGTTTGCACAGGTTTGGAGTTTTTGTTTACAGTTTGGTGGTTTGTGAGAGGTTTTGTGTATTTGTTGTGGTTGGAACTGAGTTCTGTAGGTTTTTGGCTTGGGTTAACAGGTTAGGAGATTTGTTGTTTGAAACTGTTATACAGTTTTGAAATGTTGCTGTTTCTTTGACAGTTTTGTTAGGCTTTTGTTAACAGGTTGGGAGTTTTTTGGTTTGAGGTACACAGGTTTGGAAATTTTTTGAGTTTGACAAGCTTTTTGAATGTTTTGCAGCTTGGTGGACTTTTTGAAAAGAGTTGCCAGTTTTTTTTGAATGTTTGACAAACTGTCTTTTTTTCTTCTTGCAGTTTGATGGTATTATATCCTTTTTTTCTTTTGTTTTGTAACTTGTGAAAGTTTTGTGGGCAGGATGGCCAAGTTGTACCTTTCACCAATTTAGGTGATATCTCTCCTCTCTCTCCACTCTCAATGATAAAGCATAAATGCTTTTTTTCCTTTTTTCTCAAAAGTTTGCCAAACTTTTGGAAAATGATGAAAAGCTTTTGCAGCAAGCTTTGCTTGTTGTTTGGTTTACCATACAGTTTTCTTATTTGCCTGCTGTGCTACTGTCTGCATTTGTACTTTCTTCTGATATTTGTATGCTACTTTGCCATGCTGCTGTGCTAGCTTGCATGTATTGCTGCATTATCCAATTTGTATTTGGCTTGCTTGTAATTTGCGCGCCTGCTGCTGCTACTGTCTAGCTTGCTGCATTGTTTGGCCTGCTTGTAATTTGCGCTCCTGCTGCTGCTACTTTCTAGTTTGCTTGTATTGTTGCATTGTCCAATTTAGTTTGGCTTTGTTTAGTTTGCCTTATTGCATTGTTTGGACAACATGCTGCAGTTGGACCATTTGCTTTACATTCTTTAGCTTGCATTTTTTTTTTCTCTTTGTGAACCAAGAAGAGCAATCTTCTTGTGATTTGCAAAGAGGAAAATAAAAACGTGATGAAATGAAAATATCCCCTCTGATTCCAAACATCAAACTTTAATGATGAACATTTTTCTTTCTTTGTTTTTTGAAAATTATTGCTTATGCTCAATCAACTGTGCTAATATTTTTTTGTCTTTCTTTCATGTGAGCGTAAATTGGAAGGTGGCAAAGCAGAGAAAACCGGAGACTTTGTAGCAAACATGGAAGCAATGGAAGCTTAGGCTTAGATTTTTCTTTGTAACTTAGAGAGATTTTTAATCAGTTGTAGTAATTTATTTTTCAAGTACGATAAGTTGTAAAAACCTAAATCATATGAATAATAAATTATTTTTTGTAACAACATTTGAAATAAATGAAGAAAGTCTTTATGAGATAATCTGATATCCAATAAAGTCCATTACTGTTAGTAACTTGTAATTCTCTCTTTATGTCTTCACTGATTCTTTAAGATTCCTGATTAAAATAACTGAAATTGTATTCCAATAATTCCAATCCAGATAACTTAAACTCCAAGTTATCCAATAACTTTGTAATCTCGTAACCTTGCAACAGTATTCCAATCAAAATACGCATTGTGTATTCCAATAAACAAGCAAACGTTTATTCCCTGAACGAGCAAATGTTTTGAAAAGACACAATTTAACTGGTTAACCTGGATCAAACAAACACTGCCTTAGCCGTAAATTTGAGAGAGCATGAAAATATGTAACAGCCAATTGACTTTCTGAGAATTCAGTTTCTTCTGAGAAATGCGAGGAAATCCCTAATTCTTGATTTACTGCCACAGGAGAAAATCTGTCTGATAGATCCCTGAGCCAATCTTGAATATTTGAATAAACCCTAGGGTTGTGTTTTTTCTGTGAAAAAAAGGGAGGACAAATTTTGGGGTACAACACTTGGCCTTCAGCTTCTGAATCTTAGCATATGATGCACTGAAGGAGGCCTGAGAGCTCGCGGCCTCGTCATGTAGAAGTAGGTCTGTCTTGAGCATCCTCATAACAGCAGGCACATCCTTCGCCAAATTCTTTCAACGGACCTCCTTATCCTCGGACAGAATCGCCTCCCTCTCCTCCCCATGAATGCCCAAGGAGCTCTCCATGCTGAAAAGATCACGGTTTAGATAGAAAGAAGGCAACATGAAGACCCCGCGGGAACCATGTCACCTTCGGGCACGACACCTTCGACATACTCCACTTGTTTCCTCTTTGATGTGGGCTTGCCGGCGAGAACCTGGGCGGGCTCACCAGGAAGAACCTGAGTTTTTGATGAAGAGGTGGAACTGCTGGCACGAGCAGTAGATTTGGCCTGCTCTTGGAGTTGGGCGACCCTGTTCTTTGGCCCCGAGGTGTACGCGTTCTTTGGTCTCAACTTTAATAAGTGCTTGGAGAGGGGCGCTATCCGACCTGCAATAAAAAAGAAACCTTCAGTCACGAGTTAAACAAGGATAATAACGCGAGCACGTCCCCGCATGAAAGAGAAACAAAAATAATCATTGCGACCGCGTCCCCTACCTAAAATCCTCATGGCTTCCTCGTCTAAGAAACAATCGAGCAAGGCCTTCGTGTTGATGAACCTATTAACTAAGAGGTACTCCCTGTTATTGTTGAAGAGGAGGTTGTTCTTCACGTCCACACACCTCGCGGGGGAGAAGCTCCTAAAATACGCCGCCAACTTCTCATAACAGAGCTGGTCCAAAGCGTCCAAGTCCTCGGGCTTTACAGCATAATACTCAGGCCTTTGCTCGAAGTGTTTCCATTGCCACTCGAGTAGAAATATGGCCACGAACCGGGTAACTCATCGTAACTCCTCTATATCCTCAATGCGGGTGCATAAGGAGTCTATGGCCGCATCCGTCAAAGGTTTCACAACAAAGTACCTCCTCTTTGAAGTGTTGGAAAGATTCCAAATAAGGCCTAAAAAGCTTCCCAATCTGTTTGTAGGACACCCATGTTTGCCCTTCTCCAATGGATTGCCTTTAAAGGTGAAAGATACGAAATAAGAGGGACAATGTAGCGCCTATCTACATATAATGACAGACGGGCTCAAAGGCCCGCATAAATGTTATCATGTTTGGGTGAAGTTGAGAGGGTGCCAATTGAAGCCACTGAAAAAACCCCACTTGAAAATCGTTGAAGGGAAAACGCATCCCCGCCTCTTTAAATGCGAACTCGCACATAGGAAAACATTTTCTCGGATATGTCAAGCAGATCCTCTGGTTGCGATGGGGAATTTGAAGAATCCAGTTAACGGGGTCCCATTCAGCCTGAACATCGGATAGTTAAACGCGTTTATTGCATCGTGCGCAAAGCACAACCTTCTATTTTTAGGCTCAAGTGCGACCCAGGCTAAGGGGACCTCCTCAACATTGATTTTGTCTTCGTAGTTGGCGGGCAGGACACCATCCCCGAACGAGTGTGCCATTATACCTGAAAAGAAGAGGAAAATAGTGAATTTGACGTTATCAAAGTGACCCTCCCATCACAGATCAAGTGAAAGAGCGATGAAGCAGTCGAGGAGTAAACCTAGACCCAAGCCCCCAGCTTCACACTAAAACGGACTACACTTTCGTTGGGGATATCCAGTCAAACGGCCAAAAAGCTTGATATAACCCCAACTATTCAGGGAAATCATCCCCAACATCATGGCCACATCCCGGGGAGATTCTCCCCAACATCATAAACTCATGAACTTCAATGAACATTCATGAGTCTTCATTGTAGAAATCATGAATGTTCATCCAAGATTCACCCAGTCAAGGCAAAAATTTGGTATTTATTCTAGAAACACTAAGGAAATACATTGTTAAGGAGATATGACTTACTTGGATAAAGGATTGTTGAAAGAAATATGGGAAATTTGAGAGGAGAAGATTCACACGTAATCAAGGGAAGTTGAAGGAGAAAACTTGAGAAATGACAAATGATACCCAGGGGTTCATCATGAAAATTCATCATTGAATTGGCCCTTTTGGACTCCCCATGAAGGGATGGTACCCCAAAGCAGTAGCGATGTGGCCCAACAATTAGCCACATGTCCATTCTCAAGAGACGAACATGTCCCCAACTTCAACATAAAACTCCCTACTCGATAATGAGGTAGACGCCTCATGCGGGGGAATGCTCGATACCATGGTTAAGACATGCTGTAATACGGTGGGAGAACTGACTTGGCATTTTACGTTTTATCACAAATATTGCGGATAGCAAGAATCACCACCGACTTTTCTTTTATCCAATAAAGGAAAGGGTGAAAAGAACATGAAAAACCTTTTGAGAATTTTCTTGAGTTCGAGGGGTAGGTTATAAAAAGGGAAGGTGTTAGAACCATTTTCATCCATAGGTATCTACGGGATTTTAATTGCTAGCTCACTTTGAAAATGCATTGTGTTTTTGTATGTTTGCAAATAATTTCAAAATGCGTAAGTACGACAATTTTGTAATGATTCTCGTATTATTGAGAATGTATAGAAAATGTTTGTTTTGAAAGTATTTGTTGAAAAAGAGTTTTTGGAAAGATGTTTTTAAAATGCTAATGTAAGGAAATTTTGTAATGATTCTCGTATTATTGAGAATTTATATAAAATGTCTGTTTTGAAGAATGTTTTGAAGATAGTTGTCTTGAAAGTGTGAAGATTGTTTTAGTTTGTGAGCAAGCGATTACGAGCAATCTACCTACTCAAAAAGTATTTGTTCTTTTCCTCCTCCTTTAGATAGTGCTATCCTACCATTAGTTTAGTAGGAAACCATATCATTGGATGTGAGGGACATGCGTGGGTCATCGTACAATCATAGAATGCAACTTGTAAGACGCTTTATAAATTTATCGTAAGGGACTAAGATCATTTATCGAAGGCAACATCGAAGGGTCTTCAAAGGACTACCGTCTTTTAATTGAGGGTATTTGCTAAAGCATCCCATGTTTGAGGGACATGACTGTTTATATCTGAGGAAAGAAGTGAGTTTTACCCTAGAGGCAAATGTGTGCAAAGTGTGTTTGATTCAACTATTTTATCTTGAATTAGGGTTTTGCTATGTTTGATTTTAGTCTTCTCATACAAACCCTAATCACTAGTAATAATAAGGAAAGTGGTAAATTATGTAAAATAAATGTCCTACGCTATTATAATGCTTTGGGAATGGGGGGTACAAGTTTGTGAAATGGGGAAGAAAGCAATAAACCCTAATTATCTATTATAGACCATGTACATAAATAATAATGCGAAATAATAAAATACGCAAGAATATGAAGTAGAGGAAAAGGAAAAAAGAATTTGTTTTTGATGATTTTAGATGGGAAAAAGGTTTGATCATTAACCTAAGAAAATTAATTAATTTTAACTACAAGAGAAATTAATTAATTATTTAACAAAACCTTTAAATCTAAATTAATTGAAATTAAGGAGAGAATAAAACCTAAGTTTAATGATTTTTAGAAAATAATTTGGATATTAATGTTTAGAAAAAATTATGAAATAATAATAAAGGAAAACCTAATTCTACTTATTCTTCAAATTAGTCAACAAAATAAAGCAAAAATGATTAAATTAAATTAATTTGTATTTATGAAAATTAAGTCAATTGATTAAAACCTAAACCTAAATTTTTTATGATTTTTTTATGACTTAATGTATTTTACTAAATAAAATAAATAAATAAAAGTAAAAAAAATATAAAAATAATTGGGCCATGAGTCAGAAGTAAAAAAAGGGGGTGTGAGAAACCATTTTTGTTAGGCCCAAAATAGTTTTTATTTGAATCAGAAAAATAAAAATGGTCCTGCGAGTTAGTAAAAAGGGGGGTGAGATGTAGCAAAACCAAAAAAAAGGCCCAAAATAGAAGAACCCAGGGCCTGTTTGAGATTCAGTGTTGCTGGCTCATGATGATGTACTATGGGCTTGCTCATCTGGCGCGTTGAATTCAATCATGTAATGATCAGATGGTGATGGAGATGGGTGCAGCGTGCGCTTATTGGACTTACATGCATTGCATCTGAAATAAGAAATATGAAATAAATAAAAGGGTACCACAGGGGCTCCAACCCAGGTCCCTATAGTCACAAGTGTGCGCTTTAACCACTGAGGTGGTGATACATCCTCTAATTAAAGCACAAACCAATAAATATATTACAAACCCCTTCCCGAATGTAACTTGATCTCATACCTCGCGCTAGAAGCCATGTACAACATTTTTGAATTTTCAAACTCTTCCATTTCTCAATCATTTTCAAATGTGTAAACATGAAACTTGCTTGTTTTTTTTCACCATGAATCCAACCATGTCATTATCATAAGCTAACACTCAAAGATTAAAATGAATTTTTGTTGGTACCAAACTGAACCCTAAGTTTTTAGAAACTTCAGTTTCAAAAGTCTCTTCACTCAAGCAAGATAAATGAAATGTAAGCACATTGTTAGCTTCAGAGAAATGATGTCTACATTTTTTATTCTGAAAGTAAAGATTAATGATGCTTGTACAGAGATTTCAAAGTTTAGAAAACTTACCTCAAAGTGAGAATCGTGTTTGATGTTGGAGCACTCATGGAGATATTGTGATTATCTAAATAGCTTCATTAAACTCCCAGGAAGCTATTGTAATGCTTACTTTGGGTTGAGAGTGGTTGGATTCTTCTGGAGAAGTCAAGTTGCAGAGTTGAGTTTTTGAAAATAGAGGATGAGGAAGATGATGTTACAGTGGTGTAACAAGTGTTTGGATAGCTTCTATATGAGTTATAGAAACTTTGTGAATTATTTAGAGTGAAAATGCACGAGTGGATTAGTTGTTTGCAATTCAAAGTCGGAATTTGCAACAAATGAGGTTTTGGATGCCAATTCTGATTTCAAGGGAGTTTGAGAGGGTTAGGAGGCTTGTAAACTCGTGTCTCTATTTATAGAGAAAGGTTGGAGGGAAGGAGTTGATCATATTTTCAAGATCATGTGTTGTGTCTAGGTTAAATTGTAAATTAAGCAAGCTTGAAGGTCATAGTTCCAATGTTAAGTACAAGGCAATATAGAGTATCCGGAGGCTTTAAAGACAATGCTTATGACTTTTTAGATGGATTGTGATCAGAGGGAACAAGTTATAGGCTCAAGGAGTTGACATTATGTATAAAGCTTGCTTTTCAAGAATGGAAATGGTGCCTTTTTCCAAAAATGGAAGAGTGTCTTGGACAATGGCTCAAACACTTGGATAATGGATCAATCAATTGTGTTAACATTTAATTATGGAGTGCTTTTAAGGTTAGAAGCCTACAAAGCAAGATTTATGCAACATGGCTTGGAGATTTGATATCATGTTCATCACAAAATGACCTTTAATTCAAGAATGGATACCCAATTTCATCTCTTCGAATCTCTTAGCTCAAGCATGATAAAAATGTGTTCTCAGATATTTTGAGAAGCTTGAAACATTGTATACAACCTTCATGTTGACCATTTTGACTAAATCAACTTGGAACTTAATGAAAATTTCCAGGAAGTTGGGACAAAAATCTGACCAAACTTGTTGAAAATTTCACTAAGTGTTTTGTTAAAAATGTCATGACTTTATGGGCCTATATATCCTAATCCAAGCATTTTTTGGACATCAACCTTTTAGGACAAAGTTGTAGAATTCATCAAGCGCTACAACTTTCATGTTTAAAGTTTTCCTTGAATCATCTTGCATCTTAATGAAAAATAGTCATGAAGTAGTGAATTTATCAAGGTCAAAACACTTAGAATTTTTTCTAAGTATTGGAAATCTTGACTTTTTGTTGACTTTTCTTGATTCTTGATGGTCAAGTTTGATATTTTTGAATGTCTTAATGATTCTTGATCTTTGAAATTCAATGTTGACCAAAGTGTCAAAGTTTGACTTTTTGTGTGACTGTTAACTTGTCATCAACTGGTCCAAATTTCAACTATTAATCCCTTGATCTTTTAGAAATGATTTGAGTCATTAAATTAGGTTAAGAGATTATGTTTGAGTGCTTGAGATCATGTTTTAAGCCATTAGGTCATGTACTAGGTCAAAAGTCAATGATCAGCCATTCTTAATCAAAACCCTAATTTTGACTATTTTGTCCCTTTGATGATTTGAACGCTTTCCTTGAGAAATCATGATCATCCCTTGACCAATTGATTAATATCTCATCAAATTGTTGATGTTGGCAAAAAATCTTAAACTTTGACTGTATGTTGGCCACATGTGACTTTTTACCCAATACAATTGATTTTCGGTCATCTAAGCAATTGACTGAGCCAATTTGTGATGCAAGACTTGAAACTTGGCATGAAAAATGTTGGAGAACTATGATGAACCATGAAATTCATATGAGGAATTAAAAGTCAAATTTTCCTTATGAAAACCAAAACCTTAGTTGTGGACTTAGTGCTTAGGAGGTGAGCTTGTCTGATCAACTCATGCGGATCCTTGAACATTTGGGGAAATTTTTGTGAGAGATGTCATGAAGAAAATGGAGGGAAAATTTTAGGGTATAAAATCTTCCCCTGTTCAATCTTCTTAAACCTGAAGAGTTAGATTTACATGTCCTCCATTCGTGACTTGAAGGTAGAAGACTATTCAACACTTAAGTGCCCAGAAATTTGCACTCGCTTGTGCATGAAGTGATGATGTTGGTTGATTATGTAGGGAATCAGCTTAAAGATGTCATTTGGAGAGGTAATGAAGAATTCTTGCAGATGGGCTTATAGATGCCATCCAAAGTAACTGTTGATAGAGAAATTATACTGTCTACGCTCGACTTTAATCTGGGTCAGAAAAGGTCTACTAGAAGAAGTATCATAATAAATCTTTGGTCGATCTAATCTGAGCCAGATGATGTTTGCGTCCATCTTTAACTGGATGAAGTATCTGAATAAATCTTTGGTCGATTTAATCTGAGCCAAAAAGTATCTACTGGGAGAAGTATCAGAATTAATCTTAGGTCGATTTAGTTTGATCCACCAAAAATGAAAAGAAATGTTTGTCATGTAGATAGTCACCCAGTCCTGTTTTAGGAATTGATCTACAATCAGTTTATTGGTAAACCCGTCCTGTTTCAGGAGTTCATATCATTGGTGATAAAGATAGTCTCCCCATCCTGTTTCCGGAATTGATCTTTATCTGACCATAAAGGAAGAAATATAGTTTCCCCGTCCTGTTTCGGGAGTTAATCTTCAACTTGTTCATGTAGATAGTCGCCCCGTCCTGTTTCGAGAATCGTTCCATAATTTTTTCTTCACAAATAGTTGCGCTATCTTGTTTCAGGAATTAATCTGTGGCTGGTCATCCAGATATTTGCCCATTCTTGTTTCAGGAATTAATCTAGAACCTGCTTTTAATTTGTCGTAGAGATAGTTTCCCCGTCTTATTTCTAGAATTAATCTCTGACTTGGTTATGTAGTTAGTTGCCCCATCCTATTTTGGGAATTTATCTACAAACCCGTTTGAGAATTAATGATGATATTCGTTTGTTAACTAATCTTTCCTGAAAAGGTAAGGAATTAGTTGTATGCAATGTCATGATGTATGAAATGCATTGCATAATGATATTCTCAAAATAAATGAGATTGTGTTATATACTTTTCGTATGCATATGCTATGACATATGAATGTGAAATGTTGTTTAAGTGTATTCGTAAACTCGTGCAGTATCTTTGTTTGGGAAAATAAATCCCTGACTATTGCTAGGGATGAAGAGTATGTGTATCTTTAATCTTGTCTAGAATTTTTCTGCTGGGGATGCTTGCTTGGTGTTTAAGGAAACTTCATCAAGGAATGTTGACTTCTGCTTTGGGGAGAAGAGTTATTGGTTGTTTATTTCTCTATTGGGAATTTTAATTCTTATATACCCTGACTAGGAACAAAATAGATGGATAATCGTCTGACTCGTCAGGGGAGGATAATTCTTAGATACCCATACTGGGGATTAAAGAGATGGATAACCTTCCGACTCATCTGAGAGGATAATGTTTACTAGTATCTGGTTTAGTTCCCGATTTCGTAGTGACTTTCTAGGGATATTTGCAACTTCACTGTGGAGAGGAATTATGTCGGTGATTTGTAGAAATCTGAGGAAAAGACCCAGGCTGGGGAGGCTGTAATCTGTTGGGGAAATAAACCATGTTGGGAAATAAACCCTATTGACGGAGAAATATTCTGCTGAGGAAACAAACTCTCTGGGGGAAATTGAATTTATAGTTTTCAAACCGAGCTAGGGAAGAGAATTTCCATGAACTGTACTGATTGGAACTCCGTATGTTGGGGAAAATTATGGGGAATGTATCCTTATTGAAGTTTACTCTGTGGGGGTAATCTCATAGAAGCGGCTCGGTGGGGATTTATGGATAGCTTGAACGTTATCCTAACTCCTAGAATCTTGAGTTAATGGTTACTCTTGTTCTTGTGTATATATTTGTTAACAGTTAATCATGTTCATATGCATATGTTCATTCAATTTTAGTCATTGGACGTTTTTGCAAGCAAAACGGGAAAACAAAAAGTTTGAACTTTAAAGTGTATTTGTATTGATAATCTTCCTATAAACAGGCATTTTTTGTCTAAAGAGACATAAGTCCTAGTAAGAGGAAGTCGTCGTGAAATGAAAATAGTACAAAGTAAAAAAAAAGTATAGCTATGTGGAAATGATCTCGTTGGGTTCCAACTCTGCTATTGTCCCTATGTCTCCGAACTTCTCATCCCTTGCTGTCAGAAGAATTTGATTGATTTCCATTGTTTGAACTTGACGTTGATAATAAAGTTCATTGTAAGTGATCCAATGGGACATAGTCGTACGCTTTTAATCCCTAATTTTTTCCTGGACCTCCCTTTCGGGTTTTTAGTCCACTGGGATACCCTTTTTTGCCCAAGCCGCCCTTTCAGGTTTTTGACTTGTTGGGTGTACAATATTTTGTATATATCCCTAATTTTTTCCTGAACCCTTTTGGTTCGTCGGGATGCCCTTATTTTCCCTACACCAGTCAACCTAGCAGTTGGTTTTTATGCTTAGTATCTTTTGACTATGTCTGCATTCACAGGGTGTGGGAAATCTTCATCGTCCATGGAGGTTAGGATCATAGCTCCGCCCGAGAATATTTTCTTGACAAGAAATGGCCATTCAAAAGAGAGAGTCCATTTTCCCCTGGGATCACCTTGTGGCATAATGATGCGCTTTATTACCAAATCAACGACCTGATATACTCGATGCTTGATTTTCTTGTTGAACGCCTTGATCATGCGCTTTTCATACATCTAACTGTGACAGACAGACATAAGCCTTTTCTCATCAATCAGATTCAACTGATCCAACCTAGTTTGAATCCACTATTCTTCCCCTAAGTCTGCATCTTTCATAGTCCTTAGAGAAGGAATCTGAACTTTGACAGGCAGGACAACTTCCATGCCATAGACCAAGGATAATGGGGTTTCCCCCGTTGATGTTCGCGTTGAAGTGCGATAGCCATAAAGAGCAAACGGTAACATCTCGTACCAATCTTTGTAGGTCACAACCATCTTTTGCACAATCTTCTTTATATTCTTGTTAGTGGCTTCCACCGCGCCATTCATCGTTGATCTTGAACTGCGTGCAAAGTTCAGTGATCATAGTGTTGTTAAGGTTGGTTCCATTATCTGTGATGATTCTCTCAGGGATGCAATACCAACAGACAAGGTTATGCTTGATGAAACGAGCCACAACACTCTTGGTAATAGAGGCAATTGAAGTTGCTTTAACCCATTTTATGAAGTAGTCAATGGTGACGAGAATGAAGCGATGTCCATTACATGCAGTAGGCTTGACTTCTCCAATCATGTCAATGCCCCACTGTAACACGGTGGGAGAACTGACTTGGGTGTTTTGAGTTTGATTGCAATTGTTACGGATAGCAAGAGTCGCCACCGACTTTTCTTTTATCAAATAAGGAAAGGTTGAAAAGAACAGGAAATACCTTTCGAGATTATTTCTTGAGTTCAGGGGGTAAGTTATGAAAAGGGAAGTTGTTAGAACCCTTTTCATCCGTAGTTATCTACGAGCTCCTAGTTACTTTCTAGATCACTTTCTTTTGTTTGAAAATGTGCTTTGAGATTTGGGTTTGAAAATATTTTGAAAACGTCATTGTAATGATTCTCTTCTCTATAAGAATGCGTACAAAGTGTTGATTTTGAAAATAGTTCAAAGAGGTGTTTGTTTATGGAAGATGTTTTTAAAAGTTATTTTGAAAAGTGACTTTGTAATAATTCCCATCTCTATAAGAATTCGTACAAAGTGATTTGTCTTTTGAAAATGTTTCAATTGAAAGTGTTGGTGTGGAAAAATATTTTTTGTTGGGAGCAAGCGAGCAACTATGAGAAACCTACCTACTGAAAAGGTCTATGTTCTTTTCCTCCTCATTTAGATGTTGCTATCTAGCCATTGATATGGTAAGAAGCCACATCGTTAGATGTGAAGGGACGGTCGTGGGTCATTTGTATAGTCATAGAAGGCAACCTATGAGACGTTTTTGCAATTGTCTTATAGGGACTAGATCATTTACCAAAGGAAACATCGAGGGTCATCGAGGGACTACGATCTTTTTCGAGGGTCTTTTCTAAAACGCCCATATTTGAGGGACATGACTATTTTCCGAGGCAACAAGTTAGATTACCTTAGAGGTGCATGTGTGCAAAGTATATTTGATTGCATGCATTTTGTCTTTGATTTTTGGGTTGTCTACTTGTTGGTTTTATCTTGCCATACATCCTAATTACTAACATTTGTATAAAGCAATAAAAATGCAGAAAATAAATATCCTACACTATTACAACCATATTCAGTAGCAAGAAAATGTAAAGATAAAACGAATTAAAAGAAAGGAAAATAAGCTTTTCGATCCAGGAAGCATCGTCCCTTCGATTCTGCCATTCCCTACCTCTTTCGATTTGGGCCTGTAAGTTAGAATGAGATGCACTCTTCGATCCTGCCCTTTCCTGCCTCTTTCGATTGGGGCCTAGAAGTCAGTGTGGACACCCTTCGTTTCTCCCTTCTGGCTCCTTTGTTTTGACTATGAAGCAATATGGGGCGAATCTTGATGCTTCATTTCACACAAGACTCCTTCTTTCGTTTGCGGTCTATGCATGTTAGTTCTACCACACATTTGGATAAGAAAAACAAACGAAAAGGGAAAAAATTAAAAGTAAACAAATATTATGTAGAAGCTTGAAACGAAAGAGTTAAGGTAAGGGAACTTACCTTGCTTCTAAAGTTGTTGCTTATGGACCTTGGGTGATTGGATTGGATGCTCCTAGATTCGAAGGAAAGAAACAAGTGTGATGTTTCTTAGACTGGATTCGGAGGTCGGGAAGAGTGGGGGTGTGTTTGTTATTTTGAATTTGAAGGAGAAGAATAGGCGTAGTGTCCTTCTGCTGGATTCGAAAGAAAGGCCAAACGTGGGGTTGCTCCTGGATTCGAAAGGGAAAAGAAACAGGTGTTGTCTTTCTAGTATTGGATTCGAAAGAAGGGCCAAGCGTGGGGTTGCTCATGGATTCGAAAGGGAAAAGAAATAAGTGTTGTATTTCTAGTGTTGGATTCAAAAGGGACAGAAATAAAGGTATAGTCTTTTGATTCTGCGTTTGAGGATGTGTTAAGTGGTTGATGATCTTTACACACTCAAAGTTTCTCCAGCTATCAAAAGCCTCTGGATAGGTTGTCCATCCTTTAGATGTGTTATGGAGCCTCTTATTTATAGATGAAGTTAGGTGAGGTTTAGGAGGGAAAACAAAAGATTTTGAACAAATTGGGTATACTGTTTTTGTAGCTTTCGAGATGCAATCATGTATGCCATTTTGGTGCAAGAATAGGGGCAGTATTGCAGGACTGTTGTGCAGCAGTTTTGGAGCGTTGTGCCCAGTATAGTAGCATAAGCATCTTTGAATATTTCCTATCTTTCGTTTTGACTTCATAAGTCCAACCTTCGACCAGATCCTCTCTTCAGACATCAATATTTATTTCCAATCAAAGTGTCTTTCGAATGGGCCCTTTTTGTGCATCCTTCGAAGGGGCCAAATGTGTGCCCCTTTGAATGGGTCACCAAAATTTGTCCTTTGAATGGGATATCTAGGTATGCCTTGTAGGTCCTTCGAATGGGCCACCAAACATGTCCTTCGAATGGGACATCCAGGTATGTCTTATAGGTCCTTCGAATGGGCCACCAAACATGTCCTTCGAATGGGACATCTGGGTATGTCCTGCAGGTCCTTCGAATGAGCCACCAAATATGTCCTTCGAATGGGACATTCAGGTATGTCCTTCTAAAGGAACAATAATTCTGTCATTGTGTGTTGAAGATTTTCAAGGGTGGAATCAAAGCAAGCTATTTCAAAGGGAGATATTGTCCATTCGAAGCTAGTATGAAAATAGCCAATGCATGAAGGAAGTTCCTGCCTTGTGACTTAAAACAAGCAGGAAAGAAACCTTTGCTTCCTAAATCGAAACAAACACTGTAAAGGGCCATTGCTTTGTGAATCAAAGCAAAAAATAAAGGGGCCATTTCTTCAATCGAAGCTTGCATGTATGAGGCCACTTACTTTGTGGGCGCTAGCATGAAGGGAAGCCATTTCCTTGGGTAGACAGGCATGTAGGAGGCCCTTTCCTTGTAAACCAAGAAAACATGTAAGGCCAATAGTACAATTGAAGCTTGCATGCAGGAGGTTATTGCCATGGGCACCAACACAATTATATAGGATGCAAAGGATGCAATTGAAGGAAGTAAGCAGGAAGCCTAAATGCCTAACCTAGGCTTGTATAAAGATAGGCGTTGTCTACCCTGGATCGAAGGAGGCATAGAGCATGCTACTGTCTTATGGATCGAATGAGGCGTGAAGGAGACCAAAGTCCAATCGAAGCAGTCTTGAATGAGACAAAAGTCCAAACAAAGCAAGGGAAATCGAAGAAGGCTTGAAGGATACCAAAGTATAATTGAAGCCTTATGAGTGGAAGTAAACTTGTTCTTCTTCAAAAAATAATTTTACCTGTTTTTCCCTTTTTAACAGTTTCCTCTTTAACTAGGTGCTAGAAAATCCAATTGTACTTTTGCAAGCTTGAATTTTTTAGAATCCTTGTGAGAAATTCCTTGAGAAATGAAAGGGAAATTTTTGGGGTACAACAACTGCCCATGTTCAATCTTCTTAAACCTGAAAAGCAAGTATGGTACGTTGTCGTTCGTAACATGAAGGTAGAAGATGATTGAACACTAGAGTGCCCAGAAATTTGCACTCGATGATGTGGTGGTTGATTGTGTTGGGAGTGGGCTTAAAGATGCCATGGTGGAGAGATGATGAAGAGTTGTCGGAGATGAGATTACATATCCCATCTGTTGTACCCCAAAATTTTCCCTCTCATTACTCAAGAATTTCCTCCAAAAATCTCCCATGACTCAAGT
This sequence comes from Vicia faba, assembly GCA_948472305.1. Lineage (NCBI taxonomy): Eukaryota > Viridiplantae > Streptophyta > Magnoliopsida > Fabales > Fabaceae > Vicia > Vicia faba. Next base: position 691,810,870 of record OX451739.1, read on the forward strand.
TTGCAGCATTGATACATCAATTTAGGCTTGGAATTGACACAAGGGCAAAATGGTCAAAATGCATATTGAAAAGTCAAACTTTGACTTTTGGATCAAAATGAAGTTTCAAGAATCATATTTCATCAAGACATGTTAGAATATGAAGTTTGTTTCATCAAGAAAATGAAAAGTCAAAATTACTTTGGAAAAGCCAAAATTCTAAACACTTAGAAATTTTTCTAAGTGTTAAGAAATATGATAAGTTCAGAACTTCTGGCCAGATTTTCATCATGATGCAAGATGATTCAGGAAGAACTTCTGACACAGGATTTGTAGATCTCAATGTTATCTAAAACATTGCAGAAAAGAACTTCTACTAGAAATGTTGGGATTTCAAGTTATACATCCTTGAAGACACGTTCATGAAGCTAAAACACTTAGTAAATTCTGAACCTTTCCAAGTCAGAATTTGGTCAGAACTTCTGGGCCAGTGTTCACGAAGGTACAATCATAGTTTGCTAAAGTGATTCAAAGAGGGTTTACAAAGCATGTTACAAGCTTTCTGAAAAGTCTCAAAACTCCTTCAGATCATATTGGAGCAGGGAGAATCAAAGATCAAAAGTTGGACATTTGTTCTTAATCTAAGTTACGTTTGTGCTGAACTTCTGATCCAGTTTCAAGCTAGGCTGCATAATCTCAGGTTGCATGTCTTCTTGCTTGTTAATTATCATCATCATTTAATGCTCACACCCACTTTTGAGTCTTTATCCCAATGTTTAAACCTTTATCCAAAAGATCTTCCCACGTGTGGCATGAAAGTACCATTGTTGTCCTTGGAAAGTAAACTTTTGTACAAAGTTTATTTTGGGCCCATAATTTACTTTTTCTTTTTAGTGTACTTCTCCATAAATCATGCCTACAAACTCAGATTAGGCGTGGTTAAAGCTGCTAATCACTCTACTTTACCTTGAAACTTGCTTGGCTAAACTTGCTTAAAAATAAGTCAACTATCCATAACACATGATGGTTGTACTCTTAACTTCTCCAAGCTTCTAAATCCTTTGCCTATAAATTAAAATTCATTTGCAACTGTTAGAAGGATCGAAAAGATTGGAAAAGGCCTTGAAACCTTGCTGAAAATTCCCATAAACTTGAAACTGCAGCCCAAACACGAAACCTACTAGTTTCTGATTTTTGCATCCAAACTCTAATTTTTCTTGTGTGTTTCTTGATCAAATCATCCATACAGTTTCTAGTATATACATAGAAGCTTTCCCAACTTCTATTTTCAAACTGTAAAACAATATTCACCACTCTCTGTTTCAAAAAACCAAAACTTTGCACCTTGACTGCTCCAGAACTTTCTCACCATTCATAGCTCAAGTTAAGAGTTGCTTTAGCTTTATGAGAACTTGAGGAAGCTGAACAGAACATCACAGCAATTTGAAACCAGACTCTAATTCACAAAACAATTTCCAATTGAAAGGTAAGTTTATTCTGATTGTTATCTCATTACTTAGGCATTGTTAGGCTTGCATTTCCAAAGATACAATGTAGATATCATGACTCTGATTCTGTACATATTTATAGATTTCATGTATATGGCCTAAGTAGCGAGAATTTATGATAATAACTTCTTGAGGAAATTAGGGTTCAGAATTAGGATTAGAAAAATTCATGCTTCTTCTGGTTTACAGTTTTGATGCTTTGTATTTCTGAAACCATGATGAAATCTGCCATAACTGTTATGTTTGCATTTTCCATTTTGTTGAGAAATGACTAAGTTGCAGATACTCTGGTTGGCACGAAGAAGGAGATGAATTTCATCATAAGAATTTACTTTGTAATATATGTTTATGTTTTTGCTTCTAATACCAGATGTATAGCCGCCCCAGTGGTAGAGAGCGCGCGCATAAGGCATTTGTGGTAAGGGTCCTGAGCTCTCGCCCCAGAAACACCTTTTTATGTTTATTTCTTAACATTTTTACTCCATTATTTGTCAAATAATAACCCTGGACCAGAACTTCTAGATAAACCCCCTCCCATTTGTTTGTCAAAATAGTACTCCCGGGCCAGAACATCTAGATATTCCCATCCAACAGCATTGACACCTCACTTACCCATTACAAGAACTTCTAGCCTTCCAGTAACACTAGAAATTCTAGGCTTCCATTTGTGTCAAAACTTCTAAACTCTCTCAATAACCAGAACTTCTAACCTTCCAATAATACTAGAACTTCTAGGTTTCTAATTGCATCAGAATTTCTAGGCCCTCTCAGCAATCATAACTTCTAAGATCTCCTTTTTTCCCAGCAACCCCGGAACTTTAGTGCATCCGGATCCAAAACTTCTGGCCTTTCCTATTTCTGCTAACGTTTCCTTTCTGATTTGCAGTGCACCAGAGTCAGAACTTCTTCTCTCTCCTCTAGATATCCCCTTATTATTTTTTTTCATCACTTTATTTTTATTAATCAAAAACACAAAAAATACTTTATATTCATACAATTTTCTTTATTTCTTTTAAAAAACCAAAAGACTAAAAATATTTTCTTAAGAAAATTTATTTCTTCTCTTAACCAAAAACAAAACAAATTATTTTATATTTCAATTCTTGTATATTATTTCGATATGGTTGTAATAGATAATTAGGACTTTAATTTCTTGCAACCCCCTTTGTAAATTTGTACACACGATTCCCAAAATGATTGTAATAGCATAGAATATTTACCTTCCGCAATTTATCGCTTCCATATAAATGCTAGTAATTAGGATTTGTATGGGAAGATAAAATCAATCTTAGAAAACACTAATCCAAGATAAACCAAGAAGGAAATATAAACACTTGCACACTTGCATATCTAGGGTTAACTCCACTTGTTGCTTTATGAAAATGGTCATGTTATACATGTGAGACGTCTTAATAAAAACAATCTAAAAATACAAGATCATAGTCCCTCGATGAAACTTTGAATGTCACCTTACAAATGATCTTAGTCCCTCAAGAGAAATGCTAAGATATATTTCAACATTGCTATCATGTCTATACGATGACCCACGCCCGTCCCTTCACATCCAACGATGGGGATTCTTACAAAATCAATGGTAATATAGCAACATCTAAAAGAGGAAGAAAAGAACGTTTAAGACCTTTTGAGTAGGTAGATTCCTCCTAGTTACTTGCTTGCTCACAACAAAAACATTTCATACACCAAACACTTTCATTTTGAAACATTTTTAAAAGACAAACACTTTGTACGCGTTCTTATAGAGACGAGAACCATTACAAAGACACCTTTTCAAAATCACATTCAAAAACACACTCCACAAACATCTCTTTGAACTATTTTCAAAATAACACCTTGTACACGTTCTTATAGAGACGAGAACCATTACAAAGACACCTTTTCAAAATAATTTCAAAAACCACACCACAAGCACATTTTTAAACAAAGCAAGTGATCTAGAAAGCAAATAAGAGCCCATAGATAACTATGGATGAAAAGGGTGCTAACACCTTCACTTTTCATGATCTACCCCCCGAACTCAAGAAAATAATCTCGACGGTCTTTCCTGTTCTTTTCACCCTTTCCTTTATTGGATAAAAGAAAAGTTTGTGGCAACTCTTGCTATCTACACCAATTGTGATCAAACGCAAAACATCCAAAGTCAGTTCCCCCACTGTGTTACAGAACTGGCGACTCTGCTAGGGAATATTGAAAAGTGGGGTTACCTTAGGGCTAGATCACCTTTACTTGCTTTCATTTGTTTGACTTGTTTGCTTTATATTATGGTCCTTTGTTTGGGTTTACTTTGATGCTCTACCCGGATCTGAGGCACCTTTTATGTAAGTAGAAATAGATTGTGGAAACTGTGTGGGGTATACCGACATGGTCTAAGCAATAGTTATGTTAGTGTGACACATTTGTTGGTACCGGTAGCCCTTGAGTAGTCAAGGAGAATACAGGGCCGATGTGTGGTGTCATGAAGCACTGACTAACTTTAGAACATTACTTGAACAACTTGGCCATTAGGAAGTAGTGAGATAGCCGGCTTTGGTACAGTCCAAAGTTGGTTGAATCTCGATGCTACGCTCATTAAGATCGGACATTCAGGATATTTCGGTCGCTATTAATGAGGCTTGTGCTGAAACAATGCCCGATGAAGAAAGATCAATGATATTGAGATCCCCTGCAACCCGATTACTATTAATAGGACAATTTGAGTCAACTAAACCTCAAGAGGGTACTTACCTACGAACCCTATGCAAGCCTAAACCTAAGGACTTGTCTGCTTTGTGTATTTATGACTATTTGTACATAACAACTTTCTTACTTTGCATATTTGTACATAACATCATAACATCATACCATAGAATTTTCAATAACCATTTCAAGGATCTCAGAGATCTATGATGCAGGGCCATGTTGAACCTGACGCCTATCAAAGGGAAAAAAGATTCGTTCTCTAAATCAAACACCGTCAAAAACCAAAGCATGGTAACTTAAGTCAAGGGTTATGAGCCACTTGACATGGTGAGCTTGATTCTCATGGAAGAACATCCACCAATATTAAGTTCTCCAATCAAGGTTGTTGATCAAAATTAAACTTCTAACATCTTCTTGTGTTTACCCCGTGAGATCCTTGAAAACATGCATCTACATACCATGCATCATATCATGACAGGTTTCTCCCATACAGGTCTTCTTATCTTCCTACTGCTTATTTCAGTTAGATGGATAAGGAACAGACAGTGAAGGATCTCCAAGCACAAAATTTTCAATTCCAACAAATTTCCATGGCTCTGGCCAAGGGGCAGGAAGATCTGAAAACATTCTTCACCAAAGAGAGCAAGAAGAAGAAAAAGGTTGTCACCCTCAACGTGAGAAGAAGGTCCAAGGGGCATGCCTAACTAGCTCAAAAATAAGATGCTTCTTATGAAGAAGAAGACAGTCAAGAAGAATAAGCTAGAAGTATTAGAGCTAACATAGGTACTAATGACAAAGACTCTTCTGAGGAGAAGTATCCACCGGTGGATGAAAAATTCAAACAACTTGAAGACAGACTAAAAGTTATGGAGATCCAAGTTGTGCCTGGTTTGGACTTAGGAGACATGGGTTTGTTTTCTAGAGTGGTCGTCCTACCAAAGTTCAAAATCCCTACCTTTTCCCCATATGATGGAGTCTCTTATCCTAAGATGCATCTAATGTCTTATGTCCGCAAGATTCAATCATACACAACTGGTCAGAAGCTCTGGATCCATTTCTTCCAAGAGAATTTAGCTGGGACGCAACTTGATTGGTTCTATCAATTGGAGAGTTCCCACATTCACAATTGGGAAGATTTAGCTGCTTCTTTCTACAAGAAGTACCAATACAAGGCTGATCTTGCACCAACGCGTGTGTAGTTGTAGAATGTGACCATGCGTTCCAACGAGGGCTTCAAAGAATACGCCCAAAAGTGGAGAGACCTATCCGGTAGGGTGCAACCACCATTAATTGACTAGGAGTTGATTGACATCTTCATTTGAACTTTGACAAGACCTTTCTTTAATCACCTAATCCGAAGCTCCTTAGTCGGGTTCACCGAAATAATACTAACGGGCAAAATGGTCGAAGCTGGCATCAAAAGCGGTAAAATCCAACGGGGTGCATCTTCTATTACAAGGAAACAAAATTTCATTAGGAAGAAAGATTCTGATACTGCGTATGATCAAAAGGGTCGTAACCAGGGTAACCACGACCAGCACGTGGGGACAGTTCTGATCTCCAATCCTGCATCAGTTCAACAATGGAAACAGGGGCATCAGCGAAAGGAGGTTGCTCCTAAAAGAAAATTCACTAAGATCAACATTCCACCGGCTCAAGAGCTATAAAACATGATGAAAGAAGAGTTGATTACGTTAAAGGATCCTCTCTGGAACCCCAACACTTCTGCTCCTACCTATCATCCCAATGAAAGGTGTGTATACCATTCTTATAGTCCTAGACACGACACAAACATTTGTTGGACTCTTAAAAACAAGATCCGAGACATGATTGATGCCAAGGATATTGAGTTCGACCCTCCAAGGGCTCCTAACATGATCACTTCTCCTATGCCAACTCATTGAGAGCGTCTTGTTCATTTTGAATTTTCAATTGTAATCTCTTTTGTTGTTCAAACACTTATCCATTAATGCCAAACTATGTTTCATTAATGCATTGCATATGTTTGTCTTGAATTAATCTATTTGTTTTCATTATATTTAAAACTATACTTTTTACTCCGTATACGATGTTCAACTCTTGTTTTAAAAGTTGCACGCCTTTAGAGGGAGGATGACGAAAACAATGACATAATCTCATACAGTATGCTTTTAGATAGAAATTGCTGGCGATGTACAGGCGGTTCATTCAATTCCTAAACACTAGAGTTATAAGGAGGATAATCCCTAGTCAACCCCTTCAGACCAAAGAAGTAAGAGTTTCCTTTTACACAAATTTAAACCTATAATGAAAACCCAGGGCAGGGTAGTCTCTCAGTTAATTCAAATACGTGTTCAATCGCAAACTTTCACTTCATATACAATGAATGACATCAAAAACATTCTTCTGGAATCAAAAGAAGGTGATGGTTCCCTATCACATAGGCAATCATTATCTCTCAAAAAGAAAATCCCATTAAGTCAAAACTTACGAAGGAAACTTAAGAAAAAAATGGGGGAATCCCGCTGACCATAATCTCAAAACGAGAACAGTCAGGCAAAAATACGGGATAAAAAATAAAAAAATAGTCCACTACAGATCCTCAAAACATTGCAAAAAATGACTCCCTTCCAACAAATTTGACTTGTCTGAACCATCACCAAAACGTCATTCCAGACTAAATTGGAGTTCAAACGCACAATTAACTAAGTTTAGGGCTAAAGAAAATCACGAAGAACGGGCGGGTACAAATACACTTTGAGCCTTATCATTTGTTTCTTAAACCATGAATAAATCCATGCTACAACCCTTCAAAATTCCTAATTGAAGCATGGGTTAGTTCGAAAGCATATTGTTAGAAAAGTTATCCTGACTCCTGTAAGTCTTTACTCCAAATCATGAGTTGAATTTTCTTAAAAAAATTATTTTATCTCCTAAAATGCATTTTCAAAACTTCAAGACAAGCATAAACTTTGCATTATTTGAATATCATTGTTTGCATATGGCTATTTTTTTAACAACGGAGAATTTCACACGACGAATATCCAATGAACAAAAACTCTCTCAATGAACAGAATTACTTCAAATGGGATGAAACTCCTAATGACAAATCTCCTATAAGCAAGAAGGAACGACGAGTCACTGTCCAACACATCTGGGGAAGTCCAGTTAAGATTCCAAGAAATCTCTCAAGAAACGCTGAATAACCAGGGGCAGTCCTGTATCTGAATCACTTGGGGCAGTGGACCGGAATTCCAGAAATGAATCATGTACGATCAAACAAGCATTTTCTGGAAGTGTGGAAACACCTGCTACTAGGGGCAATGACAAATTCCATACAAAGTCCTTTTCATAGGGTGTTCCCTAGCCAGAGTTTCAATCTCTGAAAACGTCTCCCTAACTGATTTGAGCTCGTGAAGCCTAGAGAATTTTTGCCAAAAGAAAACACCTCTCCAGTAGATTAGAAACAGGGTTTATTTCCCCAACAAACTATTAATTCCCCAGCTTGAGTTTACCTCCCAAACTATCACAAATCAAGGGACCACAACTCTTCTTCCTCAGTAGACTACTCTACAATCCCCAATGAGTTGTTACAAAACCTGGGAGACAACCAGATAACATTTAATTTCTATGTCCCTGACAAGTTGTCAACTCCCTTTCTCTTCCATCAAGAGATAGCTCCCCAGTAGAGCAACGGACATCTAAAACTCCTGAACTCTTTTCCCCAAGCGGAAATCAAGACTCTCCAAAGAGTTTTCTTCTCAAGAAAAATCAACATCCCCCGGTGGATTCCTCCTCAAAACAACAAAAATAGGAATCCCCAACAAAAATATTCTAAAAAAAACAAGGTCTGGAAAGGTGCGCATACTCTTCATCCCCAACGGCCGTCCGGGATTCAGTTTCCCAAAACTCCCCAGCACTTGTCAAGGATTTATTTTCCAAGAAAAAATTACATTTCGAAAATATTTCATGCATCATATTTACATACATGGTAAATACATACAGCATAATCTCATTTATTTTAAGAAAATAATTTCGCCATGCATTTCATACATCATGACATTGCATAAGGCTAACTCTTTACCTTTTCAGGAAAGACCAAACAACAAATAACTATCATCAACAATTTTCAACAGTTCCATATTAATACCTGTAACAAGACGGGACAACTATCTTTGGACGACCGATTGAATATTAATACCTATAACAATCCAAGAAAACTATCTTTCTTTCTAAAGTCAAAGATCAATTCCTGAAACAAGGCATGGAAATTATCTACACGACCAGCTGAAGCAATCCTACATGGGCTCCTTCTCATACATCCATCCAGAAATAGTTCAGATGCGATCCAGATATGGCTAACATTCTGATACTTACTCCAGATTCTCTTCTAGAAACAGTTCAGATGCGATCCAGATATGGATGACATTCTGATACTTACTCCAGATTCTCTTCTAGAAACAGTTCAAGTGGATCCAGATATGGCTGACATTCTGATACTTACTCCAGATTATCTTCTAGAAACAGTTCATATGCGATCGAGATATGGCTGACATTCTGATACTTACTCTAGATTCTCTTCTAGAAACAGTTCAGATGCGATCAAGATATGGATGACATTCTGATACTTACTTAAGATTCTCTTCTAGAAACAGTTCAGATGCGATCCAGATATGGCTGATATTATGATACTTACTCCAGATTCTCTTCTAGAAAGAGCTCATATGCGATCTAGATATGGCTGACATTCTGATACTTACTCTAGATTCTCTTCTAAAAATATTTTAGATGCGATCCAGATATGGATGACATTATGATACCTACTCCAAATTCCTTCTAGAAACAGTTCAGATGCGATCCAGATATGGCTGAAATTCAGATACTTATTCCAAATTCCCTTCTAGAAATAGTCCAAATACGATCCAGATACGAATATCATTCTGACACTCATTCAACACATTTTTCAAATACAGTCCAGATACGATCCAGATACTGATATCATTCTGACACTCATTCAACACATTTTTCAAATACAGTCCAGATACGATTCAGATATAGATGTCATTCTGACACTCATTCATTACATTTTTAAGATACGAGTCAGATACAATCCATTTATGGATATTATTCTGATATTTATCCCACTACATCTACTATTTCAGTATAAATCAACCAGCGGTTTATTCTGATACTTCTTCAAATTTTTGTCACCAATCACTTTTGGATGGCATCTATAAGCCCATCTCCAACAAATTTCCATCAATTCTCCAAATGGCATATTTAAGCCCATTCCCTACACATTCAACCACCACATCATTGAGTGCAAATTTCTGGGCACTTTAGTGTTCAAATATCTTCCACCTTCAAGTCACGAATGGCAGGCTCACCAATCTAACTCTTCAAGTCTAAGAAGATTGAACAGGGGCAGCTGTTGTACCCCAAAATTTGCCTTCTCATTACTCAAGAATTTCCTCCCAAAATCTCCCATGACTCAAGTTTGCAGCATTGATACATCAATTTAGGTTTGGAATTGGCACAAGGGCAAAATGGTTAAAATGCACACTAAAAAGTCCAACTTTGACTTTTGGATCAAAATCAAGTTTCAAGAATCATATTTCTTCAAGACGTGTTAAATATGAAGTTTGTTTCATCAAGAAAATAAAAAGTCAAAATAACTTTGGAAAAGTCAAAATTCTAAATACTCATAAATTTTTCTAAGTGTTAAGAAATATGATAAGTTCAGAACTTCTGGCCAGATTTTCATCATGATGCAAGATGATTCAGGAAGAAATTCTGACATAAGAGTTGTAGATATCAATGAGATCTAAAACATTGCTGAACATAACTTCTCCTAGAAATGCTAGGATTTCAAGTTCTACATCCTTGAAGACACGTTCATGAAGCTAAAACACTTAGTAAATTCTGAACCTTTCCAAGTCAGCATTTAGATAGAACTTTTGGGCCAGTTTTCACAAAGGTACAATCAGAGTTTGCAAAAGTGATTCAAAGAGGGTTTACAAAGCATGTTACAATCTTTCTGAAAAGTCTGTGAACTCCTTCAGATAATGCTGGAGTAGGGAGAATCAAAGATCAGAAGTTGGATATTTGTTCTTAATCTAAGTTACATTTGTGCTGAACTTCTGATCCAATTTCAAGCTGCATAATCTCAGGTTGCTGGTCTTCTTGCTTGTTAAATCTCATCATCATTTAATGCTCACACCCACTTTTTAGTCTTTATCCTAATGTTTAAACCTTTATCCAAAAGATCTTCCCACGTGTGGCATAAAAGTACCATTGTTGTCATTGGAAAGTAAACTTCTGTACAAAGTTTATTTTGGGCCCATACTTTACTTTTGCTTTTGAGTGTACTTCTTCATAAATCATGCCTACAAACTCATATTAGGCATGGTTAAACCTGCTAACCACTCTACTTTGCCTTGAAACTTGCTTGGCTAAACTTGCTTCAAAAACAAGTCTACTATCCATAACACATGATGGTTGTAATCTTGACTTATCCAAGCTTCTAAATCCTTTGCCTATAAATTAAACTTCATTTGCAACTGTTAGAAGGGTCGAAAAGATTGGAAAAAGGCCTTGAAACCTTGTTGAAAATTCCCAAGAACTTGAAACTGCAGCCCAAACACGAAACCTGCAAGTTTCTGATTTTTGCATCCAAACTCTAAATTCTCTTATGTGTTTCTTACCAAATCTTCCATACAGTTTCTAGTATACACATAAAAGCTTTCCCAACTTCTATTTTCAAACTTTAAAACAGTATTCACCACTCTCTGTTTCAAAAATTCAAAACTTCGCACCTTGATTGCTCCAGAACTTTTTCACCATTCATAGCTCAAGTTAAGAGTTGCTTTAACTTTCTGAGAACTTAAGGAAGCTGACTAGAAAATCACAGTAATCTGAAACCAGGCTCTAATTCACAAAAAAAATTCCAGGTGCAAGGTAAGTTTCACCAGACTATTATCTCATTACTTAGGCATTGTGTTGTACCCCAAAATTTTCCCTCCCATATTCTTCAAGATTTGCCAAGATCAATCTCCAGAAGGTTCAAAATCTCTCAAGGGTTGCACAGTCCAATTTCCTCCTAACACAGTCAAAATTAGGGTTTTGGTTCTTGCAAAGAAATTGAGGTTTCCAAGGGTCCAATCAAGTCCCATATGCCTATATACATTGTCAAGCATCCATATGTCAAGTGTCAAGACTCACAACATCAAGTTGCACAGTCAAAAAACCCTAATTGCTTCACAGTCAACTGCAGGGGCAAAATGGTCATTTGACAGTCAAAAGTCAAAATTTTTGGTCAACATCTTATTTTGAAGCCACAAACATCATTTGATCAATTCTTGATCATGATTCTCAAATTATGGCTCAAAAAGTCTCAAGATGCAAAAGTTTCTATTTTTGGACAGTTGAAAAGTCAACTGCAAATTGACCAAGGCATAACTTCTTCATGGTTTATCAGAAAAATCCCATCCAAAGCTCATTTTGAAGAGGATGACATTTCCTACAACTCATCTTCACACTTCAAGTCCAAGAAATGCTCTCACAAAAAGTTATCAATTTCAACATTATAGGTCATTTTCAAAAGTCAACAAAAAGGCACTTTAAGTCAAAGACCATAACTTGAGATTGGTAAATCAAAATGACATGGGACCAAAGACATTGGTTAGAGGACTTTAAGACCTTTCCAAAATGTCCAAGAACATGATCATAGCTTAAATATTGAGCAAGATATGCATTGGAGAAGTTGGGAAATTTTTGGGAACTTTGAAAAGTCAACTTTGCTTCAAAAGCTTCAAAAATGCTAATGGGCCTCAATTTCTTTCTTGAATCATTACCCAAAGCTTAATCACGACCCATTAATCTCAAAGGGATTTATTTTCTTATTTTTAATTAATTAATTGAATTTTTATTCTTATTAATTCATTTAATTAGATTTAAATATGAGAAAAATATCAAATAATGCTTTTCAAATCTTTTTGTGCAGCAAATTCACTCATTATATGCTAAATATTTCGTGCATCATCCAAGGGGACAATATCATCCACATTTGGCAAGATTTCAATGAAAAAAAGATTGAAAAAGATATGGAAAAAATCAAATATTGAAATCATAAATTCAATGGATCCATGGGCTTGTTTTTGACCTAATTTGCTTCATGTACTTATGCAAGACCTAACCTAATGCAAGTATACACAAAAAGCTGCTCACAAACATATAACCAAATTGCAAAATTTCAACCAAAAAGCTTGAAACGGATCTCATAATTGGAGCACGTTTCAAAGCATAAAAAGCATTCTAATACGTTTCTGAACCTTCCTGGAATTGATTGCAATCAAGAACATGCTTCCATACTCCAAGAAACGGTAGAACAGAATTATCTTTCTCACGAAAATTTCCATAATCGAATTCTGCTTTCCATGCATCATTGTTATATTTTGAATATTGATTTATACTAATAATGATCTTCTGAAGCTTTTGGTAACATTTAATTGTTCTAAAGATGCTTGTATCAAAATCTGCCATTGATGAAACCTAGGGTTTCAGAAACTCCAAAATAGGGCTTTCCTTGTATGGAAAAATTGGACCTTGAGACCTATGCCATTGAATTCAGGAGCTCCATACGAATTGAATGACGACCTCGCGCCCTTTTTATATCAAGGCATCTTCTATTCGCTATTTTTCATGGCTGTGCTTAGTGGGGGTTTAAAACCCCCGCTACTTGTTTTGTATTTTTGCAGAAAGAATGAAGAAGAAGCTGAGGTGTCCAGGCATGGTTGGGAAATTCAAACGTTGGCGCGCTTTTCTTTGTTCATACCACTAACACTTGTTTTTTTATATAATAATCACTCTCCATTATGTTAACAAACAAACGCAATAGCCCAGTTGGTTGACGAGGTGTCTTGCAGGTATAGGGACCTGGGTTCGATTCCCAGGTCCCCCCACTTAATTCATGATTTTTGTTCTAATCCATTCCCATGAAGTGCATGCCCCAAGGTCCATCATGCAGCCTCACGTCCAGGCTTGCCACATGGCCGTGAGCTTCCATCCAAGGGCCACTGAATGAATTCCAGAGTGCACCCTAGTCAACCAATGTACACGCAGGCGTAGAAAGTCAAACAAGGCCTTTGTTTCATGGGCCAGAATGCTTCAAAACACCTCCCTTTGGGGCCTGACACCCCTTTGGTTTGCACTTTTTCTAGTTTTATTTTCTTTTCTTTTCTAAATTCTTTTCAATTGTTTTTTTTAATTATTTTCATTAATTCACCATAAAGTAATTTTCATAATAAAAAATCAGAAATCAAAAAATGTAATATATTTAATTCTTATTAATTTCACTATTAAAATATTTTTGTAAATAAACTCTAGCAATTAATTTAGTTCAATTTAGGTTTTAAACTTTAATTTTTTCTTAATAAATAAAATATGTAGAATTAGGTTTTTGACATATTCATTTTTTTCTTAATTAAATCATTTTCCTCATTATTTATTATTATTGTTAATTACTATTTATTTTTGTAAATAAACATGCACGTTAATTAATTAGTAAATTAGAGTAACTTTAATATTTCTTTTTATTAATAATTAAAAATACATAGAATTAGGGTTTCATCTTGATTTTAATTTTCTTTATTTTCATTAAATTCAAAAACATAAAAAACAATTTCTTTTCTTTAATTAAATAATTAATTAGCTTTTAATTCAATTTAATTTCAAAAGGGTCAAAACCCTCGAAAATTCAATTTCTTTTCGCGCATTTATTTTCTTTCGAATATTATGTAACTGCTCAAGGATTGTAATAGTAATTAGGTTTACCGCGTTTATTTACTTTCCGCATTTTTATCAAACGGGTCTTTGTATTTTGGCGATGTATAGACCCGCGCCTTGTAATAGCGTAGCCTTTATTTTCCTATATTTAAATTTCCGCACTCTTAAATTCTAAATTGCATGAAAGAATGTATGGCTAATTAAAAACAAGCGTAGCTCACAATGCCCTGATCAAAGATGAATATTGACATGAAAATAATACACAAATTCACACACCACTTCTAGGGTACGCCTCACCTGTTGCCTTCGAAACGTGGTCGTCAAGTATAGGACGTTTTAGTAAGTCCTTATGTCCATGATCCAGTTGCCTCGAAAAAAGTTGCCTCGAAACGGTTGCCTCGGAACAGTTGCCTAAAAACGGTTGCCTCGGATTAAAAAAAGGATCAAGGACATAAGGGTAGCTTCTAAGGTGTCCTAATTGTTTCTTCGGTGACCACAACGCCCCTAACACTCGAATTGACCCGAACACCTCCGACGACGGTGCTACCTACCTCTCAATGGTGGGATGGCACTATCTAAAGGACTCTTACACAGCCTAATTCCTTAGGGTAGGTAGATGACTCATGGGTACTTGCTATCTTCAAAAACAAATCAAAACACTTTTCACACCGACACTTTCAAAAAGCTTTCAAGACAATTTTTCAAACACTCTTGAGGGCAGATACAAGAGTTATTCTGAAATCTTTCAATGAAACTTTTTCAAACCCACTCACAATTAAAAAGCAAACATTTTGAAAACATAAAGAGCAAGTATCTAAGAGCCCATGGATAACCATGGATAGAAAGGGTGCTAACACCTTCCCTTTCTATAAATCTACCTCCCGAACCGAGAAACTATCTCATAAGGAATTTTGTTGTGCTTTTGTCTTGTCCATGTTGGAGAAAATAAAAGACGGTGGCGACTCTTGCTTCCGCGACATTTCGCGAACCAGCGTTAAACAGTCAGTTCTAAATCCACCGATCACAGAACTGGCGACTCTGCTGGGGAATTACTTAAAGTGAGGTGTACCTTAGGATAGCTCATACTTGTGTTTTCAATTGTCTGAATTGATTGCTTTATTATTGTGGGTACTGTCTTGGGAGTTCTATAGATCCTAACCCGGATCTGGGGGATACCTTCTTAGAAAGTAGCAACAAGGTTGTGAGGGAACTGTGCGGGGTATACCGACATGGTTGAAGCAGTCTGCTACGTTGATGTGGCACTTTGGTGAGTACCGGTAACCCTTGAGTCTAGTCAAGGAGAGTACGGGGCCGCCGCGTGGTGTCGTGAAACATCAACTGACCTTAGGAACCTTAATTGAACCATCTTGGCCTCTTTAGGGTAGTGAGATAACTAACTTTGGTGCAGTCCGAGGTTGGTTAATACTCGATACTACACTCAATTGAGGGTTGTTTTCTTGGAATATTTCGGTTGCCAGTTCAGTGGCTAAATCGAAATGATGAAAACAGAAAACAATCCAATGATATTGGGATCCTTAGAACCCGGTTACTTTTGATAGGACAGGTTTTGAGCCCACCATAATAGGGTTACTTACATTACTCCACGCATAGCATAACATCATACCATCATACCATTGCATACATATCGCATAAGGATTAACCCTTTTCAAGGATCTCAAGGGTTTGTGATGCAGGTCAGGATGAACCAACATGTCTAGTAAGGGGCAAAGGGGATTTATTTTCCTCTAGCCAAGGTTGTCAAGGGCTATGACCCACTCGATATGGTGAGCCTTGACCCTTGAAGAAGGACTCTCAGCAACATGAAGTTCCTTCAATCAAGCTACCCAGATTTAAATTCTAACAATTTTCTTGTTTACCCCGCGAGATCCTTGGAAACATTGCATGCATATCATGCATATCATTGCATTATAGGTACCACTGTTTACAAGTCACTTACCTTCTTTGCTGTTTATTTCAGCAGTCTCATTATGAATCCTGAATCATCTACTGAGAAATCCATCAAGGCCCTCCAGGCTCAGAACGCCCAGTTCCAGGAATTGATTAAGAGTCTAGCCCAAGGTCAACAGGATTTGAAGACTCTGCTCTCGAAGAAGAAGAAGAAGAAGAGAACGGTGTTGTTCAACCCGAGACGCAAATCTGGGAATGGATCACTAAATGAAGTCGAGCAGACTACCCCATCTGTTGGAAAGGACAGCCCCCATGAGAGAGAGGTTCCTAGTCCAGTGGTCTCCGATAACGAGACAGAGTTCAATGATGAACAGTACCCTCCAGCTGAGGATAGATATAAACAGTTGGAAGACCGGCTAAGTGCTATGGAGATACAAAAAGTGTTCGGCTTGGACTTCGAAGATCTAGGTCTGTCTTCTGGGGTAGTGATCCCACACAAATTCAAGGCACCTGCTTTTGCAAAATATGACGGGGCCTCCTGTCCTAAGCTGCATCTCAGGTCATACGTAAGGAGGATCCAGCCCTACACGACTGACAAGAATTTGTGGATTCACTTCTTTCAGGACAGTCTGTCAGGAACCTAACTCGACTGGTTCTATCAACTGAATGGAGCTAACATCCGCAGCTGGGAGGACTTGGCCACCGCATTCTACAAGCAGTACCAGTACAATGCTGACCTTGCTCCCACGCGCACTCAGCTTCAGGGGATGTCTATGGGTGCAGGCGAAGGCTTTAAAGAATATGCTCAAAAATGGAGGGACCTTGCTGGAAGGGTACAACCACCTCTGACTGATCGGGAACTTGTCGACATGTTCTTGGGGACCCTGGCTGGTCCGTTCTTCAACCATCTGATTGGCAATTCCTCAGCCGGATTCACAGACCTTATCTTGACTGGGGAAAGAATTGAAGCTGGTATCAAGAGTGGGAAGATTCAAGAGGCCGCACCTTCTGATACTCACAAAAAGCCTTACACGGGGAAAAAAGAGTCCAATGCTGCATATAGCCAAAAGAGTCGTCGTGACCAACATGCAGGGGCAGTCATGATCTCTGGTTCTGCACCACGCCGCCAACCACAAAAGGGAAATCAGCGAAGGCCGGACGAGCCTAAAAGACAATTCACCAACATCAACATGCCATTGTCACAAGCACTGCAGCACATGTTGAAAATGAATCTGATTGCGGTGATCAACCCTCCTGCAAATCCCAAGACCTCCTCGCCAAACTATAACCTAGAAGCGAGGTGTGCTTATCATTCTGATATCCCGGGGCACGATACTGAGGATTGTTGGGCGCTAAAATACAAGATCCAGAATATGATCGATGCTAAGGAGATCGAATTTGAGCCTGCTGAGACTCCCAATGTGATCACTGCTTCCTTGCCAAAGCATGGCTAGGATTGAAAAAACTTTTGTTCATTCGAATGTTCAAGTTGTAATTTTCTTTTGATTGTTCAAACATTTTATTTCATGTCAAACTTGGTTATTTCATTAATGCATTACACGTGTCTGTTTTGAAGTAATTATGTTTACTATATTCAAAATTGTTTATGTTTGATGATTCAACTCTCGATTTTAAAATTCTAAGCCTCTTGAGGGAGGATGACGAAAACGATACCACAATCTACAGTATGCTTTTGAACAAACCCCGCTGATGAGGTACATGCATTGTTTCAATTCCTAAACACCGGAGTTATAAGGAAGATAATCCCTCGTCAACCCCTTCGAGCCAAAGAAGTAGGAGTTTTTCTTTTCGAAAATTAAAACCCTTAATCATAACCTGGGGCAGGGTAGTTTTCTCAGTTGATCCAGGTGCACAATGAATGGTATCAAAGGAGTCCTTACAAAACAAAACAAAAAAGACAGTGATGGTTCCAAATAATCATAAAGACAGGCAGTCGTTATCTTTCAAAAAAATAAACGCCCAATAAGTCAAAACCTATGAAGGAGACTTACAAAAACTGGGGGCATCCCGCTGACTGTAATCACAAAAGAAACAGTTCAGGCAAAAAATAGGGATAACAAAATCAAAAAGAAAGAGGTCTTACAAATCCTCGACAAAAAAAAAATGACTGCCTATTCAAAATAAACTGTCAATATCCGAACCATCATTGGAATATCAGGACCAAAACTTAAACAAGGTCTAACGCACGATTAGCTGAGTTTAGGTTTGAAGAACATCACGAAGAGCGGGTGGGTACAAATAAAATTTGAGCCTTTATCCTTTGTTTCTTAAACCGTGAACCAGGCCACGTTATAACCCTCAAAAGTCCTAGCTGAAGCATGGGTTAGTTCGAAAGCATACTGTTACGAAAGGTATCCTGACTCCTTAAGGCTTGCGGTAAAATAACAAGTTGACATCACCGTTTACAAAAAAAATTCAATTGTTTTTATGGAAAAAATGCATTTTCAAAAACTTCAAGACAGACATAAGCTTTGCATTTTTAACATAACTTTGTTTGCATATGACTTTTTTGTTCGAACAGCAGAGAAATTTGCATGAGGAATATCTAGTAAACAAAAAGCATTTCCAATCAAGGGGCATGGCATGATCATTATCCATCATCTGGGGCAGTCCAGTCAAGATTCGAAGAATCTCTCAAAAGGCCAACTAGCCTGGGGCAAATCTCCATCTATATCACTTGGGGCATTGGACGATCAAACGAAGGTCTTCTGGTGGTACGGCAACACAATGCTACTGACAGGGGAAACTCCCTACATTCTGAGAGCATGGACATAGTCGAAAAAATACTGCGCATAATCAAAGACCCGCTAGGTTGACACACCTAGGCAAATATAAGGGCTTCCCGGCGAACTAAAAGGGTTCGGGCAAAAATAAGGAATGAAATAAAAAAAAATTTGTACACCCGGCAAGTCGAAAACCTGAAAAGGCGGCTTGGGCAAAAATGGGTATCCCGGTGGACTAGAAACCCGAAAGGGCGGTCCAGGAAAAAATTAGGGATCAAAGCGTACGACTATGTCCCTTCATCTCGTCACTTGCCTACCAGAAGAAGATTTGTCAATCGGCAGTCATCATGCACCTCCACAGGTATCTTCTCCCGTAGAAACTGGGGCAATAAGAATTGTCCAAACGGTACAAGTTGCTCCGTCCACCAAGGTACCAAGGTAGGTTCGGCTGAAGAATGTAACCAAGATACCTCCACTCCCCGTAGAGTAAGACAAGATTCAGCAATACTCTCCCAGAGCAGAGTTGGTCCCCAATCAACCCTAATAAAGGAACAATATCCCCTAGCAAGTCAGCAATACTCTCCCCGAGCAGAGTTATACTCAGTCAGCCTTAAGGAAGTTGGATTATCCCCCGAAGATCTCAACATTCCCCAACGGAGTATGCAGACATTCCTAACAAGCATCCCCGGCAATCTTGATCTAAGATTGTTCCCCAGCGGTATACCAGACATCCAGTAGAGCCATTCCCCAGTGCAATCTCAGAAGTCTCCCCAAGAGAGTTGAATCCATCTCCCCAGTAGGAAGCTTACCCCCAGTAGATTCGGGAAGCTACCCCCTGCATAGCACGAACGCGTCTCCCAGACTTTTTATTCAAAGGTTATTTCACCACCAGGATATAACTGGGTTATCCTCAGCCAATTGCCACGGAAAGTTCATCAATTCCCTCAACAAAGCTTATCAATGGCATCCCCAGCGGAGTTATCATCAGCATCTCAGCAAAGTACCTCTTCCCACAGAGTTCACTCCCCGCAGAGTAATGTCTTCACCAAGTTTATTCCCCAACGGAGTCATCTTCTCCTACCGGCTTATTCTTGCAACCATCATCCCCAGCGGAAACAAAAGCTCTACTCTTCAACATCAGCCCAGGACTTGATTTCCCGGCATTCGTCAAGGAGTTACTTTCCTAGACAAACATACATTCATGAACATCATATCTTCATACATTATAGCATGCATACGCATCATACAACACAAATCTCATTTATTCTTGAGAACATCTTAATATCATGCAGTTCATGCATCATGACACTGCATACAGCTAATGTTTTGCCTCTTCAGGAAAAGGTCAATCAAAAGATGATTACCATCTACCTCTACAGTTCTAGATCAACATTGGTAACAAGCCAGGAAAAATTAGTGGACGACTGATCGTGGGTTAATATCCGAAACCAAACAGGACAATTACTTACTTGATCATCCTAAGGCAACCCTACACCGGTTCTTTTTCTTTCAGAAGAAGTCTTACACGGACTTATCCCGAAGTAACCTTACCCCGGTTCCTCCAGAAGTCTTACACGGACTTATCCCGAAGTAACCTTACCCCGGTTCCTCCAGAAGTCTTACACGGACTTATCCTGAAGTAACCTTACCCCGGTTCCTCCAGAAGTCTTACACGGACTTATCCCGAAGTAACCTTACCCCGGTTCCTCCAGAAGTCTTACACGGACTTATCCCGAAGTAACCTTACCCCGGTTCCTCCAGAAGTCTTACACGGACTTATCTCAAGATAACCTTACCCCAGTTCATCAAGAATTCTTACACGGACTTATCTCAAGATAACCTTACCCCGGTTCATCAAGAAGTTTTACACGAACTTATCCTGCAGTAACCTTACCCCAGTTCCCCCAGAAGTTTTACACGAACTTATCCCGAAGAAACCCTACACAGGTTTCCTTCCTTCAAAGATGCAGTTTTACACGGAATCGTCATCAGAAACCCTACCCAGGTTTTACTTCCTCCAGGATGCAGTTTTACACTGACTCGTCATCAAAGTAACCCTACACAGGTTCCTTCTCCCTTTCAGGTGCAGTTTTACACGGACTCGTCATCAAAGTAACCCTACACAGGTTCCTTCTCCATTTCAGATGCAGTCTTATACGGACTCATTATCAGTAAACCCTACACAGGTTTCCTTCCTCCAAAGATGCAGTTTTACACGAGCTCATCATCAGTCAACCCTACACAGGTTTCCTTCTTTCAAAGGTGCCGTTTTACACGGACTCATTATCAGTAAACCCTACACAGGTTTCCTTCCTCCAAAGATGCAGTTTTACACGAGCTCATCATCAGTCAACCCTACACAGGTTTCCTTCTTTCAAAGATGCAGTTTTACATGGACTCATCATCAGTCAACCCTACACAGGTTTCCTTCTTTCAAAGATGCAGTTTCACACGAGCTCATCATCAAGCAACCCTACACAGGTTCCCTCTTTCAACTCACAAAAATTACAATTCAACAGACAACCTCTAGATGGCATCTATAAGCCCATCCTCCTATCCATCAGTCTCCAAATGGCATCTATAAGCCCATTCCCGACAAGGTTCTGTCATACTTCCAGATGGTATCTATAAGCCCATCCTCCTACCCATCATCCTCTCCAAATGGCATCTGTAAGCCCATTCCCGCTATCATACTGCTGACACTCTACTATGTGAGTGCAAATTTCTGGGCACTCTAGTGTTCAATCATCTTCCACCTTCGGATTACGAAAGGCACGCCAGCCAATCTACATCCTCAGTTCTAAGAAGATTGAACAGGGGCAACTGTTGTACCCCAAAATTTGCCCTCCCATATTCTTCAAGATTTGCCAAGATCAATCTCCAGAAGGTTCAAAATCTCTCAAGGGTTGCACAGTCCAATTTCCTCCTAACACAGTCAAAATTAGGGTTTTGGTTCTTGCAAAGAAATTGAGGTTTCCAAGGGTCCAATCAAGTCCCATATGCCTATATACATTGTCAAGCATCCATATGTCAAGTGTCAAGACTCACAACATCAAGTTGCACAGTCAAAAAACCCTAATTGCTTCACAGTCAACTGCAGGGGCAAAATGGTCATTTGACAGTCAAAAGTCAAAAATTTTGGTCAATATCTTATTTTGAAGCCACAAACATCATTTTATCAATTCTTGATCATGATTCTCAAAGTATGGCTCAAAAAGTCTCAAGATGCAAAAGTTTCTATTTTTGGAAAGCTGAAAAGTCAACTGCAAATTGACCAAGGCATAACTTCTTCATGGTTTATCAGAAAAATCCCATCCAAAGCTCATTTTGAAGAGAATGACATTTCCTACAACTCATCTTCACACTTCAAGTCCAAGAAATGCTCTCACAAAAAGTTATCAATTTCAACATTATAGGTCATTTTCAAAAGTCAACAAAAAGGCACTTTAAGTCAAAGACCATAACTTGATATTGGTAAATCAAAATGACATGGGACCAAATACATTGGTTAGAGGACTTCAAGACCTTTCCAAAATGTCAAAGAACATGATCATAGCTTAAAAATTGAGCAAGATATGCATTGGAGAAGTTGGGAAATTTTTGGGAACTTTGAAAAGTCAACTTTGCTTCAAAAGCTTCAAAAATGCTAATGGGCCTCAATTTCTTTCTTGAATCATTACCCAAAGCTTATGCACGACCCATTAAGCTCAAAGGGATTTATTTTCTTATTTTTAATTAATTAATTGAATTTTTATTCTTATTAATTCATTTAATTAGATTTAAATATGAGAAAAATATCAAATAATGCTTTTCAAATCTTTTTGTGCAGCAAATTCACTCATTATATGCTAAATATTTCGTGCATCATCCAAGGGGACAAGATCATCCACATTTGGCAAGATTTCAATGAAAAAAAGATTGAAAAAGATATGGAAAAAATCAAATATTGAAATCATAAATTCAATGGATCCATGGGCTTGTTTTTTACCTAATTTGCTTCATGTACTTATGCAAGACCTAACCTAATGCAAGTATACACGAAAAGCTGCTCACAAACATATAACCAAATTGCAAAATTTCAACCAAAAAGCTTGAAACTGATCTCATAATTGGAGCACGTTTCAAAGCATAAAAAGCATTCTAATACGTTTCTGAACCTTCCGGGAATTGATTGCAATCAAGAACATGCTTCCATACTCCAAGAAACGGTAGAACAGAATCATCTTTCTCACGAAAATTTCCATAATCAAATTCTGCTTTCCATGCATCATTGTTATATTTTGAATATTGATTTATACTAATAATGATCTTCTGAAGCTTTTGGTAACGTTTAATTGTTCTAAAGATGCTTGTATCAAAATCTGCCATTGATGAAACCTAGGGTTTCAGAAACTCCAAAATAGGGCTTTCCTTGTATGGAAAAATTGGACCTTGAGACCTATGCCATTGAATTCAGGAGCTCCATACGAATTGAATGACGACCTCGCGCCCTTTTTATATCAAGGCATCTTCTATTCGCTATTTTTCATGGTTGTGCTTAGTGGGGGTTTAAAACCCCCGCTACTTGTTTTGTATTTTTGCAGAAAGAATGAAGAAGAAGCTGAGGTGTCCAGGCATGGTTGGGTAATTCAAACGTTGGCGCGCTTTTCTTTGTTCATACCACTAACACTTGTTTTTTTATATAATAATCACTCTCCATTATGTTAACAAACAAACGCAATAGACCAGTTGGTTGATGAGGTGTCTTGCAGGTATAGGGACCTGGGTTCGATTCCCAGGTCCCCCGACTTAATTCATGATTTTTGTTCTAATCCATTCCCATGCATTGCACGCCCCAAGGTCCATCATGCAGCCTCACGTCCAGGCTTTCCACATGGCCGTGAGCTTCCATCCAAGGGCCACTGAATGAATTCCAGAGTGCACCCTAGTCAACCAATGTACACGCAGGCATAGAAAGTGAAACAAGGCCTTTGTTTCATGGGCCAGAATGCTTCAAAACACCTCCCTTTGGGGCCTGACACCCCTTTGGTTTGCACTTTTTCTAGTTTTATTTTCTTTTCTTTTCTAAATTCTTTTCAATTGTTTTTTTTAATTATTTTCATTAATTCACCATAAAGTAATTTTCATAATAAAAAATCAGAAATCAAAAAATGTAATATATTTAATTCTTATTAATTTCACTATTAAAATATTTTTGTAAATAAACTCTAGCAATTAATTTAGTTTTATTTAGGTTTTAAACTTTAATTTTTTCTTAATAAATAAAATATGTAGAATTAGGTTTTTGACATTTTCATCTTTTTCTTAATTAAATCATTTTCTTCATTATTTATTATTATTGTTAATTACTATTTATTTTTGTAAATAAACATGCACATTAATTAATTAGTAAATTAGAGTAACTTTAATATTTCTTTTTATTAATAATTAAAAATACATAGAATTAGGGTTTCATCTTGATTTTAATTTTCTTTATTTTCATTAAATACAAAAACATAAAAAACAATTTCTTTTCTTTAATTAAATAATTAATTAGCTTTTAGTTCAATTTAATTTCAAAAGGGTCAAAACCCTCGGACATTCAATTTCTTTTCGCGCATTTATTTTCTTTCGAATATTATGTAACTGCTCAAGGATTGTAATAGTAATTAGGTTTACCGCGTTTATTTACTTTCCGCATTTTTATCAAACGGGTCTTTGTATTTTGGCGATGTATAGACCCGCGCCTTGTAATAGCGTAGCCTTTATTTTCCTGTATTTAAATTTCCGCACTCTTAAATTCTAAATTGCATGAAAGAATGTATGGCTAATTAAAAACAAGCGTAGCTCACAATGCCCTGATCAAAGATGAATATTGACATGAAAATAATACACAAATTCACACACCACTTCTAGGGTACGCCTCACCTGTTGCCTTCGAAACGTGGTCGTCAAGTATAGGACGTTTTAGTAAGTCCTTATGTCCATGATCCAGTTGCCTCGAAAAAAGTTGCCTCGAAACGGTTGCCTCGGAACAGTTGCCTCGAAACGGTTGCCTCGGATTAAAAAAAGGATCAAGGACATAAGGGTAGCTTCTAAGGTGTCCTAACTGTTGCTTCGGTGACCACAACGTCCCTAACACTCGAATTGACCCGAACACCTCCGACGACGGTGCTACCTACCTCTCAATGGTAGGATGGCACTATCTAAAGGACTCTTACACAGCCTAATTCCTTAGGGTAGGTAGATGACTCATGGGTACTTGCTATCTTCAAAAACAAATCAAAACTCTTTTCACACCGACACTTTCAAAAAGCTTTCAAGACAATTTTTCAAACACTCTTGAGGACAGATACAAGAGTTATTCTGAAATCTTTCAATGAAACTTTTTCAAACCCACTCACAATGGAAAAGCAAACATTTTGAAAACATAAAGAGCAAGTATCTAAGAGCCCATGGATAACCATGGATAGAAAGGGTGCTAACACCTTCCCTTTCTATAAATCTACCTCCCGAACCGAGAAACTATCTCATAAGGAATTTTGCTATGCTTTTGTCATGTCCATATTGGAGAAAATAAAAGACGGTGGCGACTCTTGCTTCCGCGACATTTCACAAACCAGCGTTAAACAGTCAGTTCTAAATCCACCGATCACACATTGCTAGGCTTGCATTTCCAAAGATACAATGTAGATATCATGACTCTGATTTTGTACATATTTATAGATTTCATGTATATGGCCTAAGTAGCGAGAATTTCTGATCATAACTTCTTGAGGAAATTAGGGTTCAGAATTAGGATTAGAAAAATTCATGCTTGCTTCTAGTTTACAGATTTGATGCTTTGTATTTCTGAAACCAAGACGAAATCTGTCGTAACTGATATGTTTTCATTTTCCATTTTGTTGAGAAATGACTAAGTTGCAGATACTCTGGTTCCCACGAAGAGTCAGATGAACTTCATCATCAGAATTTACTTTATAATATATGTTTATCTTTTTGCTTCTAATACCGGATGTATAGCCACCCAAGTGGTAGAGCGCGCGCATAAGGCATTTGTGTCAAGGGTCCTAAGTTCTAGCCCCAAAAACACCTTTTTATGTTTATTTCTTGGCATTTTTACTCCATTATTTGTCAAATAATAACCCTGGACCAGAACTTCTAGATAAACCCCCTCCCATTTGTTTGTCAAAACAGTACTCCCGGACCATAACTTTTAGATACTCCCATCCAACAGCATTGACACCTCACTTACCCATTACCAGAACTTCTAGCCTTCCAGTAACACTGGAACTTCTAGGCTTCTAGTTGTGTCAGAACTTCTAAACTCTCTCAATAACAAGAACTTCTAACCTTCCAAAAAAACAAGAATTTCTAGGTTTCCAATTGCATCAGAATTTATAGGCCCTCTCAGTAATCAGAACTTCTAAGATCTCCTTTATTCCCAACAACCCCAGAACTTTAGTGCATCCGGATCCAGAACTTCTGGCTTTCCCCACTTCTGCTAACATTTCCTTTCTGATTTGCAGCACGCCTGAGTCAGAACTTCTGCTCTCTCCTCTTTCAGCAACGCGCTGACTCTAACTCTTATTCCCTTATTATTTTATCATCACTTTATTTTCATTAATCAAAAACACCAAAAATACTTTATATTCATACACTTTGCTTTATTTCTTTTAAAAAACAAAAAGACTAAAAATATTTTCTTAACAAAATTTATTTCTTCTCTTAACCAAAAACAAAACAAATTATTTTATATTTCAATTCTTATATATTATTTCGATATGGTTGTAATAGATAATTAGGACTTTAATTTCTTACAACCCCCATTTGTAAATTTGTACACCCAATCCCCAAAATGATTGTAATAGCGTAGAATAGTTACCTTCCGCAATTTATCACTTTCATATTAATGCTAGTAATTAGGATTTGTATGGGAAGATAAAATCAATCTTAGAAAGCACTAATCCAAGATAAACCAAACATGAAATATAAACACTTGCACACTTGCATATCTAGGGTTAACTCCACTTGTTGCCTTATGAAAATGGTCATGTTATGCATGTGAGACGTCTTAGAAAAAAAAATCGAAAAATACAAGATCATAGTCCCTCGATGATGCTTCGAATTTCGACTTACAAATTATCTTAGTCCCTCAAGAGAAGTGTTAAGACATCTCACAACATCGCTATCATGTCTATACGATGACCCACGCCCTTCCCTTAACATGAAACAATGGAGCTTCTTACCAAATCAATGGTAATATAGCAACATCTAAAAGAGGAAGAAAATAATGTTTAAGTCCTCTTGAGTTGGTAGATTGCTCCTAGTTGCTCGCTTGCTTACAACAAAAACATTACATACACCAAACACTTTCATTTTGAAAAAATTTCAAAAGAAAAACACTTTGTACGCATTCATATAGAGACGAGAACAATTACAAAGATACCTTTTCAAAATCACTTTCAAAAACACACTCCACAAATATCTCTTTGAACTATTTTCAAAACAACACTTTGTACACGTTCTTATAGAGACGAGAACCATTAGAAATACACCTTTTCAAAATTCTTTCAAAAACCACACCACAAGCACATTTTCAAACATATCAAGTGATCTAGAAAGCAACTAAGATCCCATAGATAACTATGGATAAAGAGGGTGCTAACACATTCCCTTTTCATAATCTACCCCTTGAACTCAAGAAAATAATCTCGAAGGTTTTTCTTGATCTTTTCACCCTTTCCTTTATTGGATAAAAGAAAAGTCAGTGGCGACTCTTGCTATCCGCAACAATTGCAATCAAAGGCAAAACATTCCAAGACAGTTCCCCCACTGTGTTACACCATTCAAAGTGATTGTTGATAAAAATTAAACTAAGTCTAAGCCTGAATTCAACTAGAAAAGGAATCAAAATAAATCTTTGATTGATTTAACTCTGAAGGATATGTTAGAACGGACCAGTGTTAAGTCGTGTCTAGAAATGTATTAGAAGGGACATGTGTAGGGCTTTTTCAGGATGAGTCCGTATTAAACTTCATATGGAATTGTATGAGAAGGAACCTGGGTATGGTTGCTTCAGGATGAGTCCGTGTTAAAATTCATTTGGAAATGTATAAGAAGGAACATGGGAAGGGTTGCCTCAGGATGAGTCCTTGTTAAACTTCATATGGAAATGTATGAGAAGGAACCTGGGTAGGGTTTCTTCAGGATGAGTCCGTGTTAAACTTCATTTGGAAATGTCTGAGAAGGAACCTGGTTAGGGTTGCTTCATGATGAGTCTGGGTAAGACTACATCTGGAAATGTCTTAGAAGGAACCTAGGTAGGATTGCTTTAGGATGAGTCAATGTAAAAATTCATTTGGAAAATGAGAAGAAACATGGGTAGCGTTGCTTTAGGATGAGTCTGTCTTAAAGTTCATCTGAAAATGTACGAGAAGGAACCTGGGTAGGGTTGCTTCAGGATGATTCTGTGTTAAACTTCATCTGGAAATGTATGGGAAGGAACCTGGGTAGGGTTGCTTCAGGATGAGTCCGTGTGAAACTGTATTTGAAAATGATAAGGAACCTGGGTAGGGTTGCTTTATGATGAGTCTGTGTAAAACTTCATCTAGAAATATATAAGAAGGAAACTGGGTAGGGTTACTTCAGGATGAGTCCATGTGAAACTGCATTTGAAAATGAGAAGGAACCTGGGTAGGGTTGCTTCATGATGAGTCCCTGTAAAACTTCATCTGGAAATGTAAGAGAAGGAACCTGGATAGGGTTGCTTCAGGATAAGTCTGTGTAAAACTTCATCTGGAACATAAGAAGGAACCTGGGTAGGGTTTCTTCATGATGAGTCCGTGTAAAACTTCATCTGGAAAATGATAAGGAACCTGGGTAGGGTTGCTTCATGATGAGTCCGTGTAAAACTTCATCTGGAAAATGAGAAAGAACCTGGGTAGGGTTGCTTAATGATGTGTCTGTGTGAAACCGCATCTGAAAATGAGAAGGAACCTTAGTAGGGTTGCTTCACGATGAGTCCGTGTGAAACTGCATCTAGGTAGGGTATGAGAAGGAACCTGGGTAGGGTTTCTTCATGATGAGTCAGTGTAAAACTTCATCTGGAAATGTATGAGAAGGAACATGGGTAGGGTTGCTCCAGCTGGTCAAGTAGATAGTTATCCTGTCTTGTTTCAGGTATTAATCTGTGACCTTAGAAAGAAAGATAGTTTTCCTGGCTTGTTAAAAGTATTAACTTTCAATCTGCTCATGTAGATAGTTTCCTGGCTTGTTACATGTATTAATCTACAATCGGTCGTCCATAGATAGTTTTCCTGTCTTGTTTTAGGTATTAATCTGGAGCTTGTTTTTTGTTGGTCGTAAAGATAGTTGCTCTGGCTTGTTTCAAGTATTAATCTCTGACCTATTTGAAAATTGTTGACGATAGCTATCTGTTGATTGATCTTTCCTGAAAAGGTAAAGAGTTAGCTGCATGCAATGTCATGATGTATGAAATGCATGGTGTAGTGATGTTTCTCAAAATGAATGAGATTGTGCTATATGCATTTTGTATGCATATCCTATGAATGTTGTTGAAATGTAATTTTGTCTTGGAAAATAAATCCTTGACAAATGTTGGGGGATTTTGGCAAGTTAAATTCCGGACTTCCGTTGGGGATGAAGAGTATGCCCCTCTCCATACCTTGTTTTAGAATGTTTTCGCTAGGGATTCCCGTCTTGTTGTTTGAGGAGAACTCCTGCTGGGGAATGGTGATTTTTCTTGAGAAGAAAACTCTATGGAGAGTTTTAATTTCTGCTTGGGGAAAAGAGTTCAAGAGTGTTAGTTGTTCGTTGCTCTAATGGGGAGTTATCCCTTGGTTGGAAAAAAGGAAATTAACCACTTGTTGGGGATAAAGAAGTTAACGGTTATCTGGTTGGGTTCCAAGTTTTGCAGCAAATCATTGGGGATTCTAGAATAGTCTACTGGGGAAGAGGGGTTGTAGTCCATTGACTTGTGATAGTCTGGGAGACAAATTCAAGCTAGGGAATCTGTAGTTTGTTGGAGAAATAAACCTTGTTTCCAATTTGCTGGAGAGGTGTTTTCCTTAAGCAGAACTCCTCAAGGATTCTTGAGATCAACTCAGTTGGGGAGAAATTTTCAAAGATTGAAGCACTGGCTGGGGATTGCTTGGATCCAACTTTATGAAGATCATCCTATGAAAAAGACTTTTTGGGAGATTTGTCATTGCCCCTAGTGGTAGGTGTTGTAGTACTGCCAGAAAATGTTTGCTTGGCCGTACGTAACCCTTTGCAGGAATTCATGTCCAATGCCCCAAGTGACTCGGATGCAGATCTGCCCCTGGTATATTCAGCATTTCTTGAGAGATTTCTTGGAATCTCGACTTGACTACCCCAACACGAGTTGGACAGTTACATTTCATGCACCCTTTCTTATGGGAGATTTTGTCATTTGGAAGCGTTATCCCATCTGGAGTGATTTTGTTCACTGAAAGATTTTTTGTTTGCTGGATATTCGTCGTGTGAATTTCTCTGCTATCAAACTATTAGCTATATGCAAACAACAATATTCAAAGTAATGCAAAGTTTATGCTTTTATTGAAGTTTTGAAAATGCGTTTTAGCAGATAAAAGAATTTTTGTAAGAATGTGAATTCAACTCAGGATTTTAGAGTAAATCCTTATAGGAGTCAGGATACCTTTTATAACAGTATGCTTTTGAACTAACCTATGCTTCAATTAAGACTTTTGAAGGGTTGTATCATGGGCTGGTTCATGGTTTAAGAAACAAAGGATAAGGCTCAAAGTGTATTTGTACCCGCCCGTTCTTCGTGATGTCCTTCAGTCCTAAACTCAGTTAATTGTGCGTTTGAACTCCAATTGAGTCTGGAATGGCGTTTTGGTGATGGTTCAGACATGTTGAGTTTTTCGTAAGGCATTCAGTTATTTCAAAAAAATTCACGTTGTTGAGGATTTGTAGTGTCCTCTTTTTTTATTTATTATCCCCGATCTTTGTTTGACTGTTCTCGTTTTGAGATTGCAGTCAGCAGGATGCCCCTAGTTTTCTTAAGTCTCCTTCGTAGGTTTTGACTAAGTGGGTTTTATTTATTTATTTTGAGAGATAATGATTTCCTATGTGATAGGGAACCATCGCCGTCTTTTGATTCTAGAGGAATATTTTTGATGTCATTCGTTGTATACAAAGTGAAAGCTTGTGAGTGAACACGAATTTCAATTAACTGAGAGACTACCCTGCCCCAGGTTTTGATTAAAGGATTTAATTTGTATGGAAAAGAAAACCCCTACTTCTTTGGCTTAAAGGGGTTGACTAGGGATTATCTTCCTTATAACTCCAGTGTTTAGGAATTGAAAGAAACGCCTGTACATCGTCAGCAAGGTCTGTCCAGAAGCATACTGTATGAGATTATGGCATTGATTTGGTCTTCCACCCTCTAAAGGCTTGTAACTTTTTGAAACAAGATTTGAATATCATAAAGGGAGTAAAAAGCATAGTTTAAATGAAAATTAATGGATTAATTCAAGAAAAACATATGCAATGCATTAATGAAACAAAGTTTGATATTAATAGATAAGTGTTTAAACAACAAAAGAGATTACAATTGGAAATCCAAAAATGAAACAAACGCTCTCAATTTTGGCCATGATTTGGCATGGGAATAGTGATCACATTGGGAGCCTCTGGAGGGTCGAACTCAATCTCCTTGGCGTCTATCATGTTTTGAATCTTATATTTCAGCGCCTGTGATCGGTGGATCTGGAACTGACTGTTTAACGCTGATTCGCGAAATGTCGCGGAAGCAAGAGTCGCCACCGTCTTTTATTTTCTCCAACATGGACAAGACAAAAGCACAACAAAATTCCTTATGAGATAGTTTCTCGGTTCGGTAGGTAGATTTATAGAAAGGGAAGGTGTTAGCACCCTTGCTATCTGTGGTTATCCACGGGCTCTTAGATACTTGCTCATTGTGTTTTCAAAATGTTTGCTTTTCAAATGTGAGTGAGTTTGAAAAAGTTTCTTTGAAAGTTTTCTGAATAACTCTTGTATCAGTCCTCAAGAGTGTTTGAAAAATTGTTTTGAAGGCTTTTTTGAAAGTGTCGGTGTGAAAAGAGTTTTGATTTGTCTAGAATTAGAGCAAGTATCTATGAGTCATCTACCTACCCTAAGGAATTAGGCTGTGTAAATGTCCTTAAGGTAGTGCCATCCCACCATTGAGAGGTAGGTAGCACCACCGTTGGAGGTGTTCGAGTCAATTCGTTTTTAGGGACAGTGTGGTCACCAGAGCAACAGTAGGACACCTTAGAAGCTACCCTTATGCCATTGATCCTTTTTAATTCTGAGGCAACCGTTTCGAGGCAACTGGATCATGTCATGGACATAAGGACTTACTAAAACATCCTATACTTGACGACCACGTTTCGAGGGCAAGGCAACAGTGAGACGTACCCTAAGAGTGGTGTGTGAATTTGTGTGTTATTTTCAGTTTAGCATTTATCTTGTACATTTATCATGGTGATCTACGCTTGTTTTTAATTAGTCATTCATTCTTTCATGCAAGTTAGCAGTTTAAAAGTGCGGAAATTTAAATGCGGAAAGTAAAATCCTACGCTATTACAAGGCGCGGGTCTATACATCACCAAATTAACAAAGACCCGTTTTGAATAAAAATGCGGAAAGTAAAATAAATTCCTAATTACTATTACAAGGCTTGAGCAATTACATAATATTCACAATAAAATAAAATAATGTGCGAAATAGAAATTGAAATTGAACGTTCGAGGGCGTTGGACCCTTTTGAGAAATTAAATGAAATTAAATTGAATGAAAAGTTAATTAATTATCAAATTAAAGAAAAGAAACGTTTTTTAGGTTTTTTTGTATTTATGAAATAAAGAAATTAAAATTGAAGAGAAACCCTAATTCTAAGTTGTTTTTAATTATTAAAGAAAAGGTTAAAGTTTAAAACCTAATTTACACTAATTAATTATTTTACATATTTATTTACAAAAGTATTTAATAATTAATAATAATAATGATGAGAAAATTATTTATTAAAAAAAAGGATGAGAATATTAAAAAAACCTAATTTCTACATATTTTAATTTATTAAGAAAAATGTTAAAATTGAAACCTAAATTAACTAAGTTAATGGTTAGATTTTATTTACAAAAAAAAAGGTTAGTGATGAAATTAATAATAATTAAATATATTTGTATTTTTGATTTTTCTGTTTTTATTATAGAAAATTATTTTATGGTGAAAAAAACAATTAAAACAAATAAAAAAGAATTAGAGAAGAAAAGAAAATAAAATTAAAAAGGATGCAAACCAAGGGGGGTTTCAGGCCCAAAGGGAGGTTTTTTTGAACGGTCTGCATTCTTTGGCCATTGGATTGGGTTTCATGGCCATTTGTGTTCTGGCTGTTGGCCATTTGTGTTCTGGCCTCAACGTTCCTTAATCTTCTCAGGATGTCTGTCTCGCCATGTATTGGTGTCATGCATAAATTGTTCTTTTGGCCATTTGGCTTTTGGCTTTTGGCTTTTGGCTTTTGGCCATTTGGCTTTTGGCCTCAACGTTCCTTAATGAACCTGCATGGGATCCTGTCTAAATCTGCAGTGTTGAATCTCATGAACACATTAAATAAAATCATAAAATGCAAATAAAGCCAATATATGAAGAAATTTAATGTTTAAGCACAATATGGCATGTATGAATGATTATACCCTTTTGATCATGGAGATCAAATCAATCTTACCCTTACTGGAAAATTAGTGACATGAATGCTTTTATACCCTTTTGATCATGGAGATCAAGTCAGTCTTATCCTTACTGAAGAAGTAATGAGGTATTGGTTTGTAACTGTGATGGCTTGTTTGTAGTGAGAGAGGGATTTGTAATAAGGATTTCAAGGTTTTAGGGTTCTTGAAAGAATTTGATATTCTAACAGTGTTGTGGCAAGGTTTTTTCTCTCTTTTCCTCCCCTTTTCTCCTCTCTGGTTTGTGTGCAAAGAAGGTGATTATATAATGGAAATTAAGGTAAAGAAAATGGGCTTTGAATGTGCAATTGGGCCTCCAATGTTTACTTGAGTTCGTCACTTTCCAGGCTAAATTGCAGGGACTTAAGTGCAATTTTTGAAGTTGAAATGTGAAAATAAAATGTAGCCGACATCGATAACTAACTCCTGTCCGAAAATCGGCTCAATCGGATAAACGGTAAATTAGTTATGAATTTTTGAAGTTTCAGCTCAGACAAACTTATTTTGGGCTCTAGTGTCGACTCTGACACGTTCTTCAATAAAAAACTGGTATTGATCGGAGCATAATCCGGTCTCGATTTTTGAAGTGAAGTTGTAGATCTATGAGTCAGTGACCTTGTGTAAAAATATGAGTTCAATCCGATAAAAATTGACCGAGTTATGAATTTTCGAAGTTTCGGCCCAGATGAAATAGTATTCAGCATTCAGGATTTTCAGCGTGTCACGCACTCTGAGCAAAAAACGAAGGCCTTTTTAATACCGTTTGAACTCAATACCTTCTGTGAAAATGTAGTCAACTCAATTTTTGAAATTTTGGCGCCGGAACCAGCTCGATACGATGAAAATCGACCAAGTTATGATTTTCTGAACATGACGCAAATAAACTTCTGTCACAAATTTTCTGTACGAAAATACTTTATAAATCCACATTTTTGAAGACCTTCTGATCGAAATTGGCTTCCAGCCGTGAGAGATGAAAACGTAGATAATGTCAAGACGGAATTTTGGCCACCGGAACAGGTTCAAAACGAGCCACGATCTTCAAGTTATGAATTTTTTAGCGCGTAAAAACTGCACTTTCAGCACACTTTTTCACCATATTTCTTCGAGAAAACTCACACATTCAGATACCTTCTTTAAAGAATTGACTCTTGAGCCGAACCTGAATTTGAGAATACGTTATCAGAGATATCTTGGCGAAAGAATACCTGAATATGACGCGCCGGGTTGGACTTGTGAATTTTTCTTGAAATATTTTGAGAAATATGGGAGGGCAAATTTTGGGGTACAACAGTTGCCCCTGTTCAATCTTCTTAGACCTGAGGATGTAGATTGGCTGGCGTGCCTTTTGTAATCTGAAGGTGGAAGATGATTGAACACTAGAGTGCCCAGAAATTTTCACTCACATAGTAGAATGTCAGCAGTGTGATGCAGGGAATGGGCTTACAGATGTCATTTGGAGACTGTAGGTATGTGGAGATGGGCTTATAGATGCCATCTGAAAGTATGATAGTACCTTGTCGGGAATGGGCTTATAGACGCCACCTAGGTGTCGATCGCGTAAGAGATTCCTTAGCGAGAACTTGCGTACCTGAGAAAGAAAAATAATTACCTGGCCTATTACAGGAGTTGATCTTCAAACTCTTTACGTAGATGTGCCCTGGCTGGATACAAGAATCGAATCTTTAAAGTCTTCAGACGTGCCCTGGAAGGATACAGGAATTGAGTCCGGAGAATATTAGTCGTCAACAGATACACCCTGGCAAGATACATGAATCGGATCTTCGAACTCTTCAGACGTGCCCTGGCAAGATACAGGAATCGAGTCTGGTAATGTTAGTCGTCAACAGATACACCCTGGCGAGATACAGGAATCGGATCTTCGAACTCTTCAGACGTGCCCTGGCCGGATATAGGAATCGAGTCTGGGATTCAGAAAGGTTGGTGAGTTGTCTCTACTGACAGGTTATTTCCATGGACGGGTGGCCTTTATCGACGGGTGTCTATAACGACGAGTGTCTATGACGATGAGTGTCTATAACAACGAGTGTCTATAACGACGAGTGTCTATAACGACGAGTGTCTATAACGACTGGTGTCTATAACCACGAGTGTCTATAGCGACGAGTATCTATGACGACGAGTGTCTATAACGACGAGTGTCTATGACGACGAGTGTCTATGACGACGAGTGTCTATGACAACGAGTGTCTATGACGACGAGTGTCTATGACGACGAGTGTCTATGTCGACGAGTGTCTATAACGACGAGTGTCTATAACGACGAGTGTCTATAACGACGAGTGTCTATAACGACGAGTGTCTATAACGACGGGTGTCTATAACGACGGGTGTCTATAACGACGGGTGTCTATAACGACGGGTGTCTATAACGACGGGTGTCTATAACGACGGGTATCTATAACGACGGGTGTCTATAACGACGGGTGTCTATAACGACGAGTGTCTATGATGACGAGTGTCTATAACGACGAGTGTCTATAACGACGAGTGTCTATAACGACGAGTGTCTATAACGACGAGTGACTATGACGACGAGTGTCTATAACGACGAGTGTCTATGACGACGAGTGTCTATAACGACGAGTGTCTATAACGACGAGTGTCTATAACGACGAGTGTCTATAACGACGAGTATCTATAATGACGAGTGTCTATAACGACGAGTGTCTATAACGACGAGTGTCTATAACGACGAGTGTCTATAACGACGAGTGTCTATAACGACGAGTTGTATCAGAGAAATCTTTAGGCATTGATTTAACTGGATTTGTATTCTTTGACTGGGTTGGTCTCTTTTGACTGTATTCGTCTACATAGCTGATCTTTTAACTGTATCCTTCCTGAAAGGTAAAGGTCAGTCATATGCAATGCATGATATGGATCGATAATATTTTTCAACACATGAGATTGTATGATATGATGCGTATATGCATGTATCATGATGTATAACAATGTGATGTTTATAAATGTATCTTCGTCTGGGAAAATAGATCCTTGACGGATGCCGGGAAGTCAAATCCTGGACTGATGTTGAAGAGTGAGATTCTTCGTTTCCGTTGGGGATGATGATTGCAAGAAAACCGGTAGGAGAAGATGACTCCGTCGGGGAATAAACTTGGCGAATAGATTACTCTGCAGGGAGGTAACTCTGTGGGGAGAGAGAGGTACTTTGCTGAGATTGATGAGGATAACTCCACTGGGGATACCGTTGATGTGCTCTGTTGGAAGTTTTGATGAACTCCGCTGGGGAATAAGAAGAACTTTGCTGAGGACGATCTTTCCGTGGCTTTTAGCTGAGGATAACCCAGTTATAAGCTCTGGTGGAGAAATAACCTCTGAATAAAACTGGGGAGACGCGTTTGCTCTGCAGGGAGTGAAGGTATCTTGGTCGCATTCTTCAGCTGAACTTACCTTGGCACTTCGGTGGACAGGGCAACCGGATCATTT
The DNA here is from genome assembly GCA_948472305.1 of Vicia faba. Classification (NCBI taxonomy): domain Eukaryota; kingdom Viridiplantae; phylum Streptophyta; class Magnoliopsida; order Fabales; family Fabaceae; genus Vicia; species Vicia faba. Next base: position 691,847,695 of record OX451739.1, read on the forward strand.
AGACAACTCATTATTGCCCCAGTTTCTGTTGGAGAAGAAGGTACCGGTGAAGGTGTTTGATGACTGCCGTTTGACAAATCTTCTTCTGGTAGGCAAGTGACGAGATGACAGGACATAGTCGTACGCTTTGATCCCTAACTTTTTCCTGGACCGCCCTTTCAGGTTTTCAGTCCACCGGGATACCCATTTTTGCCCAAGCCGCCTTTTCAGGTTTTCGACTTGCCGGGTATACAGATTTTTTTTCATTTCATCCCTCATTTTTGCCCGAACCCTTTTGGTTCGCCGGGAAGCCCTTATTTTTGCCTAGGTGTGTCAACCTAGCGGGTCTTTGATTACGCGTACTATTTTTTTCGACTATGTCCATGCTCTCAGGATGTAGGGAGGTGACCCTGTTATTGTGTTGCCACGCTACCAGAAGATGTTTGGTCATGCAAGATTTGTTGCTGGGAATTCATGTCCAATGCCCCAAGTGGCTCAGGCGGAGGTTTGCCCATGGTTGTTTGGCATCTTGAGAGATTCCTTGAATCTTGACTGGACTGCCCCAGATGATGGACAATGATCAGGCCATGCCCCTTGATTGGAGGTGCTTTTGTTCATTAGGCATTCGTCGTGCGAATTTCTATGCTGTTCAAACAAAAAGTCATATGCAAACAAAGTTATGTTAAAAATGCAAAGCTTATGTCTGTCTTGAGGTTTTTGAAAAATGCATTTTTCAGTAAAACCAGCAAATTTTGTAAAATGTGATGTCAACTCAATATTTTATAGCAAGCCTTAAGGAGTCAGGATACCTTTGGTAACAGTATGCTTTCGAACTAACCCATGCTTCAGCTAGGACTTTTAAGGGTTGTAGCGTGGCCTGGTTCACCGTTTAAGAAACAAAGGATAAAGGCTCAAATTATTTGTACCCACCCGCTCTTCGTGATGTTCTTCAAACCTAAACTCAGCTGATCGTGCATTAGACCTTGTTTGAGTCTTTGCTCTGAAATTCCAGTGATGGTTCGGATGTTGAACGTTTATTTGAATAGGCAGTCATTTTTTTTGGTTTAGGGTTTGTAAGACCTCTTTCTTTTTCTTTCATTATCCCTGTTTTTTGCCTGAACTGTTTCTTTTTGGAATTACAGTCAGCGGGATGCCCCAGTTTTGTAAGTCTCCTTCATAGGTTTTGACTTAATGGGTTTTTATTTTGAGAAGTAATGACTGCCTGTCTGTATGATTGTTCGGAACCATCACTGTCTTTTGTTTTGTAAGGACCTCTTTGGTGCCATTCGTTATGCACTTGGATCAACTGAGAGACTACCCTGCCTCAGGTTATGATTAAGGGTTTTAAATTTCGAAAAGAAAAACTCCTACTTCTTTGGCTCAGAGGGGTTGACGAGGGATTATCTTCCTTATAACTCCAGTGTTTAGGAATTGAAACAATGTTTGTACCTCATCAGCGGGGTCTGTTCAAAAGCATACTGTAAAGATCGTGGTATCGTTTTCGTCATCCTCCCTCAAGAGGCTTAGAATTTTCAATCAAGAGTTGATCATCACAAAAATATGAAAACAGTTTGCATATAGTGAATACGAAATAATTACTTCAAAACAGACATGTGTAATGCATTAATGAAATAACCAAGTTTGACATGAAATAAAATGTTTGAACAATCAAAGAAAATTACAATCTGAACATTCAAATGAACAAAAGTTTCCAATCCTAGCCATGTTTGGGCAGGGGGGCAGTGGTCACATTGGGAGCATCTGGAGAGTCGAGCTGGACTTCCTTTGCGTCAATCAGATCCTGAGCCTTGTTTCTCAAAGTCCAACAATCATCTGTAGTATGCCCCGGGCTGTCAGAATGATAAGCGCAGCGAACGTTGGGGTTATACCTTGAAGGCATCCTGTTGGGATTCTTTGGAGGGTCCATGAGAGTTACCAACTTGGTTTCCAGCAACTGTGGCAATATCTGTGACAAGGTCATGCCGAGGGGAGTAAATTTCCTTTTAGGTCTCTCTTCCCTTTGCTGATTGTGACGTTGAGGAGCACCGGCCGGCTTTGCAATAGCTACCGCGTTGACAACACTAGATTCTCTCTTGGATGGTTTCTTCTCAATGCTTGAGGAATCACCATTATGTATTTTCCCCGCCTTGATGCCAGCTTCTATTCTTTCCCCGATTAAGATAAGATCTGCAAACCCAGCGGCAGAATTCCCAATCAGGTGGTTGAAGAATGGACCAGACAGGGTCCCCAAGAACATGTCGACGAGCTCGCGGTCAGTCAGAGGTGGTTGTACCCTTCCAGCAAGGTCCCTCCATTTTTGAGCATATTCTTTGAAGCCTTCGCCTGTACCCATAGACATCCCCTGAAGCTGAGTACGCGTGGGAGCAAGGTCGGCGTTATACTGGTATTGTTTGTAGAATGCAGTGGCCAAGTCCTCCCAGCTGCGGATGTTGACTCCATTCAATTGATAGAACCAATCAAGTTGAGTTCCCAACAGACTATCCTGAAAAAAGTGAATCCACAAATTCTTGTCAGCCGTGTAGGGCTGGATCCTACTTATGTAAGACCTGAGATGCAGCTTAGGACAGGATGCCCCGTCGTACTTGGCAAAGGCAGGTGCCTTGAATTTGGACGGGATTACTACCCCAGAAGACAGACCTAGATCCTCGAAGTCCAGGTCGGGCACCTTTTGTATCTCCATGGCACTTAGCCGGTCTTCCAACTGTTTATACATGTCCTCAGCCGGAGGGTACTGCTCATCATTGTAATCGGTCTCGTTGTCGGAGACCACTGGACTAGGAACCTCCCTTTCTTGGGGACTGTCTTTCCCAACAGATGGGGTAGTCTGCTCAACTTCATTTCGTGATCCATTCCCAGATTTGCGTCTAGGGTTGAACAGCACCGTCCTCTTCTTCTTCTTTTTCAAAAGCAAGGTCTTCAGATCTTGTTGCCCCTGGGCCAAACTCATGATCAACTCTTGGAACTGGGCGTTCTGAGCCTGGAGAGCCTTGATGGATTGCTCAGTAGATGATTCAGGATTCATGATGGCGAGCTGAAATAAACAGCGAAGAAGGTAAGCAACCTGTAAAAAGGATACCTGTAATGCAATGATATGTATGTATGCATGCAATGTTTTCAAGGATCTCGCGGGGTAAACAAGAAAATTTGTTAAAATTAGAATCTGGTATCTTGATTGAAGTAACTTCGTGTTGTAGAGAGTCCTTCTTCAAGGGTCAAAGGCTCACCATATCCAGTGGGTCATAGCCCCTGACAACCTTGGCTAGAGGAAAATAAATCCCCTTTGCCCCTTGCCAGACATGTTGGTTCATCATGACCTGTATCACAAGCCCTTGAGATCCTTGAAATGGGTTAGTCCTTATGCGGGATGCATGCAATGGTATGATGTTATGCTATGCATGGGGTAATGTAGGTAAACCCTGTTATGAGTCCCAATTAAGGACTATAAACAAAACCTGCAAGAAACTCAAGTGTCAGATAACAAGCATGCAAGTAGTCAAGTATGAAAGCACACAAGTCACACCACAACCCTTAGAGTTTAGGCCAGCATGGGGTCTGGGTATTACCCTCTTGAAGTTGGTGGGCTCAAACCTGTCCTATCAAAGTAACCGGGTTCTAAGGGTCCCAATATCATTGGATTGCTTTCATTGTTCATCGTTTCGATTTAGCCACTGAACTGGCGACCGAATATTCCAAGAAAACAACCCTCAATTAAGTGTAGTATCGAGTATCAACCAACCTCGGACTGCACCAAAGTCAGTTATCTCACTACCCTAAAGAGGCCAAGATGGTTCAATTAAGGTTCCTAAGGTCAGTTGATGCTTCACGACACCACGCGGCGGCCCCGTACTCTCCTTGACTGAACTCAAGGGTTACCGGTACACACCAAAGTGCCACATCAACGTAGCAGACTGCTTCAACCATGTCGGTATACCCCGCACAGTTCCCTCACAGTCTTGTTGCTACTTTCTAAGAAGGTATCCCCCAGATCCGGGTTAGGATCTATAGAACTCCCGAGACAGTCCCACAATTTAAAGCAAACAATTCAGACAATTGAAAACACAAGTCATCTTAGTCCTAAGGTACACCTCACTTTATAAATTTCCCCAGCAGAGTCGCCAGTTCTGTGATCGCTGGATCTGGAACTGACTGTTTAACGCTGGTTCGCGAAATGTCGCGGAAGCAAGAGTCGCCACCGTCTTTTATTTTCTCCAACATGGACAGGACAAAAGCACAACAAAATTCCTTATGAGATAGTTTCTCGGTTCGGGAGGTAGATTTATAGAAAGGGAAGGTGTTAGCACCCTTGCTATCCGTGGTTATCCACGGGCTCTTAGATACTTGCTCATTGTGTTTTCAAAATGTTTGCTTTTCAAATGTGAGTGAGTTTGAAAAAGTTTCTTTGAAAGTTTTCTGAATAACTCTTGTATCAGTCCTCAAGAGTGTTTGAAAAATTGTTTTGAAAGCTTTTTTGAAAGTGTCGGTGTGAAAAGAGTTTTGATTTGTATTGAATTAGAGCAAGTATCTATGAGTCATCTACCTACCCTAAGGAATTAGGCTGTGTAAATGTCCTTAAGGTAGTGCCATCCCACCATTGAGAGGTAGGTAGCACCACCGTTGGAGGTGTTCGGGTCAATTCGTTTTTAGGGACAGTGTGGTCACCAGAGCAACAGTAGGACACCTTAGAATCTACCCTTATGCCATTGATCCTTTTTAATTCCGAGGCAACCGTTTCGAGGCAACTGGATCATGTCATGGACATAAGGACTTACTAAAACGTCCTATACTCGACGACCACGTTTCGAGGGCAAGGCAACAGTGAGGCGTACCCTAAGAGTGGTGTGTGAATTTGTGTGTTATTTTTAGTTTAGCATTTATCTTGTACATTTATCATGGTGATCTACGCTTGTTTTTAATTAGTCATTCATTCTTTCATGCAAGTTAGCAGTTTAAAAGTGCGGAAATTTAAATGCAGAAAGTAAAATCCTACGCTATTACAAGGCGCGGGTCTATACATCGCCAAATTAACAAAGACCCGTTTTGAATAAAAATGCGGAAAGTAAAATAAATTCCTAATTACTATTACAAGGCTTGAGCAATTACATAATATTCACAATAAAATAAAATAACGTGCGAAATAGAAATTGAAATTGAACGTTCGAGGGCGTTGGACCCTTTTGAGAAATTAAATGAAATTAAATTGAATGAAAAGTTAATTAATTATCAAATTAAAGAAAAGAAACGTTTTTTAGGTTTTTTTGTATTTATGAAATAAAGAAATTAAAATTGAAGAGAAACCATAATTCTAAGTTGTTTTTAATTATTAAAGAAAAGGTTAAAGTTTAAAACCTAATTTACACTAATTAATTATTTTACATATTTATTTACAAAAGTATTTAATAATTAATAATAATAATGATGAGAAAATTATTTATTAAAAAAAAGGATGAGAATATTAAAAAAACCTAATTTCTACATATTTTAATTTATTAAGAAAAATGTTAAAATTGAAACCTAAATTAACTAAGTTAATGGTTAGATTTTATTTACAAAAAAAAAAGTTAGTGATGAAATTAATAATAATTAAATATATTTGTATTTTTGATTTTTCTGTTTTTATTATAGAAAATTATTTTATGGTGAAAAAAACAATTAAAACAAATAAAAAAGAATTAGAGAAGAAAAGAAAATAAAATTAAAAAGGATGCAAATCAAAGGGGGTTTCAGGCCCAAGGGGAGGTTTTTTTGAACGGTCTGCATTCTTTGGCTATTGGATTGGGTTTCATGGCCATTTGTGTTCTGGCTGTTGGCCATTTGTGTTCTGGCCTCAACGTTCCTTAATCTTCTCAGGATGTCTGTCTCGCCATGTATTGGTGTCATGCATAAATTGTTCTTTTGGCCATTTGGCTTTTGGCTTTTGGCTTTTGGCTTTTGGCTTTTGGCCATTTGGCTTTTGGCTTTTGGCCATTTGGCTTTTGGCCTCAACGTTCCTTAATGAACCTGCATGGGATCCTGTCTAAATCTGCAGTGTTGAATCTCATGAACACATTAAATAAAATCATAAAATGCAAATAAAGCCAATATATGAAGAAATTTAATGTTTAGGCACAATATGGCATGTATGAATGATTATACCCTTTTGATCATGGAGATCAAATCAATCTTACCCTTACTGGAAAATTAGTGACATGAATGCTTTTATGCCCTTTTGATCATGGAGATCAAGCCAGCCTTATCCTTACTGAAGAAGTAATGAGGTGTTGGTTTGTAACTGTGATGGCTTGTTTGTAGTGAGAGAGGGATTTGTAATAAGGATTTCAAGGTTTTAGGGTTCTTCAAAGAATTTGATATTCTAACAGTGTTGTGGCAAGGTTTTTTCTCTCTTTTCCTCCCCTTTTCTCCTCTCTGGTTTGTGTGAAAAGAAGGTGATTATATAATGGAAATTAGGGTAAAGAAAATGGGCTTTGAATGTGCAAATGGGCCTCCAATGTTTACTTGAGTTCGTCACTTTCCAGGCTAAAGCGCAGGGACTTAAGTGCAATTTTTGAAGTTGAAATATGAAAACAAAAAGCAGCCGACATTGATAAATAAATCCTATCCGAAAATCGGCTCAATTGGATAAACGGTGAATTAGTTATGAATTTTTGAAGTTTCAGCTCACACAAACTTATTTTGGGCTCTAGTGTCGACTCTGACACGTTCTTCAATAAAAAACTGGTATTGATCGGAGCATAATCCGGTCTCGATTTTTGAAGCAAAGTTGTAGATCTATGAGTCAGTGACCTTGTGTAAAAATATGAGTCCAATCCGATAAAAATTGACCGAGTTATGAATTTTCGAAGTTTCGGCCCAAATGAAATAATATTCAGCATTCAGGATTTTCGGTGTGTCACGCACTCTGAGCAAAAAACGAAGGCCTTTTGAATACCGTTTGAACTCAATACCTTCTGTGAAAATGTAGTCAACTCAATTTTTGAAATTTTGGCGCCGGAACCAGCTCGATACGATGAAAATCGACCAAGTTATGATTTTCTGAACATGACGCAAATAAACTTCTATCACAAATTTTCTGTACGAAAATACTTGATAAATCCACATTTTTGAAGACCTTCTGATCGAAATTGGCTTCCAGCCGTGAGAGATGAAAACGTAGATAATGTCAAGATGGAATTTTGGCCACCGGAACAGGTTCAAAACGAGCCACGATCTTCAAGTTATGAATTTTTTAGCGCGTAAAAACTGCACTTTCAGCACACTTTTTCACCATATTTCTTCGAGAAAACTCACACATTCAGATACCTTCTTTAAAGAATTAACTCTTGAGCCGAACCTGAATTTGAGAATACGTTATCAGAGATATCTTGGCGAAAGAATACCTGAATATGACGCGCCGGGTTGGACTTGTGAATTTTTCTTGAAATATTTTGAGAAATATGGGAGGGCAAATTTTGGGGTACAACAGCGCCCAATAATCGTTAGTATCATGCCCGGGACTGCTAGAATGATAAGCGCATATTGCATTAGGATTCTAGTTAGGAGAAGAAGTTTTAGGGTTTGGATGAGGTCCTATCAATGCAATCATATTCCTCCTTAAAATGTGTTGCAATGCTTGAGAGTGGCATGTTGATGTTGGTAATATGTCTTTTGGGTTCGTCTTGCCTTCGCTGATTTCTCCATTGTTGTTGTCGTGATGCAGAACTTGAGATCAGGACTGCCCCCACATGTTGATCGTGGTTGCTCTTATTACGACCCTTTTGGTCGTACACAACATTGGACTCTTTCTTCCCATTGTATGGATTTTTCTGAGTATCATAGGATGTAGCTCCTTGGATCTTTCCGCTTCTGATTCCGTTTTCAACCTGTTCCCCAGTTAGAATCAGCTCGGTGAACCCAGCTGAAGAGCTTCCAATTAGGTGATTGAAGAAAGGTCTTGTCAAATTTCCCATGAAGATGTCAATCAGCTCTCGGTCAATTAATGGTGGTTTCACCCTAACAGACAGGTCTCTCCACTTTTGGGCGTATTCTTTGAAGCCCTCGTTGGAACGCATGGCCATATTCTGCAACTGCACACGAGTTGGTGCAAGATCAACATTGTATTAGTTCCAGTTGCGTCCCACCTAAGCTCTCTTGGAAGAAATGGACCCAAAGTTTTTGATCAGTGGTATATTGTTGAATCTTGCGGATATAAGATATCATATGCATCTTAGGACAAGAGACACCGTCATATGTGGCAAAAGTAGGGATTTTGAATTTTGGTGGGATGACCACTCTAGAAACCAATCCTATTTCTTCAAAGTCTAGACCAGGTACTATCTGGATTTCCATGGCATTGAGGCGATCCTCCAGTTGTTTGTATTTGTCGTCCGCAGGAGAATACTTCTCTTTAGCATAGTCAGCCTCTTCTTCGTTAGACCACAGACTGTGGTCCCCTTCTTTTGTCTGATTGTCTCTCTCAGTTGACGGAGTTGCGAATTCTAGAGCTCGCTCTAATGATCTTCTGAACCTTCTTCCCAAATTCAGGATGCCTACTGACTCTTTTGTCTTTTTCTTCTTGTCTTTTAGAAGAAGAGTCTTCAGGTCCTCTTGCCATTTAGCCAAAGTCAGGAACATTTGTTGGAATTGGGAATTTTGTGCTTGGAGATCCTTCATCGTCTGTTTCATATCCATCTTATTGAAATAAATAGTAGGAAGATAAGGAAACCTGTGTGGGAGAAACTTGTCATGATATGATGCATGGTATGTGGATGCATGTTTTCAAGGATTACGCGGGGTAAACACAAGAACATGTTAGAAGTTGAATTTTGATCAACAACTTTGATTGGAGAATTTTGTATCGGTGGATGTCCTTCTATGAGAATCAAGCTCACCATGTCGAGTGGGTCATATCCCTTGACTCAAGTTATCGTGCTTTGGTCTTTGACGATGTTTGATTAGAGGAGAATAAATCCTCTTGCCCCTTGATAAATGCCTGGTTCAACGTGACCCTGCATCATAAGCCCTTGAGATCCTTGAAATAGTTATTGAAAATGCTACGGTATGATGTCATGATGTTATGTACAAGTATGCAAAGCAAGCAAGTTGTTTATGTACAAATAATCATATACATACAAAGCAAAATAAGTCCTTAGGTTTAGGCTTGCATGGAGTTTGTAGGTAAGTACCCTCTTGAAGTTTAGTTGGCACAACCTGTCCTAGTAATAGTAACCGGGTTCTAGGGGATATCAATATCACTGATCTTTCTTCATCGGGCATTATTTCAGCGGAAGCCTCTTTAATGGCGGCCTAAATATCTAGAAATTCCAATCTCAATGAGCATAGCATCGAGTATCAACCAATCTTCGATCAGAACCAAAGCCGGGTGTAGGATCTTTAATAAAAACCCAAACAATGACCCAAAAATCTAAAGCAAGCAAGTCATACAAGGATAGCAAGTAAAGGTGATCTAGCCCTAAAGTAACCCCACTTTTAAGTCTTTATCCCCAGCAGTGTCGCCCGTTCTGTAACACTGGTTGGGAGAACTGACTTGGGTGTTTTGTGTTTGATTACAATTGTTGCGGATATCAAGAGTCACCACCGACTTTTATTTTATCCAATAAGGAAAGGTTAAAAAGAACAGGAAAGACCTTTCGAGATTATTTCTTGAGTTTGGGGGGTAGGTTATGAAAAGGGAAGGTGTTAGCACCCTTTTCATCTGTAGTTATCTACGACTCTTAGTTTCTTTCTAGATCACTTGCTTTTATTTGAAAATGTTCTTTGTGATGTGGTTTTGAAAATATATTGAAAACATCTTTGTAATGATTCTCGTCTCTATAAGAATGCGTACAAAGTGTTGGTTTTGAAAATAGTTCAAAGAGGTGTTTGTTTGTTGAAGATGTTTTTGAAAGTGATTTTGAAAAGTTCCCTTGTCATTATTCTCGTCTCTATAAGAATGCGTACAAAGTGTTTTGACTTTTGAAAATGTTTCAATTGAAAGTGTTGGTGTGGATAAATGTTTTTGGTCTGAGCAAGCGAGCAACTATGAGTAATCTACCCACTCAAAAGGTCTATGTTCTTTTCCTCCTCCTTTAGGTGTTTCTCTCTTACCATTGATTTGGTAAGAAGCTACATCGTTGAATGTGAAGGGACGAGCGTGGGTTGTTCGTATAGTCATATAAGGCAACCTATAAGACGTTTTAGCAATTATCGTATAGGGACTAGATCGTTTACCGAAGGCAACATCGAGGGTCATCGAGGGACTATGATCTTTTATCAAGGGTCTTTTCTAAAACTCCCATATTTGAGGGACATGACTATTTTCCAAGGCCACAAGTGAGATTACCCTAGAGGTGCATGTGTGCAAAGTGTGTTTGATTGCATGCATTTTGTCTTTGATTTTTGGGTTGTCTACTTGTTGGTTTTATCTTGCCATACATCCTAATTACTAACATTTGCGTAAAGAAATAAAACTGCAGAAAATAAATATCCTACACTATTACAACCATATTGAATAGCAAGAAAATGTAAAGACAAAACAAAATAAAAGAAAGGAAAATAAGCTTTTCGATCCAGGCAGTAGCGTCCCTTCGATTCTGCCCTTCCCTGCCTCTTTCGATTGGGGCCTGTAAGTTTGGACGAGATGCGCTCTTCGATCCTGCCCTTTCCTGCCTCTTTTGATTGGGTCCTTGAAGTCAGTATGGACACTCTTCATTTGGACTATGAAGCAATATGGGGCGAAGCTTGAGGTTTCATTTCACACAAGACTCTTTCTTTCATCTGGGGTCTATACATGTTAGTTCTGCCACACATTTGGACAAGAAAAACAAACGAAAAGGGAAGAAACAAAAAGTAAACAAATATTATGTATATGATTGAAACGAAAGAGTTAAGGTAAGGGAACTTACCTTGCTTCTGAAGTTGGTTCTTCTGGACCTTGGGTGATTGGATTGGATGCTCCTGGATTTGAAGGAAAGAAACAAGTGTGATGTTTCTTTGACTGGATTTGAAGGTCAGGAAGAGTGGGGTTGTCTTTGTTATTTATGGATTCGAAGGAGAAGAATAGGTGCAGTGTTCCTTCTCCTGGATTCGAAAGAAAGTCCAAGCGTGGGGTTACTCCTGGATTCGAATGGGAAAAGAAACAGGTGTTGTGATTATAGTGTTGGATTCGAAAGAAGGGCCAAGCGTGGGGTTGCTCCTTGATTCGAAAGGGAAAAGAAACATGTGTTGTATTTCTAGTTTTGGATTTTAAAGGGATAGAAACAAACGTATAGTATTTTGATTCTGGGTTTCAGGATGTGTTAAGTGTTTGATAATCTTCACACACTCAAAGTTTCTCCAGCTATCAAAAGTCTCTAGATGTGTTGTCCATCCCCTTAGACGTGTTATGGAGCCTCTTATTTATATATGAAGTTGGATGAGGTTTAGGAGGGAAAACAAAAGAATTTGAAAAAATTGTGTATATGTTTTTGTAGCTTTCGAGATGCAGTCTTGTATGCCACTTTGGTGCAAGAATAGGGGCAGTATTGCAGGACTGCTGTGCAGCAGTTTTGGAGAATTGTGGCGAGTATAGCAGCATACACATCTTTGAATATTTCCAACATTTCGTTTTGACTTCATAAGTCAAACCATCGACCAGATCCTCTCTTCAGACAACAATATTTGTTTCCAATCAAAGTGTCTTTCGAATGGGCCCTTTTGTGCATCCTTCGATGGGGCCAAATGTGTGCCCCCTTGGAATGGGTAACCAAAATGTGTCCTTCGAATGGGATATCCAGGTATGTCTTGTAGGTCCTTTGAATGGTCCACCAAACATGTCCTTTGAATGGGACATCTAGGTATGTCTTGTAGGTACTTCGAATGGGCCACCAAACATGTCCTTCAAATGGGACATCCATGTATGTCCTATAGGTCTTCAAATGGGCCACCAAATATGTCCTTCAAATGGGACATTCAGGGATGTCCTTCGAATGGACCAATAATTGTGTCATTGTGTATTAAATATTTTTAAGGGTGGAATCGAAGCAAGCTATTTCAAAGGGAGATATTATCCATTCGAAGCTAGTATGAAAATAGCCAATGCATGAAGTAAGTTCCCGCCTTGTGACTTGAAACAAGCAGGAAAGAAACCTTTGCTTCATAAATTGAAGTAAACACTGTAAAGGGTCATTTCTTTGTGAATCAAAGCAAACAATAAAGGGGTCATTTCTTAAATCGAAGCTTGCATGCAGGAGGCCACTTGCTTTGTGGGTGCTAGCATGAAGGGAAGCCATTTCCTTGTGCAAGAAGGCATGTAGGAGGCCCTTCCCTTGTAAACCAAGCAAACATGTAAGGCCAATAGTGCAACCGAAGCTTGCTTGCATGAGGTTATTGCCATGGGCACCAAGACAATTATATAGGATGCAAAGGGTGAAATCGAAGGAGGTATGCAGGAAGCCTAAATTCCCAACCGAGGCTTGTATAAAGATAGGTGTTTCCTGCCCTGGATTGAAGGAGGCATAAAGGATGCTATTGTCTTATGGATTGAAGGAGACATGAAGGAGATCAAAGTCCAATCGAAGCAGTCTCGAAAGAGACAAAATTCCAAATGAAACAAGGGAAATCAAAGAAGGCTTGAAGGAGACCAAAGTCCAAACAAAGCCTTGTGAATCGAAGTAAACTTGTTCTTCTTCAAAAAATCATTTTACTTGTTTTTCCCTTTTTAACAGTTTCCTCTTTAACTTGATGCTGGAAAATTCAATTTTACTTGTTCAAGCTTGAATTTTTTAGAATCCTTGTGATAAATGCTTTGAGAAATGAAAGGGAAAATTTTGGGGTACAACACCCACATTGCAAATGGCCAAGGAGCTGTCATGACGTTCAAAGGTACTGGAGGGACATGAACTTTATCAGCATAGATTGGACACTTATGACAAGTTCTCGAGTCGTGATGACAATTGGTTTCCATGGTCGACCAATAGTAAGCTTCTTTCAAGATTTTCTTATCCATAATATGCCCCCTGGAGTGAGTACCAAAGATGCCTTCATGCATATCTTCCATAATCATCTCTACTTCCTTTTTGTCCATACAACGAAGCAGAGTTGAATCATGGTTGCGCTTGTACAGAATTCCATTGCTCGGGAAGAAATTAGTTGAGAACCTTCGTAGGAATTTCTTGTCATTGATATATGCTCCTTAATGGTATTATTGAGCCTCGAGGTACCTTTTCACTTCATGAAACCAGGGCTTCTCTTATACTTCATCCGTGTCAATTTCATAGCAGTGTTCTGGTTCATCAAATATTTCAATGGTAATTCTGGGAGCCTCGTTGTCCCATCTGAGCTTGAACATAGATGACATGGTATCTAAGGCGTCCTCCAACTGATTTTCGTCCATTGGGATGTGCTCAAATGTAATCTCTTCGAAGTATGGAATCAGGGTTAGCACATGTTCTCGGTAAGGGGTAAAATTTGGGTGATTTGTATCCCAATCTCCCTTGACTTGACTGATCAGCAAGCGTGAATATCCATATATGCTCAGTGTAATACGGTGGCTGAACCGACTGTTATATACTGGTTTTGCATTTGTGTTTGCAAATGTTGCGATAAGCAAGAGTCACCACAAACTTTTCTTTTATCCAAACTAAGGAAAGGGTGAAAAAAACAGAATAAGACCTTTTTTGATATTTTCTTAGTAAGGGGTGTAGATTATGGAAAGGGAAGGTATTAGAAACCTTTCCATGCATAGTTATCTACGGATCTTAGAGGTTTGCTCATTTTGAAATACCTTTGTGCTTTGCTTGTTTGAAAGTGTTTTGAAAATGCCTTTGTATGGCAAACTTTGTAATGTTTATCAGGAATGTAGAGAAAGTATATAAAGTGTCTTGAAAATGTTCTTGAAAAATAGTATTTGTGTAAGTTCAAAATGTTTTGAGCAAACTTCTAACATCTATCTACTTTGTACTCGAAAAGGTATTTCTTTTCCTCCTATCCTTTAAATAGTGCTATCCTACTATTAGTGAGTAGGTAGCCCTATCGTTGGATGTATGAGGGGCATTCGAAGTGACGTTACAGTCACAAAGGCAATTTATGGAGACGCTTTAGCAATTTTGTTTAGGGACTAGATCATTTACCGAAAAGGAAACTGTAGGATCATCGAAGGACTATGATCTTTTTAATTTATGGGTCTTTGCTAAAACGTTCCTGCCTCATGACTATTTTATTTCTAAAGGCCGCCAAAGTGGTATACCCTAAAGGTGCATATGTGCAATATGTGTTGTGTTCAATTATTTATGTCTTGAGTTAAGTTTGCAAACATTTCTTTATTAGTCTTTGTCATACATGCCTAGTTACTAGCAGTTAACATATATTCAAGAAAATGTAAAGTGCGAAAAATAAACCCTACACTATTATATGGCTTTGGGGAGAGGCATATTTACAATGTACAAAACATGGGAGAAGAAAAAATAAGAAAAGCTGTAAAAATCCTAATTTAATCTATTACATACTGTCAGCAGATACAATAATGTAAAAATGAGAAAAATAAATAATGTGCTAAAGATTGAAAGTTCGTCTAAAAAAACTAATCAGAAAAGTATTTTTTTGTTGTTTTTTCTATTTAAGAAAAAAAGTCAATTATCCTAAAGTCTATATAATAAAATTAAATTAATAAAAATAAAATAATTTCTTTTTAGTTTTTTTTTTATTATGAAAAGAAAATAATTATTCCTTAATTCTAATTCATTTTTAATTAAGAAAAAGGTTAAGTTTCAATTAATGAATTAACTAAAGAACTAAATTATTTAATTAATAAATTTAAACCTAATATTTTTAGTGAGATTTTTCTTTTATATTTGGTTAATTAAACAATAGAAAACAAAAAAACAAATATAAGAAATAATACAAAAAGAAAAATGCCAAATGGGCTTAGGCATGCAAAAGAGAAAAAGGGAAATGAGTCTTTCGATTCAAGGGGGAATGATGTGCTTTCGATTAACCCCTTCTTTGGCCTCTTTAGATTGGGCTGGGAATCTGGAATGAGCAGCCTTCGATTGGACTCTCCTTGCCTCCTTCGATTGTGCTTGGAAACAGTACGACGATCCTTCATTTGGACTCTTTTCTGCCTAGTTCATTGGGACGGTGAAGGGACGTGGACCTTGCTGGAAAATTAAACTTGTTTGGGGAATAGAGTTGCTGGATACTCTTGGATTATGCCTCCAGCATCTGGGAAACGTCTCCTCTCTGACACTTGTCTTTGACTTTTTTTCTCTTTCGATTGGGCTTCTGGATGTGGATACCCTTCAATTAAGGGATGCTTTGATTTGTATCACTTATGAGATTTTTTTATAACTATGGTGGGTTTATGAGCACCGTATATCCAATGTTTGTCTGTCCCTCTTTTTGGCTTGCAAGCATGACTCTTATTTAGAGTACAAAGGAGGGGACAAGAAAACAAAAGTTTTACTGCCATAAATAAACGTTTTCAAGGCCATGAATGAAGTTTTGTAACGGTGGCCAAAGACATGGGATCTTGTCCTCTTTTTGAAATTTGAATAAATATCGACAATTTTGGCTTTCGAATACCTCTAATTCCTTGCCCTTCGATTGGACCTCTTATGTAGCCTTTGAATGGGCCTTCTGCATGCTTCTTCGAATGGCTCTGATTCATCTCCTTCGAATGGCCAGCAATATGTGTCTTTCGAATGGATTTTTAGAATGCCATAATGTAGAAGTTAGGCTGTCAAAACTTAGTATGAGGGAAGTTCCTTCCTTGTGCAGGAAGGCATGTAGCAGGTGTTTGCCTTTGCAGGCATGAAGAAAATTCTTACCTTGTGCAGGCAGGCATGCAGGCCATTTGTCCTAATGGGGTCTATGTGAAAGAAACCAAATGTGCTTTAAGCGAAGGAGGCCCAGGGATGCTCCAAACGAAAGAAGCCAGAGGTTCTTCAAACAAAGGAAGCCAAAAGGAGCTCCCCTACTTTCTGAATTGAAGGGAGATATTTCAAAAGGAAACAAAACTCAATCGAAGACTTGCGGACCAAAGCTTGATCGAAGGGTGTTAAATTCCCAATCGAAGACTAGTGAGTCAAGCTTAGATTGAAGGATTTTAAGAGCTCAATCGAAACTTGTTGTTATGCCAATCGAAGGGCACTGTTTAACTACCAATCGAAGGAAATTATTAAACTTCCAATTGAAGGACATTGTTGAACTACCAATCGAAAGAAACTTTGCTAATTATCAAAAATTTCCTCGTTCTTTAACCAAGTGTTTGTAACCACCATGTATGGAAAAAATCTTGGGAAAATATGAGAGGGAAAATTTTGGGGTACAACAGCTGCCCCTATTCAATATTCTTAAACCTGAGGATTTAGATTGGCTTGTCTACCTTTCGTAATCTGAATGTGGAAGATGATTGAACACTAGAGTGCCCATAAATTTGCACTCGCATGAAGTAATATTGATGGTTGATGACATCGAGAATGGGCTTATAGATGCCATTTGGAGAAGATGACTAAAAGTCGTCAGAGATGGGCTTAAAGACGCCATCCAGAATATATGACAGAGAGTCGTCAGAGATGAGCTTAAAGATGCCATCAAGAGTAGATGTTGATTTCATAAGAGGTCTCTTTTGGGGATTCCTGTTCCTGTTGTCTGAGGAGGAGTCCACTGGGGGATGTTGATTTCTATTGTTTTCCTATTTGAGGAAAACTTTATGGAGAATAGAGTCTAGGTACTTCAGTTTTCCATGGCTCTACCAAGGGGTTATCTCTGGATTGGAGAGATGAAAGTTTGTTGTTTTTTGGTTGAAATGCAGGCTTCACGGTAATTTGCTAGGGAGAATGAAATTAACTTCTATCTGGAAATGTATTAGAAGAAACCTTTGTGGGGCTATTTCAGGATGAGTCCGGGTAAGACTTCATTTGAAAGTGTATGAGAAGGAACCTGAGTAGGGCTGTTTTAGGAGATATATGAGAGGGAGCCTGGGTAGGGTAGCTTCAGGATGAGTCTGGGTAAAACTGCATCTTGAAATTGTAATAAGGAAATGGGTAGGATTGCCTCAGGATGAGTCCGTTTAAAACTGCATCTGGATATTATGAGAAGGAACATGGGTTGGGTTGCCTCAGGATGAGTCCGTGTAAAACTGCATCTGGAAATTCAAGAGAAGGAACCCGTGTAAGATTGCTTCGTTTGGTCATGTAGATAGCCTTTGTGTCTGGTTTCAGGTGTTAATCTACAATCAGCTTGTTCACAGATAGTTGTCCTGTTTGGTTATAAGTATTAATCTGGAACTATGAAAATTTGTCGGTCGTCCATAGATAGTTGTCCTGGCTTGTTACAGGTATTAATCTGGAACTATGTTTTTGTTTGGTTGTTGAGATAGTTGTCCTGTCTGGTTTCAGGTATTAATCTCTTACTTAAGAAAGAAAGATAGTTTTCCTGGCTTTTTACATGTATTATTCTTCAATCTCTTCATGTTGATAGTTCTTCTGGCTTGTTATAGGTATTAATCCATAGTCGGTCGTCCACAAATAGTTTTTCTGGCTGGTTTCAGGCATTAATCTTGAACTTGGTTTGCTGGTCACATAGATAGTTTCCCTGTCTGGTTTCGGGCATTAATTTGTGGCCTGCTGTATTTTTTGGTAAACCCGTCTTGTTTCAAGAGTTCATACCACTTGGTCGAACAGATAGTTTCCCTGTCTGGTTTCGAGGATTAATATTTGACCTGTTGTAAAAGTTCATAGTGTTTGTTTGTCTATTAATTTAACTTGAAAAGGTAAAATCAGTTTCATGCGATGTCATGATGTATGAATTGCATGATGCTCCCAAACTATATGTATTTGTATGCACATGCCATGATGTATGAACATGTAATGTTGTTCCGTAGTATATTTGTCTCGGAAAATAAATCCTTAACTACTGTTGAAGAGCACTGGGAAGTCGAATCCCAGATTGTTGTTAGTGAGTGACGAAAGTGGTTCTTCGATTTCAGCTAGGGATAATGAATGGAAATAGTTTTGTTGGAAGTTCCCTCTCTCTAACAAGGATCTTCGACTTCTGTTTGAGAATAATTTTGCTGAGGGGAAGAGTTATGTTGGAAGATTTCACCAATTTGGAGAAATAAACTCTGCTGGGGGATGAACTCCCGTAGCTAGAGAAATGAAATGTACTGGGGATAATGCTTTATAAACTACTTGAGATTTATAAAACTCTGTTGCGGAAGGTGAACTCCACAAACTGCTTGGAAATTTTGTTGAAATCATGTAGGGAAATCTTGAGAAGTTTGGCGACTTCACTGGAGATTTTGGAGAGCAATTGGAGATTTTTTTCTCTGCAGGGGATGAGGCTTTATAATCTACTTGAGATTTTAAAAAAACTATGTTGGGAATATTTGACTTCTTCTTGAAGATGTGACAGGAAGATGCCCCTGTTTTTGTACCTCATGGAATGAGAAGTTTACTAGAATGAACTCGTGTCTGAATGTATCTAGCAGCTGTGTGGGGGAGTGTCAAAATGAATCTATTTTGTGATTGTATCTAAATGGAAAGTTGTACTTAATGAGTATCAAAATGGAATCTGTATTTGGAGCGTATAAGAATTGTATCTGAAAGATGAATCTGAATGAGTATAAAAATGGCGTCCGTATCTGGAGCGTATCTGAGCTGTATCTGAAAGCTGAATCTAAATGAGTATCAGAATGGAATCCATATCTGGGGCATATCTGGATTGTATCTGAAATCTGAATTGGGATGAGTATCAGAATTGCATCTGCATCTGGAGCGTATATGAATTGTATCTGAAAGATGAATCTGAATGAGTATCATAATGGCATTCGTATCTATAGCGTATCTAAACCGTATCTGAAAGCTGAATCTAAATGAGCATTAGAATGGCATCCATATTCGGACTGTATCCGAAAGCTGAATCTGAATGAGTATCAGAATGACATCCGTATTTAGAGCGTATCTGAATTGTGTCTGAAAGCTGAATCTGAATGAGTATTAGAATGGCCTTGTATTTGTAGCGCATATGAACTGTATTTGAAAGCTGAATCTGAATGAGTATCAGAATGGTATCCGTATCCGGAGCATATCTGAATTGTATCTGAAAGTTGTATTGAATGAGTATAAGAATGGCGTTCGTATCTGGAGCGTATATGAACTGTATCTCAAAGCTGAATCTGAATGAGTATTAGAATGGTGTCCGTATCGGGACTATATCTGAAAGCTGAATCTGAATGAGTATCAGAATGGCATCCGTATCTGGAGCGTATATGAACTGTATCTGAAAGATGAATCTGCATGAGTATTAGAATGGCGTCCGTATTTGTAGCGTATCTAAACTGTATCTGAAAGCTGAATTTGAATGAGTATCAGAATGGCATCTGCATTTGGAGCATTTCTTAATTGTATCTGAAAGTTGTATTGAATGAGTATTAGAATGGCATCAGTATATGGAGCGTATCTGAACTGTATCTAAAAGCTGAATCTGAATGAGTATTATAATAGCATTCGTATCTGGAGCGTATCTGGATTGTATCCGAAAGTTGAATCTGAATGAGTATCACAATGGCATCCGTATCTGGAGCGTATCTGAACTGTATCTGAAAGTTGAATTTGAATGAGTATCAGAATGGTGTCAGTATCTGGAGTGTATCTGAATTGTATCTGAAAGAAGAATCTGCTTTATTAAGAATGTTTCCGCTAGGAATTCTTGTTTTGTTGTTTTTTAGAAGAAATTCATTGGGGCACATGAAAAGTTTGTGAACCCGGCTTGGGAATTCTATAGATGTCGGAGAAGTAATTAGAGATTATTGCTCTTACATGGATACAAGAACGCTTGACATCGCTTGGCTGTAAGCTAAAGATATGGCAGTGACCTTTTAGTTGGATGCCCCCGCCTCTGTACCTGCTGGAGAAAGTATCTGCAGAGGTTTTGTGAATGGTTTAAGTGTCATCCTAACTCCTAGAGTCCTTGGTGAATGCATATCAGGGTGATAAACCTTCTACTGATAGATAAGTGACGAGATAACGGGACATAGTCGTACGCTTTAATCCCTAACTTTTTCCTGGACTGTCCTTTCAGATATTCAGCCCATCGGGATACCCTTTTTTTTCCCAAGCCACCCTTTTAGGTTTTCGACCTGCCGGGTGTATAGATTTTTCATATGTATATCCCTAATTTTTCCCCCAACCCTTTTGGTTCGCCGGGATGCCCTTATTTTTGCCTAGGCCAATCAACCTAGCGGGTCTTTGTTCATGAGTAGTATTTTCCGACCATGTCCATGTTCACCGGGTATGGAAAATTGTTACTGTCTTTAGTAGTAAGTGTTGTCACACTGTCAGGAGGTGTTTTCTTAATCGCATGTGATTTGTTACTGGAATTCATGTCTAATGCCCCATGTGATTCAAATTGAGATCTGCTCCTGGCTATTTGGCATTGTGAAGAGATTCCTTGAACCTTGACTTGACTGCCCCAGATTAGTTGGACACCATGTCATGTCCCTTGATTATGAAAGGCCTGTCACTGGAATGTCTTTCCGCCTGAGGTGATTTTGTCCATTGAGAGGATTTTTGTTTATTGAATATTCGTCGTGCAAATTTCTCTGTTGTTGAACAAATAGTCATATGCAAACAACGGTATTTTAAGAATGCAAAGCTTATGTCTGTCTTGAAGTTTGAAAATTCATTTTTTTAGTAAAATAAACAAATTTTGTAAAAGTGAGATATCAACTCAGGATTTAATAGTAAACCTTACAGGAGTCAGGATACCTTTTGTATAAGTATGCTTTCGAACTAACCCATGCTTTAGCTAGGACTTTTAAGGGTTATAACGTGTCCTGGTTCACGGTTCAAGAAATGAAGGATAAAGGCTCAAATTTTATTTGTACCCAACCCATTCTTCGTGATGTTCTTCACTCCTACGCTTAGTTAATTGTGCGTTTAGATCCCAATTGAGTCTGGAATCTTTGCTATGATACTTGGTGATGGTAAATTGAACATATATTTGAGAAGACAGTCATTTTTGCACCCTTTTCTTTTGTTGTTGAGGATTTGTATGACCTCTTTTCTTTTGTTTTCGTTATCCCTACTTTTGACTGAACTCTTTATTTTGTGATTACAGTCAGCGGGATACCCCATTCTTCTTCATAGGTTTTGACTTAACGGTCTTTTCTTTTGAAAAATAATGACTGCCTGCTCTGATCATTATGCGGAACCATCACCATCCTTTGGAAGGTATCTTCTACACTATTTATCGTGTATGAAGGATGAGCTTGCGACTAAATGCACCTATGAATTAACTGAGAAAGCTACCCTAACCTAGGTTATGATTAAGGGTTTTAATTTGTGTTCAAAGAAAAACTCCTACTTCTTTGGCTCAAAGGGGTTGACAAGGGATTATCTTCCTTATAACTCCACTGTTTAGTATTTGGAACAACGCCTGTACATCGTCAGCAGGGTCTGTTCAAAAGCATACTATAGAGATTGTAGTATCATTTTTGTCATCCTCCCTATAAAGGCTTAAAGATTTTAATTGATTGTTGAATATCACAAAAGGAAGTAAAAACACAATTTGAATATAGTGGATACGGATGAAATAATTCAAGACAAACATATGCAAAGCATTGATGAAATGACAAAGTTTGACATAAAGGTAAGTGTTTAAACCAATCAAAGAAATTACAACTGAAAATTCGAATGAACAAAAATTTCTCTGCCTAAACTTTATCACTTCAGATGATATGCCTTGGAGGGATGAAAAATAAATTCCAGTTGACCATCTTGTGGAAATTCCAACCCTCCTTCATCAATCAGGTCTTGAATTTTGTTCTTCAACGCCCAACAGCTATTAGTGTCATGCCCATGACTGTTGGAGTGGTACACACGCCTTGCATTTGGATTGTACCTTGGGGAGGCAGTGTTGGGATTTTGAGGAGGATCCTTTAACGTAACCAGCTTGGCCTCCAATACCTGATGCAATGCTTGAGTCAAGGACACGTTGATTTTGGTGAATTGCCTTTTGAACTTATCTTGCTTTTGCTGATTAGCCTGTTGTAGTTGGCGAGGTCGTTGATGGGCCCTTGGTATAACAGCCGTCTATAAAGGCATACTCTCCAAGCTAACTTTTTATCCTATCAGGGTTTGATGAATGACTTGATCCCTAGCCTCATTTGTTTGCCTCATACGGTTGCATCCATCTTGATGAATCTTCTTGACAATGCCTTTTAGCTCTTCTTGTCCCCGAGTTAAGTTTTTGATAAGAGCCATTTGGCTGATCATTTGGATTCTCATCCCTTCCATTTTAGCTTGCAGTTGTTCCAACTGGTCATCCTTGTGGTTGTCAGGATATTTCTTGGTCAAGTTCCCGTTGACGAGTGTTTTCAATTCTTCCTGCCCCTTAGTTAGACTCAGGAATATTTCTTTGAATTGAGCATCTTGAGATTGGAGATCCTTTAGAGGTGCATATGTGCAATGTGTGTTGTGTTCAGTTATTTATGTCTTGTGTTAAGTTTTATTACGTTTTGTTATTAGTCTTTGTCATACATGCCTAGTTACTAGCAGTTAACATATATACAGAAAAATGTAAAGTGCGAAACATAAACCCTACACTATTACATGGCTTTGGGGAGAGGGATATTTACAATGTACAAAACTTGGGAGAAGAAAAAATAAGGAAAGCGGTAAAAATCCTAATTTAATCTATTACATACTGTTAACAGATACAATAATGTAAAAATGTGAAAAATAAATAACGCGCGAAAGATTGAAAGTTCATCTAAAAAAACTAATAAGAAAAATCTTTTTTTGTTGTTTTTTTTATTTAAGAAAAAAATTCAATTATCCTAAAGCATATATAATAAAATAAATTAAGAAAAATAAACTAATTTCTTTTTAGTTTTTTTTTATTATGAAAAGAAAATAATTAGTTCTAAATTCTAATTTGTTTTTAATTAAGAAAAAGGTTAAAGTTTCAACTAATTAATTAACTAAAGAACTTAATTATTTAATTAAGAAATTTAAACCTAATTTTTTAGTGAGCTTTTTATTTTTTATTTGGTTAATTAAACAACAGAAAAAAGAAAAAAAATAAATATAAGAAATAATACAAAAAGAAAAATGCCAAGTGGGCTTAGGCATGCAAAAGAGAAAAGGGGAATTGAGTATTTCGATTAAAGGTGGAATGATGTGCTTTCGATTCACCTCTTCTTTGGCCTCTTTCGATTGGGTTGGGAAGTTGGCGTGAGCATCCTTCGATTGAACTCGCTTGGCCTCCTTCGATTGTGCTGGGAAACAGTATAAGGATCGTTCGTTTGGACTCTTTTCTGCCTAGTTCATTGGGACTGTGAAGGGACATGGACCTTGTTGGAAAATTGAACTTGTGTGGGGACTAGAGTTGTTGGATACTCTTGGATTATGCCTCCAGCCTCTGGGAAACGTCTCCTCTCTTACCCTTTTCTCTGCCTTTTTTTTCTTTCGATTGGGCTTCTGGATGTGGATACCCTTCGTTTAAGGGCTACTTTGATTTGGATCACTTATGAGATTTTTTTATAACTATGGTGGGTTTATGGGCAGTGTATCTCCATTGTATGTTTGTCCCCCCTATTTGTCTTGCAAGCATGATGCTTATATATAGAGGGAGGGAAGGGACAAGAAGAAAATATTTTAATTGCCATAAATAAACGTTTTCAAGGCCATGAATGAAGTTTTATAATTGTGGCCAAAGACATGGGAACTTGTCCTATTTTTAAAATTTGAATAAATGTGAACAATTTTGGCTTTCGAATATCTCTAATTCCTTTCCCTTCGATTGGACCTCTTGTGTAGCCTTCGAATGGGACTTCTGCATGCTTCTCTGAATGGCTCTGATTAAGCTCCTTTGAATGGCCAGCAATATGTGTCCTTCAAATGGACTTTTGGAATGCCATAGTGTAGAAGTTGGGCTGTTAAAACTTAGCATGAGGGAAGTTCCTTCCTTGTGCAGGTAGGCATGTAGCAGGTGTTTGCCTTTGTAGGCATGAAGAAAATTCATGCCTTGTGCAGGCAAGCATGCAGGCCATTTTTCCAAATGGGGCGTGTGTGAAAGAAACCAAATGTGCTTCAAACTAAGGAGGCCCAGAGATGCTCCAAATGAAAGAATCCAGAGGTGCTTCAAACAAAGGATGCCAAAAGGAGCTCCCTTTCTTTATGAATCGAAGGGAGCTATTTCAAAGGAAAACAAAACTCAATCGAAGACTTGCGGACCAAAGCTTGATCGAAGGGTGTTAAATTCCCAATCGAAGACTAGCGAGTCAAGCTTGTATTGAAGGATTTTAGGAGCTCAGTCGAAACTTGCTATTATGCAAATCGAAGGACACTGTTGAACTGCCAATTGAAGGACATTATTGAACTGCCAATTGAAGGACATTGTTGAACTGCCAATCAAAAGACACTTTGCTAATATTCAAAAATTTCCTCTTTCTTTAACCAAGTGTTTGTAACCACCATGTAAGGAAAAAATATTGGGAAAATATGAGAGGGAAAATTTTGGGGTACAACACTCAGGTATTTGATTTTTAGGTCAATAACAGCTTTAAGACCCACGATGCACGCTTCGTACTCAACCATGTTGTTGGTACAATCAAAGCAAAGTCTGGCAGTGAAGGGTGTATGGAAACCATAAGGGGAGTTAATTACAGCAACATTTCGACTTCCAAGCGCATTAGAAGCTTCATCAAAGACCATAGTCCATCGGGATCCTATCTCAGGTTCTTCATACGGCCCAGGTTCTCCATAATCTGTTACTTGCATGATGTTTTCATCCAGGAATTTGAAGTGCATAAACTAATAGTCGTCTATAGCTTGATGTGCCAAATGATCTACATGTACACTTCCTTTGATGGCTTTTTGAGTGGTGTATTGAATTTCGTATTCAGTTAAGATCATTTTCCATCGGGCTATTCTTCCGGAGAGAGCTGGCTTCTCATATATGTACTTTATGGGATCCATTTTAGATATTAATAGAGTAGTATGAGTCAACATATATTGTCTTAGTCGGCGAGCAGCCCATGCTAAAGTGCAACAAGTTTTCTTGAGTAGTGAATATTTAGTTTTACAGTCGGTAAACTTTTTGCTAAGGTAGTATATTGCATGCTCTTTTCGAACAGACTCGTCATGCTGCCCCAGCATACACCCTATTGAATTCTCTAACACAGTTAGGTACATGATCAAAGGTCTTCCTTCAACTGGTGGCATCAGAATCAGAGGATCTTGTAAGTACTCCTTGATTTTATCAAAAGCGATTTCACATTCATCGTTCCATTTGACTACTTGATCTTTCTTCAATAGCTTGAAGATTGGTTCACAAGTAGCAGTCAAATGAGAGATAAATCAGGCAATGTAGTTTAGTTTTCCTAGAAAACCTCTGACCTCCTTCTCAGTAAGGGTAGACAGAATTTCTTGGATAGCTTTAAATTTTGCAGGATCGACTTCAATACCTTTACCACTGACAACGAAACCTAGGAG
Source organism: Vicia faba (assembly GCA_948472305.1). Lineage (NCBI taxonomy): Eukaryota > Viridiplantae > Streptophyta > Magnoliopsida > Fabales > Fabaceae > Vicia > Vicia faba. The sequence continues at coordinate 691,873,143 of OX451739.1, forward strand.
TTTTCCAGACCTCACCCCAAAGGTGCATTTGTTGGGATTCAACCTTAGCTTGTATTTCTTCAGCCTTTCAAATAACTTGTGCAGATGATCAAGATGTTCTTCCTCAGTTTGTAATCTCGCTATCATGTCATCAACGTAGACTTCTATCTCATGATCAATCATGTCATGAAATAAAGCCACCATATCCAATTGATAAGTTACGCATGTGTTCTTCATCCCAAAAGGCATGACCTTATAATAGAAGGTGCCCCACTGTGTGACAAAGGTAGTTTTTTCCATGTCTTCAGGCGCCATTTTGATTTGGTTGTACCCGGAAAATCCATCCATGAAGGAGAATACCTTGTGTTGAGCAGTGTTGTTAACCAAGACATCAATAAGTGGTAGTGGAAAGTCATATTTTGGGCTTTCCCTATTTAAATCCCTATAGTCTAAACACATACGGACCTTACCGTCTTTCTCCGGCACTAGAACGACATTTGCAACCCATTGGGGATACGACGACACTGCCAAGAAACCTGCATTGAACTGTTTCTCTGACATATCAGGGCGCATGCAGAGAACATTTTGCTTGATCAGAGAACAACCCTCCCTCATTAGCAGACGATGAACCACGATATTAGTATCGAGCCCTGGCATGTATTCATATGACCAAGAGAATACTTCAACATAATCGTGCAACATCTGAACTAATCTGCTCTTGACACTTCCTCCCAGGTTGGTGCCAAGATGGACTTTTATCTTATCTGCCTCGGTACCCAATTTTATCACCTCGATCGACTCTTCATGCAGTTGGATAGCCTTTTCCTCTTATATCAGGAGTCTGGCGAGTTCTCTAGGTATCTCACAATCTTCTTCACCTTCGTCTTCAACTTGATAGATTGGATTTTCGAAGTCATAAATGGCAATAACAGAATTGTTGTCAATGAGATTCGGAGTGGGTGTGGATTTGCAAATGTGTGTGTGTGTGTGTAAGGTCACATGGCTATTTGAAAATGCAATAAAGTAAAAGAAAGACAAAGAGCGCAAAATTTAAATGCAAAATTGTCCAATATTTTCATTAAATGAGCATATGATATATGAAATGACAACCGTTAACAAATGGACCTTTGTGCCTCGGGCAAGGCACAAGGTTTAAATTCATTGTTTTAAAATTAATTATACAGACAAACTTCTTAAAGTAATAAAAATGGGAAATACCAATTACTCCTAGCTGAAAGAGATTTATAAAAAGTCTTTGGCCTTCTAGTTGTTGAGTCCACTGTCAATAGTATGGAATATCCAGTTGTCCAAGTCACCATCACTATCAGTTTCTTCTAGAGCATTGACTTCATTGTTTCTAATACTGAAAGGTGGTCCTCCAGCACAAACACGTCGAACCTCTTTCTGAGCCTTTGAAGTGAAACCCAAACCAAATTTGTTGGACTTCTAGGGGATATCAGGAAGTTGTCCTCAAATAGTGCAACCACCCTCTTCTATAATAGCCCTGGCATCCTTCAAAGAGGCCATTCTTGGTAGGTCCTTAGCAATCTTAGGAGTAATAGGAGTAGTTTTAACAACAACAATCGTTGGAGGGATTACTTCAAATGTTTGGAAGGGGGTTTCAATGAATTCACCATCCATTTCAACATATTTGAAAGAGTTCAAATGACTGACCATGTATTCTTCCTCTCTGCAGACTGTGACAATCTTCCCTTTCACTGGATACTTCAGCTTTTGATGCAGATTAGAGGTGACTGCACCTGCCCCATGAATCTAGGGGCATTTGAGCAAACATGAATAGGCTGGGCGGATATCCATAACATAAAATTTTGAATTGAAGACTTAAGATCCCGCCTTGATTGGAAGACCAACCTCTCCATGGACCATTATTTTTGACCCATCAAAGTCCATTACCACAATATCGCTGGGTTTCAGCTCCAGCCCTTCACAATCTAATCTATCCAGAGCACCTTTTGGTAATACATTCAGGGAGGAACCTGTATCACCTAAAACATGCGCCAAAGTAGTTCCCTTACACTCAATGGAGATATGCAGAGCTTTGTTATGCTTCTTCCCCGCCAAAGTTAAGTCAACATCAGAGAATCCTAGACCATTATCAGTTGTTAGGTTTGCAACACAATTCTCAAATTGATCAGTAGAGGTCTCTTGTGGTACATGAGCATTCTTCAGAAATTTCAACATAGCTTGAGCATGGGCTTCGGAGCATAATAGCAAGGAGAACATGGATATCTTGGAGGGTGTCATCCCTAGTTGTTCAACTATTTTGTAATCACTTTTACTAATGATCTTCAGAATTTCTTCCATCTCTTCATTTGTAACATCCTTTGAGGGTGCCTCTGTCTGGGAAGGCTCAATCACTTTTTCTTTGCCCCGGGCATAAATAGTTAACCCAGCAGCAGGAATATGAACATGTGTAGTGATAGACAATATTTTTGACATTGATATTGGTAAATTCAGAACTTTCACCTTTGGTAATCCACGACTCTTGCTTAACACCATGATAATAAACTTCTGCCCCATAGTTCTAGGGAACTGCTTTGTTAGAGGAGTAGGAGACTAGCCCCGGTGCGGTGATGATCATGGGAGCCACTCTTGGCTCAGCAGAAATCCTTATAGGGCCTCTAAAGGTGATCCTTATAGGAGTATTGGAAATTGTGATTATGGAATCATCTTGAAGTCTCAGTTCTTGAGATACACTTTCATGAAAACTCTTCATGGAAGGAGTTTTCTAGAACAAAATTTCATGGCTATTAATCAAGCATTGAATACCCTCCTTCAGCCACATACAACCATTAGTTTGGGAATCACAATGGTAACAGTTTTCGGGACAACTTGGAAATAAATTTGCTCTTAATAGGTTCTTCTTAACGGTCATCAAGGGAGTGGTCAAGTCATTTATGGTGGAGACATAGAAGAGATCGTCAATAGCATTAATAACATTACCATGACTGGGCATGGGTGCAATAATCACATTAAGGGTTTCTGGAGGGTTAAACTCAATCACTTTGTTGTCAATTAAATCTTGGATGTTGTTCTTCAACGCCCAACAATTATGGGTGCCATGCCCAGGACTATTTGAAAGATTGGCGCATTTCACATTCAGATTATATTTGGGAGAGGAAGTATTAGGATTAGGATGAGGATCTCGCAGCGTTACCAGATATGCCTTCAACAGATGTTGTAAACCTTGAGACAATGGCATGTTGATCCTAGTGAACTACCTTCTCGGGGTGTCTAGCCTATGGTGATTGTTTTGCTATTGTGGTCGTTGAACAAGGGTCGGGTTAGAAATCAATACTGCTCCTACCAACTGATGATGATCATTCTTGATATGGCTCCTCTAGCCATAAACAACATTATTTTCTTTCTTACTAACAAATGGTTTCTTTACAGTACTAGAGAATGCATCCATCTGAATCTCCCTGCTTTTGATTCCACTTTCAAATCGTTCGCTAGTCAAAATCAGCTCAGTAAACCCTGATGATGAACTCCCAATCAGAAAATTAAAGAACGGGCCTGTCAGAGTGCCCATGAACATGTCCACCAATTCTCGATCAGTCAAAGATGGTTGCACCCTTCCAGCCAAATCTCTCATTTTTTTAGCATACTCCTTAAAGCCTTCGCTCGAGTCCATAGTCATACTTTGTAATTGCACACGAGTTGGCGCAAGGTCAACATTGTATTGGTATTGTTTGTAGAATGCAGAAGCCAAGTCCTCCCATGTATGGATATTAGTCCCTTATAGTATATAGAACCATTCCAATTGTTTTCCAGATAAGCTTTCTTGGAAGAAATGAACCCATAACTTCTTGTTGGCCGTGTGTGGTTGAATCTTTAAGACGTATGACATTAAATGGATTTTCAGACAAGAGATCCCATCATATTTGGAGAAGTCAGGGACCTTGAATTTGTGAGGGATGACCACCCCAGGGACCAAACCTAAAACTCCAAAGTCCAATCCGGGAACTTTTTGGATTTCCACAGCCTTGAATCGGTCTTCCAGTTGTTTATATTTGTCATTCGTCGATGAGTACTGCTCGTCGGAGTAGTCTTCATCCTCAGAAATCTGGTTATTTCCACCCCCATCCCTGGTGCTTCTTACATCCTCTTCTTGATTGTCTTCTTCCTAAAAAGAAACTTCTTCTACTTGAGCCAGTCGGGAAGAAGCTTTGAACCTTCTTCCCATGTTGAGGATAACAACTTGTTTCTTAGTCTTCTTTTTTGTGTCAAGGAGCATCGTCATTTCTTGTTTTCCTTTGGCTAGGTTCAAGAGAGTCTCTTGAAACTGTGCATGTTTAGTTTGCAAATCTTTGACTATTTTCTCGAGAGCCATCTTATACTGAAATAAACAGTAAATAGATGAGGAAACCTGTATCAGAAAACCTACTTATGAAATGGTGCATGACATGTGGATACAATGTTTTCAAGGACCTTAAAAGATTTAAGTTTACTAGCCAAAAAGGAAACAGAAACAAAGATTGCATTAATAAGTTCAAAAATTACAAGTGCCTATTGAGCTTACAATGAAAAGGAAAAAGGTGTATCAAAGAGACAACAAAACAAAAACTCCTAAGACCTAAGACTCAAGTCTCCTCAGGACGCTTCCTCTTCGTGTTGATGTATGCGTTAAGGCTTTGATCCTTGTGAAGTCACTTTGTGAGCTCCAACACTTTCTTCTCGCTTGCATAGAATTGAGCTTCAAAGGTGTCTCGTTCTCCCTTGAGTTGAATCCAAGATTTCTGCAATTCTTCGAGGTCAGTAGGCATGTCCGAATGGAGAATAGCATAAGGAATATCCCCCTCGGGAATGGGATCCATAATCACTGGTAGGATGGTTGGATATGGCATCATGAGGCTTTGAGCGTGAGCTCGTAGCCATTTGAGATAAGGCTCCAAAGGGATAGAATTCTTATGTCCCAAAGTCTTGCTATCAACCTTGTTTACCATGCCTCAAGCTCGTACAAACCTTCGACAATAACTTTTAACATCGTTCTCATAGTCGAACACAATACCCTGGATAAGCGCGTCGTGAGGACCATCTATTCGAGCATAACCAAATTATCGTAGAACTAGAGAAGGGTTATAAGTAATACCTCCCCTAATGACAAGGAGCGGAATATTAGGGAAACCCCCATAGCGGTTAATGATAGTAACATCTACCAGAGATCGGGAACACCAATGAATATTTGAATGAGAGAGCACATCATCCTTTGAGACCACCTCAAACCTTGTTCATTCTTAAAAACTGATTGGGGGAGGTGCAAAATAAACCAGCTAGATAGCAACAGTATGAAACACATAAGAGCCCTATTCTTCCTCATAGTACGAGTGTGAAGAGAATGCAAAATGTCTCCGAGCAAAGTAGGCACAAGATTACAAGAAAGGAATATTTCTATAGCATTCACATCTATGAGTTGGTTTGGATTAGGGAATAGTACTAACACGTAGATTAGAAGAGCCAAAACTTCTTCAAAAGCTTGGAAGTTCAAAGCCTCCAAATACAGTCGAGCCTTCTCTAACAGAAAATTAGCCAGGAAACCCTTGACTTCACTCCTTGTTTCCCAATTAGCTACAATGTCGGACCGCTTTAGATGCAAGACTGTTGAAATTTCTTCAGGTTATGGATCTTTATCTAAACCGGTGAAGGTCATTTGATCAAGAACATGTACTCCCAATAGTTGAGAGAACTCTTCAATTGTGGGCACCAAATTATAATCGGGAAAGGTGAAACAATGATGTATAGGGTCAAAGAAATGAAAGAGCATACACATCATGTCTTCTTCAATACTTGAGGTAACCAAATTGAGAAGTCAACCATATATTTTGGTGAATGGAGAATTTTCAAGAACCCTTGATGCTAACTCTTTGAGTTGAGGAGGCACCCTTACAAAACTGATTCAGATAGTGTTTCTGCGAGCGGAAGCCATAACCCACAAAACAGGACAAAGATAAATCCCTAGGTCCTTGAAATGGTTAGTGAAAATGATATGGCATGATTTCATGATGTTTATGTTGTCATGTTCAAATAATCACAAACAAAACACACAAGATCTCAATTTTAGGCTTGCATGGGTTTATAGGTAAGTACCCTCTTGAAAATTTAGTTGGCTCAATCTGTCTTAAAGAAGTAACCGGGTTCTAGGAATCTCAATATCATTAATCTTTCTTCATCGGGAATTGTTTCAGAACAAGCATCGAAACTCCGACTAAAATATCCCAAAAGTCTGATCTCAATGAGTGTAGTATCGAGTATTAACCAACTTCAGTCTGCACCAAAGCTAGCTATCTCACTACTTTCTAATGGATAAGTTTTTCAACTAAGATTCTATGGTCAGTTAGCGCTTTATGACACCACACAGCTGCCCCGTATTCTCCTTGGTTCAACTAAAGGGACACCGGTACCAACAAATGTGTCACACTAATATAACCATCGCTTCAACCATATCGGTCTACGCCATGCAGTTTTCACGATCTATTCCTACTTACCTAAAATGCCCTAGATTCGGGTATATGATCTATACAAGAAATAAACCCAAGCATAACCCAAATTGTAAAGCAAACAACATAAATAAGTAAAGCAATAAAGGTGGTCTAGCTCTTAAGGTAACCCCACTTTTAGTAACCATTACCCAGCAAAGTTTCTAGTTCTATAATACAGTGGGAGAACTGACTTGGTGTTTTGCGTTTTATCGCAAATGTCGCGTATAACAAGAGTCGCCATCGACTTTTCTTTTATCCAATAAAGGAAAGGGAGAAAAGAACAGGAAAAACCTTTTGAGAATTTTTTTGAGTTCGGGGGATAGGTTATGAAAAGGGAAGGTGTTAGCACGATTTTCATCCATAGTTATCTACAGGTTCTTAATTGTTAGCTCACTTTGAAAATGCTTTGTGTTTGTGTATGTTTGCAAATATTTTGAAAATGCCTAAGTATGACAATTTTGTATTGATTCTCGTAACGTTGAGAATGTATACAAAATGTTTGTTTTAAAAATATTTGTTGAAAGAGAGTGTTTGGAAAGATGTTTTGAAAATGCCAATGTAAGGCAATTTTGTATTATTTTTGTATCGTTGAGAATATATAAAAAATGTTTGTTTTGAATAATGTTTTGAAGATAGTTATCTCGAAAGTGTAAAGATTGTTTTAGTTTGTAAGCAAGCGATTACGAGCGATATACCTACTCAAAAAGTATTTGTTCTTTTCCTCCTCCTTTAGATAGTGTTATCCTACCATTAGTTTAGTAGGAAACCATATCATTGGATGTGAGGGGCAGGCGTGGATCATCGTACAGTCATAGAAGGCAACTTGTAAGATGCTTTAGCAATTTATCATAAGGGGCTAAGATCGTTTATCAAAGGTAACATAGAAGGGTCATCAAGGGACTATAATCTTTTAATTGAGGGTCTTCGCTAAAGCATCCCACCTTCGAGGGACATGGATGTTTATATTTGAGGCAACAAGTGAGGTTTACCCTAGAGGCGCATGTGTGCAAAGTGTGTTTGATTCAAGTATTTTATCTTGAATTAGGGTTTTGCTATGTTTGATTTTAGTCTTGTCATACAAACCCTAATTACTAGCAATAATAAGGAAAGCGGTAAATTATGGAAAATAAATGTCCTACGCTATTACAATGCTTTGGGATTGGGGGGTACAAGTTTGTGAAATGGGGAAGAAAGCAATAAACCATAATTATCTATTACAGACCATGTACATAAATAATAATGCAAAATAATAAAATACGCAAGAATATGAAGTAGAGGAAAAGGAAAAAAGAATTTGTTTTTGGTGATTTTAGATAGGAAAAAGGTTTGATCATTAACCTAAGGAAACTAATTACTTTTAATTAAAAGAGAAGTTAATTAATTATTTAACAAAACCTAAAAATATAAATTAATTGAAATTAAGGAGAGAATAAAACCTAAGTTTAATGATTTGTTTACAAAATAATTTGGATATTAAGGTTTAGAAAAAATTGTGAAATAATAATAAAAGAAAACCTAATTCTAATTATTCTTCAAATTAGTCAACAAAATAAAGCAAAAATGATTAAATTAAATTAATTTTTATTTATGAAAATTAAGTTAATTTATTAAAACCAAAGCCTAATTTTATATGATTTTATTATGACTTAATGTATTTTATTAAATAAAATAAATAAATAAAAGTAAAAAAAAATATTTAAAAATAATTGGGCCATGAGTCAAAAGTAAAAAAGGGGGTGTGAGAAACCATTTTTGTTAGGCCCAAAATAGTTTTTATTTGAATCAGAAAATTAAAAATGGGCCTATAAGTTAGTAAAAAAGGGGGTGAGATGCAGCAAAAACAAAATAGAAAAGGCCCAAAATAGAGGAGCCCGGCTCCTGTTTGAGACTCAGTGTTACTGGCTCATGATGATGTACTATGGGCTTGCTCATTTGGCGCGTTGAATTCAATCATGTAATGATCAGATAGTGATGGAGATGGGTGCAGCGTGCGCTTATTGGACTTGCTTGCATTGAATTTGAAATAAGAAAATATGAAACAAATAAAAGGGTACCACTGGGACTCGAACCCAGGTCCCTATAATCACAGGCGCGCGCTTTAACCACTAGAGTGGTGATACATCTGATAGTTAAAGCACAAACCAATAAATATATTACAAACCCCTTCCTGAATATAACTTCATCTCCTACCTCGCGCCAGAAGCCATGGACAACATTTTTGAATTTTCAAACTCTTCCATTTCTTAAATATTTTCAAAAGTGTAAACAAGAAACTTGCTTGTTTTTTCACAATGAATCCAACCATGCCATTATCATAAGCTAACACTCAAAGTTTAAAACGAATTTTTGTTGGTACCAAACTGAACCCTAATTTTTTATAAACTTCAGTTTCAAAATTTTCTTCACTCAGGCAAGATAAATGAAATGTAAGCACATGGTTAGATTCAGAGCAATGATGTCTAAATTTTTTATTCATAAAGTAAACATTAATGATGCTTGTATAGATATTTCAAAGTTTAGAAAACTTACCTCAAAAGTGAGAATCATGTTTGAATTTGGAGCACTCCTGGAGATGTTATGATGATCTGAATAGCTTCACTGAACTCCCGGGAAGCTATTGCAATGCTTACTTTAGATTGAGAGTGGTTGGAATTTTCTAGAGAAGTCAAGTTGTAGAGTTGAGTTTTTGAAAATGGAGGATGAGGAAGATGATGTTACAGTGGGGTAACATGTGTTTGGATAGCTTCTATATGAGTTATAGATATTTTGTGAATGATTTAGAGTGAAAACGCGCGAGTGGGTTAGGTGTTTGGAATTCAAAGTCTTAATTTGCAACAAATGAGGTTTTGGATGCCAATTCTAATTTCATGGAGTTTGAGAGGGTTAGGAGGCTTGTAAACTCGTGTCTCTATTTATAGAGAAAGGATGGAGGGAAGGAGCTGATCAGATTTGCAAGATCACATGTTGTGGCTAGGTTGGATTATAAATTAAGCAAGCTTGAAGATCATAGTTCCAATGTTAAGTACATGGAAATCTAGAGTGGTTAGAGGCTTTAAACATAATGCTTCTGACTTTTTAGATGGAGTGTGATCAGAGGGAACAAGTTAGAGGCTCAAGGAGTTGACATTATGTATAAAGCTTTCTTTCCAATAATGGCAATGGTGCCTTTCTTCCAAAAATGGCAAAGTATCTTGGATAATGGCTCAAACACTTGGATAATGAATCAATAAATTGTGTAAACATTTAATAATGGAGTGATTTTCAAGTTAGAATCTTGCAAAGCAAGATTTATGCAACATGACTTGGAGATTTGATCTCATGTTCATCATAAAATGACCTATAATTCAAGAATGGATTCCCAATTTCATCTCTTCGAATCTCTTAGCTCAAGCATGATGAAAATGTGTTCTGGGAAATTTTGGAAAGCTTGAAACAATGTCTACAACCTTCATGTTGACCATTTTGACTAAATCAACTTGGAACTTAATGAAAATTTCCAAGAAGTTGGGACAAAAATCTGACCAAACTTGTTGAAAATTTCACTAAGTGTTTTGATAAAAATTTCATGATTTTAAGGGCCTATATCTCCTAATCCAAGCATCTTTTGGACATCAATTCTAAAGGACAAATTTGTAGAATTCATCAAGCTCTACAACTTTCACGTTGAAAGTTTTCCTTGAATCATCTTGCATCTTAATGAAAAATGGTCATGAAGTAGTGAATTTATCAAGGTCAAAACACTTAGAATTCTTTCTAAGTATTGGAAATATTGACTTTTTGTTGACTTTTCTTGATTCTTGATGATCAAGTTTGATATTTTTGAATTTCTTAATCTTTGAAATTCAATATTGACCAAAAAGTCAAAGTTTGTCTTTTTGTGTGACTGTTGACTTTTCATCAATTGATCCAAATTTCAACTATCAATCCCTTGATCTTTTAGAAATGATTTGAGCCATGAAATTAGGTTAATATATTGTGTTTAAGTCCTTGAGATCATATTTTAAGCCATTAGGTTATCTTCTAGGTCAAAAGACAATGATCAGCCATTCTCAATCAAAACCCTAATTTTGACAATTTTGCCCCTTTGATGATTTGAATGCTTTCCTTGTGGAATTATGATCATACCTTCATCAATTTATGAATATCTCATCAAAATGTTGATGTTGGAAAAGAAATCTTGAAGTTTGACTTTATGTTGACCATAGTTGACTTTTTACCCAATATAGTTGATTTTCAGTCATCTAAGCAATTGACTGAGCAAATTTATGATGCAAGACTTGAAACTTTGCATGAGAATTATTGGAGAAATCTGATGAACCATTAAATTCATTTGAGACATTAAAAGACTAATTTTCCTTCTGAAAACCAAAACCCTAGTTGATGACTTAATGCTTAAGAGGTGTGCTTGTCTGATCAACTCTTGAGGATCCTTGAGCATTTGGGGAAATTTTTCTGAGATATGTCTTGAAGAAAAGGGAGGGAAAATTTTAGGGTAATACAAATGTATACGGGCACGTTCGTCGCGATCCACCTCTAGGGAGAAATAACGCTCGACATCGTGACAACCCCTTGAAGACGGACACATCGAAAGAGAATTCGGCGAAGCTCCCCGTAACTTATTCGCTCATGTCGAAAAAACAACTGGCCCAGACGATCTCACTATTCGATTGTCCAAGAGATCCCCGACCCATTCAAACAGGTTATCCCCGACACGAGCAATAACTCTCTTCCTTTTAGAGGACTTCAACCTTCCTTTCCAAGTGAATCTTCTCCGACTATAAAAGCTGAACATAAGTCATCACCCTTTCACCTAAGGGCAATAAATTGGGGGGCTCCTGATATGGATTGGGCCTGAACTTGCCCCATGATTAGGAGGACCAATCTAACACAATTTTATAAGGCCCAAAGGAAATCAACCCAAGTTAGGGACCATTGGGAAACTCCTCATGCATATGTTGGGGAACATGGCCCACGTGTCCTTGTCACTGTCATCTTAGCTACCCTCCGGGAATCACGGGTCCCACCCCTATTCTCATGGAGTAGTTGACCAGGGGGAGTCCACTTGCTGGACTCCATACACACGTAAGCCCTGACAGTCTTCATTATTGGGCCTCATCGTGGCCCAACAATGGGGACCTTGGCCCAGTGCTGGGGGCTATAAATATCCTCTCATTTGAGAGGGTCAGGTATTCAATATCATACTCATACTCACACTTTCTTGCACTCTACCTAAAACTCAATTTGGCATCGAAGTGTCTTGTATGTACCCCTCATCTTGCTTTCAACCTCAGCTCGACGTAAGGCCTTGAAGATCACTCTGGTCAGGTATGATGAGGTTTGTTCAACAAGATCATCCTACAACACATGAAATTTCATCTTTGCCAAATTTATTTAACTAAAATTAATATTGTTTAAAAAAGTATCTACTTACAATCCTTTGAGCTATTTCATGCGTATCATCTGATGCGTACTCGTCATTTTTCTTTGGCGTTCCCTCTTCCATTTCTCCTGGCGTGATGGTGGAGACAGAGTGCGATCAAGACTTATAGAATCTCCCAGCTCTTCATCCCTTTTTTTATTTTTTCTTCCATCAAATTTTTGTCAACTCTTATATATCTTCCACGAGAGAACCTTTGTAGATAAATATTTCTAGCTCGATTTTCCTTTCCTTTTTGGATCTTTGCCATGAAGGTATGAGTGGTGCGAGACTCTACAAACATCTCTCAAGTATCTTTATCAATAAATGAATAATCCTCGTATGTAGTATTTCTTTATCTTCTCCATGATTAATATAATCATGCATGATCTGTGTCTTAAACCTCCTCCAACACTCACCATAATAAGCAAGCATTTTCTTTTTCATGTACTTATAATTTGGAGTAACACTGAACACATCTTATGTTTACAAAATAAAGATGTTAATAGTATTGCACAAAAATATATTTGTAAAACAAAATGATAGAATACAAAATAAATATTCTAATATCGATCCATATGCCTTCTTTCAATTCATCATCATATTCGTGCCAACTATTTATCAAAATACTTACTATACTTCTACAATATAACACAATGTAACCCAAAAAATCATCAGAATGTTCACTATGAGCCTTGCCGATTTCTGCATCAATCTAATCGGGCAGAGAATACAAGTTTCGTTGGCTTTTTTCACCTTTTTATACGTCGTGGCACCTCTAGTTTTTCTTTTACGTTTTGTATTAACAAAGTTTGCAGCCGATGTTGTATAGGAGGTGCTTGTCAATTCGACCATGACTATCAAGATGAATCAAACAATAACGTTTCAGTGAAAACAAATGGAAAATCAAGAGACCCTAAACAAAATAATTAATAGAAAAACTAACATAGAAACCCTAAACAAAATTATCAAGATACTATTTTAGTGAAAAACTAAGTGAAGAACAAACCTGTTGCGAAAATGACATTTGATGAGTATTTGTTGGAAGAGTTTTGATGAATATAAGCTTGAAAATCTCCTAAGGTTTTTCGCGAAATGTGACGTACTGACGCTTGAGCATTTATAGGTAAATGAAAAGTTAGAAAATAGATAGTAGTCTGAAGTATTTAATGCAATATAAGTGTCACGTCACTTTTACAGGAAAACCGACATGAGATTATTGTTAAAAATATAAAATATAAAAAAAAAACAATAGTACTATATTCTGGTCATTTATATACCACGTCATTTTTATTATAAAAATCGACGACTTAAAATATTTCAAATAAAGATTTTGAAATTAGTATTATGAAATTTTTAATGAAAAATATATTACCACTCAGTTGGACTCTGTAGCCTAGGTAAATAAATACTAATGGCACAAAAAAAAGTGGAATTTGGAAAGGAGCCAAGTGAGAAATACTAATAAAACAATTATAAAAAATACATTAAATGCATAAATTAGGTGTCAAAGTGAGCTCCCTTAAATCATTTTTCCATCGATCTTATTAAATAACCGAGGTCTAATGTTTTTTATCAAATAAAATTAAAACACGTCGCTCCTAGGACCTATACCCTAATTTTTTCATTGTTCGAGGTGTAAGCTTCGTCATGAAAAGTGTCATTTGATCATGTTCTAGTGTTTTCCATATCTATTTCATACATATGACAACTGTGCAAAGGTTCTCACGTCTTCATAGATAGTTAAGGCAAATAAATCCGACCCCAGACAGACCCAGCGGCCCTGCCTCGAATTTAACAGGGAGAAACCGAATTAATTGGAGGTGGGGCGAGTGTGGAGAAAACCCAATTTTAATTATGAGGGCAAGGTCGGGGATGTGGGATGCTAGTACCCATTCTACACCCGCCCCCGCCTATTAAATTTAATTTGTTATCTTTATTTTTAATATTTTATTACTCATTTACACTTTCTAATCTTAAAATATTAAGTTTATTAGAATTTTTTTTATAAAATATAAATTAAATAAAAATTATCAAATATTATGATTATTTATTAAATGATCAATTATATAATTTAACTATTGGCTTTTATTGTTATGAAAAAAATGCATTTAAAAAAATTACAATTTATACGGGTACAGGAGAAGTAGTGTTAAGAACATGTTCCTCGTTGAGGGGCGGGCGACCAATTGTTACCTCCGACTAGGTTTGGGAGGGGTGGTTCTCAGAACACTACTACAAATAACGCATGTAACACCGGTGGTGAAATTCCTTTAACCTCGGCTACCCAGGTGAGGTAATGAAGGGCGACATGCAATGCTAGCACTTAACTCCTTGATGTTTAAAACACATAGGTTATAATTTAAGAGGTCATGGATTCGATCCCTAGGAACTACATATTTGTATTTTCTACATTTTGTTGCGCACTTTAAATTCTTTTCAGTTTTATTTATAATTCGAGGTAATAAGGCATTCATTTACCTCCGTTTTATGTAATAACCGAGGGGTTTATAATGAAGCCTTTTACCTATACTTATCAATTTAAACCAAATGTGCAGATTTACATTGTTATCATCCAAAAAGAATACACTCATTTAACATGATCATATTTTCACATCAAAATAACATAACCTTTGTTCATATATAAAATAAGATTATAGCGACCAAGAAAAACTATTGTTGTGATTGTCGAGCTTAATAATGAGATAAGAAGACACAGGCTCAACGTGATCAGATGTCATCAATATCTTCTTTTGAGTATGGTTTTTTGATGATAAGCTCCTACAATTAAAACAAAATTAAACTATCATAAGCTACAAACAATAACATAAAGTTAAGAAGTATGCATATGTATATTTATATGGATTAAGCTAATACCTTATTCTCCACTCATCCTTGTGTAATGCTTCCAGAGACAATATGGATCATGTATCTCATAACGTAATATCCACAAGAATGGTAGTCGATTTTTTTTGTCAGTACAAATAATTTTCATTTATTTATGTCACACTGATACACACAAATAATAAAATGTCAAAAAGCACAAGTAATATACTTACTCTTTGGTAAACAGAGACTGGCCTTTTAGCAATTAGATTTCTTTTGCGCGCATTAAATTCCTCTATTTCTCTACACACGTTGATTAAAATTAAACATGAATAAAAACTTTTCAATTATAAAGTTAAATTTGATATTAAATATAATACCACTTACCCATCCAAAGCTTTAGTCGTGGGTTCGGGTAGTCCAGAGTACAACGAGAAAAACACAACTATAGTATTTTTCTTGGGACATATAATAAGTAGTTGCCAATGTTGGCTTCATAAAAGTTCAGAATAACTAATAATATGGATAAAAGATTGATTTATAAATGAAAACACAAATTAATATATATTTACTCACAGTAAAATGAGGAAAAGTGACAATATTTGATGTTCCCTTTCTCCATCAACTTCTCTTGTAAGTAAATATTGATTGTGTGTCCTTGCGAATCTTGAGTAAGAGAAATCTTCACAATATCTAAGATACAATACTTGTTTAGAAGCTTCCTTTCAACACATACATCATGGATGTACATGTAAGGTCAAATATTTATGTTAAAGTACAAGAACGTATGAATATAAAGAGAAATCAACATAAAACTATACTTACGAGCTCCATATTTGCAATATGGAATTGTCTAGTTACTCATCTCCCTTCAAAAATTCATGTATAAAATTCTTGTTAAGTATAAAGCATTGTCGTGGATCATGACTTAATTTAATACTTGTGCATGTGGTTTCAATACTCGGCATCATAATTTCTAGTCTTTGAATGCTATATAGATTTGGAGGTGAGGGTTCAACACTGGCTTAGTTGGCAGAAAAACTAAGTGTCGCGCTTGTACCGCTCGTAACTTTCTAAACTACATTCTCTCGAATTTCCAAGTGATTTTAATATGTGTGGCCGAATATACCCAATGAACTCAATTTATGAATCATAAAAAAAAAACATAATTTCATTCCATAATTGAAATATGCATTCAATAATAACAACAACACATAATTTATACATCAAGAACATCATGAGGACACTTCTCATACACCTTCTCCTTATCCATCCTCTATCGCTCCTTTTACTCCTTATGGACACTATCCCGCACCGTATGCAATAACTTATCTCTCTCCTCCTCCAAGAACTTCTTCCGCACCTTCTGCAACAACCTCTCTCTCTCTCTCTTCTTCTCCAAGACCTTCTCATGCACATTATGCAACTAGCTCTCTATATCATCCTCCAAGAACTTATCATGGTCATCCTACCTCTTCTCCCTTTCATTCCCCAACTCAATAACGACAATCTCTTCGATGTTTCTATTACTAATTTTCTCTCTAGATGATTTAGAGAGTCCGACATATACCTTGAAGCCAGTGCCTCTACCAAGACTATGGACACGCCTAGGATGCTCTTCGGTTCCAATCGCTTCTACCAAGATGTCATGACAATGTTGTTAAGTAAAGAGACCGACTTTGGTTTGTTCAACAAGATCATCCTACAACACATGAAATTTCATCTTTTCCAAATTGATTTAACTAAAATAAATATCATTGAAAAAAGTATCTACTTACAATCCTTTGAGCCATTTGACGTGTAGCATTTGATGTGTACTCTCTGTTTTTCTTTGACGTTCCCTCTTCCATTTCTCCTACCATGATGGTGGAGATGGAGTGTGATCAAGACTTATAAAATCTCCCAGCTCTTCATCCCTTTTTTTTCCTTTTTCTTCCATCATATTTTTGTCAAGTCATCTATATCTTCCACGAGAGAACCTATGTAGATAATTATTTTTAGCTCGATTTTCCTTTCCTTTTTGGACATTTCCAAGAAGGTAGGAGTTGTGCGAGACTCTGCAAACTTCTCCGAAGTATCTCGATCAATAAATGAATAAAGCTCGTATGGAGTCTTTTCTTTATCTTCTCCATGTTTAATATAATCATGGGTGATCTGTGTCTTAAACCTCCTCCAACACTCACCATAATAAGCAAGCATTTTCTATTTCACATACTTATAATTTAGAGTAACACTGAACACATCTTATGTTTACTCAATAGAGGTGTTATTAGTATTGCACAAAAATATACGTGTAAAAAAATTACAGAATATAAAATAAATATTGTAATATCGATCCATATGTCGTCTTTCAATTTATCATCAACTTCGTGCCAACTATTTATTAAAATACTTACTTTAATTCTACATTATAACACAATGTAACCCAAAAAATCATCAGAATGTTCACCATGAGCCATGCCGATTTCTGCATCAACTCTAACCGGGCAGCGAATACCAGTTTTGTTTGATTTTTCCACCTTTTTATACATCGTGACATATCTAGTTTTTCTTTTACATTTTGTATTAAAAAAGTTTGTATCAGATGTTGCATAGAAGGTGCTTGTCGATTCGACCATGGCTATCAAGATGAATCAAACAGTAACGTTTAAGTGAAAACAAATGGAAAATCAAGAGACACTAAACAAAATAATCAATAGATAAACTAACATAGAAACCCTAAAGAAAATTATCAAGATATTATTTTAGTGAAAAACTAAGTGAAGTACAAACTTGTTGCGAAAATGACGTTTGATGAGTATTTCTTGGAAGAGTTTTGATGAATATAAGCTTTAAAATCTCCTAAGGTTTTTTGCGAAATAAGAGTGTTGAACTAACGCTTGAGCATTTATAGGTAAATGAAAAGTTCGAAAATAGATAGTAGTTTGTAGTATTTCATGGAAAATAAGCGTCATGTTGGTTTTACATGAAAACCGACATGAGAGTATTATTAAAAATATAAAATATAAATAAACACAATAGCGCCATATTCTGTAATTTATATACCATGTCATTTTTTCATAAAAACCAACCGGTTAAATTATTTAAATAAAGATTTTGAAATTAGTATTATGAAATTGTTAATGAAAAATATATTAACTCTCAGTTGGACCCTGTAGTCGAGGTAAATAAATACTAATGGCACAAATAAAAAAATAAAAGTGGAATTCGGAAAGGAGCCAAGTGAGAAATACTAAAAAAACAATTATAAAAAAAACATAAAATGCAGCAATTTGGTGTTGAAGCGAGCTCCCTTAAAGCATTTTTCCCTCGATTTTATTAAATAACTAAGGTCTAATGTTTTTTATTAAATAAAATTAAAACACGACGCTCCTAGGACCTATACCCTCATTTTTCATTGTTCGAGGTGTAAGCTTCACCATGAAAAGTGTTATTTGTTGTAGTGGAAGTGGGGGAGATGCTAGTAATGCTTAAACACGCCCCATTGCCATGCCTACTCATATTCTACAATGAAAAATTTTCAATTTCCCAAAAATATATAATTGGCCTATATATTTATATTAGAACTTTAAACTATTTAAATCATTCTTAAATAGTTTGTTGGAACAAAATCTATTCACACTCTTTGAGCTCATACTCCTTGGGTATTGATGATAACAAAAGTACTTAAAGAAAAATAGGGTATACTAATGTTTGATTAAGTGTGAAGGATCATTAAGCTTATATTTAACTTGGTTCTGACCCAGTTGAAAAGCTTGTAAAGAATAAGCAAGTGAATCCAAATTATACTGAACCCGAATCTGAGTTTCATACAAAATCTCAGCACCATACTCCAGCTTCTGATGTTCAAATAGAAACTCAGTTTCTATATTGAATTTTCCTCAGGTGAACTCCAATGGAACTTAAAATTCCTTGTTGGAAGCATAGTAAAAAATGGGGATGTGACACCAATGGTTCGTTCCTCAATTGGGCTTGATTCCCAACCATAGCGTACATGGGGAAAAGGTGGACACCTAAGTGGATTCCAGTCCAATACGATGAAATATACTCAAAGTAGGTTCGAGTCCAATACGAGTTATAGTTCTTAAAATTGGGTTCATGTCCCATAAGGGAACCCGATATTCACCATAGAAGTCGAATCATTCAAACATCTATGACCCAGGCCCTGAACTAGACATAGTTTCAGTTTAGGGAAAGATATGTCGTGAATCTGAATAGTGATTGTTTTGAGTGGATGCACTCAAGTAACATGTTTCCATACATTTTGAATATCCCTCAGTTGCTCAAGTCCTTGTTAAATTGTGTGAGTTATGCAGAAGTAACAGAAGGTGAATAAAATTTTAATTAGACATCAGGCAGAAACTCGATAGAGCGGAGTGGACCCATAGGATAGGGGACTCACTGAGATTATTATATCACCCACATCATTGTTATTATTTTTCAGGTAATCTACATGTTATGTCAGGGGGAGCTTCTTAATAATGCTTTTTATGATGTGATCTTCTGCAGTATAATTTGAACAATGACGAATATTGTACTCAGTTCTTAGATTTTATTTGTGCATCATTTTAAGTCATGTGCCATATAGATGTAGATTTTAGTTATGGACATGTATATGGTAATGCTAATAGGCACTTATGTTGTATCAGTACCAATTAATGTTGTGTATAATGTATATTCTAGACATATATTATACATGGTTCTAAAACTATAAATAGTGTTTATCCTTAAATAACATTGACATCTTTTTTGCAATAGATTTAAAAAAGTATACACTAATTGTTTACTAGTAGAGTTTCGCAATAATCTGTTATGAGGTATGGTGGGAATATTTTAACAAGGTAATGTAGGTTAAAAATAAAAATATAAATCAAATTTAGGAATACAACTTAATTTAGAAATAGAAAACATCCAAATTATAGATTATGTTGTTAACAACTCATCTTCAATTTATAGATTTTTCTTCCTTCATAAATATGAGTGAAAAGGATTTATCAAAATTTATTGTAAATTTACAATGTCTTTCTCAAGTTCTGCCACTTCCTTTATTTTCTCTTGATGTATTTTTTTTGTCATTTCTAAATGCCACCATGATGTTAATGCTAGTCAAATCATACGAAAACTAGTTATTGATGCTGGTTCTGGAAAGCTTATTTCAGATACATTTTTTGGAGCATTTTTTGAAATAAATTATATTTTCAATATATTTTAATAACTATGAATATTACATATAAAGTACTATTTTTATTTTATTTTATAATAAATTGATGTACTATATATTTTTCAAGAGATTAATCATGCAGAAGCTGGAGAACTGTGGGCAGAACTTGTGAATAATAGAGGTGTATATATTGTCATTATGAAATTTTTTATCTTTAAGTTTATTTTCCTAATAAGATACAAAAATTATATATTTACTTTAAAAATTTATGTTACTATTTTTTATTCCATTTTAATATTTGTTTCAGCCATTAGATTTGTTTCGCTATTTTATATCTTTTGAAAACTAATGTTTCAGGTTTTGAAGCAGAAACTTCTATTAATGGGACCTCAAATATTTATCCATGGATAATTATTGGAGAAAATCAACCATCCATTATTATATCAATGGAGAGTTCTTCTTGTTTTGAGCCTAATAAAATTGTATTACATATGGATGTTTTTTGTCATAAAAAATTTTGTCCACGTGGTGGTGTTGGTATTTCCAATTCGGATTTTTGGGGAATGCTGAGTATCAATTAATACAATATTTTATTTATCATATGAAAATATTTAATGTTATTTATAATATTTT
This sequence comes from Vicia faba, assembly GCA_948472305.1. NCBI lineage: Eukaryota > Viridiplantae > Streptophyta > Magnoliopsida > Fabales > Fabaceae > Vicia > Vicia faba. The sequence continues at coordinate 691,893,658 of OX451739.1, forward strand.
TCAATGTTTTATATAATCAGAATATTGAGGCATGAAAGAAATATAAAGTTGTGTTCTATGTTAGATCACTTGATCCAATTAATTTACAAGTTTCATTTGTTGGATATGATAATGGTATCAAATTAGCTTCAATCAAAATAAGGTTATAATTATATTTCTTTATTTTATTTTTTGATACAACATCTTGTTCATTATTTTATTATTATCAAACTAAAATAAATCAATTATTGAGTTATAAATCAATGAATATCAGATCTTCTAGAGTTAATGTTACAAAGTGGAGTAAAATGAAAACAATTCTTGAAGCCAAAAGTACTAATCACAATTCAAATCTACAAATAACAACAACCAAAACAGGAGTATTATGGTTAGATCAAATCTCAGCCATGCCTTTAGATACATATAAGGTATGTTATGCATAAAGTTATATTTATATTATTTATTTATTATTTATTTTTAGATTATATAAACTTTTTTCTCTTTCATAAAAATTTATCTAATTAATCATTATTTAACACAGGGTCATGGTTTCTGAAATGACCTTTTTCAAATGGTGGCAGATTTAAAGCCAAAAACTTTTAAGTTTCCAGGTATGATACAATATTATTGAGTTGAAATCACTTCAAACTGTTGTTTCTTTAATGGAAATTTTTTATTCATATCCATCTATTTTTTTAAAATTTTTACTAAGTGACAATGATATAATATATTCTTTTACATGGTGGTTGTTATGCTAAAGGAAATTATCTAAAAAATGCATTTAGGTGGAAAGATCCAGTTGGACTATGGGAAGAGAGACCTGGCCACTGTAATGATATGTGGAAGTAATGGATCGATGATGGATTTGACTATTTTGAAAGGCTTCAAGTAATTCGTTTTTTTTAAATATTAAATATTTTTATTTTCAAATTAAAAATTATTAATTTTATTTGTTAATTAAACAATTATCAGAGGATCTTGGTGCATATCCAATATGGGTGTTTAATAATGGTATTAGTCATCATGATGAAATTTATACATCTGCAATTTCACCATTTGTACAAGTATAATTTTATTAATATTGTTTTTTATTATATAAGTTATATTTGTAATTTTAATTAATTCATTTATTTATTGTTATTTATACTTTTTGAATCATTAATTTTTAGGAAGCCCTAGATGGTATTGAGTTTGCTATAGGGTCTGTTGAATCAAAATGGGGTTCTCTTAGAGCTTCCATGGGACATCCAAAGCCATTTGATTTGAGATATGTTGGAATTGGAAATGAAGATTGTGGTAAATATAACTATTAAGGAAATTATCTCGAATTCTATAAAGCTATAAAACACATATATCTTAATATTCAGATTATCTCAAATTGTGACGGTTCTTAATATCCATTAAATCATTCCGCGGATCTTTATGATTTTCATGTAATAATATTGTTGATTTGTTTTTTTTATTTATTTACTATTATTATTTTTTATAATTATTAAATTTGAATTTATGTGTAGTAACTTACATGTTATTATTTTTAATACTTTTTTCAATTATTAGATTTATACAAATTCTAATGACATGTTTACCCAATATACCAAGTTCGACAATGCACCACGATCCGCTCCAAAGGTTTGATTATTAAATATATTTTTTCATTTATCCAACATATAATGAATTATAGTTTTTCATAAGGCAGATTAGACATTTAAAAACTTATTGATATGGAATTTTTCTCATGTTTAATTAATAGCATTTTATAGGCATATATTAGTGAGTATGCTGTTTGGAGTCAAGATGCAGGTATTGAAAGCCTTTATGCAGCTGTGGCTGAAGCTTCATTTCTTATTGGACTTGAAAAAAATAGGTTACGTTTTATTATATATATATATATATATATATATATATATATATATATATATATATATATATATATATATATATATATATATATATATATATATATATATATATATATATATATATATATATATATATATATATATATATATATATATATATATATATATATATATATATATATATATATATATATATATATATATATATATCATTTTTCATGATATTTAATTTATAAAGTTTATGTTTTTTGAGCTAAACTTTAATCATTTTTTCAATTTTCTACAGTGATGTTGTCAGCATGGTTGCCTATGCACCCCTCTTTGTAAATACAAATGATAAATAGTAATTTTGGAATTTATTATCATTTATTTTGATTTATCATTTATATATATAACGAAATAAATTATTTATTTAATTTATTTTCTATATATGAAAAAGTTGGATACCAGATGCAATTGTGTTCAACTCTTATCAAAATTATGGAACTCTAAGTTATTGGCTCCAACAATTTTGTATTGATTCTAGTGGAGCAACCTTTCTTAACTCAACTCTTCACAACTCTTCTAGCTCAATTGTTGCCTCTACAATTCAGCATAAAAATTTTCAAGATGGGAAAAACTATCTTAAAGTCAAGGTAAAACAACACATTTTTTTCAAAATTAAATGTTGATTAAAAGTATTTAATTATTAATTTGTTAACTTTGCAACTATTGACTTGTGTAGGTAGTAAACTTTGGAAACTCAAATGAAAATTTAGAGATTTTAATAAATAATTTAAAATGAAATGTGGAGCAATTTGGTTCATCAAAAGTGGTGCTTACATCCACAAATAAAATGGATGAAAATTCTTTCTCCAAACCAACAAAGGTGCATTTTTATTTTTAACACAATACAGAGTTTTTCATATATATATATATATATATATATATATATATATATATATATATATATATATATATATATATATATATATATATATATATATATATATATATATATATATATATATATATATATATATATATATATATATATATATATATATATATATATATATATATATATATATATATATATATATATATATTGTGATTTTTTGAAATTAATTTCTTTATGTTTTAGTTTAAGTTTTTGATTTGATGAGCTATTTTAATTTAGGGTTAATCAACATTGATTATATGAAAATTATTTTATAATATTTTATTTTGTATATGTACAGATTGTGCCCAAAAGAACTTCACTTGAAAATGCAAACAATGACATTAACCAAGCTATATATTGTATTAACCAAATTTTTACATATTATTTACCATTGTTGTTTTGAAGAGAGAGAAAAAAAGATGAAGAAAAGTCAAAACTGTGAATGTTATTATTCACCGTATTCTTGATGGTGGCGTGTTTGGTAGTGTTGATGCATTGTTTTTAGGTGCCTTAATGATTCTGACAAATAAAAACATGAATTATTGTTGCAGTACTTGAAAGTTGTAGTTGGATTGTGGAGTTGATTATAGTTAAAACTGTAGGATAAAGTATAAATATTATTGTGCTGGTTGCAGTATGATGATGTATTCATATGAATTTAAAATTTAGTGTATGATGTTTATTGTGGAAATTGGGAATATAGGTGTTTTTGTTGTTGGGTAGTGTTGTACCCCAAATTTTGACCTAAGATACCATCTCCCACCTGCATCATTACATTACAAGTGTTTTGATCTATTGATTTTTAAAATTCATAACTTGTTTCAGGCCGAGAACTATTTATTTTGAACACTAAATTATTTAATCGATTCATGCTAAAACATTGTTTATTAATTATTTATTATCTTAAATTTAAATAATTGGAATTTGTTTTCAATTATCATATAATTTAAAGATGTATAGATAATAAAATAAATATTAGAAAAGAGGCGTATTAATCATGCAGACATATGTTTATTTATTATTCACTATCTTAAATTTAAATAACTTGAATTTATTCTCAGTTATTACATAATTTAAAGACTTATGAATAATATAATAAATATTTGAAAAGGTTCATTAATTGGTCAATAATGATTATTTAATTATTTATCATTCTAAGTTAAATAATTGAAATTCTATTTTAATTATTATAATTTAGAAAATTATGAATAATGAATTAAATAATTGAAACTATTAATTGATCAATGACATTATTTATTTATTTGTTTATTATTCTTGATTTAAGTAATTGAGATTTATTTTCAATTATTATACGATTTAAAGAATTGTAAACGATAAAATAAATAATTAGAAAAGGAAGAAATTAATTGGCAAATATTGGAATTTTATTCATTTTTTCTTCTGATTGTACAATTATTGTGTAAATATTGTATTTATTACAACGAATTTACAATAATAATTTTACAAAGTTAAAATGAAATAAAAACTAATCTAATGTTTTCTAATTCTAAATCTTCTATCCAATGCCTTTTGTCTGCTCACTTGATTTTACCTGCAAAACGATTAAAAGAAAATTAGAATTGAACAAATAATTAAAAGCAAAAAAATTATTTAATGTTCATCATTAAAAGCAATGGCTGGAATCAATTTACCCTTTTTTGTAAATCACGGGATTTCTCCCGGTTCACAAAAAAGAGAGGAATTTTTATAAATGAATGCACAAATTCATTTTTTGTCAAAAATTGCATTTTTCAAATCAATTGCATTTTCAAAAGCCCACTGCATAGTTCAAAACGATATGCATCAATTCAAATGTTTGACAAATAGCATACAAAAAAAATCAACAGCATATGCACTTTCAAAGCCAAATTGCAACGTAAACATGCCCATATAGGAAGAGGCCAAACATACAAAGAGGCTCCCACAGTGCCATGCAGTAGACAAGTTAAAAATATGCAGTTTAAACAATTTTGCAAGCAATATAACATTCCCTTTTCATCATATTCCAGCACTTTTGCAATTTCAGAATAGAACAGTACATCATTTAAATGTCAAAATGGTATTTATGAGAGAGAAGAGAGATAGAAGTGTGGTTTTGCAGGTTTTGGTTTAGGCAGGAAGAGATACAAGACAAACTGCAGTAACACAGTCAGTAGGAAGTAAAAACATGAAATAGGAATAGAGACAAACCATATGGAGCAGTAAGGATGCAGAAGTACCAAGAATATATTAAAAAATATACCAAAGCCCTCAACGGAAACCTAAGGCCAAAAGACTGTTATAACATAACAAAAATCACACACATATCATCATCTATCTATCACCAAGCTATCAAGAAGAAAAAACCATTTTTTCCTCAAGCCCTCCTAAACCTGTTACTGCATAAACCTGCAATCTGCATAGAACCATTGTAGAATCAGACCACAACATGGCCTAAACCTCAATAACTTGTTTAAACCATAGAAAACCTCACTGAAACTGATTGAGCCCTCAAGCCAATATCACCATTTCAAGACCAACAAAGGATAAATCATTGAAACCACAAACATATGGCCAAAACCATTTCCTAAGTCATTTTAACCTGCTACTGCATTATCAAACCTGCCTACCACATCATTAAAACCATATATCAAAAACCATAAACATATGGCCTAAACCGTTCAACTGCATTACCAACATACCGTTAACCTGTCATAAACCATAAGCCTGCATATTACCAAAACCTTATGGCCTAACAACTAAAACCCATTCCCCTGTTTCCATCAACCATACACAACCAACATACCTTTAACCTGCAATAAACCTACTGCATTACCAGAACCAAAACCACATATCAAAACCTTCATGGCCTAAAACCTTTCCTACTGTATCAAACCATTCAAAACCCAGCATACTGCATAAACCCTCAAAATAACCTTTCAACAATAGCATCAAGGCAATACAACTGTTTGAGGCAACATAACGTTCAAGGTAACAGGCAAGAAGAGAAGAAACAGAGTACCAGGATACCAAGCAAAGCAAGCTCACTTCGTCCGCGTTCCCTCGCCGTCTTGGCCTCCTAGCTCACCTCAACTATTCCTCCTCCTTCTCCGAAGGTAACTCCCCTCTTTCTCTTTCTCTCAAAAAATACCTCCAATAATCATGTAAAAAACGAAATCAGAATCAAATGGACTAACAATCAACACATGCAAATTTGTAACAACCTTAACGAATAAGATGAAATCGTACCGTGTTTCTGTCGCCCCAAGCCTTCTTGTTGGAGGGTAGAGAAATATTGAGATGCCGGTGGCCGTGGCAAGGGACTCAGAGGCAAGTCAGAAGCAAGCAGTGCGAAGAGGACGATCGGAGAAGAAGACGAACGAGAGAGTGAGCGCCGTTTCGGCCAAGACCTTAACCTTAATCCAATTTCCCCAAATGCCTAACAACGTTTAACCCTTAACAAATTGTTTGGGCCTTTAACCTTGTTTCCCCCCAAGCCCAACGAAACTGCTTATGCACCCCCCTGTTTTCAGTTTCTGATTAGGCTCTCAAAACCTTTAGCCCAAACGAAATTGCCTATCCACTCTTTTATTTCTAATAACACCCCTTCTTTCATTTTTTTTGCTTTCTATTAGTCTTTTTTTTAGAATATTATTACTCTAGTTAATTAGTGGGTTAATCAAGTAATAGATACGTAATCTAATTAGATAGTTTTAATATTTGACTAATTTTCTTTTTAGGTTTAACCTTAGGCTTAATTTAATAATTTTAGTATCCCTTTTTTAGTTAGACTTAAGTTAGTAGCTTTTAAGTTTAATTAGTTTAAAATCATTTAATAATTCTCATAATAGTACTTTATATAAAAACTCTAAAAAACATATAAAAATAGAAACTTAAAAAATATTTTAGTTTTCTTTAATTCATTCTCTTGTTTTATTAATATTAATACAAAAAAAACATAAAGAATAGAAACATATAAAACCTTAAAAAAACATTTCTTTTTTTCTTTTTCTTAATTAATTCTCTTGTTTTACACTAAACAAAATCATATAAAATGCATGTTCACATTTAATTGTTATTTAATCATTATCCGCATAATTTTTCTGTTTATTTATTTCATATTTATTTGTTTATTCCGTTTACGTTTAAATCCAAAGGAAAAGTGATAAATTTGTTGACTTCATGTCCTCAAGTCTAATCGCGCGAATATTTGCATTTTCATTAAAACTTAGGATAATTTTCCTTCAAGTATTCAATCTTTTCAAAATTTATACCCTTTAAGCAAAAACTTCGACGTTAGGTCGTCGAATCTTCAAAAACCCGTTCGTATCCCTTTTCGGCCAAAACGATTTATTTTTAAACAAACAATCAATTTTAAATAAACAGATATTTCAAAAGGTTCCTATAGAGTACTATAGATACATTGGGTGCTAATACCTTCCCATTGTATAACCAACCCCCGAACCATAGATCTCTTCTCAAAACGCCTTGTATTTTTATTACTTTCAAAAGTATTATTTACATTGCATATTTAGGGTTTTATTTCGCTCTTTTCCCTTTTCCTTTGGAAATAATAAAGCGCGGTGGCGACTCTTGCTTTTGTGAGACGAATTAATCAATGATTCGATCTCCGATTTACCCCGCTACATTTTTTATCGCTACAGAATTGGCGACTCTGCTGGGGAAAGATTGACCTCTTGCTGGTCCATCCCTAAGTGGGTTAAGCATAATTTGTCTTATCTGTTTTACTATTACTTGATTTGCTTGATTATATGTTTAAATTGGGGTGTTTGAGTTTTTTTTGCAAAGGACGAATCCTATACCCGAATTAAGTAACACTTAAGGAATAGGACGGGCAGTATAGTCATGTTAACTTTGAGGGAGTAATCCCGAAGAAGGAGGCATGAGATCCCCCACTCAATGGAAGTCCCTCTTGAACTTAATATTTGTTTACCGAGTAATCGGGAAGACATTATTATTTTCGACCTAGGAGCCCGAGAAGTTGAGAACCGTAGAACCCTAACCCCTCTTGGCCTTTTTAGGTGTAACGCGGAGACTATAACGGAGTAATTCGGAAGTAGTTGTTACGCGATGCTACGCTCGGACGAGTTTCTCTTGAGAATATTGCTAATTATTGAGTAATCAAGACGTTGGTAATATCCGAAGGAGGAATGTAGACTCTGGGAACTCTTAGAACCTTGTCTTACAGGTGTGATTGAACCATTAGTACATACCTTGGGGTGGGCTTTACCCTCGACTCCATGCTGAACGTTGAACCTTTGAACCCCATGTTTGCAAGCTTGTGTGTGACTGTTGCATTATCATTCATTCATGCATTCATCAACATCTTTGTGAAAAACTTGTTTTTCAAGGAACTTCGGAATGATTTTTGCAGACACCTCAGGTTATTATGGAACTTGGAAGGAGAAATACTCGAAGCTTTAGTTTCAAGGAGCCTGAGATTGAAGAACTGAAGAGTTTGATTCCGAAGATCGAGAGTCCGAAGGATTTTCAGAAGAAATATGGGTCCATCGTACCGCTCATGAAGCGCAAGATGAAGAAAGGCATCCTCAACACGTTGGTTCAATTCTATGATCCCTTGTACCGATGTTTCACCTTTTCGGATTACCAGTTGATGCCCACTTTAGAGGAGTACTCCTATATACTTGGTTTGCCGATCACCGACCGTGTTCCTTTTTCTGGATTAGAAGAGGAGCCCAAATCTCACGAGATAGCAACCATCACCCACTTAAAGAAGTCAGAGGTAGAGGAGAACATGACTATGAAAGGGGGAATCTGGGGTTTGTTGGCGCAGTTTTTGTTGAAGAAAGCTCATCATTTTGCTGAGACAAAGGATACTGTTGCCTTCGAAGACGTGTTTGCTTTACTCGCATATGGTCTATTCTTATTCCCTAACGTTGATAAGTTTGTGGATATCAACGCCATCAGAATTTTCCTGATCGGAAATCCGGTCCCTACGCTGCTAGGAGATACATACTACTCCATCCATCTTCGAAACTCTTATCAAGGAGGGATGATTTTTTGTTGTGTACCGTTGTTGTATCAGTGGTACGTCTCGCATCTACCTGGGTCTGATGCTTTCTGGGATCTCGAGTAGGAACCGCGTTGGGCGCCAAAGATTATGGCTCTCACTCATTTCGACATTGACTGGTATAATCGAGTTTACCACGACGTGGAGATCATTGATAGTTGTGGTGCTTTTCCTAACGTACCTCTTCTCGGTACGAGGGGTGGAATCAACTATAACCCTGTTCTCGCGCGCCGTCAGTTCGGGTATCCGATGAGAGATAAACCAAACAACATCCATGTGAGTGGTTTCTTTCTTCAGGAAGGACAAGATCATCAGGCAGCTAAGAGGGAGATCGAAGGAGCTTGGCGCCACATCCATAGAAAAGGGAGAGATATGTTGGGACACAGGGGTGCCGTTTCTTTGGAGCCTTACCTACAGTGGGTCCGTGCTAGGGCTTGTGCTCTCAAGATTCCCTATAAACTTGAGAAGCCTTTATTCCCTGCCATTGCACCATCATCTGTTGTTATCCCTACCGCGGATATAGGAGAATACCAAGGAAATCTGGCTAGGATGAAGTCCGAGAGGGATGCTTGGAAGGAAAAGTACCATATGTCTGAATATGAGAATCGAGTCCTGACTCGACAGTTAAAGGAAAAGGAGGAGTTGCTGTTTATTCAAGACGGCCGGTTCATTGATCATGATGAGAAGCTTCGTCAGAAGGATGCCTTGCTGAAGATGTATGCGAGTGAAAGGAAGAGAAAGAGGGAAGGTTAGGTAAGCGTGGCTCTCGTTCCTAATCTGCAGAAGGAAATCATCGATCGACTGATAGTTGAGAAGAAAGAGATGGAAGACTTTTATGAAGAGAAGATCAAGAAGCTCCGGTTACAGCTGGTGTTTGGTCCTTCATCTGAGGATTCTGAGTGATCTTTAGCTTTTAGTTTGTTTTATTGATGTCATTTTGTAAAACTATGTAAAAGGGCTTCATGCTCCGAAGTTGTAATTTATTGTTTTATTATGGGCTTCATGCTCCAAAGTTGTAATTTATTGCTTTATTTTAGATTTCATGTTTTAAAATTGTAATTTATCACTTTATTATGGATTTCATGTTTCGAAGTTGTAATTTATTGCTTTCATTATTGGATTTGTTATCCCAAAGTTGTAATTTACTGTTTTGATATTCCAAATTGTAAGTTGTAATTTATCGCTTTCGATTAATGGATTGAGTTTTTGTTGTTCCAAATTCCTTTACCATTGATGTATGCAGAATTATCAAGGTTCCTTGAAAAACTTTTAAAATGAATCATCATTTGCATCGCACATCATGCATCATTCCACATTCCACTTCACATGTTTTCTAGAGTCTTATCCTTGTTCTTTTTCCACTCCCGAAGGTTGTCAAGCTGTCTCACCGATACGACACTCGGGCCAATCGTCAGAGGAAAATGGAAGATTTGGAACAGGAAAATCATGAGCTTCGTGGGGAAGTTGCTACACTTCGTGTCGAGATGGAAAAGTTAACTGCGTTAGTGGAAAGTTTGGTGGCTGTTCAGAATCAGCAATCGACTACATCTGCCGAGATTCAGACTTCAACTCCAGTGGTTTCCGAGATTGTCACAGTTCCTGCCTCCGTGACTCAAATCAACTCTCCGCTTCAGCATCAGATGCCGAAAGGTTTTCCGTGGGGAATGCCTTACAACTTTGTGCCAGAGGGGTATCAGCCTGCCGTACAACCTTTGTTCCAACCTGCTTTGTCTCTTCCTCAACCAGAGACAACTGCTATGCCGCCAGTAATTCCGTCTGTAACACCTTTTCCGCAACCGATTATGACAACCGTTGCTCCTGTGGTCCACTCCGTGCCTTACTTGAATGAACCTACTTATCCTGCCCAGCCTGCTGAAAGTTTGGGTCTCTTTGATAGAATGGAAGAATTTCAGGATCAGTTCCAGGAAATGCGGAAGGAGCTTAGAGCATTGAAAGGGAAGGATTTGTTTGGGAAGAATACGCATGACCTTTGTTTAGTTCCGAATGTCAAGATTCCAGCAAAATTCAAAGTTCCAGACTTTGAGAGATATAAAGGTGATTCGTGTCCTAGAAGTCATTTGACAATGTACGTGAGAAAGATGTCTACGTATTCCGATGATCATGACTTGTTGATTCATTATTTTCAAGATAGTTTGACGGGTGCTGCTCTAAAGTGGTATATGGGCTTAGACAACATTCAGATCCGCAACTTCAACGATCTTAGCGAAGCCTTTGTCCATCAGTACAAGTATAACGTTGACATGGCGCCGGACCGGGATCAACTCCGGGCGATGTCGCAGAGAGACCGGGAATCTTTTAAGGAATACGCCCAGAGGTGGCGTGAAATCGCTGCTCAAATCTATCCACCTCTTGAGGAGAAGGAGATGACGAAGATATTTTTGAAGACTTTAGGTTCCTTTTACTATGAAAGAATGATAGCCAGCGCACCCAGTGACTTCACCGAAATGGTAAGCATGGGTATGCGATTAGAGGAAGGGATTCGCGAGGGGCGTTTGGTTAAAGAAGGGAGTCCGTCTAGCAGTGCGAAGAAGTTTGGAAGTGTTTTCCCGAAAAGAAAAGAGCAGGATGTCAGCGCTTTATTCCCAGGTAGACCTAGGAGAGGTTACTCTCATGTTGCGGCAGTCACTCCGGCAGTCCGCCCAACTTTGATGACCCCAGCTCATCAAACTCCACCAACTCAATAACGGCCTTTTCAGCAGCAGCCTCAACAACAGGCTTATCCATTCAACAATCAGAACCGTTCACCCAGAAAACCGCAGTTCGATGCCATTCCTATGACTTATACTGAATTGTTCCCTGCTCTTATCAGAAAGAATCTCATCACGACAAAGCCTCCTCCTGTCGCACCGAACAGCACTTCTCCGTGGTACAAGGCGGACCAGTTTTGTGAGTATCATCAAGGGTCGCCGGGGCACAACCTTGAGAATTGTTTTGCTTTGAAGGCGGACGTGCAGAGATTGATCAAGAATGGTATCTTATCGTTTAAGGATGTTAATCCAAATGTGAGAGATAATCCTTTGCCTCGACATGGGGCAGCTTCAGTGAATATGGTGGAAGGTTGTCCGGGGAAGTTTCGAGTTTTCCAAGTTGAACACATAAGAGAGTCGTTGATCAGGTTACATCAGAGTTTGAGAAGACTTGCCTTTGTTAGGCACCAGCATGATTATGATGTTTGTGAATTTTGTTCAAGAGAGGTTGATTGTCCTACTGTGAAGGAGGATATTCAGAAGTTGCTAGATCAGAGAGTTATTACTATTACCTATGACCGAAATCCGGAGGATGAAGTGAATTTTATCATACCACAATTCAATTTGCCTGAATCAGTAGAGATTGCTTACGACAGTCAGACTGCACATGTTGATCCTTTGATTATTTACCCACCTGGTCTTGTGCCTTACAACTCGGACCAAGCTGTACCGTATAAGTATAATGCCACAATGATTGAGAATGGGGTAGAAGTCCCTATACCAACGAGACCGTCTTTTGTTAACATTGCTGATGTGAGTAGAGTTACAAGAAGTGGACGTGTTTTTGCAGCAGTACCTTTGAAGAGGCCAGAAGTTCAAGTTAGAAGGCCCATACCGGCGGAGATTCCAGTAAGAAATGTTGAACCAAGGGTTGAGATAGGCCGATCCAGTGAACCTATCCCTCACCCTGAGGATGATGAGATTCTGAAGCTTATCAAGAGAAGTGAATATAAGATCGTGGACCAACTTTTGCAAACACCTTCCAAGATTTCCTTGCTTGCCTTATTGAGAGATTCTGGTGCGCATAGAGAAGCCTTGATGAAGGTCTTGGACCAGGCGTTCGTGGATCATGATGTGATGGTTGACCAGTTCGATGGAATTGTGGGAAATATAACTTCGTGTAACAATCTTGGTTTCAGTGATGAAGAACTCCCGGAGGAGGGGAGAAACCATAATATGGCTTTGCACATCTCAGTAAGTTGCGGAAATGATACCTTATCAAGTGTGTTGGTGGATACAGGTTCGTCATTGAATGTGATGCCCAAGACTACGTTATCTCGGCTCTCATATCCAGGTGCTCCTATGAGACCCAGTGGAGTAATTGTTAAAGCGTTTGATGGTTCTAGGAAGATAGTCATTGGTGAAGTGGATCTTCCTATAGTGATTGGTCCCCACACTTTTCAAATCACTTTCCAAGTGATGGGTATTCGTGCTGCCTACAGTTGCTTATTGGGTCGTCCCTGGATCCATGATGTCGGGGCAGTCACCTCTACGCTTCATCAGAGACTAAAGTTTGTAAGGCATGGGAAGCTAGTGATGATTGGGGGAGAGCAAGCTATGGTGGTAAGCCATTTATCATCATTCTCTTTTATTGATGCGGACGAGGATGTTGGAACCCAGTTCCAAGGTCTTTCTGTTGCTAAGAATACAGTGAAGAAGCAAGGGGGCATCCATCTCTTCTTTTGAGGATGCGCGGCGAGTGGTGGAAAGTGGTTCGGCCGAAGGATGGGGCCAGGTGTTGACGTTACCCGAGAAAAAGTCTGGGGAAGGTCTGGGTTTTCATCCAGTGTCTGCAAGAGTCAAGAAAGATTTGGTTGTTCGTCCGATTCAAGAGGTTTTCCGAAGTGCAGGGTTTGTACATCCTGAGGTTGATGCTATCATAGATGATGATTCCGAGGAAGATTTGCCCGTTTTTGTGACGCATGGATTGGCTTGCCAAAACTGGATAGCTGTTGATGTTCCTGTTGTTATGCACATTTCCGAGTAATGTTTTGTTTTGTTTTTCTTTGAAAAAAATTCGCTCTGCCCAAAGCGAAACGTATTTTGTGTCGGGCTATGAAAAATAGTTCCTTTTGCTCTGCCCAAGGCAAAAGAGAAATGTCTGGGCTCTTTGTTTCAAATATTTCCCTTTAATGAATAAAAACGTTCTTTTGTCCACTACTGTTTTATTTTTCACTTTTTGGGAAATAGTAATGAAATTAATTAATAACCTTTTGTTTTATTTGCACAAATCGATTTCTAAAATAAAGCATAATCATATGTGCAGATTAATCCATGACTTAACCATCGAAAACAATGATCATATGCCCTCTCCCAACTTTGAATTCCCTGTGTTCAGAGCCGAAGAAGAGGATGATGAAGAGATTCCTGCTGAGATTTCCCGTTTGCTCGAGCATGATGAGAAGATCATTCAACCGTTTGAAGAACCTTTAGAGTTGGTCAACTTGGGTGATGAAGAAGTTAGAAGGGAAGTCAAAGTCGGAGCATTGCTTATCCCGGAAGTTAAAGAGAAAATGTTGGAGCTTCAACGGGCGTGACCCCATTTTCCTTAGTTTATGGTATGGAAGCAATACTCCCCGTGGAGGTTGAGATTCCGTCTCTGAGAGTGTTGATGGAAGCTAAACTTTCTGAGGCCGAATGGTGTCAAAGTAGGTATGATCAGTTGAATTTAATCAAAGAGAAGAGATTGACGGCGTTGTGTCACGGTCAATTGTATCAGCAGAGAATGAAGAAGGATTTTGATAAGAAGGTTCGACCGCGCGAGTTCAGAGAAGGTAACCTTGTGCTCAGGAAAATTTTATCTTTCCAACCTGATTCTAGGGGCAAGTGGGCTCCGAATTATGAAGGACCGTATGTTGTTAAGAAAGTTTTCTCTGGAGGTGCTTTGATTCTCACCAATATGGACGGTGAAGAACTCCCGCGTCCCTTGAACGCTGATGCAGCCAAGAAGTATTTCGCTTAGGCAAGCTTTTGGTCATCCCGGCTATGGTATTTGAGCACATTTTGGAATTCAAAGTTGTTAGGGAGAATAGTGATCTTTGTTTTGGTGTAACCTTTTATTTCATGTACTATTTCCCAAACATTTGTAAACTGTTGGAGGCGCATTGTTAGCGAACCACCAGCTTATTAATGAAATTTGAGCATTACCTTTTGTGGGCAAAATATTAATTTTTACGGCAATATTTGAAACAAAGTATTTAAAATATTCTTATTTCTAAAATGTGTCGTGAATAACGAAAGGAATATTAACAGTCGTTTCGAAGATGGTCAAGCCATGAAATGCAAAACAGTACAGTAATTTATACTTGCATGATGAACTTGTTTTCTTTCAAAATCGTCATGAAGTGTTGGCTGTGTACACGCTTGGTTATGGTGGTGCTAAGTTTGGTGACTCCCCAGTTGTTCCAATTAAGTGTTGTTTTGGCTACCTTTGTTTGGAGATTTTGAAGTGTGGTACACTTCGTCTCATGCCAGTGGTTTATTGGTGCTAGAGGTTTGGATTTGGATGCTTTTCTCCTCAGAAGACTTGAGCCTTGTAGTGTTACGCTCCAACGTTGCTTTGTGTTTCCAGTTCCGGTTATCTTCCGTCTTTTAGGATTGGCTGAGTATCTATCGTGCTGTGACATCTTATTATCTTCAAGGCATCCCATCTGTTCGTTTTGTCAGCATAACATTCATTTATTCATTCACACTTATATCATGCATACATATTCACGCTTGCCATCGATTATGGGGTTGTACTTTGTTTATTCAAATAATGTACATGTTTCTTTCCAAGTAGAAGGTTAGCTTAGGCAGAAAATGTGCTTCCTTTCTAAATTCCCCAACTGAGCTAATCCTCGTGGATGATTTTTGATTCAGCTTACCTTGTCCATTTCTGGAAAGGATGAATTCCTCAATCGAATTACTTTCTCATTGGGTAGAGTCTCGTTTGACTATTTTTTCTCTCTGGTTATTCCTGGAAAGTTGTCGCCTCTTGCATGGGCTATCTCGTTGATTTTCCCCAGTGAAGTTGCGACCTAGACAGATGGTGCATTTATTTTGAACATTTGAGTATGTGATCTCCTCGGGAAGGATTGATTCATGTTTCTCTTTGACGAAGATTTATTTCTCTGCCAGTGTCATCGCAAGTTCCTTCTGGGTTATTCTTGGAAAACGACAAGCGGCAGCTCTTCACGAGCAACTTGTGCGTTATTATCTTGTGGAAAACGACAAGCGGCAGCTCTTCACGAGCAACTTGTGCGTTATTATCTTGTGGAAAACGACAAGCGGCAGCTCTTCACGAGCAACTTGTACGTTATTATTATCTTGTGGAAAACGACAGGCAGCAGCTCTTCACGAGCAACTTGTACGTTATTATTATTTTCGGGAAACGACAAGCGGCAGCTCTTCACGAGCAACTTGTGCGTTATTATCTTGGGGAACACGACAAGCGGAAGCTCTTCATGAGCAACTTGTGCGTTGTTATATTTTTGGGAAAATGACAGGCGGCAGCTCTTCACGAGCAACTTGTGCGTTATTAGGATTTCTGGAAGACGACAAGCGGCAGCTCTTCACGAGCAACTTGTACTTTATTACTTTTCTAGAATACAGCAAGCGGCAGCTTCTTTATTTGAGCAGCTTGTATGTTATTGGTATTTTCTTTGGACGACAGCAAGCGACAGCTTCTTTATTTGAGCAGCTTGTATGTTATTGGTATTTTCTTTGGACAACAGCAAGTGGCAGCCTCTTTATTTGAGCAACTTGTATGTTATTGGTATTTTCTTTGACCGACGACAAGCGGCAGTTTCTTTATTGGAACAACTTGCGTATCTACAACCTTATTACTTCAGCATTAATTGGTGTATCTCCGGAAATCTCGCAGAGAAAGTTTGTTATGAGTCTTTACCTTCGGAAGTAGGTAATCAGTTATCAGCAATTTGATACTCTTTGTCTATCATTAACCTTGGGTTGCAAACTCACTGTTCTGGGTCAATAATCCATTTTATAGCCTATGCAAGATTGCCTTCTTTGTTAGGTTCAGAGGTCGTATTCCCTCAATTTTACTCACTGTCAGGAGTCTGTCGTTTGAAGTCGATAGCTCGTTTCCCCAGTAGTGTATAGCCCACGTCTCTGTGATTTGTTGGTGTTCGATTCCTCTAACATTGTCTTGTTTCATACAACATCTTTCTCTGCAAATTCAATCGTTGCATTCATATCAAACATAAGGGCGGCATCTTAGGACAAAATTTGCGTAATTATGTATTTAAGTACCTTCAATCTCGTCGAAACGAAGATTTCGATCTTCATATCTCCGGATAGAAGAAACTTAAATAGGGGCAGCTGTTGTACCCCAAATTTTGACCTAAGATACCATCTCCCATCTGCATCATTACATTACAAGTGTTTTGATCTATTGATTTTTAAAATTCATAACTTGTTTCAGGCCGATAGCTATTTATTTTGAACACTAAATTATTTAATCGATTCATGCTAAAACAATGTTTATTAATTATTTATTATCTTAAATTTAAATAATTGGAATTTGTTTTCAATTATTATATAATTTAAAGATGTATAGATAATAAAATAAATATTAGAAAAGAGACGTATTAATCATGCAGACATGTGTTTATTTATTATTCACTATCTTAAATTTAAATAACTGGAATTTATTCTCAGTTATTACATAATTTAAAGACTTATGAATAATATAATAAATATTTGAAAAGGTTCATTAATTGGTCAATAATGATTATTTAATTATTTATCATTCTAAGTTAAATAATTGAAATTCTATTTTAATTATTATAATTTAGAAAATTATGAATAATGAATTAAATAATTGAAACTATTAATTGATCAATGACATTATTTATTTATTTGTTTATTATTCTGGATTTAAGTAATTGAGATTTATTTTCAATTATTATACGATTTAAAGAATTGTAAACGATAAAATAAATAATTAGAAAAGGAAGAAATTAATTGGCAAATATTGGAATTTTATTCATTTTTTCTTCTAATTGTACAATTATTGTGTAAATATTGTATTTATTACAACGAATTTACAATAATAATTTTACAAAGTTAAAATGAAATAAAAACTAATCTAATGTTTTCTAATTCTAAATCTTCTATCCAATGCCTTTTGTCTGCTCACTTGATTTTACCTGCAAAATGATTAAAAGAAAATTAGAATTGAACAAATAATTAAAAGCAAAAAAATTATTTAATGTTCATCATTAAAAGCAATGGCTGGAATCAGTTTACCCTTTTTTGCAAATCACGGGATTTCTCCCGGTTCACAAAAAAGAGAGGAATTTTTATAAATGAATGCACAAATTCATTTTTTGTCAAAAATTGCATTTTTCAAATCAATTGCATTTTCAAAAGCCCACTGCATAGTTCAAAACAATATGCATCAATTCAAATGTTTGACAAATAACATACAAAAAAAATCAACAGCATATGCACTTTCAAAGCCAAATTGCAACGTAAACATGCCCATATAGGAAGAGGCCAAACATACAAAGAGGCTCCCACAGTGCCATGCAGTAGACAAGTTAAAAATATGCAGTTTAAACAATTTTGCAAGCAATATAACATTCCCTTTTCATCATATTCCAGCACTTTTGCAATTTCAGAATAGAACAGTACATCATTTAAATGTCAAAATGGTACTCATGAGAGAGAAGAGAGATAGAAGTGTGGTTTTGCAGGTTTTGGTTTAGGCAGGAAGAGATACAAGACAAACTGCAGTAACACAGTCAGTAGGAAGTAAAAACATGAAATAGGAATATAGACAAACCATATGGAGCAGTAAGGGTGCAGAAGTACCAAGAATATATTAAAAAATATACCAAAGCCCTCAACGGAAACCTAAGGCCAAAAGACTGTTATAACATAACAAAAATCACACACATATCATCATCTATCTATCACCAAGCTATCAAGAAGAAAAAACCATTTTTTCCTCAAGCCCTCCTAAACCTGTTACTGCATAAACCTGCAATCTGCATAGAACCATTGTAGAATCAGACCACAACATGGCCTAAACCTCAATAACTTGTTTAAACCATAGAAAACCTCACCGAAACTGATTGAGCCCTCAAGCCAATATCACCATTTCAAGACCAACAAAGGATAAATCATTGAAACCACAAACATATGGCCAAAACCATTTCCTAAGTCATTTTAACCTGCTACTGCATTATCAAACCTGCCTACCACATCATCAAAACCATATATCAAAAACCATAAACATATGGCCTAAATCGTTCAACTGCATTACCAACATACCGTTAACCTGTCATAAACCATAAGCCTGTATATTACCAAAACCTTATGGCCTAACAACGAAAATCCATTCCCCTGTTTCCATCAACCATACACAACCAATATACCTTTAACCTGCAATAAACCTACTGCATTACCAGAACCAAAACCACATATCAAAACCTTCATGGCCTAAAACCTTTCCTACTGTATCAAACCATTCAAAACCCAGCATACTGCATAAACCCTCAAAACAACCTTTCAACAATAGCATAAAGGCAATACAACTGTTCGAGGCAACATAACGTTCAAGGTAACAGGCAAGAAGAGAAGAAACAGAGTACTAGGATACCAAGCAAAGCAAGCTCACTTCGTCCGCGTTCCCTCGCCGTCTTGGCCTCCTAGCTCACCTCAACTATTCCTCCTCCTTCTTCGAAGGTAACTCCCCTCTTTCTCTTTCTCTCAAAAAATACCTCCAATAATCATGTAAAAAACGAAATCAGAATCAAATGGACTAACAATCAACACATGCAAATTTGTAACAACCTTAACGAATAAGATGAAATCGTACCGTGTTTTTGTCGCCCCAAGCCTTCTTGTTGGAGGGTAGAGAAATGTTGAGATGCCGATGGCCGTGGCAAGGGACTCAGAGGCAAGTCAGAAGCAAGCAGCGCGAAGAGGACGATCGGAGAAGAAGACGAACGAGAGAGTGAGCGCCGTTTCGGCCAAGACCTTAACCTTAATCCAATTTCCCCAAATGCCTAACGACGTTTAACCCTTAACAAATTGTTTGGGCCTTTAACCTTGTTTCCCCCCAAGCCCAACGAAACTGCTTATGCACCCCCCTGTTTTCAGTTTCTGATTAGGCTCTCAAAACCTTTAGCCCAAACGAAATTGCCTATCCACTCTTTTATTTCTAATAACACCCCTTCTTTCATTTTTTTTGCTTTCTATTAGTCTTTTTTTTAGAATATTATTAGTCTAGTTAATTAGTGGGTTAATCAAGTAATAGATACGTAATCTAATTAGATAGTTTTAATATTTTACTAATTTTCTTTTTAGGTTTAACCTTAGGCTTAATTTAATAATTTTAGTATCCCTTTTTTAGTTAGACTTAAGTTAGTAGCTTTTAAGTTTAATTAGTTTAAAATCATTTAATAATTCTCATAATAGTACTTTATATAAAAACTCTAAAAAACATATAAAAATAGAAACTTAAAAAATATTTTAGTTTTCTTTAATTCATTCTCTTGTTTTATTAATATTAATACAAAAAAAACATAAAGAATAGAAACATATAAAACCTTAAAAAAACATTTCTTTTTTTCTTTTTCTTAATTAATTCTCTTGTTTTACACTAAACAAAATCATATAAAATGCATGTTCACATTTAATTGTTATTTAATCATTATCCGCATAATTTTTCTGTTTATTTATTTCATATTTATTTGTTTATTCCGTTTACGTTTAAATCCAAAGGAAAAGTGATAAATTTGTTGACTTCATGTCCTCAAGTCTAATCGCGCGAATATTTGCATTTTCATTAAAACTTAGGATAATTTTCCTTCAAGTATTCAATCTTTTCAAAATTTATACCCTTTAAGCAAAAACTTCGACGTTAGGTCGTCGAATCTTCAAAAACCCGTCCGTATCCCTTTTCGGCCAAAACGATTTATTTTTAAACAAACAATCAATTTTAAATAAACAGATATTTTAAAAGGTTCCTATAGAGTACTATAGATACATTGGGTGCTAATACCTTCCCATTGTATAACTAACCCCCGAACCATAGATCTCTTCTCAAAACGCCTTGTATTTTTATTACTTTCAAAAGTATTATTTACATTGCATATTTAGGGTTTTATTTCACTCTTTTCCATTTTCCTTTGGAAATAATAAAGCGCGGTGGCGACTCTTGCTTTTGTGAGACGAATTAATCAATGATTCGATCTCCGATTTACCCCGCTACATTTTTTATCGCTACAGGTAGATTGCATATATGAAAACGGGAGAGGGGTAAGGGGTTAAAATATGTTTGTTTGGAAGATTCAGTGTATGGTTATTGTTATTGGGTGTTAGTATGAATGAGTTGTTTTATGACAAAAGGGATAAAATTTGTGCATGATTGGTTTGGTTGTACTTTGTGTTTATTTGAGGGGTTTTCGTGTGTAATACGGTGGGAGAACTGACTTGGGTGTTTTGCATTTTGTCGCAATTGGTTCGGATAGCAAGAGTTGCCACCGACTTTTATTTTATCCAATAAAGGAAATGGTGAAACGAATAGGAAGGACCTTTTGAAATATTTTCTTGAGTTCGGGGGGTAGATTATGAAAATGGAAGGTGTTAGCACCCTTTTCACCCGTAGTTATCTACGAGCTCTTAGTCGTTAGCTCACTTTGAAATGCTTTGCAAAAACGTGTTTGTGATTTATTTTGAAAGTGTTTTTGAAA
The DNA here is from genome assembly GCA_948472305.1 of Vicia faba. Lineage (NCBI taxonomy): Eukaryota > Viridiplantae > Streptophyta > Magnoliopsida > Fabales > Fabaceae > Vicia > Vicia faba. The sequence goes on from OX451739.1 coordinate 691,914,924, forward strand.
AGGGCCTTTGTTTAGGCGAACTTTGTAATGATTCTCATCTCTATAAGAATGTATACAAAGTGTTGACTTTTGAAAATATTTCAAGAAAGTGTTGGTGTGTTTGAAATATGTTTTGAAATGTTGTGAGAAAGCGACTACGAGCGTTCTACCTACTCAAAAAAGTATTTGTTCTTTTCCTCCTCCTTTAGATAGTGTTGTCTTACTATTAGTTAATAGGAAACCATATCATTGGATGTGAAGGGACATGCGTATGTCATCGTATAGTCATAGAAGGAAACATTGTAGGATACCTTATCAATTTGTTGTAAGGATCTAAGATCGTTTATCGAAGGCAACATTGAAGGGTCATCGAGGAACTACAATCTTGTAACTGAGGGTCTTTGAAAAAGTATCCCATGTTCGTGGGACATGACTGTTTTTTTTCGAGGAAACAAGTGTTGGTTAACCCTAAAGGTGCAAGTGTGCAAAGTTTATTGATTTCATGAATTTTTGTCTTGAATTAGGCTTATCTATTTGTTTGGTTTTAAGGCTTTCCATACAAACCCTAATTACTAGCAATAATATTGAAAGTGATAAATTGCGAAAAGTTATCGTTCTACGCTATTACATCATTTGGGAATGAGGATACAAATTATAAATGGGTAATAAAGCAATAAAGTTCTAATTATTATTACAACCCGATTGAATAATGCATAAAAGGTACAAGAATAAAGATGATATAAAAGAAAAATATTGTTTATGAGTTTTGGTAGAAAAAAGGTTTTAACCTAATTAATCAATTAGTTTTAGTAAAAGAAGTTAATTAATTACTTAATCAAAACCTAAAATCTAATTTGAAATTAAGAAAAATAAAACCGAAGTCTAAAATTTATTTATGAAATAAATTGAATTTTAAATTGAATTTTCACAAAAAGAAAGTATTTTAAAGTGTGTAAAATAAATAAATCTAGTTCTAAGCATTTACAAATTAAAATAAATATCTAAAATATTTAATTATATACTTATTTTAATATATATATATATATATATATATATATATATATATATATATATATATATATATATATATATATATATATATATATATATATATATATATATATATATATATATATATATATATATATATATATATATATATATATATATATATATATATATATATATATATATATATATATATATATATATATATATATATATTTGTATTTTTGGTTTAAATAAATATTTAAATTAAAATAAATAAAAATACAAAAGAAATGAAAATAGTTGGGCTGAGGTGTTTAGAGAGTAAAAGGGTTGGTAAAAGTAGTAAACAGGGCTAGGCCCAATGTGTTTTTGTTTGAAAGTCAGAAAATAAAATAAAAATAAATGTGTATGGGCCTACATGGTGTTTTCAGTGAAAGGGGGATGTGGAAATAAAAACAAAAAAAGAAAAGGCTCGTGATCTAAAGGCCCAGGCGCCTGTTTATGATTCAGTATGGCCAATCTTTGAGAGTGTATCATGGTCATGCACGCTTGGGGTGTTGGATTTAATAATGTGATGATCAAGTGGTGACGAATAGAGGAGCATCATGTGCATACAAAGCCTACTTGTATTGAATCTGCAAAGGGAAAATAAGAAAAACCAAAAGGGTACCATTGAGGCTCAAACCCAGGCCCCTATAGTTTCAAGCCCTACACACGCTCTATCTACCACTGGAATGGCTATATATCCGTTGTTTAAAACAAAAATCAATAAATATATCATAAACTAATTCATGATGACAACTTCATCTTCTTTCTCGCGCCGGAAAATTCATCACCGTTCTTTAAATTTGTAACTTCCTCATTTCTCGACCAAAATGGAAAATGTAAACATGAAAGTTGCTTGAAATTTATCCATGATTCCAAATATGTAACTAACTTAAATAATAGATCAAAGATGAATACGAATTTTTCTTGGTACCAAATCTGACATAATTTTTCCAGAAAGTTCAAAACTAAAATTCACACTACTCAGGCAATATAAATGAATTCTAAGGACATGGTTAGTTTCAAGGCTATGATATCTACATTTTATCTTTGAAAATGGAAACCAAATGATGCCTGTATGGAGAGTTCAAAAGTCAGAAAACTCACCTTGAAAATGGAATCCGTGTTTTTAGTTTGAGCTTTCTTCAAGGTGCTGTAATGATCTGGTTAGCTTCCTTGAACCTCTAGGAAGCTAATGCAATGCTTAACTTGAGTCAAGAGTGGCTGAAACTCCTTGTAGAAGTCAATGTGAAGGCTTCTGGTTTTGAGTTTGGAAGAATATGAAAATGGAGTTACAGAATTGTAACAAGTGTTGGGATGGATTATATTTTATGTATAGAAGATTTTTGAGAATGGTTTAGAGGGAAAACGCACGAGTGGATTATGAGATTGGAGTTTTTTGCCAAAAATGACAAGTTATGGAGGCCTGGATGCAGATCTGAGTTCTAGGGAGTTTGAGTGAGTTTTATGGCTCTTGAATTTGTGGGTTAGATTTCAAATGATGCCTCTATTTATAGAGAAAAGGTTTGAGGACTTGAGATGTTCAGAATCACATGTTATGCATTTTTCAAACTCATAAAGACAAGTTGCTTCATGATGAAGAAATGAGTGAATCAAGGAACTTAACCATGCTTTGTAGGTTTTTTGGATTGCTTCTTATGTTGATAGGCTTTCTGTGATCTTTAGAATAGATTTCAAGCTTGAAAGAAGAAAGTGGTTAGAAAAGTGAAGCTTTATGCAAATGGAAATGTTGCTTTTTCATTTCTAACCATAAATGGTATCAAAACATGGAAAAAGCTTCAAATATTTGTGTAATACACTTAGGGTTTGTGTAATTGCTTTATTATGCATAGATTTGGAGATAACATAGACTTAAAAGAGATATCTTGTAGCTTTGGTTGGAGTTTTGGTTGTGAATTCATCACAAAAATGGCCTATAATACAAGATTGGAAGCCCAATTTCTCCTCTTCGATTCTCTTACCTCAAAAATGATCTATTCATGTTCTTTGACATTTTGAAAATCTTGAAACATCCTCTACAACTTTCATGTTTTCCATTTTTGCTAAATAAAATTGGAGCTAGGTGAAAATTGGGCAAGAAGTTAGGGCAAAATCCTGACCAACTTGATCAAAATTTTCACTAAGTGTTTTTAGAAAAAGTACATGACTTCATGGGCTTATATCTTCAAATATAAGCATTTTTGGACATCAACCCTCTAATACAAAGTTGTAGAGTTCATCAAGATCTATAAATTTCATTTTGAAAGTTTTCCTTGAATCATCTTGCATCTTGGTGAAAAATTTGAATGAAGTAGTTAAATTATCATGTACAAAAATACTAAGAAAAATTTCTAAGTCTTGAAAAGTTTGACTTTTCATATTGACTTTTAAATTTCTAGATTTATTTATGATCAAGTTTCATATTTTTGAATGTCTTGATGAGTTGTGATCTTTGAAACTCAAATTTGACCAAAAAGTCAAAGTTTGACTTTTGGTGTATCAGTTGACTTTTCTAATAGTTAACCAAATTTCATCTATCAATTTATTGATCTTAAGGGATGAATTGGATTATGAAATTACGTCAAAATTATGTAATTGAATCCTTGAAATCATGTTTCAAAACAAAAAGTCATGTATTAGGTCAAAAGTCAAAAATCAGTCATTCCTAGTCAAAACCCTAATTTTGATCATTTTGCCCTTTTGATGAATTGAACACTTTTCTTGAGGAATTGTGATCCAAACTTGATCAGTTGATGCATATGACTTTAAAATGTTGATATTGGTCAAATATCTTGAAGTTTGACTATAAGTTGACCACAGTTGACTTTTTACCCAATATAGGTGATTTTTAGTCATTTGGTCAAGTGATTGAGCAAAATTGTGATTCAAGACTTGGAACATGACATGAGTATTCTTGGAGGTCTATAATGGTCCATGAAAGTCAATTGAGGAAGTATCAGTCCAGTTGTCCTTTTGAAAATCAAAACCCTAATTTGAGGCATCAATGTTAGGAGGTGGTTTGACCTACTCAATACTTATGCAAGCTTGAGCCAATGAAGATCTTGTGAGAAATGTCTTGAGGAAAGAGAGGGAAAATTTTGGGGTACAACAACTTCCCCTGCTCAATCTTCTTAAACCTTAAGAGGTATATTGGCGAGTCCGTCATTCGTGACTTGAAGGTGGAAGATGATTGAACACTAGAGTGCCCAGAAATTTACACTCGCTGATGCACGAAGTAATGTATTAGTTGATTGTGTCATAAATGGGCTTAAAGATGCCATTTGGAGAGGTCATGAAGAATCGTCGGAGATGCCATTTAAAGATGCCATCCAAAGCGACAGTTGATAAAGATTGGAAGAAGTATCACAATAATCTTTGGTCGATCAATATTGAACCAAGCAGAGGTCTTGAGTAATCTTTAACTGGATAACAAATCCGCATAACTCTTAGGAGCAATTTAACTGAACCAGAGAAAGTGTCTACCAGAAAAGGAATCAAAATAAATCTTTGGTCGATTTAAACTGAACTAAAAGAGGTCTTGAATAATCTTTAACTGGATAACAAATCAGCATAAATCTTAGGAGCTATTTAACTGAACTAGAGAAAGCGTCTACCGGAACGAAATCAGAATAAATCTTTGGTCGTTTTAAACTGAACTAGTAGAGGTCTTGAATAATCTTTAACTGGATAGAGAATCAGCATAAATCTTAGGAGCGATTTAACTGAACTAGAGAAAGCGTCTACCGAAACGGAATTAGGATAAATCATTAGTCGATTTAAAATGAACCACCAGATGTCTTGAATAAACTTTAGCTAGATAATGAATCAGAATAAATCTTAGGAGAGATTTAAATGAACTAGAGAAAGCGTCTATCGGAACGGAATTAGGATAAATCATTGGTCGATTTAAACTGAACCAGCAAAGGTCTTGAATAATCTTTAATTGGATAACGAATCAGCATAAATTTTATGAGCGATTTAACTGAACCAGAGAAAGCGTCTACCAGAACGGAATCAGGATAAATCATTGGTCGATTTAAACTAAACCAACAGATGTCTTGAATAAACTTTAGCTGGATAAAGAATCAGCATAAATCTTAAGAGAGATTTAACTAAACCAAAGAAAATGTCTACTGGATTGAAATTAGGATAAATCATTTGTTGATTTAAAATGAACCAACAGAGGTCTTGAATAATCTTTAACTGGACAATGAATCAGTATAAATTTTAGGAGGGATTTAACTAAACCAGAGAAAGCGTCTACCAGAATGGAATCATGATAAATCATTGGTCGATTTAAACTAAACCAGCGGATAAAGTGTTTGTCATTGATGGTATTCATCTGGTGACTGGTCTTCCCTGAAAAGGTAAAGAATTAGTTGTATGCAATGTTATGATGCATGCATTGCATAATGATGTTCTCAAAATAAATGAGATTGTGCTATATGCATTTTTTATGCGTAAGTTATGATGTATGAACATGAAATGTTATTGAAGCGCATCTTTGTCTGGGAAAATAAATCCCTGACTTCTGCTTAGGAAGTAGGGTTAACGAACTTTGATTGTCAATTTCTCTAATGGGGAATTTGATTATTATATACCCAGACTGGGGATAAAAGGGATGACTAAACTTATGACTTGTCTGGGGAGGATAAAGTTAACTATTATTCGGTCGCATTCCAAGCTTTATAGCAACTTTTTGGGGACAGTCTTAACTGTAATGGGGAAGAGGAGTTCTATCAATGATGTGATAGTCTGAAGAATAGACTCAAGCTGTGGAATTTGTAGTTTGTCGGAGAAACAAACCCTGTTGAGGAAAGTATTCTAGCGACATTACTAGGGAAATGAATTTATCAGGGGAAGATATTTTGCAGGGTTTCTTTTCTGGTTTTGGAAAACTCAGCTGGGAAAGAGAATTTCCAGGAAATATGGTAATTGTAACTTTGGATGAAGAATGTATGAATTCATTGTGGGGATATCCCAAATCATTGAGTAAATTCTTATTACCGTTCCTGTGTGTACATTTGTTTATTGTTAATTATGTTTATATGCAAATGTTCATTCAATTTTAGTCATTGGACATTTTTGTACTCAACATAAAAAACAAAAAGTTTGCACTTCAAAGTATATTTGTATTGATAATTTGCCCAAAAACAAGCGTTTTTGTACAAGGGGCAAAAATCCTAGTAAGAAGAAGTCGTCGAAAAAATGAAAAGAATACAAGGTGAAAACAAAGATGTATAGCCAGTGGAAGTGATCTCATTGGGTTTTGACTCTACTATTTCCCATATGTCTTCGAACATCATCCCTTGTCTTCGAAAGAAGTTGATTGAATTGTTCTTGTACCATTTGAACTTTTGACCTTGGTAATAAATCTAGCTGTACTGATCAACGGGACATAGTCGTACGCTTTAATCCTTAATTTTTTCCTGGATCTCCCTTTTGGGTTTTCATACCACCAGGATACCCTTTTTGCCCAAGCCGCCCTTTCAGGTTTTCTACTTGCCAGGTGTACAGTCTTTTATTTATATCCCTAACTTTGTCCAGAACCCTTTTGGTTCGCCGTGATGCCCTTATTTTTGCCTAGGTATGTCAACCTAGTGGGTCATTCTTTATGCGTAGTATTTTTTTACTATGTCTGTGTTCACAAGATGCGGGAAATCTTCACCGTCCATGGTTGTTAGCGTCATGGTACCGCCAGAGAATACTTTCTTAACAACAAATGGCCCTTCGTAAGTGGGAGTCCATTTTCCCGTGGGATCGCCTTGTGGCAAAATGATGTGCTTTATTACCAAGTCTCCAGTCTGATATACTCGAGGTTTGATCTTCTTGTTGAATGCCTTCATCATACACTTTTGATACATTTGACCATAACAAACAACAGGCAGTATTTTCTCATCAATCAAGTTCAACTTATCCAACCTAGTCTGGATCCATTCATCTTCGCCTAAGCCTGCCTCTTTCATAATCCTTAAAGAAGGAACCTGAACTTTAACAGGCATGACAGCCTCCATACCATAGACTAAAGAGAATGGGGTTACCCCAGTTGATGTTCGAGCCGAAATACGGTAGCCATAAAGAGAAAACGGCAGCATCTCATGCTAGTCTTCATAGGTCACCACCATCTTTTGTATAATATTCTTTATATTTTTATTGGTGGCTTCCAGTGCACCGTTCATCTTAGGTCTGTATGGAGAAGAACTATGATGCTTGATCTTGAACTGTATGCAGAGTTCAGTGATCATAGCATTATTGAGTTTGGTTCTGTTGTCAGTGATGATCCTTTCAGGGATGCCCTATCAATAGATAAGGTTATGTTTGATGAAAGGGAATACAACATTCTTGGTGACTGAAGCAAATGAAGCTTCTTTGAACCACTTAGTGAATAATCAATGGAGAAGAGGATGAAACGATGTCCATTAGATGTAGTAGGCTTGATTTCTCCGATCATGTCAATGCCCCACATTATGAATTGCCAAGGAGCAGTCATGACATTCAAAGGGATCAGAGGCACGTGAACCTTATCGGCATAAACTTGGCATTTGTGGCAAGTCCTCGAGTGATGGTGACAATCAATTTCCATTGTCGACCAACAGTAACCAGCCCTCAGAATCTTCTTGGCCATGGTGTGTCCACTAGAGTGAGTTCTAAAGATACCACCATGCATATCCTTCATGATCTTTTCTGCTTCCTTCTTGTCCATGAAATGGAGCAGAGTAGAGTCATGGTTGCACTTGTACAAAATCACATTGCTTAGGAAACATTTGGCTGAGAACCCTCGCAGGAATTTCTTGTCGTTGACTGAGGCTCCCTCAGGATACTCTTGTGCTTAAAGGTACCTCCTCACTTCATGATGAAGATGTGAAAAACACAAGAAGGGGGGTTGAATTGTAAAACTTGAAATCAAATGCAGACAACACGTTATTTTTATCCTGGTTCGTTTGATCTCAAACTACTCCAGTCCACCCGTCAAGGTGATTTCGCCTCTCTCCAACGAGGTCTTAATCCACTATATTCAACTGAATACACAACTGCTTTAACAACTGTTAAAGCCTTCTTGAGTCTAACCACAGACCGGTTTATCTCAAGGAATTTCTTTTACAGATAAATGAACTAATGTGTGTTTGATGTTTTCTTACAAAACTATATATCACAACTGTGATAATACACAATATGAAGCTTATATGAAACTAGACTGCTAATGCTATAGAGTAGGTTTGGTTGAAAGCTTTAGCAATTTGAGTGAGAGAGATTTCGTATGCTTGCGTGCGTGTAGAGTATTAGCCATTTCTTTTCTCACTGACTTGTTTAAATAGCTTAGGAATAGATACGTTGCTGTCCATAATTCTATTTCAATGCTCATAATGTTCTTTCCTTTTTGAGAAGATCTTTGTCTTGGAATAAAGCCGTTGGTAATTAATCTGCCTTGAATGCAGTAACGTTGACACTTCAGAGTGTTCTGCTAATGATAGTCAGAGTGTTCTTAGCTTTAGCTTATTCTGGCGTTTCTGAGTGCTGATGACATGGTTAGGATCTTGATCAAAGAAGAGAAAAGCTGCTCCAGAAGGATCATCTCAACAGACTCCAAAGAAAAGAGGTAATCCTGTTTCTGTAACTGTTTTAGATTCAACTGCTGTTTCCACATCTATTCCAACTCCATCTGAAATCCCAACTCCCCAAACCTTTGAAGATTTTGACATTGACTTTGACCCTTCTGAGTCATTAACCCTCAGAAGATCCCGCTTCAAACCAGAAAATCCAAACACTGCAACAATACCAGAACCAGAACTTGCACAAGTTCTTTCTGATATAGAACAACACTCTTCCGCTCCCAAAACATACAATCCAAATCCACAACCAGAAATTCCCATCTCACCACAACCTGACATTCCACTCTCACCAATACCAGAAACTCCACTCTCTCCAATACCAGAACCAGAAATACCATAACCTTCATCTCCCCAACCAGATATTAATCCACCCTCTCCTCATCATACACAATCTCCACAACCTGAGACTCAAAACTCTGAGGCTCAAACCTCTGAATCACCTGAACCACAACCTTTGGCCATTCAATTGCCCTGAGGTACCACTGTGAATATGTCTCAACTTCCCTCTTCACCAGAAACAACTCCACCAAATACCCCATCAAGTCCAATCGTAATTTCTGACTCTCTCACTCCCTCACCTAAGAAAAATACAGAAAACCACAGCAAGACAATCATTGATCTAACAGTCTTTGAACGCCTTGCTGCAATAAACCAGAAAACAGCCATCCCGAAACCGAAACAACCAGATTTTGGTTCCAGCATTTTGAACTTTGAAACAGATATGCAGAAGTGGATCACTTTTTTGAAACAAGCAAGTCTGGAAGTGGTTGATCCTGCTATATCAGATCTCCTCTGGACTCAATTCAGAAGATGGGTTTACGCTGAAACCTTCAAGTTGCAAGACCAGAGCTATGGACAGGCTCAACAGAACTTCTGCAATCTGCTGAAGGAAATGGAAGGTCCAGTTCTGAACAAGCTGCTGAAGGAAGAAGTTCTCCATCTGGACATTGCGCCTTGGTCTGAAAAGCGTCCAGCATCTAAAGTTCAACCTGCAGAAGAACAAATAATTCAAGCTGAAGACTTGGGTCAAGCAGAAAAAACTACAGAAAGCTCTGAGAAGCAGCCCGTATCTGAAGATCCTCAAGCTTCCTCTCTTGACAGGCAGACTCTGGAGGATTTGAAGAGATCAGATATGCTGATGAATGAAAGGATGGACAAGCAAGATATCAAGATTGATTTTATAGAAAACATGGTATCTAAGCAACAGGAAACCAACGAGCAAATAAAGAGCATGTTGGAAGCTCTGTTCACACGACTTCCTCCTTCTTCTTAGAATTTTTCCTGTGTTTTCCTTGTGTTCTTTACATGTTTGTCTGTAATATTTTTACTTGTTCTAAACTATCATTGCTTCTGTTTTTTTTAATACAAACGTTTTTTGCTCTGATCATTTTAACTCTGATTATTCGTGCTTTTTTGATAACTGGCAAAAAGGGGGAGAAAGAATGATATTTTTCAATAACGGATTACTGAGACAAAAGTCTCAAACATTCTAACATTCTGATATATTTGAGTCTCCTTGTTTTGAAAATCTTACAGGTACAAGAATCTGATGAACTCTGATAAAGTAAAGTTATGATGCTCAAAAAAAAGTTCAATAAAGTTCTGATGCTCAAGGTCTCAAGGAATCAAAGGGAAATAATCAACTCAGGGGGAGTTTTTCTCTTCATTACTCTGATACTTTTTATTCCTTATCTTCTTATCTCTGATAACTTCTATTTGTTAATTGATTATCTCTGATACTGTTTCCTCTCTATCCTTAAACTCTGATATCGTTCATCACTTTATTTTAATTGAAAAAATCTGGTTTTTGTCATCATCAAAAAGGGGGAGATTGTTGAACATAGTTTGATTCTACAACCCTCAGTTAGAGTTTTGATGATAACAAAATACAAGATTAAATAAAATTGTAAGATTTATAAGACATATATGCTACTTAAAATTATGTTGTGTATTTACAGAAACTCTGATGGAATCAGCATCAGAATATCAGTATCAACATCAGCATTAGAAGATATGTCACATCATAAGATCAAACATGTGCAACGCTGAAGTCTGATGAACATAATTTGCGCTTAACATACTCTGACTGAAGGTTGTAGAATCAAACTATGTTCTAACACATGATACCAAGGCTTCTCCTTATTAGTGTCAATCTCATAATAGTTCACAGGTTTTTCAAAACTTTCGATAGTAATTCTGGGAGCTTCGTTGTCTCAATTGACCTTGAACATTGACGACATAATTGCTAAGGTATCTGCCAACTGATTATCTTCTCTCGGGATATGCTCGAAGGTAATCTCTTCAAATTACAGAATCAAGGTTAGCACAAGCTCTTTATAAGGGACCATATTCGGATGTTTGGTATCCCACTCTCCTTTGACTTGAGTAATTACCAAGGTCGAATCTCTGTATACGCTTAAGAATTTGATCCTTAAGTGAATGGCATCCTTTAGACCCAAGATGCACGCTTCATACTCGAACATGTTATTTGTACAATCTAAACAGAGTCTAGTAGTGAAAGGGGTATGGGCCCTTCAGGATAACTGATTACAACACCGATTCCATTACCCAATGCATTGGAAGCTCCATCAAAAACCATAGTCCATCGGGATCCTTGCTTAGGTCCTTCATACGGTCCAGGTTCTTCACAGTCTATCACTATCATGATGTTTTCATCCGGGAATTCAAAGTTCATGGATTGGTAGTCATTAATAGCTCGATAGGCCAAATGATCTGCCAATATACTTCCTTTGATGGCTTTTTGTGTAGTATACTGGATGTAATATTCAGTCAAAATCATTTGCCATCTGGCTATTCATCTGGAGAGAGTTGGCTTCTCGAAGATATACTTGATGGGATCCATCTTAGAAATCAATAAAGTGGTGTGAGTCAACATATATTGTCTTAGTCGGCGAGCAGCCCATGCCAAAGTGCAACAAGTTTTCTTGAGCAGTGAATATCTGGTTTCACAGTCGATAAACATTTTGCTAAGGTAGTATATTACATACTCTTTTTGACCAAACTCGTCATGTTGACCCAACACACACACCATTGAATTCTCTAATACCTCCAAGTACATAATCAGAGGTCTTCCTTCAGTTGGAGGCATTGGGATTGGAGGTTCTTGTAAGTACTCTTTGATCTTGTCAAAATTTGCTCGACAATCGTAATTCCATCTGACTACTTGATCTTTCTTTAATAGTTTGAAGATTGGTTCATAAATAGCAGTTAAGTGAGATATGAATCGGGCAATATAGTTTAGTCGACCTAAGAAACCTCTGACATCCTTCTCAGTTCAGGGAGCTAGAGTTTCTTGTATGGATTTGACTTTTGCAGGGTCGACCTCAATACCTTTTCCACTGACGAAAAACCCTAGGAGTTTTCCAGACCTTACCCCAAAGGTGCATTTGTTGGGATTCGGCCTCAGCTCGTATTCCTTAAACCTCTTGAATAACTTGTGAAGATGATCAAGGTGTTCTTCCTCAGTTTGCAATCTTGCAATCATGTCATTATCATAAACTTCTATCTCATGATGAATCATTTCATGAAATAGAGCTACCATATCCCGCTGATAGGTTGCGCCTGCATGCTTCAAACCAAAAGGCATGACCTTATAACAGAAGGTGCCCCCACTGTGTAACAAAAGTGGTTTTCTCCATGTCTTCGAGTGCCATTTTGATATGGTTGTAACCGGAGAATCCATCTATGAAGGAAAAAACTTAATGTTGAGCAGTGTTATAAACCAAGACATCAATGTGTGGTAGTGGGAAATCATCCTTGGGGTTTACCCTATTTAAATCCCTGTAATCTACGCACATACGGACTTTTCTGTCTTTCTTTGGAAATGGGACCACATTAGCAACCCACTACGAATATGAAGTCACTGCCAGGAAACCTGCATTTAATTATTTCGTTACCTTAGCTTTGATCTTCTTAGACATATATGGCTGCATACGATGAACCTTTTGCTTGACCGGAGGAAAACCTTCTTTCTTTGGCAGACGATGAACTACGATATCAGTATCAAGTCCTGACATATCTTCATATGACCAAGAGAACACCTCAACATAGTCGTGCAACATTTGGACCAATCTACTCTTGACATTGTCTTCTAAATTGGCGTTGATCTTGACTTCTTTTTTATCTGCCTAAGTATCCAGATTTATCACTTCAACTGGCTCTTGTGTGGTTGAATAGCCTTTTTCCTCTTGTATCAGGAGTCTAGGGAGTTCCCCATGTATTTCACAATCTTCCTCCCCTTCATCTTCGGCTTGATAGATTGGATTTTCAAACTATAGATGGCAATAGAAAAATCATTGTCAATGATATCCGTAGTGGATGTGAATCTGCAAATGTGTGTGTGTGCATGTAAGGTCACATGGAAATTTGAAAATGTAATAAAAGTAAAAGAAAGACAAAGAACACAAGAGTGATGAAGGAATATCCCCGGGTTACTCTACAAATAGCATAGCATACAAAGTTTTTAACTCCAGAATAAAAGTTATGATGGAATCAATAAATGTTACTTTTGATGATAGAGGATGGAATGTTGAAGAAGATGTCTCAGAAGATGTTTGAACATCTTTGTCTTATAGTCCAACTGAATCAAATGACACGAGTATTGATTCTAATCCTCCTCAAGAGGATCCCCAACCTAGTCACCTCAATAAAGGACCTTCAATTAGAACTCAGAAAGATCATCATAGGGAGCTTACCATAGGAGATCCAAACTAGGGAGTTACCACCAGATCAAGAGAAGGGATTTAAAACTCTTTCTTTGTATAAACAATTTTGCCTAATAATGTCAAAGAGGCCATAACTGATGAGTTCTGGATTAATGTTATGCAAGAGGAGCTGGAATAATTCAGTAGAAATGATGTTTGGGATCTGGTTCCAAGACTTGAAGGGACAAATGTGATTGGCAATAAATGGGTATACAAGAATAAATCTGATGAAAAGGGGTGGTCACTAGAAATAAGGCAAGGTTAGTTGCTCAAGGATACACTCAAATTGAAGGAGTGGAATTTGATGAAACCTTTTCTCTTGTGGCTAGACTTGAATCAATCAGACTATTGTTAGGGGTTGCGTGCATTTTGAAATTTAAATTGTTTCAAATGGATGTAAATAGTGCCTTCTTGAATGGGTACCTGAATGAAGAAGTTTTTGTTGAACAACCAAAAGGATTTGTTAATCCAAGTTTTCCTAAACATGTTTATAAACTGAAGAAAGCTTTGTATGGGTTGAAGCAAGCTCCAAGAGCTTGGTATGAGAGACTAACAGAATTCCTTGGGGAAATGGATGGAAAGGTGGCATAGACAAAACCCTCTTTGTCAAAGAAGAAGAAGGGAAGATTATGATTACTCAAACTTATGTTCATGATATTGTATTTAGTGGGATGTCAAACGAGATGGTTCAAAATTTTGTCAAGCAGATGCAGTCTGAATTTGAGATGAGTCTTGTTGGTGAATTACCTATTTTCTCGGTCTGAGTTAAACAATTGGAAGACTCCATATTTTTATCTCAGAACAGGTATGCCAAGAATATAGTGAACAAGTTTGGGATGGAGAGTGCAAGTCATAAAAGAACCCCTGCTCCCACATATCTGAAGATGATTAAAGATGGAAAAGGAGTAAGTGTAGATCAAAGCCTCTACAGAAGCATGATATGAAGTCTTCTATATATCACAACTAGCAGACCAAATATTACCTTTTCTGTTGGGGACGTGCTAATGATAGAAAGAGTACATCAGGAGGATGCTTCTTTCTGGGAAATAATCTCATATCTTGGTTCAGCAAGAAGCAAAATTATGTGTCTCTGTCCACTGTTGAGGCTGAGTACATTGCTACTGGAAGTAGATGTTCTCAATTATTTTGGATGAAACAAATATTATCGGAATACAATGTCAAACAAGATGTCATGACATTATTTTGTGACAATTTAAGCGCCATAAACATTTTAAAGAATCCCATTCAACACAGCAGGACCAAGCATATTGACATCCGTTATCACTTCATAAGAGAGATTGTTGCTTTAGAACATGTAGCCACTGAATTGCAACTGGCTGACATCTTCACAAAGGCTTTAGATGCTAATCAATTTGAGAATTTAAGAGGAAAATTAAGGATCTGTTTATATGAAGATTTGTAGTAATTAAAAGTGTGGTGGAATATCATTAAAGTGATATTGTATTATTTGTGTTTCCAAAAAATAAAAGTTAGAAAGAAATCATTACAAGACTTCCACAATTTGTTTCCCACACGCTATGAAATTTCTTCTCTCTACTTTCACAAACTGTTCATTCTCCTCCATAGAAAAAGGACCCTTGCCATTCTTCGTCACCTTGCTCAAAAATTCTCAAACATGTCTCAACATCACACATCATCTTCCTCAAAATCTGCAAATGAAAATATTTCTCTTGACAGAATACTAGATGTTACTCCTCTATCAACGATCCCTCCGCTTGAGAAAAAGGTCAAGAAACCTAGATCATCACTAGCTAAGAAATCTAAAGATTACAAAGGTAACTCTTCTACTGCTACTGAAAATAGAACTGAAGAAGAAATAGTCAATGTTGATAGAAGCATCAGAAGGCTTATGGACAGGTTATTAAATGAAGGATTTTATGTGCCTGGGATTTCTACTCCCCTTGCTCGCGTGCCCCCTCAAGCTGGAAAAGGAAGTAGTCCTAAAAATGATGTTGTTGAATCATCCAAGAATGATGTTGCTGATAGAAAACTTGAGAAGCTTGCTACCTCTGCCCTAAAAGATGTGGAAGAAGAAAATGTTGATCAAGATGTTGAGGAAAATGTTGAACAAAATGTTGAAGAAAACTTTCCTTCTAAAGAAGATGTTGTTGCCTCCAAGGATGGAGAAGGTTACAATGTTATGAATGTAGTCAATGTAGAAGAGTTGTATGACAATGAGCTCATCACTAATGTTGTACCTGGTATTGCTAGAAGGATAAAGTCCAGGAGAGTGAAAGATGCAAGTATCACACCCCCTCCCAAGACAATCAAGAAGAAAACCATGTATGGACCCCCAAAAGTAGGAAGTAAAGTGGTCCCTCCTTCTATCAAGAGAAAAGCTGGATATGCTAGATCTAGTGATGATGAAGAGGATGCTGTAAAAAGATCCAAGGGTAAGAAGAAAGGCGTTCTGATTGAAGAGTCTGACTCTAAGTATGATGTCGAGCAAGATGTCCAGTACATCTCTCCTATCAAAAAGTCTGCAAATAAGAAATTATTTGTTAGGGTTCCTGATGCCCTACTTGATAATATCTCCTTTCACTCTGTTGGGAATGCTGAAAAGTGGAAGTATGTGTATCAAAGAAGGATTTCCCTGGAGAGAGAATTAGGAGCTGGTGCTTTGGAATGTAAGGAAATCATGGAACTGATCTCCTATGCTGGACTGATGAAAATAGTTACCAGACCATCAAACATGCAGGAACTTGTGCCATTAAGATGCCAATTTCTTTTCCTTCCCTCCTCTGTGCAATTATCCTAAATCAGCATCCTGTAATCCTAAGTGGAAATGATGTTGTATGCAAGAGGGAGTCTGCCTTGACCCTCCATTTTAAGCTCTTTTAAAGAAAACATGTCCCAGACATTGTTTTAACATCTGCTCCTGCTGAAAATACCTCCACCAAGGATGAAATGATCAATGAATTAAAGGAAGCCTGCAAGGAATTAGATGATGTAATCAGAGTAAGCTCATCTAGGAAGCTAATTTTTGAAAAAATTATCAAGGACCTGCTAAAGGAAAATAACCTTGATGATACAATAAGCTCTAAAGGTGAAGACTCCAGTATGGAAAGAAGTTCTGGTTCAACCAAGTCAACTGGTCCTGATGACAGTTAGACTACTTGATATCTCTCTGAACTCTTTGTTTCTCTTTTTGGAACTTGCATGTGCTTGACATTTGAATTATATGGTTTGTACACTAATACTAATATTATCTTGATTTCTTCATTTATTTGGCATATTATGACTAAAAAGGGGGAGAGAAAGTGAGTGAGTGACTGACTAACCACTGACCACTGACTGACCATTAATTGAGGGGGAGCTCAATACTTGAGGGGGAGCATCATGTCCCAGAAGAAGTTTTGACATCTTTTTGTGGTAACTGCTAACTGCTAACTGAATGTACGTTTTGATTACCTTGCTTATGCTGCTGGCCTGATAATGCTTTGATAATTGTGTTGCAACTCTGATAATATTCTCTAATATTATTTTAGCCAAAATTTTCCAAAGGGGGAGTTTGTAAGTGTTTATTGGCAGTAATTTTGGTAAAATAATGACTTGTTAATGTTTTACTAAATGTCTTAACATTTGGAGCAAAGCTGTTTTGAATGATGTCAAAGAAAATGTCTTGACATCTGCCTACTGAACTGATCTCATCCCAAAATCAATTAAGTATTTTGTTTCCTGTTTTCATGCGTGGCATAATTAAGGATTTGTGATCTACAGGCTACGAAAAATATGGAGGAATATTTTACAAATGAATAATTTTATCTTGGCCTGTTTTTATGGAAATATTCAAAAGATTTGAATATTTGTTCTTAAGCCCAAGCCCAAAGCTTTGCATATATAAGGACTTGCTTCCTTATTTAAAGACAAGTAACTTTTGAAGAGGAATACTTTCTTTCTGATTAAAAGTCTAGGCATTATTTGTAATACACTATAAGTATTATTTTAAATACTTGAGTTGTTATTTGGGTTGTTAATTGTGTATCATTCATAAGCTTTTAAGCATTGAATGATTCAAGTGTTTCAAACTCATTAATTTTGTTAAATTCTTCACTGTAAGTGATTGAAGGGATTTGAGGGTGGCCTCATACCTAGGTGAGTCTTAGGTAGAAGTTTACCTTGGGTGATTAAGTGATTAGATTGTAAACTGGTTATTTATTGAGGGTCTATGAATTGATACTATTTAGTGAACTTGTCCATGGCTTGGTAGCCCACAGAGTAGGTGTTGTTGTACACTGAACTGGGTGAACAATCTCTTGTGTTTTTACTGCTTTTGATTTTACTGCACCTTACTTGCAAACATATATTTATGTCATGACATCTCATTCGACATCACATATCTGATACCATAATTTCAAAGAGCATTAACCTCATGGTTAGTAATGTAGAGAGGTGGTTTCCCTCCACTAGCACGTCGAACCTCCTTTTGAGCCTTGGAAGTGAAGCCCAACCCAAATTTGTTTGACTTGAAAGGGATATCAAGGAGTTGTCCCAAAATGGTGTAGCCTCCGTCTTTAAAAACAACACGAGCATATTTGAGAGAGGCCATCCTCGGTGTATCTTTAGCAGCATTAGGAGTGTCAGGAGTGGCCTTGGAAACAACAACCATGGGAGAGACCACTTCAAAGGCTTGATAAGGGGTTTCAAAGAACTCTCCATCCATTTCAAAATACTTGAATTAATTCAGATGACTGATCATAAACTCTTCTTCTCTGCATACAGTGACATTTTTCCCCTTGACCGGATAGTTCAACTTTTGATGTAGTGTGGAAGTCATCACACCTGCCCCATGGATCCATAGGAATCCAAGCAGGCATGAATAATCAAGATGGATATCCATCACGTAGAATGTTGAGTTGAAGACTTGAGACCCAACTTTTATAGGGAGGTTAACCTCTGCATGGACCATCCTCTTTGATCCGTCAAAAGCTCTCACCACGATATCACTAGGCTTTAGTACCAAACCTTCACAGTCCAACCTATCTATAGCTCCTTTTGGTAAGTCTTTGAGAGAAGATCTAGTATCCACTAATACATGTGCCAGGGTGGTTCCCTTGCATTCTAGGGAAATATGGAGAACTTTGTTGTGAATCTTCCCCATCGGGGTCAAATCTACACCATAGAACCCTAGACCGTTGTCGGCCGTCAAAGTTGCTACACAATTTTCAAATTGGTTGGCCGTAGTTTCTTGTGGGACATGTGCACTTTTCAAGAATTTTATCAGGGCTTGAGCATGTGCCTCGTAACATAGTAACAAAGACAACATGGAAATCTTCGAGGGTATTTACCCCAACTGTTCCACTATCTTATAGTCACTTTTTTTAATAATTTTTAAATTCTCCTCCATCTCTTGGGTAGATGGGTCCTCAATATCTTTTGTGGGTTCCTCGGTCAGGGTAGGCTCAGTCATTTTTTCCTTTCCTAGAGTATCAAGAACAAGTTTAACAGCAGTAATACGAATGGGTGTAGTTGTGGTTGTCAGAGGTGAAATCTCTGGAGAGAAGATCCTCCTCGTCCTAGTAACTTTACTTGATCCAACAATGTTTGTAATGTAATCAGTTTTATCTTCATCAATCCATGCATCTTGTTTGATACCATGGTAATACACTTCCTCCCCAAAATTCCATGGCACAACCTTATCAGAAGAGTAGGGGACTGGCCCTGATGTTGTAATAATTAGTGGAGCTATTCTTGGTTCAACGGGATTCCTAATAGGACCTTTGGATGTGATCCTAATAGGTTTGTTTGAGATAGTAATGATGGACACGTCTTAAAATTCTTGAGATACACTTTGGGTCAAATTTTTCATAGATGGAGTTTTTTCAAATAGAATCTCATGGCTATCCATCAGGTGTTGGACACCTTTCTTCAGCCATTCACAACCATTAATTTGTACTACAAAACATCAATAGTCTTCAAGGCAACCGGGGAATACCCCGACTTTCAACAAATTCTTTTTAATACACTGTAAAGGAGTGGTCAAATCTTTGATGGAGGAAACAAAAGAGGTATCTTCAATAGTATTGACACCCTTACCATGATTTGGCATGGGCGTGGTCATAACATTGGGAGTTGGAGGAGGGTCGAATATAATTGTCTTATTATCAATGAGGTCTTGTATTTTGTTCTTTAGAGACCAACAATCATTAGTATCATGTCTGGGTCTATTTGAGTGGTAAGTGCATTTGGCATTTGGGTTGTATTTTGGGGAAGCAGTGTTAGGGTTGGAAGGGGGATCTCGCAAGGTCACCAAATCAGCTTTCAATAGGTGTTGTAGAGCTTGAGATAGTGACATGTTGATTTTGATAAATTGTCTCCTCGGGATGTTTGGTAATTGTTGACGCGGACATTGAGTTGGAGTTGGATTGGAGATCAAAACTGCCCCTACTACATGATGATGGTCATTCTTTGCACGACATCTTGACCCATACACAACATTAGTCTCTTTTTTACCAACAATTGGATTTTTCACAGCATTTTACGTGGAGGCCATGGGATCTTCCCACTTTTAATCCCGCTTTCAACCCTCTCACCAGTTAAGATCAATTTAGAAAATCCGGATGATGAACTTTTAATTAGCAAGTTGAAAAATCATTCAATAAATGTCCCCATAAACATATCTACCAATTCCATATCACTTAATTGTGGCTACACCCTGCAAGCCAAGTCTTTCAACTTTTGAGCGTACTCTTTGAAGCCCTCATTTGAACCCATGGTCATGCCATGCAATTGCACCCGGGTTAGCGCAAGATCAGCGTTATATTGATATTGGCGGTAAAAGGTAGTGGCCAAGTCCTCCAAAGTATGGATGTTTTTTCCTACAAATTGGTAAAAACCACTCCAATTGTGTCCCCGATACACTCTCTTGGAAAAAGTGCACCCATAGTTTCCTATCAGCGGTGTGCCGCTAGATTTTACCGACATAAGATCTTAAATGAAGCTTCAGACATGAAACTCCATCATACTTGGAAAAGACTGGGAACTTGAATTTGTAGGGAATGACTACCACATGTACGAAACCGAAGACTTCAAAGTCCAAGCCAGGCATAGCTTGGATCTCCACAACTTTAATTCTATCTTCTAGATGCTTATATTTTCGTCAGTCGGCGGGTATTACTCATTAGTAAAATCTTCTTCTTCAGATATTTGATTGTTTCCACCCCTAGCACGGGTACTCCTAGCATCTTCATCTTGATTTTCATCCTCTTCAACTTGGACTTGTCTGGCGGGCCCTTTAGTCCTCTTCCCCATGTTGATTACAACTTTCTTCTTTGTCTTCTTCTTTGTAACAAGAAGAGTCATCATTTCTTGCTACCCCTTTGCTAAGTTGTGTAGAGTCTCTTAGAATTGAGAGTGTTGATTTTGCAAATCCTTAAGAGTTTTCTCGATATATATCTTATACGGAATTAAACGGTAAAAAAATGAGGAAACATGTGTCAGAAAACCTGCTTATGATATGATGCATGTTATTCTAATGCAATGTTTTAAAGGATTTTAAGAAATTTAAATTTGCTAGAAAAAGAGAAGACAACCAACAATAATTGGATTAATAAATTTATAAATTACAAATGCCTCTCGGGCTTACAACAGAAAAAACAAAAAGGTTTCAAAATGATACAAAATAAACTCAAAATGATTCAAGCTTTCCATGGGTGTATTCTCTTTGGTGCAATATAGGCATTCAAACTACGCTCTTCATGAAGTTGCCTCATGAGCTCCAAAACCTTCTTCTCGCTTGTGTATAGTTGTACTTCAAAGGTGACTTGTTCCCCTTTAACTTGAATACAAGATATTTGCAATTCCTTGAAGTCGGTAGGAATGTCAGGATGAAGAAGAGTGTAAGGGGTGTCTCCCTCAATAACGGGCTCCATAATCACAGGTAGGATGGCTGGGTAAGGCATCATGAGGTTTTGAACATGAGTTTGTATCCACTTGAGGTAAGGCTCAAGAGGGATGGAATTTTTATGCCCCTGAGTCTTGCTATCCACCTTGTTTACCATTCTCTAAGATCGTATGAACCTTTAACATTAGCCTTGGACGTCGCCTTTGTAATCGAATACTAAGCCTTCGATGAGCGCATCATGGGGACCATCTCTTTGCGCATACCCAAACTGTCGTAATGCAAGAGAAGAGTTATAGGTAATACCTACCCTAATTCCCAAGAGTGGAACATTATGGAACTCCCCACAATGGTCAACGATGGTAATATACTCCAAAGATCGGGAACACACATGAATATCCGAGTGTGAGAGTGACATCATCCTTTGAGACCATGTCAAGCCTGGTTCATTTTTCAATGTTGATTTGGGTAGGTGCAAAATAAGCCACCTAGACAGCAATGAAATATAACACAAAAGAGTCCCTCTCTTCTCCATGGTGCGAGTTTGAAAACATTGTATAATGTATCCAAGCAAAGTAGGTACGAGGTTATGAGTGAGAAAAACCTTGACGGAATTCACATCTATGAGTTGGTCCATATTGGGAAATGAAACCATACCATATATTAAAAGGGCCAAGACATCCTCAAAATCATGAAAATCCCCATCTTCCCAAAATAATCAAGCCTTCTCTAACAGGAACTTGGCTAGAAAATCTTTAACTCCACTCCTTGTTTCCCAATTTGCCACAATGTCGGATCTCTTCAAATGAAAGGATTTGGCAATAACTTTAGGCTTTGGAGTTTCCTCTACACCGGTGAATGGTATTTGATCAAGCACATGCACTCCTAGCAGTTGAGAGAATTCTTCCAATGTAGGCACCAATTGGTAGTCGGGGAATGTGAAGCAATGATGAATACGATCAAAGAACTCAAAAAGAAAACCCATCATTTCTTATTAAAAGCTTGAGGTAGCAAAGTTGAGAAGTCTGTAGCAACTGGTTTTTTAATCAGAGTCGCCACTATTAGTTTTTATTTTAGGGAAGGGAATCTAACAGAAAACCCTATTCGCAGATAAAGATTCTAGGTTTCGAACTTATTTAGACGAAAGGAAGGTGTTACGCACCTTTCATCTACCATGTTCACAAGGATACTGGGTTTTAGGTTTGAGTTGGGGTAAACAGGGTTTTAAATATTATTAAGGGAAAAGAGTTTTAATTTTTAATAGGGGAACTCGCTACGATTTTTGATCGTATGTCTACGTATCCTCTTTTGAGGAATCAGAGTCCCAATTCGTAGTTCGTATGGGGTTGGTTATTTTAGGGATTTGCAAACATATTTTGAATGACCTCGCACTTTAGTCGAGAGTGATGATTGCGGAGATTTTGACAAAATGCACGGTAAGTCAAAATTTGTTTGAAACCATTTTGCAAAAACAATTGGTTAGCTTAGTTTATTCCAAAAAAATAGTTTGATGATTTGTTAGTGTGTTTTATTGTGTTAATCGCGAAGATCTTGATTAATGCATGATTGAAAAATATTTTAATGCACCTAATATAGTAAAATGATATATGCAATTTTGATATAAAATAATTTATTTGTTAGTATATAAATAATAATGTAATTATTTATAAGCAATAAACAATATTTACATAGCAAATAAAATATAAGAGTAGTAAATAGAGAATAAAATTATAATATATAATAATTATGATATAATAATAATAATAATAATAAATCAATATTGATAATAATAATAATTATTATTATAAATAATATATATATAATATATATATATATATATATATATATATATATATATATATATATATATATATATATATATATATATATATATATATATATATATATATATATATATATATATATATATATATATATATATATATATATATATATATATATATATATATATATATATATATATATATATATATATATATATATATATATATATATATATATATATATATATATATATATATATATATATATATATATATATATATATATATATATATATATATATATATATATATATATATATATATATATATATATATATATATATATATATATATATATATATATATATATATATATATAATATTTGAAAGAATAAATGAATTATAAAAGAAAATTATTAAATTAAATTCAGGGGGTTCAATCTTAAGTTAAAGAGTAAAATAAGGGGTGTTAATAAGTATTTTGGGTTGGGCCCAAAGATGAGTTCTGGACAGGGGTGTGTGTTTTGTTTGGTGGTTTAGCAAAAGGGCATAAAGAGGGGGTGTAAAGAGGAATGGGCTTATCCCATTACACAAACTTGAAGGGTCATGGATGATTGAGTGTGTGAGGGTCTACTGGTTCCTATGGAACAGACTGGGCCCATGGCCGTCTAATAAGAATCATGTGGATGAGATATGAGGGAGTATTCTATTGTGAACCGGCACACATGGAATTGAAACAGATTTAACATTTTTGTTTAACACATTTTATTTTTGTTCTGGTTATAGTATCATCTCTTTCTTGCTCTTGCGGGACACTCTTATCTCTTTCTTACAAACTCTTTCCATCTTCTAAAAAAACCTAGCGTCGAACGTCTCAGCGGCGGCTCAAGAATTTGGTCCTCCTCCCACCATAACCCTACCCAATTGACCCCACAAAACCCCAATCAATAGTAGAACAACAAAAGCTACGTTTGTATTCTTACACCTCTTGCGATTCCGCTTTCCTATCTTCGAGCTTCTGGATTTCTGACCCTTTCCTCCTTCGAATTTTGCAGATTCTGGTTGGCGTATGAAGACGTTGTAATGGTGGCGGACGATGAGGAGATGGTAGTGGCGATTAGGGTTTCAGATGTTGAAACCTTAATCGTTATCTACCTTGGTCTTCAACAAATTGCGGCAGTACTTATTCTTCTTCGTCTTCTTTCATCACCAATTCTTTTCTCTTCTTTGGAATTTCTCCTCCTTCTCTATATTTCAAGCTCCGCCTCTGTTCTTCAAATTCTTCGTATTTATAGGTCTTGATTAAAATTAGGGTCAATTGTTGTTACGAGTTTTAGTTAGCCTTGATTTAGGGATTAGAAAAAAATTAGGGATTGGATTTTAGTTGTAATTTATTTGGAATTGATTCTGTATATTAGAGATTTAATCGTTTTAGGGTTTGTACTGTAAATTTTGTAATATAATTGATTTCTATATTTTGTAAGATTTGAATTTGATTGAATGTAATTCTGAGATTCTGAGATTTTTTTTAATTTATTTTGATTGAAATTCTGAGACTTAGTTTGTAATAAAAGTTGATTTTATTTGTTTTAAATCTAAACAGTACTTGTTAATAAAAAACATGCTTAAATTTTCTTAAATGGGTACAGTAACTGTTTTTCAACATGGGCATGCGCTTATGCATTTCAGTCTAGCAAATGTTTTGAATTTGGGCCAGCCAGCATTTTCGTTTTATCCAACAAAAAATTTATTACAATAAAACATTTTCTTTTAAGGACCTTGTGCCTCAAACTACTCAGTAATTTTCTTTTGTAACAAAAAATTTTTTTAAATAAGGACTGGGCCCAATAGATCTGTTATGAAACAGATTTGTTTGGCAATCATTAACAAAAACTCTTAATAACTAATAAAATATTTAATGAAATAATAAAATATTTCAGTAATAAAAATAATCAATTACGATAACTCTTTTAATATTTTGTAAAAATATTTATGAATAATTTACGAAATAGAAAAAAGTATAATGATAACTTTTCTAAAAAGCAACAAAAACGTCAAATAGGCTGATCAGAAATCTCAATGGGCCTGGTTCATATCTCTTAAGCCTTAAAAAATTTTACGCACACCCCCTCTTTGCTATTTAATAAACAAAAAAAATGGAAATGGGCCAAACGAAATGGACTAAAATTTCACCTCCCCTTTTACTAACAACAATAATACTTAAATGGTCTTAGTTAAGAACTTAATAATTATTTTTTTAAAATCATTTTCCATATTCGAATCTCATGGGCCACTGGCCAGCATGCTTCGCGAATGGGTTTATGAGTCTTTCTGATTTAGAAAGCCCCACTTTCTCGATTAAAATACAGTTTTCTTACTAATTTGAATTCTTTTTAAGAATGGTCCGTCAGATATTGTTGTACCATCCTTAATTAAACGTTTCTTTATTATTTTAATCTTGAAAAATAAAATCATCGAGGTAGGACAAATTTGGAGTACGACAGCTGCCCCTATTCAATTATCTTCCAATCGAATAGCGTGAGAATATATGAATCTTGTGCATGTTGATTGGGAGTTTATTGAATACTTGGAATACCCGAAATTTTTTCCGACGATCATAAGGTTACACTGATACAGCATACCCTTACTAGTATCAAGGAAGTAGGCAAAGCTGATGATGTATCGCTTACTAGGGTTTGATAACGAGGCAGACAATTTTGAACTTAAGAGCGCAATTTTGTATGTCTTGGTTTGGTTTTGATCATTCCCCATTTGGAGGATGAATACAACAATGATTGATGATGATGGCTGCTTGAAGACTGAGGCCATGGGTTATGTTTGTGGATCACTTCATGACGTTTGAGGCGATTGGCTAGATTTTTCTTTGTTTTGTCTCGAGCATCGTTGCATGAAGTCTGAGGCGATGGTCTATGTTATGGAATAAAGAAACACATTTATGCATGAAGACTTAGGAAATGGGTTAGGCTCGCAAATTGATGCGTGATGTCTGAGGAAAAAGGCTAGATTTTGTGGAATAAAGAAACACATTATGCCTTGAAGTCTGAAGCAATGAGCTAAATTTTTGTTTTCGAACATCACTGCATTAAGTCTGAGGAGATGGTTTGGAGCGTGGGATAAAGAAACACATTGCTGCCTGAAGTCTAAGGAAATGGGTTGGGTTCGCAAATCGATGCGTGAAGTTTGAGGCAATAGGCTAAATTTGTATTTTTGAGCACCGCTGCATGAAGTCTGAGTCGATGGTCTGTGTTATGGAGAGAAAAAATACATTGTTGCATGAAGTCTGAGGAAATGGGTTAAATTTGCAAATCGTTGCGTGAAGTCTGAGGAGATAAGCTAAATTTTATTTTTGAATATCGCTGCATGAAGTCTGAGGCAATGATATGTGTAGAGGAATAAGGAAACACATTGTTGCATGAAGTTTGAGGAAATGGGTTAGGTTTGCGAATCGTTGCGTGAAGTCTGAGGCGATAAGATAAGTTTGTTATTTTTTAGCATCGTTGCATGAAGTCTGAGGAGATGGTTTGGACCTTGGAACAAAGAAACACATTGCTGCATGAAGTCTAAGGCAGTGGGTTTGGTTCGCAAATCGCTGCGTGAAGACTGAGGCAACGAGCTAAATTTTTTATTTTTTGAGCATCATTGCATGAAGCCTGAGGCGATGGTCTGGATCTTGGAATAAAGAAACACATTGTTGCATGAAGTCTGAGGCAATGGGTTAAGTTCGCAAATCATTGCATGAAGTCTGAGGCGATGAACTAAATTTGGTTTTCGAGCATCATTGCATGAAGTATGAAGCGATGACCTGGGTTTGTAAGGAACTCATCACTACAGGAATGCTTAGGTGATGGGCTGTACGTGTCACTTCATGAAGACTTAGGTGACAGGTTGAATTGTAGGAGAAGCATTTTGTTGGTTAAACCTTAGATAGTTAAATCGAGAGTGAGACTATTTGTTTGTTGTGTGATATAGGCGTATGCTACCTGATACCGGGATGGAACCCCAGAGTGTGTGTATTGAATGTTAGTATATGTATGCAAGATGTGTGATGTTTGACATTGATATGGAACCCTGAGCGTATGCATATTGAATGTTGAAATGTATAATGCATGTATGCTATACAAATTGTATGTATGAAATATGTGCCAGATGTGCATATGCCTTGAAAATGTAATAAAGAATATCTCTGGCATTTCTTTTTTAAACCATTGGCTTAGAGTTACCAATCCCCTGGCGTTGTATCGTTGCAGCTTTGTTGAATTTGAATGCAGTGAACAATCTTAGCAAAATTTTGAACATTGATTTTGTATCGTGAGCGCATGTGTAGAAGTAGGTGTAGACGTAGGTAATGGCATATGCATAGATTTTTACGTTGTAAGCGCAGGCGTAAGCATGGGCGTATGTATTGGCATATGTGTAGCCTTTTATGTTGTAAGCGTAGGCGTAGACATGGACATGTGTGTAGACTTTTTATTGCGACTGCAAGCATAGGCGCAGACGTATGTGCGGATGTAGACTTTTTGCATCGTGAGCATATACATTGCCGTAGACATGTGTATGGATGTAGACGTGGATTTTCTTTCAATCTTTTTGTAACCAAAATGTTTTTTCGATGTTTTGTCAATTGCTTTTATTTTGTTAATTTCCCAAAATGATTTCAAGATAATATTCACAAGTAATGATCGTAGTATTTTGTAAACAAGTATGAGAAAAGAAAAAAATGCAATTTGAAAGATTCAAAGCAAGTAAATGTTTTATTGATATGCCTCTGAATAGGCTAGAATATAAGATGCAATTCCTAGGAAGAGGTAATTACAGAAAGTTTTACAACTATAAATGGAAATAAAGAATGATAATTGATGCTGCTGTTCCCCAATATCCTTTTAATGATCTTAACTCCTTTGCTTATGAGTTGTATGATTCAGATCTCTCTCTCTCCCTTCGTGGTTCATAGTCGCAGTTCCTAGATCGCAGTCTTTTTGTTCTTTATTTCTTTGTATGAAATCCCTAAGTTTTTCCTAGATTTCCCTTTTCTGGTTTTCAATCCACCGGGATAATTTTTTGTTTATATGCCCCTAATTTTTGCCTGGAATGCCCTTTAGGGTTTTCGATCCACCGGGATGCTCCTTTTTTCCTTAGTCGCCTGTTTGAGGTTCGAGCTTAGCGAGCTTCTTATACATAATATTTTTTAACTGCATCTGAGTTTTCTGTATGCAGTGGTTATTCCCCATCCATTGTTGCGAGGCTAAGACTACCACCGACGAATGTTGTTTTGACTATGTACGAATCTTCGTAGTTTGGGGTCCATTTACCACGTGGGTCAAGGAGAGGTAGCAGGATCTTCTGGAGCATTAGACCATGTTGTAGTTCCTCTTGTGGACTACACTATTATTTAGAAATAATTTCAAGGCTAATTTTCGTAGAGTTTTCTTGTCGATGCTAGAGGCATTATCTGGATGTTCTTGTTTTTCAAGGTACTTCTTTATATCGTAAAACCAAGGCTTGTTGTATAGCAAGGCAATGTGAGGGCTCTTCGAAGTGTTTGTTTGTGATGCGCGGTTCATAGCTGATATAGTCACCAGAGCGTATGCCATTTGATTTTTTTTCATGGGGTGTCACTGAAAGGGATCTTTGTGAATTTCATAGTCAGTTTTCAAAACACGATCCCGATATGGAATAAGTTTTGGATGTTTAGTATCCCATTCGTTGTTGACTTGGTATATGGCTAGCAGGGTATTTTTTAGAGAGGTCAAAATTTCCTCTATATCATGCCCCCGTGTATTTGAAGCCCCGTCGAACATGAGTATCCAACATGCCCCTAGCTCGGGTTTTTCGTTAGGTCCTGGTATTTCGTAGTTTCTTATCTTTACAGCACTGTCTATATTTAACCTTGGCCTGTTTATGTAGGAACAAGTAAATATGTGCAATAATTTGATCATCCTCTTTGTGACTCCGCTCTAACATTGCCCCTTAGCTTGGTTTCTTCCGGATCTTCTTCCGGATCATCCCATGTGCTCAGATTAATGGTCTTAATAGCCTCTTGATATGGTTGTATATTGTTAGCCGTTCATTTTATTTCCCTCGCCATTTTCTCAGAGAGTTCAAGATCTTTATCATCTTCCTCTTTAGCTTTGTTGATAGGAACATCAAAATTATATTGGGTCGCAGCAGTAACATTATCGGTGGCTTTGGGCATGAACTTGCACACTTATCATGTTTTGGTGCAGATTTAATATATGAGATTTGAAAATGCGTATGCAGAGAAAGTATTTCCATTTTTAAGTTTTAGATATAAATGCAACATGAAGAAATGCATCTTAATTGAAAACAAAATATAACTTTATTAATCGTAAATATTTTCTGAAACAAAACGGGGAACCCTTACAAGCAACCCCTATGTCTCGGGCTTGACATAGGTTCTTTCAAAAACAAGAAAAATTACTTAGGAAAGAAAAAGATCTCAGGAATCTCTACGGCAATCCATCTTTTGAGTTCTTTTCCTGACGTGCATTCTCAGATGAAGTCAGTTGCCTTCTCGGTGTTGGCTTTGTTGGATATTATTGACACATGTCCGCCATGCTCTACTCCCTTGTTGACAAAGGTCTCTTGGATTAGAGGAACATGTGCTTCGCTCTTCAGAGAAACTTTATATTTTTCTTCAGGGCATGGTCTGAATTGGACTATGCCCTGGTCCCTTAGCCTTTGTAGCGTTCTTTCGAAAGCTTCATTGTGTTCTAGCGAGAATCCATATCCCAACAGATATTCTTTCAGCAAGTTTGTCGGGGTTTTTGCTCGTCTGCTTGCTTCAAAGTCAGTGAGTACTTCAATTGCATTTATTTTCGCCCCATTGTGCGAAGGCATAGGGTCTGATTTGATGTTGGGCTTCTCAAAAGTGGTGTCCCGAGATTCCAACAAATCTTGGACCTTGTGTTTGAATGGCCAACACTGTTCTATGGTACGTCTAGAAGAATTAGCATGATACTCACATCTGGCATTGCCATTGTATCTTCGTGGGAGTGGCCCGACTGGGGGAGCCAGAGGCTTGAGTTCCACTAACGATGCCTTAACCAGCTGTTGCAATAACTGGCTAGGTGGCATAGGGAGTGGATCAAATTTCCTGGGTGGCCTTCTGCCTTGCTGCTGCCCTTGCGGGATCACTAATGGTTGTTATACCCTGTGTTGTGATGTTGCAGCATTAATTTCTCCCTCTTTTCCTTTGGGGAACTTTGAAGCGGGCCGCTTTGAATTGTAGGGAGCATTTGATGGTCCCCCTGATATCTTCCCACTTTTTATTCCAGTCTTGATTCTTTCTCCGATAGTTACTAGGTCTGAGAACCCCGAAGAGATACTTCCTACCATCTTCTCATAATACAACCCTTGCAAAGTCCCCATGAATGTGTCTACTAATTCTTTCTCTAATAGTGGTGGTTGCACATGGGATGCCAACTCCCTCCATCTCTGAGCATACTCTTTGAAGGATTCTTCTTTCTTCTGGGACATATTCTGGAGTTGCATGCGGGTAGGCGTCATGTCCAGGTTATATTTGTAATGCTTTAGAAATGCATTAGCAATATCTGCCCAGGTTCCAATATGCATTTGCTCCAATTGCATATACCAGTCTGAAGATGCCCCACTCAGGCTATCTTGAAAATAGTGAATCATTAACTTCTGATCATGGGCATGGGCATGCATCTTTCTGCAATACATACGAAGATGATTTCTTGGAAAAGTGAGCCCCTTGTATTTTTCAAAGTCAATCACTTTGAACTTTGGTGGGATCACCACATCAGGAACTAGACCCATTTCGAGGGCGTCTACTTCAAAAGTGTCAAAACCCTTCACAACTCTTAATCTTTCCTCCAGAGCTTTATACTGATTTATTACTAGTGGTTTATCAACAGCAAGAGTACCAGTCGTCTTTAAGGGTGCTTGGTTGGCATCCTCTGGGTCGTGATCTCCGTATTGTAGGTCTGAGTTGTTGTCTGTATTGTTGACTTGAATTTGTAGGGTATGTGATGCCCCTGCTTTTGGTGGCTGTGAGACAAACTCTTCAGTTTCGACTTCTTGTTGGTCCATGATGGACTTTTCGAGTCCTGCTTCTGGCTCTTTCCTTAGTTGGTGACCGCTTGATGCACCAATAGTTTGGGCTACTTCTTCGAAAGCTACCCTGGGAATCTGGTCTTGCCTGTCAATGATGTTCTTCAAAGCTAGGAAAACTTGACTCAGATCTCCCTTCATTGAAGTTACATCTCCCTTTACTTGGTTGAGATCCTCTTTGAATGCAGCCTGAGTTTCCTCTATTTTCTCCATTGCTTTTTGTTGATAGGCCCTTGTTTGATATGGAGGCCAAGGAGGTGGAGATCTTCTTCTACCAATGGTTTAACTAGAGAGATTTTTTTTGAAAAAAATGAGTTTTGATATGATATGCAGTTGTTCATGAATGCATGCATGCGAACGGACGTGTATGAACATGAAATGGTTTCTTGTGTTAAGTGTCTTATTCACTTGGGTACATGCTTGTCTTTTGCTTATTTTTATTCGGTGATCAACTTAAAAATAGATACGCAAAGGAGATGTGGAAACAAAATGCCTTTATTGAAGGTAACATAATTCAGATATTAAAAAATATTACAATCTTAAACCAAAACTTTATTTGCGTGAAATCAAGCAAAGGGGAATAAGTCTTCTAGGTGCGCCTGCAGATATCTTCTCTTGAAACTATCCATCTTTGCTTGACAAAGCTTGAAAAATTCTTTAGCACATTATTTTTGTTTTGTGGCTTTGATTTCAGACATGTTTGGTGTGTTGACGTGGACAAGTTGTTCCCTTCGGTATCCATTTATTAAAGACAGTCACCGAGATCTTTAGTTTATTATTATTTTTTGTACCCCTGTGAATAAGGAAAATAAAAAGAAAAGGGTGAAGAATATATGAAATGTATGACGAATATATGAAATGTATAAATACATAGGTGTAGGGTTGAGTGACAGGATTTTTGTAATAAGTACCCCTGTAGGGACGTACGGTTCAGTGACGGGGTTTTTGTGATAAGTACCCTTAGAAGGTAGGCTCCTTAATTTTGACCTACGGTTGGTTTACCCTCCAAAAATGTCACTTCCTTAAGGGTGTCATGAATAACACGAGAGGGAAAAGGCACAAGGGCCTCCCTTAGGTGGAGCCTTTTTACGGAGTCATGGGTTTTTAGGTCGAGGTCGTTACAAAAAGTCATGGGTGTCCTTCCAAAGTCCTGCTCGTCAAGAGATTATCTCTTGATAAGTATTTCTTTTTCTGAAGTCCTACGACTCTAGGCGAAGTCGTCACATAAACTCGCAGGGATGATGTACCCCCTAAGCTAATAGACGAACCTTCTTTCTAAGGGTTATATTGAAAATATTTTTTTAAATAAAAACCCGTCACACATCAAATATATAATAATAAAGAAAAATAGACAAGAAATAAATAAATGCAATAAATATATTAATACAAATAATTAAATAAAAATAAAAACCCAAAAAAGACCAAAAACCTAGGGTTAAGGAGAGTCCCCAACAGAGTCACGAGCTGTAGCAACTGGTTTATTAATCAGATTCACCATTATTAGTTTTTATCCTAGGAAAAGGAATCTAATAGAAAACCCTAATTCGCAGATAGATATTCTAGGTTTCAGACTTTTTTAGACGAAAGGAAGGTGTTAGGAACCTTTCATCTACCTTGTTCACAAGGATACTAGGTTTTAGGTTTGAGTTGGGGTAAATAGGGTTTTAAATATTGTTGTACCCCAAAATTTTCCTTCTTTTCATACACGCATATTATTGGTTTTATGGTTATGGAATAAAGGTATATTTATCAAGCTTCTTCAGGTTACAAGTGACGTTTATTTCATCAATGGATATTCTCAAAGTATTTTATGTGCTAAAGATTGGTTCTTCGTTTTGCAACGATTCGGGGTTCAAAGATTCACAAGTCCAACCCGGCGCGTCATATTCAGGTGTTCTTTCAACAAGATATCTCTGATAACATATTCTCAAATTCAGGTTCGGCTCAAGAGTCAATTCTTTAAAGAAGGTATCCGAATGTGTGAGTTTTCTCGAAGAAATATGGTGAAAAAGTGTGTTGAAAATGTAGTTTTTACGCGCTAAAACATTCATAACTTGAAGATCGTGGCTCGATTTGAAGCCGTTCTGGTGGCCAAAATTCTGTATTGACGTCATCTATGTTTTCATCTCTCACGACTAGAAGTCAATTTCGATCAGAAGGTCTTCAAAAATGCGAATTTATCAAGTATTTTTGTACAGAAAATTTGTGACAGAAGTTTATTTGCGTCATGTTCAGAAAATCATAACTTGATCGATTTTCATCATATCGAGCTGGTTCCGGCGCCAAAATTTCAAAAATTGAGTTGGCTAAGTTTTCTCAGAAGGTATTGAGTTCGAACAGTATCCAAAAAGCCTTCATTTTTTGCTCAGAGTGCGTGTGACGCGCCGAAAATCCTAAATGTTGAATATTATTTCATCTGGGCCGAAACTTCGTAAATTCATAACTCGGTCAATTTTTATCGGATTGAGCTCATATTTTTATACAAGGTCGTGGACTCAGAGATCTACAACTTTTCTTCAAATGTCGAGACCGAATTATGCTCCGATCAATACCAGTTTTTTATTGAAGAACGTGTCAGAGTCGACACTGGAGCCCAAAATAAGTTTGTCTAAGCTGAAACTTCAAAAATTCATAACTAATTCATCGTTTATCCGATTGAGCCCATTTTTGAACAGGAGTTAGTTCTCGATGTCTGCTACATTTTGTTTTCATATTGCAACTTCAAAAATTGCACTTAAGCCCCTGCGATTTAGCCTGGACCGTGACGAACTCAAGTGAACATTGGAGGCCCAATTGCACATTCAAAGCCCATTTTTTCTCTCTAATTTCTATTATATAATCTCATTCTTTTCACACAAACAAAAAAAAGGGAGACAAAAAAAAACCCTTGCCACAACGCTGTCAGAATATCAAATTCTTTCAAGAACCCTAAAACCTTGAAATCCTTACTACAAACCTCCATCCCACTACAAACAAGCCATCCCTGTTACAAACCCACATATCACTACTTCTCCAGTAAGGGTAAGGCTGGTTTGATCTCCATGATCAAAACGGTATAATCATTCATAAATGTCATATCGGTTTTAACATTAAATTTTTTCATATATTGACTTTCTTTGTATTTCATGATATATAGTAATTTATTTAATGTGTTCATGAGATTCAACACTGCAGATTTAGACAGGATCCCATGCAGGTTCATTACAGAATATTGAGGCCAAAACACAAATTGCCAAAACAGAACAACTAACACATGACACCAATCTATGGTGAGGCAGACATCCTGAGAAGGTTAAGGGCGTAGGTTCAATAACCACCCCTATTGGTTTTGATTTTCTTCCTTCCTATTTATCCTTTTACCTATTTTTATTCTTTCTATTTAAAATCTTTTTTCATAAAACTTAACATTTTTCACAAACCTTTGATTTTTCCTCCTAAACTCGAATAATTAATTTTAGGTTTTAATTTAATTTTAGGTAACTTTAATTGTTTTGTAAATAAATTAAAATTAATTAGAATAATTAGGATTTTGTTTCTAACTTAATTCTATTTTCTTTTTTTCTTAAAATAACAAAACACAAAAATAGGCCATTTAATTATTTGTTTTAACTAATTTAATTACTAATTAATTTTGTATTTAATTTTAAAAAACTTAATTCTTTTTTCTTAGAAATAATTAAAAATATCAAAAAAATAATTTTTCTTTCGATTAGGTTAGACGGGGTCAAAACCCTAATTCTCTCTCGTTCTTTATTCGCGCGCGCTTTATTTTATTTTACCATATTAATGTAATTGCTCACAAGTTGTAATAAATTAATTAGGACCTTTTTACTTTCATTTATCGTTTTTTTTAAGGGTTTGTTTTTGGCTATGTAAATACCTGAAGCCTTGTAATAGCTTAGCTTATTTTCCGCACTTTAAATTCCGTAACTATAAACTGTCTAGATGTATGGCTAATAGGATTGTATGGAAAGAATGTCTGGAAAATTAAAACGGTAGATCACCTAATGTGCAAAGATTAAATAACTGAAACAAATCATATGCACATATTCACTCCTAGGGTACTCCTCACTTGGTTGCCTCGGAAAACAGTGGTCATGTCTCTCGAACGTAGGGATACCCTTAGCAAAGACCCTCGGTTAAAATCATCATAAAGATTATGGTCCCTCGATGTCCCTCAAAGTTGCCTATAGTATATGATCTTGTCCCTCAATGTTGCCTACGAATATATAATGACAGTCCCTTCGTAATGCTAAGGTATCCTTACATGTTGCCTTCAATGACCATTACGTCCCTTTCGAATTGACCCTTACAAATTCCAACGACGGTGCTACCTACTCACTAATAGTGGGATAGCGCTATCTAAAGGAAACGATAATAGAAACGATTCTTTTTTCGAGTAGGTAGATAACTGTTAGGTACTTGCTCAAAACAACAAACTTTTCACACTTACACTTTTTTCAAACAAAGTTTTCAAAAACACTTCGTAACACTCTTGAAGACAGAAGCAAGGGTT
Source organism: Vicia faba (assembly GCA_948472305.1). NCBI lineage: Eukaryota > Viridiplantae > Streptophyta > Magnoliopsida > Fabales > Fabaceae > Vicia > Vicia faba. Next base: position 691,950,548 of record OX451739.1, read on the forward strand.
AAATCGAAGTAAAACAAAAACTTTTCAAAACACACAAACACACAAAGAAGCAATTTTCAAAATGATGAGCAAGTACCTAAGAGCCCTTAGAAAACTACAGATAGAAAGGGTGCTAATACCTTCCCTTTCTATAATCTACCCCCCATACTCAAAACATCTCGAAAAAGGATTTTTTCTGTACTTTTTTCCTTTTCCTTTGTTGGATAAAATAAAAGTCGGTGGCGACTCTTGCTTACCGCGACATTTTACGAACAAAAAACACAAAACGCAAACCAGTATTAATAGTCGGTTCTGCCACCGTATCACAGAACTGACGACTCTGCTGGGGACTTAGTAAGTGGGGTATACCTTATGATTAGTTCATCATGTTGCGTCTATTGTTTGATTTGATTGCTTTACTTTTGAAGGCTTTGTATCAGAGTTACTATAGATCCTAACCCGGATTTGGGGGACACCTTTTAGGTAAGTAGCAATAGACTGTGAGGGAACTGTACGGCATAGACATATACGGTTGAAGCAGTAGCTACGTTGATGTGGCACATTGGTTGGTACCGGTATCCCTTGTGGAACAACAAGGAGAATATAGGGCTGCTATATGGGTCATTAAGCATCAATTGGCCTTAGAACCTATAATTGACCAACTTGGCCATAGGAAGTAGTGAGATGCTACACTCATTGAGACCATACTCTCTAGATGGTTCTGGTCGCAACAAAAGATTGCGTGAGCTGAAACTATGACCAACGGAGGATGGTCAGTGATATTGAGAACCTCTAGAACCCGATTACTATTATTAGGACAGGTTGAACCAACTGAACTTAAAGAGGGTAGTACCTAGACTCCATACAAGCCTAAACTTAAGGGCTATTGTGTGACTTGTTTGCCCTTACCATGTTTGCTATCTGTGATACCTGTGGTGTGTTTTTATCATGACATCATGCATCATAACATAACATGGCATATCATACTAACCATTTCAAGGATCTCAAGGGTCTGTGATGTAGGTCATGGCGAACCAGACATCTAGCAACGAGATTTATTTTCCTCTTGCTAATGCTGTCAAAGGATCTTGAGTCAGGGGCTATGACCCACTCGATATGGTGAGCTTGACTCTGGAAGAAGGACTCTCAATGACACGAAGTTTCTTCAATCTAGCTGCAATCAAATTCTAACAGTTTCTTGTTTACCACGCGAGATCCTTGAAAATATTGCATACATATCATTTCATAAGCAGGTTTCAAAGCAGGTATCTCATGTTCTCGCTGTTTATTTCAGCAATGGCTCTCCAACAAGACAACAGAGATCTCCAACCTCAAGATGCCCAGTTCAAGGAATATCTCCTGAATCTATCCAAGTGGCAAGAAGACCTGAAAACACTCTTCGCCGGGAATCTGACCAAGGAACGTCCAGATAACAACACGGATGAACAATTGGAACAATTGCAAGCTGAGATAGAAGTAATGAGAATCCAGATCATGGGGCAGATGGCTCTTATCCAAAACTTAGCTCAAGGACAAGAAGGGCTAAGAGCCTTCCTCAACAAGCTTCACCAAGATGGATGCAGATCCATGAAACAAATAGTTAAAATTATGGATCAAGGCATTAATCAGCCCCCGGTGAGAGAAGAGGTTGGGAACAGACCTTTCATGATTACTACTACATCACAAGCCCAACCACAACCTCTCCAACGACAGCGGGGAAATCGGCATAAGAAGAATACATCTGAAAGGCGCTTCACTGAAATCAACATGTCATTGGATCAAGCATTGCAACGCCTGTTGAAGGCCAAGTTGGTTATATTAAGGGACTCTCCTCAGAATACCAACATAGCCTCCCCAAGGTACAATCCTGATGCTAGGTGTGCATACCATTCCAATAGCCCTGGACATGACACCAACAGCTGTTGGGCGTTGAGAAACAAAATTCAAGACCTGATTGAGGAAGGAGCATTGGAATTCACACAAGACGGTCAGGTTGAGTTCTTCTGCCATCCCTCCAAGGCATACCATCTGAAGTGACAAGTTCTCACAAGAAGACTTTTTGTTCATTAGAATTTTCAATTTGTAATTTTCTTTTGATTGTTCAAACATTTAGTCATGTCAAAACTTTATTATTTCATTAATGCATCGCATATGTCTGTTTTGAATCAATCCATTCGTATTCACTATTTCAAAAAATGAGTTCTTATTTCCTTTTGTGCTGTTCAACTCTCGATTTAAAAACTCTAAGCCTTTAGAGGGAGGATGACAAAAATGATACCACAATCTCTACAGTATGCTTTTGAACAGACCCCGCTGACGATGTACAGGCGTTGTTTCAAATCCTAAACAGTGGAGTTATAAGGAAGATAATCCCTAGTCAACCCCTTTGAGCCAAAGAAGTAGGAGTTTTTCTTTTCACACAAATTAAAACCCTTAATCACAACCTGGGGCAGGGTAGTTTTCTTAGTTAATCCAGGCGCACAATGAATGGCTTCAAAGGCGTCCTTCCAAAACAAAAGATGGTGATGGTTCCCTATAATCGTCAAGACAGGAAGTCATTATCTCTCGAAATAAAAGCCCATTAAGTCAAAAACTATGAAGGAGACTTAAGAAAAAACTGGGGCATCCCGCTGACTGTAATCACAAAAAGAAACAGTTCAGGAAAAAGACAGGGATAATAAAAAAAAAAAGAAAGAGGTCCTACAAACCCTCAACAAAAATGACTGCCTATTCAAAATAAATTGTCAGTATCTGAACCATCACCGGAACATCAAGGATAACATTCCATAACTCAACTGGGGTTCTAAATGCACAATTAGCTGAGTTTAGGATCAAAGAACATCACGAAGAACGGGTGGGTACAAATAAAATTTGAGCCTTTATCCTTTGTTTCTTGAACCGTGAACCAGGCTACGTTATAACCCTTAAAAGTCCTAGCTGAAGCATGGGTTAGTTCGAAAGCATACTGTTACAAAAGGTATCATGACTCCTGTAGGACTTGCGGTAAATCCTGAGTTGACATCACACTTTTACAAAAAAAAACTTGTTTTACTAAAAAATGAATTTTCAAACTTCAAGACAGACATAAGCTTTGCATTCTTAAAATAACATTGTTTGCATATGACTATTTATTCAACAACAGAGAAATTTGCATGACGAATATCTAGTGAACAAAAATCTTCTCAATAAAAAGGATCACCTCAAGTGGAAAAAACACTTAAAACCAAGGGGAACGACATGATCATTGTCCATCATCTGGGGAAGTCAAGTCAAGATTCAAGGAATCTCTCAAAGATGCCAAATAGCCAGGGGCAGATCTCCATCTGAATCACTTGGAGCATTGGACATGAATTATAGCAACGAATCTTGTATGATCAAACGAACATCTTCTTGTAGTGTGGCAACACAACACTACCGACAGTGACAACTCCCTACACCCTGAGAGCGTGGACATAGTCAAAAAATACTGTGCATGAACAAAGACCCGCTAGGTTGAGACACCAAGGCAAAACAAGGGCGTCCCAGCGAACCAAACGGTTCGGGCAAAAATTAGGGATAAAAACAAAAAAGATTTGTACACCTGGCAAGTCGAAAACCTGAGAAAGCGGCTTGGGCAAAAAAGGGTATCCCGGTGGACTGAAAATATGAAAAGACAGTCCAGGAAAAATTTAGGGATTAAAGCGTACGACTATGTCCCGTTATCTTGTCACTTTCCTATCAGTAGAAGACTTATCATTCTGATCGGTAGTTTCCAAGCACCTCATATGTTGGGATGACACTCAATCCACTAGGCCTCCGCAGGAACTTTCTCGAGTAGGTACAGGGGCAGAAAAGTCTTAATGCGAAGTCATTGTCATATCCTCAGCACGCGTCCTAGTAACATCTACACTCCTCACAGAGTAAGAAATATCCAAAAGCAGTGGTGTTAATTCTCCCCAAGCAGAGTTCATCTTTCACCAACAATGGAAGACCATCCCAGTGGAGTTTATTTCTTCCACAAACAGAAATTTTATCCCCGACAGAGTTCATCATCGCCGGAAATGGTAATTCATCCCCAACCGAGGTTATTGCTCCAAATCAGCGGATCTTCTGATAGAGTATCTCTTCCCCACAGAGTCATTTTTTTCTCGCCAATTTTTTCTCTAGCGGAATTATTCTTCGGCCAAGTTATTCTCAAATCATCTTCGATTGTTATCCCCAGCGAGCGAAACTCTTTATTCTCCAACAACAGTCAGGGATTTATTTTTCCAAACTCGGACGTGCCACAATAGAATTTCATGTTCATGTATCATGACGTACGCATACATATTGCATACAACATAATCTCATTAATTTTGAGAACATCTTCATACAATGCATGTCATGCATCATATACGATTAATCATGTACCTTTTCAGAAAAGATGGTTATCATCAACAACTTCCAGCAAGTTCAAGATTAACTCCGGAAACTAAACAGAGTAATTATCTACACGATCAAATGCAGCTTTACACGGGTTCGTCACGAAGAAATCTTACACGGGTTTCTCCTAAATGCAGCTTCACACGGGTTTATCCTGAAAAATCTTACACGGGTCCTTTCTCATATATTTCTGAATGAAGTTTTACACGAACTCATCCCAAAGTAACCTTACCCAGGTTCCTCCTGAAGTTTTACATGAACATATCACAAAGTAACCTTACTCAGGTTCCTCTTGAAGTTTTACACGAACTTATCACAAAGTAACCTTACACGGGTTCCTCCTGAAGTTTTACACAAACTTATCTCAAAGTAACCTTACCTCGGTTCATTCTGAAGTTTTACACGAACTTATCACAAAGCAACCTTACCCAGGTTCCTCCTGAAGTTTTACACAAACTTATCTCAAAGTAACCTTACCCCAGTTCATTCTGAATTTTTACACGAACTTACCACAAAGTAACCTTACCCAGGTTCCTCTTGAAGTTTTACACAAACTTATCCCGAAGTAACCTTACCCAGGTTCCTCCTGAAGTTTTACACAGACTTATCCTGAAGCAACCTTACCTAGGTTCCTCCTTACAATTTCCCGATGTAGTTACACCCTGTGATCGGTGGGAATAGAACTGACTGTTTTTTAATGTTGGTTCGCGTTTGCGTTTGTTTTTGAAAAATGTCGCGGTAAGCAAGAGTCGCCACCGTCTTTTATTTTATCCAACAAGGAAAGGACAAAAGCACAGAAAAATTCCTTTTCGAGATTGTTTCTCGGGTTCGGGAGGTAGATTATAGAAATGGAAGGTGTTAGCACCCTTTCTATCTTTGGTTATCCACGGACTCTTAGGTACTTGCTCATTGTGTTTTCAAAAGTTTGCTTTTCTTTGTGTTTGTGGGTTCGAAAAGAGTTTTTTGTTTTGAAAGGGGTGTAAGTGCGAAAAGTTTTGTTTTGTTTTTAAAAGGAGCAAGTACTTAAGAACATCTACCTACTCAAAAAGGAATTAAACTGTGCAAATGTCCTTTAGACAGTGCTATCCCACTATTGAGGAGTAGGTAGCACCATCGTTGGAGTTTTTGGGTCAATTCGATTAAGGGACATGTGGTCACTAAAGCAATGTTAGGATGCCTTAGCGGTAACCCTAACGTATTAGATCATTTTATCCGAGGCAACTGTTTCGAGGCAACTTATGATCTTTGGACAAGAGGGCGACCTCTAAAATTTCCTATACTCAATGACCACGTTCGAGGCAACCAAGTGAGGCGTACCCTAGGAGTGGCATGTGCAAATGTGTCAATTTTCAGTTATGTTATCTTTGTACATGTTATGGTGAGCTACGGTTGATTTTAAGTTAAGATAGATCTTGTCATGCATAGCCTATTATTCATACATCTAGCAGTTAATGGTTGCGGAAAATAAAACTAAGCTATTACAAGGCGTCGGGTATTTACATCGCCAAAAACAAACCCTTGAAAAAGTAAATGCGAAAAAGTAAATAAAAGCGATAAATAAAAGTCCTAAATTAAAGCTATTACATCCTCAGAGCAGTTACAATATTGAAATATGAATCAAAAATAATACGCGTGAGAAAAATTGAATCGGACAGTTTTTAGGGTTTTGACCCTTTTTTTAAGAAAGAAGGAGGTTTTTTGTTATTTTTTGAATTAAAGAAATTAGTCTAAATTAATAATTGAATTAATTAATTAAAATAAAAATATTTTTGGTTTTTTGTTATTTAAGGAAATAATAAAAAAAATGGTTAAAAGTTATTAAAAACCCTAATTCTACATTAATTTTATTTTGTTGCAAAAATGTTAAAATTATACCTAATTAGAAACTAAATTAATTGGTTAATTTTTATTTACAAAAAATAGTGAAATAGTGAAATTAATAAAAATATCATTTTTTAGGTTTTCTGATTTTATTAGGAAAATATTAATTATTTTAGTTAGTAGTTAATAAAAACAAATCAAGTAAATAAATAACATGTTAAAAGAAAAGAAATAAAAAAAAGAGGCAAACTCAGGGGGTTTGGACCCAAAGAGGATGTTTGATCAGCAGTTTTTGAGGCCCACTTGCTGCAAGCCTGCGTTTGACTTTTGTGATTTGCTATGCGTGCGCTGACCTGTGACCATGGTGAGGACCCCATTCTGGTCATTGGATTTGGTTTGAGACCACCTGGCCGACATCTGGAGAAGGGTGTATGATGGACCCTCCTTTGAGAATTACACACGAATACTTGAAGAAAAAATTGAACAAAGTTTTGGGGGACCTGGGATTCGAGCCCAGGTCCCGTTAGCCAATGAACAAACGCCCTAGCCACTGAGCCATTTGCTTGTTTTGTAATTATAATATACAATGATTAATATATATCAAACAAACACTTATGCCTGGAAAAAAAATAAAAAGCGCGCTATTTCAAATGGGCCAATGGGAGGGCGACGTGTGGTCGTCTTCTCCAATGAAACTCTGGTTTTCTTACCTGCGAATTTTTATCTGCAGGAAGATTCGTGGGATCGTTCAAAAATGCGTTTTAGGCCATAATAATCCCAGCCAAGCACATGGACGTGGTCGCCTCTTCCTCCTGAGTTCAACCATGGCCAAGATTCATCCTAATTGTCCCTGTAAAACGAAACCCCAAATGGAAACCTCCAAAACCCTAGGTTCGGGTAGGGAGTTATAGGCTACAAAAAAGCAATTGAATGATGCAGAATGAATGGAAATTTAAAGGCAAGCATGATTATACAAAAATATTGGCCAGAAGATGCAAGGAAGCGGTTTTATGATATCATGTTCAGAGCCATAATCGTGACGACTTACAGTGCATTTCAGGGGGTCTTAAGGTCCGGTTCTGGTTGCTATGGCTTCAGGAGATTGCAAGCAAGAACACCACGTTGAGATTTTTGATTGAAACAAGCTCTAACCAAGAATTTGATTTCTCTCTTTTTCACCCTTTTTTCAGTTTTGGTATGGCCGTTTTAACAGAGCTTAGGTCGTGACTTAGGTTTGTGTCGCTTGTGTATGTATATTGGAAGTGAATTAGGTCAAGAATTGGGCTTTAATCGATGTGCATTCAAGGTTTTGAGATTTGATTTTATCACCATTGAAAAGCTTTTCAAATATGGCCAAATATGAGATTTTGTGCATGTTTGAGCCTTGGCACGAGTTGGTTGGTTGTCACATGATATTTGCAAGCTGTACAAATCACAAAGATCCATTTACATCAATTTTTGGATTTTATTTGATTTAATATTGATTAATAATGAATTAAATCAATAAAAATGAAATAAAATAGAAAAATAAATGTTTGGTCATGAAATTAAGTATGGGACACGTGTGTGGCATGACAAGACTAAATCAAGTGGAAGAAAATGGAGCCTTTTGTCAAAATTGGAGTTTTGAGGATAGTTGACTTTTGGCAATTTTGGAAAAATGCCCAACTTCAACAATGCATAACTTCTTCAATTTTGAACTTTTGGAGGTGTTCTTGGACTTTTTAGAAACCATGAGATGTCCTCTAATCAACATTTTTGTATCATCTCATTTTGATCTTCCATTCTCAGGTTATAAGCTTTGGCAAAAAAGGTGTTTTTGTTGACTTTCAAAAATGACCTATAATATCCAAATTTGTAACTTCTTGTGAGTGCATTTTATGATCTTTGGGTATGAATATGAATTGTGAGAAATTGAATCATCTTCAAAATGAGCTTTGGATGTGTCATTTCTCATAAATTATGAGAAAGTTATGCTTGGTCAAAGTTGAGTTGACTTTTCCTGCAAAACCCTAATTTAGCAACTTTTGAATCTTGATGAATTTGAGCAATCCTTGATGAATCATGATCAACCCTTGATCAAATGATGAATTATACTTCAAAATTAGAATGTTGACAAAAAATCTTGAGGTTTGACTGTATTTGGGACACAGTTGACTTTTGCCCTAGCACAGTCGATTTTTGGGCCTCTTGAGCAATTGACTGACCAAACTTCCTCTGCAAGGCTTGAAATTTGACATGGATGGACTTAAGAACATATTAAGACATTGGGAAGAACTTTAGGCCATTTGGATGTAAGGACCTTGATGCAACACAAAACCCTAATTTTGAATTGACTGCCTTAGGAGGTGATTTGACTGTACAACCCTTGAGCAATTTTGAACCATTTGAAGATCATTCTTGACAAATATTGAGGAATATGGGAGGGCAAATTTTGGGGTACAACAGTTTCCCCTGTTCAATCTTCTTCAATATGAGGATGTAGATTGGCTTGCGTGCCTTTCGTGATCCGAAGGTGGAAGATGATTGAACACTAAAGTGCCCAGAAATTTGCACTCGCATGATGTAGTATCAACATTGTGATATCAGGAATGGGCTTACAGATGCCATTTGGAGATTGTTGGTAGGAGGATGGGATTATAGATGCCATCTGGAGATTGTTTGTTGAATTGTAATTTTGTAAGTTGAAAGAAGGATCATGTGTAGGGTTGCCTGATGATGAGTCAGTGTAAAACTGCATCTGAAAGAGAAGGAACCGGTGTAGGGTTGCCTGATGATGAGTCCGTGTGAAACTTCATCTGAAAGAGAGAAGGAACCGGTGTAGGGTTGCTTTATGATGGTCAAGTAGATAATTGTCCTGTCTGGTTTCAGGTATTAACCTACAATCAGTCGTCCACAGATATCTTTCCTGGCTTGCTACAGGTATTAAACTGGGACTTGAAAAGGTTGGTCAAGGAGATAGTTGTCCTGGCTGGTTACAGGTATTGATCTCTGACCTGAGAAAGAAAAATAGTTTTCCTGGCTTGTTACAGGTATTAATTTTCAATCTCTTCGTGTAGGTGGTTTTCCTGGCTGGTTTCAGGTATTAACCTATAATCAGTCGTCCACAGATATTTTTCCTGGCTTGCTACAGGTATTAAACTGGGACTTGGAAAGGTTGGCCGATGAGATAGTTGTCCTGGCTGGTTACAGGTGTTGATCTCTGACCTGAGAAAGAAAAATAGTTTTCCTGGCTTGTTACAAGTATTGATCTTCAATCTCTTCATGTAGATAATTTCCTGGCTGGTTTCAGGTATTAACCTACAATCAGTCGTCCACAGAATTTTCCTGGCTTGTTACAGGTATTAATCTGGAACTTGAAAAGGTTGGCCGATGAGATAGTTGTCCTGGCTGGTTACAGGTATTAATCTCTGACCTGAGAAAGAAAAATAGTTTTCCTGGCTTGTTACAGGTATTAATTTTCAATCTCTTCGTGTAGGTGGTTTTCCTGGCTGGTTTTAGGTATTAACCTACAATCAGTCGTCCACAGATGTTTTTCCTGGCTTGCTACAGCTATTAATCTGGAACTTGAAAAGGTTGGCCGATGAGATAGTTGTCCTGGCTGGTTTCAGGTATTAATCTCTGACCTAAGAAAGAAAGATGGTCTTCCTGGCTTGTTACAGGTATTGATCTTCCATCTCTTCATGTAGATAACTTTCCTGGCTTGTTACAGGTATTGATCTACAATCAGTCGTCCACAGATATTTTCCTGGCTTGTTACAGGTATTGATCTGGAACTGCAAAGGTTGATGGTAATCATCTTTTGATTGACCTTTTCCTGAAAAGGCAAAACATTAGTTGTATGCAATGTCATGATGTATGAAATGCATGATGTTCTCAAAATAAATGAGATTGTGTCGTATGCACTTCATCATGTATGTAAATAGGAGGTATGAAATGTGAAATTTTTATGAATGTATTTTCGTCTGGGAAAATAAATCCTTGACAAATGTCAGGGAGTTCGTTAAATCCTGGACTGCTGTTAAAGAGTATGTGTGTCTTCAAACTATGCTTAGGATGTTTTTGATGGGGATGACGAACGAAGATGGTTGTGAGAATAAACCTGTAGGAAAAGAAAACTCCGTTGGGGAATAAACATGGTGAAGAGATTACTCTGCGGGGAGTTACTCTGTGGGGGAGAGATACTTTGCTGAGGTTTTAATGATAAACTCCGCTGGGGATTCCGTTGATAAGCTCTGTTGGGGATTTTGATGATGAACTCCGCTGGGGATAGAAAGAACTTCGCTGGGGATGATCTTTCAATCGCAACTTGCTGAGGATAACCCAGTTAGACTCTCATGGGGATAACCTCTGAATTTGGCTGAGGAGATGCATTTGTATTCTGCAGGGGACAAGCTTCCAGAATCTACTGGGTAAGATGATTCAATTCTCTATTGGGGAAACTTTTTTAGACTGCGCTGGGGAAATGGCTCCACTGGGGGTATCTTGTATTCCGCGGGGGAACATTCTTATATTTTGTTGAGGAATATTAAGACTGCCGGGGATGCTCTTTACGCTTGCTGGGGAATATCTTTTTACTCCGCTGGGGAATATTAAGACCTTTTGGGAATACCGAGCCTTTTCGGGACTGACTGTAGACTAACTCTGCTTGGGGGAGAGTATTGCTGATTCGTCCATGGTTGCAGGTCTCAGTGGGGAGAGCTTCCATTACTGTCTTACTCTGCGGGGAGTGAAGGTATCTTGGTCATATTCTTCAGCTGAATCTACCTTGTACCTGGTGGACAGAGCAGCTTGTACAGTTCGGACAATTCTTATTGCCCCAGTTTCTGTGGGAGAAGAAGGCCTATGAAGGGCTTGATAACTGCCGATTGACAAATCTTCTTCTGGTAGGCAAGTGATGAGATGACGGGACATAGTCGTACGCTTTGATCCCTAATTTTTGCCTGGACCGCCCTTTCGGGTTTTCAGTCCATCGGGATACCCTTTTTTGCCCAAGCCACCTTTTCAGGTTTTCGACTTGCCGGGTGTACAGATTTTTTTTATTTTCATCCCTTATTTTTGCCTGAACCCGTTTGGTTCGCCGGGAAGCCCTTATTTTTGCCTAGGCCAGTCAACCTAGCGGGTCTTTGATTATGCGTAGTACTTTTTGACTATGTCCACGTTCTCAGAGTGCAGGGAGTTGTCACTGTCATTAGTATTGTGTTTCCATACTACCAGAAGATGTTCGATCTTACAAGATTCATCGCTGGAATTCATGTCCAATGCCCCAAGTGATTCAGACGGAGATCTGCCCCTGGCTATTTGGCATCTTGAGAGATTCCTTGAATCTTGACTTGCCTGCCCCAGATGATGGACAATGATCATGTTTGCCCCTTGGTTGGAAGTGTTTCTTCCACTTGAGGTGACCCTTTTTATTGAAAAGTTTTTTCTTTGTTCACTAGATATTCGTCGTGTGAATTTCTCTGCTGTTGAACAAATAGTCATATGCAAACAATGTTATTTTAAGAATGCAAAGCTTATGTCTGTCTTGAAGTTTTTTTTTTTGAAAATGCAGTTTTCAATAAAACAAGTGAATTTTTTGTAAAATGTGATGTCAACTCAGGATTTTACAGCAAGCCCTACAGGAGTCAGGACACCTTTTGTAACAGTATGCTTTCGGACTAACCCATGCTTCAGCTAGGACTTTTTAAGGGTTATAACGTAGCCTGGTTCACGGTTTAAGAAACAAAGGATAAAGGCTCAAAATTTATTTGTACCCACCCGCTCTTCGTGATGTTCTTCGATCCTAAACTCAGCTAATCGTGCATTAGATCTTGTTTGAGTCTTTGCTCTGATATTCCAGTGGTGGTTCGGATACTGACAATTTATTTTGAACAGGAAGTCATTTTGTTGAGAGTCTGTAGGATCTCTTTCTTTTTTATTTTATTATACCTGTCTTTTTCCTGAACTATTTCTTTTGTGATTATAGTCAGCGGGATGCCCCAGTTTTATAAGTCTCCTTCATAGGTTTTGACTTGATGGGTTTTTATTTTGAGAGATAATGACTGCCTGTCCTGACGATTATAAGGAACCATCACTGTCTTTTGTTTTGGAAGGACTCCTTTGATGCCATTCATTGTGCACCTGGATCAACTGAGAGAACTACCCTGCCCCAGGTTATAATTAAGGGTTTTAATTTTTGTGAAAAGAAGAACGCCAACTTCTTTGGCTCAAAGGGGTTGACTAGGGATTATCTTCCTTATAACTCCACTGTTTAGGATTTGAAACAATTCATGTACCTCATCAGCGGGGTCTGTTCAGAAGCATACTGTAAAGATCGTGGTATCGTTTTCGTCATCCTCCCTCAAAAGGTTTAGAATTTTTTAATCGAGAGTTGAACATCACAAAAAATGAAAGCAATTTGAGTATAGTGAATACGAATGGATTGATTCAAAACAGACATGTGCGATGCATTGATAAAGTAATAAAGTTTGACATGAATAAATGTTTGAACAATCAAAAGAAAATTACAAATTGAAAATTCCAATGAACAAAAAGTCTTCTCGTCTCAGGACTTGTCACTTCAAATGGTGAACCTTGGAGGGATGGTAGAAGAACTCAGCCTGACCATCTTGTGTGAATTCCAATGCTCCTTCATCAATCAGGTTTTGAATTTTGTACTTCAGCTTCTAAAAGTCGTCAATATCATGCCCCGGGCTGTTAGAATGGTATGCACACCTTGCATCAGGATTGTAGTTGGGTGAAGAAGTCTTAGGATTCGGATGAGGTCCTACCAATGTCACCAGATTCAATCTCAACACGTGTTGCAAAGCTTGAGACAGCGGCATGTTGAGCTTGGTAAATGGCCTCTGATTAACCCGTTGTTTATGGCAAGGTTGTTATTGGACCTGTGAGGTAGTAGCAACTTGGAGAGGTCTATTCTTCATCAAACCAAACCTTTGACTTCTCGGAAGTTGATTATTGACTTGATCCTCAGCCTTGACTATTTGCTTCACATTGTTGTATCTGTCTTGATGAAGCTGGTTGATCATGGTTCTCAACTCTTCTTGCTCCCGAGCTAAGCCTTGGATAAGAGCCATCTTCCCCAGTATCTGGGTTCTCATTGCATCTACCTCAGCTTGCAGATGTTTCAGTCGTTCGTCCTTATTGTCTTCAGGACTTTTCTTGACCAAATCCCCCATGAGGAGTGTTCTCAACTCTTCCTGCCCCTTGGATAGGTTTAGGAAGATTTCCCTGAACTGAGTCTCTTGAGTATGAAGATCCTGGTTGTCTTGTTGGAGAGCCATTGCTGAAATAAATAGCGAGAATATGAGAGACCTGTAAAGGGTGGCCTGTTATGCAATGATATGTATGTACGCAATTTTTTCAAGGATCTCGCGGGGTAAATAGGAAACTGTTAGAATCTGAATCTGGTAGCTCGATTGAAGGAACTTCATATTGCTGAGAGTCCTTCTTCAAGAGTCAAGCTCACCATATCGAGTGGGTCATAGCCCCTGACTCAAGTTATCGTGCTTGGATTTCTAGACAACCTTGGCTAGAGGAAAATAAATCCCCTTTGCCCCTTGCTAGACATTTGGTTCATCCTGACCTGCATCACAAACCCTTGAGATCCTTGAAATGGTTAAGGAAATGCTATGGTATGATGTTATGATGTGTATGCTATGCGTTTAAGCAAAAGTGTGAGGTGATGTAAGTAAGCCCTGCAATAAATCCAAATTGTCGGATAAGGACTGTAAACAAAACCTGTAAGGAACTCATGCTGTCAGATAACAAGAATGTGCAAGTAGTTCAAGTTTGAAGGCACACAAGTCACACAAAAGAGCCCTTAGATTTCAGGCTGGCATGAAGCTTAGGTACTACCCTCTTTCAGTTTCAGTTGGTTAAGACCTGTCCTATAAATAGTAACCGGGTTCTAAGGAGCTCAATATCATTGGATTGTTTTCTATGTTCATTATTTTGATTTAGCCACTTAACTGCCGACCAAGATATTCCAAGAAAACAACCCTCAATGAGTGTAGTATCGAGTATCTACCAACTTCGGACTGCACCAAAGTCGGTCATCTCACTACTCCTAAAAAGGCCAAGATGGTCAAGCAAGGTTCTAAGGTCAATTGATGCTTCACGACACCACGCGGCGGCCCCGTACTCTCCTTGACTTGACTCAAGGGTTACCGGTACTCACCAAAGTGCCACATCAATGTAGCTACTGCTTCAACCATGTCGATATACCCCGCACAGTTCCCTCACAGTTTGTTGCTACTTCTAAAGGGTATCCCCAAATCCGGGTTAGGATCTATAGAACTCCGATACAAGCCTGCAAAATTAAAGCATACAAAGCATACAATTGAAAACACAAGTGATCTAATCCTAAGGTATACCTCGCATAGATTTCCCCAACAGAGTCGCCAGTTCTGTGATCGGTGGGAATAGAAATGACTGTTTTTTAATGCTGGTTCGCGTTTGCGTTTGTTTTTGCAAAATGTCACGGTAAGCAAGAGTCGCCATCGTCTTTTATTTTATCCAACAAGGAAAGGACAAAAGCACAGAAAAATTCCTTTTCGAGATTATTTCTCGGGTTCGGGAGGTAGATTATAGAAAGGGAAGGTGTTAACACCCTTTCTATCCGTGGTTATCCACAGGCTCTTAGGTACTTGCTCATTGTGTTTTCAAAAGTTTGCTTTTCTTTGTGTTTGTGGGTTCGAAAAGAGTTTTTTGTTTTGAAAGGGGTGTAAGTGCGAAACGTTTTGTTTTGTTTTTAAAAGGAGCAAGTACTTAAGAACATCTACCTACTCAAAAAGGAATTAAACTGTGCAAATGTTCTTTAGACAGTGTTATCCCACTATTGAGGAGTAGGTAGCACCATCATTGGAGTTTTCAGGTCAATTCGATTAAGGGACATGTGGTCACTAAAGCAATGTTAGGATGCCTTAGCGGTAACCCTAACGTCTTAGATTATTTTATCCGAGGCAACTGTTTCGAGGCAACTTATGATCTTTGGACAAGAGGGCAACCTCTAAAACTTCCTATACTCAATGACCACGTTCGAGGCAACCAAGTGAGGCGTACCCTAGGAGTGGCATGTGCAAATGTGTCAATTTTCAGTTATGTTATCTTTGTACATGTTATGGTGAGCTACGGTTGATTTTAAGTTAAGATAGATCTTGTCATGCATAGCCTATTATTCGTACATCTAGCAGTTAATGGTTGCGGAAAATAAAACTAAGCTATTACAAGGCGTCAGGTATTTACATCGCCAAAAACAAACCCTTGAAAAAGTAAATGCGAAAAAGTAAATAAAAGCGGTAAATAAAAGTCCTAAATTAAAGTTATTACATCCTCGGAGCAGTTACAATATTGAAATATGAATAAAAAATAATACGCGCGAGAAAAATTGAATCGAAGAGTTTTTAGGGTTTTGACCCTTTTTTTAAGAAAGAAGGAAGTTTTTTGTTATTTTTTGAATTAAAGAAATTAGTCTAAATTCATAATTGAATTAATTAATTAAAATAAAAATATTTTTGGTTTTTTGTTATTTAAGGAAATAATAAAAATAAAAAAATGGTTAAAAGTTATTAAAAACCCTAATTCTACATTAATTTTATTTTGTTGCAAAAATGTTAAAACTATACCTAATTAGAAACTAAATTAATTGGTTAATTTTTATTTACAAAAAATAATGAAATAGTGAAATTAATAAAAATATTATTTTTTAGGTTTTCTGATTTTATTAGGAAAATATTAATTATTTTAGTTAATAGTTAATAAAAACAAATCAAGTAAATAAATAACATGTTAAAAGAAAAGAAATAAAAAAAAGAGGCAAACTCAGGGAGTTTGGGCCCAAAGAGGGTGTTTGATCAGCAGTTTTTGAGGCCCACTTGCTGCAAGCCTGCGTTTGACTTTTGTGATTTGTTATGCGTGCGCTGACCTGTGACCATGGTGAGGAACCCATTCGGGTCATTGGATTTGGTTTGAGACCACCTGGCCGGCATCTGGAGAAGGGCGTATGATGGACCCTCCTTTGAGAATTACACACGAATACCTGAAGAAAAATTGAACAAAGTTTTGGGGGACTTGGGATTCGAACCCAGGTCCCGTTAGCCAATGAACAAACGCCCTAGCCACTGAGCCATTTGCTTGTTTTGTAATTATAATATACAATGATTAATATATATCAAACAACCACTTATGCCTGGAAAAAAAAAAGCGCGCTATTTCAAATGGGCCAATGGGAGGGCGACGTGTGGTCGTCTTCTCCAATGAAACTCTGGTTTTCTTACCTGTGGATTTTTATCCGCAGGAAGATTCGTGGGATCGTTCAAAAATGCGTTTTAGGCCATAATAATCCAATCCAAGCACATAGACGTGGTCGCCTCTTCCTCCTGAGTTCAACCATGGCCAAGATTCATCCTAATTGTCCCTGCAAAACGAAACCCCAAATGGAAACCTCCAAAACCCTAGGTTCGGGTAGGGAGTTATAGGCTACAAAAAAGCAATTGAATGATGCAGAATGAATGGAAATTTAAAGGCAAGCATGATTATACAAAAATATTGGCAAGAGGATGCAAGGAAGTGGTTTTACGATATCATGTTCAGAGCCATAATCGTGACGACTTACAGTGCGTTTCAGGGGGTCTTAAGGTCCGGTTCTGGTTGTTATGGCTTCAGGAGATTGCAAGCAACAACACCACGTTGAGCTTTTTGATTGAAACAAGCTCTAACCAAGAATTCGATTTCTCTCTTTTTCACCCTTTTTCCAGTTTTGGTATGGCCGTTTTAACAGAGCTTAGGTAGTGACTTAGGTTTGTGTCACTTGTGTATGTATATTGGAAGTGAATTAGGTCAAGAATTGGGCTTTAATCCATGTGCATTCAAGGTTTTGAGATTTGATTTTATCATCATTGAAAAGCTTTCCAAATATGGCCAAATATGAGATTTTGTGCATGTTTGAGCCTTGGCATGAGTTGGTTGCTTGTCACATGATATTTTCAAGCTGTACAAATCACAAAGATCCATTTACATCAATTTTTGGATTTTATTTGATTTAATATTGATTAATAGTGAATTAAATCAATAAAAATGAAATCAAATAGAAAAATAAATGTTTGGTCATGAAATTAAGTAAGGGACACGTGTGTGGCATGACAAAACTAAATCAAGTGGAAAAAAGTGGGCCCTTTTGTCAAAAATTGGAGTTTTGAGGATAGTTGACTTTTGGCAATTTTGGAAAAATGCCCAACTTCAACAATGCATAACTTCTTCAATTTTGAAATTTTGGAGGTGTTCTTGGACTTTTTAGAAACCATGAAATGTCCTATAATCAACCCTTTTTGTCTCATCTCATTTTGATCTTCCATTCTCAGGTTATACGCTTTGGCAAAAAAGGTGTTTTTGTTGACTTTCAAAAATGACCTATAATATCCAAATTTGTAACTTCTTGTGAGTGCATTTTCTGATCTTGGGGTATGAATATTAATTGTTGGAAATTGCATCCTCTTCAAAATGAGATTTGGATGGGTCATTTCTCATAAAGTATGAGAAGGTTATGCTTGGTCAAAGTTGAGTTGACTTTTCCTACAAAACCCTAATTTAGCAACTTTTGAATCTTGATGAATTTGAGCAATCCTTGATGAATCATGATCAACCCTTGATCAAATGATGAATTATCCTTAAAAATGAGAATGTTGACAAAAAATCTTGAGGTTTGACTGTATTTGGGACACAGTTGACTTTTGCCCTAGCACAGTCGATTTTTGGGCCTCTTGAGCAATTGACTGACCAAACTTCCTCTGCAAGGCTTGAAATTTGACATGGATGGACTTAAGAACATATTAAGACATTGGGAAGCACTTGAGGCCATTTGGATGTAAGGACCTTGATGCAACAGAAAACCCTAATTTTGAATTGACTGCCTTAGGAGGTGATTTGACTGTACAACCCTTGAGCAATTTTGAACCATTTGAAGATCATTCTTGACAAATCTTGAGGAATATGGGAGGGCAAATTTTGGGGTACAACACACCCAGACTCATCCTGAAGCAACCTTACCCAGGTTCCTCCTTACAATTTTCCGATGTATTTTCACCCAGACTCATCCTGAAGCAACCTTACCCAGGTTCCTCCTTACAATTTCCTGATGTAGTTTTACCCAAACTCATCCTGAAGTAACCTTACCCAGGTTCCTTCTCGATTCAGATGCAGTTTTACCAAAACTCCTCTCAAAGAAACCTTACACATGTTCCTTCTCGGTTCAGATGCAGTTTTACCCAAACTCCTCGCAAAGAAACCTTACCCAGGTTCCTTCTCGGTTCAGATGCAGTTTTACCCAAACTCCTCGCAAAGAAACCTTACACAGGTTCCTTCTCGGTTCAGATGCAGTTTTACCCAAACTCCTCACAAAGCAACCTTACCCAGGTTCCTTCTCGATTCAGATGCAGTTTTATCCAAACTCCTCATGAAGAAACCTTACCCAAGTTCCTTCCCATAAGCCCTACTATCCGGGTTCCTTCTCATAACCTTACCATCCAGGTTTCTTTTCTCTTATCTCCAAACAGCAGTCCATAACACTGTAAGACCTGGACCTGGTCGAACACAATCGGTTTCACCTTTCCCCAGTAGGTCGCGATGCAGCCTATACACGACTAGATAGTAGTTCATTTTCATCTCCTTGACTAAGAGATGATTCCCCAGTAGATTAACGGATAACTGAAGCTCCTAAAATTCTATTTCTCTCAAGACAGATACCAACATTCCTCAACAGATTCCTCCTCAACGATAGGAATAGGAATTCTCATCAAAGGAATATCTCGGGAAATTAACATCCTCTAGATGGCATCTTTAAGCCCATCTCCGGTGACCTCCCTTCATCTCCTCCAAATGGCATCTGTAAGCCCATTCCCGATACTACCTACATAATCAAGCATCATTACAAACGAGTGCAAATTTCTGGGCACTCTAGTGTTCAATCATCTTCCACCTTCAGATCACGAAAGGCTGACGAGCCAATCTAAATCTTCAAGTTTAAGAAGATTGAACAGGGGCAGCTGTTGTACCCCAAAATTTTCCCTCTTTTCATACACGCATATTATTGGTTTTATGGTATGGAATAAAGGTATATTTATCAAGCTTCTTCAGGTTACAAGTGACGTTTATTTCGTTAATGGATATTCTCAGAGTATTTTCTGTGCTGAAGATCGATTCGTCGTTTTGCAACGATTTGGGATTCAAAGATTCACAAGTCCAACCCGGCGTGTCATATTCATGTGTTCTTTCAACAAGATATCTCTGATAACTGATTCTCAAATTCAGGTTCGGCTCAAGAGTCAATTCTTTAAAGAAGGTATCCGAATGTGTGAGTTTTCTCGAAGAAATATGGTGAAAAAATATGCTGAAAATGCAGTTTTTACACGCTAAAAAATTCATAACTTGAAGATCGTGGCTCGTTTTGAACCCGTTCCGGTGGCCAAAATTCCTTATTGACGTCATCTATGTTTTTTTATCTCACGACTAGAAGCCAATTTCGATTAGAAGGTCTTCAAAAATGCGGATTTATCAAGTATTTTCGTACAGAAAATTTGTGACAGAAGTTTATTTACGTCATGTTTAGAAAATCATAACTTGGTCGATTTTCATCGTATCAAGCTGGTTCCGGCGCCAAAATTTCACAAATTGAGTTGGCTAGGTTTTCACAAAAGGTTTTGAGTTAGAACGGTATCCAAAAAGCCTTCATTTTTTGATCAGAGTGCGTGTGACGCGCCGAAAATCCTGAATGCTGAATATTATTTCATCTGGGCAGAAACATCGAAAATTCATAACTCGATCATTTTTTATCGGATTGAGCTCATATTTTTACACAAGGTCACGGACTCAGAGATCTACAACTTTTCTTAAAAAGTCGAGACCAAATTATGCTCCGACCAATACTAGTTTTTTATTGAAGAACGTGTCAGAGTCGACACTGGAGCCCAAAAGAAGTTTGTGTGAGCTGAAACTTCAAAAATTCATAACTAATTCAACATTTATCCGATTGAGCCCATTTTCGGACATGAGTTAGTTCTCGATGTCTGCTACGTTTTGTTTTATTATTTCAACTTCATAAATTGCACTTAAGCCCCTGCAATTTAGCCTGGAACGTGACGAACTCAAGTGAACATTGGAGGCCCAATTGCACATTCAAAGCCCAGTTTTTCTCTCTAATTTCTATTATATAATCTTATTCTTTTCACACAAACAAAAAAAAGGAGGACAAAAAAAAACCCTTGCAACAACGCTGTCAGAATATCAAATTCTTTCAAGAACCCTAAAACCTTGAAATCCTTATTACAAACCTCCATCCCACTATAAACAAGCCATCCCTGTTACAAACCCACATCTCACTACTTCTCCAGTAAGGGTAAGGCTGGTTTGATCTCCATGATCAAAAGGGTATAATCATTCATACATGCCATATCAGTTTTAACATTAAATTTTTTCATATATTGGCTTTATTTGTATTTCATGATATATAGTAATTTATTTAATGTGTTCATGAGATTCAACACTGCAGATTTAGACAGGATCCCATGCAGGTTCATTACAGAACTTTGAGGCCAAAACACAAATGGCTAAAACAGAACAACTAACACATGACACCAATACATGGCAAGGCAGACATCCTGAGAAGGTTAAGGGCGTGGGTTCAACAACCACCCCTATTGCTTTTGATTTTATTCCTTCCGAATATTGAGGCCAAAACACAAATGACCAAAACAGAACAGCCAACACATGACACCAATACATGGCGAGGCAGACATCCTGAGAAGGTTAAGGGCATGGGTTCAACAACCACCCCTATTGGTTTTGATTTTCTTCCTTCCTATTTATCCTTTTACCTATTTTTATTCTTTCTGTTTAAAATCTTTTTTCATAAAACTTAACGTTTTTCACAAACCTTTGATTTTTTCTCCTAAACTCGAATAATTAATTTTAGGTTTTAATTTAATTTTAGGTAACTTTAATTGTTTTGTAAATAAATTAAAATTAATTAGAACAATTAGGATTTTGTTTCTAACTTAATTCTATTTTCTTTTTTTCTTAAAATAACAAAACACAAAAATAGGCCATTTAATTATTTTTTAACTAATTTAATTACTAATTAATTTTGTATTTATTTTTAAAAAACTTAATTCTTTTTTCTTAGAAATAATTAAAAACAAAAAAAAATTCTTTCGATTAGGTTAGACGGGGTCAAAACCCTAATTCTCTCTCGTTCTTTATTCGCGCGTGCTTTATTTTATTTTACCATATTAATGTAATTGCTCACAAGTTGTAATAGATTAATTAGGACATTTTTACTTTCATTTATCGTTTTTTTAAGGGTTTGTTTTTGGCTATGTAAATACCTGAAGCTTTGTAATAGCTTAGCTTATTTTCCGCACTTTAAATTCCGCAGCTATAAACTATCTAGATGTATGGCTAATAGTATTGTATGGCAAGAATGTATGGAAAATTAAAACGGTAGATCACCTAATGTGCAAAGATTAAATAACTGAAACAAATCATATGCACATATTCACTCTTAGGGTACTCCTCACTTGGTTGCCTCGGAAAACAATGGTCATGTCCCTCGAACGTAGCGATACCCTTAGCAAAGACCCTCGGTTAAAATCATCATAAAGATCATGGTACCTCGATGTCCCTCGAAGTTTCCTACGGTATATGATCTTGTCCCTCGATGTTGCCTACGAATATATGATGACAGTCCCTTCGTAATGCTAAGGTATCCTTACATGTTGCCTTCAATGACCATTACGTCCCTTTCGAATTGACCCTTACAAATTCCAACGACGGTGCTACCTACTCACTAATAGTGGGATAGCGTTGTCTAAAGGAAACGAGAATAGAAACGATCCTTTTTTCGAGTAGGTAGATAACTGTTAGGTACTTGCTCAAAACAACAAACTTTTCACACTTACACTTTTTTCAAGGGTTAAATCGAAGTAAAACAAAAACTTTTCAAAACACACAAACATACAAAGAAGCAATTTTCAAAATGATGAGCAAGTACCTAAGAGCCCGTAGAAAACTATGGATAGAAAGGGTGCTAATACCTTCCCTTTCTATAATCTACCCCCCGTACTCAAAACATCTCGAAAAAGGATTTTTTCTGTACTTTTTTCCTTTTCCTTTGTTGGATAAAATAAAAGTCGGTGGCGACTCTTGCTTACCGCGACATTTTGCAAACAAAAAATGCAAAACGCAAACCAGTATTAACAATCGGTTCTGCCATCTGTTGTACCCCAAAATTTGCCCTCCCATATTCATCAAGAATTGTCAAAGTCAAGGTCACAAAATTCCCCCGGGGTTGTGCAGCTCAATTGTCTCCTAGACAGTCAAAACTAGGGTTTGAGTTCTGGTCAAGCAAATGAACTTTTCAAAAGCCCAATCAAGTCCCATATGCCTACAAAGATGGTCAAGTATCCTCATGTCAAGTTTCAAGGCATTCAGCTCAAAATTGCACAGTCAAAACCCTAGATTGCACTACAGTCAACTGTAGGGGCAAAATGGTCATTTGACAGTCAAAAGTTCAAATTTTTGGTCAATATATCATTTTGAAGCCACAAACATCATTTGATCAATGCTTGATCATGATTCTCAAAATTTGGCTTAGAAATCATCAAAGATGCAAAAGTTGCTATATTTGGACAGCTGAAAAAGTCAACTGAAATTGACCAGGGCATAACTTTCACATGGATTATCAGAAAAATTCCATCCAAAGCTCATTTTGAAGAGAAAGACATTTCCTACAACTCATCTTCATATTCCAAGTCCAAGAAATGCTCTCACAAAAAGTTATCAATTTCAACATTATAGGTCATTTTCAAAAGTCAACAAAAAGTGACTTTAAGTCAAAGGCCATAACTTGAGATTGGTAAATCAAAATGACATGGGACCAAAGGCATTGGTTAAAGGACTCAAAGACCTTTCCAAAATGTCCAAGAACATGTGAAAAGCTTAAAAATTGACCAAGTTATGCCTTGTGGAAGTTGGGAAATTTTTGGAAATTTTTGAAAGTCAACATTGATGCAAAAGGCCTAAAAATGCAAATGGGCCTATTTTCCTTCCAAATTTCTTCATGCCAAGCCTATGCACGACCACTAGGCCCAAAGGGAAGTATTTTCATATTTTTTAATTATTTATTTGAATTAATATTAATTTATATTCATTTAAATCATTTTAATTCATGAAAAATATAAACCTTAACCTAAAAAATCTTTTTATGCATGCTTTGGACTCTATAACTCGTGCACATGCTAATAGGGAAGGATTTGATGCTAATTGATCAGATTTGGCACAAAAACCATGAAAAAAAGATTGTAAAAGATCCTTAATAAATCAAAGATTGAAAACAATTATGGAGATGGATTTTATTGAATCTTTTTAACCTAATTGCTTCCATATATGATCAACATCACAACCCTAATGCTCTAAGACTGGAAGCTGCGCTCAAAAGCAAGGACCAAAAACTTGAAAACTGTCAAAAAAATTGGAAACTGATTTCAAGGTTCTAAGTAGATTCAAGCCTCCATTCCTTTGGCAATAGCTTCCTTGTGTGATTCTGAACGTGTATCAATCATAAACCACAAGCAAAGCTACAAGAACTGGTAAAACGGGTTCAAACTGTACCAAAGAACATCCATAATCGTATTTTGGTTTTAAGGCATGATCATGGCATTTTAATGATATATTCATGTTCCTTACAAGGTTTTACAACTGACCATTATATTTAATTGAGTTTTTGTGTTGTATAGAAGACATTGCCACGTTTCTTTTTTAGGGTTTTCAGGAGCTTGAAAGAGGGTTTTTACGTAGAGGCAAAATCAGAACTCCAAACCACCATGGTTGAACTCAGGGCTCAGAGACGAGAAGATCCATAGGCTCGCGAACAATTTATGATGCCTAGGGTTCTAATCGTTATTTTTCAATAGGCACTTTTCTGCAACGCGTTAAAACCGTTGCCATATTGTTTATATTATAGGGGGCGTGAAGAAGATGAAGTGGTGGCAGCCTGTGATTCGCCAGTTTAAATTTTCGCGCGAATTCTCATAAACACTAACGCGTTCTTTTTATAATATTTATTGTTTATTCTATGTTAAATTAACGCGCTTGGCTCAAATGGTAACGTGCTATGCATATGACTCTCAAAGACCTGGGTTCAAGTCCCAGGTCTGGCAAAAGTTTCACATTATTTTTCATAAAAAATTCTTATGCAGCGCGCTTGAGGACGTTCACCATACACACTCAATATTCATCGCCCACGTGTCCCAGGCAACCAAATCAAGGGCATGGATTCCAGGAGTGCAATGAATATCAGTCAACGCATGACACATGATCCAGAAAGTCAATGAAATTCCATGCTTATTGGGCCAGGCTTTCCAAATTCATACCTCCTAAATTGGGGACTACACCCCACTCTGGTTTGATTTCCTTTTTTATTTCATTTATTTTAATTGTTATGTTTATCTTAATTATTTGTTTTAATTAATTATTTTTAACAAAAATCTAAAAACATTATAAAAATCAGAAAATACAAAAAAAACATAATATTTATTTTATTATAATTATTTTTCATAAATAAATTAGAATGTAAATTATGTAGTGTAATTAGGTTTTAATTTTAATTCCTTTTTTAATAAAAATCCAAAAATGTAGAATTTAGGTTTAATTGTTAATTCTTTTTTATTCCCTTTTTCCACAATAATAATTATTATTTATTTATTTATTTTCCTATTTAAATTGTACATAAATGAATTAGGTTTAATTTAGGTCATATTTTAATTCTTTCATAATAAATAAAAAAATATTAGAATTAGGGTTTGCCGTCTAATTTAATTTCAATTAACTTCCTTTTTTTCATTAAAACTAAAAAACACAAAATACCAAAAAACATTTAATCATTTAATTTGTAATTCATCATTAATTTTAATTGTTTGTAAAAGGGTCCAACGCCCTAGTTTTGTCAATTATTAATTTTTGCGCATTTACTTTTTATGTCGTTTAATTATAATGATGTAATTGTCCCTAAGCCATGTAACTTTACTTTTCGCACTTTATTTCTTTGCGTTATTTATTTTCCGCTAAATCGGGTCCGGTTTAATTTTGGCGATGTGGACCCGCGCCATTTGTAATAGTCTTAGATTTATTTTCCCGCAAAATATTTAACTGTTAACCAAGCATGAAAGAATGAATGTCTTAATAAAATCAAGCGTAGAACACGACAAACATGACAAGACAAATAAACTGAAACATAACACACGAATCGCACACACCACCCCTAGGGTACGCCTCACTGTTGCCTTGCCCCGAAAGGTGGTCGTCGAGTAGAAAACGTCTTAGTAAGTCCTCATGATCCGGGAACCTGGCATGAGGGTAGCTTCTAAGGTGTCTTCCCATTGCTCTGGTGATCACCACGTCCCGAACATCGAATTGACCCGAACACCTCCGACGGTGGTGCTACCTACCTCTCAATGGTGGGATGGCACTACTTTTAAGGACTCTTACACAGACGAATTCCTTAGGGTAGGTAGGTTCTCAAGGATACTTGCTCTAATCTCAAAACAAACTCAAAAAGACTTTTCACACCAACACTTTTCAAAAGCTTTCAAAGCAAATCTTTCAAACACTCTGACGTATGAGTCGATCTGAAATTTTCAAAAGAAACTTTTTTAAACCCACAGTTGAAAAGCAAACAAACCATTTTGAAAACACAAGTGAGAAAGTATCTAAGAGCCCATGGATAACCATGGATAGAAAGGGTGCTAACACCTTCCCTTTCTATAATCTACCTCCCGAACCGAGAGCAATCTCTTTAAGGAATTTTTCTGTGCTTTTGTCCTTTCCATTTGGAGAAAATAAAAGACGGTGGCGACTCTTGCTTACCGCGACATTTCGCGAACCAGCGTTAAACAGTCAGTTCCAGATCCACCGATCGCCAGAACTGGCGACTCTGCTGGGGACACCTAAACTTAAAGTGAGGTGTACCTTAGGGCTAGCTTATAACTGTGTTTTCAATTGTATTGACTTGCTTGCTTTAAATTGTGGGACTGTCTTGGGAGTTCTATAGATCCTAACCCGGATCTGGGGATACCTTCTTAGAAAGTAGCAACAAGGCTGTGAGGGAACTGTGCGGGGTATACCGACATGGTTGAAACAGTCTGCTACGTTGATGTGGCGCTTTGGTGTGTACCGGTAACCCTTGAGTTCAGTCAAGGAGAGTACGGGGCCTCCGCGTGGTGTCATGAAGCATCAACAGACTTTAGGAACCTTAATTGAACCATCTTGGCCTCTTTAGGGTAGTGAGATAACTGACTTTGGTGCAGTCCGAGGTTGGTTGATACTCGATACTACACTCAATTGAGGGTTGCTTTCCTGGAATATTTCGGTCGCCAGTTCAGTGGCTAAATCGAAACGATGAACAATGAAAGCAATCCCGTGATATTGGGAACCTTAGAACCCGGTTACTTCTAATAGGACAGGTTGAACCCACCAACTTCAAGAGGGTAGTACCCCAAACTTCATGCTGGCCTAAACCCTAAGGGCTCCTCTTGTGTGACTTGCGTGCCTTCGTACCTGACTACTTGCATGCTTGCTATCTGACTCTTGATGTCTTGCAGGTTTTGTTCATAGTCCTTAATGGGGACTTATAACAGGGTGTACTAACCACTTGCAGGTTCTGTTTATAGTCCTTAACTAGGACTCATGACAGGGTTTACCAAATTTCTTGCAGGTCTTGTTTATAGTCCTTAACTAGGACTCATGACAGGGTTTACCAAATTTCTTGCAGGTCTTGTTTATAGTCCTTAATTGGGACTCATAACAGGGTACTGAATTTCTTGCAGGGTTTGTTTATAGTCCTTAATTGGGACTCATAACAGGGTTTACCTACATCACCCCATGCATAGCATGACATCATACCATTGCATACATCCTAACCCATTTCAAGGATCTCCAGGGCTTGGGATGCAGGTCATGATGAATCAACTGTCTAGCCAGGGGCAAAGAGGATTTATTTTCCTCTAGCCAAGGTTGTCAGGGGCTATGACCCACTGGATATGGTGAGCCTTTGACCCTTGAAGAAGGGCTCTCTACCACAGGAAGTTCTTTCAATTAAGTTACCGGTTCTCAACTCTAACAAGTTTCTCTGTTTACCCCGCGAGGTCCTTGAAAACATTGCATACATGTCATACTCATCATTGCATTACAGGTATCCCTTTTGCAGGTCACTTACCCTTCTCGCTCACTTACCCTGCTCGCTGTTTATTTCAGCAATGGCCTTCCAACCAGACAACCAAGATCTTCGTACTCAGAACGCCCAACTGCGAGAAATGTTCTTGAACCTATCCCAGGGGCAAGAAGAAATAAAGACTCTCCTCACCAGGAACTTGACCTTAGGGAATGCAGGGGGCATCAGGAACGATCAGCTGGAAGGACTACAAATTGAGTTGGCAACCATGAAGATCCAAATGATGGGGCAGTTGGTGGGCCAAATGACTCTCATTCAGGACTTAGCTCAAAAACAAGAAGAGCTCCGGGTCCTCGTCAGCAAGCTGCTTCAAAATAATCCAGTAGGGCAAACAGCCAAGGTGGAAGCTCCAGCCATCATTCAACCACATGCGGGGCAAGAAGACAAAGGAAAATCTCCTCAGCTTGCTTCAGGGTCACTAGCCCAGCCTCAACGGGGTAGTCAACGTAAACGAAATGCGCCCGGAAGACATTTCTCGGAGACTGATATACCCTCATCCTTTATACTGAAACGCTTGCTGGAGGTCAATCTGATCACTCTAAAGGACCCTCCGAAGAATCCCAACAGGACAGCTTCGAGGTATAACCCCGACACCCACTGCGCTTATCATTCAGACAGCCCGGGGCATGCTACAGACGACTGTTGGACCTTGAAGAACAAAATTCAGGATTTGATTGACGAAGGGGTGATAGAGTTCATGCCGGATGGCGAGATGAAAATCTTCCGCTGAGAATTCTCCATCTGAAATGGCTATCTCAAACTAGAAATTTTTGTTCATTAGGATTTTTCAAGTTGTAATTCCCTTTTGATTATTCAAACATTTGTTCATTGTTAAACATTGTTATTTCATTAATGCATCGCATACGTCTGTTTTGAAGCAATATATTCGTATTCACTATACGCAAATTATTTTCATATTTTTTTTCTGATGTCAACTCTTGATCTTTAATCCTAAGCCTCTTGAGGGAGGATGACGAAAACGATACCGCGATCATTACAGTATGCTTTTGAACAGACCCCGCTTATGAAGTACAGGCATTGTTTCAACCCCTAAACACTGGAGTTATAAGGATGATAATCCCTCATCAACCCATCAGAGCCAAAGAAGTAGGAGTTTTTTATTTTCGAAAATCAAAACCCTTAATCATAACCTGGGGCAGGGTAGTCTCTCAGTTGATCCAAGTGCATAACGAATGGCACCAAAGGAGTCCTAACAAAACAAAGACAGTGATGGTTCAGAACAATCAAAAGGACAGGCAGTCATCATCAAAATTCATAAATGAAAAGCCCAAAAAGTCTAAACCTACAAAGGGGACTTATGAAACCGGGGCATCCCGCTGACTGTAATTCCAAAAAGGAAGCAGTTCAGGCAAAAAAAGAAAGGGATAACAAAATCAAGAAAAAGGTCTCACAAACCCTCAATCAAAGCAAAAAAAAAAATGACTGCCTATTCAAAAGAAATCATCAACATCTGAACCATTATTGGAACATCAAAGCAAAGACTCAAACAAGGTCTAACGCATGATCAACTGAGTTTAGGTTTGGAGAACATCATGAAGAGCGGGTGGGTACAAATAATTTGAGCCTTTATCCTTTGTTTCTTAAACCGTGAACCAAGCCACGTTATAACCCTCAAAAGTCCTAGCTGAAGCATGGGTTAGTTCGAAAGCATACTGTCACGAAAGGTATCCCGACTCCTGAAGGCCTACAGTAAATACGGAGTTGATATCACGTTTTACAAACATTCACTTGTTTTATGAAAAGATGCATTTTCAAAATCTTCAAGACAGACATAAGCTTTGCATTTCTGACATAACCTTGTTTGTATATGACTTTTTGTTTGAACAGCAGGGAGATTCGCACGAGAAATACCTAGTGAACAAAATTATCTCCAATCAAGGGGCACGACCTAATCATGGTCCGTCATCTGGGGCAATCCAGTCAAGATTCGGAGAATCTCTCAAAAGTCAAATAGCCTGGGGCAAGTCTCCGCATGAGCCACCTGGGGCATTTCAACAATAAATCTTGCCTGATCAAACACCTCTCTGGTGGCATGACAAAACACTTCTAACAGGGGCAACTCCCTACATTCTGAAAGCACGGACATAGTCGAAAAGACACTACGCAAAATCAAAGACCCGCTGGGTTGACACACCTAGGCAAAAACAAGGGCTTCCCGGCGAACCAAAAGGGTTCGGGCAAAAATAAGGGATGAAATGGAAAAAATTGTACACCCGACAAGTCGAAAACCTGAAAAGGCGGCTTGGGCAAAAATGGGTATCCCGGTGGACTGAAAACCCGAAAGGGCGGTCCAGGCAAAAGTTAGGGATCAAAAGCGTACGACTATGTCCTGTCATCTTGTCACCTGCCTACCAGAAGAAGGTTGGTCCATCAACAACTATCAGCGCCTCGCAGGTCTTCCTCTCCCACCTCAGAAACAGGGGCAATAAAGAGTTGTCTGAGCAGTCTAATTGTTCTATCCTCCAAGGTACCAAGGTAGGTTCAGCTAAAGAACAAGACCGAGGATCTTAATTCCCCAGAGAGTAGTTCAGCAAAACAGTACATCTCTCTCCAAGCAGATCATCAAATATCAAGGAAATTGAGTATCCTCCTGTAGATCTCAATACCTCCCCAACAGCACGCATTCTTAACAAGCATCCCCGGCAGTCTTGATCTAAAGATTGTTCCCCGGCGGTATCTCAATATTCAGCGGAATCACTTCCCCAGCATATCAAACTTCCCCCAGAAGAGTCCAATCCAGCTTCACCAGCAAAATTGGAAGTCATATCCCCAAGCAATAAGCTTATCCCCAGTAGATTCTGGAAGCTTATCCCCTCGCAGAGCACGAACGCGTCGCCCGACTTTATTTAAAGAGTTATTTCCTCAACATGATATAACTGGGTTATCCTCAGCCAAAAGCCACGGAAAGAGCGTCCTCGGCAAAGTATCTTCCTACCCCCAGCGAAGTCTATCAACACTTCCAGC
Organism: Vicia faba; assembly: GCA_948472305.1. NCBI lineage: Eukaryota > Viridiplantae > Streptophyta > Magnoliopsida > Fabales > Fabaceae > Vicia > Vicia faba. The sequence continues at coordinate 691,981,014 of OX451739.1, forward strand.
ACAACAAGGATATCCCCAGCATAATTCGTCAACGGTATCCCCAACGGAGTTATCTTCATCAACTCAGCAAAGCATCGCTATCCCCACAGAGTATTGCTTCCCAGCATGATCACTAGAGTATCTTTTCTCCCCGCAGAATCCTTCATTTGCCAAGTTTATTCCGCAACGGAGTCATCTTCTCCTACCGGTATTCTTGCAACGAATCATCCACAGCGGAAGCAAAATCTCTCCCTCAACATCAGCCCAGGATATGACTTCCCGGCACCCGTCAAGGATTTATTTTCCTAGACAAAAACATACATAAAACTTTACATACATCATCATAGCATGCATAACGCACTGCATCATATCATACGAATCTCATTTATGTTAAGAATATCATGGCTTGATCCATATCATGCATCGCATATGACTGACCTTTACCTTTCAGGGAAGATACAGTTGAAATTCTCAAACATATTTCAAAGACTTCTCCAGTCCAGTTAAATCGACTCCAAACAGGTTTTTCTGATAAAGACTCAGTAGAAGTTCTCTTATGGTCCCCTCTCCAACGGCGTGTGAGGTGGTAATTCCTTCTTCAGATGTTCTCCTCTCCGGCATGAGCGTGAGGTGACATTCTCTTATGGTCCCCTCTCCAACGGCGTGTGAGGTGGTAATTCCTTCTTCAGATGTTTCCCTCTCCGGCATGAGCGTGAGGTGATATTCTATTATGGTCCCCTCTCCAACGGCGTGTGAGGTGGTAATTCCTTCTTCAGATGTTTCCCTCTCCGGCATGAGCGTGAGGTGATATTCTCTTATGGTCCCCTCTCCAACAGCGTGTGAGGTGGTAATTCCTTCTTCAGATGTTCCCCTCTCCGGCATGAGCGTGAGGTGATATTCTCTTATGGTCCCCTCTCCAACGGCGTGTGAGGTGGTAATTCCTTCTTCAGATGTTCCCCTCTCCGGCATGAGCGTGAGGTGATATTCTCTTATGGTCCCCTCTCCAACGGCGTGTGAGGTGGTAATTCCTTCTTCAGATGTTCCCCTCTCCGGCATGAGCGTGAGGTGATATTCTCTTATGGTCCCCTCTCCAACGGCGTGTGAGGTGGTAATTCCTTCTTCAGATGTTTCCCTCTCCGGCATGAGCGTGAGGTGATATTCTCTTATGGTCCCCTCTCCAACAGCGTGTGAGGTGGTAATTCCTTCTTCAGATGTTCCCCTCTCCGGCATGAGCGTGAGGTGATATTCTCTTATGGTCCCCTCTCCAACGGCGTGTGAGGTGGTAATTCCTTCTTCAGATGTTTCCCTCTCCGGCATGAGCGTGAGGTGATATTCTCTTATGGTCCCCTCTCCAACGGCGTGTGAGGTGGTAATTCCTTCTTCAGATGTTTCCCTCTCCGGCATGAGCGTGAGGTGATATTTCCTTTCAGATTATAATTTCCTATAGTTCCCTCTCCAACGTGAGTGAGGTAACTCCCTTTGAGATTGTAATGTCCTTTGGTTCTCTTCCTGACACTACGAAGATGGTAATTCTCACCAAGATTTTCTCAACGAGCGTTGTTGAGGTTGAAATCATTCAGGATTCTCTTACCCTTCATGCTAAGGCAGTAACCATCCCTGGTTCATTCATCAGCGTTTGAAGCTCCAGACCCAGCTCCTGTAATCAGTCAGGACACATCTATATCAAGCATCTAAAATCAGCTCCTGCGACGTGTCAGGTACTCATTTTTCTGTTTTGCAGGTATGCAGGTTCTCGCTAAGGAATCCCCTACGCGATCAACGTCCAGATGGCATCTGTAAGCCCATCATCCTATCCAAGCAACATCCAAATGGCATCTATAAGCCCATTCCCTCATCATCACTGCTACTATGTGAGCGCAAATTTCTGGGCACTTTAGTGTTCAATCATCTTCTACCCTCGGATTACGAAAGGCACGTCAGCCAATCTGCATCCTCAGGTCTAAGAAGATTGAACAGGGGCAACTGTTGTACCCCAAAATTTGCCCTCCCATATTCATCAAGAATTGTCAAAGTCAAGGTCACAAAATTCCCCCGGGGTTGTGCAGCTCAATTGTCTCCTAGACAGTCAAAACTAGGGTTTGAGTTCTGGTCAAGCAAATGAACTTTTCAAAGGCCCAATCAAGTCCCATATGCCTACAAAGATGGTCAAGTATCCTCATGTCAAGTTTCAAGGCATTCAGCTCAAAATTGCACAGTCAAAACCCTAGATTGCACTACAGTCAACTGTAGGGGCAAAATGGTCATTTGACAGTCAAAAGTTCAAATTTTTGGTCAATATATCATTTTGAAGCCACAAACATCATTTGATCAATGCTTGATCATGATTCTCAAAATTTGGCTTAGAAATCATCAAAGATGCAAAAGTTGCTATATTTGGACAGCTGAAAAAGTCAACTGAAATTGACCAGGGCATAACTTTCACATGGATTATCAGAAAAATTCCATCCAAAGCTCATTTTGAAGAGAAAGACATTTCCTACAACTCATCTTCATATTCCAAGTCCAAGAAATGCTCTCACAAAAAGTTATCAATTTCAACATTATAGGTCATTTTCAAAAGTCAACAAAAAGTGACTTTAAGTCAAAGGCCATAACTTGAGATTGGTAAATCAAAATGACATGGGACCAAAGGCATTGGTTAAAGGACTCAAAGACCTTTCCAAAATGTCCAAGAACATGTGAAAAGCTTAAAAATTGACCAAGTTATGCCTTGTGGAAGTTGGGAAATTTTTGGAAATTTTTGAAAGTCAACATTGATGCAAAAGGCCTAAAAATGCAAATGGGCCTATTTTCCTTCCAAATTTCTTCATGCCAAGCCTATGCACGACCACTAGGCCCAAAGGGAAGTATTTTCATATTTTTTAATTATTTATTTGAATTAATATTAATTTATATTCATTTAAATCATTTTAATTCATGAAAAATATAAACCTTAACCTAAAAAATCTTTTTATGCATGCTTTGGACTCTATAACTCGTGCACATGCTAATAGGGAAGGATTTGATGCTAATTGATCAGATTTGGCACAAAAACCATGAAAAAAAGATTGTAAAAGATCCTTAATAAATCAAAGATTGAAAACAATTATGGAGATGGATTTTATTGAATCTTTTTAACCTAATTGCTTCCATATATGATCAACATCACAACCCTAATGCTCTAAGACTGGAAGCTGCGCTCAAAAGCAAGGACCAAAAACTTGAAAACTGTCAAAAAAATTGGAAACTGATTTCAAGGTTCTAAGTAGATTCAAGCCTCCATTCCTTTGGCAATAGCTTCCTTGTGTGATTCTGAACGTGTATCAATCATAAACCACAAGCAAAGCTACAAGAACTGGTAAAACGGGTTCAAACTGTACCAAAGAACATCCATAATCGTATTTTGGTTTTAAGGCATGATCATGGCATTTTAATGATATATTCATGTTCCTTACAAGGTTTTACAACTGACCATTATATTTAATTGAGTTTTTGTGTTGTATAGAAGACATTGCCACGTTTCTTTTTTAGGGTTTTCAGGAGCTTGAAAGAGGGTTTTTACGTAGAGGCAAAATCAGAACTCCAAACCACCATGGTTGAACTCAGGGCTCAGAGACGAGAAGATCCATAGGCTCGCGAACAATTTATGATGCCTAGGGTTCTAATCGTTATTTTTCAATAGGCACTTTTCTGCAACGCGTTAAAACCGTTGCCATATTGTTTATATTATAGGGGGCGTGAAGAAGATGAAGTGGTGGCAGCCTGTGATTCGCCAGTTTAAATTTTCGCGCGAATTCTCATAAACACTAACGCGTTCTTTTTATAATATTTATTGTTTATTCTATGTTAAATTAACGCGCTTGGCTCAAATGGTAACGTGCTATGCATATGACTCTCAAAGACCTGGGTTCAAGTCCCAGGTCTGGCAAAAGTTTCACATTATTTTTCATAAAAAATTCTTATGCAGCGCGCTTGAGGACGTTCACCATACACACTCAATATTCATCGCCCACGTGTCCCAGGCAACCAAATCAAGGGCATGGATTCCAGGAGTGCAATGAATATCAGTCAACGCATGACACATGATCCAGAAAGTCAATGAAATTCCATGCTTATTGGGCCAGGCTTTCCAAATTCATACCTCCTAAATTGGGGACTACACCCCACTCTGGTTTGATTTCCTTTTTTATTTCATTTATTTTAATTGTTATGTTTATCTTAATTATTTGTTTTAATTAATTATTTTTAACAAAAATCTAAAAACATTATAAAAATAAGAAAATACAAAAAAAACATAATATTTATTTTATTATAATTATTTTTCATAAATAAATTAGAATGTAAATTATGTAGTGTAATTAGGTTTTAATTTTAATTCCTTTTTTAATAAAAATCCAAAAATGTAGAATTTAGGTTTAATTGTTAATTCTTTTTTATTCCCTTTTTCCACAATAATAATTATTATTTATTTATTTATTTTCCTATTTAAATTGTACATAAATGAATTAGGTTTAATTTAGGTCATATTTTAATTCTTTCATAATAAATAAAAAAATATTAGAATTAGGGTTTGCCGTCTAATTTAATTTCAATTAACTTCCTTTTTTTCATTAAAACTAAAAAACACAAAATACCAAAAAACATTTAATCATTTAATTTGTAATTCATCATTAATTTTAATTGTTTGTAAAAGGGTCCAACGCCCTAGTTTTGTCAATTATTAATTTTTGCGCATTTACTTTTTATGTCGTTTAATTATAATGATGTAATTGTCCCTAAGCCATGTAACTTTACTTTTCGCACTTTATTTCTTTGCGTTATTTATTTTCCGCTAAATCGGGTCCGGTTTAATTTTGGCGATGTGGACCCGCGCCATTTGTAATAGTCTTAGATTTATTTTCCCGCAAAATATTTAACTGTTAACCAAGCATGAAAGAATGAATGTCTTAATAAAATCAAGCGTAGAACACGACAAACATGACAAGACAAATAAACTGAAACATAACACACGAATCGCACACACCACCCCTAGGGTACGCCTCACTGTTGCCTTGCCCCGAAAGGTGGTCGTCGAGTAGAAAACGTCTTAGTAAGTCCTCATGATCCGGGAACCTGGCATGAGGGTAGCTTCTAAGGTGTCTTCCCATTGCTCTGGTGATCACCACGTCCCGAACATCGAATTGACCCGAACACCTCCGACGGTGGTGCTACCTACCTCTCAATGGTGGGATGGCACTACTTTTAAGGACTCTTACACAGACGAATTCCTTAGGGTAGGTAGGTTCTCAAGGATACTTGCTCTAATCTCAAAACAAACTCAAAAAGACTTTTCACACCAACACTTTTCAAAAGCTTTCAAAGCAAATCTTTCAAACACTCTGACGTATGAGTCGATCTGAAATTTTCAAAAGAAACTTTTTTAAACCCACAGTTGAAAAGCAAACAAACCATTTTGAAAACACAAGTGAGAAAGTATCTAAGAGCCCATGGATAACCATGGATAGAAAGGGTGCTAACACCTTCCCTTTCTATAATCTACCTCCCGAACCGAGAGCAATCTCTTTAAGGAATTTTTCTGTGCTTTTGTCCTTTCCATTTGGAGAAAATAAAAGACGGTGGCGACTCTTGCTTACCGCGACATTTCGCGAACCAGCGTTAAACAGTCAGTTCCAGATCCACCGATCACACCATCGTATCACAAATATTATTTAGGGAAAAGAGTTTTAATTCTTAATAGCAGAACTCGCTACAATTTTTGATCGTATGCCTACGTATCCTCTTCTGAGGAATCAGAGTCCCAATTCATAGTTCGTATGGGGTTGGTGTTTTTTAGGGGTTTGCAAATATAGTTTGAATCACCTCGCACTTTAGTTGGGAGTGGTGATTGTGGAGATTTTGACTAAATGCGCGATAAGTCAAAATATGTTTGAAACCCTTTTGCAAAAACAATTGGTTAGCTTAGTTTATTGCGAAAAAATAGTTTGATGACTTGTTAGTATTTTTTATTGTGTTAATTGCGAAGATCTTGATTAATGCATGATTAAAAAATATTTTAATGCACCTAATATATTAAAATAATATATGCAATTTTTATATAAAATAATTTATTTGTTAGTATATAAATAATAATGTCATTATTTATAAGCAATAAACAATATTTACATAGAAAATAAAATACAAGAGTAGTAAATAGAGAATAAAATTATAATATATAATAATCATGATATAATAATAATAATAATAAAAAATCAATATTGATAATAATAATAATAATTATAAATAAATAATATATATATATATATATATATATATATATATATATATATATATATATATATATATATATATATATATATATATATATATATATATATATATATATATATATATATATATATATATATATATATATATATATATATATATATATATATATATATATGTATATATAAAAAATTAGAAAGAATATATGAATTGTAAAAGAAAATAAACAAATTAAATTCAGGGGGGGTGCAATCTTAAGTTAAAGAGTAAAATAGGGGGTGTTAATAAGTATTTTGGGCTGGGCCCAAAGATGAGTTCAGGAAAGGGGGTGTGTTTGTTTGGTGGTTTAGCAAAATGGCAGAAAGAGGAGGTGCGAAGAGGAATGGGCTTAACCCATTGCGCAAACTTGGAGTGTCCTGGCTGATTGAGTGAGTGAGGGTCTACTAGTTTCTATGTTATAGACTGGGCCCACGGTCATCTAATCAGAATTACATGGATGAGATTTGAGGGAGTATACTAGTTATCGTGAACCGACGCGCATGGAATTGAAACAAATTTAACAGTTTTGTTTTAACACATTTTATTTTTGTTTTGGTTACAGTATCATCTCTTTCTAGCATTCGCGGGACACTCTTCTCTCTTTCTTACAAACCCTTTCCATCTTCTAAAAAAACCTAGCGTAGAACGTCTCAGCGGCGGCTCAAGAATCCGGTCCTCCTCCCACCATAATCCTACCCAATTGACCCAACAAAACCCCAATCAATAGTAGAACAACAAAAGCTATGTTTGTATTCTTACCCCTTTCGCTATTTCGCTTTCCTATCTCCAAGCTTCTGGATTTCTGACCCTTTCCTCCTTCGGATTTTGCAGATTCCGGTTGGCGTATGAAGACGGTTTAATGGTGGCGGACCGCGAGGCGACGGTAGCGGCGATTAGGGTTTCAGATGTTGAAACCCTAATCGTTATCTTCCCCAGTATTCCACAAACTGCGGCGGTACTTATTCTTCTTTCGTCACCAATTCTTGTCTCTTCTTCGGAATTTCTCCTCCTTCTTTGTATTTCAAGCTCCGCCCCTGTTCTTCAAATTCCTCTTCGTATTTATAGGTCTTTATTCAAATTAGGGTCAATTGTTGTTACGAGTTTTAGTTAGCCTTGATTTAGGGATTAGAAAAAAATTAGGGATTGGATTTTAGTTGTAATTGATTTGGAATTGATTCTGTACATTAGAGATTTAATCATTTTAGGGTTTGTACTGTAACTTTTGTAATATAATTGATTTCCAGTTTTTTTAAGATTTTGATTTGATTGAATGTAATTCTGAGATTCTGAGATTTTATTTAGTTTATTTTTATTTAAATTCTAAGATTTAGTTTGTAATAAAAGTTGATTTTATTTGTTTTAAATCTAAACAGTACTTGTTAATAAAAAAACATGCGTAAATTTTGGTAAATGGGTACAGTAACTGTGTTTCAACATGGGCAAGCGCTTATACTCTTCAGTCCAGCAAATGTTTTGAATTTGGGCCTTCCAGCATTTTCGTTTTATCCTGCAAAAAATTTATTACAATAAAATGTTTTCTTTTAAGGACCTTGGGCCTCAAATTGCTTAGTAATTTTCTTTTGTAACAACAAATTTTTTTAATTAAGGACTGGGCCCAGTAGGTCTATTATGAAACAAATTTTTTTGGAAATCATTAATAAAAACTCTTAATAACTAATAAAATATTTAATGAAATAACAAAATATTTCAGTAATAAAAATAATCAATTATGATAACTCTTTTAATATTTTGAAAAAATATTTTGTGAATAATTTACGAAATAGAAAAAAGTATAATGATAACTTTTCTAAAAAGCAACAAAAACATCGAATAGGCTCATTAGAAATCTCAATGGACCTGGTTCATATCTCTTATGACTTCAAAAATGTTACGCACACCCCCCTCTTTGCTATTTAATAACCAACAAAAATGGAAATGGGCCAAACAAAATGGACTGAAATTTCACCTCCCCTTTTACTAACAAAAATAATACTCAAATGTTCTTAGTTAAGAACTTAATAATTATTATTTTTTGAAATAATTTTCCATATTCGAATCTCATGGGCCACTGGCCAACATGCTTCGCGAATGGGTTTATGAGTCTTTCTGATTTAGAAAGCCCCATTTTCTCGATTAAAATACATTTTTCTTACTAATTTGAATTCTTTTTAAAAATGGGCCATTAGATATTGTTGTACCATCATTAATTAAACATTTATTTATTATTTTAATCTTGAAAAATAAAATCATCGAGGTAGGACAAATTTGGGGTAGGACAAAGTCGACCATATTTCTCGGTTAAGGGAGAATCTTTAGGCACCCTTGATGCTAATTCTTGAAGTTGAGGAGGCACTTTCATGAAGTTGACTCGGATGGTATTTCTACGAGTGGAAGTCATGTCCTACAAAACAGAACAAAGATAAATTTGTAAATCCTTGAAATGGTTAGTGAGAATGCTTATGATGTTATGATGTTTATGATGTTCATGATGTCATGAACAAATAATCACAAACAAAGCACACAAGGACCTTAGGTTTAGGCTTGCATGGATTTGATAGTTAAGTATCCTCATGAAGTTTAGTTGGTTCAACATGTCCTAGAAATTAAACGGGTTCTAAGAAATCTCAATATCACTGATCTTTCTTCATCGGGCATTGTTTTAGCACAATCAATCTTTTCTTGCGGCCAAAATATCCCAAAATTTTGATCTTAATGAGTGTAGCATCGAGTATCAACCAATCTTCATCTTTGCACTAAAGTCGGCTATCTCACTACTTCCTAATGGCTAAGTTGTTCAACTAAAGATTCTACGGTTAGTTAGTGCTTCATGACACCACACAGCGGCACCATATTCTCCTCGATTCAACACAAGGGATATCGGTACCAACAAATGTGTCACACTAACCTAGCCATTATTTCAACCATATCGGTATATGTTGTACAGTCTCCACAATATATTGCTACTTACCTAATAATGTTCCCTAATCCGGGTATAGGATCTATACAAAACCCAAACACCCTTTTAAGAGTAAAGAAAACAAGTCAAATAATGAAAGCATATAAAGGTGATCTAGTCTGTAAGGTAACCCCACTTTTAAAGATGTTTCCCAGTAGAGTTTCCAATTCTGTAATACGGTGGGAGAACTGACTTGGATGTTTTGTGTTTTATCGCAATTGTTGTAGATAGCAAGAGTCACCACCGACTTTTGTTTTATCCAATAAATGAAAGGGTGAAAAGAACAAGAAAGACCTTTTGAGATATTTTCTTGATTTCGGGGGTAGATTATGAAAAGAGAAGGTGTTAGCAACCTTTTGATCCGTAGTTATCTTGGGGCTCTTAGTTGCTAGCTCACTTTTAAATGCTTTGCAAAAATGTGTTTGTGATTTGTTTTGAAAGTGTTATTGAAAAGTGCCTTTGTTTAGGCGAAATTTGTAATGATTCTCGTCTCTATAAGAATGTACACAAAGTGTTGATTTTTGAAAATAATCCAAGAAAGTGTTGGTGTGTTTGAAAGATGTTTTGAAATGTTGTGAGCAAGCAACTACGAGTGTTCTACCTACTCAAAAAGTCTTTGTTCTTTTCCTCATCCTTTAGATAGTGTTGTCTTACTATTAGTTAGTAAGAAACCATATCATTGGATATGAAGGGACAAGCGTGGGTCATCTATTAATTTAATGCATTTTTGTCTTGAATTAGGGTTATCTATTTGTTTGGTTTTAAGTCTTTCCATACAAAGCCTAATTACTAGCAATAATATTGAAAGCGATAAATTGCAGAAATTTAACGTTCTACGTTATTACATCATTTGGAAATAGGGATACAAATTACAAATGGGGAATAAAGCAATAATGTTCTAATTATTGTTACAACCCAATTGAATAATGCATAAAATGTCCAAGAATAAAGATGATATAAAAGAAAAATGTTATTTATGAGTTATTGTAGAAAAAGGGTTTAAACCTAATTAATCAATTAGTTTTAGTAAAAGAAGTTAATTAATTACTTAATCAAAACCTAAAAGCTAATTTGAAATTAAGAAAAATAAAACCTAAGTCTAAAATTTATTTATGAAATAAATTGAATGTTAATATTAATTTTAACAAAAAGAAAGTATTTTAAAGTGTGTAAAATAAATAAACCTAGTTCTAAGTATTTACAAAATAAAATAAATATCTAAAATATTTAATAATTTGGTTATTTAAAAAAAATTGTATTTTTTGTTTAAATAAATATTTAAATAAAAATAAATATAAATAGAAAAGAAATGAAAATAGTTGGGTTGAGGTGTTTAGAGAGTAAAAGGGGTGGTAAAAGTAGTAAATAGGGCTAGGCCCAAGGTGTTTTTGTTTGAAAGTCAGAAAATAAAATAAAAATAAATGTGTATGGCCATACATGGTGTTTTCAGTAAAAGGGGGATGTGGAAGTAAAAACAAAAAAAGAAAAGGCCTGTGATTTGAAGGCCCAGGCGCCTGTTTATGATTCAGTATGGCCAATCTTTGAGACTGTATCATGGTCATGCATGCATGGGGTGTTGGATTTAATCATGTGATGATTAAGTGGTGATGGAGAGAGGAGCATCATGCGCATACAAAGTCTGCTTGTATTGAATCTGCAAAGGGAAAATAAGAAAAGCCAAAAGGCTACCACTGGGGCTCGAACCCAGGTCCCTATAGTTCCAAGCCTTACACACGAGCTTTCTACCACTGAGGTGGCTATACATCCAGTGTTTAATACACAAATAAATAAATATATTACAAACTCATTCCTAATGACAACTTCATCTTCTTCTTCACGCCAGCAAATTCACCACCATTGTTCAAATTTTTAACTTCCCCATTTCTCAACCAAAATGGAAAATGTAAACATGAAAGTTGCTTGAAATTTAACCATGATTCCAAATATGTAACTAACTTAAACAATAGATCAAATATGAATACTAATTTTTCTTGGTATCAAATCAGACCTAATTTTTCCAGAAAGTTCAAAACTAAAATTCACACTACTCATGTAATATAAATGAATTCTAAGGACATGGTTAGTTTCAGGACTATGATGTCTACATTTTATCTTTGAAAATGCAAACCAAATGATTCCTATATGAAGAGTTCAAAAGTCAAAAAACTCCCCTTGAAAATGGAATTCGTGTTTTGGGTTTGAGCTTTCTTCAAGGTGCTGCGATAATCTGGTTAGCTTCCTTGGACCTCTAGGAAGCTAATGCAATTCTTAGCTCGAGTTGAGAGTGGCTCAAACTACTTGTAGAAGTCAATGTGCAGGCTTCTGGTTTTGAGTTTGAAAGAAGATGAGAATGGAGTTACAGAGCTGTAACAGGTGTTGGTATGGATTATATTTGATGTATAGAATATTTGAGAATGGTTTAGAGGGAAAATGCACGAGTGGATTATGAGATTGAAGTTTTTGGCCAGAAATGACAAGTTATGGAGGCTTGGGTGCAGCTCTGAGTTCTAGGGAGTTTGAGTGAGTTTTAGGGCTCTTGAATTTATGGGTTAGCTTGCAAATGATGCCTCTATTTATAGAGAAAAGGTTTGAGAACTTGAGATGTTCAGAATCACATGTTATACATTTTTAAAATTCATAAAGACAAGTTGCTTCATGATGAAGAAAGGAGTGAATCAAGGAACTTAGCCATGCTTTGTAGTTTTTGTGGATTGCTTCTGATGTTGAGATATTTGTTGTGATATTTGGAACATATTTCAAGCTTGAAAGAAGAGAGTGGTTGGAAAAGTGAAGCTTTATGAAAATGGAAATGTTGCTTTTGCATTTCTAACCATAAATGGTATAAGACTTGGACAAAGCGTCAAATATTTGTGTAATACACTTAGGGTTTGTGGTATTGCTCTATTATGCATAGATTTGAAGAGAACATAGCCTGAAAAGAGAGATCTTGTAGCTTTGGTTGGAGTTTTAATTGTGAATTCATCACAAAAATGGCCTATTATGCAAGATTGGAAGCCCAACTTCTCCTCTTCAATTCTCTTAGCTCAAAAATGATCTCTTCAAGTTATTTGACATTTTGAAAAGCTTGAAACATCCTATAAAACTTTAATGTTTTCCATTTTTTCTAAATCAAAATGGAGCTAGGTGAAAATTGGCCAGGAAGTTAGGGCAAAATCCTGACCAACTTGATCAAAATTTTCACTAAGTGTTTTTAGAAAAACTGCATGACTTCATGGGTATTTATCTTCAAATCTAAGAATTTTTTGGAAATCAACCCTCTAATAAAAATTTGTAGAGTTAATCAAGATATAAAAATTTCATGTTGAAAGTTTCCCTTGAATCATCTTGCATCTTGGTGAAAAATTGGCATGAAGTAGTGAAATTATCATGTACAAAATACTTAGAAAAATTTCAAAGTCTTGAAAAGTTTGACTTTTCACATTGACTTTTGACTTTCTTGATTTATTGATGATCAAGTTTCATATTTTTTAATTTCTTGATGAATTGTGATCTTTGAAACTCAAATTTGACCAAAAAGTCAAAGTTTGACTTTTGGTGTATAAGTTGACTTTTCCAATAGTTGACCAAATTTCATCTATCAATTGCTTGATATTGAGGGATGACTTGAATTATGAAATTAGGTAAAAATGATGTAATTGAGTCCTTGAAATCATGTTTCAAAACAAAAAGTCATGCATTTGGTTAAAAGTCAAAAATCAGTCATTCTTAGTCAAAACCATAATTTTGATAATTTTTCCCTTTTGATGAATTGAACACTTTTCTTGAGGAATTTTGATCCAAACTTGATCAATTGATGCATATGACTTCAAAATGTTGATATTGGTCCAAAATCTTGAAGTTCGACTGTAAGTTGACCACAATTGACTTTTTACCCAGTACAATTGGTTCTCAGTCATCTGGTCAAGTGACTGAGCAAAATTGTGATTCAAGACATGAAACTTGAAATGAGTATTCTTGAAGGTCTATAATGTTCCATGAAATTCAATTTAGGCATTATCAGTCCAGCTGTCCTTGTGAAAATCAAAACCCTAATTTGAGACATCAATATTTAGGAGGTGGTTTGACCTAGTCATCACTTATGCAAGCTTGAGCCAATGAAGATTTTGTGAGAAATGTCTTGAGGAAAGAGAGGAAAATTTTTGGGGTACAACATGGTGTAATTTGCACATTATATCGAGCAAGATGGTTGTACACAAGGATTAACAAATTCATGATTTGTAAAGAGAAATTGCATTGAAGTATATTAAAACCAATTCATATATTCTTGATTGAGTTTAACTTCATAGAACATGATATGACAAGACAATGCAATATTACATCAGCTCTTCTACTTTCTACTTTCTGTTTTGTTGAGGTCCTTCAAACTTTTTACATTTCAAGCCTTTCTCGTAATCATTGAATGTTATTGTTTAAATACCTTTGAAGAGCCGATATGTCTTGGTGGATGCCAAACAGATTTTTTCGTAATCTATTTGATTCATTTCTGCAACATGGAAGCAAAATAAAGAAATATTAAAGTCCACAAGACCAATAAAAGAACTCCATATAAACTGATACAAAAATGTTGGTAATGTGTGAAACGATATTTATTTATCCTAGTACTATAGATTACAGTTATATATTTAGACATACTATTTATATTGGAAATATATGAAATGCATTAAATGAGTTTACATTCCCGGTGAATAATTTTTTTGACAAACTTACATGCTTTAAGGTGAGACAACAATATCTCCAAAGAATAACCGACCTACAATAAATTAGAAGTTCTATTTTGAAAGATAGGGTATGAATGGAACATAATGTTTGGTTATGGCCTAGTTTTCAAATAAGATTGCATGAAATCTCTGGAGGAATAAGTTCACAAATCCAACACTCTCCATGTCATACAATTTGACCAAGAGTGATTTAGCTTCATGGTGAAAAAACTATGAACCACAATGAGGGACGACCAATCTGACATTTCAAAGTTAAACTACTAGAAAGAAAGTGTGATTGTAGGAAATTTCAAGTTTTCCATGTGTCTTACTCATACGTCATTTGGGCATGTTCTAGTGTTTACCATATCTATTTCATACATATGAAAATTGTGGAAAGGTTCTCACATCTTCATAGATAGTTAAGGCATATAAATCTGACCCCAGACAGACCTAGCGGCCCACCTCGAATTTAACAGGGTGAAACCGAATTAATTGGGGGTGGGACGGGTGTGGAGAAAACCCAATTTTTAATTATGACGGCAAGGCTAGGGATGTGGGATGCTAGTACCCATTCCACACCCACCCCCACCTGTTAAACTTAATTTGATATCTTTATTTTTAATATTTTATTACTCATTTACACTTTCTAATCTTAAAATATTAAGTTTATTAGAATTATTATTTATTTTTTATAAAATATAAATTAAATAAAAATGATCAAATATTATGCGGGTACATGTGAAGCAGTGTTAAGAACATGTTCCTCGTTGGGGGGCGGGAGACCAATTGTTACCTCCGACTAGGCTTAGGAAGGGGTGGTTTTGGGAACACTACTAAAAATAACGCATGTAATTCCGGTGGCGAAATACCTTTAACCTCGGCTTCCAAGACGAGGTAATGAAGGGACATGCAATGCTAGCACTTAATGGCTTGATATTTAAAACACTGAGTTTATAATTTAATAGTTCTTGGATTAAATCCCTAAGAATTACATATTTTTATTTTCTACATTTTGTTGCGCCCTTCATATTCCATTCGATTTTATTTATAATCCGAGGTAATAAGGCATTCATTTACCTCAATTTTATGTAATAACCGAGGGGTTTATATTGAAGCTTTTTACCCATATTTATTAATTTAGCTAGCCTATATCATAGTTTGCTTGTATATCATTTTCACTGGCCTGTATCATATCATTATAAATCTATGAACCTATCAGTATCATTTTTTTACACAAAAACTACAAAATATGTAACAGAATCAGAATATATCATATCATTTTAAACCAAATATGCAAATTTATATTGTTATCATCAAGAAAGAATACACTCATTTGTCATGATCATATATGCACA
The DNA here is from genome assembly GCA_948472305.1 of Vicia faba. Classification (NCBI taxonomy): domain Eukaryota; kingdom Viridiplantae; phylum Streptophyta; class Magnoliopsida; order Fabales; family Fabaceae; genus Vicia; species Vicia faba. The sequence continues at coordinate 691,996,328 of OX451739.1, forward strand.
TTAAAATGACATAACATCTATTCATATATAAAATAAGATTATATCCACCAAGAAAAACTATTATTATGGTTATCGAGCTTCATAATGAGATAAGAAGACATTGGCTCAATGTGATCGGATGTCATCAATATGTTCTTTTAAGTATGGTTTTTGGATGATAAGCTCCTACAATTATAACAAAATTTAAACTATAATAAGCTACAAACAACAACATAAACTTAAGAAGTATACATATGTATATTTATATAGATTAAGCTAATACCTTATTCTTTATTCATCCTTGTGTAATGCCTTCAGAGACAATATAGAGCATATATCTCATAACAAAATATCCACAAGAATGGTTGTCAGGTTTTTTTGCCACTACAAATAATTTTCATTTTTTATATCACATTGATACACACAAATAGTATAATGGTAAAAAGCACAAGTAATATACTTACTCATTGGTAAATATAGGCTGGTCTTTTACCAATTAGATTTCTTTTATGCGCATTAAATTACTCCATTGCTATACACACGTCGGTTAAAATTAAACATGAAAAAAAAACTTTTCAATTCTAAATTTAAATTTGATATTAAATATAATACCACTTACCCATCCAAAGCTTTAGTCGTGGGTTCGAGCAGTCCAGAGTACAACGATAAAAACACAACTATAGTATTTTTCTTGGGACATATAATAAGTAGTTGCCAATGTCGGCTTCATAAAAATTCAGAATAATTAATAATATGGATAAAAGATTCATTTATAAATGAAAACAAAAATTAATATGTATTTACTCACAGTAAAATGAGGCCACGTGACAATCTTTGATGTTCCCTTTCTCCATCAACTTCTCTTGTAAGTAAATATTGATTGCGTGTCCTGGCGAATCTTGAGTAAGAGAAATCTTCACAACATCTAAGATACAATACTTGTTTAGAAGCTTCCTTTTAACACATACATCATGGATGTACATGTAAGGTCAAATATTTATGTTAAAGTACAAGAACGTATGAATATAAATAAAAATCAACATAAAAAACTATACTTACGAGCTCCATATTTGCAATATGGAATTGTATAGTTCTTCATCTCCCTTCAAAAAACCATGTATAAAATTCTTGTTAAGTATATATGGAATATGGAATTGTCTAGTTCTTAATCCTCGTGCACGTGGTTTTAATACTCGGCATCATAATATTTAGTCTTTGAATGCTATCTGAATTTGGAGGTGAGGGTTCGTCACTGCCTTAGTTGGAAAAAAAACTAAGTGTCGCGCTTGTACCTCTCGTAACTTTCTCAACTACATTCACTCGAATTTCCAACTGATTTGATTTATGTGGCTGAATATACCCAACGAACTCAATTTCTACATCATAAAAACAACATAATTACATTCCATAATTGAAATACGCAAACAATAATAACAACAACATACAATTTATACATCAAGAACATCACGAGTACACCTTTTGGAACCCTTCTCCTCAATCATCCTCTATCGCTCCTCTTGCTCCTTCTGGACACTCTCCCGCACCGTATGTAACAATTTCCCTCTCTCTTCCTCCAAGAACTTCTTCTGCACCATTTGCAACAACCTCTCTCTCTTATTCTCTAAGACCATATCATGTACCGCCTGCAACTAGCTCTCTCTATCATCCTCCAAGAACTTATCATGATCCTCCTACCTCTTCTCCCTTTCCTTCGCCAACTCAATAAAAACAATCTCTTCAGTGTCTCTCTTACTAATTTTCTTTCTAGATGATTTAGAGCGTCCAAAATATACCTTGAAGCCAGTGCCTCTACAAAGACCACAGACACGCCTAGGATTCTCCCTGGTTCCAATCGCTTCTACCAAGATGTCATTTTGATCTTGTGAAGTAAAGAGACCGGCTTTGGTTTCTTCAAAAAAATCATCCTACAACGCATTAAATTTCATGTTTTCCAAATAGATTTAACTAAAATAAATATTGTTGAAAAAAGTATCTACTTACAATCCTTTAAGAAATTTCACGCATAGCCTCTGATGTGTACTCGCCGTTTTTCTTTGGCGTGCCCTCTTCCATTTCTCCTGGCGTGATGGTTGAGATGGAGTGTGGTCAAGACTTATAGAATCTCCGAGCTCTTCATCCCTTATTTTCTTTTTTCTTCCATAAAATTTTTGTCAAGTATTCTATATCTTCCACGAGAGAACCTATGTAGATAAATATTTGTAGCCTAATTTTCCTTTCCTTATTGGACCTTTTACAAAAAGGTAGGAGTGGTGCGAGACTCTACAAACTTCTCCTAAGTATCTCGATCAATAACTGAATAAACCTCGTATGAAGTATTTTCTTTATCTTCTCCATGTTTATTATAATCATGGGTGATCTTTGTCTTAAACCTCCTCCAACACTCACCACAATAAGCAAGCATTTTCTTTTTCACGTAATTATAATTTGGAGTAACACTGAACACATCCTATGTTTACACAATAGAGATGTTATTAGTATTGCACAAAAATATACTTGTGAAACAAAATAATAGAATACAAAATAAATATTGTAATATCGATCCATATGTCGTCTTTTAATTCATCATCAACTTCGTGCCAACTATTTATCTAAATACTTACTTTACTTCTACCTTATAACACAATGTAACCCAAAAAATCATCAGAATGTTCACCATGAGCCATGCCGATTTCTGCATCAACTCTAACCGAGCAGCGAATACCAATTTCGTTGGCTTTTTTCACCTTTTTATACATTGTGGCACCTTTACTTTTTCTTTTATCTTTTGTATTAACAGAGTTTGTAGCAGATGTTGTATAGGAGGTGCTTGTCAAAATGACCATGACTATCAAGATGAATCAAACACTAACGTTTAAGTGAAAACAAATGGAAAATCAAGACACCCTAAACAAAATAATCAATAGACAAACTAACATAGAAACCATAAACAAAATAATCAATAGACAAACTAACATAGAAACCATAAACAAAATTATCAAGAGACTATTTTAGTGAAAAACTAAGTGAAAAATAAACCTGTTGCAAAAATGACATTTGATGAGCATCTGTTGGAAGTGTTTTGATGAATATCAACTTTAAAATCTCTTAAGGATTTTTGCGAAATGAGAGTGAAGAATTTACGTTTGAGCATTTATAGGTAAATGAAAAGTTAGAAAATAGATAGTAGTCTGAAGTATTTCATGCAAAATAAGTGTCACATTGGTCTTACTCGAAAACCGACATGAGAGTATTATTAAAAATATAAAATATAAAAAAACACAATAGCGTCATATTCTTGAAATTTATACACGATATCATTTTTTTATAAAAAACGACGGGTTAAAATATTTAAAATAAAGATTTTCAAATTAGTATTATTAAATTGTTAATGCAAAATATATTACCTCTCACTTGGACCCTATAGCCGAGGTAAATACTAATGGCACAAATAAAAAAATAAAAATGGAATTTGGAAAGGAGCCAAGTGAGAAATAATAATAAAACAATTATAAAAAAAACATAAAATGCAGCAATTGGGTGTCGAAGCGAGCTCCCTTAAAGCATATTTCCCTTGATTTTATTAAATAATCGAGGTATACTGTTTTTTATTAAATAAAATTAAAACACGACATTCCTAGGACCTATACCCTTGTTTTTTCATTGTTTGAAGTGTAAGCTTCGTCATGAAAACTGTTATTTATTGTAGTGGAAGCGGGGGATGTGCTAGTAATGCTTAAACACGCCCCATTGCCAAGCCTACTCATATTGTACAATGAAAACTTTTCAATTTCCCCAACAAATATCATTCGCCTATATATGTATATTAGAATTTAAAACTATTTAAATCATTCTTAAATAGTTTGTTGGAACAAAATCTGTTCACACTCTTTGAGCTCATACTCCTTGAGCATTGATGATAACAAAAGTACTTAAATAAAACTAGGGTATAATAATGCATGATTAAGTGTGCAGGATCATTAAGCTTATATTTAACTTGGTTCTGACCCAATTGAAGAGCTTGTAAAGAAGAAGCAAGTGAATCCAAATTATACTGAACCTAAATATGAGTTTCATACAAAATCTCAGCGGCATACTCCAGCTACTGATGTTCAAATAAAAACTCAGTTTCTATATTGACTTTTCCTCAGGTGAACTCCAATGGAACTTAAAATGCCTTGTTGTAAGCATAGTATAAAAATGGGGTTATGGCACCAATGGTTCGTATCTCAATTGAGCTTGATTCCCAACCATAACGGATATGGGGGAAAGGTGGACACCTAATTAGATTCCATTCCAATACGACGAAATATACTCAAAGGGTTTGAGTCCCATAAGAGTTATAGTTCTTAAAAGTGGGTTCAAGTCTCATTGGGGAACCCGATATTCACCATATAAGTCGAATCATTCAAAAATCCATGACCCAGGCCCTACACTAGACATAATTTCAGTTTAGGGAAAGATGTGTCGTGAATCTGAATAGTGATTATTTTGAGTGGATGCACTCAAGTGACATGTTTCCACACATTGTGAATATCCCTCAGTTGCTTAAGTCTTAGTTAAATTGTGTGATTCATACAGAAGTTACATAAGGTGAATACACTAAGCCAAAACAGCTCTTAGGCAGCGTACTTTAGACAACACTTGTAAATTAAAGCGCTGATATATGTCACGATAAAATTTTAAATTTTAAATTATATATATTCGACAGAGCTTTGGAAAAAAGCACTGCCTAAAGTAAAGAAAAAGTGTTGCCTAAGCCTCACTTTAGGCAACGCTTTATGAAAGTACTGCTAAATATCAGGATAAAATTTTAAATTTTAAATTTTAAATATTAGATAGTGCTTTGGAAAAAAGCACTGCCCAAAGTTAAGAAAAAGCACTGCCTAAGCCTCACTTTAGGCAACGCTTTATGAAAGCGCTGCTAAATATCAGGATAAAATTTTAAATTTTAAATTATAAATATTAGACAACACTTTGGAATAAAGCGCTACCTAAAGTTAAGAAAAAATGTTGCCTAAGCCTCACTTTAGTCAGTGCTTTATGAAAGCGCTGCCTAATGTTAATTAAAATTGAAATAAAAATAAATAAATTGTAGAAGCGCTGCCTAAACTCAAAGCGCTACTATAGGCCTAACAGTAGGAAGCGCTGTCATAGGCCTAAAGTGCAGCTAAAAACTTATTTTAGAAATCACTGCTATAGCCTTAAAAGAAATTTGAGAAAAAGCGCTGCTAAAGGCCTAGTTTAAAAAGAGCTTTTAAGAAGAGCTGCTTAAGGCCAAAAGCGCTGCTATAGGGGATACATCAGAAAGCGCTTTTAATGAGAAAGCGTTGCTAAATGTATTACATTAGAAAGTGCTTTATCAAAAGCGCTGCCTAAGGTCATTAATGTCTTATTTCTAAATTAAAAAAACTAAAACCCTAAAACTCAATTTTCGTTCTCAAAACAGATTTCTCTGTGATGATTCTCCAATAACGAACGTTTCTCTACAACGCGATTTCGAACAGCTTTCTCCAACAATGATTCTCCAACAATGATTTCGAACAGTTTTCCGCGATTCTGGTTTGTTTTCCGTGATTCTGTTTTGTTCTCTGCGATTTTAATTTCGAACAGTTTTCCACGATTTTGTAAGTTCTTCAACGCGATTCTGTTTTCATATATTGTTGTATTTTTTTTCATAAGTTCATATATTTCTGTTCATAATGCGATTTTGTTCATATATTTCATAACTTCAACGCGTTGTGTTTATAATGTGATTATGTTCATATATTTCATAACTTCAACGCGATTTTATTCATATATTTCTGTAAGTTTTCCATGATTCTGTAAGTTCTTCAACGCGATTTTGTTTTTCTTTTATTATTAGGCTAGATATAAAGTTATGAGTTGTGATATTAAATAGCTTGGCTTTCTAAAAGATCAACATCTCGGGTTAGGAGTCTACATAGTGAGGTTAATGAATATATTACAAGATACACTCAAAACCCGTTTATTTTAAACATGTTTCAAATTGAATTAGTGAACCTAATTATTTATGTGTTGTTGTTGCTCGATTTCTTAGCCGCTTTCACAATCTTATGATGTGTGGTTCCAGAAGTTACTAACTTCTCTACAGGTAATTAGTTTTTCTTTTGTTATAGCTACGTGATTAATTATAGTGTTTTAGTTTAGGCTATTTAGTAGTAAAACCATGGATAAAAAATGGATGTCTTCTAATCGATTGGGGTATTAGAATTCATTAAGTTTGCCGTTGAACATGCCAAAAACCCTAGTCGAATGAAATGGCCTTGCTTGGGTTGTTGTTATGAGGGTCGGGTTGACACAATTTGGTTGGAATCATATTTACTAAGGAATGGAATTTATCGAAATTATACATGTTGGATATTTCATGGTGAGAAAAGTAATGGGAATGTTGACCCGGGGGATAGTACAACATATGCTTCAGACGATAATGGCAGAGGAACATACAATTGTGATCGTGTCGAAGAGATTGCAGAAGTACTTGAAGAAGATCTTCAGGATTGTCCCAAAATGTTTGGGAGATTGGTAAGAGATGCGGAGAAACCGTTGTATAAAGGTTGTACTAAATTCACAAGATTTTCTGCAGTATTAAAGTTGTACAACTTAAAGGTGGGAAATGGATGGTCGGATATAAGTTTAACATAGTTATTAGTCCTTATGAAAGATATGCTTCCGGAGGATAATGTTCTTCCTGATCGAACATATGAGGCCAAAAAATGTTGTGCTCTATCGGCATGAGCTATGATAAGATACATGTGCTTCCAAATGATTGCATTTTGTTTCGAAAGAATATACATCGTTAAATGAGTGTCCTAAATGCGGTTTATCTCGATATAAGAAAAAATTATCTCCAACAAAAGTCTTATGGTATTTTCCTATAATTCCGAGATTTAGACGCATGTTTCATAGTGAAACCGATGCAAGACACTTGACTTGGCATACAAATGAAATAATTATTGATGGAAAGTTTCGACATCCAGCAGATTCACCATAGTGGTAAAAAATTGATAATGATTATCCTGATTTTAGAGGAGAAGCAAGAAACCTTCGCTTGGCATTATCTACTGATGGAATGAACCCGGATGGTCTTGAAAGTATCTCACATACCACATGGCCTATAATTATTATGATTTATAACCTACCTCTATAGCTATGTATGAAGCGCAAGTACATGATGTTATGTATGTTAATTTCTGGACCTAAACAACCAGGGAATGACATAGACATATACTTGACACAGTTAATCGAAGATTTTAAGATTTGGTGGGAGAACGGTGTGGAAGTTTATGATGGATATAAGAAAGAAAGTTTCAATTTTAGGGCGATGTTGTTTGGCATAATTAATGATTTTTCGGCATACGGAAATCTATCAGGGTATAACATTAAAGCTCAAAATGTGTGTCCTATTTGTGAAGAACACACAAATTAGAAGCCATTGGAATTTTGTCAAAAGAATGTATTTCTCGGTCATCATAGATTCTTAAATTCTAATAATCACTACCGCGGGTGGAGAATGCATTTAACGGAAATCCAGAACATGATAGAGCTCCACCTACGTTGACAGGTGACCAAGTTTTTGAGAAGGTGAAAGATATGAGTATTCAGTTTGGCAAGCCTTTTGCACATACGCATGTCAAAGGTGGGTGGAAGAAGAGGTCATTTTTTTTGAATTTCCATATTGGAAGTTGTTGTATGTAAGACATTTTCTTGATGTTATGCATATTGAAAAAAATGTATTTTAAAGTGTTATTGGTATGTTACTCAATATACAAGGAAAGTCTAAAGATGGCCTTAAAGCAAGAAAGGACTTGATACAGATGGGAATAAGAACTGAATTAGGACCCATGAAGAAAGGAACATGAACATATCTTCCTCCTGCTGCTTATACTTTATCTAGAAAGGAGGAAAAAATATTGTGTAAGTTTCTAAGTGAAGTTAAAGTTCCAGAAGGTTACTCTTCAGATATTAGAAGACCCGTGTCTATGAAAGATCTCAAGTTAAAGATTTTAAAGACACATGATTGTCATGTTATAATGGAGTATTTTCTACCAATAGGTATACGTTCTATTTTTCCAGAAAAAGTAAGAAGCGCCATAACTAAATTGTGTTTTTTCTTTAGGTCATTTTGTAGTAAGGTGATAAATCCTGATATCTTACCAATATTTCAAAAAGAAATAGTTATTACTTTGTGTGAGCTTGAAACATATTTTAGTCCCTCATTTTTTGAAAATATAGTACATCTTGTTGTTCATCTTGTGAAAGAGACACAATTGTGTGGACCAGCTTATATGAGATGGATGTACCCTGTTGAGCGGTATATGAAAATATTAAAAGGGTACGTGAAAAATAAAAGTCGGCCAGAGGGTTGTATGGTTGAACGATACATTATTGAAGAAGCGGTTGAGTTTTTTACTGAATATTTGACCAATGTTCAATCCATTGGACTACCCAAATCTCATATTTTCGAAAGGAAGGAAGGAAGGAAAAAATTTAATCGGAAATAAAATTGTGACAGTATCAAGGGTTGAACAGGATCAAGTGCATTTATATGTTATACACAATGACAATAATGTTGAGCCGTATGTTGAAATGCACAAGGATGTACTTTGTGGTTTAAATACGAATAGAAATGAAAATTGGATAGTACGAGAGCACAATCATAGTTTTATACAATGGTTCAAAGATTATATTTATTAAAAGTTTGATTTAGATCCCGCTTCAATAACAGAAAGGTTGAGATGTTTAGCATATGGTCCAAGTTTTCTCGTGTTTTCTTATAGCGTATACACAATTAATGGGTACACATTTTATACCAAAGAACAAGACGATAAAAGTACTATGCAAAATAGTTGTGTCACTGCTTTAGCTGAAGAAATGCACATTTCAAGTAATAATGACTTAAACCCCAAATATGCAAATCTGCCATATTTTGGGGTTATCGAGAAAATATGGGTGTTTGATTATGAGAAGTTTTAGATGCCTATCTTTGATTGCAAGTAGGTATATAATAGCGGCATGCGAATGGATAAGTCGATATTTTTAAAACTGGATCTTAATAAGGGGGGGGGGGGGGGGGGGGTTCAAAAATGAGCCTTTTATTATAGCTTCTAAAGCTAAACAAGTATTCTATGTCACTGATCTGAGAAGTACGAAATGGTCTATAGTGCTTTTATCTAACAAAGTGATTGATGATAACAGTATAAATCAAAGTGATGTTGATGTTGAGAATGAGTCATATGTTAGAGGGAATGAGTCATATGTACGAAATGATCAAGATGAGAATATTATAGTGGATGAATCATATATTGGAAATGATCATAATAAGGGAATTTAGATCAATCCATATGTCCGAGTTGTTAAGAGCCAAGTAATTCATATTCCAATCAAGAAACGAAAGAGATGTTAGTGAAAAAGGTACTAGTAAAATGTTATATGTTTTGTCATTCAATAAAATTATGTTTTGGGTTTTATATTGTGTTTATGGTTTTATATTGTGTTTATGTTTTTATATTGTGTTTATTCATTCAATTCTACTTGAATTTTATATGGTGTTTATGTTTTTCTTTAATATTACAGGTGAAATAGCTACTAATGAGGAAAAATCACATCCCGCTTCTAATATTGATGGAAATGAAGCAGCTCGTGATGTGGAGAATGATATTAGACGAGTAATAAAAATTATGAAGTTAATAATTCGTGCAAGAGATAAAGGTATCAAATTTGACATATATTAGAATGAAGACAAACAACTAATTGAGCCTAACGGTTCAATGTTTACAGGTTACATTGGTTCTGTTATGAGGAGAGAAGTTTCAATCAATTGTGATGATTGGAGAATGCGTGAGCTGAAACCCATTAAAGAAAAGATATGGACTGAAATATAGATGCCATATGTGGTGTCTTTCATTTTTGTTGACACTTATTTATATAAAATACTAACGCACTCTATGTATGTTTTTTTGTAGAGGTCTTTTAACATTGATAATGATCGAAAATCATATTGTCTTCAAATGGCCGGAAAAAGACTAAGAGGATTTCGATCTTTTTTGACAAATAAGTTTCTTAGGGATGTCGATAACAATTTTATCGATGCAGAAATTCCAAAGGCGTATGCTCAAGTATTAGTTAAATTGTGTGAGTTCTGCAGAAGTAACAGAAGGTGAATAAAATTTAATTAGATATCAGGTAGAAACCCGATAGAGCCGAGTGGACTCATAGGATAGGGGACTCACTGAGATTATTATATAACCCCTATCATTGTTATTATTTTTCTGGTAATCTACAAGTTATGTTAGGGGGAGCTGCTTAATGATGCTTCTTATGATGTGATCTTTTGCAGTATAATTTGAACAATGAGGAATATTGTACTCAATTCTTAGATTTTATTTGTGCATCATTGTAAGTCATGTGCCATATAGATGTACATTTTAGTTATGAACATGTATATGATAATGCTAATAGGCACTTATGTTGTATCAGTATCAATTAATGTTGTGTATAATATATATTCTAGACGTATATTGTATATGGTTCTATAACTATAAATAGTGTTTATCCTTAAATAACATTGATATCTTTTTTGCAATAGATTTAAAAAAGTATATACTAATTGTTTACTGGTAGAGTTTCGTAATAATTTGTTATGAGGTATGGTGGGAATATTTTAACAAGGTAATGTAGGTTAAAAATAAAAATAAAAATCAAATTTAGGAATACAACTTAATTTAGAAATACAAAACATCCAAATTATAAATTATGTTGTTAACAACTCATCTTCAACTTATAGATTTTTCTTCCTTTATAAATATGAGTGGAAAGGATTTATCAAAATATATTGTAAATTTACAATGTCTTTCTCAAGTTCTGCCACTTCCTTTATTTTCTCCTTAGGTGTTTTTTTTTGTCCATTTCTAAATGCCACCATGATGTTAATGCTAGCCAAATCATACCAAAACTAGTTATTGATGCTAGTTCTAGAAAGCTTATTCCAGATACATTTTTTTGAAGTAAATTACAGTTTCAATAAATTTTAATAACTATAAATATTACATATAAAGTACAATTTTAGTTTTATATATTTTTCAGGAGATTAATCATGCAGGAGCTAGAGGATTGTGGGCAGAACTTGTGAATGATAAAGGTGTATATATTGTCATTTTGAAATTTTTTTATCTTTGAGTTTATTTTCCTAATAAGATAAAAAAATTATATATTTACTTTAAAAACTTATGTTACTAATTTTTATTCCATTTTAATATTTGTTTCAGCCATTAGATCTGTTTCTCTATTTTATATCTTTTGTAAACTAATGTTTCAGGTTTTGAAGCAGAAGCTTCCATTAATGGGACCTCAAATATTTATCCATGGACAATTATTGGAGAAAATCAATCATCCATTATTATATCAACAGAGAGTTCTTCTTATTTTGAGCGTAATAAAATTGCATTACGTATGGATGTTATTTGTCATAAAACATCTTGTCCACGTGGTGGTGTTGGTATTTCCAATCCGGGTTTTTGGGGAATGATGAGTATCAATTAATACTATATTTTATATGTCATATGAAAAAAATTAATGTTATTTATAATATTTTTCAATGTTTTATATAAATAGAATATTGAGGCAGGAAAGAAATATAAAATAGGGTTCTATATTAGATCACTTGGTCCAATTAATTTACGAGTTTCATTTGTTGGATCTGATAATGGTATCAAATTAGTTTCAACCAAAATCTTATTCATCATTTTATTATCATCAAACTAAAATAAATCAATTATTGAGTTATAAATCAATGAATATCATATCTTCTGGAGTTAATGTTACAAAGTGGAGTAAAATGGAAACAATTCTTGAAACCAAGATTACTAATCACAATTCAAATCTACAAATAACAACAACTAAAACAGGAGTATTATGGTTAGATCAAATCTCAACCATGCCTTTAGATACATATAAGGTATATTATGCATAAAGTTATATTTATATTATTTATTTATTATTTATTTTTAGATTATATAAACTTTTTTCTCTTTCATAAAAATTTATCTCATTAGTCATTATTGAACACAGGGTCATGGTTTTCAAAATGACCTTTTTCAAATGGTGGCAGATTTAAAGCCAAAAACTTTTAGGTTCTCAGGTATGATACAATATTATTGAGTTGGAATCACTTCAAATAGTTGTTTCTTTAATGGAAATTTTTTATTCAAATCCATCTTCTTCTTTTTTTAATTCTTACTAAGTGACAATGATATAATATATTCTTTTTATACATGTGGTTGTTATGTTGAAGGAAATTATCTAAAAAATGCATTTAGGTGGAAAGATACAGTTGGACCATGGGAAGAGAGACCTGGCCACTATAATGATATGTGGAAGTTTTGGACCGATGATGAATTTGGTTATTTTGAAGGGCTTCAAATAATTCTTTTTTTTTAAATATTAAATATTTTTATTTTCAAATTAAAAATTATTAATTTTTTTTGTTTATTAAACAATTATCAGAGGATCTTGGTGCATGTCCAATATGGGTGTTTAATAATGGTATTAGTCACCATGATCAAATTAATACGTCTGTAATTTCACAATTTATACAAGTATTATTTTATTAATATATTTTTTATTATATAAGTTATACTTGTAATTTTAATTAATTTATTTTTTTATTGTTATTTATACTTTTTGAATCATTAATTTTTAGGAAGCTCTAAATGGTATTGAGTTTGCTATAGGTTCTCCTGAATCAAAATGGGGTTCTCTTAGAGCTTCCATGGGACATCCAAAGCCATTTGATTTGAGATATGTTGGAGTTGGAAATGAAGATTGTGGTAAATATAACTATCAAGGAAATTATCTCAAATTCTATAAAGCTATAAAAAATACATATCCTGATATTCAGATTATCTCAAATTGTGACGGTTCTCAATATCCATTAAATCGTCCTGCGGATCTTTATGATTTTCATGTAATAATACTGTTGATTTATTTTTTTATTTTTTTTACTATTATTATTTTTTTAATAATTAAATTTGAATTTAGGTTTAATAACTTACATGTTATTATTGTTAATACTTTTTCAATTATTAGATTTATACAAATTCAAAGGACATGTTTTCCCAATATACCAAGTTCGATAAAGCACCACGATCTAGTTCAAAGGTTTTCCCAATGAAGCTGCATTTCTCATTGGACTTGAAAAAAATAGGTTAGGTTTTAGTGTATATATATATATATATATATATATATATATATATATATATATATATATATATATATATATATATATATATATATATATATATATATATATATATATATATATATATATATATATATATATATATATATATATAAAACATTTTTCTTGATATTTAATTTATAAAGTTTTTGTTTTTGAGCTAAATTTTAATAATTTTTTAAATTTTCTACAGTGATGTTGTCAGCATGGTTGCCTATGCACCCTCTTTGTAAACACAAATGACAAATAGTAATTTTATTATTTCTTATCATCTATTTTGATTTATCATTTATATATGTAATGAAATAGATTATTTATTAAGTTTATTTTCTATATATGAAAAAGTTGGATACCAGATGCAATTGTATTCAACTCTTATCAAAATTATGGAACTCCAAGTTATTGGCTCCAACAATATTTTATTGATTCTAATAGAGCAACCTTTCTTAACTCAACTCTCCACAACTCTTCTAGCTCAATTATTGCCTCTGCAATTCACTATACATATTTTTAAGATGGGAAGAACTATCTAAAAGTCAAGGTAAAACAACACTTTTTTTAATCAAAAATAAATGTTGATTTAAAGTATTTAATTTTTAATTAGTTAACTTTGCAACTATTGACTTGTGCAAATAGTAAACTTTGAAAACTCAACTGAAAATTTAAAGATTTTAATAAATAATTTAAAATCAAATGTGCAACAACTTGGTTCATCAAAAGTGATACTTACATCTTCGAATAAAATGGATGAAAATTCTTTCTTCGAGCCAACAAAGGTACATTTTATTTTTAACACAATACTTAGTTTTTCATATGTATATATTGTGATTTTTCGAAATGAATTTATTTATGTTTTAGTTTAAGTTTTTGTTTTGATGAACATATTTAGTTTAAGGTTAATCAACATTGATTATATGAAAATTATTTTCTAATACGTGATTTTGTTTTATTTTGTATATCTACAGATTGTGTCTAAAAGAACCGCACTTGAAAATGCAAGCAATGACATGAATGTCGAACTTGCTCCCTATTCAGTAACGTCATTTGCTTTATTAATTTAAAACCCTATGGTGGAATGTTTGTTTGGAAAGAATAAATGGAAGAAATGTGTATATTTCTATTTCTATTAAATAAAGTATTTTTCGGTTTACCATTCATATGCATTGTATATATTTCTATTTCTTTTTATATGTGAATTTTAATATCAAAAATATTGTTGATCGTATTTATACAAGGGACACTATTTTTTAAAAATATTGTAAAAATAAAAATATTATATTTAAGAAATATGTTGTAAAGTTATTTTATATCAAAAACATAAAGTTGTAGCATTAACAAATTCCATCATTTCTTTATCCAAAAAAAGGTAGGTTGTTAACAACTTATCTTCGTTATAATTCATTAACCACTTTCTCTACTTCATTAACCACTAAAAACATAATATTAACTATTTTTAGATATTAAATTATAAATATCTTGACCAATCTTTACACTCTATTAACCAACATTGTTTTATTACTTAATACATTTTTATATGTAAAAACTCATTAACTAAATTAGGACATGTATTAATCAATCTTATTCTTATCATTAACCATAGTTAATTTATTACGTAAGATTTTATTGTTTTTTAATTTATGGGCCCTCAATAACCAATTTATGATCTATATTAATCAATTTATAACACTCAATTAACAAAATTTGAATTCTAGTTTTTAATGTCATGACACATTAACCAAACTATATATTGTATTAACCAAATTTTTACACATCATTTACCATTGTTGTTTTGAAGACAGAGAAAAAAGATGAAGAAAAGTCAAAAATTGTGAATGTTATTATTCACCATATTCTTGATGGTGGCGTGTTTGGTAGTGTTGACGCAATGTGTTTGGGTGCCTTAATGGTTGTGATGAATAAAACATGAATTATTGTTGCATTATTTGAAAGTTGTAGCTGGATTGTGGAGTTGATTATTGTAGGAACTGTAGGTTTAACTTTGAGTGTTGTTGTGGTGGTTTCATGTATGATGTATTTGTATGAATTTAGAATTTAGTGTATGATGTTTCTTGTTGAAATTGGGAATAAAGTTGTTTTTATTGTTGGGTAGATTGCATATATTAAAATGGGAAAGGGGTTGAGGGGTGAAAATATCATTGTTATTGGGTAGATTCAATGTATGGTTATTTTTGTGGGGTTTTAGTATTAATGAGTTGTTTGATGACACAGGGAATAAAGTTTGTGTGTGATTGGTTGTGTTGTATGTTTGTATTTATTTGAGGGGTGTTGGTGTAATTTGCAGACTGTATCGAGCAAGATGGTCGTACATAAGAATTAACTAGTTGATGATTTGAAAAGAGAAATGGCGTTGAAGTATATTTAAACCAATTCATATATTTTTTATTGAGTTTAACTTCATATAACATGTAATGACCAGACAATGTAATATTGCATCAGTTCTCCCACTTTCTATTTTATGTTTTGTTGAGGTCTTTCCAACTTTTTACATTTCAAGTTTTTTTGGTAGTCATTGAATGTTATTGTTTGAATTACCTTTGATGAGCCGATATGTCTTGGAGGATGCCAAACTGAATTTTCTTAACTATTTGATTCATTTCTGCACCATAGAAGAAAAATAAAGAAGTAATAAAGTCCACAAAATCAATATAAGACCTTCATATAAATTAATACATGAAATGTCATAATTAGTGTATGTATTGTGAATTTTGAAAATTAATAAGTAATAAAGTGAATAAGTATTACATCATTTTTCTCAAGTGACCGGTATGTGGTCACATATGTATTGTATTACACACGTTGAACAAAACATCATGTGATTTATTGAAGCCAGATAACTTCTCAAAAAGGTTGATAATGCGTGAAACGATATTTATTTATCCTAGTACTATCGTTTCCAGTTACATATTTAGACTTATACTATTTATATTGGCAATATATGAAATGTATTAAATGAGTCTACATTCTTGGTGAATAATTTTTTTGACAAACTTACTTACTTTAAGGTGAGACAATAATATCTCTAAATAACAACCGACTTACTATAAATTAGAAGCTCTATTTGGAAAGATAGGGTATGAATGGAACATAATGTTTGGTTATGGCCAAGTTTTCAAATAAAATTGCATGAAAGGTCTGAAGGAAGAAGTTCACAAATCCAACACTCGCCATGTCATGCAATTTGACCAAGAGTTATTTAGCTTCATGGTGAAAAAACTATGAACCATAATGAGGGACGACCAATCCGACATTTCAAAGTTAAATTGCTAGAAAGATAGTGTGACTATGGGAAATTTCATGTTTTCCATGTGTCTTGCTCACACGTCATTTGGGCATGTTCAAGTGTTTGCCTAGCCTATTTCATGCATATGACAACTGTGCAAAGGTTCTCACATCTTCATAGATAGTTAAGGCAAATAAATCCGACCCTAGACAGATCCAACAACCCCGCCTCGAATTTTACAGGGATAAACCGAATTAATTAGGGGTGGAGCAGTGTGAAGAAAACCCAATTTTCAATTGTAAGGGCAATGTTGGAGATGTGGGATTCTAGCACACGTCCCACACCAACCCCCGCCTATTAAATTTAATTTTTTATCTTTATTTTTAATACTTTATTGCTCACTTACACTTTCTAATCTTAAAATATTAAGTTTATTAGAGTTATTTTTATTTTTTATAAAATATAAATTAAATAAAAGTGATCAAATATTATGATTATTTATTAAATGATCAATTATTTAATTTAACTATTGCCTTTTATTGTCTTGAAAAAATGCATTTAAAAAAATTAAAATTTATGCGGGTACATGCGAAGCAATGTTAATAACATGTTCCTCGTTGGGAGGCGGGAGACCAATTGTTACCTCTGACTAGGTTTGGCAGGGGGTGGTTCTGGGAACACTACTACATATAACGCATGTAACACCGGTCGCGAAAATCCTTTAACCTCGGCTAGCCAGGTGAGGTAACGAAGGGCGACATGCAATGTTAGCACTTAACACCTCAATGTTTAAAACACCGAGGTTATAATTTAAAAATTCATGGATTTGATCCCTAGGAACTACATACTTTTTATTTTCTACATTTTGTTGCGCGCTTCATATTCCTTTCGGTTTTATTTATAATTTGAGGTAATAAGGCATTCATTTAACTCAGTTTTGTGTAATAAATGAGGGGTTAAAATGAAGATTTTTACCTATATTTATCAATTTAACCGTCCTGTATCATTGTTTGCTTGTATATCATTTTCACTGGCATGTATCATATCATTATAAATCTATGAACCTGTCAGTATCATTTTTTTACACATAAATTACAAAATATGTAACAAAGTTGGAATATATCATATCATTTTAAACCATATGTGCAAATTTACATTGCTATCATCAAGAAAGAATACCCTTACTTGACATGATCATATTTGCACATCAAAATGACACAACCTATGTTCATATACAAAATAAGATTATAGCCATTAAGAAAAACTATTGTTGTCGTTGTCGAGCTTCATAATTAGATAAGAAGACACTGGCTCAACGTGATAGAATGTCATCAATATCTTCTTTTGAGAATGATTTTTGGATGATAAGCTTTTACAATTAGAACAAAATTTAAACTATGATAAGATACAAACAATAACATTAACTTAATAAGTATACATATGTATATTTTTATGGATTAAGCTAATACATTATTCTTCATTCATCCTTGTATATTGTCTCCAGAGACAATATGGAGCATATATCTCATAACATAATATCCACAAGAATTGTTGTCGGTTTTTTTTGCCACTACAAATAATTTTCATATATATATATATATATATATATATATATATATATATATATATATAATATATATATATATATATATATATATATATATATATATATATATATATATATATATATATATATATATATATATGTCACACTGATACACACAAATAATATAATGTCAAAAAGCACAAGTAATATACTTAATCTTGGGTAAACAAAGACTATCCTTTTACCAATAAGATTTCTTTTGTGCGCATTAAATACCTCCTTTGATCTACACACGTAGGTTAAAATTAAACATGAATAAAAACTTTTCAATTCTAAAGTTAAATTTGACATTAAATATAATATCACTTACCTATCCAAAGCTTTAGTCACAGGTTCGGGTAGTCCAGAGTACAACGAGTAAAACACAACTATAGTATTTTTCTTGGGACATATAATAAGTAGTTGCCAATGTCGACTTCATAAACATTTAGAATAATTAATAATATGGATAAAACTTATTTATAAATGAAAATATAAATTAATATATGTTTACTCACGGTAAAGTGAGGCCACATAGGAATCATTGATGTTCCATTTCTCCATCAACTTCTCTTGTATGTAAATATTGATTTCGTGTCCTGGAAAATCTTGAGTAAGAGCAATCCTCACAGCATATAAGATACAATACTTGTTTAGAAGCTTCCTTTCAACACATACATCATGGATGTACCTGCAAGGTCAAATATTTATGATAAAGTACAAGAACGTATGAATATAAATAGAAATCAACATAAAACTATACTTACGAGCTCCATATTTTCAATATGGAATTATCTAATTCCTTATCTCACTTCAAAAATTCATGTATAAAATTCTTGTTATGTATAAAGCAATGTCGTGGATCATGACTTTATTTAATACTCGTGCATGTGGTTTCAATACTCGACGCTGTAATATCTAGTCTTTGAATGCTATCTGTATTTGGAGGTGAAGGTTCAACACTGCCTTAGTTGGCAGAAAATCTAAGTGTCGCTCTTGTATCGCCTGTAACTTTCTCAACTACATTATCTCGAATTTCCAACTGATTTGAATTATGTGGCTGAATATACCCAACGAACTCAATTTTTGCATCATAAAAAAAAACATAAATACATTCTAAAATTGAAATACGCAGACAATAATAACAACAACGTACAACTTATACATCAAGAATATCGCTAGTACACTTCTTGGATACCTTCTTCTCATTCATCCTCTCTCGCTCCTCTTGCTCCTACTGGAAACTCTCCCGCACCGTATGGAACAAATTCTCTATCTCTCTCCTCCTCCCAAGAACTTCTTCTGCACCGTCTACAACAACCTCTCTCTCTTCTTCTCCAAGACCTTCTCCTACACCGTCAGCAACCAGCTCTCCCTCTCATCCTCCAAGAACTTATCATGCGCCTCCTACCTTTTCTCCATTTCCTTCCCCAACTCAATAATAACAATATCTTTAATATCTCTCTTACTAATTTTCTCTATATATGATTTAGAGCATCCAACATATACCTTGAAGCCAGTGCCTCTACCAAGACCACGGACACGCCTAGGATGCTTCTTAGTTCCGATCTCTTCTACCATGATGTCTTGATGATCTTGTGAAGTAAAGATCCCGACTTTGGTTTGTTCAACAAGATCATCCTAAAACACATGAAATTTCATCTTTGCCAAATTAATTTAACTAAAATAAATATTGTTGAAAAAATTATCTACTTACAATCCTTTGAGCCATTTCACGCGTAGAATTTGATGTGTACTCGTTGTTTTTTCTTTGACGTGCCCTCTTCCATTTCTCTTGGTGTGATGGTGGAGATATAGTGCGATCAAGACTTATAGAATCTCCCAGCTCTCCATCCCTTTTTTATATTTTATCATCCATCAAATTTTTGTCAAGTCTTCTATATCATCCACGAGATAACCTATGTAGATAAATATTTCAAGCTCAATTTTCCTTTCCTTTTTGGATCTTTTCCAAGAAGGTAGGAGTGGTGCGAGACTCTACAAACTTCCCCCAAGTATCTCGATCATTAAATTAATAAACCTCGTATGGATTCTTTTATTTATCTTCTCCATGTACTTATACTTTGGAGTAACACTAAACACATCTTATGTTTACACAATAAAGATGTTATTAGTATTGCGCAAAAATATACTTGTAAAACAAAATGATAGAATACAAAATGAATATTGAAATTTCCATCCATATGTCATCTTTCAATTCATCATCAACTTTGTGCCAACTATTTAACAAAATACTTACTTTACTTCTACATTATAACATAATGTAACCCAAAAAATCATAAGAATGTTCACCATGAGCCATGCTGATTTCTGAATCAACTCAAATCGGGCAGCGAATACCAGTTTCGTTGGCTTTTTTCACCTTTTTATACATCATGGAACCTCTAGATTTTCTTTTATGTTTTGTATTAACAGAGTTTGCAGAAGTATAAGAGGTGCTTGTCGAATCGACCATGACTATTAAGATGAATCAAACATTAATGTTTCACTGAAAACAAATGGAAAATCAAGAGACCCTAAAAAAATAATCTATAGACAAAATAACGTAGAAACCATAATCAAACTCATCAATAGACTATTTTAGTTTAAAACTAAGTGAAGCACAAACCTGTTGCAAAAATGACGTTTGATGAGTATCTGTTGGAAGAGTTTTGATGAATATTAGCCTTAAAATCGCCTAAAGTATTTTTTGCAAAATGTGAGTGATGAACTGACTTTTGAGCGTTTGTAGGTAAATAAAAAGTTAGAAAATAGATAGTAGTCTGAAGTATTTCGTGTAAAATAAGTGTCACATCGGGTTTATACGAAAACCAATGTGAGAGTATTATTAAAAACATAAAAAAAAAACACAGTAGAGCCATATTATGGTAATGTAAATACCACATCGTTTTTATATAAAAAAATTGATGGGTTAAAATATTTAAAATAAAGATTTTTAAATTAGTATTATGAAATTGTTAATATAAAATATATTACCTCTCAGTTGGACCCTATAGTCGAGGTAAATACTAATGGCACAAATAAAAAAGATAAAAATGGAATTTGGAAAAGAGCCAAGTGAGAAATACTAATAAAACAATTATTAAAAAAACATAAAATGCAATATGTAATATCCCATATTTCTAAACATGAGAATAGTTGGGTTGAGATATAATGACTATTAGTGTCAAGAAGTTATTAAAAGTGGTTAAGAGAGATTAAGTTGAGTAGTTAGAATCAAAAGATATTGGTTAGAATTAGGGTGGAAAAACAGGTTGGGCTCGCCGAGTTGGCCTATTTGACCCGCTATTTTTGGCGGGTTGGGCTGAGGTTTTCGGCTCTGTACCTTAAGTTGGCCCATCTCGCCTAACCCGCTTAAAAAGGCAGGCCAAGGCGGGGCAGGACAGGTTTTCCCCGCGGGCTTTTTATTAAAACTTTTACTCTTTTTATTAAGAATTAAAACAAATTTAATTATAAAATAACACTTATCTCTTATGATTTTATTATAAATTATTATCCAGACAAATTGAATTATAATTGTTAGATTCTTTCTATAACTTTCTAATACATTCGTTGATTGAAAATGATTGAAATAAAATAACAAATGTATGACAAGCATAATTATTAAGTTTTCAATATATTAGGTCAGATGTTTTCTTTAGAAATAAATGTTGATTTTATGATTAGTGTATACATGCGACAAATTTAGGATTTAACTATTAAATAATTGATCAATATAAGAGTCTATATAATGTAAACAGTGAGAAAGTTCGATGTTGATATTTTACCCATTATTATTTTATGCTTTGTGATGTTTTATGCAATGTTATTGTTATTATTGTTGGTTTTGTGTACATTCTAAATTGAGTTCTTTTAGTAGTTTGTTTTTAAATAGGATTAGGATGATATGTATTGTTTATTTATTTTAATATTTTTTATTGTTCTTGAGTTTATTATTTTTTTTGTTGTAATTGGTCTTTATTTATTAATTTTTTGAATTGTTTGGACTTAAGACATCTTGAAATTCTATTATGCGTTGTTAAAAAAATTTCTTTACCGACCTCTTTGGTAATAATTAAAATTTTCTAAATTATGTATTAAATCAATTTATAGAATTAAAAAAAATAAAAAATTGGCGGTCCGGCCCACCAATTCGTTAGTAATCGGGGCAGGCTTGAATTTTGAGCTAAGACTCATATGTTAGCCCGTCCCGCCCTGCCACACTTTTAGACGGGCTTAAACAGGGTGGGCCTAAATGGGACGGGCCACCCGTTTTACCACCCCTAGTTAGAATTGAACAAAAGAGAAAACTTGTAATATTGGTTTAGCTGGAGGGAAAATGGGTCACTAAACAATCTTGCATGCCATCATAAGGTCTTGTTTTGACAAAGACTAAAAAATCTGATTTTGATGAGTAAGAAGTAGAGAGAGAGTGAAAGACGAAGTCTTATCTCTCATCACCAAAACTTCATTTATGTACTTCATGGACACCTCTCACTAATCAAGTCATAACTTTTTACTGATAACTCTGTTTTATTAAATTCTTGAAGTTATTGAATCTACATGAAATTCCCTTCATTTTGATATATAATTTTGTGTCTGGAAGATCTCTATTGAAGGAGAAAAATGCGGTTAAGTTGAGACATTCTTGCTGAAATGGGGAAACTGTAGTTACGGGATTGTTGATGATAGGAGTAGAAGTCTGATCAAGACTAGAGCTCTATGGCAGCATGAACATCATTCAAACCTCTATCAATCCAAGGTGAGTTCCATTAGACAGAAATTTAGATAGAAATTGGGATTTGATGCATGATTTGGGTTTGGGGTTTTGAGTGAGAAATTGTTAATGCATGTTGATTTTTATTGATAAATATCATGTTTAGTGTATATCCTATTTGAATGTTGTGGGTATGTTGATTGATGTGGAAAGGTGGGGTTTTGGGACCCATGGATCAACTGAGTTCGTACTGATTATTATGCAGAATCGCAGGCCGCGCTTAGCACGAAAGAGCTGCGCTTAGCGTGCTCACCTCTGTAATTAAAAGTTGGACTTTTCATAGACTGTGCTTAGTGCGTTTTCTTGAATTTTGAAAAATAAAAGTACTAGGTTGCACCAACCGCGCTTAGCGTGAAAGCTACAATCCCGAGATTTTGAATTCTCTCATGGGATGCAGTACCAACCCATATTCATAGCCCAATGTATTCTTAGTCTCGTATGAATTCAATGAGGATGGTATGAAGCAAAAGGAGGCCTTTTACGAATTGTTTTTCTAACACTATTCATCGGTATATATATATATATATCACTTGTTATGCAAATGTTGATTTCATGTGCTTAATACATGAATGTGATAAAATGTATTATGTGATATATGGTATTATATGAAATAAATTTGATTACCCGTCGTTCCCATTGAATATTCGGTGTTGTGTATGTGTGGATTGATGTGTGCCTTTACAGCTTGATACACATTGTGGTGTTTGAAGTATACTTAAATCGGAGTAGGCCCTGATACTAGGAAGTAAATCACTCATGACTTAGATCATGTGTGTTAATTTATACCATTGTGATGTGCAGTTGTGGCCTGATATGATAGGGAGTTTCCACACTTGATGAGATCACATCTTCGTGCTTGGTATGTCATAAGGACCTTAGCTACCATTGTGATACGCTTGTGTGGGTCCATGTGTGGCATTCCACCAGCAGTTAAGAATATTGCGTGCTTGGTATGGTGGAGTATTGATGCCACGTAGGCAATATCACTTTGTGGATTTAAACTCACCTCTAATGGTTCCATGTAGGCAAGACCATTAGGCTTTCATTCGGTGGGCTCATGTTGTCAAGATGGCATTTTTGTGTGGGCCGTTAATCACATGTGCTTGGATGATGAACAAGTGGTGACGCCTGTTGTACCCCAAATTTTTTTCTCTTTGATTTGACTTTCATTTGGATTATATTGCATCATCATATGCATACATATCATTGGTTATATGGTTATAGTATTAAGGTATTTAAGATGAGCCTCGTTTATTGCAAGAGACGTTTATTTCATCAATCGACTCTCTCAGGATATTTTTTATGCTAATAATTTGTCCGCCATTTCACAATAGTTCGAGTATTCGGAAATTCACAAGGCTAACCCGGCTCGTCATATTCAGCTGTTCTTTCCCCAAGATATCAGTGGTGACGTATTCTCAAATTCATGTGTGGCTTGAGAGCTAATTCTTTGAAGAAGGTCACCAAATTTGTGGATTTATCAAGTGTGTTCGCACAGGAAATTTGCGGCAAATGTTTATCTGCACCACATTTAAAAAAATCATACCCCGGTCAATTTTTATCTTCCATGAGCAAATGGTACCCCGAAGGCTTCATTTTTTGGCCTGAAGTACGCACAACTCACTGAAAGTCTTGTGCTGAAAGTTAATTTTTGTTTGAGGTGAAACTTCGAAAATTCATAACTTTCTCATTTTTCATCCGATTGATCCCATCTTCGGACACGAGGTCGTTCGCGACATTGGCTACATTTTGGTTTCATATTTCAACTTTAGAAATACCACCTAGGTCCCTGCATATTTGACCTGAACGTGTCAAGCTCTGATGATTCAAAAATCTGCACTTTGGTTTGTGGTTATTTGAGGCCCATTAACCAAATCCACTCAAAAGAAGCCCACACTATATATTCTCATTTACACAAATTTCTAAAAGAGGCTCTCATAATTTACAAAAATCTCACAAACACAAAACTTTTTTTTCTCTCAATTCTCTCAAAGATCAAATCAAGGTTCTGCACCTTTTTCATCAGGAATACAAAAACAGTTTCATCAAGATCCAAAAGTCTAGATCAAGAGTAATTCTTCTCATATTGTTGATCCATTCATTACGATCTCTATACCTAAGCCCCCTCTTCACTTCTATCGGTGAGTTTTCTTGAATTATGCACTTCTTGAGATAAGTGATTATTTGAGAAGCAATTTTTTGATCAAGCATGGACTGAATCTAGGTTGAATCTTTAATTGAGAGTATAGATCTAAGCCTATAATTGTGATTTGATTTGATAATCATGTGAAAATCCGGAATTGAGTAGTTGAATTAAGTGCTTATTGAATTAAGTTGCTTCTCATGAAAGTGTTTAATTGATGAAACAAATTGATGATGTTGCATGAAGTTTAATCGTTGATCTTAATCAATCACATGTAGTTTGAATCTAGACCTTGAATTATGCAAAATTATGTGTTGAATGTGTGGAGATTTTGTGTTTGATCAAATGCCTAAACCATGAGCCAAATCTCAAAAACTTGAAAAAACTACTTTCGACCAGTGGGTAACCAGTTATCCAGTTATGGTAACCGGTTACCACCCTTTCTAGTAATTGAAATTTCAAAACCTGCATGTAACCGGTAACCTAGTTATCGTAACCGTTTACCTCAAGTCAGTAGCGTTTTTTCCAAATTTTTTAGTTATGGTAACCGGTTACCCAATTATGGTAACCGGTTACCTAGACATAAACATCAATTTTTCCTTTGTTTTATTATATGTTTGCACACTTTTCCTTGTTAACTCTAATTCCTTTTGTGAATGATTTGCAAGGTACATTATTAGGCTTTCAACCTTTAGTTAATGTATGATTTTAGGTTGAAAGACACTTTATGCGATCACTTATTAAGTGAAAGTTTGTGTATGATGTGAAAATGATATCATTTTTGCATAAATCATGTTTTCGTGGAGGTACCATGGTATTACATGGATGTGTCTGCTATACATTCCCCCGTGTGATAATTATTTTGTATCTTGTATAGATTACAATTCATTCATGTATTTTGTTAATGATGAAGGAATTTCCTATACATGTTTCATTCCATGTGCTCACATTTGTTGTGCATCGTGTTGTTATACTTGTGTCTGGATCGATATATGTTGTAGGTGTGTCTTGATATTCAGATGTGTCCTCTACATATTCTGATTTTAATTGTTAATACTTTGACGCATACGCTGATGGTATTTTCTTTGTTAGTGCTAGCAGCTCGAGAAATTTTCTGGGTTTCTTTATTATTGCTTAGCATCTACGGATTGTTATCCATTTGGTACACCACTTTTCTATTTTCTCTTCGCATTTTACTATTTTTTAGAGATCATGAGAAGTATGGATTTTACCACTTTACTTGCCATGTCAAGTAGGGTAGAGATGTATGAAGGGGATCTCTGTTACCGATATATGTCAGGAATCCCTCTGGTTTATTTAAATACCTTTTTAAGGAAATTATGCATATGTGACTTGTTTTCTACTTGTGTTTCTTTAAAACCATACATTTGAATTAGGTATTCCTCCGGTGTTTTTACATTTTTGCTTGTATATATTCTCCATTCCCCATTGAATTCCTCAAAACGAGGGGAGCGAAAAGGGTTATCAATCAACCCCCACATTTCGTCTGTGTCATCCTTAGCTCGTATCGCACTATGATGCTTCAGAGTTTTTCCTACTCTTTTTATCGAGTCGTCAAGTGGAAAAGAGCTTCGTAATCGAAACCCCAGACTTTTTCGGGAGTTTGCATTAGCTGATGCTGACACTCCGTGATTGTTCGTGTTTCCTTTTGTTTCTTACCTCAATCTTCTATATCTTGGTTAGATGTTCAGTCGCTTTGGACATCACATTTTTGTTTTACATCTTATTCCCGCTTATTTTATTCAGGTGATCTGCTCCCCTTAGCTAAAACATTTCTTTTCTTTTATATTTCACTCCCGCTTGTTTTTCTCGGGTGATATGCTCCCCTTGACTAAAGCATTTCACTTCTTTTCTTTACCATGGCATGTGTGTTCTCTTTTGAGCTTTCTTTTTTTTCATCCTTGTATGAACCATGTTCTCTGAGAATAGGAATATGTATTCTCCCCTTAGGTACGCTTGATTAGAGTAGCTTTCGAGCTAGACATTAGGATAAGTATCTATGCATGCTAACATAGGGTAGAGATTTCCCTTTCAAAACTCAACCTTAGGATCAATCATTGTATGATAATATTAGGGATTAGATTTAGGATAGTATCCCTTAGAATTTTTTCTTTCTTTTGAATCATTACATTAAGACTAAAACCTTTTTCTCGGAAAATGCATAAAACATATAACAACTTTCAAATCCTTCTTTAAGGTAAAAAATATCAACCAATTCAAACTTTTTCCGTCTCCGGGCCTTTCTTGCAAACTTCAAAGGATGTGTTAATTCTACATTATGCAACACAACACGTAAAATCCCAATGGTCAGGTGGCAATATGTCTAAATTGCTAGAGCATGAATGTAGAATTATCCGCCTTAGGGCATATTTCTTTTCAAATACCTTGTTAGGTAGAACATGTTAATTCACTTCTTTGTTGACGCGTGAGTCTCCAAGGGTCGAGCTGCGGCAGAAGGAAAAATTAGTGTTGTTCATTAAAAAATTCAAACCAACCAAAAAATGTGAGATGAACTACAGTAACCCTGATTCCTCAAAAAGGATATGTAGGCATTGGGGTAGGGCCCGAACGAGTACAACTTTATTTTCCCTACATTATTTTCTCTTTTCTTTTGAATGAATTCCCTCTTTGCATTTTATTTTAGCTCTTGAGCTTATATTACTACACACCCTTTGAGTAGATAACAATAAGAGTGGATATCATAGAGTACTACGGGTTTGTGGGGTGCTAATACCTTCCCCTCGTGTAACAGACTCCCTTACTCGATCTCTCGGTTGTTTGATCGTGATTTCACCCTTCTCAGGTTTACTCAAGGTTTACCTTTCACTTTCCGTGAGATAAAAACCGTTTGATGGCGACTTCATTCATTTTATCTCGATGATTTATTCAGCCGGTTGTTTTAGGTGTCGACTTCACTGGGGAAAGATTGACCAAATGCTGGTCCATCCCAGGGTCGCTCCAGGCTCTTGTTTTCTTTTCTTTGGGTGTTTACTTTAATGCTTTTAGTTTATTCATTTGTACATGATTATTTGAGCATATGTTTGCATTACATTTTATTTCTTTCCATATCGGTTATCTACTGTGCTGGATTCTAGTTCTCCATGTTGGGAGGGTGTTGTTATTGAGGTAAAAGGCCGAATACCCAGGCTAGAGTGCACTATCTAGGGAACCTAGAAAAATATAGTAGAACATGACGGCTATTGGACGAAGGTCCTACCAGCATGGTCATGTCGCTTACGCTCAAATAAGGTTCAAATGGGGTGTTATCGTCATCTATGTTTGTGGCTTGATGGTAGTGCTTCTAGCCAGACACGTGATTTTGAGTTACCATTGGCCTACTCTGACCTAGTCTTTACCTGTGAGTGGGTGGGATAATCTTTACATGTACAGATGGTAACTTTGTTCTGATGGTGATCTTGTTCAGTTGGTGACCGTATTCCGCTAGTGACTTGGTTTTCTGTGGTTTATGTTCTGAACTATTGATCTTGATATGCTCGGCACCTCTAGAAATAGTACAGCGGATTTCCAATGTTAGAAACCTTGATTCCATGAATTATTGCACCTTGCATCATGGCATATTTATTTTACAAAAGAAATGTAAAAAATATATATGTCTAAAACAGGTTAACCTGCATTTGCTTTTCATTTCCAGGGTGTTTTAGAGTAGGCGTTTGTATCAAAAATGGAAAACAACCATGATGTTGTCAAGAGAGACACTAGAGACGTGTTCGGTCACAAGTTCGGTATTTCCAGTTGGCCTCGTTTGAAAGAGTTGAGTAGGGCGGTGGTTTATCCGAATTCATAAGCCTTGAGAAAATAGTACGGCGATCTTTTGCCCTTGTTGGATGTACAGGTGGAGGATAAAGACCTTCACACTTTGTTACAATTCTATGATCTGGAACTGCAATGTTTTCCAAGATTATCAACTAGCACTGACTCTTGAGGAGTATTCTTATATTTCGGGGATCAAAGTCACTGATCATATTCCCTTTTCCTATGTTCCAAATGAACCCGATTATGATGCCATCGCTAAGGCACTTTATTTGAGAGTAAGCAATGTGAAAGGCAATTGGAGGAAGAGAGGTACAATCAGTGGTCTCTCTTAGGACTTTCTGATATGCAAAGCTAAAGAAACGACAACTAAGCATCAGTGGGTTAAGTTTAACGCTCTTCTAGGTGTTTTGATTTATGGCCTATTTATTTTTATATTGTGTTTATTCATTCAATGCTACTTGAATTTTATATGGTGTTTATATTTTTCTTTAATATTACAGGTGAAATGACTACTAATGAGGAAAAATCACATCCCGCTTCTAATATTGATGGAAATGAATCAGCTCGTGATATGGAGAATGATATTAGACGAGTAATAAAAACTATGAAGTCAATAATTCGTGCAAGAGATAATGGTATTAAATTTGACATATATTAGAATAAAGTCAAACAACTAATTGAGCCTAACGGTTCAATGTTTACAGGTTACATTGGTTCCGTTATGAGGAGAGAAGTTTCAATCAATTGTAATGATTGGAGAAGGCGTGAGCTGAAACCCGTTAAAGAAAATATATGGACTGAAATACCGGTGCCATATGTGATGTCTTTCATTTTTGTTGACACTTATGTATATAAATTACTAATGCACTCTATGTATGTTTTTTGTAGAGGTCTTTTAACATTGATAATGATCGAAAATCATATTGTCTTCAAATGGTCGGAAAAAGACTAAGAGGATTTCGATATTTTTTGAAAAATAAGTTTCTTAGGGATGTCGATAACAATTTTATCGATGCAGAAATTCCAAAGGCGTATGCTCAAGTATTAGTTAAATTGTGTGAGTTCTGCAGAAGTATTAGAAGGTGAATAAAATTTTAATTAGACATCAGGTAGAAACCCGATAGAGTTGAGTGGACTCATAGGATAGGGGACTCACTGAGATTATTATATAACCCCTATCATTGTTATTATTTTTCTGGTAATCTACAAGTTATGTTAGGGGGAGCTGCTTAATGATGCTTCTTATGATGTGATCTTTTGCAGTATAATTTGAACAATGACGAATATTGTACTCAGTTCTTAGATTTTATTTGTGCATCATTGTAAGTCATGTGCCATATAGATGTACATTTTAGTTATGGACATGTATATGATAATGCTAATAGGCACTTATGTTGTATCAGTATCAATTAATGTTGTATATAATATATATTCTAGACGTATATTATACATGGTTCTACAACTATAAATAGTGTTTATCCTTAAATAACATTGATATCTTTTTTGCAATAGATTTAAAAAAGTATATACTAATTGTTTACTGGTAGAGTTTCGTAATAATTTGTTATGAGGTATGGTGGGAATATTTTAACAAGGTAATGTAGGTTAAAAATAAAAATAAAAATAAAATTTAGGAATACAACTTAATTCATAAATAGAAAACATCCAGATTATAGATTATGTTGTTAACAACTCATCTTCAATTTATAGATTTTTCTTCCTATATAAATATGAGTGGAAAGGATTTATCAAAATATATTGTAAATTTACAATGTCTTTCTCAAGTTCTGCCACTTCCTTTATTTTCTCCTTAGGTGTTTTTTTTGTCATTTCTAAATGCCACCATGATGTTAATGCTAGCCAAATCATACCAAAACTAGTTATTGATGCTAGTTCTGGAAGGCTTATTCCAGATACATTTTTTGGAGCATTTTTTGAAGTAAATTACAGTTTCAATAAATTTTAATAACTATAAATATTACGTATAAAGTACTATTTAAATTTTATCTTATAATACATTGATGTACTATATATTTTTCAGGAGATTAATCATGCAGGAGCTGGAGGATTGTGGGCAGAACTTGTGAATAATAGAGGTGTATATATTGTCATTTTGAAATTTTTTTATCTTTGAGTTTATTTTCCTATTAAGATAAAAAAATTATATACTTACTTTAAAAATTTATGTTACTAAGTTTTATTCCATTTTAATATTTGTTTCAGCCATTAGATCTGTTTCGCTATTTTATATCTTTTGTAAACTAATGTTTCAGGTTTTGAAGCAGAAGCTTCCATTAATGGGACCTCAAATATTTATCCATGGACAATTATTGGAGAAAATCAATCATCCATTATTATATCAACAGAGAGTTCTTCTTGTTTTGAGCGTAATAAAATTGCATTACGTATGGATGTTCTTTGTCATAAAAAATCTTGTCCACATGGTGGTGTTGGTATTTCCAATCCGGGTTTTTGGGGAATGGTGAGTATCAATTAATACTATATTTTATATGTCATATGAAAAAATTTAATGTTATTTATAATATTTTTCAATGTTTTATATAAACAGAATATTGAGGCAGGAAAGAAATATAAAGTAGTGTTCTATATTAGATCACTTGGTCCAATTAATTTACGAGTTTCATTTGTTGGATCTGATAATGGTATCAAATTAGCTTCAACCAAAATAAGGTTATAATTATATTTCTTTATTTTACTTTTTGATACAAAATCTTATTCATTATTTTATTATCATCAAACTAAAATAAATCAATTATTGAGTTATAAATCAATGAATATCAGATCTTCTGGAGTTAGTGTTACAAAGTGGAGTAAAATGGAAACAATTCTTAAAGCCAAAATTACTAATCATAATTCAAATCTACAAATAACAACGACCAAAACAGGAGTGTTATGGTTAGATCAAATCTCAGCCATGCCTTTAGATACATATAAGGTATATTATGTATAAAGTTATATTTATATTATTTATTTATTATTTATTTTTAGATTATATAAACTATTTTCTCTTTCATAAAAATTTATCTCATTAGTCATTATTGAACACAGGGTCATGGTTTTCGAAATGACCTTTTTCAAATGGTGGCAGATTTAAAGCCAAAAACTTTTAGGTTCCCAGGTATGATACATTATTATTGAGTTGGAATCACTTCAAATAGTTGTTTCTTTAATGAAATATTTTTATTCAAATCCATCTTCTTCTTTTTTTTTTTTTTTTACTAAGTGACAATGATATAATATATTCTTTTTATATAGGTGGTTGTTATGTTGAAGGAAATTATCTAAAAAATGCATTTAGGTGGAAAGATACAGTTGGACCATGGGAAGAGAGACCTGGCCACTATAATGATATGTGGAAGTATTGGACCGATGATGGATTTGGTTATTTTGAAGGGCTTCAAGTAATTCTTTTTTTTTTAAATATTAAATTATTTTTTTCAAATTAAAAATTATTAATTTTTTTTGTTTATTAAACAGTTATCAGAGGATCTTGGTGCATATCCAATATGGGTGTTTAATAATGGTATTAGTCACCATGATCAAATTAATACGTCTGCAATTTCACCATTTGTACAAGTATAATTTTATTAATATATTTTTTATTATATAAGTTATATTTGTAATTTTAATTAATTCATTTTTTTATTGTTATTTATACTTTTTGAATCATTAATTTTTAGGAAGCTCTAGATGGTATTGAGTTTGCTATAGGTTCTCCTGAATCAAAATGGGGTTCTCTTAGAGCTTCCATGGGACATCCAAAGCCATTTGATTTGAGATATGTTGGAGTTGGAAATGAAGATTGTGGTAAATATAACTATCAAGGAAATTATCTCGAATTCTATAAAGCTATAAAACATACATATCCTGATATTCAGATTATCTCAAATTGTGACGGTTCTCAATATCCATTAAATCATCCTGCGGATCTTTATGATTTTCATGTAATAATACTGTTCATTTAATTTTTTATTTATTTATTTAATTTATATTTTTTTACTATTATTATTTTTTTAATATTAAATTTAAATATAGGTTTAATAACTTACATGTTATTATTGTTAATACTTTTTTCAATTATTAGATTTATACAAATTCAAAGGACATGTTTTCCAAATATACCAAGTTCGATAAAGCACCACGATCCGGTCCAAAGGTTTGATTATTAAATATATTTTTTCATTTATCTAAAATATAATGCATTATATTTTTTAAAAAGGCATATTAGACATTTAAAAACTTACTGATATATAATTTTTCTCATTTTTAATTAATTGTATTTTATAGGCATATGTTAGTGAGTATGCTGTTTGGAGTCAAGATGCAGGTAATGGAAGCCTTTATGCAGCTGTCGCTGAAGCTGCATTTCTCATTGGACTTGAAAAAAATAGGTTAGGTTTTAGTATATATATATATATATATATATATATATATATATATATATATATATATATATATATATATATATATATATATATATATATATATATATATATATATATATATATATATATATATATATATATATATATATATATATATATATATATATATATATATATATATATATATATATATATATATATATATATATATATATAACATTTTTCTTGATATTTAATTTATAAAGATTTTGTTTTTGAGCTAAATTTTAATAATTTTTTAAATTTTCTACAGTGATGTTGTCAGCATGGTTGCCTATGCACCCCTCTTTGTAAACACAAATGACAAATAGTAATTTTATAATTTCTTATAATTTATTTTGATTTATCATTTATATATGTAATGAGATAGATTATTTATTAAGTTTATTTTCTATATATGCAAAAAGTTGGATACCAGATGCAATTGTATTCAACTCTTATCAAAATTATGGAACTCCAAGTTATTGGCTCCAACAATTTTTTATTGATTCTAATGGAGCAACCTTTCTTAACTCAACTCTCCACAACTCTTCTAGCTCAATTGTTGCCTCTGCAATTCAGTATACAAATTTTCAAGATGGGAAGAACTATCTAAAAGTCAAGGTAAAACAACACTTTTTTTAATCAAAAATAAATGTTGATTTAAAATATTTAATTTTTAATTAGTTAACTTTGCAACTATTGACTTGTGCAGATAGTAAACTTTGGAAACTCAACTGAAAATTTAGAGATTTTAATAAATAATTTAAAATCAAATGTGCAACAACTTGGTTCATCAAAAGTGATACTTACATCCTCAAATAAAATGGATGAAAATTCATTCTTCGAGCCAACAAAGGTACATTTTATTTTTAACACAATACTTAGTTTTTCATATGTATATATTGTGATTTTTTGAAATGAATTTCTTTATGTTTTAGTTTAAGTTTTTGTTTTGATGAACATATTTAATTTAAGGTTAATCAATATTGATTATATGAAAATTATTTTCTAATACGTGATTTTGTTTTATTTTGTATATCTACAGATTGTGCCCAAAAGAACTGCACTTGAAAATGCAAGCAATGACATGAATGTCGAACTTGCTCCCTATTCAGTAACGTCATTTGATTTATTAATTTAAAATCCTATGGTGGAATGTTTGATTGGAAAGAATAAATGGAAGAAATGTGTATATTTCTATTTCTATTAAATAAAGTATTTTTCGGTTACCATTCATATGCATTGTATATATTTCTATTTCTTTTTATATGTGAATTTTAACATCAAAATATTGTTGATCGTATTTATACAATGGACAATATTTTTTAAAATATTTTAAAAATAAAAATATTATATTTAAGAAATATGTTGTAAAGTTATTTTATATCAAAAACATAAAGTTGTAGCATTAACAAATTCCATCATTTCTTTATCTAAAAAAATTTAGGTTGTTAACAACTTATTTTCGTTATAATTCATTAACCACTTTCTGTATTTCATTAACCACTAAAAACATAATATTAAGTATTTTTAGATATTAAATTATAAATATCTTGACCAATTTTCATGCTCTATTAACCAACATTGTTTTATTACTTAATATATTTTTATATGTAAAAACTCATTAACTAAATTATGACATGTATTAATCAATCTTATTCATATCATTAACCATAGTTAATTTATTACGTTAGAGTTTATTGTTTTTTAATTTATGGGCCCTCAATAACCAATTTATGATCTATATTAATCAATTTATAACACTCAATTAACAAAAGTTGATTTCTAGTTTTTAATGTCATGACACATTAACCAAACTATATATTGTATTAACCAAATTTTTACACATCATTTACCATTGTTGTTTTGAAGAGAGAGAAAAAAGATGAAGAAAAGTCAAAACTGTGAATGTTATTATTCACCGTATTCTTGATGGTGGCGTGTTTGGTAGTGTTGACGCAATGTGTTTGGGTGCCTTAATGGTTGTGATGAATAAAACATGAATTATTCTTGCATTATTTGAAATTTGTAGCTGGATTGTGGAGTTAATTATTGTAGGAATGGTAGGTTTAAGTTTGAGTGTTGTTGTGGTGGTTTCATGTATGATGTATTTGTATGAATTTAGAATTTAGTGTATGATGTTTCTTGTTGAAATTGGGAATAAAGTTGTTTTTATTGTTGGGTAGATTGCATATATTAAAATGGGAGAAGAGTGAGGCGTTAAAATATCATTGTTATTGGGTAGATTCAATGTATGGTTATTTTTGTGGGGTTTTAGTATTAATGAGTTGTTTGATGACACAGGGAATAAAGTTTGTGTGTGATTGGTTGTGTTGTATGTTTGTATTTATTTGAGGGGTGTTGGTGTAATTTGTAGACTGTATCGAGCAAGATGGTCGTACATAAGAATTAACTAGTTGATGATTTGTAAAGAGAAATGGCGTTGAAGTATATTTAAATCAATTCATATATTTTTGATTGAGTTTAACTTCATATAACATGTAATGACCAGACAATGCAATATTGCATCAGTTCTCCCACTTTCTATTTTATGTTTTGTTGAGGTCTTTCCAACTTTTTACATTTCAAGTTTTTCTGGTAGTCATTGAATGTTATTGTTTGAATTACCTTTGAAGAGCCGATATGTCTTGGAGGATGCCTAACTGAATTTTCTTAACTATTTGATTCATTTCTGCACCATAGAAGAAAAATAAAGAAGTAATAAAGTCCACAAAATCAATATAAGACCTTCATATAAATTAATACATGAAATGTCATAATTAGTGTATGTATTGTGAATTTTGAAAATTAATAAGTAATAAAGTGAATAAGTATTACATCATTTTTTCTCAAGTGACCGATATGTGGTCACATATGTATTGTATTACGCACGTTGAACATAACTTCATGTGATTGATTGAAGCCAAATAACTTCTCAAAAAGGTTGATAATGCGTGAAACGGTATTTATTTATCCTAGTACTATAGTTTCCAGTTACATATTTAGACTTATACTATTTATATTGGGAATATATGAAATGTATTAAATGAGTCTACATTCTTGGTGAATAAATTTTTTGACAAACTTACTTGCTTTAAGGTGAGACAATAATATCTCTAAATAACAACCGACTTACTATAAATTAGAAGCTCTATTTGGAAAGATAAGGTGTGAGCGAAACATAATGTTTGGTTATGGCCAAGTTTTCAAATAAAATTGCATGAAAGGTATGGAGGAAGAAGTTCACCAATACAACACTCGCCATGTTATGCAATTTGACCAAGAGTGATTTAGCTTCATGGTGAAAAAACTATGAACCACAATGAGGGACGACCAATCCGGCATTTCAAAGTTAAATTGCTAGATAGATAGTGTGACTGTGGGAAATTTCAAGTTTTCCATGTGTCTTGCTCAAACGTCATTTGGGCATGTTCAAGTGTTTTCCCAACCTATTTCATGCATATGACAACTGTGCAAAGGTTCTCACATCTTCATAGATAGTTAAGGCAAATAAATCCGACCCTAGACAAATCCAACAGCCCCGCCTCAATTTTTACAGCGATAAACCAAATTAATTAGGGGTGGAGTAGTGTGAAGAAAACCCAATTTTTAATTATAAGGGCAAGATTGGAGATGTGGGATTCTAGTACCCGTCCCACACCAACCCCCACCTATTAAATTTAATTTGTTATCTTTATTTTTAATACTTTATTGCTCACTTACACTTTCTAATCTTAAAATATTAAGTTTATTAGAGTTATTTTTTATTTTTTATTTTTTATAAAATATAAATTAAATAAAAATGACCAAATATTATGATTATTTATTAAATGATCAATTATTTAATTTAACTATTGCCTTTTATTGTCTTGAAAAAATGCATTTAAAAAAATTATAATTTATGCGGGTACATGGGAAGCAGTGTTAAGAACATGTTCCTCGTTGGGGGGCGGGAGACCAATTGTTACCTCCGACTAGGTTTGGCAGGGGGTGGTTCTGGAAACACTACTACATATAACGCATGTAACGCCGGTCGCGAAAGGCCTTTAACCTCAGCTAGCCAAGTGAGGTAACAAAGGGCGACATGCAATGTTAGCACTTAACACCTCGATATTTAAAACACCGAGGCTATAATTTAAAAATTAATGGATTCGATCCCTAGGAACTACATACTTTTTATTTTCTACTTTTTGTTGTGCGCTTCATATTCATTTCGGTTTTATTTATAATTTGAGGTAATAAGGCATTCATTTAACTCAGTTTTGTGTAATAAACGAGGGGTTAAAATGAAGCTTTTTACCTATATTTATCAATTTAACTGGCCTGTATCATTGTTTCCTTGTATATCATTTTCACAGGCCTGTATCATATCATTATAAAACTATGAACCTGTCAGTATCATTATTTTACACAGAAATTACAAAATATGTAACAAAGTTGGAATACATCATATCATTTTAAACCATATGTGCAAATTTACATTGTTATCATCAAGAAAGAATACCCTCATTTGACATGATCATATTTGCACATCAAAATGACACAACCTATGTTCATATACAAAATAAGATTATAGCCATCAAGAGAAACTATTGTTGTTGTTGTCGAGCTTCATAATGAGATAAGAAGACACTGGCTCAACGTGATCGAATGTCATCAATATCTTATTTTGAGTATGGTTTTTGGATGATAAGCTTTTACAATTAGAATAAAATTTAAACTATGATAAGCTACAAATAATAACATTAACTTAAGAAGTATACATATGTATATTTATATGGATTAAGCTAATACCTTATTCTTCATTCATGCTTGTGTAATGTCTCCAGAGACAATATGGAGCATATATCTCATAACATAATATCCACAAGAATTATTGTCGGTTTTTTTCGCCACTACAAATAATTTTCATATATATATATATATATATATATATATATATATATATATATATATATATATATATATATATATATATATATATATATATATATATATATATATATATATATATATGTCACACTGATACACACAAATAATATAATGTCAAAAAGCACAAGTAATATACTTAATCTTGGGTAAACAAAGACTATCCTTTTACCAATAAGATTTCTTTTGTGCGCATTAAATACCTCCTTTGATCTACACACGTAGGTTAAAATTAAACATGAATAAAAACTTTTCAATTCTAAAGTTAAATTTGACATTAAATATAATATCACTTACCTATCCAAAGCTTTAGTCGCAGGTTTGGGTAGTCCATAGTACAAAGATCAAAACACAACTATAGTATTTTTCTTGGGACATATAATAAGTAGTTGCCAATGTCGACTTCATAAACATTTAGAATTATTAATAATATGGATAAAATTGATTTATAAATGAAAACATAAATTAATATACGTTTACTCACGGTAAAGTGAGGCCACATAGGAATCATTGATGTTCCCTTTCTCCATCAACTTCTCTTGTATGTAAATATTGATTTCGTGTCCTGGCAAATCTTGAGTAAGAGCAATCCTCACAACATATAAGATACAATACTTGTTTAGAAGCTTCCTTTCAACACATACATCATGGATGTACCTGCAAGGTCAAATATTTATGATAAAGTACAAGAACGTATGAATATAAATAGAAATCAACATAAAACTATACTTACGAGCTCCTTATTTTCAATATGGAATTATCTAATTACTTATCTCCCTTCAAAAATTCATGTATAAAATTCTTGTTATGTATAAAGCACTGTCGTGGATCATGACTTAATTTAATACTCGTGCATGTGGTTTCAATACTCGGCACTGTAATATCTAGTCTTTGAATGCTATATGGATTTGGAGGTGAAGGTTCAACACTTCCTTAGTTGGCAGAAAATCTAAGTGTCTCTCTTGTATCGCCTGTAACTTTCTCAACTACATTATCTCGAATTTCCAACTGATTTGAATTATGTGGCTGAATATACGCAACAAACTCAATTTTTGCATCATAAAAAAAACATAAATACATTCCAAAATTAAATACGCTGACAATAATAACAACAACATACAACTTATACATCAAGAATATCGCGAGTACACTTCTCGGACACCTTCTTCTCATTCATCCTCTCTCGCTCCTCTTGCTCCTACTGGACACTCTCCCGCACCGTATGGAACAAATTCTCTATCTCTCTCTCCTCCTCCCAAGAACTTCTTCTGCATCGTCTCCAATAACCTATCTCTCTTCTTATCCAAGACCTTCTCCTACACCGTCAGCAACCAGCTCTCCCTCTCATCCTCCAAGAACTTATCATGCTCCTCCTACCTTTTCTCCCTTTCCTTCCCCAACTCAATAATAATAATATCTTTAATATCTCTCTTACTAATTTTCTCTCTATATGATTTAGAGCATCCAACATATACCTTAAAGCCAGTGCCTCTACCAAGACCACAGACACGCCTAGGATGCTCCTTAGTTCCCATCTCTTCTACCATGATGTCTTGATGATCTTGTTAAGTAAAGAGCCCGACTTTGGTTTGTTCAACAAGATCATCCTTCAACACATGAAATTTCATCTTTGCCAAATTAATTTAACTAAAATAAATATTTTTGAAAAAAGTATCTACTTACAATCCTTTGAGCCATTTCACGCGTAGCATCTGATGTGTACTCGTTGTTTTTTCTTTGACGTGCCCTCTTCCATTTCTCTTGGTGTGATGGTGGAGATAGAGTGCGATCAAGACTTATAGAATCTCCCAGCTCTCCATCCCTTTTTTATCTTTTTTCATCCATCAAATTTTTGTCAAGTCTTCTATATCTTCCACGAGAGAACCTATGTAGATAAATATTTCTAGCTCAATCTTCCTTTCCTTTTTGGATATTTTCCCAGAAGGTAGGAGTAGTGCGAGACTCTACAAACTTCTCCCAAGTATCTCGATCATTAAATGAATAAACCTCATATGGAGTCTTTTATTTATCTTCTCCACGTACTTATACTTTGGAGTAACACTAAACACATCTTATGTTTACACAATAAAGATGTTTTTAGTATTGCGCAAAAATATACTTGTAAAACAAAATGATAGAATACAAAATGAATATTGTAATTTCAATCCATATTTCATCTTTCAATTCATCATCAACTCCGTGCCAACTATTTATCAAAATACTTGCTTTACTTCTACATTATAACATAATGTAACCCAAAAAATCATAAGAATGTTCACCATGAGCCATGCTGATTTCTGAATCCACTCTAACCGGGCAGCGAATACCAGTTTCGTTGGCTTTTTTCACCTTTTTATACATCGTGGAATCTCTAGATTTTCTTTTATGTTTTGTATTAACAGAGTTTGCAACAATATAAGAGGTGCTTGTCGAATCGACCATGACTATTAAGATGAATCAAACAGTAACGTTTCAGTGAAAACAAATGGAAAATCAAGAGACCCTAAAAAAATAATCAATAGACAAACTAACGTAGAAACCATAATCAAACTTATCAATACACTATTTTAGTTAAAAACTAAGTGAAGAACAAACCTGTTGCAAAAATGACGTTTGATGAGTATCTGTTGGAAGAGTTTTGATGAATATCAGCCTTAAAATTGCCTAAAGTATTTTTTGCAAAATGAGAGTGAAGAACTGACTTTTGAGCGTTTGTAGGTAAATAAAAAGTTAGAAAATAAATAGTAGTCTGAAGTATTTCGTGCAAAATAAGTGTCACATCGGGTTTATACGAAAACCAATGTGAGAGTATTATTAAAAACATAAAAAAAACACAGTAGCGCCATATTCTGGTAATGTAAATACCACGTCGTTTTTTTATAAAAAAAATTGATGGGCTAAAATATTTCCAATAAATATTTTTAAATTAGTATTATTAAATTGTTAATGTAAAATATATTACCTCTCAGTTGGAACCTATAGTCGAGGTAAATACTAATGACACAAATAAAAAAGATAAAAATGGAATTTGGAAAAGAGCCAAGTGAGAAATACTAATAAAACAATTATTAAAAAAACATAAAATGCAATATGTAATATCCCATATTTCTAAACATGAGAATAGTTGGGTTGAGATATAATGACTATTAGTGTCAAGAAGTTATTGGTTAGAATTAGGGTGGTAAAATAGGTTGGGCTCACCGGGTTGGCCTATTTGACCTGCTATTTTTGGCGGGTTGGGCTGAGGTTTTTGGCTCGGTACCTTAAGTTGGCCCGTCTCTCCTAACCCGCTTAAAAAAGCAGGCCAAGGCAGGGCGGGACGGGTTTTCCCCGCGGGCTTTTTGTTAAACCTTTTACTCTTTTTATTAAGAATTAAAACAACTTTAATTATAAAACAACATTTATCTCTTATGATTGTATTATAAATTATTATACAGAAAAATTGAATTATAATTGTAAGATTCTTTCTATAACTTTATAATACATTTGTTGATTGAAAATGATTGAAATAAAATAACAAATGTATGACAAGCATAATTATTGTTGGTTTTGTGTACATTCTAAATTAGGTTCTTTTAGTAGTTTGTTTTTAAATAGGATTAGGATGATATGTATTGTTTATTTATTTTAATACTTTTTATTGTTCTTGAGTTTATTGTTTTTTTGGTTGTAATTGGTCTTTATTTATTAAATTTTTTGAATTGTTTGGACTTAAGACATCTTGAAGTTCTATTATGCGTTGTTAAAAAAAATTCTTTACCGACCTCTTTGGTAATAATTAAAATTTTCTAAATTATGTATTAAATCAATTTATAAAAAATAAATAAATAAATTGGTGGGCCGGCCCACTAATTTGTTAGTAATCGGGGCAGGCTTGAATTTTGAGCTAAGACTCCTATGTTGGTCTGTCCCGCCCTGCCACACTTTTAGACGGGCTTAAACAGGGTGGGCCTAAATGGGACGGGCCGCCCGTTTTACCACCCCTAGTTAAAATTCAACAAAAGAGAAAACTTGTAATATTGGTTTAGCTGGAGGGAAAATGGGTCACTAAACAATCTTGCATGCCATCATAAGATCTTGTTTTGACAAAGACTCAAAAATCTGATTTTGATGAATAAGAAGTAGAGAGAGAGTGAAAGACGAAGTCATATCTCTCATCACCAAAACTTCATTTTTGTACTCCATGGACACCTCTCACTAATCAGGTCATAACATTTTACTGATAACTTTGTTTTAATAAATTCTTGAAGTTATTGAATCTACATGAAATTCCCTTCATTTTGATATATAATTTTGTGTCTGGAAGATCTCTATTGAAGGAGAAAAATGCGATTAAAGTTGAGTCATTCTTGCTGAAATGGGGAAACTGTAGTTACGGGATTGTTGATGATGGGAGTAGAAGTTTGATCAAGACTAGAGCTCTATGGCAGCATGAACATCATTCAAACCTCTATCAATCCAAGGTGAGTTCCATTAGACAGAAATTTAGATAGAAATTGGGATTTGATGCATGATTTGGGATTTGGGGTTTTGAGTGAGAAATTGTTAATGCATGTTGATTTTTATTGATGAATAACTTGTTTAGTGTATATCCTATTTGAATTTTGTGGGTATGTTGATTGAAGTGGAAATGTGGGGTTTTGGGACCCATGGATCCACTGAGTTCATACTGATTATTATGCAGAATCGCAGACCGCGCTTAGCGCGAAAGAGCTGCGCTTAACATGCTCACCTCTGTAATTAAAAGTTGGACTTTTCATAGACTGTGCTTAGTGCGTTTTCCTGAATTTTGAAAAATAAAAGTACTAGGTCGCACCAACCACGCTTAGCGCGAAAGCTACAATCCCGAGATTTTGAATTCTCTCATGGGATGCAGTACCAACCCATATTCATAGCCCAATGTATTCTTAGTCTCGTATGACTTCAATGAGCATGGTATGAAGCAAAAGGAGGCCTTTTACAAATTGTTTTTCTAACAATATTCATCGGTATTATGTTGTAATGTTATATATATATATATATATATATATATATATATATATATATATATATATATATATATATATATATATATATAGATATATATATATATATATATATATATATATATATCACTTGTTATGCAAATGTTGATTTCATGTGCTTAATACATGAATGTGATGAAATGTATTATATGATATATGGTATTGTATGAAATAACTTTGATTAACCGTCGTTCCCGTTGAACATTCGGTGTTGTGTTTGTGTGGATTGATGTGTGCCTTTACAACTTGATACACATTATGGTGTTTGAAGTATACTTAAATCGGAGTAGGCCCTGATACTAGAAAGTAAATCACTCATGACTTAGATCATGTGTGTTAATTTATACTGTTGTGATGTGCAGTTGTGGCCTGATATGATAGGGAGTTTCCACACTTGATGAGATCACATCTTCGTGCTCGGTATGTCATAAGGACCTTAGCTACCATTGTGATACACTTGTCTGGGTCCATGTGCGACATTCCACCAGCAGTTAAGAACATTGTGTGCTTGGTATGGTCGAGTTGTGATGCCACATAGGCAATATCAGTTTGTGGATTTAAAATCACCTCTAACGGTTCTATGTAAGCAAGACCATTAGTCTTTCGTCCGGTGGGCTCATGTTGT
The DNA here is from genome assembly GCA_948472305.1 of Vicia faba. NCBI lineage: Eukaryota > Viridiplantae > Streptophyta > Magnoliopsida > Fabales > Fabaceae > Vicia > Vicia faba. The sequence continues at coordinate 692,040,108 of OX451739.1, forward strand.
CAAGATGGCATTTTTGTGTGGGGCATTAATCACATGCGCTTGGATGATGAACGAGTGGTGACGCCTGTTGTACCCCAAATTTTGTGCTCTTCGTTTTGACTTTCATTTGGCTTATATTGCATCATCATATTCATACATATCATTGGTTATATGGTTATAGTATTAAGGTATTTAAGATGAGCCTCGATAATTGCAATAGACGCTTATTTCGTCAATCGACTCTCTCAGGATATTTTTTATGCTAATAATTTGCCCACCGTTTCACAACAGTTCGAGTATTCGGAAATTCACAAGGCTAATCCGGCTCGTCATATTCAGTTGTTCTTTCACCAAGATATCAGTGGTGATGTATTCTCAAATTCATGTGTGGCTTGAGAGCCAATTCTTTGCAGAAGGTCACCACATTTGTGGATTTATCAAGTGTGTTTGCACAGGAAATTAGCGGCAAATGTTTATCTGCACCACATTCAAAAAAATCATAACCCGGTCAATTTTTATCTTCCATGAGCAAATGGTACCCCGAAGGCTTTAATTTTTGGCCTGAAGTACGCGCAACTCACTTAAAGTCTTGGGCTGAAAGTTAATTTTTGTCTGAGGTGAAAATTCGAAAATTCATAACTTTCTCATTTTTTATCCGATTGATCCCATCTTCGGATACGAGGTCGTTCTCGACATTGGCTACATTTTTGTTTCATATTTCAAATTCAGAAATCGCACTGAGGTCTCTGCGTATTTGACTTGAACGTGTCAAGCTCTGATGATTCAAAAATCTGCACTTTGGTTTATGGTTATTTGAGGCCCATTAACCAAATCCACTCTAAAGAAGCCCACACTATATATTCTCATTCACACTAATTTCTAAAAGAGGCTCTCATAATTTACAAAAATCTCACAAACACAAAACTTCTTTTCTCTCAATTCTCTCAAAGATTAAATCAAGGTTCTGCACCTTTTTCATCAAGAATACAAAAACAATTTCATCAAGATTCAAAAGTCTAGATCAAGAGTAATTCTTCTCATATTGTTGATCCGTTCATTACGATCTCTATACCTAAGCCCCCTCTTCACTTGTATCGGTGAGTTTTCTTGAATTATGCACTTCTTGAGATAAGTGATTATTTGATAAGCACTTTTTTGATCAAGCATGGACTGAATCTAGGTTGGATTTTTAATTGAGAGTATAGATCTAAGCCTATAATTGTGATTTGATTTGATAATCATATGCAAATCTGGAATTGAATAGTTAAATTAAGTGCTTATTGAATTAAGTTGCTTCTCATGAAAGTGTTTAATTGATGAAACAAATTGATGATGTTGCATGAAGTTTAATCGTTTATATTAATCAATCACATGTAGTTTGAATCTAGACCTTGAATTATGAAAAATCATGTGTTGAATGTGTGGAGATTTTGTGTTTGATCAAATGCCTAAGCCATGAGCCAAATCTCAAAAACTTGAAAAAACTACTTTCGACCAGTGGGTAACCAGTTACCTAGTTATGGTATCCGATTACCACCCTTTCTAGTAACTGAAATTTCAAAACCTGCATGTAACCGGTTACCTAGTTATCGTAAAGGTTTACCTCAAGTCAGTAGCGTTTTTCTCAAATTTTTGAGTTATGGTAACCAGTTACCCAGTTATGGTAACCGGTTACCCAGACATAAACATCAATTTTTTCTTTGTTTTATTGTATGTTTGCACACTTTGCCTTGTTAAATCTAACTCCTTTTGTGAATGATTTTCAAGGTACATTGTTATGCTTTCAACGTTTAGTTAACGTATGATTAAAGGTTGAAAGACACTTTATGCGATCACTTATTAAGTGAAAGTTTGCGTATGATGTGAAAAGGATATCATTTTTGCATAAATCATGTTTTCGAGGAGGTACCCTGGTATTACATGGATGTGTCTGCTATACATTCTACCGTGTGATAATTATTTTGTATCTTATATAGATTACAATTCATGCAGGTACTTTGTTAATGATGTGGGAATTTCCTATACATGTTTTATGCCATGTGCTCACATTTGTTGTGCATCGTGTTGTTATACTTGTGTCTGGACCGATATCTGGTGTAGGCGTATCTTGATATTCGGATGTGTCCTCTACACATTCCGATTTTAACTATTGATACTTTGACGCATACGCTGATGGTATTTTCTTTGTTGGTGCTAGCAGCTTGAGATATTTTATGGGTTTCTTTATTATTGCTTAGCATCTATGGATTGTTATCCATTTGGTACACCACTTTTCTATTTTCAATCCGCATTTTACTATTTTTTTAGAGATCATGAGAAGTATGGATTTTACCACTTTAGTTGCCATGTCAAGTAGGGTAGAGATGTATGAAGGGGATCTTCGTTACCGATATATGTCAGGAATCTCTCTGGTTTTTTAAAGACCTTTTTAAGGCAATTCTGCATATGTGACTTGTTTTCTACTTGTGTTTCTTTAAAACCATACATTTGAAGTAGGTATTCCTACGGTGTTTTTACATTTGTGCTCGTATATATTCCCCATTCCCCATTGAATTCCTCAAAACAAGGGGAGCGGAAAGGGTTATCAATCAACCCCCACATTTCGTCTGTGTCATCCTTAGCTCGTGACGCACTATGATGCTTCAGAGTTATGCCTACTCTTGTTATCGAGTCGTTAAGTGGAAAAGGGTTTTGTAATCGAAACCCCATACTTTTTCGGGAGTTTGCATTAGCTGATGCTGACACCCCGTGATTGTTCATGTTTCCTTTTGTTTCTTACCTCAATCTTCTATATCTTGGTTAGATGTTCAGTCGCTTTGGACATCACATTTTTGTTTTACATCTTATTCCCGCTTTTTTTCTTCAGGTGATCTTCTCCCCTTAACTAAAACATTTCTTTTCTTTTATATTTCACTCCCGCTTGTTTTTCTCAGGTGATACGCTCCCCTTGACTAAAGAATTTCACTTCTTTTCTTTACCATGGAATGTGTGTGCTCTTTTGAGCTTGCTTTTTTTTCATCCTTGTATGAACCATGTTCTTTGAGAATAGGAATCTGTATTCTCCCCTTAGGTTCGCTTGATTAGACTAGCTTTCGAGCTAGACATTAGGATAAGTATTCATGCATGCTAACATAGGGTAGAGATTTCCCTTTAAAAACTCAACCTTAGGATCAATCATTGTATCATAATATTAAGGATTATATTTAGCATAGTATCCCTTAGACGTTTTTATTTCTTTTGAATCCTTGCATTAAGACTAAAACCTTTTTCTCGGAAAATGCATAAAACATATAACAACTTTCAAATCCTTCTTTAAGGTAAAAAATATCAACCAATACAAACTTTTTCCGTCTTCGGGCCTTTCTTGCAAACTTCAAAGGATGTGTTAATTCTACTTTATGCAACACAACACGTAAAATCCCAATGGTCAGGTGGCGATATGTCTAAATTGCTAGAGCATGAATGTAGAATTATCCGCCTTAGGGGATATTTTTTTTGCAAATACCTTGTTAGGTAGAACATGTTAATTCACTTCTTTGTTGACGCGTGAGTCTCCAAGGGTCAAGCTGCGGCAGAAGGCAAAATTAGTGTTGTTCATTAAAAAATTCAAACCAACCAAAAAATGTGAGATGAACTAAGGTAACTCTGATTCCTCAAAAAGGAAATGTAGGCATTGGGGTAGGGCCCGAACGAGTACAACGTTATTTTCCCTACATTATTTTCTCATTTCTTTTGAATGAATTCCCTCTTTGAATTTTATTTTAGCTCTTAAGCTTATATTATTACACACCCTTTGATTAGATAACAATAAGAGTGGATATCGTAGAGCACTACAGGCGTGTGGGGTGCTAATACCTTCCCCTCATGTAACAGACTCCCTTACTCAATATATCGATCGTTTGATCGTGATTTTACCCTTCTCAGGTTTACTCGATGTTTACCAGTCACTTGCCGTGGGTTAAAAAACGTTTGATGGCGACTTCATTCATTTCAACTCGATGATTTGTTCAGCCGGTTGTTTTAGCTGCCGGCTTCACTGGGGACAGATTGACCAAATACTAGTCCTTTCCAGGGTTGCTCCTGGCTCTTGTTTTCTTTTCTTTGGGTGTTTACTTTAATTCTTTCAGTTTATTCATTTGTACATGATTATTTGAGCATATGTTTGCATTACATTTTATTGCTATCCATATCGGTTATCTGCTGTTCTGGATTCTGGTTCTCCATGTTGGGAGAGTGTTGTTATTGAGGTAAAAGGCCCAGTACCCAGGCTATAGTGCACTATCTAGGGAACCTAGAAAAATATAGTAGAACATGACGGCTATTGGACGAAGGTCCTGAAGATGTGAAAAACACAAGAAGGGGGGTTGAATTATAAAACTTGAAATTAAATGCAGACAACACTGTATTTTTATGCTGGTTCGTTTGATCTCAAACTACTCCAGTCCACCCGTCAAGGTGATTTCGCCTCTCTCCAACGAGGTCTTAATCCACTATATTCAACTGAATACAACAACTACTTTAACAACTGTTAAAGCCTTCTTGAGTCTAACCACAGACCGGTTTATCTCAAGGAAATTCTCTTACAGATAATTGAACAAAAGTGTGTTTGATGTTTTCTAATAAAACTATATATCACAACCGTGATAATACACAAAATTAAGCTTAGAATAAAACTGGACTGCTAATGCTTTTGAGTAGGCTTGGTTGAAAGCTTTAGCAAATTGAATGAGTGGGAACGTTTTCGTAGGCGTGTATATGTGTGAAGATTATTAACCTTTTCTTTTCTCACACAGTCTTGTTTAAATAGCCACAGAAGAGATACGTTGGTTGTCCGTAAATCCATTTCAATGCTAATAACGTTCTTTCCTTTTTGAGAAGATCTTTGTCTTGGAATAAAGCCGTTGGTAATAATTCTGTCTTAAATGCTTAATAACGTTGACACTTCAGAGTCTTCTCTGCTTATGGTAATCAAAATGTTCTTTGTTTTATGATGACGCTTCTGAGTGCTGATGACTTGGTTAAGATCTTGATCAGAGTCAGAGTATTTTATGCGCAGATTATGGTCATCAGGCTTCAGCGTATGATCTGGTAACTTCAGCGTGTAGCAAATGTTTGATCTTCTGATGCTGACATATCTTCTGATGCTGATGTTGATACTGATATTCTGATGCTGATTCCATCAGAGTTTCTGTAAATACACAACATAATTTTAAGTAGCATATATATCTTATATAAATCTTACAATTTATTTAATCTTGTATTTTGTTATCATCAAAACTCTAACTGAGGGTTGTAGAATCAAACTATGTTCTAACAATCTCCCCCTTTTTGGTGATGACAAAAACCAGATTTTTTTCAATTAAAATTAAAGAATAAAAGGTATCAGAGATAAACAAATAACGAATAAAAGGTATCAGAGATAAGAAGATAAGGAATAAGAGATATCAGAGAAACAAAGATAAAAACTTCCCCTGAGTTGATTACTTCCCTTTAATTCCATGAGACCTTGAGCATCAGACCTTTACTTTATCAGAGTTCATCAGATTCATCAGATTCTTGTACCTGTAAGCTTTTCAGAAGAAAGAAATTCAAATATATCAGAATGTTAGAATGTTTGAGACTTATGTCTCAGTAATCCGTTATTGAAAAATATCATTCTTTCTCCCCCTTTTTGTCAGTTATCAAAAAGCACAAATAATCTCAATTAAAATGATCAGAGCTAAAAAAGCGTTTATATTAAAAACAGAAGGAATGATAAGTTCAGAACACGTAAAATATTACAGACAAACATGTAAAGAAAACAAGGAAAACACAAGAAAATTCTAAGAGAAAGGTGGAAGACGTGTGAAAAAGATTGAAAGGGTTTCTTGAGAAACTAAGAACACTGAAATCAGAAATATTGAGAGAAAATGAAAGTGAAGGTAAAAAGTGTAAATGGTGTGAAGTGTGTTTAAATAGATTTCTAAAAAGGTTTTGAAAACATAAACGTTTAAGAGAGAGAAATTAATAATGATTATTAGCATTTAATGATAGCTGATTTTAGGGGATTCAGAAAGATATTTGGAACGGTTACCCATGACATGTGTCTCAATGCATTCAATCAGCGCTTTGCCTTTTCAGAAACGTGAACGCATGTTCAGCCTTAGAAAATAGCCGATGACTGGATGACACTTGTTTGCTTGAGTGAACAACACTTCTATCCTTGAACTGAAGAGCTCAGATCTTCATGGATAGATTCTAATACAATCTGCACTTCTAAGATTCTGAAAGAAGATTGATCAGAAGTTCACAGAAAAATAAACAAAGTTCTGAAGGTTAATATATAGAGTCAAAACAATTTTTAATCTGGGCAGAGCTTCATGCTGAGATGTTTCATAATGAAGTTGAACCTATCTTCAGAAAGTGGTTTTGTAAAAATATCAGCCCATTGATGGTCTGTGTTAATAAATTTAAAATTTAAAATCCCTTTCTGAATATAGTCCCTAATAAAATGATGTTTTATTTCTATATGCTTAGCCCTAGAATGTAAAATTGGATTTTTACTTAAGCAAATGGCAGAAGTATTATCACAGAGGATAGGAATGTTACTCTCAAATATCTGGAAGTCCTCAAGTTGACTTTTCATCCAGAGCATTTGTGTGCTGCATCCAGCTGCTGCTATGTATTCAGCTTCTACTGTTGATAGAGCAATTGTGGATTGTCTTTTGCTGGACCATGAGATCAGATTTTCTCCAAGAAATTGGAAGCTTCCAGAAGTACTTTTATGTTCTACTCTATCTCCAGCAAAATCAGCATCACAGTAACCTACTAAGCTGTAATCACTTGATTTTCTATAAAACAAACCCAGATTAGTAGTACCTTTCAGATACTTGAAAATTCGCTTAACTGCTGTTAAGTGAGATTCTCTAGGATCTGATTGGAATCTTGCACAAATGCATACACTGAATAAAATATCAGGCCTTGAGGCTGTCAGATAAAGAAGAGAACCAATCATATCTCTGTAGACCTTCTGTTCTACCTTTTTGCTTACCTCTTCTCTTTCCAGAATGCACGTGGGATGCATTGGAATCTTTGATGGCTTACATTCTGAGAGATCAAATTTCTTCAGAAGTTCTCTGACATATTTGCTCTGATGAATGTAAGTTCCTTCTGGGGTTTGATTGATCTGAATGCCCAGAAAGAGTTTCAGTTCCCCCATTAGGCTCATCTCAAATTCTGCCTGCATACACTTAGCAAACTTTCTTCCCAGAGAAGGTTTAGTAGATCCAAATATGATATCATCAACATAAATCTGACATACTAAAATGTTATTCTTAACTGTCTTACAGAATAGAGTTGTGTCCACTTTCCCTCTGGTGAATTCCTTTTCTAACAGGAAGTTACTTAGTCTTTCATACCAAGCTCTGGGAGCTTGTTTCAGACCAATACAATGACTTCTTTAATTTGAAAACATATTCTGGATTTTTTGAACTTTCAAAACCTGGGGGTTGGTGCACATATACCTCTTCTTATATATAGCCATTTAAGAATGCACTCTTAACATCCATATGATACAGAGTGATGCCTTTATTTACAGCAAATGAAATTAAAAGTCTGATAGATTCTAACCTGGCGACTAGAGCAAAGGTTTCTGTATAGTCTATCCCCTCTTGCTGACTATAACCTTGTGCTACCAATCGTGCTTTGTTTCTGATGACTTCACCTTGTTCATTCAGTTTGTTTCTGAACACCCATTTTGTTCCAATGACGTTGAATCCTTTTGGTTTGGGAACTAGATCCCATACATCATTCCTTATGAATTAATTCAGCTCCTCTTGCATTGCTAGAAACCAGTCATTGTCCAGAAGTGCTTCATCAATTGTTGATGGTTCAATTAGAGAGACAAGTCCCATGAGGGATTCTTCAGAGTTTCTGAAGCAAGCTCTTGTTCTGATTGGATCTTCCTTTCTTCCTAAGATAGTTTCTTCTGGGTGATCCATGCTGCTTCTGGATGGTCTTTTCTGAAGTTGATCAATAGAAGGTGCTGGATTGCTTGCAGTGCCTCTTTCTGATGTTGAGGGAGTGTCTCTGTTAAGAGCTTCTGATGACTTGTCTTCAGTACCTGTGAATTCAACTTCCATACCTGCAAGTAATTCATTCTGCTTTGACTTTTGAGAGTCAAGCTTATCATCAAAACGAACACTGATTGATTCTTCCACAATCTGTGTTTCTGTATTGTATACTATGTACCCTCTTGAGCGTTCAGAGTATCCTAACATAATACACTTTTGTGCTTTAGAGTCAAACTTGTTCAAATAATTTTTAGTATTCAAAATAAAGCATGTACATCCAAATGGATGAAAATAAGAAATGTTGGGCTTTCTGTTCTTCCACAATTCATATGGAGTCTTTTCCAGAATAGGTCTTATGGAGATTCTATTCTGAATGTAGCACGTTGTGTTTATTGCCTCTGCCCAGAAGATCTTAGCAACGTTAGTCTCGTTGATCATGGTTCTGGCCATTTCTTGCAATGTTTTATTCTTTCGTTCTACAACTCCATTTTGCTGGGGTTCTAGGACAAGAGAAATCATGCAGAATGCCTTTGTCATTAAAGAATGACTCAAAATCTTTGTTTTCAAATTCTCCACCATGATCACTTCTGACGTTGACGATTCTAAGATCCTTTTCATTCTGAACTTGGTTGCAGAAGGTGACAAACACAGAGTGTGACTCGTCCTTGTGTCTTAAGAACTTTACCCATGTCCATCTGCTATAGTCATCTACGATTACTAACCCATACTTCTTACCACTAACTGAAGCAGTTTTAACTAGTCCAAATAAGTCAATGTGCAGAAGTTCTAATGGCTTAGAGGTGGAAACAACGTTTTTAGATTTGAAAGCTGGTTTTGCAAACTTGCCTTTCTAACATGCTTCACACAGAGCATCTGAATTAAACTTCAGGTTAGGAAGTCCTCTGACCAGATTGAGTTTGTTAATCTGAGATATTCTTCTCATACTAACATGTCCCAATCTTTTGTGCCAGATCCATTGCTCGTTGTTAACAAACAAAAGACACTTTACATTCTGACTTTTCAGTTCAGAAAGTTTTATTTTATAAATGTTGTTTCTCCTCTTTCCATTAAATAGGATAGTCCCATCTTTCTGACTAACAGCTTTGCATGAATTTTGATTAAAGATTATATCATAACCGTTATCACTTAATTGACTTATGGATAACAGATTATGCATTAATCCATCTACTAATAAAAAATTACTTATAGAGGGAATATTTCCATTACCTACTATTCCAGAGCCAATGATCTTTCCCCTCTGATTGCCTCCAAAGCCTACGTGGCCTCCAGGCTTAAGTTCCAGGCTTTGGAACATATGCCTTCTTCCCTTCATGTGTCGTGTGCAGCTAGAGTCCAGGTACAATGACTGGTGTTTCTGCTTTGCTGCTAAAGATATCTGCCACATGTATTATTTTATCCTTAGGTACCCATATTTTCTTGGGTCCTGATTTGTTAGTTTTGTCAAAACTCTGGTTGAATTTTGGTTTGACAGAATAATTACTACTAGTATATTTGATGCCATGTGTGTGCCCATATACAAAGTGTGAATCAAGTAAAATGCGTTTTATAACTAAATCCATGGCATTATTTGGTGTAGGTACCTTACCTTGGTATCCTATTCCTTTTCTGCCATTTCTGCTAACTCCATAGATCATTGAAGCCATTTTGCTTCTATCTATGTTTTTAGCTAGAAACTTCTGAAAGCTGTGATCATACTCTTTGATGATCTCATCAACACTGCTGGGAGTTTCAGGGATTGTTTCCTTCTGAGAGTTTTGTAATAGATTTTCTAATTTTGAAATTTTATCTTTTAACTCAGAATTCTCCAATTTGAGACTCTCTGTTTTATCAGAGTCAGAAGCAAGAATCCTTTTCAGGTTTCTGAATTTGACTCTGATCTGCTGATATCTTTCCAGAATTTCATTAAGGCTTTCAGCTAGTTCAGCCTTAGTAAAGTTTATAGCAAAGTCAGGGAATACCTCTTCTGTATCTGATTCAGAGTCTGACTCAGAAGCTTCACTGTCTTCTGTTATGTTTGCCATGAGAGCTATGTTTGCTCTTTCATCATCTGATTCTGAGTCAGCTTCAGATGTGTCAGAATCATCCCATGTAGCCATGAGACTTTTCTTCTTCTCCTTGCCAAACTTCTTTTTGGGCTTTTCCTTCTGAAGCTTTGGGCAATCACTTTTGTAGTGTCCTTGCTCGTTACACTCATAGCAGATGATGTCTTTATTGTTTGGCTTTTTGCTTCCTGAAGAGCCTTCAGATCTTCTGTGTCCAGAGGAGGATTCTGACCTTTTGTATCTGGAGGAGGATTCATTCTGATTCTCTGATCTTCTGGGATTCCTGAACTTCCTTTGCCTCTGCTTCCATAATTGGTTCACCCTTCTGGAGAGGAGAGACAGTTCATCTTCTTCTGATGAGGACCCATCAGAGGTTTCTTCTACAGCCTGCAAAACTTTGGAGTCAGATTTTCTGTTAGATTTTAAAGCTAATGGCTTACCTTGCTTTTGAGGTTCATCTGCTTCTAGCTCTATCTCGTGACTTCTGAGGGAGCTGACAAGTTCCTCCAGAGAGATTTTGTTGAGATCCTTGGCTAGCTTAAGCGCTGTGACCATTGGCCTCCACTGTTTTGGCAAGCTTCTAATGATCTTCTTAACATGATCAGCAGTAGAATACCCTTTGTCAAGAACTTTGAGACCAGCCACCATAATTTGAAATCTTGAGAACATCGTTTCTATTGATTCACTTTCTTCCATATTGAATGCCTCGTACTTCTGAATGAGCGCAAGAGCTTTGGTTTATTTGACTTGAATGTTGCCTTCATGCGTCATTCTCAGAGAGTCAAACATATTCTTTGCAGTGTCTCTGTTTGATATCTTTTCATATTCAGAATAAGAGATGGCGCTGAGAAGAATTGTTTTGGCCTTGTGATGACTTCTGAAATCACGCTTTTGCTGATCAAACATTGCTTTCCTGTCAATCTTCTGACCACTTCCATCCACTGGGTGCGTGTATCCATCAGTCACCATGTCCCACAAATCAGCATCATGGGCCAGAAAGAAGCTTTCAATTCTGTCTTTCCAGTAATCAAAGTTCTCTCCATCAAAGACTGGAGGTTTGCCACTGAATCTGTCTCTTTCTTCATTGTTGTCATTGCTGGTGTTTTGATATGGTCCTGCCATTGTGTTTTTCTGACACTGGATCTTGTACTGACACGGTTAAGTGTTATAAGCTCATAACCAGGCGCTCTGATGCCAATTGAAGATGTGAAAAACACAAGAAGGGGGGTTGAATTGTAAAACTTGAAATCAAATGCAGACAATACTGTATTTTTATCCTGGTTCGTTTGATCTCAAACTACTCCAATCCACCCGTCAAGGTGATTTCGCCTCTCTCCAACGAGGACTTAATCCACTATATTCAACTGAATACAACAACTACTTTAACAACTGTTAAAGCCTTCTTGAGTCTAACCACAGACCGGTTTATCTCAAGGAAATTCTCTAACAGATAATTGAACAAAAGTGTGTTTGATGTTTTCTAATAAAACTATATATCCCAACTGTGATAATACACAAAATTAAGCTTAGAATAAAACTGGACTGCTAATGCTTTTGAGTAGGCGTGGTTGAAAGCTTTAGCAAATTGAACGAGTGAGAACATTTTCATAGGCGTGTATATGCGTGAAGATTATTAACCTTTTCTTTTCTCACACAGTATTGTTTAAATAGCCACGGAAGAGATACGTTGGTTGTCTATAAATCCATTTCAATGCTAATAACGTTCTGTCCTTTTTGAGAAGATCTTTGTCTTGGAATAAAGCTGTTGGTAATAAATCTGTCTTGAATGCTTAGTAACGTTGACACTTCAGAGTCTTCTCTGCTTATGGTAATAAGAATGTTCTTTGCTTTATGCTGACGCTTCTGAGTGCTGATGACTTGGTTAGGATCTTGATCAGAGTCAGAGTATTTTATACGTAGATTCTGGTCATCAGGCTTCAATGTATGATCTGGTAACTTCAGCGTGTAGCAAATGTTTGATCTTCTGATGCTGACATATCTTCTGATGCTGATGTTGATACTGATATTATGATGTTGATTCCATCAGAGTTTCTGTAAATACACAACATAATTTTAAGTAGCATATATGTCTTATATAAATCTTACAATTTATTTAATCTTGTATTTTGTTATCATCAAAACTCTAACTGAGGGTTGTAGAATCAAACTATGTTCTAACAGGTCCTACCAGCATGGTCATGTCGCTTACGCTCAGATGAGGTTCAAATGGGGTGTTATCATCATCTATGTTTGTGGCTTGATGGTAGTGCTTCCAGCCATACCCGTGATTTTGAGTTATCATTGGCCTACCCTGACCTAGTCTTTACCTGTGAGTGGGGGGGATAATCTTTACATGTACAGATCGTTACTTTGTTCTGATGGTGATCTTGTTCTGTTGGTGACCGTATTCCGCTAGTGACTTTGTTTTCTGTGGTTTATGTTCTGAACTATTGATCTTGATATCCTCAGCACTTCTAGAAATAGTACAGTGGATTTCCAATGTTGGAAACCTTGATTCCATGAATTATTGCACCTTGCATCATGGCATATTTATTTTACAAAAGAAATTTAAAAAATATATATGTCTAAAAAAGGTTAACCTGCATTTGCTTTTCATTTCCAAGGTGTTTTAGAGTAGGCATTTGTATCAAAAATGGAAAACAACCATGATGTTGTCAAGAGAGACACCAGAGACATGTTCAGTTATAAGTTCGGTATTTCCAGTTGGCCTCATTTGAAAGAGTTGAGTAGGGCGATGGTTTATCCGAATTCATAAGCCTTGAGAAAATAGTACGGCGATCTTTTGCCCTTGTTGGATGTTCAGGTGGAGGATAAAGATCTTCACACTTTGTTACAATTCCATGATTTGGAACTGCAATGGTTTCCAAGATTATCAACTAGCACCGACTCTTGAGGAGTATTCTTATATTTCGGGGATCAAAGTCACTGATCATATTCTCTTTTCCTGTGTTCCAAATGAACCCGATTATGATGCCATCGCTAAGGCACTTTATTTGAGCCTAAGCAATGTGAAAGGCAATTAAAGGAAGAGAGGTACAATCAGTGGTCTCTCTTAGGATTTTGTGATATGCAAACCTAAAGAAACGACAACTAAGCATCAGTGGGTTAAGTTCAACGCTCTTCTAGGTGTTTTGATTTATGGCCTATTTATTTTTATATTGTGTTTATTCATTCAATGCTACTTGAATTTTATACGGTGTTTATATTTTTATTTAATATTACAGGTGAAATAGCTACTAATGAGGAAAAATCACATCCCGCTTCTAATATTGATGGAAATGAATCAGCTCGTGATATGGAGAATGATATTAGACGAGTAATAAAAATTATGAAGTCAATAATTCGTGCAAGAGATAATGGTATTAAATTTGACATATATTAGAATGAAGTCTAACAACTAATTGAGCCTAACGGTTCAATGTTTACATGTTACATTGGTTCCGTTATGAGGAGAGAAGTTTCAATCAATTTTAATGATTGGAGAAGGCGTGAGCTGAAACCCGTTAAAGAAAAGATATGGACTGAAATACAGGTGCCATATGTGATGTCTTTCATTTTTGTTGACACTTATGTATATAAATTACTATCGCACTCTATGTATGTTTTTTTGTAGAGGTCTTTTAACATTGATAATGATCGAAAATCATATTGTCTTCAAATGGCCGGAAAAAGACTAAGAGGATTTCTATATTTTTTGACAAATAAGTTTCTTAGTGATGTCGATAACAATTTTATCGATGATGAATTTCCAAAGGCGTATGCTCAAGTATTAGTTAAATTATGTGAGTTCTGCAGAAGTAACAGAAGGTGAATAAAATTTTAATTAGACATCAGGTAGAAACCCGATAGAGCCGAGTGGACTCATAGGATAGGGGACTCACTGAAATTATTATATAACCCCTATCATTGTTATTATTTTTCTTCTAATCTACAAGTTATGTTAGGGGGAGCTGCTTAATGATGCTTCTTATGATGTGATCTTTTGTAGTATAATTTTAACAATGAAGAATATTGTACTCATTTCTTAGATTTTATTTGTGCATCATTGTAAGTCATGTGCCATATAGATGTACATTTTAGTTATGGACATGTATATGATAATGCTAATAGGCACTTATGTTGGATCAATATTGTTTCCAGTGATTTCTGGTAAACAACCGCTAGTCTTCCAAACTATCGAATAAACTTACTGACTGTTATTCAATTTCTCTGGTAACTCGCAGGATCGACTAGATTGATCCTATGACGTGTTGGTCATTAGGGTAACTCTCATGATCGAACAGGTATTCATGGTTTCTCTTAAAATATTGTGTAGGTGTTTGACTTATTTCGATTTCTCTCTTAAAGATCTAAAGATGTAATCAAAATATATGTGCGCGAAACTAAATTGCATGAATAAAAGTTAATTGTAAAGACATGTAAACTTCATAAAAGACAAGTAAATGGCTTCGAATTATAAAAACAGATAATGTAAAAGATGCTCTGGAATGTAAAAGATTCGAAATATGAAGAAAGCGTTTAATGCAAGAAATCTGTAAAATGACTTTAAGTAAAAAGAAGCGTTCGAAGGATAAAAACTTGAAGATAAAGGCATGAAAAGTATGACAGTTTTCTGAAATGTAAAGTGTTTGAAATGGAAAGAAAGCATTTAAATGTAAGGTGTGATCGGTGGATCTGGAACTGACTGTTTTAAAGCTGGTTCGCGAAATGTCGCGGTAAGCAAGAGTCGCCACCGTCTTTTATTTTCTCCAAATGGAAAGGACAAAAGCACAGAAAAATTCCTTATAGAGATTGCTCTCAGTTCGGGAGGTAGGTTATAGAAAGGGAAGGTGTTAGCACCCTTTCTATCCATGGTTATCCATGGGCTCTTAGATACTTGCTCATTTGTGTTTTCAAAAATGGTTTGTTTGCTTTTCAACTGTGGGTTTTAAAAAAGTTTCTTTGAAAATTCCAGTTCGACTCTTGTATCGGTCCTCAAGAGTGTTTGAAAAATTGCTTTCGAAAGCTTTTTGAAAAGGTGTCGGTGTGAAAAGTATTTTTGATTTGTTTTGAAATTTAGAGCAAGTATCTAGAGTCGTCTACCTACCCTAAGGAATTCGTCTGTGTAAATGTCCTTTAAAGTAGTGTCATCCCACCATTGAGAGGTAGGTAGCACCACCGTTGGAGGTGTTCGGGTCAATTCGAGGTTCGGGACATGGTGATCACCAGAGCAATGGGAAGACACCTTAGAAGCTACCCTCATGCCAGGTTCCTGGATCATGAGGACTTACTAAGACGTCCTCTACTCGACGATCACCTTTCGAGGCAAGGCAACAGTGAGGCGTACCCTAGGGGTGGTGTGTGATTTGTGTGTCAGATTCATTTATTTATTGTCTTGTCATGCATTGGTGATCTACGTTTTGATTTTATTTTTTTGGGCATTCATTCTTTCATGTGATTGTTTAACAGTTAAAGGTGCGGGAATTTAAAGTGCGGAAAAGATAAAGGTCCTACGCTATTACAAAGGCGCGGGTCTACATCGCCAAATTAATACAAAACCCGATTTAAAATAAAATGCAGAAAATAAATGTCTAATTGACTATTACAGGGCTTTGGAACAAGTATATTATATTTACAACGAAGAAATAAATAAAACGCGCGAAAAGAGAATATAATCGAATGCGAGGGCGTTGGACCCTTTAAAGGAATTAAAATGAAATTATTAAATAATTAAGTTAAATAAAAAGAAAGAAACTTATTTTTATGTTTTTTTTTTGTATTGATGACATTAAAGAAAAAAAAATTAAATTGGAATTAAAAGTCAAATAATTCTAGTTCTAACTATTTTTTAATTTATTAAAGAAAATGCATTAAAGTTAAAACCTAGAATTAAAACTAATTAATTATAAAATTTATTTACAAAATTAAAGGTTAATAATACTTATAATAAAAATATTTAATTAATTAAAAAAAGATAAAAAGTGCTAAAGGCCTATTTTTGTTATTTTTGGTTTATTGTGAAAAAGAATTAAATTATAACCTAAAATTAAATCTAAATTAATTAAGGGTTTTATTTACAAAATTAATACTAAAATAAAATATCTATTATTTTTATCTTTTCTGATTTTTTTATGTTTTTTTATATTTTGAAAATATTAATTAATTAAAATAAAGCAACAATTAAAAGAATATAAAAATAATAAAAAGAAACAAAGAAAAGAAAGAAAATTGTAAAACCTAAGGGGGTGAGACCCCTAATTTGGAGGTAAAGTCCATGGAGATTCTGGCCCAATAAGCATGGTCCATTTGACTTTCCAGGTAATATGCTGTAGCGTTGACTGGACCTTATGTTGTTCCTCCAATCTACACCCTTGATCTGATGGACCTGGACAGATGGACGCTGATTTTTTGAGCGTGTACGGTGTGCTTCAAGGCTGAATCTGCACGTGAATGTTAATGGCAAAATAATATTGAAAACATGCAGACCTGGGGCTCGAACCCAGGTCTTGTGGTTTACCATTCAAACGCGTTGCCAGTTGTGCCAAGTTGCTTATTTGTAAGTTAAATAATAAACAAAATTTATAAACAAAATAACGCGTTAGTGTTATAAAAATAAAAAAATGCGCGCTGGATTTAAACCAGCCAATCACAGCATGACAAGCAATCGTCTTCTCCAATGTTTTATTTTCCTGAAAATGTCAAAGCATTGGCAACGGTTTTCACACCGTTTCAGAAAAGGCTTTTACAAAAAATAACGATTAGAGCTCAGACGCTCATAAATTGAGCGCGAGGGTGCATTTGAGATCGTCCAAGCGCGCTGATTCGAGTGATGGTGGTCATGAGTCTCAATTTTTCCTTGGGTGAAAATCCCCAATTCCAAAGTCCTGTAACCCTAGAAATCAAACATGGTGAAATCGTACACAACGCATAATAATACAATTAAAGTATATGGTTAGCTTGCAAATGCTTCACTGATCACAAATATATGAACAAAATATCATGAATGAGCCTAGAATATAAAACACGATAATGAAAATAAAGTGAGAAAGGCTAGCTTCTGTACAATGATTCAGGAGGTTATGGACTTGGAAATCTATGCAGACACGTTGCTGAAGGCCTAAGGAAGATGATGAGATGAAAATCTCAGCTCGAATCGCCCCCTAATGTGATTTTCAAAATTGAGATTTTTGCAAAAAAGTGTGAATGTGCTTTCAAGGTTCCTGCGCAGCTTAGTGTGTAATCCTGGTCTCTATCACTTGTATATGTCTTATGCAATGTGTATGAATGAAAATTATGGCCAATAATGCCTTGCATTGATGTTTTGGATTTTCACATAAACCACCATTATCAACTTTCCATTTTGAGTCCATTTTTGAATTCTTGCCTTGTTTACTCCCTTGCACGAATTTTGGTAGGCACATAATGATGTTTCAAGGCTAGTTAAGGCCAAATATTCCCTTTTAAATTAATTTTTGAATTTCTTTTGATTTTAAAAGATTTAAAATTAATTAAATCCAATAAAATCAATAAAAATGAAAAAAATTAATAAAAAAATCTGAAATAAAAGGTGGGACACGTGGGAAGCATGGCCAAGTTAATTTAAGTGGAAAAAGTGGGCCCCTTTTGTCAAAAATGAGATTTCAAGGATAAATGATTTTGGCCATTTCACAAAAATTTCCCAACTTCTCCAATGCATAACTTGCTCAATTTTTAAGCTTTGCTCATGTTCTTGGACATTTTGGAAAGGTGTTTGAGTCCTCTAACCAATGCCTTTGGTCCCATGTCATTTTTATTTACCAATATCAAGTTATGGCCTTTGACTTAAAGTCCCTTTTTGTTGACTTTTGAAAATGACCTATAATGTTGAAATTGATAACTTTTTGTGAGAGCATTTCTTGGACTTGAAGTATGAAGATGAGTTGTAGGAAATGTCTTTATCTTCAAAATGAGCTTTGGATGGAATTTTTCTGATAATCCATGTGAAAGTTATGCCTTGGTCAATTTCAGTTGACTTTTCCAACTGTCCAAAAATAGAAACTTTTGCATCTTGATGATTTTTGAGCCAAGTTTTGAGAATCATGATCAAGCATTGATCAAATGATGTTTGTGGCTTCAAAATGAGATGTTGACCAAAAATTTGAACTTTTGACTGCCAAATGACCATTTTGCCCCTACAATTGACTGTAGTGCAATTAGGGTTTTTGACTGTGCAATTTTGTGCTGAAAGTCTTGAAACTTGACATGTAGGTGCTTGACAATGTTTATATGCATGGGAGACTTGATTGAGCCCTTGCAAACTTCAGCTTCCTTGTGAGAACCAAAACCCTAGTTTGACTGGCTTCAGGAGGATGGTTGATTGTGTAGCCTTTGAGTAGACTTGAACCAATCGTGGATGATTCTTGTCAAAACTTTGAAGGTTATGGGAGGGCAAATTTTGGGGTACAACATAAGGCATCAATGAAAAGATTTCGGATAAAAAGACTTTAGATGTAAAAACTTGTAAATGGTATTTGACAAAAAGATAAAGGAAAGTACTGGAAATGATAAAGGGTTTTCATTAAATCATAAATATGTGGTGTTATCATACGTACATTGCTCTTGCATTCGTTTCCCTAGCCATGTGGTAATTTGAATGTTTACTGAGTATTTTGTACAAACAGATATGACACACAAAATCCTAATGCTAAGACTTCTATTTATACTACTTCGACCATAACGGTCTTGCTATAAGATCCTGCCACGTTCAAAACATGCAGAACAATGCCTCTCTCTTGCTTCCACGTGTCTTCGAATGCTCCAGCGCATATATTTCAAATTTCGAACATCCCGCTTGCATTTGAATTTCAAATGTTTTGGCACTTCTTCGCTTCGAACGCACTTCTTTAGACACAGCCTTGTTATCATTTCGAGACTTCTTTAGATATGTTCCTATAATTGCCACTCGAAGCTCCAAGCTTTGATATGCTCATTCGAAACACTGCTTCTGCTATTTCGAAACATGACGCTTTGTTTCATTTAAATCGAAACGTCCAATTCACTTGGCTTCTAATAATATTATCAAAATCTTCAGCCAACAAAATGCCCCTTTAAAATATGTATTTCGATCTCTTTGAGAAATACTTATTTTAAACACATACACAAGATTTTGATGCGACCTTCGAATCATCGTAACATTTAATGCACTTGACTCCAGTCACGTCAATCATAACACTTTTTAGATTCCTTAACCGCCTGGAACCACTTCACAGTATGGTGCAGTTACAAAACAATGATTATCTTTAATCACGCTTACTACCAATGTTAACTTTACGCCACCTCTTCATCAAACCAACCCATGATTTCCACGTATCACAACCTTATCCAGCGGATGCTTAAACTTCCAAATTATAAAAACATCATCAAGTTAGTCTCTTTCTTTTCTTCCCACATTCTGAATCTTTTCTCCTTATTCTCTCACCGAAAACCCTAAGCTTTCAACATTCTTCCAAAAATGTCTTCTTCTACTTCATCCCAACTAAAAAAGGTTTCCAAGAAGAAAGGAAAGACCACAGGAACTACCATGGAAAGTAAGGTTGTCACTCACCAAGGTCAATCTGTTCTTGCTCCCCAGATGATCTCAAAGGAGAAAGAAATGCTTTATGCATCCCAGGTACTCATTCCTACCAACGCTGCTGGTAAGAGGTTAGCTTTAATGGGCCCTCTTACGGTTTTTGAAATTTTAAAAGATACCAGGAAAATTTTCCCAGTTTGCTATAGTTTCAAACCCTTGTTTAACAAAATGGACGCCCCTAAGGCAATAGAATCTTCTGGCTCAAATACCATGGAAAATCCAACTGTTCCTCCTAAGGACCCTTTTGTATTAGACTATGTAAAGAGTAATTTTAAACCGTTTCGATCTTGCCCCACCTCCGACACTGCTTACCACAACTGGTTCAATAAGGTAGAAGCTAAGAAATCCCAGCAATGGGAAGAATTAGGTATCTACAACTTGATTAAGCTGTCGAAGCCTGGTTTCACTTACAGCCACCCTTTGTTATTCGCGTCCCTCTATTTCTGGGACAATACATATAATACTTTCCATCTCCCTGGTGGAATGATTACCCCTACCTTCTTTGACATAGCGGCCATCACTGGGCTATCACCAGTAGGAGAAACATATATCCCTGACAACGAAGAACATTCGAGTATAATCGACTTCGAAGTCAAACTAGCAAGTTTTTCCAAGTTTATCAGCCACTACCATGCTGAAGGAGACAGTGTGTCTGATGTAGAACACATTTCTTTCCTTACCATATGGCTGTCAAGATATGTCTTCTGCAGTAGATCCCTACAGGTAGCCAGTAGGTTTATTCCTCTATCTAGGGATTTGCACGAGAATCGAAGAGTGTGCTTAAGTGAACTGCTCTTAGTTGACCTTTATGAAAGCCTAAGGTCAGCTGTTTCGAGCCTAAAATCTCACACCTCCAAGAATATCCTGTTAGCTGGCCCTTTTTGGTTACTTCAACTATGGCTAAATGCCATGTTCGAACCTTCCTTGTCAATTTCCAACACCATTGACAAACAAGATCCTGAAATAACTGATAGAATAGTCGAAGGCACTAGGCTGCGAAGATTAACTCCAAATGACGACAAGGATGACTTCAAAGTCCTATTCTCGAAGTACATCATGATATTCTCTAAGAGGCATAAGTTCGAAGAGACCATGGCGCCTTTTGCTTCGAGGGCTCATGGACCTTCATGGTTCACCATGGCTCTCTCAGAAGCTGTCAAGAGCAAGGAGATTTAAGATGTATGGAGAGCCTTCTTGCTACCCAGACTAATCTCTTCAAGAATAACTCATTCCAAGAATCAGATTTTCCTTTTCGCTTACCAGCCAAATTTTGTTTCGAGACAGTTTGGCTTATGCCAACTAATTCCTGAACCCTTATTTCAAACTGAGAGTGCCATTACCTCTGGGCGAACCTTCAAGGAACGGGAAGCCAAATTACAGCAAGAACAATACCAAGGCTTTGCCCAGTTTGAGCTAATAACCTTCGAACCTACCCATCTTACAGCTAAGGGGTTTCTGGAATGGTGGACCAAGTTTTATCAAACTTATATGTTCGATACTCTTACAATTCAGCAGAAACTAATTGATGCCTTCGATGTGCAGGTACCAGCCAAGAAAGGTATGTTTACTCATGCCAAAGAGATTAAAGCTTTTCAAAATTATTTCGAAACTACTTATGATCCCACACGCTTGGAATCCACTGTTCATCAAGCGGCTGAGACCTTGAAGGAAAAATTCAAACAAAAAGTTTCCAAGTTAAAACTTCCTTCAGGGTTGTCACCTGAGGATAGGTATAGGTTGGCATTCGAAATGCATCCACCTAAATTTCCTAGATTACCTACCTCAGAACTGGCTCTGGCTTGGTTTCCCCCATACCCTTGGTGGTTCACTTGCAAAGAGATGTTCAAACATCTTCAAAAGAAACCAAAGCCATCTGAGACTGTGACGTGGGCTCGACACTGGCTCCACGATTTCCCAGGACACCTTCGTTACGACCTTTCTGCCATGTCGATTAAATCTGATCAAGGCACAGGTGCGAATGCTTGGGAAAATCCCAAACGTTTTTCATTTTCCATATCTTTAACCTTTGCTTTAATTGTTTCGATTTTCAGCCATCAGGATAAAGACAGCCGCTTCAAAGTTGAAAGAAGGGAGCGCCTCTCAAGCCTCTATCGAAACCACTGACAATGTGACTCCATCAGAAACAACAACCATTGCTGCAACAACAACAACAACAACAATACCAACAACATCAAGAGTTCCTACTCCACAGGTAATCATTTAGCCTTGATGTTTCGAATTCACTAATGTTTCATGACTTGCATCTAACTCTTTGTTTTAAATCTTTTCAGACCAACAAGCTTCCGCCTACTACTCCAAAGAAGCGAAAATCAAACACCACTGGGGAAGACCCCAAGGCTGGAGGAAACTTACCAACTGCTTCGAAGAAGAAGCAGAAGAAGGATATTTTAAAAAGCGCTGTTCCAACTAGTGTCTCTGGACTTGATTCCAGGGATGCTGCTCCCTCACCCAAATCCAAAATTCCACCTTTGACCTCCAACGTAATGTTGGAACGCTTAGCTAGCAACCTCTCCTCCGGGAGTCCACAGGTAAATTGAACTTTAAATCTCTTTGAAAATAATAATTTCCCATTACCTTGGTGCATGCTTTTAATATTCTTTCGTTCCTTGCAGAATATCTTACATCCAGCTTCTACCACTTCGACCTCACCATCAAAAGCTGTTGCTCCACTCAACTCCTCTCCTCGAGGAGACTCCAGCAACCTTGTACAGAACAAAGGTTCCTCCAATATGGAGGTTCTGGCTGGAACTTCTGAGCAGCAGGATGATCAGAGTACTTCTCCTCCTGTCAAAGAGACAAATGAAACACCACTTCAAATATCTGCAGAGGATTTGCAAAGAGCTTCTCTTCAAAAGTCCCCTCTTGAAACCCTTCAAGAGGACCCAAAGGACACTCAAGCTGAAGGAGAGAAAGATGATTCTGGCTAAAGAGACGAAGAATCTGCAGACGAAGAGTCTGAGGAGGAGAATGCCAACGATGGTTCGACTGCTGGGACAGAGTCCAATGCAAATAGCAGCGAAAAGGAAGACATCGAAGTGGTGGACTTGGATGACGATGAAGAAGATCATGAGCACGAAACGAATGAAGGGGATGGTGACACAACCAACAAACCCATGGAGGTTGAAATGGACGTGACTCCCCTACGTGTGGAACTCCCTCAACCATCTTTGTCTCGAATGACTGACGAGGAGCTTGCACTCCTGAGACGAAATGACCCTATTGGGTACATGAAGGCAAAGCTGGCTCAGAGGGACATTCCACTTGCTAGGGCTGGCACAAGTTCAACTAGCTATCCTCTTCCCACAGATGAAAGAATTGTACTTCTTAATAAGATCAGGAAAAAAATTCTCAATGTGGATATATTCGAAGTGCTCAAACAAGATAAAACTGCTTGCTACACTATGAAGGAGTTGCTTACAAAAGTCAACCTTGCTACGTGCTCCTTGCCAGTTAGTACTATCTTGTTCGATCTTCAGTCTTTGCTGGACAACGTAACTGGTTACCTTCTCCAAGATGAATCTGCTGCCAGAAAGGTTCAAGAAAAATGCACTGCAATGGATGCTGCTTATGAACAAGCTTCGAAACTCTCTCAAGAAGCTGAGGATCAAGCTATGCATCTAAAGCAAGCGAAAACTGATTATGAGGCTCGAGCTGAGTCCATCCTTCTTTGGGAAAGGCAGATTCTGGAACTTCAACAGAAGGTTAAGGAGGCTAAAGAACAACAAATAGCCTTCGAAACTAATACTGCTGGTAACCAATTCGAAGAGCTTCTCAACCAGGGGCTTGCAGAAATGGAAACTGTAGAACAACTCAAGGGAGAAGTGGCAACCTTGGAAGGAGCCAGGCGTTTCGCTCAACAGAGACTTGAATCTTTTCGAAGTACCTTCAACAGACTGAAGAATAATTCTTATTTCTAAATTTCAGTGTTTATTTGATTACAATTTGGTTTTTATATGTAATATTCGAACAACGCCATTTTGGCATCTCAACTTGCCATTTTGGCATTTTTATAATATTTTGGTTATGTTGTTACTATTCGAATCTCCTGCAGGCATGGCTTATATTTCTTTAAATATTTCCCATTAACCTTTAGGATACGCTTATCATCCATCAGCTCTTCGATTTCATATGCATTGTTTGAGAATACTTTTAATATTCGAAAAGGTCCTTCCCAATGAGGTGACCATTTACCTAGTGTTTTATTTTTCTTGTCCATGGGCAATATGACTTTCCAGACTAAGTCATTAATAATAAATGCTTTTTTCTTCACCCTTTTGTTATATGTCCAGGACACTCTTTCTTTTTGTCTCATCAAAATTTCCAATGCATGTAATCTAACTTCGTCCAACTCAACTAATTCATTCATCATCATTTCCCAATATAATGCAGCTGGGATTTTGTTTTGTCTTTGAATTCGAACTGATTGTAGATGAATTTCTACTGGAAGCACTGCATCATGGCCAAATGTGAGTTGGAAAGGCGTAGTGTTAGTGGCTTCCTTAGAAGATGTTTTACAGGCCCATAGTATTTGGTCCAAAGTTTTATGCCAGTTTCTTGGCTTTTTACCAATATGTTTCTTGATTAACCCTATTATCACTTTATTGGCTGCTTCGACTTGACCGTTTGCTTGAGCATAATATGGCGTTGATGTTAGCAATCTAAACCCCATTTCTTGGGCAAATTCTTGCATCTTTCTACCAGTAAACACAGATCCTTGGTCTGTGGTTATGCTCTCTGGAAATCCGAACCTATAGATAATGTGCTTCTGTATAAACTCAATAATAGCCTCTTGATCAGCAACTATTAATGGTACAGATTCGATCCACTTGGTAAAATAATCTATTCCTACCAAGATATATTTATGTCCTTTAGACGAAGCAGGATTTATTTCTCCTATCAAATCCAATGCCCATCCTCTAAATGGCAAAGGTTTGATGATCGAATGCAACTCACTTGCAGGGGCATGTTGAATCCCTGCATGTTTCTGACATTCCTCACATCCTTTAGCAAAGTCTATGCAATCTTTGAGCATGCTAGGCCAATACAAGCCGTATCGAAATAACAGCCATTTCATTTTATGGCCTGCTTGATGTGCCCCACATGCCCCATTGTGGACTTCTGACAATGCTAAGTATGCCTCACTTTCTCCTAGGCATTTCAATAATACGCCCTCTTGGGTCTTCTTGAACAATTCGTTCCCCATGAGGAGATATGATAATGCTCTGTATTTTGTCTTTCTATCCACATTCAGAGTTGGGTTTGCTAAATAACTCACCAGTGGACTTCGCCAATTTGCATCTGATAAAGTGTTTATGGCTAATATTTCGAATCCCTGTTTCTCAGCATATCCCAATTTCATACTTTCTAGATCTGATGGTGTGAACCTAGTAGCCATAACTCTTCCTCTTAATTCAACTAAATCCTCAAAGTTCCTAACAGAAACTTTATAACCCGAAGCCAACTGTTCTAAGTCATTTGCTTCTTGGTTCTCTATTCTTGGTATGTGTTGAATATCCATGTATTCAAATTTCCTAAGTAGCCTGTTGACTATGACGAAGTATATCATCAAGTTTTCCTTTATGCATTTATACTCCTTTGTAATTTGTTTGACCACTAATTCTGAGTCTCCTTTAATTTCGACTCTAGTTGCCCCCAATTCCAACAAAGCTTCAAGTCCTACAATGATCGCTTCATACTCAGCTTCGTTGTTCGAGCAACGAGGACCATCTAATTTATACTTGAATTTTGTTGGAATTCCTTCAAGAGAAATTAGAAGGACTCCAACACCACTTCCATTCCTGTGGGTTGAACCATCAAAGTACAATTTCCATGGTTGTATTTCGATGTAACTCGTGACAGTCTGCTTAACCAATGAATGGTCCACAATGAAGTCAGAAATCACTTGACCTTTCACAGCTTTTAAAGGCATGAAAGTCAAAGAATATTCTGTTAAGGCTAAAGCCAATTTACCAACTCTGCTATGCATTATTGGTTTTGAAAGCATGTGTTTAATGACATCAAAATGAGATGAAACATAAATATCAACAGGCTTTATATAATACTTGAGTTTCATACAAGAGAAATACAAACAGAGACATAGCTTTTCTAAATTGTTATATCTGGTCTCTGCATCATTTAATACTCTACTTAAATAGTATATGGCTCTTTCGATACCATTGTTATCTTCTTGTGCTAACATACTACCTATACTAACTTCAGAGGAAGATATGTACAATCTCATGGGCTTCCCCCATGAAGGTGGAGACAGGATAGGAGGCTGAGAGAGGTATCTTTTTATCCTGTCAAATGCCTCCTGATGGGCTTCGTTCCATTCGAAGGCTTGGCCTTGCTTTAGACGAAGCAATAGAGAGAAAGCTTGGGTTCTTCCACTCAGATTCGAAATGAATCTTCTGAGGAAATTAATCTTCCCTAGCAGAGATTGCAGCTCCCTTTTTGACGTAGGTGCTTTTGTCTCCATTATGGCTTTGGTTTTGTTCTGGTTGATCTCAATCCCTTTCTTGTGAACCACAAAACCAAGGAAATCTCCAGCCTGCACAAAAAATGCACATTTAAGGGGATTCATCTTTAAGCCATGTTTTCTCATTCGTTCGAATGATTGGCTCAAATGATGCAAATGTGTTTCTGCAGATATAGATTTGATGACTATATCATCAATATACACCTGCATGAAGGTTTCAATGAAATCATGAAAAATCGAATTCATTGCCCTTTGATAAGTTGCCCCAGCGTTCTTTAAACCAAAAGGCATTACCACCCATTCGTAGGTGCCTAAGGCTCCTGGGCAACGAAATGCTGTCTTGGCAACATCTTCTTCAGCAATAAAAATCTGATTATACCCCGAGTATCCATCTAACATACTCAAGTATTCGAACCCTGCAGCAGAGTCTACTAGCATTTCTGCCACAGGCATGGAGTACTCATCTTTAGGGGTTGCAGTGTTTAAATCCCTAAAATCTATGCAAATTCTTAAAGAACCATTTTTCTTAATGACATGTACTATATTTGCTAACCATTCGACGTACCTCGTGGTTCTGATGAATTTGCAACGCAGCAACCTTTCGATCTCAGCTTTAATCTTTGTGAGAACCGCCGGTGCGAATCTTCTGGGAGTTTGTTTGATGGGCTTCTTGCCATCTTTGATTGGCAGTCTGTGTTCGACCAACTCCCTCTTTAAACCAGGCATTTCGTCATAATCCCATGCGAAGCAATCTTTGTTTTTCTTTAGGACTTCGATTACTTCCTTCTTGAGGCCTGGGCTAAGTTTTGCACTTATGTAGGTTATTCTTTTCGTTTTTCCATCCCCTAAGTTGACTTCTTCGAGTGGATCCTGTGCCAACATTTTGGCACCTGAGTCTATGGGGTCCCTTTCGAAGCCTAAGGGTTCTTTATCGTAGATGGCATCCAACCTTTGATCCATCTCAAGTTCTTCGAGGGGTGAACATTTCGAGCCATCCCCACTTATTTCGTTCATCTTTACAGCTAATTTATTTATTTCAACCTCTAAGGCCGCCTTTGATTCGTTCTCAGCCATATAGGCCTAAATCCTTTCAAAAAAGGTAGACTCAGTCATGGATAAGGTTGTCGAAGTCCCAGCCTGCTGGCCGTCTTTGTATAGTACTTTCGACTCCCTCTTCTTCACTGATTATTGTTCTATCCCAGTATAGGCCATCATGGCGAAGGGTCATGTAGTAGTGGGCGTTTCTGGTTTCGTTGATCTCATCATTTGGAACACACAGAGCAATCTTTGCCAGATGTTTATCATAATCCCTCTTGTCAACTAAATTGACTGTTGACATAAAGTAACTCTTGTCTGCTTCGATGTTTTCCACGATCCCATCATCTCTCCATAGAACTAGTCGCTGGTGCATTGACGAAGGAACTGCCCCTACACCTTGGATCCACTCCCTTCCCAGCAATAAGTTGTAGTTGGCCTTGGCTTCGATCACCATAAACATGGTGGGCCTACAGCTTGAGCCTATTTCCAAATCCAACTGAACCACTCCCAGTGTTTTGCCCACTTTCCCCTCATAATTGGATAGAACCATATTGTGGGGCTTAATGTCTCCTTCGCGGATTTCTAACCTTTTCAGCATGAAGTGGGGTATCAAATTGACTGCAGCACCCCCATCCACTAGAACCTTATTCACACCATGGGCACCAACTTTTGCCTGAATAAATAGTGGCTTAAGATGGTTCTTCATAGCAGGTTCTGGACGTTCGAAGAACGCATTTTGCTCCTCGACAACCCCATTGTCCATCACATAGTAGCACACATGCTTATGCTTCATCAAATTTGTGGTATCTTCTTCCTCATATTCATCAATTTCGGTTTCCTGTCCAAATTCACAGGGAAGCACAGATACCACGTTACAGTTTAGGTTGAATGAAGACTTCCCCTCCGATTCGAAGTTATCTGTTATCATATCTTCGTCTTCTTCCGGGCCTGGAGTGTATTCCTTTGGTTCATCTAGTTGTACTTCAGAGAAAAGCCTCCTATTAACTAGAGGTTTGTCTTCAGTTTGATTTTTTGGTGTGGGTTTATTGGTGCTTGATTCACCTTGGTTCTTTGTTGAAGTGACCCCCTTATTTGCCACAGCTTCCCTCTCAGCCTTTCGAATCCTTTGTTGCCTGCGCCACTGGGATCTCGACATGGGGTTCCTTCCTTTGTAGTTTTCTAATCTCACCTCTTCCCTCTTTTCTATGTTGAATTGCCTTCTGTATGTCATAGCATGGCGTGCATTTCGTTCGGTGTTTCTCCATCTGTCTTTGCCTTTGTCATTTCTGACTTGCAGCCATCTGTCGGTTGGCACTTCAGCAGGGAGTTTGAAAGTTACTCTTCGAGCAGCCTTGGGGTGAGGGCTATCAGGCCTTCGTTGTTTGTGTCTGCTGTCGAAACATGGGCCCATCTGGACAGTTTCTTGATGGTTCCAGCAAGGGGCGAAGGGAATTTTTTCGAAGGCTCTGGCCATGCTTTGATCATACACAGCTGAACACCTTAGGCATATCAAGCACTTGGTTGCCCCTTTGTAGCAGCGAAACATAAATTCCAGCAAACTTTCTCCGGCCTTGGGATAACACTTGAAAAGCTGGTTATCCTGGCGCCAATTGTTGCCAGTTCGAGCTCTCTGAACTCTCTCGAAATTCGTAGCGATTCTCTGATTGCAGAGGATGCTGCACCTAGGGCACAGTATCATGCATGTATCTCCCTTGTGGCATGTCATGAGGTAATCCTTGAGACTAGCATCTCCAGCGTGATTATCCTCCATTTTATACTTCTCTTTTTCCAAGTATCTTTCTACCTCCTCCATCTCAGAGTGAGGTCTTTCCATGTCCACCATGTTTAGCTCAACATCCTCCCCTTCAGCTTCATCATCTCCCCATCCTGTGGGTTTTATATCTTCAATGTGGACCTTCGAATTCTCTGGGGCAGAATATTTTACCAAATAGTCAAATTTTCCACTGGGTTCCCCTAGAGTGTCCCATATTTCCTTCTGAGGGGAAGTTGGCTTCGTGATTTGGACTCTCTCCAATTCTAGCCTCAGGCCTTCAGTGACCTGTGTTAGTTCTTGGTTCTGATTTTCCTGGCCTTCAGTGGCCTGGGTTTCTTTTGCAACAGCTATAGGTGCTGCTTCAATCGAAGTCTCTGGTAGCTTCTGGACGTCTTAAGTGACCTCCTTATCGACTTCGACCATCACCCAGCTTTCGTTTTCAGTGCCTTTCTCTCCTGTTGGGACATCACTTTGGTCAGCTTCCACCATGTTAATCTCTCCAATGCATGCAGGCTCGGAGTAGTTGGTGTCTGCGACGTCCAAGGGATCTTCATCCACTTTCATCTTTGCCTTATCAGCAAACTTCAGTCTTCCATCTTTGATTGCATTATGAATTAGGTCCCTGAAAAGAAAATACTGTGAGGTTTTATGGCCTAGGAAACTATGATATTTGCAAAATCCTCTCTTCTTTCTTTGATCTAAAGGAGGTATTTTGACATTTGATGGCACAATGAGTTGGCCATCTTTGACAAATAAATCAAAAATCTCGTCACATTTAGTGACATCGAAGGTATAAACCTTCTTTGGGAATTTGTCACTTTTCTCATTTTCAACAATCTCTTTCCCTTTTGTGGGAACTAACAATTTGCAGGAGTAAGGTGGTGCCTGTTTTAATTCAGCGAGGTCGATTTCGACCTCTTCGAATTCGAATTCAGGATAATCTTTTGCTTCCTCAGTTCCAACATAGGAGATCCTTTCTTTCTTGTTATTTTTAAAGACTCTGGCCTTTTCGGCTTTTAACCTTTCGACCTGTCGAACCCTATCGGCTAACTGAGCCATGTCCCTCAAATATTGAGTGTCTAGTTTCTTTCGAATAGAGTAATCCAAGCCACCAGCGGCCATTTCGACTAACTCATGTTCAGGCACTACTGTGTAACATCTGGATTTCAAAAGCATAAATCTATTCAGATAATCATCTATGGGTTCGGTGAACTTTCTCTTGACACTGGCTAATTCCTTCAAGCTTATTTTCGACTGTTCCATGTAAAATTGTTCATGGAACAATCTCTCCAAGAGAGCCCAAGTATCAATGGACCCAGGAGGCAAAGTGGTAAACCACGTGAAGGCGTTTTTAGTCAAGGAACTTGGGAAATATTTTATCCTGAGATCTTCATTATTGGCTATATCTCCCGCTTCGGTTAGATATCTGGCTATGTGTTCGACTGTTGACTCATTGGTATCCCCAGCGAACTTTGTAAATTTAGGGACTTTATATTCCCTTGGTAAATCAGTATGCATTATGCAATCTAATATAGGAGAAGCATAATTTGGCCTTCTAATTCCTGTGTTGAGGCCATTCTGGGCCATGACTCTCTCTATCATGGTGGTTAAATTGTTTTCTGCCAAGATGTTATCGTTTCGAATTCTATGAACGACTGCATCAGCATCTTGATTTCGACCCACCATGACAACCCCCCTAGGTTGTTCTTCTCGAAACTCTGGGGCTTCCAGCCTTTCGACCCTTGCCCCTGGTTCCATAATTTCTCTTTGTGGGCCTGGGATCATTGGGGCTTCTAGCCTTTGTGCCCTTGCCCCCAAGTTAACTTCTTCTCTAGGTGGCCTATAGTTTGGGTCGTTAGCAACTTGTTCCATAACAAGCATGTTTGATCGAACTCCCGCCTGATTCTGCCTACGCCTTTCTGGGGGAGCAAAGAAATCTGCTATTCGACTCATGTTATCAGCATTTTCTCTGTTTGTCACAGTCACATTTTGTACTATTGGGGCAAATATTTCCTGCATAATTTGTGCTAATACCCCTATCATATTATGGTTACTGTCATCCATCAATTGCCTAAAAGCCAACTGGTTTTCTGTGGTTAAAATATGCATTATGCTATAACCCACTGACCCTTGGTTATTTGTCATAAACTGATTCGCCCCAGACCCAGACCCTAATTATGGTGATGAATTCGATGTGGAACTGTGTAAACCTGCCATAAAGGATGTTGGCATTCCATAAGAGGAATTTCTGGTTCTATTACCATCGAAACCGGGTGGTCTAGTTAGTGGAGTGGCGAAATGGGTTTGTGTTCCTAATGGTGGAACGAATCCCCCAGGATAACCAATGGTTCCAGTATTTCCTAAGATCGAACTATTAGTTGATATGGCACTTACTCCATTAGTGGCTATATTATTGGTAGAAGATGCAACAGACTATGCATTCGAAGGGATCACATTAGATGTTCCCATCGAAGCGGATACATTAGTGCCTGTTGTATGTGGGGCATTTTGTTCCCCTTGTTGATTGTCAGAATTAGACATCTTGTTCAAACGTTTTCTTCTGGATAAGGGTTGGTTGCTGTTGGTTATTTTACCACTTCTTAGGTTCATAAAACAGCAAACTTCTTAGGCTCCAACGTTTTTATAATGGTTATGTCTCAACAATCTTTATTTCTAATGTCCAATTATCGGTTCCACCAGGTGTGCCAATTTGTTTCCAGTGATTTCTGGTAAACAACCGCTAGTCTTCCAAACTATCGAATAAACTTACTGACTGTTATTCAATTTCTCTGGTAACTCGCAGGATCGACTAGATTGATCCTAGGACGTGTTGGTCATTAGGGTAACTCTCATGATCGAACAGGTATTCATGGTTTCTCTTAAAATGTTGTGTAGGTGTTTGACTTATTTCGATTTCTCTCTTAAAGATCTAAAGATGTAATCAAAATATATGTGCGCGAAACTAAATTGCATGAATAAAAGTTAATTGTAAAGACATGTAAACTTCATAAAAGACAAGTAAATGGCTTCGAATTATAAAAATAGTTAATGTAAAAGATGCTCTGGAATGTAAAAGATTCGAAATATGAAGAAAGCGTTTAATGCAAGAAATCTGTAAAATGACTTTAAGTAAAAAGAAGCGTTCGAAGGATAAAAACTTGAAGATAAAGGCATGAAAAGTATGACAGTTTTCTGAAATGTAAAGTGTTTGAAATGGAAAGAAAGCATTTAAATGTAAGGCATCAATGAAAAGATTTCGGATAAAAAGACTTTAGATGTAAAAACTTGTAAATGGTATTTGACAAAAAGATAAAGGAAAGTACTGGAAATGATAAAGGGTTTTCATTAAATCATAAATATGTGGTGTTATCATACGTACATTGCTCTTGCATTCGTTTCCCTAGCCATGTGGTAATTTGAATGTTTACTGAGTATTTTGTACAAACAGATATGACACACGAAATCCTAATGCTAAGACTTCTATTTATCCTACTTCGACCATAACGGTCTTGCTATAAGATCCTGCCACGTTCAGAACATGCAGAACAATGCCTCTCTCTTGCTTCCACGTGTCTTCGAATGCTCCAGCGCATATATTTCAAATTTCGAACATCCCGCTTGCATTTGAATTTCAAATGTTTTGGCACTTCTTCGCTTCGAACGCACTTCTTTAGACACAACCTTGTTATCATTTCGAGACTTCTTTAGATATGTTCCCATAATTGCCACTCGAAGCTCCAAGCTTTGATATGCTCATTCGAAACACTGCTTCTGCTATTTCGAAACATGACACTTTGTTTCATTTCAATCGAAACGTCCAATTCACTTGGCTTCTAATAATATTATCAAAATCTTCAGCCAACAAGTATCAATTAATGTTGTGTATAATATATATTCTAGACGTATATTATGAAGGGGTGAAAAACACAAGAAGGGGGGGGGGGGGGGGGGGGGGTTGAATTGTAAAACTGGAATCTTAAAGCAATTGACAAGGTATTTTTATCCTGGTTCGTTTGATCTCAAACTACTCCAGTCCACCCGTCAAGGTGATTTCGCCTCTCTCCAACGAGGTCTTAATTCACTATATTCAACTGAATACAAATCTGCTTTAACAACTGCTAAAGCCTTCTTGATTCAAACCACAATCCGGTTTGTCAAGGCAACACTTTCTTACAAAGGTATAAAACAAATGTGTGTGAATGTTTTCTACAAAACTATATCACAACTGTGATGTATACACAAATTAAGCTTAGAAACTTAGAATGCTAAACACTAATGGAGTATCAGAGTTTGTTGGTTTAGCAAAACTGGTAGATGAAGATTATTGTTCAGCTTTGTGCGTGTAGAGAGTTTGGAAGCATTAGCCATGATAATCTTCGAAGCCTTGTTTATATAGCACTTGAGAAGATGAACGTTGAATGCAATATTCTTGATTCAATGCTAATAACAAGCTTTCCTTTTTGAGCAGATCTTGTCTAGAATGATGCCGTTGGAATTAATTGGCGTTCAATGCACAGTACCGTTGCTTCTTCAATGCACGTTTTGGCTTGGCTCATTCTGATTCTGCTTCGCTGCTGATGAACTATTGTTTCTGTATCAGAGTGTTTTACGCGCAGTTCTGTTCATCAAGCTTCAGCATGTGCGTGAGTTGATCATCTGATCTTCACGTTCTGATTCAGCAACTTCTGATGCTGGTGTATCAAATCAAGTTCTGATGCTGATGAAGTGATCTTGCTTATTTTAATCAGCATATCTGCAAGTCAGAGCATAGTATTTTTAGGCAGCATATAGTTCAAACATGAAACATATAAATACCATATCTTTTCACTTTGTTATCATCAAAACTCAAATATAGGGTACTAGATTCAAACATTGTTCTAACAATCTCCCCCTTTTTGATGATGACAAAAACTAGATATTTTAAATAAAAAATAACGTGAAAAGGTATCTAGGAAATGTTTCAGAGTTAAGAAGTAAAGAGAAATCAGAGTTTAAGAGATACTCCCCCTGAGTTTGTTACTTCCCTTTGATATGCGTGTTCTTCAGGATCAGATCTTTTTCTATCTTTGAACATCAGAATATAGGTCTTTGACTTATTAGAGAGCAGAGCTTCAGAGCTTTTGCTGTCAGAGCTTTGCTTCGGATCAGAGTGTTAGGTCGATCAGAACTTCATATTTGATCAGAGCAACATGAGCTTCTACATTTGATCAGAGCTTCTAGCTTCTAGTCTTCATTGTGCCTGTAGACTTAAAAACAAAACAGAAAAAACATTTCAAGTAATAGAGAGTTAGAATGTTTGAGAATTTCTGTCTAGTTAGCCGTTTATTGATTTTAAATATCATTCTTGTTCTCCCCCTTTTTGTCAGCAATCAAAAAGTGCTGGTGATGTGCTAAAATAATTTAGATCAGAAAAACTAATTATATTAAAATAGTTCAGAATCAGAGCAAAATAGCATTACAAAACATAGTCAAAACATAAAATGAAGAAAACATGAAAAATTATGCATGAAAAAGATTTATGGTTGAGGGGGCATGCGTGAGAACAGGCTTTCCAGCATTGCTTGAATCTTTTCAGAAGTTTCATTCTGCTTCTGAACCATGGTGACAACAGTGTCAATCTTGCTGTCCTGTACATTCATTCTTGCTTCCATCTTCTGATCATTCTCTTCCATCCGCTGCTGGAGACGCAAGTCATTCAGCCTTAATTCTTCCAGAGCCTGCCTGTCCAAGGCAGCTTGAGAACTTTCAGATGGAGGAAGCTTCTCAGAACTTTCAGCTACATCTTCTGCTGGATTTTCTTCCTGAAGGGTCTTGTCTTCTGATGGTTGCACCTGTGCAGCTTGCTCTTTCTCAGACCAAGATTCACTGTCCAGAGGGAGCACAACTTCTTGAGGCAGCTGACTCTCAACTTCCTTCAGCAGCTTGCTAAAGTTCTGTTGAGCCTGCTCATAGTTGACGTCCTGCAGCTGGAGAGCTTCAGCACGTACCCATACTCTGAACTGTGACCAGAGCTGATCAGAAGCAGCTGGGTCGATCATCCCCGGACAGACTTGCTTCAAAGAAGCAATCCATTGCAGCATACCTGTTTCAAAATTCAAGATACCAGAGCCAACATCTGGTTGCTTTGGTTTGGGTATGGCAATTTTGTGTCTAAGATCAGCAAGACGTTCAAGACTTGTTAAGTCAATGAAAGTTCTGCTGGGGTTTTCAGCGGATTGGTTTTCAGAGGTTGTTTGTTTTGGAGGAGGGTTATCAGAGTCAGAGGATATTTCTATTGGAGTGGTTGGAGTTTTTGGAGGTGTTGATTCCTCTGAAGATGGCAACTGGGGCCTGACAATAGTGGTTCCACATGGCAACTGGATTGCCAGCGGTGAAGGTTGAGGTGAGTGGGGATCAGAATGATGTGGAGAAGGGGTTTCATAGCGGTGAAACTCTGTTTGTGGCGAAGGTGGATTATTTTCTGGTTGAGGAGGTGGAATCTCTGATTGCTCAGGGATCAGAGGTTCTTCTGTGAGAGGTTGTTGTTGTTGTGGTTCTGATTCTGGTTGGTGTTGTATTTCTGGTTCAGGTTGAATTTCTGGTTCAGGTTGTGATTCTGGTTGTGGAGGAGGAATATTTGGTGGTTCAGAATTTGGTTGAGCAGAAGTATGTTCACACTCAATATCAGCTAGCACTCTATCAAGTGCTGGTGTAGTTGAAACAGTTGGTTGTTTGGTAATTTTGATTCTGGGTCTTCTGAGTAGTAAGGCCTCAGAAGGGTCTTCTGGTATGGTTTCATCAATAGTAGGGATTGGGATGGATATTCTGTGAGAAGTTTTAGGAGGGGCAGCAGATGTTGGAATAGTAGATGAAATTGAAATAGGGGCAGCAGATGAATTACCTCGTTTCTTTGGAGTCTGATGAGATGATCCTTCTGCTTTCCTCTTCTTTGTCTTCTTCTGAGTCACTTCAGGTTGGACTTGACTCAGATCTTTGATCTTCAGCTTTGAACCTGCATCTTCTTCCTTGTATGAATCTGGATACTTGAGAAACATATCAGGTTGGGATTCCATTTCAGAAAATTTTGGGAAATTACTCAGAGGCACTCTTCTTCTGGAGATGTCAGCAGTTGAAGAAGCTCTGGGTTCCTTCCTAATATTTTCTATCAGCTTCATCTTTTTCAGGTTCTTAGCGTTCAGCGGTTTTCCAACAGTTGGTTCCATAGTGCCCAGTACTTGAGCTTCACTCAGATAATCTATCAGCTTATTCTCTGTCAGAATATCTGATATGAGCCTTCCAAACGGTATCCAGTCCCTTTTGGTCCTTTCTTCTTCTCTAGTCTCTTTCACACTAGTCTTCAGATGGTTGAACAGGAAGTGTGCCAGATTGATCTTCACCCTCTGATCAATAAAGTAGATCAGAAATTGCTGATCCACGTTTATATAATCAGGAGAGCTTGTTGGCTTCCTGTGATTGAAACAGCCCAGAACAATCTTGGCCCATACTCTGCAGTGATCCTTCAGATCCTTAATTTTGCTGCTGGGAAAACCAAGAGTGAAAATGCAGTTTGCTACCACACCTATATCAGGGCATCTATCAGCCATGTCCACACAACGGACTCCACCACCACTTTGACCGATTAACCTAGCAATGAGGTCTTCAGAAATTATTATCTTCTTTCCCATGACAGAAGAGATGACTAGATGTTTATGAATCTTGGCGTGAATCCAAAATTCCTTGACAAGCTCTGGGAAAGTTGGTCCAACCAACCTATCGAAATACCTCTCCCACTTTTGAGCCCTAATCTCTTCAGTTAGGTCAAATCCATTTTCCTTCAAACTTTCGAAGTCGATGATTAATTCAGAGAGAACCTCAAGATTCTTTACCGGTGTGAGAAGAGTTCTGGTAGGCACCTGATATTGCTCAGAAGTTTCTTTCTTCTGATTCCCTGCAGAAATGCTGGAGGATGCCATTGTTCTCACACAACAAAGATTTTAGAATGATTTGAGAGAAAAGGTTTTGAAGGAGATAAACTCAGAAATATGCAGAAAGTTCTTGAGAGATTATGAGAAAGCGTAAAGAGTAAGAATGAAGAATAATGTGTTTAAATAAAGTTTTCAAAAATTATTTTGAAAAATTAAACGTTTTTAAGAGAGAGAAAAAAATAATGATTGCCATTAACAAGCGTGATTACTCTGCATTAAATTCTTGCTGATTTTGGGGGATTTGAGAAAGATACTTAAAAACGGTTACCAGACATGTGTCTCAATGCACCCAATCAGCGCTTTCCTTTCTCAGAAGCGTGCACGCGTTCTGCTTCAGGGATTTGCTGATGATTGGATGACACTTGTTTGATGTAGTGATCAACACGTCTGTCTTTGAGATTAGACTCTCAGAACTTTAGACTTGCATCTGATACAATCTGCATGTTCTATCTTTCTGAAAGAAGATTGATCAGAAGTTCACAGTAATATAATTACATTCTGAAGATAAATATATGGAATTAAAACATTTTCATTCTGGGCATACTTTCATGCTGAGATGTTTCAGAATGAAATTAAACCTATCTTCTGAAAGGGGTTTAGTAAAGATATCAGCCCATTGATGGTCTGTATCTATAAATTTCAAGTTTAAAATACCTTTCTGAATATAGTCCCTAATGAAATGATGTTTTATTTCTATATGCTTAGCTCTAGAATGTAAAATAGGATTCTTACTTAAGCAAATAGCAGAAGTATTATCACAAAGAATAGGAATGTTACTCTCAAAAATCTGGAAGTCTTCAAGCTGACTTTTCATCCAGAGCATTTGTGTGCTACATCCAGCTGCTGCTATGTACTCAGCTTCTGCTGTTGACAGAGCAATTGTGGATTGCCTTTTGCTGGACCACGAGATCAGATTTTCTCCCAGAAACTGGCAGCTTCCAGAAGTACTTTTACGTTCCACTCTGTCTCCAGCAAAATCAGCATCACAGTAGCCTACTAAGCTGTAATCACTAGATTTTCTATAAAACAAACCCAGATTAGTAGTACCTTTCAGATACTTGAAAATTCGCTTAACAGCTGTTAAGTGAGATTCTCTAGGATCTGATTGGAATCTAGCACAAATACATACGCTGGATAAAATATCAGGTCTTGAAGCTGTCAGATAAAGGAGAGAACCAATCATACCTCTGTAGACTTTCTGTTCTACGCTTTTGCTTACCTCTTCTCTTTCCAGAATGCACGTGGGATGCATTGGAATCTTTGATGGCTTACATTCTGAGAGGTCAAATTTCTTCAGAAGATCTCTGATGTATTTGCTCTGATGAATGTAAGTTACCTCTGGAGTTTGATTAATCTGAATTCCTAGAAAGAATTTCAGTTCCCCCATGAGGCTCATCTCAAATTCTGCCTGCATACACTTAGCAAATTTTCTTCCAAGAGAAGGATTAGTAGAACCAAAAATAATATCATCAACATAAATTTGACAGACTAAAATGTCACTCTTAACTGTTTTACAGAATAGAGTAGTGTCCACTTTCCCTCTGGTGAATTCATTTTCAAGCAGAAAGTTACTTAGCCTTTCATACCAAGCTCTGGGAGCTTGTTTCAGACCATACAGTGACTTTTTCAGTTTGAAAACATGTTCTGGATGTTTTGTATTTTCAAAACCTGGGGGTTGGTGAACATAAACTTCTTCTTCTATATAACCATTTAAGAATGCACTTTTGACATCCATCTGATACAGAGTGATGCCTCTATTAACAGCAAATGAAATTAAAAGTCTGATAGATTCTAACCTGGCGACTGGGGCAAAGGTTTCTGTATAGTCTATCCCCTCTTGCTGACTATAACCTTGTGCAACCAGTCGTGCCTTGTTTCTGACGACTTCACCTTGTTCATTAAGCTTGTTTCTGAACACCCATCTTGTTCCAATGACGTTGAATCCTTTTGGTCTGGGAACGAGATCCCATACGTCGTTTCTGGTGAATTGATTCAGCTCTTCTTGCATTGCCAGAATCCAGTCATTGTCCAGAAGTGCTTCATCAATAGAAGAAGGCTCAATCAGAGACACAAGTCCCATAAGAGTTTCTTCAGAGTTTCTGAAGCTTGCTCTTGTTCTGATTGGATCTTCCTTTCTTCCTAGAATAGTTTCTTCTGGGTGATCCAAACTGCTTCTGGGTACTCTCTTCTGAGGTTGATCAGCAGCAGTTGTAGGATTTCTAGCATTGCTTCTTTCAGACGTTGAGGGAATGTCTGTGTTGAGAGCTTCTGATGACTTGTCTTCAGAACCTGCAAATTCAATTTCTATACCTGCAAGATTTTCATTCTGCTTTGACTTTTCAGAGTCAAGCTTGTCATCAAAACGAACACTGATTGATTCTTCCACAATCTGTGTTTCTGTATTGTATACTCTGTACCCTCTTGAGCGTTCAGAGTATCCTAACATAATACACTTCTGTGCCTTAGAATCAAACTTGTTCAAATAATTCTTTGTATTTAACATATAGCAAGTACATCCAAATGGATGAAAATACGAAATGTTGGGCTTTCTGTTCTTCCACAATTCATATGGAGTCTTTTCCAGAATAGGTCTTATTGAGATTCTATTCTGAATGTAGCACGCTGTGTTTATTGCCTCTGCCCAGAAAGTCTTAGCAACGTTTGTCTCATTGATCATGGTTCTGGCCATTTCTTGCAATGTTCTGTTCTTTCGTTCTACAACTCCATTTTGTTGGGGGAGTTCTAGGACAAGAGAAATCATGCAGAATGCCTTTGTCATTAAAGAATGACTCAAAATCTTTATTTTCAAATTCTCCACCATGATCACTTCTGACTTTAACGATTCTAAGATCTTTTTCATTCTGAACTTGGTTACAGAAGGTAACAAACACAGAGTGTGACTCGTCCTTGTGTCTTAAGAACTTTACCCATGTCCATCTGCTATAGTCATCTACGATTACTAACCCATACTTCTTGCCACTGACTGAAGCAGTTTTAACTGGTCCAAATAAGTCAATGTGCAGAAGTTCTAATGGCTTAGAGGTAGAAACAACATTTTTGGATTTAAAAGAAGGTTTTGCAAATTTTCCTTTCTGACATGCTTCACACAGAGCATCTGAATTGAACTTCAAATTTGGAAGTCCTCTGACCAGATTGAGTTTGTTAATCTGAGATATTCTTCTCATACTAACATGCCCCAATCTTCTGTGCCAGATCCACTGCTCGTTGTTAACAGACAGAAGACATTTTACGTTCTGACTCTTTAGTTCAGAAAGTTTGATTTTGTAAATGTTGTTTTTCCTCTTTCCATTAAACAGGATAGTCCCATCTTTCTGACTAACAGCTTTACATGATTTTTGATTAAAGATTATATCATAACCGTTATCACTTAATTGACTTATGGATAACAGGTTATGCATCAATCCATCTACAAGCAGAACATTATTAATAGAGGGAAGATTTCCGTTACCTACAGTTCCAGAGCCAATTATCTTTCCCCTCTGATTGCCTCCAAAGCCAACGTGGCCTCCAGGCTTAAGTTCCAGGCTTTGGAACATATGCCTTCTTCCCGTCATGTGTCGTGAGCAGCCAGAGTCCAGGTACCATGACTGGTGTTTCTGACTTGCTGCTAAAGATATCTGCAACATGTATTATTTTGTCCTTAGGTACCCAGATCTTCTTGGGTCCTGACTTGTTAGTTTTACCAAAACTCTGGTTGAATTTTGGTTTCACAGAGTGCTTACTGCTAGTGTATTTGATGTCGTGTGTGTGACCATACACAAAGTGTGAATTTAGAGGAGTGTGTTTAATAACTAAATCCATGACATTTTTAGGTGTAGGAACCTTACCTAGGTATCCTATTCCTTTCCTGCCGTTTCTGCTAACTCCATAGATCATTGAAGCCATTCTGCTTCTATCTATGCTTTTAGCAAGGAACTTCTGGAAACTATGATCATACTCCTTGATGATCTCATCAGCGTTGCTGGGAGTTTCAGAAATTGGTTCCTTCTGAGAGTTTTGTAAAGAGTTTTCTAATTTTAAAATTTTATCTCTCAGCTCAGAGTTTTCCAATTTGAGACTCTCAGACTTATTAGAGTCAGATTCAAGAGTCCTTTTCAGGTCTCTGAATTTAGCTCTAATCTGCTGATAACGTTCCAGAATTTCATTGAGGCTTTCAGCAAGTTCAGCCTTTGTAAAATTAACAGCGAAGTTAGGGAATACCTCTTCTGTGTCTGATTCTGAGTCTGATTCAGAAGCTTCACTGTCATCTGGAATGTTAGCCATGAGCGCTATGTTAGCCCTTTCATCATCTGATTCTGAGTCAGCTTCAGACGAGTCAGAGTCATCCCATGTGGCCATGAGACTTTTCTTCTTCTCTCTTCCAAACTTCTTTTTGGGCTTTTCCCTCTGAAGCTTTGGATAGTCACTCTTGTAGTGTCCTTGCTCATTGCACTCGTAGCAGATGATGTCTTTTGTGTTTGGCTTCTTGCTACCGGAGGAGCCTTCAGATCTTCTGTATCCAGAGGAAGAATCTGTCCTTCTGTATCTGGAGGAAGACTCGTTCTGATCAGATCTTCTGGGATTCCTGAACTTCCTTTGTCTTTGCTTCCACAGTTGATTTACTCTTCTGGAGAGAAGGGAAAGTTCGTCTTCTTCTGATGAGGATCCATCAGATGTTTCTTCAACTGCCTGCAAAACTTTAGATTCAGATTTTCTGTTAGATTTTAAAGCTATAGGCTTACCT
Source organism: Vicia faba (assembly GCA_948472305.1). Taxonomy (NCBI): domain Eukaryota; kingdom Viridiplantae; phylum Streptophyta; class Magnoliopsida; order Fabales; family Fabaceae; genus Vicia; species Vicia faba. The sequence goes on from OX451739.1 coordinate 692,081,830, forward strand.
TGCTTCTGAGGCTCATCAGCTTCTAGCTCTATCTCATGACTTCTGAGGGAGCTTATAAGTTCCTCCAGAGTGATTTTGTTGAGATCCTTCGCTAGCTTCAGAGCAGTAACCATAGGCCTCCACTGCTTGGGTAAACTTCTGATTATCTTCTTGACATGGTCAGCAGTAGAGTATCCTTTGTCCAGAACTTTGAGACCAGCTACCAGAATCTGGAATCTAGAGAACATAGTTTCAATGGATTCAGATTCTTCCATTTTGAACGCCTCATACTTCTGAATGAGCGCCAGAGCTTTTGTTTCTTTGACTTGAACGTTGCCCTCATGCGTCATTCTGAGAGAATCAAAGATGTTCTTAGCTGTGTCTCTGTTGGAGATCTTCTCATACTCAGTATATGAGATGGCACTGAGGAGGATGGTTTTGGCCTTATGGTGATTCTTGAAATCACGCTTTTGTTGATCAGTCATTGATTTTCTTTCAATCTTCTGACCAGTTGCATTCACAGGGTGCGTGTATCCATCTGTCACCATATCCCACAGATCAGCATCATGTGCTAGAAAGAAGCTTTCAATTCTGTCTTTCCAGTAATCAAAGTTTTCTCCATCAAAGACTGGAGGTTTGCCGCTGAATCTGTCTCTATCCTCATTGTTGTCATTGCTGAAATGAGAGTTGTTTCCTGCCATTGTGTTTTTCTGACGCTGGATCTTGTACTGACACGGTTAAGTGTTTTAGCTCAGAACCAGGCGCTCTGATGCCAATTGAAGGGGTGAAAAACACAAGAAGGGGGGGGGGGGGTTGAATTGTAAAACTGGAATCTTAAAGCAATTGACAAGGTATTTTTATCCTGGTTCGTTTGATCTCAAACTACTCCAGTCCACCCGTCAAGGTGATTTCGCCTCTCTCCAACGAGGTCTTAATTCACTATATTCAACTGAATACAAATCTGCTTTAACAACTGCTAAAGCCTTCTTGATTCAAACCACAATCCGGTTTGTCAAGGCAACACTTTCTTACAAAGGTATAAAACAAATGTGTGTGAATGTTTTCTACAAAACTATATCACAACTGTGATGTATACACAAATTAAGCTTAGAAACTTAGAATGCTAAACACTAATGGAGTATCAGAGTTTGTTGGTTTAGCAAAACTGGTAGATGAAGATTATTGTTCAGCTTTGTGCGTGTAGAGAGTTTGGAAGCATTAGCCATGATAATCTTCGAAGCCTTGTTTATATAGCACTTGAGAAGATGAACGTTGAATGCAATATTCTTGATTCAATGCTAATAACAAGCTTTCCTTTTTGAGCAGATCTTGTCTAGAATGATGCCGTTGGAATTAATTGGCGTTCAATGCACAGTACCGTTGCTTCTTCAATGCACGTTCTGGCTTGGCTCATTCTGATTCTGCTTCGCTGCTGATGAACTATTGTTTCTGTATCAGAGTGTTTTACGCGCAGTTCTGTTCATCAAGCTTCAGCATGTGCGTGAGTTGATCATCTGATCTTCACGTTCTGATTCAGCAACTTCTGATGCTGGTGTATCAAATCAAGTTCTGATGCTGATGAAGTGATCTTGCTTATTTTAATCAGCATATCTGCAAGTCAGAGCATAGTATTTTTAGGCAGCATATAGTTCAAACATGAAACATATAAATACCATATCTTTTCACTTTGTTATCATCAAAACTCAAATATAGGGTACTAGATTCAAACATTGTTCTAACATATTATACATGGTTCTACAACTATAAATAGTGTTTATCCTTAAATAACATTGATATCTTTTTTGCAATAGATTTTAAAAAGTATATACTAATTGTTTACTGGTAGAGTTTCGTAATAATTTGTTATGAGGTATGGTGGGAATATTTTAACAAGGTAATGTAGGTTAAAAATAAAAATAAAAATCAAATTTAGGAATACAACTTAATTTATAAATAGAAAACATCCAAATTATAGATTATGTTGTTAACAACTCATCTTCAATTTATAGATTTTTCTTCCTTTATAAATATGAGTGGAAAGGATTTATCAAAATATATTGTAAATTTACAATGTCTTTCTCAAGTTCTGCCACTTCCTTTATTTTCTCCATAGGTGTTTTTTTTGTCATTTCTAAATGCCACTATGATGTTAATGCTAGCCAAATCATACCAAAACTAGTTATTGATGCTAGTTCTGGAAGGCTTATTCCAGATACATTTTTTGGAGCATTTTTTGAAGTAAATTACAGTTTCAATAAATTTTAATAACTATAAATATTATGTATAAAGTACTATTTTAATTTTATCTTATAATACATTGATGTACTATATATTTTTCAGGAGATTAATCATGCAGGAGCTGGAGGATTGTGGGCAGAACTTGTGAATAATAGAGGTGTATATATTGTCATTTTGAAATTTTTTTATCTTTGAGTTTATTTTCCTAATAAGATAAAAAAATTAAATATTTACTTTAAAAATTTATGTTACTAATTTTTATTTCATTTTAATATTTGTTTCAACCATTAGATCTGTTTCGTTATTTTATATCTTTTGTAAACTAATGTTTCAGGTTTTGAAGCAGAAGCTTCCATTAATGGGACCTCAAATATTTATCCATGGACAATTATTGGAGAAAATCAATCATCTATTATTATATCAACAGAGAGTTCTTCTTGTTTTGAGCGTAATAAAATTGCATTACGTATGGATGTTCTTTGTCATAAAAAATCTTGTCCACATGGTGGTGTTGGTATTTCCAATCCGGGTTTTTGGGGAATGGTGAGTATCAATTAATACTATATTTTATATTTCATATGAAAAAATTTAATGTTATTTATAATATTTTTCAATGTTTTATATAAACAGAATATTGAGGCAGGAAAGAAATATAAAGTAGTGTTCTATATTAGATCACTTGGTCCAATTAACTTATGAGTTTCATTTGTTGGATCTGATAATGGTATCAAATTAGCTTCAACTAAAATAAGGTTATAATTATATTTCTTTATTTTACTTTTTGATACAAAATCTTATTCATTATTTTATTATCATCAAACTAAAATAAATCAATTATTGAGTTATAAATCAATGAATATCAGATCTTCTGGAGTTAATGTTACAAAGTGGAGTAAAATGGAAACAATTCTTGAAGCCAAAATTACTAATCACAATTCAAATCTACAAATAACAACAACCAAAACAGGAGTATTATGGTTAGATCAAATCTCAGCCATGCCTTTAGATACATATAAGGTATGTTATGCATAAAGTTATATTTATATTATTTATTTATTATTTATTTTTAGATTATATAAACTATTTTCTCTTTCATAAAAAATTATCTCATTAGTCATTATTGAACACAGGGTCATGGTTTTCGAAATGACCTTTTTCAAATGGTGGCAGATTTAAAGCCAAAAACTTTTAGGTTCCCAGGTATGATACAATATTATTGAGTTGGAATCACTTCAAATAGTTGTTTCTTTAATGAAATTTTTTTATTCAAATCCATCTTCTTTTTTTTTTTTATTAATTTTTACTAAGTGACAATGATATAATATATTATTTTTATATAGGTGGTTGTTATGTTGAAGGAAATTATCTAAAAAATGCATTTAGGTGGAAAAATACAGTTGGACCATGGGAAGAGAGACCTGGCCACTATAATGATATGTGGAAGTACTGGACCGATGATGGATTTGGTTATTTTGAAGGGCTTCAAGTAATTCTTTTTTTTTAAGTATTAAATATTTTTATTTTCAATTTAAAAATTATTAATTTTTTTTTGTTTATTAAACAGTTATCAGAGGATCTTGGGGCATATCCAATATGGGTGTTTAATAATGGTATTAGTCACCATGATCAAATTAATACGTCTGCAATTTCACCATTTGTACAAGTATAATTTTATTAATATATTTTTTATTATATAAGTTATATTTGTAATTTTAATTAATTCATTTTTTTATTGTTATTTATACTTTTTGAATCATTAATTTTTAGGAAGCTCTAGATGGTATTGAGTTTGCTATAGGTTCTCCTGAATCAAAATGGGGTTCTCTTAGAGCTTCCATGGGACATCCAAAGCCATTTGATTTGAGATATGTTGGAGTTGGAAATGAAGATTGTGGTAAATATAACTATCAAGGAAATTATCTCGAATTCTATAAAGCTATAAAACATACATATCCTGATATTCAGATTATCTCAAATTGTGATGGTTCTCAATATCCATTAAATCATCCTGCGGATCTTTATGATTTTCATGTAATAATACTGTTCATTTAATTTTTTATTTATTTATTTAATTTATATTTTTTTACTATTATTATTTTTTTAATATTAAATTTGAATTTAGGTTTAATAACTTACATGTTATTATTGTTAATACTTTTTTCAATTCTTAGATTTATACAAATTCAAAGGACATGTTTTCCCAATATACCAAGTTCGATAAAGCACCACGATCCGGTCCAAAGGTTTGATTATTAAATATATTTTTTCATTTATCTAAAATATAATGCATTATATTTTTTTAAAAAGGCATATTAGACATTTAAAAATTTATTGATATATAATTTTTCTCATTTTTAATTAATTGTATTTTATAGGCATATGTTAGTGAGTATGCTGTTTGGAGTCAAGATGCAGGTAATGGAAGCCTTTATGCAGCTGTCGCTGAAGCTGCATTTCTCATTGGACTTGAAAAAAATAGGTTAGGTTTTAGTGTATATATATATATATATATATATATATATATATATATATATATATATATATATATATATATATATATATATATATATATATATATATATATATATATATATATATATATATATATATATATATATATATATATATATATATATATATATATATATATATATATATATATATATATATATATATATATATATATATATATATATATATATATAACATTTTTCTTGATATTTAATTTATAAAGATTTTGTTTTTGAGCTAAATTTTAATAATTTTTTAAATTTTCTACAGTGATGTTGTCAGCATGGTTGCCTATGCACCCCTCTTTGTAAACACAAATGACAAATAGTAATTTTATAATTTCTTATAATTTATTTTGATTTATCATTTATATATGTAATGAGATAGATTATTTATTAAGTTTATTTTCTATATATGCAAAAAGTTGGATACCAGATGCAATTGTATTCAACTCTTATCAAAATTATGGAACTCCAAGTTATTGGCTCCAACAATTTTTTATTGATTCTAATGGAGCAACCTTTCTTAACTCAACTCTCCACAACTCTTCTAGCTCAATTGTTGCCTCTGCAATTCAGTATACAAATTTTCAAGATGGGAAGAACTATCTAAAAGTCAAGGTAAAACAACACTTTTTTTAATCAAAAATAAATGTTGATTTAAAGTATTTAATTTTTAATTAGTTAACTTTTCAACTATTGACTTGTGCAGATAGTAAACTTTGGAAACTCAACTGAAAATTTAGAGATTTTAATAAATAATTTAAAATCAAATGTGCAACAACTTGGTTCATCAAAAGTGATACTTACATCCTCGAATAAAATGGATGAAAATTCATTCTTCGAGCCAACAAAGGTACATTTTATTTTTAACACAATACTTAGTTTTTCATATGTATATATTGTGATTTTTTGAAATGAATTTCTTTATGTTTTAGTTTAAGTTTTTGTTTTGATGAACATATTTAATTTAAGGTTAATCAATATTGATTATATGAAAATTATTTTCTAATACGTGATTTTTTTTTATTTTGTATATCTACAGATTGTGCCCAAAAGAACTGCACTTGAAAATGCAAGAGCAATGACATGAATGTCGAACTTGCTCCCTATTCAGTAACGTCATTTGATTTATTAGTTTAAAATCCTATGGTGGAATGTTTGATTGGAAAGAATAAATGGAAGAAATGTGTATATTTCTATTTCTATTAAATAAAGTATTTTTCGGTTTACCATTCATATGCATTGTATATATTTCTATTTCTTTTTATATGTGAATTTTAACATCAAAATATTGTTGATCGTATTTATACAATGGACAATATTTTTTAAAATATTTTAAAAATAAAAATATTATATTTAAGAAATATGTTGTAAAGTTATTTTATATCAAAAACATAAAGTTGTAGCATTAACAAATTCCATCATTTCTTTATCTAAAAAAAATTTAGGTTGTTAACAACTTATTTTCGTTATAATTCATTAACCACTTTCTGTACTTCATTAACCACTAAAAAACATAATATTAACTATTTTTAGATATTAAATTATAAATATCTTGACCAATTTTCACGCTCTATTAACCAACATTGTTTTATTACTTAATACATTTTTTATATGTAAAAAACTCATTAACTAAATTATGACATGTATTAATCAATCTTATTCATATCATTAATCATAGTTAATTTATTACGTTAGAGTTTATTGTTTTTAATTTATGGGCCCTCAATAACCAATTTATGATCTATATTAATCAATTTATAACACTCAATTAACAAAAGTTGATTTCTAGTTTTTAATGTCATGACACATTAACCAAACTATATATTGTATTAACCAAATTTTTACGCATCATTTACCATTGTTGTTTTGAAGAGAGAGAAAAAAAGATGAAGAAAAGTCAAAACTGTGAATGTTATTATTCACCGTATTCTTGATGGTGGCGTGTTTGGTAGTGTTGACGCAATGTGTTTGGGTGCCTTAATGGTTGTGATGAATAAAACATGAATTATTCTTTCATTATTTGAAATTTGTAGCTGGATTGTGGAGTTAATTATCGTAGGAACGGTAGGTTTAAGTTTGAGTGTTGTTGTGGTGGTTTCATGTATGATGTATTCGTATGAATTTAGAATTTAGTGTATGATGTTTCTTGTTGAAATTGGGAATAAAGTTGTTTTTATTGTTGGGTAGATTGCATATATTAAAATGGGAGAAGGGTGAGGGGTTTAAAATATCATTGTTATTGGGTAGATTCAATGTATGGTTATTTTTGTGGGGTTTTAGTATTAATGAGTTGTTTGATGACACAGGGAATAAAGTTTGTGTGTGATTGGTTGTGTTGTATGTTTGTATTTATTTGAGGGGTGTTGGTGTAATTTGCAGACTGTATCGAGCAAGATGGTCGTACATAAGAATTAACTAGTTGATGATTTGTAAAGAGAAATGGCGTTGAAGTATATTTAAACCAATTCATATATTTTTTTATTGAGTTTAACTTCAATATAACATGTAATGGACCAGACAATGTAATATTGCATCAGTTCTCCCACTTTCTATTTTTATGTTTTGTTGAGGTCTTTCCAACTTTTTACATTTCAAGTTTTTCTGGTAGTCATTGAATGTTATTGTTTGAATTACCTTTGATGAGCCGATATGTCTTGGAGGATGCCAAACTGAATTTTCTTAACTATTTGATTCATTTCTGCACCATAGAAGAAAAAATAAAGAAGTAATAAAGTCCACAAAATAAATATAAGACCTTCATATAAATTAATACATGAAATGTCATAATTAGTGTATGTATTGTGAATTTTGAAAATTAATAAGTAATAAAGTGAATAAGTATTACATCATTTTTTCTCAAGTGACCGATATGTGGTCACATATGTATTGTATTACGCACGTTGAACAAAACTTCATGTGATTGATTGAAGCTAAATAACTTCTCAAAAAGGTTGATAATGCGTGAAACAATATTTATTTATCCTAGTACTATAGTTTCCAGTTACATATTTAAACTTATACTATTTATATTGGGAATATATGAAATGTATTAAATGAGTCTACATTCTTGGTGAATAAATTTTTTGACAAACTTACTTGCTTTAAGGTGAGACAATAATATCTCTAAATAACAACCGACTTACTATAAATTAGAAGCTCTATTTGGAAAGATAAGGTGTGAGCGAAACATAATGTTTGGTTATGGCCAAGTTTTTCAAATAAAATTGCATGAAAGGTATGGAGGAAGAAGTTCACCAATACAACACTCGCCATACCAAGAGTGATTTAGCTTCATGGTGAAAAAACTATGAACCACAATGAGGGACGACCAATCCGGCATTTCAAAGTTAAATTGCTAGATAGATAGTGTGACTGTGGGAAATTTCAAGTTTTCCATGTGTCTTGCTCACACGTCATTTGGGCATGTTCAAGTGTTTTCCCAACCTATTTCATGCATATGACAACTGTGCAAAGGTTCTCACATCTTCATAGATAGTTAAGGCAAATAAATCCGACCCTAGACAAATCCAACAGCCCCGCCTCAAATTTTACAGCGATAAACCGAATTAATTAGGGGTGGAGTAGTGTGAAGAAAACCCAATTTTTAATTATAAGGGCAAGATTGGAGATGTGGGATTCTAGTACCCGTCCCACACCAATCCCCACCTATTAAATTTAATTTGTTATCTTTATTTTTAATACTTTATTGCTCACTTACACTTTCTAATCTTAAAATATTAAGTTTATTAGAGTTATTTTTTATTTTTTATAAAATATAAATTAAATAAAAATGACCAAATATTATGATTATTTATTAAATGATCAATTATTTAATTTAACTATTGCCTTTTATTGTCTTGAAAAAATTCATTTAAAAAAATTATAATTTATGCGGGTACATGGGAAGCAGTGTTAAGAACATGTTCCTCGTTGGGGGGCGGGAGACCAATTGTTACCTCCGACTAGGTTTGGCAGGGGGTGGTTCTGGGAACACTACTACATATAACGCATGTAACGCCGGTCGCGAAAGGCCTTTAACCTCAGGTAGCCAGGTGAGGTAACAAAGGGCGACATGCAATGTTAGCACTTAACACCTCGATGTTTAAAACACCGAGGCTATAATTTAAAAATTAATGGATTCGATCCCTAGGAACTACATACTTTTTATTTTCTACTTTTTGTTGCGCGCTTCATATTCATTTCGGTTTTATTTATAATTTGAGGTAATAAGGCATTCATTTAACTCAGTTTTGTGCAATAAACGAGGGGTTAAAATGAAGCTTTTTACCTATATTTATCAATTTAACTGGCCTGTATCATTGTTTGCTTGTATATCATTTTCACTGGCCTGTATCATATCATTATAAAACTATGAACCTGTCAGTATCATTATTTTACACAGAAATTACAAAATATGTAACAAAGTTGGAATACATCATATCATTTTAAACCATATGTGGAAATTTACATTGTTATCATCAAGAAAGAATACCCTCATTTGACATGATCATATTTGCACATCAAAATGACACAACCTATGTTCATATACAAAATAAGATTATAGCCATCAAGAGAAACTATTTTTGTCGTTGTCGAGCTTCATAATGAGATAAGAAGACACTAGCTCAACGTGATCGAATGTCATCAATATCTTATATTGAGTATGGTTTTTGGATTTTACAATTAGAACAAAATTTAAACTATGATAAGCTACAAACAACAACATTAACTTAAGAAGTATACATATGTATATTTATATGGATTAAGCTAATACCTTATTCTTCATTCATGCTTGTGTAATGTCTCCAGAGACAATATGGAGCATATATCTCATAACATAATATCCAC